>CM060424.1:101901335-104301335 GCA_030545235.1 Helianthus tuberosus | reverse complement strand
TGGGCTTATCACTAGACTGCCCCTTCTTGGAATTAAAGTTCCCTTTTCCTTTCTTGTTTGACTGAGGAGACTTATCTTCCTCTCTCTTCCTCTTCCCCTCATCAGTGGTTTTCTTTGCCCTACTACTCACAACATCAAGAGTGAGGGATAAAGATAGGTCCATAGCAGACCTATAAGTGGCTGGCTTTGAAGCCTTAACATTCCCTTTTACTTCAGGGGCCAAACCACCGATGAAACGCGCAATGCGTTTGGGTTCAGGAGTGACTAGATATGGCACAAGCCTTGACATTGAATTGAAGCTAGTCACATAGGATCTACAATCCAGATCCTTCATTACCAGGGTGAGGAAATCTGATTCAATCTTCTCAACCTTGTGTTGAGGGCAGTGAGTGTCCTTTACAAGATCTACAAACTTCTCCCAAGAAAGATTATACAAGTGAACCTTCCCAGTAGACTGTACTAGAGCTTTCCACCATGTAAGGGCATCACCCTTGAAGGATTGTGATACAAACATAACCACATCCTCCTTGGCACACCCGCTAATGTCTATCACAGTCTCCATCTCGTCTAACCATTTCATACAATCAATCGCTCCCTTTTCTCCAGTAAAATCCCTAGGCTTACAGGACACAAAGTACTTGTAGGTACAACCCTTGGTGTACCTAGGAGTCGGCTTGAGGACTATCTGCCTCTTGGGTTCACTACCCTGGTTAGATGAGTGCTGAGACTCACTTTTCTTATTAGTATGGGGTTGAGAATGGGATTTTAACTGAGTTTGAGACCTAACAATACTAGGCTCTTTAAACTTAGCATCTACCGCTTGAGAAACTGCTGCGGTGATCATTGCTTGCAGTTCGGCACCAGTGATATTAATCCTGGTATTGTTGCCTTCTGTAGGATGACTGTTTGCTTCATCCGAGCCAGCCATTTCTGAATACTATATCAAACATAGATGATATATTTAATTTACACATTAGATCATCGCATTGATGACTAGATGGTCATGGTATTATTTAAACCATATAGACCATAAAAATAATATTATTCAAAGAGATATAATTCTTTACATTTTTATTGGACAGAGGAATATAAATCACACTGTCAATGTCATGAAGATATATTCATATTACACAAAGCTCGTCTCGAAGGACATTTAGATAGCTTAGAAAGCTTGTCACAGGGACGATTAAAATATAACCAACGATCCTTTGATCAGTGATCATTTAAGGGTCGAACAAAGTTCATCGCCTTTTTGACAAAAAGTTTATAAATAGAACTTTCATTGTCATTATTACACCTTTGCTTATAAGCATACATCTCTAATGGATGTTGTGGTGTATACATCATATTGATGTTTATTAGCCATGATTCATGATGATCATATAGGCTAAAAATAGTGGCTTGGAAAAATCCAAGTACATTAGGAAGATTGTGTGATTTCTCATACCGCACAATTCAGGATTGTTAACACGTTTTCAGATGTTAACAAAGAGTCATTATCTTAAAAAGGTTATACCATCATAGCCATTTAATACTTTGGCTAGGTTATACCTCTAAGAGTTTCTTAGGCGGATTAAATAAAATTTGAAATGAAGTAGCATAATATAATAAATTACATATTTAAAAACAAATTAACTTCATTAAACTACGAAACGATTACAACATTGCCCAAAAAGGGACTTGAGAAAAACAACACAAACTGCCCACGCAGGGGCTACTGAAAACACTGCCCACACAGGGGCTACTGAAACAGAAATAAGTCCACGCAGGGACTTGGTACATGAAAACAAAATAAATGTCCTCGCAGGGACTTTATTACAAATAAAACAACCCAACATCATCCTATTTCTTCTTGCCCTTGAGAAGGTTCATAAGACCCTTGACAAAACCATTGTGCTTCTTCTTGGTTTCATGGGCTTCATGTTCAACCCTGTCTAACCTCTCAAAAATCTCTTGAGTTTGCTGCTGCTGGAACGGATGAGGTTGTTGCTATGGCGGGTATTGAAAATCCTGCGCCGGGTATCTAGTGGGATAAACTGGAGGGTAAGAAGAAGGGTAAAGATAATGGTATTGTGCAGCTGTAAGGTACGGATCATGAGTCCCATAGTCAGATGGGTATCCAAACGGATTATACCCAGATGATCCTGGGTATGTCGGGTTGTCAAAACCCAACGGTGGCTGTAGTGGTGCGTGTGAAACTGGCGGAAGGTTGACTTCCGGCACCGTGTGTGAGGGTTCACCCAACTGAGGGTCTTCTGGGATAGGAGGATACAAACTTGAGCCACGAGGAGATGCAAACCGTGGCCCCCACGTATGGACATTCTAGCATTTCACCTCCGCCTTGGCGGCTCGGGAGGCTGTTGAGGTGGTTCCTCAACTGGCAAGGGTGGTGGGGTAACAGCTCGAAGCTGCGGTTCATCCAAGGGAGGTTGGACTGGGGAGTTATGGTATGATGGTGTAAAGAACCATTCATACTAAGCCATCCTCTCCTGGAACGAGTCGGGCCCATGGTACGGTGATCCCTGAAATGGGGAACCGCTTGAAATACTTATTGGGTAGCCTGGTTTTCCTATTTGCAAATCCAGGTCCGGGTTGTCATCCATCTCCATTTCCTGAGAAAAGTGATCCTCAGGTCCCAAAGGGTTGTAGCCCAAAAAGTCATTAACAAAAGCGTTTGGATTAAATTATGCAGGTGAGTACGTGGAATCTGAATGATGAAAAGGATGAGATTGGAAAGAGTGGTGTGATTGGTTTGAATGATGAGTTCCTTGCGAAAGAGGGGAATGATGGGGTTCGATAGGAATGGGTAACCCAAAATAAGGAGGGTCAGACGGTGAGGATCCCAGCGAGACAGAATGTCTTGCTGGTTCAAAGTTATGGCTCCAATTATCCTTGGAGTCGGAGCCAGAAAGCGAGTCAGATGGTGTACGCCTATGGGAGGGTCCCGTGCTGCTAGACGGTCCTCCACGCATGGGTCCTTTGCCTTTTCCTCTTACTCTAGGTGGCATTCTTCCAAGCAATAACCTGTCAAGACAAGTAACTATAATAAAACAATAAAAGGAAAGTTAAGAGTAAAATCCTAGGTCATTTGCCTAGACTCGAGAGTCTAAGGAATGTGCTTATTGTGTCATTGAGATTAAACAAAAAAGGTTAGTGTTTAATTCACTCAATGTTGGCTCTGATACCAACCTGTCACACCCCGATATTTCCACATATTACCGGTGGGCCCGGCGGGGAGTATCGTGACGTAGTTGATATCATCATAGTCAATACACACAATATAATAGCACAGCGGAAGTCTTGGTGAATAAACTATTACAAACCATAATGTCTGAGTGTTCGAGTTTATGAATATACAGACTGGAATGCAATAAGATCCACAGGCGAATCATAAATGTAACAAGAAACAAAAACAACATACTTCAGGTATCTCATGGATTTGCAAGATCCTCTAATGACACCCTATAGCTCCAGCCTATTACGAGAGGTACCTGTCAAATCAGTCTTTAAGAAAATACGTCAGTTTACACTGGTAAATACAATTAACTGACTCTTTTGAAAACATTTAAGAAAATTGATTTAAGTGCACATGGCACAAATCTTTTATAACTTGGGACAATTATTTAAATATAATCTAGTATACAGATTTACATGTTTGTCTTACAATTGGGGCCGGTTGGAAGCCGGTCGTGATTAACCGACTCACCACTTATAGAACCCACAAAGGAGTTATCCCCAACATGTGGCTTTATATATTATTTTAGCATTTGCATCTGTCAGGTGTATGCCTACACCCCGTGCATAGGTCATGGCCATTTTAAATGAAATGAGCCGAGGATATCCAGGACACGGTTAGATTAACCCCCTATGTTTATGTTATCAAACAAGACATATTAAAACGGGTTATGCAAATTTATTAATCACAATCCGATTTAATGATTTCATACCCGACCAAGTGGTATTATTATAATACCATATCCCAAGCCCGTATAAAGGAAAATAAGTTAAAAGTATTTATCTGATGCTAGCAGCAAAATCCTAAAGCTTTTTGAAGGCACCTTCTACCGGAAGCTATTTATTCTGTAAAGAAGGTTTATTAACCTATTAGGATGCTAACGGGTCTTTCATTTAGTCAAGGACTTAGACCGGCTAGCTAGAAAGAGACCTTACGGTTCTAAACGCTCGATTAAGCGGAGACCGGAATAGAATGAGATTTAGACCCGACAAGCTTGGATACTTTTATAATATGGGTAAACTAAACACATTCTGGAATTTGAGTATTTAATGATAAGGTTCGACCCGTTTCGGTTATTTTCTGTAAACTAGTCACATAAGCCGATCCGAACGCGTAAACGCGTAACGGGTAACCAAATAAATTATATAGAGGTCCTAATTATTATTATGCTCAAAATATTTTAATACATCAGTAAGATGCTAACATATATGCCCAAGAAGTAATTTAAACCAAAATAAGTCCCATAAGGGCATTTTGGTAATTTTAATGCCCATAAAAGAGTTTAATTGTGCAACTGAGTTTCAGGTCTGATTAAATCAGTAAAAATATGTATTTTTATAAGTTATATCAGTAGAGTATTTTATATATGTCAAAATTATCTTATATAGCCAAACTATGTCCCGTAGGGGCATTTTGGTAATTTTACATAGGCTTTAAAGGTCAAAATAGACTTCTGTCACACCCCCAAAATCCACCATGCGGAGTATCACCGCTTGGAGGCGTGACATGACCAGGATCGAGCCACCAATCATATTGAACAACATAATTAAGTAAATAAAACCAAACACAATACGATTGGTGACCAAAAGGAAGTAAACCGATTTTAGGTTAACAGCGGAAGCATAAAACATAAGTTCAAAACATAAGTCCATAGTTCATAAGTTTCAAGTCCAAAACGTAGGTTAAATAAGTTCATAAAGTTTATTCATTAAGTACGGGACATATCAGTTCGCATCCCACAACGACCACCTCCATATGCAAGCTCCATAGCATCTAATGACCTGCAAAGCATGTAATAACGAGTCAACAACAAAGTTGAGTGAGTTCACGGTTGGTTGTCCATTTTAGAGTTGTTTCCAAAAACATTGTTTAATCTCATTCGGCTATCCAGCCGTGGGGGTTACCCCATAGTTCGAAAACGTTTATTAGTTAACCATCCCATGTTCACCTTCCCTGGCTATCCAGCTCGGCACTTTGGCCGTGGGGAGCTGCCCCAGTATTTTAAACTACCAGACTCGTTTATCATATCGACTACTAACAAAAATTAATTGTTCCCTAGCGTCGGTGTTCTATCACCACCGATGTGCCATAGTCCATTAGTACACACCCGTCCAACTGGCACGGTGTGCGGTTTGTTAAACCTAATAGCGCTATTAACTAATGACCCGCTCGCCATAGCCTCGGCGATTAAGTCGATACAAAAAGGGAGGGACTTCGCTGATAGAGTTCTAGTCCAGTAAGTCTAATACGTCCCAATAGGACGAGGAATTTACATTCCTGAACACGTCACAAGGACGAGGAATCCACATTCCTGAACACGTCCCAAAGGACGAGGAATCCCTATTCCTGTACCCATTCCCACCAGGAATTTACCATGCTTTGTAGAAAAGTGTGAACTCACCTCGGTTTGCTCGGTTAGATTCTCAAATATAGTTAACAGTCAAGGTCGGTCAATCACGTCCTAATAAGGTACGGATAACAATCAGTTTCTCATGCATAACACGTATCCTACGTATGGTTTATTTGCACATTACTTCGACCACATAACAGGTACACACTTTAACGATTTATGCCCATATAAACTTCCCATCCATTCCCCACTCATAAACAAACATACGATATTGCACGTAACACATATAACATGTTAGATCATTCACCGATAGCATACTCGACATTTAGACACGCAAGTCACAACTAATGTCAATTCAGCATTGATATTCAAAACCGGCTGTTTTCGGACATTTTAATAAAATAGTTAAATTATTCTAAAAATTCCCAAATTTTTACAGGATGTCTTAAACGTTCCATATTTTATTGTGTAAAAATATCGGGGTCCGGTTCATTACCAATATTTTATAAAAATTCATATTCCGGACTGAACTCGGATTTATGTATTTCTGACCACAGTCCACGGAACAATTTATTAAAAATTCATCGAGTGTCCGATTTATGAAATTCCAGTGGGATAATTACAAATGCATCGGTTGTCATCTACTGTACAAATTTCATGGTCCGATTCATCACAAAACTCAGGTTATGACTGAAAGTCTGACACCCATTTATTGCTGTCAAAATTCAGCTTAAGTTGCTGTTACAAATTAACACTTTAAAAATAGTAAACGGAGTCCAAAAATTACGATTCCGGTGCCATTAGAACCGTATTTTATAATAACATATTTTAGATTCTAAATATCGGTTTTTCGTTGAATTTACGACCTGTTTACAGCCAACTGAAGTTGGCTGTAAAGTATGGACAGATTGCTGTTTTTAGTCTCTAGCTTACTAGTTTGTGTTCGGTTGATCCTGTTAATTATGTTTAGTGATCGTAACAACATCAAACATCAATATAATCCAGCAACACATCAGATAATCAACCAATAATCATAATCACACAAGATCTACATGATTTACACTAATATTCATCCATTAACCACCTTGTTCATCACTTTAGTAGACTTTTAGTTGGTGATCTTATATGTTAGTGATTTTTAACCGACAAAACTCTTATTAACCACTTTAGAATAGATCAAGAAGATGTTTAGAGTCACTTACTACTAGCTCGAGGCTAGGGAAGAAAATAGACGAAAAACGAGTGGTTAATAGCAACGTAGTGAGGTCCTTCGAGTTCCAAGCACACCGGGCTTCCTACTTCACCTCCTAGCACCTTGCTATCACCTTGGATTGGATTGAAGTTGCAAGAAAATGGGTGGTGTGTGGGTGGAGAGGGCTGCCGAGAACACAAGAGAGGGGAAGAGGAAAATGAAATGTTGATGGTGTGAAGATGATAGAAGTGAAGGTCTAGTGGTTATTTATATAATTCTCCAACATTCAATTGTCCATTGGTTCTTATGATTACTAGACACTAGACACAAGGATTAAAATAATCACCAAGGACAAAGGTGTGTCACCCTTGTGGTGACCATTCGATTAGGGGGGGGGGGGGGGTATATAGTTGGTTTGTAATGAGATAGTTAGTGTTAGGGTATTCGGGGACCCTAACTAGTTCAGAAAAGTATAAACAATGTGTTTAACAATATTTTTGTGTTCCGGGTAAAGTCCGGTTGTTCGATTCGATACTGTTCCGTTAAACTGCTTAATTAATCCGCAAAGCGTCCTATATGTATATTTTTGTAACGTTTTTAATTTCTAACACTTAGGAAATCATAACGGACTAATTAATGACTTTTCTGTACATTACTAGTGTGTTAACAGGCGCATCTAAATATAACACAGATATCAAAAAGCAGTTAAGTAATTCCACACAGTCGTCAAGCACTTTCATTATCAATAATAAATTGTTCGGAATACATGGAATTTTGAGGGTTGTCACAACTTCTGAGTTTAAAAACTTTGACTTACTGTTTAATTATATAAATTAACTTAAAACATTAGTGGGTAATAATTTTTATATGCCAAATATAGTTTTAACCCATACTAGGTGCTTAAAACGCTTAAAAGTCGGTTTAAAGGGGTATTCGGGTTAAATTAGGAAATCTGAGTTTTTGATCAATTTATAAAGTTCAAAATACTTTATTTATTATATAAAATCAGTAGCAAAAGGTTTGGTATTAAAAAGTTATGTAAAACTCATTTTATACATGAAAAGGGTAAAACCGACAATTACCGAAATCAAGCTATAATCCTATGTTTTGCTCAGCCTAAAAATAATTAAAAATCTTCAAAAATCCCAAAATATTATTTTACATCAGTAGGTATAAAGTTTGGTGTCAAAATTTGGATTTAGATAGGCTTTATGTTAATTATGCCATTTAAATAATAAAAAGCTCCTTAATTATGCTATTGAGCATAACTTCAATTCTAGACCTCAAATTGATGTCAAATTTTTAGGACATGTCTAAATATCAGTAGCAAAGGTGTTAGTCCATTCACATTGCTAAAAATCTCAGTTGTATGTAAAAAGGGCGTTTATGGCATTATTAAGCATAATTACGATCAAGTGCATATAATTCAAACCACTTGGAACCGTGCAATATAACTCCAGAGGGTTATACTACTAAGTAATGTGGTCCTAATGGAAGCTTAAAGCATGGAAGAATTAAGCTTAAACGGGTCAGAACTGAAAGTCAAAGCAAAAGTCAAGCTTTTGTGACTTTCGGTTATAAACTGACCTTAGACTATTAATTGTCGGGTTATGACTGATAAGACATGCTTTAATATTAATTACCAAGTCATTAGAATGTTAAAATATAATTTAGAACCTTTGGTTTACTAATTTTAATCATTTTCAAACATTCTGTCCAATTTGACTTTTTGTCAAACTACTTTGACCCGACAATTGACCAGTCAAACGAGATAATTAGGAGGTGCCCTTTTAAGGGTTAATCACCTACACTAATGTGGTTCTATAACCACTTTCAATTTGATCAGTGGTTAAACCAATTGTAATTAAAACGAAAGTCAAACTAAATTTACGATAAGTTTGACTTTAGAGTAATTATGCTAAATTAAACGACTAATCAAGAAATTAGAGGTTTACTAAAGGCCCTAGCAAACTTTTCTACACTTCAATGTGTGACAACCCTCACAAAACCAGGTATCCGTACAATTAATTAATATTTAATTAGTGCTTAATTACTGTGCTTGACTACAATTATGATTAAACTGCTTACTGTTTTCTGATACATACATACTCATGCATCACATTTTATTACTGTCACTCCATTCATTACACACAAACAATAGTGACAAAGTTGATGCATAAAGCACAGTTAGCATACTAAACGGATAACCCAGTAAACATGCTGACAATGCCAGCACCTAGACAGACACTATTTTGAGGCCCAGTATGAGTCGGGAATAAAGTACTACACTGGTAGGGAGTGTAGAGAGGTGAGGACCGTAAAACTGCGTAACTAGGTGATAGTTATAGCGCCCGAAAGTGCCTAAAACACACTTAAGGTGCAAAATTCTGCACTAGTCAACCAAAATTCAGCATTTAACAATGCTAGTAAAGTGCAAAAACTTGGTAAAATAATTCGAGACACTTTCCAAAGTGTTGGTAATTTATTGTGTCACTAAAACAATATAAAAGACACTTTAAATACTTATTTAGCACTTTAACGGATCAACATCCAACCGAACAACCGGACTTTACCCGGAACATAAAAATATTGCCAAAAACATTGTTTATACTTTTCTGAGCTAGTTAGGGTCCCTGAACACCCTAACACCCTTTATATTATAACACACATATTATACACTAACTATATATTTAAATCCTAACCAAATTAGTAACTAGTAACATTACATCTCAACCCCTAATACCCCCCCCCCCCCCATTACGGTCATGAGAGTGGGGGACATCCCCATGATTTTCCTTATTATTTTAATGGATCTTGTTGGGGATAATGAGGCACTTTATACAATGGTTAACAAGAATTAGGGGATTATAAGTAAACCCTTGAGTCCATCATTTTCTTCATTCACCACTAACATCAAACTTG
The DNA here is from genome assembly GCA_030545235.1 of Helianthus tuberosus. Lineage (NCBI taxonomy): Eukaryota > Viridiplantae > Streptophyta > Magnoliopsida > Asterales > Asteraceae > Helianthus > Helianthus tuberosus. Next base: position 104,291,636 of record CM060424.1, on the reverse strand, counting down.
CAACTCTCTCTCCCCTTCTCTTTGTGTTCGGCCGAAGACCCAAATACCACCATCATCACCTTCAAGTTTTGTTACAAGCATTCTTCGCATATCCAAAGGTATAAGTGACCATACAACAAAGCTTGGTGTGTTCGGAAGCTCAAGGACCTCTCTCGATTACTTTTAACCACCACTTTTACGCTTTGAAACTCCCCTAGCCTTGTGCTAGTAGTAAGTGCCTTAGATCTTCATCTTGTTCATATTTTTGTTGGTTAATAATGAAAGGGATGGTGAAATGTAAGAACTCTAAAGAACATGAACAAAGTCTTGAACATAAACTAATCTAGTGATGAAGTATTGTTAAAATGATGAAGTAATCATGATAAATCTGAGTAATACAAACAATAATCTGCTGTAAATAACTTATGTTATGAGATAAATCGTTATTAGAAGGAATGGTAATCGTAGGTATACGTTTTAGTAGCATTTAAACTAAAAACAGCCTGCTGAGTTGTATTTTCAGCCAACTTCAACAGGCTGTAACCACATCGTAACTTACCAAAAACTTGATTTTCTTGAGTCTATAACGTGTTATTATGAGATACGGTTCTAATGGCACCGGAATCATAATTTTTGGACTTCGTTTACTATTTTTAAAGTGTCGTTTTGTAACAGCAGCTAAAGCTGCATTTTTGCTGCTGAAAATATGCGATCTTTTTTCAGTCTTAACTTGATTTCTGTGTAAAGTTAGATCATGAAATTTGTACTGTAGATGACCACCGATGTACTTGTGATTCCCTCACTGGAATTTCGTAAATCGGACTCTCGATGAATTTTAAATAAATTATTCCGTGGACTGCAGTCAGAAAAATATAAATCTGAATGCAGTCCGGAAGATGATTTTCTATAAAATTTTGGTGATAATTTGGACCCCGATATTTTTACACAATAATATTTGGATCGTATAAGACACTCTGTAAAAATTTGGGAATTTTTGGAATAAGATAACTATTTTACTAAAATACCCGATAACAGCCTAGTTTTGTATATTAAAACTGAAAACAATATAAGTAGTATTTTGCATGCCTAAATGTCGGGTTGGTTATTTAAAAGCGATCTAACATGTTATATGTTAAAGAAAATGATATGCTAGTAAGCGTGGATGTCTCCATTTACAAAGGAAACTCTGGCGAAATTTTCCTAAAAACTCAACACCTAGAAAATATGTTTCTAACAATTATTACAAGTATATTTTATAACTTGTGTTTCAAATATAAACTTCGCCATAAATTCTGTTACAAAATACAAAGTATCGGAGGCTCGTTTTCGCAAATAAAAATGGGTAAATATATAGTTATAGATATATTTTCCTAGTATATTTAGAAGATATATAATTTTTGAGAAAAATGTATATTTTCTGGGACAATACATGATTGAACAAAAATAAGTTATGTATATTTGAGTGAGACTCGAAAATATATTGTTTGAAAGAAATATATTGAGAATAGATTGGCGTATTATTATTTGGGATACTACACCGGGATACGACGCCAATACACATGGCAAGTTATACAAACACAAGTATACGAATACTCAAGTATAAGATACTCCCATCCTTGGGAAGATAATGCGAATAACAATACTCGAGAAATATTATTACACGAACATATTGGAAACACTTTAAAACGTAACTCAAAGGCATTAATCAATACTAAGATAAGGCACGACCCGTTCGTCTAATAGACGTTAGCCCATTGTAGGTAGTCGTGTTTGCCGCGGAGATTTGGGTTACAAGTACGAAGACGCAATACTGTGAGTTCATGTCCCCCTTTTCTCTTAACTGTTTTCAGTTTTATACTTCGGGGGTGAAATACATGTTACATACTGCTACGGACAATTACGAATGGTATGGTCAGCTAAGGAAGGAACTGTTAGGTTATGTGATTGGGTAGGTGAAATCTTAAGAACATTAGTCCTCGTAGTACGAACGAGGGATACGAGTGATAGGCCTATTTGAGCATAACAAACCCCACCCATGCGCCCTAAGGTTGGACCATGTGGTGACCTTGTCTTAACCCCACCCATGCGCCCTAAGGTTGGACCATGTGGTGACCTTGCCTTAACCACACCCATGCGCCCTCAGGTTGGACCATGTGGTGACCTCGTCTTAACACCACCCATGCGCGCTCATGTTGGACCATGTGGTGACCTTGTCGTAACACCACCCATGCGCCCTCAGGTTGGACCATGTGGTGACCTTGTCCTATCCCCTCCCATGCGCCCGCAGTTTGGACCATATGTTTACACATTAACTGATATGTTTCCTTATTTGCTTTCATACCTGAGTTTACAAAACATACATACTTACAATGATTTTAAAGGTTTATTCGCGCGCACATACTAAACACATGAACTCGCTCAACTTTATGTTGATTTTTCAAACTACATGTATTTCAGGAAACTAGTGGATCTGGCACAGTATGCACGTATTTTTAAGCTGCGTTTGAATAAAGAAGTCATTCAGGGTTGTAGGGTTTAGAAGGTGTAACCTCTACCTGGGCGGGTTACATATCTCTAAATCTAGTTTTGTTTAAGGTCTTTGCCAAGTTTTATGAACTCATTTAAATAAGTCAAGGTTTGTAACTTATTTTGGGATTGATGTTTTAAGACAAGTATAATATGGTATGTTTTTTTTTCTAAACTTTATTTATGGATGAACTTCTCATGGTTTTATCATATAGCATTGTTATGATTGATTGCTATGGTATTAAGAAGTGACACCAGATAACTACGCTTCCACAAAAGCCAGGGTGTGACAGCTTGGTATCAGAGCCTCGATCATAGCGAACTAGGATTCTTTCTCGAGTCTAGACTATGATCATCAGGGCTCTCACGAAAACGTTTTCAAACATTTTTTACATTGCATACACAAAACGTCCAGATCCAGGGCACAAACATTTTTACAAACAAAAGGGCACAAACACACATTTCCAAATTTATGTTTATAATTCAGCCTTAGAGGCTGAGGGAGGATCAGCCTTAGAGGCTGAGGGAGGATCAGTCTTAGAGACTGGGAGGATTGGTCTTAGAGACCAGGGATTTAGCCCTAGAGACCGGGAGGATTGGTCTTAGAGACCAGGAAGTTGGTTTGAGAGACTAGGGAGTTTAGTCCGAGAGACTGGATAGGATAATCTGGGGAAGACTAGGATGATTACATGCTTACATTGTTATTACTTACATGCTTAATTGTTGATTATTGATATACGTGCATATGTGGTGAATAATTGCATACACTAATTGATAATAATTGCCATGGGTATACATGCTATGACTATTATGAACCAGCACACACATCACACTATTTAGAAGGCGAGTTATCAGACATTGATAACCCTACGGCCGCCGCCACAGATGAAGGGACCACACCTGATGAGACCATACCTGCGCAGAAGATATTTACGTCAGACACTGCAAGTAACCCTGACATGCTGACCAAGGACGAGGACGACTTTCAAACCGTCCGCGCTGCCAGACTTTGGCAATAAATTACCCTTGCTGATGGCTTCTTTGACGAGAATCTTTCCGTCATTCTTGTTTCGGTCCACGACCATCTCATCGTTTGGACACTTCGATGGCGAGCACATCATGGCTCCGATCCTCGACGCCGTACCTCTCGTGGTTATTTTTCCCGAGGATCTGCCTCTTTTTGACGAATTGTTTGATGACGACATTAATCTGCTTGTTGATGAGCCTCCTGTTGACGCCCAGGGCGATGGAAAAATTGGATGAGAACATTGTTACTAATTGCACATTTTGAGATCCCTGTTGTCAAGCTACCCTCTGATTCTAGCATGCATTCAGACTCCTTTGAGTCTGTGATATCTGCAACCTTACAAACAGTTAGATTACAGCTTTCTACTACTGACACAGATGACAATGACATGGCTGCTGCTCTACCACCTGCTCGAGGCACCACACCGTCACACGACCCAGAGCCTGCTCTTGAGCTAGTTTCTGCACATTTTGGGTCAGCTCGATGTTGCACCTGCTGAACCTACACCTTTACGTGATCACGATCCTGTTTCTTTTTGGTCTACCAGACATTGCACCCCTTATATCCGACCCAGTACCTGCACAGATGATATCCTTATTGGTTGAGACGTATGTTCCTGCACCTTCAACCGCTGATGTTGCCCTCATAAAGACCGACGTCTATTGCGCCAACATGCCTATTGCTTTCATCAAAGACATACTCGCACCACGGGAAGGTATACCAGGCCAGCAACCGCGTAACGATCCCAATTACTACAGCAGCATTTTCTACAGGCCGCACCATTTGCTACTTTCACCTCTACAATGCTGGACAAGCCATTTCGACGGTTCCTATGCCACACTATGCTGATTTTAGACCCTTGTCATCCCTCACATTATGGAGGCTACACATGGAATAAGTGCTCCCGTAAGAACAGCTACAGTTTAAGGATATAAGTCGCAAAGTTTTGGAGCTTGAGTTGACACCACAACCTCCACCCTGTTTATTGCCAGTATACTTTGATCCTCCACAATTATCAAAGACTTCTTTTGCGCTCTCATCTGCTGCTGTAACGCCTTTTCCAGGTTTTCTTTTGATGCTTGTTCCTTTACTATCGAGCGGTAAATCAGTTGACTACTTCGATGTATATACTAGCTCGAGGAGGAGTTTACGCATGCTAGCATTTACTTTCTTTCCACCTCCACCTCAGTCACCAATACAGTTACGAATGGCATGGTCAGCTAAGGAAGGAGCTGTTAGGTTATGTGATTGGGTAGGTGAAATCTTAAGAACATTAGTCCTCGTAGTACGAACGAGGGATACGAGTGATAGGCCTATTTGAGCATAACAAACCCCACCCATGCGCCCTAAGGTTGGACCATGTGGTGACCTTGTCTTAACCCCACCCATGCACCCTAAGGTTGGACCATGTGGTGACCTTGTCTTAACCACACCCATGCGCCCTCAGGTTGGACCATGTGGTGACCTCGTCTTAACACCACCCATGCGCCCTCAGGTTGGACCATGTGGTGACCTTGTCGTAACACCACCCATGCGCCCTCAGGTTGGACCATGTGGTGACCTTGTCCTATCCCCTCCCATGCGCCCGCAGTTTGGACCATGTGGTTACACATTAACTGACATGTTTCCTTATTTGCTTTCATACCAGAGTTTACAAAACATACATACTTACAATGATTATAAAGGTTTATTCGCGCGCACATACTAAACACATGAACTCGCTCAACTTTATGTTGATATTTCAAACTACATGTATTTCAGGAAACTAGTGGATCTGGCACAGTATGCACGTATTTTCAAGCTGCGTTTGAATAAAGAAGTCATTCAGGGTTGTAGGGTTTAGAAGGTGTAACCTCTACCTGGACGGGTTACATATCTCTAAATCTAGTTTTGTTTAAGGTCTTTGCCAAGTTTTATGTGTGACAACTACCACTTTCGGGTAATTTGCTTACATTTAAAACAGTGATTTACATTATACAAGCATGTGTTTTGAATATTCTGACTGCATGATTACATGGTATACATCTTAGAGAACTCATGGAATATTCATTGGTTATTACACATGATTCATTTTCATTGGGTACATTTGAAATAGTGCAAACAATTCACCGAAACAACTAGAGTAGTGCCTAGTGAACTAGAGTGCTGACGAAAACTCCGGATTCGCAGAAAACATCTAAAATGACATCTTTAGGACTCGAGTGAGAGTCCAATATCATTTATATATTAAACCCTATATGGGAATACAAGAGTTCGATCAATAATTTACCAATGCCCGGTAGCACTAAAAACTGTCCGAAACGCGCTAAAAATGACCATTTCATGAATTGTCCGCAAAATTCAGCAATTGTATTTTTAATACAAGATACAAAAATTGATGTTTAGGCACCAATTTCATATAAATATACTTATGGAATATCAATTTCACGCATAACGGAAACTTTTCTTACAACTTCCTTAAGTGTACTTTTCGACAATTTACTAGCGAAGCGAGCGTTAAACAACTAGCCGAATTATATTTTGGCACAACTAGCGAACTAGTTAATAATTTTTTTTGGTCTTGCGAGGCTAGTTTATGGTAATTACAAGTCTCGAATCATCTCGGAAAATTGCAAACCCTAAACACCAAAGTACTTACATTTTTCCTATTCTTGAGAAATCTAAAAAAATAACTAAGTTATTTTACCACATGAGACCCCCCCCCCCCACCTTGTAACCGTGAACAAGGGGGTCCCACCCCTTGTTTATGTTTGTAAAATATCTTGTTAATTACTAAGGGTTGCAAGTGGAGTAAGTTGGTGAATTATTTCAACACTTAGCCATTAAGACTTAACCTCATTACTTCACATTCTTATCCATCACCAACCAAGAACACTCTCACATCTTCATCTTTTTTTCTCAAGAACACATCAAAAACCCAATAATTTTTATCATTTTTCTTATGAACAACATGGATTTCTTTGGAACATGAAGTGATCTAAAGCTCTTAGAAGTGAAAGGAAGAAGTTTCATCCATACAAAAGTGTTCTAGCACCAAGATCATCATCTTCTTTATTCTTAATAATCTCTAAGATCATCCCTAGCTTAGTGCTAGAAGTAAGCTTCTATTTTTTTTTTTATACAAATTATGTTTATGATTGTTATTATTATTGATAATAACCATATATAATCATACATAATGAACAAGAAAAATACCAAGAAGCAAAGATAAAAATTATCATATAATTATGTTTGTTTATATTGTGATCTTAGACATGTTATATGCTTATTAGATCTTGTTATGATGATTATGCTACAAATAAAGTGTTAGAAGATGTTGAAAGATATGATCTAAAAATTATACATGTTTATGTTAAAGGGTTTAACATAAAGGATTAGATGAATGATCATATCTAGTGATCTTGTGAAAGTATTAAGGGTTTATATTCAAAAACAAGACTTTCACAAGATTATAAAAATTAACATACAACTAAAGATTTTTATAAAAGTTGTTAAAACTAAAATGTAACTTGGTTTTTGAACTTGTTAGTATATGAAATGATCATGGTTAAAACCCTACAAGATTTGGATATCATTTTGATAATTTCATGTTATAAAAGTCTCATATGTTTAGTGATGATGTTGGGTAAATTGTTGGTGATTTGATTAAGAAAATGATATGTTTAATGAAACATGGTTAAGACAAGAATACAAAGGTTATATGGCAAATTTTTTATAAAATCTTTATTTTATAAAATAACAACATTTTTGGGTAAATCTCTACAAGATTTAAAAAGGTTATTAAAGAATGGTTTACAAAATAAAAGACAAGGAAAATATATATATTTTTTTTTTAGAAAAATATATATTTGTTTACTTTAAACAATTTTTGTGTGATATATACTTGGAGTATTAGATATATATATCATGATAGGAACTTGAATATCATGTCAACTTTAAACTCAAAACACGTTATAACAAAAGTCCTACGAGACTTCACATAATAACGCCTTAAAACGAGTTACGGACGATTCTATAATCGGACACCAAATATGGTCAAAATGAACGACGGACGACTACTTAAGCTAATTGCCAATCCGGGGAGTTACTACGACGTTAGACGATCTTTCGACACGAAATATAAATATACTATCGATAACAAATTTTCGGATATTTATAAACTTATAAAAGCTAGTGTGTTTTTATTTATTAACATCTATACTTAGTATTTTTTATAAAAATGTGTTTATAAAAATGAAAGACTTATACATATAACAAATGGGCTTAACATAAACACATGGGCTAAGCCCAATACAAACATATGGGCCAAAGCCCAATACTATACAAGCCCAACACTATTGAGGCCCAACACTATTTGAGGCCCAACACTATTGAGGCCCAACACTATTGAGGCCCAACACTATTTGAGGCCCAACACTATTTGAGGCCCAACACTATTGAGGCCCAACACTATTGAGGCCCAACACTATTTGAGGCCCAACACTATTTGAGGCCCAACACTATTGAGGCCCAACACTATTTGAGGCCCAACACTATTGAGGCCCAACACTATTTGAGGCCCAGCACTATTTGAGGCCCAGCACTATTTAAGCCCAATAACTTGAAAACATGGGCTTGGCCCAATGATACCATTTTTGGAAACACAACTATACAAGTGATACACATAAGACACGAGATTCAGCGGACGAGATCCGACTATACAACTCATACATCGAATACACAGATAACAAACAGTAAAGACATGCAAGTCTTACACATACTCAATACACAAGACTTGTACTCAAGTTCTTTTCAAAGACCGAAGTGTCTAACAAAAATAAGAACGTTTGTAGGTCGCCACGCTATACAGGACGACCGCACGTGAGGTCTTATTTTACATCTATTTTCAGGACGCGATACTGTGAGTTCATGTTCCCCTATTCATTTAAATGTTTTACAAACTTTACAACTATCGGGGAGGATACATGTTCAGGGTATGTTAAAGTTAGGTAATGAAACACCATAGATCATGTGCGAATTAGGGCCATACTATAAGCACCATTAATCCAGTTTGGACCAAGGAACAAAGGCTTAGATCTAATGGGTTTTGGCGAGCCCCACTCTTGGTCATGGACCCCTACGGAGAGTGCGTTTGTGTCCCAGTCGATAGGAATCGGCATAAAATCGTCTAGGGTTGGTTTGCTTCCTTTTTCGGCACACATATTAATGTCCTTGCAAAACATTAATGATCAACGATTTCATTGACGCTTTACATACTACAACTCACGTTTTTCATACATCGTTTACAACTAAACTGCATGAATTCACCAACTTTTGTTGATGTTTTCCAAACTTAACATGTATTTCAGGGAATTAAAGGACCATGTCGGATTTCCCAGTCAAGATAGCAAGTACAAGAACTCCATGCCATCTTTTGAAGGGTTTAACTATTATATTTCGCCTCTTTGAGGAAATATGATGGTTTAAATCTTTGTAGTTTATTTCAAGTTAATGTATGAAACAATAACGCTTTACTTTCATGTTAATGGTTTGTAACCGACACACTAAACTTATGTTGTAATCTTTTGAAACACTATGTAATGGCAATGGAGTATGTTTTATTCATATAGTTTGTTCATGTACATCGATATTTATGCAATGAAAACCAGACAGATCACACCTTGCGTTTCCGCTACGAGCGGGTGTGACATTATGAACTCATTTAAATAAGTCAAGGTTTGTAACTTATTTTGGGATTGATGTTTTAAGACAAGTATAATATGGTATGTTTTTTTTTCTAAACTTTATTTATGGATGAACTTCTCATGTTTTTATCATATAGCATTGCTATGATTGATTTCTATGGTATTAAGAAGTCACACCAGATAACCACGCTTCCGCAAAAGCCAGGGTGTGACACAATGTCTTCTCCTTGTCCTTAGCAAGCTCCAGATGTTGTAGAGTAGCAATTGTTGCAAGTGTGTTTCAAAACTCAAGAACTAGCATTTCTTATATAGCCAAGTTCATGAATCTAGATCATTTCCAGGTGTTATTGGAGGCCCTGGGATCACCCCAGGTGTCCTAGCTAGTGTAATAAACCGACTTACAGCTCCCTAGGTCGTTACAAACTAGACTAAGGCGGTGGAACAGCCTAACCCGCACCTGGAAGTCTTTTTCTTATACTGGCACTCTGAGGCGGGCCGCGTAAGACTTAAGGGAGTCTTACGCGGGCCGCGTGGACCGGCTGAACTGGCAAAATAAGTTTCAAAGCTGGCAGATTCAGTCCCTGATTGTTTTAAACCCTTTTTAACTCCATTTTTGGCAATGAAGGCCCTTGTAGTTAATTTGTTGAGGCTCAAGGGTGTATGAACTAACTTCGTTAAGCTCCGGTTCGTTAAATACCTCTATGAAAGCAAGTTTCATCAAGTTGACACTTTTGGCCCAAAGTCTTGAAAACATGCTTAACGATATCGAAACCACGTGAAATTTATACCACTTAATCTTAAGAGTATATTTGAATGTTTTGAAGCCTTGGTTTCGTTAAAAGGTCACTCAGAGGTCAGAAACGACATGTTGACACGTTTAACCCTTGTAATTTAATAATCTTCCGATTATTTTCATAAACGGCTTCTTATATCCAATCAATCACTCATTTAAGAATATATTCATCATGTAAGGTCATTCAGAGGCACAAGTTTGGCATGTTGACACTTTTAGTCCCTGTGGTTTCATAGTTTCATTGTTCGACAACTTTGGTCCTTCAAACTCAATATTTCACATGTTTAGAGTTTAGGACACGTGTCTATACATAATTGGACACGTTTTTTCGTGGTGTTACAACTTGTCTATAGACACTCATCCATCATATATATTTCGTATATATATATATATATATATATATGTAATCTTGGCCAAAAACTAGTATTTTACTGGATATCAGGTATTTTATCTAGCGTTTTAATCCCATTTTGGTGGGTTTTAAATTATTTTTATTATTCTATAAAAATAATCTCACTAAAATATTACTGAAATAATTACCAGTTGTAACAACCCGCGTTTTTAAAGTCAAAGTACAAGTTAAAGTCAAAGTCAAAGGAAGAAAAGATTGCTAATTGCGATCTGTCACTCCTTGCTTAACTATTGATTGTACACCTTGACTTCTAACCGAGTTCTTTTATTTGTTTGCTTTAGTTTCAAGGTTTAATCGCATGTTAATCGCTAATTTATTTATCGCTTTATCGCTAATCGCATTCGCAGCTTTAATTGTAGGTTTTGTATATTGTTTTACGTGTGTGTGCTCTTTATGTGTTACTTGTGCATGTTTACTTTATGTTTGTGGTAATTAATTGAAACGCAATCGCAACTCTATCACAGTGCAATCTAATCAGAAACGCTAAACATAAGGTTATTTATGTTGTTAGTTATATTAATTGTGTGACTATTAACTAAATCTATCTCATCACTTAATCGACACTCGATCATTAGGATCCGACCAAACACATTAGGTGACCATAGTAGGTAGGGAATAACCTTCCGAGGTTATACCCTATGGTCACATCGTTTAAGTAGTTGTATGATAGGTAGTTTATATGCCTTAGGTAAATTACCAGAATACCCTTTTCATGTATAATTGGTAATTAAGCATATGTAACCTAAACCTTTGTCACATAACTGATTATGTAATATGTTTAGGCATATAACACTTGTCATAGGGCTAGTTAGGCGGTCCAAACGCGTTTCACGCGAACGACGCGTTAAAGTAGCATAAGCTACCTAAACGGGTCGTAATGGGTCGTAGACACTTAGGTTAAGTTTCATTTAGTATGTAGGCTTTGATTAACCATATCACATGAGTTCCTACACTCATTTGGTTTACAAACCCTCATGCTAACCAGTCTTCCGATTTAGGTCCGGTTTATTAATGTAGTTACCTATATTAGGTGCCGTTTGATATTCCGCGATCTCTAGCATTGCTTGGTGGTTATCCTAGGACTTCTGAGCAATCTCAAGTGAGTACATAGACCCCTCTTTTACTGTTTTCCAAACTGTTTTGGGGTGGAACACATGTGCCTACTTGTTACTTTCATGCTTTCCTGTTTTAACATCATATACTGCTATGTTTGTTAGTACATTATAGTACATGATTTTATGACATTTCATGCTAGGTGTGCCCAATTGTGTGCATTACTTAGTACATCGTTTTACATGACATTTTGACATAGACATTCGACATAGACATTTCGGCATAGACATTTTAACATGATTGACATTTGATCATGCATTTCCCACAAAACATAACTTTGATTTAAACCAAGTTTTACTTCAGTACTTTGTTTTGTGCATATGGTTTAGTTGAGACATTTCACTTGCCATACATGACATTTTGACATAGACATTTGACATGGATATTTGACATAGACATTTTGATATGATTTACATCTTGACATGAACACTTTGACATATTACCCAATACATTTGACAATTGATTTAAACATAGACTTCTTACATTGGTTAGTTTGGTTTGATTAAGTGATTAAGTAACGATGCGTGTGTAATATGATACAAGCATGGTGGATACGCCGCTGGTACTTCCTATATATAAGTGTTTGTATGGTATTACATATCGTAGCGTTATTTGAATCATTTCAGTTTGAGACATATAACATTTTATACAAATAACATACTTTTCACAAGACATTGTTTTACAAACAATTTATCTTATACAAATCCATTTTACTATGGTTATTCATTTAACCATACATTATTCACTTATTTATACATATCATCTGAACTCATTGTTTTTCAAATGATTTACAAAACAAAGCAAATAACAAGGTTCATGACTAAACATTTTCTCAAACATAAGTCATGGAACCTATTTTCACAAAACCTATGTATCTCACAGGCATTTTTATGCTGACGTACCTATTTTCACATGTGTTTTTCAGGAGCTGTTGCATAAGATGATCAAGATACACATAGGCAGACTTGGGCTTTAGTGACAATAAAAGATGCAAGACTAGTTAATTATGTTGTATTTCTTTGTTTGTTAAGACATTGTAACACCTTTAATCAATAAAACGAAACTTCAATTGCCATGGATTTGAAACAATTAATTCTGTTACAACACTCCCCGATGTTTCCGCCACGTTTTGTATGTTCTACGTGGTCGGGGTGTGACAGAAAAGATGGTATCAGAGCCAATGGTTATAGGGAATTAGGTTATTAGTAATGCTTTGACCTAGTCTATAACTTTCTTAGGACCCTAACGCGAGTTTACTTGCGTTTAGTCATAAAACAATACCGTCACCTATCCTTAGGCGACTACCACAACAAGAACATAAATTTCAAAACCGCTTTGAAAACTAATCATCTGTTCTAGGATGATTGATTACTAGGTTTTGAACCCTCTATTGTAAGGTTTTGAACCCTCTGTTATATGGTTTTGAACCCCTTTGAATTTTCAAAATCTCGTCAAGGTTTTGGGTTTTTAATAATGTGAACACGTGCAAACTGGAAGGGTGAATGCCTGTATTCTAGGTTTTCTGACTAGGCAAGCACTTCGTATACATCTCATCAGACGCGAGACCAGTTGTGCTTACCTGGGAATTCTTGGGATGAGCGTTCACTTATAGGCGAGCATGTCTTCGCGATACATTATATTGACCCATTTACTTTGATTAGTCACTGTCTCATTTGTTTGCCTTTGGTAACAAACAAATGGTCACAATCTTCATGCGTTGTCATTTTCTCTCGACTATCTTTCCCTTGTTTCCTCCTATGCCTTTCGTTATCTTCAAGATGCTTCTTTATCGCAACAACAATGTCCGAACCAGGTGCTGCAATTACCCAGCGAATAGGCGTCGTACTCCAGAGGACCGTTGACTTAGCTATCACCATGACTCGCCTCAGGGATGAAGCCGTAAGGGAACTGCTCCTTGGTGCAATCAATGCAACTGTCATCATCCAAACCAAATACCTTGTTTCAAATGTACCCACGGTGGACGATGGAGACATTTGGTTAACATATGCCGCTTTGCAATCCAAAGCAAAGCTGTTACAAATCCTGCTGCTGCTCAACCTTCAAACTCTGCTTCATATGTCGCTTGGCATATCTGGCGCCTCAACCTCATGAACTTTCTACCTTGTGTATCGACGTAAGCACGCCTAGTGCAAGGTGTCGGAACACTCTCGTTACACAAACTCCAAAATCCATGTAGGATCTTTCTATCTTCATAATTAGATCCTTGTGGATGGATATCATTCATCGGAGTCCTTAATTGAATTCTTTGTATGATTCAATACGTACATCACAATTCAATAGGGACAAAGCCGAATTTCTTTTAAGATTTTCCTATCTTCATAGATAGATTCTTGAAATGATTAAAGTGCCAAATGAAATCCACGAATTGGATTCCTGGTGTGCTTTAAGTATCCGTGTCCAAAGATAACAAATTAATAACCAAGTTAAACAACTATGTGATTATGTGCTTATGTGTTCCCTTTTTATGTTTTTGTGTGATCCAAATTCTTGTCATCCAAATCCTCGTAGAATCTTCCATATCTTTGTGTACTATATTAAATCCTCAATGGGCTTTTACGTTGTAGTAAAGATCCTTGGATTATATTGTACTATTCCATAATTAGACCCCTGAGTGGTCTAGGTAAACAGATTGATCCAAAAATCTGGTTAGGAATATCATGTGATGATATAGCTGAAAGGACTCCTTGGTGGCCTAATTTAAAAAGGATCCTTTGTCGATCTAATTAAAAGGACCCTATGGTAGTCTAGTCACACTCATCACAGGTTTGATTATCCTCCCCACAAACATTTCAAGACAAGTTGTGCGGACTATGCAAGGAATTGCATAATTATGGATGCATACATAATTATGGAATTCAGTGCACAGAAACCACAGCGAATTTTGTCATGTGTCTAGAGTCTATTCCGTTCATTTTTGTTTCTGAAGATGTAAAATGACTATTCCGTTCATTTTTGTTTCTGAAGATGTAAAATGACTATTCCGTTCATTTTTGTTTCTGAAGATGTAAAATGACTATTCCGTTCATTTTTGTTTCTGAAGATGTAAAATGACTATTCTGTTCATTTTTGTTTCTGAAGATGTAAAATGACTATTCCGTTCATTTTTGTTTCTGAAGATGTAAAATGACTATTCTGTTCATTTTTGTTTCTGAAGATGTAAAATGACTATTCCGTTCATTTTTGTTTCTGAAGATGTAAAATGACTATTCTGTTCATTTTTGTTTCTGAGGATGTAAAATGACTATTCCGTTCATTTTTGTTTCTGAAGATGTAAAATGACTATTCTGTTCATTTTTGTTTCTGAGGATGTAAAATGACTATTCCGTTCATTTTTGTTTCTGAAGATGTAAAATGACTATTCTGTTCATTTTTGTTTCTGAAGATGTAAAATGACTATTCTGTTCATTTTTGTTTCTAAAGATGTAAAATGACTATTCTGTTCATTTTGTTTCTGAAGATGTAAAATGACTATTCTGTTCATTTTTGTTTCTGAAGATGTTGTGGAAAATGACTATTCTGTTCATTTTTGTTTCTAAAGAATGCCTGTTGAAAATAACTCGGTTCATTTTTCATTTCTGAAAAATGTTCGTTAAAGAGAAATTACAGGATTACGTCTTGTTCATCTTTGATGGTTATTTAACACAAAGTCACAGATAGACTCCTACGAATTAATTTCGGGACGAAATTTCCTAAAGTAGGGGAGACTGTAACACCTGTGTCATTTCAACCATCAAACAAATGCCAAACCAATGAAATATTGTATTTCATACTTTGGACTTGTATAAATATGTGTATCTTTTGCACATATCAACTCTTGTTCGATTTCAAGCTCTAAATCGCTTTCTGGAAGGTTATACACGCACTGATGCGTAAATATAACCAGTTTAATGCAACGAACACTCCGGAATAGTGAAATAGGCTTAACATACCTTATATAACCTTTACATAACTTAGATATAAGTTTTGGAAGGTTTGGTGTGGTGAAATCAAAGTTTAATCGCTTACAGGGACTAAAGTTGAGAAACTGCGAAAGTATGTCAATTTGAACTGTAACAGACATTCCGGAAGATGACCATAAGTTAAACATACCATAAATATCCTTTACATAGCTTAGAAATAGGCTTTGAGGTGTTCGGTATGCTAAAATAAACTTTTGTGTCATTCAGGGACTAAAAGCGTCAAAAAGTGCACAAGTTTGCATTTTTACGCATAACTTACGTTCTGAATACATCCGGACTTCCAAAAATTTATGTAAGCACTAAAATAATTTATTTTAGTGTTCGCCATAAGAAAAATCCATTCGTCGCGTCATTTGGTTCGTTTTTCGCATTCGGGACCAGATTCGATGTATTAGCCGTTGTTTAATTCACAACCACACATTCTAAACTTGCTTAGTCAGCGGATAAGGATGGAATTTTGGCACCATAACTTTGCAACACATGTATGGATGGAATTTAAACACCTAAACACCATAACTTTGCAACACATGTACGGATGGGATTAAGGCACGTTTTCCATGAAACGATCTTAACGGTTCGGGTATTCCTATAAATACCCCATACCCCCCATTGCTAAAATCACTAGAAACTTGATTTGAGAAACTCTAAGTTGAAACATTTGTTTCATACCTGAGATTTTTGAATCGAGTTTAGCATTCGGGGACCCTTCGTAAGTATTCTTTCGTTCTTTTCCTTATTTTACTGCTTTTCGAGTCAGAAAGTCAAACTTTGTTTGACTTTCAGCGTTGACCAGTAATGGTCAATGCGAAGTTCGTTTGAACTTCGCAACGTGAGTGTAATCACGTTGGTCATAGTCCCTTGGGACTATGCCCACTGATTACCACGTTGTCTAGGGTCGTAGGGTAAGCGATCTAATGAATCGCTTATACCTCGAACCCGACCCAGTTTGGTCGATCATTAGGATCCGACCAAACACATTAGGTGACCATAGTAGGTAGGGAATAACCTTCCGAGGTTATACCCTATGGTCACATCGTTTAAGTAGTTGTATGATAGGCAGTTTATATGCCTTAGGTAAATTACCAGAATACCCTTTTCATGTATAATTGGTAATTAAGCATATGTAACCTAAACCTTTGTCACATAACTGATTATGTAATATGTTTAGGCATATAACACTTGTCATAGGGCTAGTTAGGCGGTCCAAACGCGTTTCACGCGAACGACGCGTTAAAGTAGCATAAGCTACCTAAACGGGTCGTAATGGGTCGTAGACACTTAGGTTAAGTTTCATTTAGTATGTAGGCTTTGATTAACCATATCACATGAGTTCCTACACTCATTTGGTTTACAAACCCTCATGCTACCCAGTCTTCCGATTTAGGTCCGGTTTATTAATGTAGTTACCTATATTAGGTGCCGTTTGATATTCCGCGATCTCTAGCATTGCTTGGTGGTTATCCTAGGACTTCTGAGCAATCTCAAGTGAGTACATAGACCCCTCTTTTACTGTTTTCCAAACTGTTTTGGGGTGGAACACATGTGCCTACTTGTTACTTTCATGCTTTCCTGTTTTAACATCATATACTGCTATGTTTGTTAGTACATTATAGTACATGATTTTATGACATTTCATGCTAGGTGTGCCCAATTGTGTGCATTACTTAGTACATCGTTTTACATGACATTTTGACATAGACATTCGACATAGACATTTCGGCATAGACATTTTAACATGATTGACATTTGATCATGCATTTCCCACAAAACATAACTTTGATTTAAACCAAGTTTTACTTCAGTACTTTGTTTTGTGCATATGGTTTAGTTGAGACATTTCACTTGCCATACATGACATTTTGACATAGACATTTGACATGGATATTTGACATAGACATTTTGATATGATTTACATCTTGACATGAACACTTTGACATATTACCCAATACATTTGACAATTGATTTAAACATAGACTTCTTACATTGGTTAGTTTGGTTTGATTAAGTGATTAAGTAACGATGCGTGTGTAATATGATACAAGCATGGTGGATACGCCGCTGGTACTTCCTATATATAAGTGTTTGTATGGTATTACATATCGTAGCGTTATTTGAATCATTTCAGTTTGAGACATATAACATTTTATACAAATAACATACTTTTCACAAGACATTGTTTTACAAACAACTTATCTTATACAAATCCATTTTACTATGGTTATTCATTTAACCATACATTATTCACTTATTTATACATATCATCTGAACTCATTGTTTTTCAAATGATTTACAAAACAAAGCAAATAACAAGGTTCATGGCTAAACATTTTCTCAAACATAAGTCATGGAACCTATTTTCACAAAACCTATGTATCTCACAGGCATTTTTATGCTGACGTACCTATTTTCACATGTGTTTTTCAGGAGCTGTTGCATAAGATGATCAAGATACACATAGGCAGACTTGGGCTTTAGTGACAATAAAAGATGCAAGACTAGTTAATTATGTTGTATTTCTTTGTTTGTTAAGACATTGTAACACCTTTAATCAATAAAACGAAACTTCAATTGCCATGGATTTGAAACAATTAATTCTGTTACAACACTCCCCGATGTTTCCGCCACGTTTTGTATGTTCTACGTGGTCGGGGTGTGACAATATATATATTAACGTGCCAACATAATAAAAAATAATAACTTTTCGAGAAAATCTCAATTTATGTGATAATTCTAAGAAAACGGAGAAACTTAGGATTTTTGTGTTATGAATATTGATTTAAAGTCGTTCCTATATATATATTAGGACGTGTAGAAATCAATAACTAGGATTGCGCTATTTAAAATACGCACCCAAAGGTGAGTGTCACTAAACCCATCTTTTTACTGCTTTGTACATATTTTGGGGGTAGAACATGTCGTTAAAAGGGTTTAATAATGTTTTCGAAATAAAACATACCTTTTAATATAAAATATATATTTTCGCTGAATATATATGAGGTTTGATAAGTTACACGTTTCGAAGTAAAACCTTTTTGATGAATAAATGTTGGACATTGGGATGGTACGGTGTTTCTGAGGTGAAACAGACCGTAAAGTTGGGACGGATGCCGGCCTGGGTCTCGAGTGATGGAGATTCAGGGGATTCGTGCAACTACGTGTATTAAATTGTCATATTAATAGGATATATATATTGTACGTGAGGCAGACATCATATTGTTCTTCGAGAAAGAACCCTGCGCCCATGATGTTGTTTAATCAGTTAAGTATTGTACGCGATGAATTGTTGGTAGATCTATCGGGTTGACAACCCCGTCGTGACCGGTCGCCTCGTGTCAATGTCAAACGACGAATTAATATTCTGTTAATTGTCTAGCTTTGATTATCCCTGCATGGTTAATATATAGTTCTTATCGTCTAGCTAACATACAAGTCTGAAAATTGACACAATAATTTAATATACAAAACCTGGGCAATATATATATTACAGTTGTCGGATCGATGAACCGGCGGAAGGCCCATGGATTTTTAATAAGTAAAATGGACTTTCTAAAATTTATGTGGATGTTTTCAAATAAACACCTAACCAGAAAGTTTTCCTTGGAATAAAATTGTTTGTAAGTGAATAAGTGAACTCACCTTCCTTTGTGTTGACACTTGATTTTTAACGTGTTCTACAGGTACTTGAGTTCGGCTTCGGGAATTATGGCGTATCTTGTGGTTGTTGATGCATGTTTTGTCACTTAAATATGATGGACTAATTTTAAAACTTTCTGGGACAAATGTAATAAGATCCATAAGGATCAAAGACAATTTAACTATGTTGTGGTTGTGTCATGTTATGGGACGTCATACTTAAAAACTTATGTTTTAATTAAGTTAATATGTCCAACACTATAATGCATCAAACATCAAGATAGAAATGGGCACCAGCTTCCATCACCACTACGTTTTATATTCCGCTGCGACGTTTTTGGGATGTGACAGAAGTTGGTATCAGAGCCAATGGTTGTTAGCAAACTAGATGTTTTCGGAGGAAAACACTAGACTTCAACCGAAGAATTTTGAGATTTAAAGTCCAAAATTCTCGAAGCCAAGATTTTTAAATAAATATAGAAAAAGTTTATCATGTATGAAAACCCTTATGTGTTTATGTGCATACGTGATTTTCTGTTTATTTAGGCCTTATGTGTTACTATTCACGTTGATCACACACTTACTTTGTACGGTTACGATATGTCACGTCTCGGCCTATAGAGCCATTAGTAGTTCTGCTCACTGATACTGTTGAGCCTACTCATGAGATTCCTTCGCCCGTCGTTATAGAATAGTTAATTCCGCTATTCGAGTCATGTGTTTTGCTACACCTGTTTTAGTCTACACTCGCCGTAGGAAGAGGACTCGACCCGTTGGAGAAATTGCATCGACTTCGAAAGCTGAGACATCGATCGCTTTGAAGAAGCAGGAAGGGATTTGGGGACAATCGCTCTCACTGTGATCGTCAGTTCGCCACGTTACGCGGAGGTATGGAGACGATGAAGGACTAAGAGAGGCAGACGGACTGTTATAATGAGCTAGAAGAGCTTGTTAGGAAGATGATGGACATCCAGGGATTGAAGCGTTAGTGGTTGGTTGTTTCTGTTGTTTGTTTTGTATGTCTCATTTAATGAACCCTATTTATGGCTTACATGCCAAATTTTCAGCTATTTAGAAGGAAATTTCATATAGGCTTGTTTAGGGTGTTGATGTAGACATGCCAAATTTTGATTAGTCCTAGTACTAAAAACAAGCTTTGGAAGTTTCTGATATAAATATCGAATGGGTTTCTTTTGGTTTAAGAATTACTCTCATTAATATGTGGATATTATACATGTGCAATGTTTGGTCCACTACCATTTAATGATTGAATTATTTTTGGTTATCATCTTATGTGATTATTATTGTTGTAAATAATAGAAATGACGAAATGCTGCCAAAAGCGAGACAGGGTTCTGGACTAACAATTACCTCAAAAAGAGTTGGCACAACTCATAGCCCAACACGTTAATACTGCCATGGAACAACGCGATGCTAACCAAAATAATGGCTAGGAACGTGGACGTTATGCTCATGGGCATGGTTTTGGTGGGACACGGATCGGAAACCCTTCAGGTGATATAACGATCGGAAAAGTTTTAGTAGTTCCTGTGTTATGATATAATCGGAGCGTAATTCTGATTTTTCATTAACTTTGTGAACAGTACATAGATGTACACATAAAACAATCCAGGGTTGTAACCCAAGATCATTTATTGGTACCCTATGCAATGATGTGGCAACGGTATGCGTGATGTCGGGCCGTCACAGCGGATCGACCATTCAAATAATTCCGCATTCCGAGCCTAGATCTGGGGATTCACGAAAGCGAAAATCTGAGAATTTGAGAAGAGATACCGACGAGAATTGTGATGAGAAACGCAGTTCGGGGAAAGCATATGTGGTTAACTCTAGAGGTTTATGAAAGCATAATGCCAGGGATAGCAGGGGTGGTTTTGAGAAGAAGACTCACGAGGATGAGCGGAGAAAGTGTGCCAGATGTGGTCGGACTAGACATATGACCCGCGTGTGCTATGCTAAGAGTACGTTGGATGGAGTTACGCTCGAAGGATGCTACGAGTGTGGTGAGCGAGGAATTACAAAAGAGATTGCCCGAAATTGAAAGGACAGGATGTTGTGGGTAAAGCCGTTGAGACGAGTGCTGGGAAGGCACGAGACGATCCTGCTGTTGTTACCGATATGTTTCGAATAAAAAACCAATCTATGTTCATACATTTAATACCAAAGCTGACTTGAGTTTTGTTCGAGAAACTTTGAACCATTTTTGTGTTCACCAACAAGTAAACTGGGTGTAAAGTGCCCGATAGAACTAGCAATTGGTAAGTTGATGGAAACTAGTAAGGTCGCTTGCGATTGTAGTGTTTAGTTAGGTGATCATAGTTCTAGTATTGGTATATTTTCAGTGGAGCTGGGTAGCCTTGACGTAGATGTGAGACTGGATTAATTATCCAAGACCGAAGTGGAGATTATCGCCTAAAGAAGCTAGATAGGATATCTCGCCCTGATGACGGTAGAGAAGTGATAGTTGTTCGCGGAGACCGATCGAATGTCGAGTGTCGAGTGTTGATGGTTGAGAGTCATCAGTATTTTGAGGATGCTCAAGTTGTTTCGAAAAGGCTATCCTGCGTTCTTTGTTAACGTGATGGATATGAAGGCCAAATGTAGGAATATTGGAGAGATTCCTATTGTTCGCGATTATCCAGAAGTTTTTCCTAAAAAGACTTACCTGGATTGCCCCTGCTAGACAGATCGAATTCCGAATCGATCTAGTATCCGGTGCTGCACCCAATTGCACAATCTCCTTATAGATTAAGCACCGTTTGAGAATGATAGAAATGTCGAGTCAGTCTCAAGAGCTACTAGACAAGGGTTTCATTCGATCAAGCCTTTCGCTTTAAGGTGCATTCGTTTTGTTGAAAGAAATAAGGATGGATCCTTCAGGATATGTGATGGTTTCAGAAAGCTGGACGAGTCGACTATCAAGAATCGGTACCCTTTACCGAGGATTGACGATTTGTTCGATCAAGCCACATAGATCTAGCTGCTACACGAGGATCGACCTACGATTAGGATAATTTCAGTTGAAGGTTACTGACGATGATATGCTGAGGACTTCTTTTCGAACACAATATGGCCGTTACGAGTTATTAGTCATGCCTTTTGACTAAGTTAATGCGCCAGTTATATTCATAAATCTTACGAACAGGGTATGGAAACCCTAATCGGATGAATTCGTGATAATATTCATCGACGAGATACTTGCCTATGTGCGAACCAAAGAGAATCATGAGTAACATTTGAAGTTAACTATGGAGTTAATGAATGATGAGGAGTGCCAAAGACCCCGTCGGGAGTATGATGATCCATATGACTAGCTAGGTGCTACCGGAGATTTATTAAGAATTTCCCCAAATTAGTGCAGCCTTCGACACTAATAACCCCAAAAGGAAAACGGAACTTGATTGGACAACAAGATAGTAGGAAGCTTTTCGGACCTTTGAAAGAAAAGTTGGGAGCGTGTAGGATGGACTCCGAAGGAAGTTAAGATACTCACATGCCTTTGGCAGAGTTAACTTACAATAATAATTAACAAGCTAGAATTTAGGTTACTCCGTTTGAAGCCTTGTATGGATGGAAGTGTTGATCACCATTTTGTCGAGCTGACATAACAAAGGACAATTAACTAGACCCGAGTTATCTGGGAAACCAGCGACAGGAATTGCCTGGATCGAGGGAAGGTTAAAAGTCGCCAATTGATCAATAGAAGGATTTCATGGACAATGGAAGGAACTATTGCGATTCCAGGTTGAAAATTTAAGGCAAGAAAAGCTGAGCCACATTGGCTTGGTCCTTTCAAGAGCCCATCTTGAGTTGGATCAGTCGCTTATAGGCTTAAGCTACAATCAGGATGGAGTAGTATACGTGATGCAGTGTTTGGGTTCAGTTCAGAAAGTGTATAATGGATAATACACTGATTTTGTTCTTTATAGAGATTTGTTAGGAAGATAAACAGAAGTTTATCGAAGCACCGTAGGAGCAGTACGTATAGCTAGAAGAGTTATGCTAATAACCGTACAGGCGAATTTCAGCATTCTAGTCGTATATATGCAATTTATTGACTTGGAAATTTGTGGACATCTGAAATGAATGTAGAAAGAAAGAAGGAAGACGAGTTTATGATATTTGATTCTTTTGAGAGCCCATCTCAAGTTGGATCAATCGGGTGTAAACTCAGACTATCTAGGGTACGAGGCAATGTATATGTAGATATACGTATGTAGAACCCAAATTGGTGGAATATTGACTTAATATTCTTGATTAAGTGCTTGTGAATGTTGAACCTTGGAAAGGGTGGAGAGCGTTGAGACGTGAGATTAGGAATTGAGAATGTACGTAATATAGGTCTACGAAGATTCTTTGTAAGAATCAAAGTTTCTCGTAGAGACTACAAGACCATATTCATCAAGCTTGTTTTCACTATTTTCATCTAGTGCGAAAACAAAACCTGTAGAGTAAAAATTTCGGGGAAGAAATTTCATAAACTGGGGGAGACTGTGACACCCGGCTTTTCAGGCCGCACCGTACAATTGTAACACGTGTTGTGAATAGGTAACAGGGCTATATTTTACTAATTATGATGTTTATTGGTGAAATTTTATGAGTTGGTAAATTTAAACTTTGATAAAAATTATGTTGGCAACAATAAAATAAACGCTTATCGCGTAACGGTTAAAATGCGACACGAACGTCGGTGACCACCCGATCAGTGTTAAAATCCTAAAAATAGTCTATTATGATTAGAATAATAATTTTAATCTTATTCGTGAGGAAAAATAAATTAAAACGCTAAGAAACTCTATTTTTCGAGTTTAATCGCGTACCGTGCGATGCAGCGCGTATACCGATAAAATACTGTCAACACAGCCTGTCAAGGAAACTGATAATCATTTTAGTAATAATTTGATGAGTTAATTATTATAGAATGATAAAAATAAATAAAAACGCTTAAATTCTTATTTTTGCGATTATAAGCGCGTACCGCGCAGCACAACGCGCATACTGCCAAATACCGACAACGTGGCCAGTCCAGGCAAACAAAATATTGTTCAATAATATTTTGGTGAGTTTATTTTTATGGAGTGTTAAAAATAATTTAAAACGCACTAAAACGGGATTAAAACGTTAGATAAAATACCCGGTATCCAGTAAAATACATGTTTTAATACTAGTTTACATCTATATATATATATATATATATATATATATATATAGAGTAAACTTCCGTTTTGCTCCCTGTGGTTTGGTCATTTTAACGGTTTTGCCCCAATAGTTTAAAAATAGCCATTTCCTCCCTGATTTTTCTAGCTTATCTTCATTTTGCTCCCAGCCTCTAACTCCATCAGGGAGGAAACCGGCGAAAAAATCGAAAGACTAGGGAGCAAACTGGCGACAAACTCGAAAGATCAGGGAGGAAAATGGCTATTTTTAAACTATTGAAGCAAAACCATTAAAATGACCAAACCACAGGGAGCAAAACGGAAGTTTACTCATATATATATGTGTGTATATGTACGTATGATATATAGATGGGAGGGACAAGGAAGTTGAGTTGGCACACATGCATCAATCTCTCTCTCTCCTCTCTCATGTTTCTATTGGCCATGGTGGGTGGTGCCATGTGACCATGTACTCTAAATCTTCCTAAAGTTTGCAAGAATCCAAGAATTCAAAATTCACAACACTATTCTCATTCTCTCTCTACAATTCAGCCAAAAATCATCTTCACACCTCCATAACTTTCGAAATTTTGATGATTCTTGCAAGAACATCATTAAATCTAAGGTGTTTCCAAGCTATTTTGACGATACAAAGGTGCTTTCTTGGTGAAATAAGCTTTCAAATATCAAAAATCATGTCAAAACCCACTTGAATCTTGAAGGTATAAAAACTAATCTTTCAAAAATGTTCTTGATTATTTTTTTTATGGAGAAGAAAATAGTAAAAGTATATCTTATTCTTGGATTTAAACATAAACTTGAAACTAAAAACAAATGGGTTTTTGAAAGAAATAAAAATGGAGATGTATGTGTGTGTGTGCATATGGCCGTGAGTATGTATACATGAGTATATGAGGTTTAGATTTGATTTTTATTTGATTGATTCATGTTTGATTGATACTTGGTAGATGAAGCACGCATGTTTAAGAAGTTGTCATATGAAAGCTTTTGATTTAAAATGAGTTTATGTGAAAAGTGAATTCTTAGAAATTATAAACATATATGTGTGGCCGTATATGTATGTATATGTATTGCATGAAATTGAAATTTTGTTGTTAGTTCATAACTATGTAGGAACATGATTCTTGCATTTATGATAAATAATGAAAAATAATCATATGAAGATGATGATGTTCTTGAATGTTTGAACATGAGTTAAATACATGATAGATATAGTTTAGTTCATGCATGTTGATGATGATGTGATTTGAATGCATTAGAAGCTTATACTTAAGTATGCATGTGGATGAATGTTCATGAAATGATGATTTATGTATGGTATGATGAAGATAATATTTAATCAGAATCTAAACACTAAAAATATGAATATTTGAAGTGTTAAATAGTATAAAACCTTGTCATAAGGTTTACTAGCTTTGCATGTTATACATGAGGCTTAGAAACTTGTAAAATAGGTGAAATAATGTGTTTTGTGTATGATTTAGTAAAAATCAGTTTTGATCTGATTAAAAACTCTAAAATAAATTTATTTTAAAGTGTTTAGTGACATATAACTTTGTCCTAATGTTTGCTAGCTTTGCATGTTGTACTTGGTGCATTAAAAGTTGTAAAATACGTGAAATCGCATGATTTATGTGACTTATACAAAAACTGAAGTAATCTGATTATAATCACTATTTTAATCAGTAAATAACATGTATGGTGTTAAAATATCAAGTCGTTTCGAGTTGGGATGGTTATGGTAACGTTTAACGCAAAACTATGCGTTAAAACGGTCAAAAATCGGCTTTTCGGGTGATTTTTGTAAAACTGATTTATATCAGTAATTAAACTGTTGTTTTTAATTTAAAAACAAGTATTTTAACTAATTTTAAGTTTACTTGGTGTTTGGTTGGTCATACGTGGCTTCCGACGCACGAAATCGTTACCGAATCGGTAAAATACGCATTTTTCGATGAACGCTAGTATGGGTAAATTTTGAGTGAACCTTATGTGATAAAATGTGTTAAGTGATTTAAACATTTAAATGTGATAATATGTAAAGTGTTAATTTGATAGTGGGAAATTTAAACTATGCGTGTATACTTGTGCAATTTGTGCGGTAGGAACGGTAAAAATTGCGTTAAATGTGTAACTTATTAGTCGAGCATGAAATTTGGTACATTTGAGATGTTTTATGTATATTTGCTCTAAAAATGAAAAAATAGATAAGTTAACGAGATTTCACGTGTTTCGGTGTTAAATTATGTCACACCCTGGCTTTTGCGGAAGTGTGGGTTTATTTGGTGTGACTTCTTAATACCATAGCGACAATCATAACAATGCTATATTATAAAAACACAAGATGCTCATCCATTAATATAGTTAGAAAATACCATAACATAATTGTCTTGAATCATTAACCCAAAATAAGTTACAATTATGACTTGTTTAAAAATGAGTTCCCAATGGACTCAACAAAAGACCTTAAATAAAACGAGGTTTGGAGACATGTGACCCATCCAGGCAAGGGTTACACCTCCCTAACCCTACACCCCTGGATGACATCTTTTATTTAATACGCAGCTTAACGTGCGTCACCTGCCAGATCCGATCAATTCCCTGAAATAAATGTAGTTTGAAAAATCAACAAAAAGTTGAGCGAGTTCATGTGTATGTGAGTATGTATAAACCTTTGTAAACGATGTATGTATAACCTTTGAACGATGTATGAAAGTCCCTGGTATGTAGCAATACAAAAAAAAGAGATCACCAATGGTTTGCAAGGCCATTGATATGTGTGAAGTGATGCAGGAAGACTCAAACCTAGCGGAGTTGCACCGGGCATCCGGCTGTAAGACACAGTCATCACTATTGGCCGCCCTGGCCTCATGGGTGTGGGCTCGCTACACCCAAATAGATCTATCACTCATGTCCCTCAGTCCTACGACGAGGATTAATGGCCTTTAGTAGCCGCCTACCTAGTCACATGATCTAACGATGTATGAAAGTCCCTCCTTAAGCTAACCATACCATGTATAAAAATGTCTGTATAATTGTAACATGTATTTCACCCCCGGAGTTATAAAACTGAAAACAGTTAAGAGAAAAGGTGTCACACCCTGGCTTTGCGGAAGTGTGGGTTTATTTGGTGTGACTTCTTAATACCATAGCAACAATCATAACAATGCTATATGATAAAAACATGAGATATTCATCCATTAATAAAGTTTAGAAAAATCCCATTTTCAACAATCACAAAATAAGTTATAAACCTTAACTTGATTTAATTGAGTTCATAAAGACTTAGCAAAAGACTTTAAACAATACTAGGTTTAGGGATATGTAACCCGTCCAGGAAGGGGTTACACCTTCTAGACCCTAGATGACTTCTTTATTCAAACGCAGCTTGAAAATACGTGCATACCGTGCCAGATCCGTTAGTTTCCTGAAATACATGTAGTTTGAAAAATCAACATAAAGTTAAGCGAGTTCATGTGTAAGTGAGCATGTATAAACCTTTGTAAAAATGTCCGTATGTATGAAAATCCCTGGTATGTAGCAAATAAGGAAAAAGAGATCACCATTGGGTTGCAAAGCCAATGATATGTGTGAAGTGCAGTAGGAAGACTCAAACCTAGCGGATTTTTGCGTCGGGCTCAAAGTCACCACCTGGTTCATTCAGCGGACTCAGGGGTTGGGCTCGCTACACCCAGATAGATCTACCGCTAATGACCCTCGGTCCCATAATGAGGATTAATGGCCTCCAGTTCCCGCCTACCCACTCACATGATCTAAGTAGTAACCCTCCTTACGCTAACCATACCATGTAAAAAGTATTCGTGATCATAGTAACATGTATTTCACCCCCGAAGTATAAAACTGAAAACAGTTAAGAGAAAAGGGGGAAATGAACTCACAGAAGTGCGTCTCGAAATAGTCAATCCCAATCAACCTGCTGCGTGACGACCTACACGTACTAACTTCTATTAGAAGGATGGCCGTGCCTTGGCTTAAGGTTTAACGTTTTTGGGAAATAGTTAGACAACTATTTCGTATTTCCACTTCTTAATCATTAAATAAATATATTCCTTCCCAAGGATGGGGGTATTAATACATGTGCGTAATATATTTTTAAGTCTCACTTGAAAATATATTTTAATTCACTTGTCTAAAATATTCTGTTTCCAAATATACATATTTTTTCCAAAAATATTATATTTTACTTCATACAATTTTCTAAAATAATACTTTATCAAAACACACATTTAAGAGTATTTTCCGAAAATACGCAAGTTACATTTTAGAGTTTGCGTTGTATAAACAATACCGATATAACTTAAATATTTATTTGTGAGGGCGTTGGTATTATTTCGGAGTCGTATTTCATGATTTATCATGTAATATTATTTTTACCCTAAAAATAATATATCTTTAGTTCACAAAATAATCACGTAAGCACATAAGCGTTTTATTATGAAATATATATTCTCAATATATATTTAACAAGTTTCCTTTACAAAAATCCACCTCCGACACTTGGTTATTTTGTAATAAAAATCATGGCGAAATTTATATTTTGAAAACAAGTTAAAAATATATTTATAACACTTGTCACAAAAATATTTCTAAGTGTTATATTTCTGGAAAAATTTCGCCAGAGTTTCCTCTGTAACTGGAGGTGGCCACGCTTACTAGTGTATCATTTTCTTTTGTAAAATCATTCAATCAGTTCTCAATTAACCAACCCGACATTTAGACATGCAAAACACTACTTATATCATTTCAGTTTTAATATACAAAACTGGGCCGTTTTCGAGTATTTTAATAAAATAGTTATCTTATTCAAAAAATTCCCAAATTTTTATAGAAGGTCTTATACGAACCAAAAATTATTGTGTAAAAATATCGGAGTCCAAATCGTCACCAATATTTTATAGAAATTAATTTTCCGGAATGAAATCAGATTTATCTTTTTCTGACCACAGTCCGCGGAATAATTTATTTAAAATTCATCGAGAGTCCGATTTATGAAATTCTAGTGAGAGAGTTACAAATACATCGGTGTTCATCTACAGTATAAATTTTATGATCTGACTGTACAGAGAAATCAAGTTATGACTAAAAATATGACTCTCATTTACTGCTGTAAAAATGCAGCTTTAGCTGCTGTTACAAATCGATGCTTTAAAAATAGTAAACGAAGTCAAAGTTATGATTCCGGTGCCATTAGAACCGTATTTCATAGTACATAAACCTAGACTTCAGAAAATACATTTTTTGTTAAGTTATGACCTATTTACAGCCTATTAAAGTCGGCTGGAAATGCAAATCAGCAAGCGGTTTATAGTATAAGTGCCATTAAAAGTACACATATGATTACCATTCATTCTAATACAATTAACATCAGACCCTAAGTCATTTACAGCAGATTGTTGTTCATTTAATCCAGATTTATCTTGTATTATCACCTTCCATCTCGTGACCTTTGTGTAAAGCTTTTATGTTCATGCTTTAAGTTATGATCTTTAGAGTTCTCAAGTTTGACATCATGAATCATACTTTAACCACCTTCATAGCATGTAAAATGAATGGATCTAAGAGACTTACCACTAGCACAAAGCTAGGAGAGTTCGAGTGAAGAAATGTGGTGGTTAATAGCGCTTGCAAGAGGTCCTTCAACTTCCGAGAACACCAAGCTTCCTTATGTGCCTCCTTACACCCTTGTATAGTAATAGAATGGATGGAACAAGGTCGAATGATGGTGGTAAGGTGGTGGCTGATTTCAGCCGATCCAAAGAGAAGAGAGGAGGAGAGTGTTTTGTTAAGTTTGTAAATGTGGTGAATGAGAGAGGATGATAGACTCTTGTGCCTTTATATTACATATCTTGCACCTTTAACCATTGTATTATATGCCCCTAATTACCCAACATCTTGAATAAAATAATCAAAGTATTGTGGGGGGGGGGGTGTCCCCACTAGTTCCAATCGGTTCAACAAGGGGGGGGGGGTATGGGGTTGGGTTTCAAGTATTTGGTTACTAACTAGTTAGGATTTGATGGTTAGTTAGTGCCTTTTGATGTGTAATATAATATAAGGTGTGTTAGGGTGTTCGGGGACCCTAAGTAGCTCAGAAAGGTGAAAACAATGTATTTGGCAATATTTTTATGTTCCGGGTAAAGTCCGCTTGTTCGGTTGGATATTGATCCGTTAAAGTGCTAAATAAGTATTTAAAGTGTCTGTTACAGTGTTTTTAGTGACATAATAAATTCCTGACACTTTAGAAAGTGTCTAGTAATATTCCCTCATGTTTTTGCACTTTACTAGTTAAGTTAAATGCTGAATTTTTGCACAAAGTGCAGAATTTTGTGATTAAAGCATGTTTTAGGCACATCCGGTGACTATAACTATCACCTAGTGACGCAGTTTTACAATCCTCACCTCCCTACACTCCCTACTGGTGTAGTAATCTATTCCCGGCTCATACTGGCCTCAGAGACAATGTCTGTCTAGTGCTGGCAATGTCAGCATGTTTACTGGGTTATCCGTATAGTGTGCTCACTGTGCTTTTGTGCATCAAGGTTGTCACTGATGTTTGTGTGTAAGTAATAGAGTGACAGTATAATGTGTGATGCATGAGTATGTATGTATCAGAAATCAAGAAGCAGTTTAACCACAGTTGTAAGCAAGCACTGTAATTAAGCATTAATTAAATATTAATTAATTCGTACGGATACCTGGTTTGGTGAGGGTTGTCACATTCTCCCCCCGTTAAAGAAATTTCGTCCTCGAAATTTGTACTACCTTACTCCTTATGGTTAAGTCACGCACGTATGTATATGAATAATATCGAAGTAGATAATCATCAAATCGAAACAAATATTACTCACATTAGGTGAGTCCAAAAATATATAACAACCCGAATCCTAGGGTTGAAAGGTGTGTGCTTCTACCATTGGATGTCAAAGGTACAAGACGCATTTGACGTATAGTCTAGTGTAATCCAGCTAGCAGGGGTTCCACAAAAGTGGATTTTTGACTAATAAGATTTTTAAACAATCGGTTGCAATATGCAAACGAGTTTTCACAAACCATAGCACCCGCTATATGAACTCGAAAGCAGCAACTCAATGTAATAGTAAAATGATCTGTCAACTCCTGAATAAATGTCTGGTAAGGTTTAGTGTGTTGACATTTTTGAATTGTGAAGATACACCTAATGGAATACAAGCGAATCTGGTGTATCATTGTCTTGATTCGTAGTTGCATCAGAAATGTTTAAATGATAAATCAAACAAAAGTATGTGTGGTCTCGTGTAAAACGGTTACCATGATTAGCACAAGCTACAAGTTTATGATGACACCACAAGGTGTCGTAATGGCATTACCCAATAATAGTGGTGACTGAACAAGTTCACCGCATTTGAAATCAAATGAAAGTGTACTGAGACAATCTGAAGGTTTGATTTATACCATGTTATAGAGTTTCCAATTAAATATGGAACATCAAAGAACCACTGTTTCCAATCGAAGATGAAAAGTAATAAGTATCGCAAGGCATTTGATTGACAACGAAAGAATCGTTAGGAGGTACATTGTGCTTATGAAATGAATATATGTACCATTGCCTTAACACACAATTGTGTTGAGACCGCTTTGATCGTGAAGATCCAAAATGGATTGTTAACAACTAAATAGGGAATTAAATCCGTGTACGAAGTGAGTAACCAAATTAGCGCAAGCTTCAATTTTGTGAAAATATCACCGCAAGGTATCGAAACAAATCAAACATTTTAGTGGAGTCGTAGACCAACCAAATCTACTACGACTCGAAATGAAAGAATCTCTGCAAAAATAGTTGAATATGATGCTCCCAATACATCATATAGCGTTTCAAGTTAAACCTATGAACTGGATAAGTTCAAGCAATTGAACTTGGTTTCAACGTAACCCGACAATAAACGTATGTATCAACAAGGAATTCTTGGCATGGTAGCAAAATAAACCATGAATGTAACTTGAAAGAAAGCGGTTTCACGAAAGTGTGTTGGCTTGGTAACAAAAGAGCCAACAATAACAATAATGTAGGTTACTCGAATCAGGAATCAGTAATTAGGTTTAGCAAATAATATGTAAATTCCAATGAAGTGTTTGTTCAAAACGAAATCACATGCATAGCAAATGATGC
This sequence comes from Helianthus tuberosus, assembly GCA_030545235.1. Lineage (NCBI taxonomy): Eukaryota > Viridiplantae > Streptophyta > Magnoliopsida > Asterales > Asteraceae > Helianthus > Helianthus tuberosus. The sequence goes on along the minus strand of CM060424.1, from coordinate 104,259,124 downwards.
ATGTATGTCAGGTAAGTTTCCAAGAAAAGGAACAACGAGTATCTGCTAAAGTGAAGAGATGACAAGATATCGAAGCAAATGTGTGTTCGCTCTCAGCGAGAAAATTATTGTGATGCAACTACCATTAAGGGGAGTAGAGATGCAAACATCTACTCACCGGAAGTAAAAGAAATCCAAGTACTCTCTGTTTGGTCAACGGAACTGGCATATGCGCCAGGTTAATGATGGTTGATTGAGTTGACAGATATGGTTCCTAAATAAAAACCCTTACGAGTTTGGACCTGGGTTCACAAAGGTCCTAAATATATGTTTTCTAAATCCTCCAGATTTCGTATCCCATGTAGACTGGTTTGTACATTGTGTAGGAAGCACTATTTTTGTGTACGTCTAAGAACAAGTCGTTGTCCCACAATTTTTCCTCGGTATACCTTCTTACTGAATTTACCACCAATGACACTCGATCGTCGATCCGTCGTGTAATGGTAGTCGGACCCTTACAGTTAGTCAAATAAGTAATTCGTCAATCCTTAGCAAGAGCCACCAACCCTGGTTGGCTAGCTCGTCCGACTTCCGATCATTTGAAAGTCATCGTCCTTTTTCTTGATGAGCGGAACTGAGGTTACCCAAAAGGGAATTTTGGTCTGTTATCTTCCTTCTCTATTTACTACTGAAACTACATTGTCAATCCTTGCATCTCCGAAAATGTAAGTCGCTACGGTGCATCGACTACAGGTGCGGTGCCTGGAATTAAATCTATGCGAGATTCGACTAATCATTGAGGAGACGATTCCGGAAATTCTTCGAGGAAGACTTCAGGATATCCTCTGATCACGGGGGTATCGTTAAGTTTTAGTTCTTCGGCTCCCTTGTCCCCGACATGAGCCAGAAAACAACACATCCTTCCCACAACAACTTTCGTGCCTTAAGCGATTCGTGATCGGTGGTGGCATATCCTGCTTCGTGAGTCACAATCGTTCCTTCATTCGTCATCGAGGTGCGGATATCAACCTCCGCTCGACCGCTTGCCAACTAATACATCCAATTACCACGTTGAAGCTTCCCAACTCAACTGGCAATAGATCTAGCATAAACTTACGTTCTCCGGGTTCTATCTTGCCGATTCCAGTTACTGTGTTGGCTCCCACTAGCTTCCCCTAAGCTAGTTCTAATGGGTACTGGAATATCTACTTACTCGCTACTTAAACCAATTATACTCTCAAACTCTAGAGGTGCGAATCGTAAAATTTGCAACAGTATTTGGCAATACAGATGCATAACATTAAGTAATTCGGGACGTACCGATATCCATACTTGAATCCCTGGCGTGTCTCCCTAGCTCCGGTGGGGAGCTTTCATTCTTGTGCCTGATTGTTTTTAGGGCAATATTTTCTGAAATGCTTTTTGCTTCCATAGTTAAAACAACCTCAGGCACGTTTCTGTTTATCACTCATTCTGCCTTGACAATTGTCATTGTCGTTGTCCCCTTCGTGATTCTCACTACCGTCTTCGCCTCCATTTCTACTTTCAGTACCTTGCCAACAAGTTTCTTTAGGATGCCCCCTCTTTCCACAGTTAGCACATTTTCCATATCTACATCGCCCGACATGATAACGTAAACAATTGTCGCTCTTAGGTAGGATACCCATGTAGTCTTTTCCCTTTTTGGCCTTCTTCTTGCTACTCCCCCGAGTAATCATCTTGAAATTTGCGAGCTTTCTTTTGTTATCCCTAGATGCCTCTATAGCAGTCTCCTTTTTCTCCTCAGTAGTGGAAAATTCTCCTCGTCTAACTGCTTCTTCCGTGAGTGCCATGCTTATGTTGATAGCCTCGGTGATCGTTGAAGGTTTAGATGTTGTTACCAGGATTAGAATCCGAGGTGCCAATCCCCTTATGAACTGTTCAATTCTCTTAAACTCTGGTGCCCCTAGGAGTAAGGCAACTTATGATAATTCGTTAAATCTCTGCACATACTCCGCTATCTTTGGTCCCTCCATTTTCAAGTTCCACAGTTCTGTTTCCAACTTCTGGACTTCTGCCCTCGAGCAATATCTCTTACGCATCAGATCTTTCAGTTCGTCCCACGTCATAGCATACGCAACGGTCTCGCCCATTGTCTGAACTTGATGGTTCCACCATGACAGAGCCTCATCCACCAATAGTCCAGTTATATACTTGACTTGATGTTCGGGGTCACATTTGCTCAATCGTAAAACATAATTTGTCTTTTCAACCCAGTTCACGAAGGCTAAGGCACCCCTAGTGCCGTCGAACTCTCGAGGTTTGTGGTCCAAGAACTGCTTGTAGGTGCAGCCGTTGGGGGGTTATTTCCCGATGTACCTCCGCTGAAATCGGAGCGACAGGCCTCGTACGTGCGATGACCTGTAAGAGGCGCTCTTGCATTTCTGCCTCTATTGTCGGTAAAGGGTTGTTGATATTGGTGGTCCCTTGAGTCGACATCTTCCTAGAGGAAGGTCGGTTAGGTCAGGTCTTGTTAAGGATACGAGCACACAAGTCTCTTTTTAACGAATAAGACATCAGAAGTGTATTACATATACGTATATACGCAGTCGTTACAACATTCAATCACATATTATCACAAAAATTGCACAATTTGTAAATAGGAATGTAGCAAGTAAGTATGTAGCATTATAGTTATAGCAAAAACATGTAAATTAACAGCGTGCTTAGTGAGGACATAGCGACTAAGTTCTTCATTAGTTATTAGTCACAAATATTGTCGCATGTTTAAAGATGATTGGGCTTTCATTATCCCCCGGCCACAATCACTGTGTCTAACAAAATTTATCACATCGAAAGGGACACAGGGTCACCCTACCCTTGTCCAACAAGTATATTAGTGCATCAAAATTTCGTAATCAGAAGTGGTCCTCAAAAGTCTCCGCAATCCCGGCTTATCATTAGTGTCTTTACCCAAGTGTAATGCAATCCGCATAATCCAGAAACCAACTATACTGGTCATTGAGGTGGAGGAAAGAAAAGTGACCGCTAGCATGCGTAAACTCCTCCTCGAGCTTGTATATATATATATCGAAGTAGTTAGCTAATCTGCCGCCCGATAGTAAAGAAATAAGTATCAGAATCCTGGGAACGGTGTAATAGCAATGGTCGAGAGTGCAACAGGAACCTAGATGTATGTGGCGGATCAAAGCATGCTGGTGATAAACAGGGTGGAGGACGTGGTGTTTTACATAAACTTTTCAGACAATATGCTGTCTTGTGATGTAGACACTTAACTCATGTTTTCGGTTATGTAATGCTTTGCATTTGAAGTTGCCAATTGTGGTGTCAGCTCAAGCTCCAACATTCTGCGACTCGTATCCTCAAACTGTAGTTGATGTTACAGGAGCAACTCATCTCGGGTGTGGCCTTCATCATGTAAGGGTCTAACTTCAGCACAGTGTACTATAGGATCCATCCAATCGGCTCGTATAGCGATGTAGGGGTGAAAGGAGTAAATGGTGCGGCCTGTAAGGCCGTAGAAAATGCTGCTGTAGCAAAAGGATCGTTATGAGGGTACTGACCTGGAGTACCTTTCCGGGGCGTAGGTATGTCTTGAAAGGAAGCGATAGGCGCGTTGGCGCAATGGACGTCGATCTTCATAGGGGAAAGGAGCAACATCAGCGGTTATGGATGCAAAAACAAACGTTTCAACCAATAAGGAGATTGTCAGGTGCTGGTACTGGGTTAGATAGTAGGGGTGCAATGTCTAGTAAACCAAAAGTATCAGGGTCACAATCAAGCAAGGGTGTAGGACCAGCAGTTGCAACATCAGGATGACTCAAAAGGTGCAGAAGCTAGCTCAGTAGCAGGCCCTGGGTCGTGTAACGGTGTGGTGCCTCGAGCAGGTGATAGTGCAGCAGCCATGTCATCGTCTTATGTTAGTAGTAGAATGCTGTACTCCAGCTGTTTGTAAGGTTGCAGGTATCACAGACTCAAAGGAGTCTGAATGCATGCTAGAATCAGAGGACGGCTTGTTAACAAGGGTCTTAAGAAGTGAAGTTAGTAATAGTGTCCTCGTCTAATTTTCTATCGTTATGGGCGTCGGCAGGAGGACCATCGATAAGCATGCCAACGTAGTCATATATTGTTTGTCGAGTAGCCAACCTTCAGTAGAGATGTCCGCAGGAGGCGCATCATCGAGGATTGGAGCCATGGTGTGTCCATCATTAGGATGACTAGTGATGGAGTGGTCATGGATTGAAACAAGAGTGACAGAAAGATTCTTGGCAGAGAAACCATCAGCAAAGATGAAGTATCACCAAAATCTGGTAGCACGGACTGTTAGAAGTCGTCCTCGCCCTTAGTCGGCATATCAGGATCACTCTCAGTATCTGACATAATTGTCCCTGGAGCAGATGTAGTCTCATTATCTGTGGCGGTGGTCGTAGGGTTATCAATGTCTGATAACTCGTTCTCTAATTAGAGTGACATGTGTGTCGGTGCGTAACATGTATATCCATAGCAGTTACTAACAATTAGTGTATGCGAATAACTACCACATATGCACGTACATCAACATTAAATCAATTAAGCATGTAAGTCTCAATTAATGTAAGCAAGTAATCATCCTAGTCTTCCCCAGACTATCCTCCCAGCCTCTCAGACTGAACCTCCTAGTCTCTCAGACTATCCTCCTAGCCTCTCAGACTGATCCTCCTAGTCTCTCAGACTATCCTTCTAGCCTCTCAGACTGATCCTCCTAGTCTCTCAGACTATCCTTCCAGCCTCTCAGACTGATCCTCCTAGTCTTTCAGACTATCCTTCCAGCCTCTCAGACTGATCTTTCTTGTCTCACTAGACCAACCTCCCAGCCTCTCAGACTGAACCTCCTAGTCCCACTAGACTAACCTCCCAGCCTCTCAGACTGAACTTTCTAGTCCCACTAGACTAACCTCCCAGCCTCTCAGACTGAACTTTCTAGTCTCCCAGACTACTCCCTCAGTCTCTCAGACTGAATTATTAATTTTAAATTTGGAAATGTGTATTTGTGCCTTTTGTTTGTAAAAAGGTTTTTTCCCTGGATCTGGACGTATAGTGTATGCAATGTAAAAGTGTTTGAAAACGTTTTCGTGAGAGCTCTGATGATCATAGTCTAGACTCAAGAAAGAATCCTAGTTCGCTATGATCGAGGCTCTGATACCAAGCTTTCACACCCTGGCTTTGCGGAAGCGTGGGTTTATTTGGTGTGACTTCTTAATACCATAGCAACAATCATAACAATGCTATATGATAAAAACATGAGATATTCATCCATTAATAAAGTTTAGAAAAATCCCATTTTCAACAATCACAAAATAAGTTACAAACCTTAACTTGATTTAATTGAGTTCTTAAAGACTTAGCAAAAGACTTTAAACAATACTAGGTTTAGGGATATGTAACCCGTCCAGGAAGGGGTTACACCTTCTAGACCCTGGATGACTTCTTTATTCAAACGCAGCTTGAAAATACATGCATACCTTGCCAGATCCGTTAGTTTCCTGAAATACATGTAGTTTGAAAAATCAACATAAAGTTGAGCGTGTTCATGTGTAAGTGAGCAGGTGTAAACCTTTGTAAAAATGTTCGTATGTATGAAAATCCCTGGTATGTAGCAAATAAGGAAAAAGAGATCACCATTGGGTTGCTAATGACCCTCGGTCCCATAATGAGGATTAATGGCCTCCAGTTCCCGCCTACCCACTCACATGATCTAAGTAGTAACCCTCCTTACGCTAACCATACCATGTAAAAAGTATTCGTAATCATAGTAACATGTATTTCACCCCCGAAGTATAAAACTGAAAACAGTTAAGAGAAAAGGGGGACATGAACTCACAGAAGTGCGTCTCGAAATAGTCAATCCCAATCAACCTGCTGCGTCACGACCTACACGTACTAACTTCTATTAGACGGACAGCCATGCCTTGGCTTAAGGTTTAACGTTTTTGGGAAATAGTTAGACAACTATTTCATATTTACACTTCTTAATCATTAAATAAATATATTCCTTCCCAAGGATGGAGGTATTAATACATGTGCGTAATATATTTTTAAGTCTCACTTGAAAATATATTTTAATTCACTTGTCTAAAATATTATGTTTCCAAATATACATATTTTTCCCAAAAATATTATATTTTACTTCATACAATTTTCCAAAATAATACTTTATCAAAATACACATTTAAGAGTATTTTCCGAAAATTCGCAAGTTACATTTTAGAGTTCGCGTTGTATAAACAATACCGATGTAACTTAAATATTTATTTGTGAGGGCGTTGGTATTATTTTGGAGTCGTATTTTCATGATTTATCATGTAATATTATTTTTACCCTAAAAATAATATATCTTTAGTTCACAAAATAATCATGTAAGCACACAAGCGTTTTATTATGAAATATATATTCTCAATATATATTTAACAAGTTTCCTTTACAAAAATCCACCTCCGACACTTGGTTATTTTGTAATAAAAATCATGGCAAAATTTATATTTTGAAAACAAGTTAAAAATATATTTATAACACTTGTCACAAAAATATTTCTAAGTGATATATTTCTGGAAAAATTTCGCCAGAGTTTCCTCTGTAACTGGAGGTGGCCACGCTTACTAGCGTATCATTTTCTTTTGTAAAATCATTCAATCAGTTCTCAATTAACCAACCCGACATTTAGACATGCAAAACACTACTTATATCGTTTCAGTTTTAATATACAAAACTGGGCCGTTTTCGAGTATTTTAATAAAATAGTTATCTTATTCCAAAAATTCCCAAATTTTTATAGAATGTCTTATACAAACCAAAAATTATTTTGTAAAAATATCGGGGTCCAAATCATCACCAATCTTTTATAGAAAATCATTTTCCAGGACCGAAATCAGATTTATCTTTTTCTGACCACAGTCTGCAGAATAATTTATTTAAAATTCACCGAGAGTCCGATTTACGAAATTCCAGTGGGAGAGTTACAAATACATCGGTGTTCATCTACAGTATAAATTTTATGATCTGAATCTACACAGAAATCAAGTTATGACTAAAAATATGACTCTCGTTTACTGCTGTAAAAATGCAGCTTTAGCTGCTGTTACAAATCGATGCTTTAAAAATAGTAAACGAAGTCCAAAAGTTATGATTCCAGTGCCATTAGAACTGTATTTCATAGTACATAAACCTAGACTTTAGAAAATACATTTTTCGTTAAGTTATGACCTGTTTACAGCCTGTTAAAGTTGGTTGGAAATGCAAATCAGCAAGCTGTTTATAGTATAAGTGCCATTAAAAGTACACATACGATTACCATTCATTCTAATACGATTAACATCAGACCCTAAGTCATTTATAACATATTTTTGTTCATTTAATCCAGATTTATCCTGTATTATCACCTTTCATCTCGTGACCTTTGTGTAATGCTTTTATGTTCATGCTTTAAGTTATGATCTTTAGAGTTCTCAAGTTTAACATCATGAATCATACTTTAACCACCTTCATAGCATGTAAAATGAATGGATCTAAGAGACTTACCACTAGCACAAAGTTAGGAGAGTTCGAGTGAAGAAATGTGGTGGTTAATAGCGCTTGCAAGAGGTCCTTCAACTTCCGAGAACACCAAGCTTCCTTATGTGCCTCCTTACACCCTTGTATAGTAATAGAATGGATGGAACAAGGTCGTATGATGGTGGTAAGGTGGTGGCTGATTTCAGCCGATCCAAAGAGAAGAGAGGAGGAGAGTGTTTTGTCAAGTTTGTAAATGTGGTGAATGAGAGAGGATGATAGACTCTTGTGCCTTTATATTACCCATCTTGCACCTTTAACCATTGTATTATATGCCCCTAATTACCCAACATCTTGATTAAAATAATCAAAGTATTGTGGGGGGTGTCCCCACTAGTTCCATCGGTTCAACAAGGGGGGGGGTATGGGGTTGGGTTTCAAGTATTTGGTTACTAACTAGTTAGGATTTGATGGTTAGTTAGTGTCTTTTGATGTGTAATATAATATAAGGTGTGTTAGGGTGTTCGGGGACCCTAACTAGCTCAGAAAGATGAAAACAATGTATTTGGCAATATTTTTATGTTCCGGGTAAAGTCCGGTTGTTCGGTTGGATATTGATCCGTTAAAGTGCTAAATAAGTATTTAAAGTGTCTGTTACAGTGTTTTTAGTGACACAATAAATTCCTGACACTTTGGAAAGTGTCTAGTAATATTCTCTCATGTTTTTGCACTTTACTAGTTAAGTTAAATGCTGAATTTTTGCACAAAGTGCAGAATTTTGTGATTAAAGCGTGTTTTAGGCATATCCGGTGACTATAACTATCACCTAGTGACGCAGTTTTACAATCCTCACCTCCCTACACTCCCTACTGGTGTAGTAATCTATTCCCGGCTCATACTGGCCTCAGAGACAATGTCTGTCTAGTGCTGGCAATGTCAGCATGTTTACTGGGTTATACGTATAGTGTGCTCACTGTGCTTTTGTGCATCAAGGTTGTCACTGATGTTTGTGTGTAAGTAATAGAGTGACAGTATAATGTGTGATGCATGAGTATGTATGTATAAAAAATCAAGAAGCAGTTTAACCACAGTTGTAAGCAAGCACTGTAATTAAGCATTAATTAAATATTAATTAATTCGTACGGATATCTGGTTTGGTGAGGGTTGTCACAAAAGGGGGATATGAACTCACTGTAGTGCGTCTCCTGTGCTCGTAATCATATCTTGTCAGCTATACAACGACCTACAACGTACTAAGGTCTATTAGACGAACGGGCAGTGCCTTGGCTTGGTAATTACGGTTTGTGTCACGTTACTTTGACATTATTCCAAGTTATAACTTATTGTTAAAATAATAATTATTTTAACTTACATTGTATTTTTAGGTCTTGAAATAATGGGGGGGGGGGGGATATTACACGGTCCTCCCAACCGCTGGAGTTATCACACTCCACAAGCTAGCTTAGACCCATAGCTGCCTGGGGGTGAATACCCAACCGAGAGCGAAGAGCTTGGCTGTGGAATGCAGACACCAAGATTCGAACCCGGGACCTCTAGGTGAAATAATAGTTAGACAACTATTTCGTATTCATACTTATCAAGTATTTTTATGTGCGTATTTCCTTCCCAAGGATGGGGGTATTTTATACATGTAGTTTTGTGATAATTCATATTTCTTGTTATCCAAAATATTATCCATCCAAAGTATACTAGTAGCGGTACTGTGTTAAGTTATATTATTTTTCTCTAAATAATATAACCAGTTCCCAAATTATGCAAATATTTACACAAGCGTTTTAGTATAAGATATATATTCTAAATATATATTTGTCCGCTTTTATTTACGAAAACCCACCTTCGACACTTTGAAATATTGTAACAAAACTTATGGTGAAGTTTACTTTCGAAAAAAAATTAAAACACGTTTGTAAACTATTGTTAGAAAATAATTTTCTAAGTCTTTGGATTTTTATGAAATTTCGCCAGAGTTTCCCCTAAAAACGGAGGTGTCCATGCTATTAAGCATATCATTTTCTTTTCAAAATCAATCAACAATCATCAACAATTAATCTTTACACAATTTTTGCATTACCAAGAGCAAAAACATATACGTTACACACTAATCAAGAACTTGATATATCCCGAAAACGCGTCGTAACTTAGTAAAGCGTTTATTGGACTTAGTTACCTTCCAAAGCGTAATTATTTCTTTAAAAATTATTTTCTTACAAAAGTTTAGTGTTTACAACTTGTAAACAATTTTTACAAAAATAAAACTTTTGAACTCTTCTTGTAAATAAAATGTTTTCACACTTATATTATGTCCAAAAATAGTATAAGTGTATGTAGGAGTCATGATTATCCAAAAACCGATTCTCTAACTTGGTTTATTTAGAAAAGTCCTTTGTAAAAACCCGGATCTACATGATCATTAATCTACTTGTTCACTTATATTTTAAGAAAATCATTTTCATTCAAGTTCATATTTAAATAGAAAGTGGTTATTTCATGTAACACATAATCACTTTCTAATCTTGTTAAATCATATTTCTAAACATTATTTAGCAAGATCCATATGGTGATTAACACCACATAACCAAGAATCATCATGCAATCAACAACATTCTACTAACAACATTACATCTTCATGTTTCATCCTTATGTAAACTTTATGTAAAGCTTCATGTTCATCTTCTTAGTTCTTGTTCTTTAGTGTTTTAAACATGCTTATCATACTACAAATTTTGACCATAAAAACAAGATGAACAAGAGTTTAACAAGAACTTACTACTAGCACAAGGGCTAGGGATGATTTCTAGTGAGAAAGATGAAGAAAATGATGGTGAAAAGCAAGAAATTAAGCTCCTTGAAGTTCCACAAGTTGCAAGCTTCCTTGAATCACCTTCTAGTCTTGAATGGAGTTCAAAAATGGATGAAGATGGTGATGTTAAAGTGGTGGTGGTGGCTGTTATGTTGTGACCGAGAGGAGGGAGAGAGATATGAGGAATGAGGGTGTTGATTATGTGAAGATATGTAATGATGAATGATCTATGGAAACCATACTTATAATCTCCTTCCACATATTTTGTTAACTCCAACAAGTAACAATCCAATATAATATTAATGTGTAATCTAGGAAGGCATGATGGGGATTTTGGTGGGTCCTCTTGGGACCGAATTCGGGTATGGGCGGGGGGGGGGGGGGGGTTGGATGTAAATTTTTGCAACTAGTTGGTAAAGGTAAGTTAAATTTCAAGTATGTAATTTCATATGTTAGTTAGTTAATATTTAGGGGGTGTTATGGTGTACGAGGATCATGACTAGCCCAAAAATAATTAAACAATGTATTTGACAAAAAAGTTGGTGTCCCGGGTAAAGTCCGGTTGTTCAGTTAGATACAGTTCAGTTAAAGTGTTTAATTATTCCGTAAAGTGTCTTTTATATATATTTTTGTAACACTTTTAATTCCTGGCACTTAGGAAAGCATACAGGACCATTCTGCCATATTTTTGCACCTTACTAGCATGTTACAATGCTGAATTTTGTTAATAAATGCAGAATTCTGCACTTAAAGTGAGTTTTAGGCACTTCACGGCACTTTAACTATCACCTAGTGACGCAGTTTTATGGTCCTCACTTCCCTACACCCCATACTAGTGTAGTACCTTGTCCCTGGCTCATACTGGCCTCAAAACATTGTCTGTCTATGTGCTGGTATTGTCAGCATGTTTCTGAATTATCCGTTCGGTGTGCTAACTGTGCTTTGTGCATCAAGTATGTCACTAAAGTTTGTATGTAATAAATGGAGTGACGGTATGAAATGTGATGCGTATGTATGTATGATACAAAAATCATAAAGCAGTTCAAGTTGTCAGTTGTAATCAAGCGCAATCATTAAGCACATAATTAAAATTAATTAATTGTACCGATACCTGTAATTGTGAGGGTTGTCACATTCTCCCCCCGTTAAGAAAATTTCGTCCCGAAATTTTAGGTTCTGCTTCTAGTTGCAGGGGTCTTGGGGAATAAATGTGGGTACTTGGCCTTCATACGATCCTCATGTTCCCATGTGAATTCTGGGCCATGCTTTGCATTCCAACGAACCTTGACGAGCTTGACACTACTCCTGCGTGTTTTGTTAACCTTCCAATCCGTAACCTCAACTGGTTCTTCAATAAAGTGAAGTGTGTCGTCAACATGAATTTCGTCGGTAGGAATGACCACGGTTTCTTGTGTTGGACTCTTTTTCAAGTTGGATACATGAAATGTATCGTGAACGCCATTTAGTTCAGCAGGTAAATCCAACTTGTAGGCTGCAAGACCAATTCGTTCCAAAATTCTGAATGGACCAATGTATCTGGGGTTCAGCTTTCCACGCTTCCCAAAGCATGCCACACCCTTCCAGGGTGAAACTTTTAACAATACCATATCTCCCACCTCAAATTCCAGAGGTTTTCTTCTGCGGTCCGCATAACACTTTTGTCAATCACGAGCCGCTTTGATGCGTTCTCGGATCTGCAAGATCTTGTCTGTTGTTTCCTAGACCAATTCTGGGCCAACAAGCTGTCTATCACCCGCGTCTGCCCAGCATAGAGGTGATCGACACTTACGCCCATAGAGAGCCTCGAACGGTGCGGCTTGAATGCTTGCATGATAACTATTATTGTATGAAAATTCAACCAATGGTAGGTGAGTGTCCCAACTTCCACCTAAATCCATTACGCAAGCTCGCAACATGTCTTCTAATGTTTGAATCATTCGCTCACTCTGTCCGTCTGTTTGCGAGTGAAAAGCAGTACTCAGATTCAACTGAGAACCAAAGGCTTCTTGAAAGGATTGCCAAATCCTTGACACGAATCTTCCATCTCTATCAGAGATGATTGAGAGAGGCACTCCATGTCGTGCAACAATCTCTCTCAGATATATCTCAACGAGTTTGCTCGTGTTGTCTTTTTCTTTGATTGGCAAAAGTGTGATGATTTCGTTAAGCGTTCTATGATTACCCAGATCGTATCATGACCTCTGGGCGTTCTTGGCAATTTTGTTATAAAATCCATGGAAATCTGTTCCCACTTCCATTGAGGTATTTCAGGTTGTTGCAAGAGACCTGAAGGCTTCTGGTACTTGGCCTTTACCTTGGCGCAAGTCAAACATTTGCCAACATATATCGCAACATCACCTTTCATCCTTGGCCAACAATAAAAATCCCTTAGATCTTGGTACATTTTGTCCGCTTCAGGATGAATCGAGTACCTTGACTTATGAGCTTCATTAAAAATCGCCACTCGAAGACCACCAAAGAGGGGAACCTAAATTCTTCCCAAGAAACACAATGTTCCATCCTCCTTTGGTACCAATTGCTTCTCCATCCCACGGAGATACTTGTTCTCAAGATTCTCCCTTCTAAGAGCTTCCCTTTGCGCAGTACGAATGCGCAACGAGAGGTCTGTCTGAACAATCATTTCCAAAGCCCTAACCCTTATGGGCTTAATCCTTTATTTCCGACTCAGGGCATTGGCGACCACATTCGCCTTCCCTGGGTGATACTTGATCTCACAATCATAATCATTCAATAGTTCAACCCAGCGTCTTTGCCTCATGTTAAGCTCTTTTTGGTCGAATATATGCTGCAGGCTCTTGTGATCAGTAAAGATCGTGCATCGTGTGCCATACAAGTAATGTCGCCAGATTTTCAAAGCAAATACCACCGCGCCTAATTCCAAATCATGCGTGGTGTAGTTTTTCTCATGGACTTTTAGCTGGCGAGAAGCATATGCTATAACCTTCTGTCGCTGCATCAGCACGCAGCCTAAACCCTGACGCGAGGCGTCGCAATATACCACGAAGTCGTCCGTGCCTTCGGGTAGAGATAAGATCGGTGCATCACAAAGTTTGTTCTTCAATAACTGAAATGCCTCTTCTTGTTTGTCTCCCCAATCAAACTTTTTATCCTTCTGTGTGAGAGCAGTCAGAGGTTGAGCGATTTTCGAGAAATCCTCAATGAATCTGCTATAATACCTGGCCAAACGCAAGAATTGTCGAATCTCAGTTGGCGTTTTTGGAGTCTCCCAATTCTTGATCGCTTCAATCTTTGTAGGATCCATATGGATTCCATTCCCATTAACCACATGACCAAGAAACTGAACTTCCCGTAACCAGAACTCGCACTTCGAGAACTTCGTGTATAACTTCTCCTTCTTAAGCAGCTCTAAGATGGTTCTTAGATAATGCTCATGTTCTTCTTTTGTTTTCGAGTAGATCAGGATATCGTCAATGAACACGATCACAAACTTATCAAGGTAGGGCTTGCAGACTCTGTTCATTAAATCCATGAATACCGCTGGTGCATTTATCAACCCGAACGACATAACCAAGAACTCGTAATGCCCATAGCGAGTCCTAAAGGCCGTCTTTGGGATACTTTCTTCTTGAATCCTCAACTGGTGATAACCTGATCAAAGGTCGATCTTCGAGTAGAACTTGAACCTTGTAACTGATCGAACAGGTCGTCAATCCTTATCAAAGGATATCTGTTCTTAATTGTCAACTTGTTCAGCTCCCGGTAGTCAATACACATGCGAAAGCTACCATCCTTCTTCTTGACAAACAAGACTGGAGCTCCCCAAGGTGAGAAGCTTGGCCTGATGAATCCCTTGTCTAACAACTCCTAAAGTTGCGTCGACAACTCCTTCATTTCCGAAGGTGCAAGTCTATAAGGTGCCTTAGCCACAGGCGCGGTGCCTGGAACTAAGTCAATATGGAACTCGACTTGTCTTTGTGGCGGCAATCCTGGCAAGTCTTCTGGAAAGACTTCAGGATACTCCTTAACGACTGGAATATCTTCTAGTTTCGGCTTAGCGGCTTCCTTATCCACGATGTGTGCCAAGAAGGCAACACATCCCTTCTTCAAACATTTTCTAGCTTTTAGACAGCTAATGATCCTTAAGGGCGTATCACGCTTCTCTCCGTGTACCACAATTGTTTCTGCATTCGCCATTGGAATGCGAATGGTTTTCTCGTGACATATAACTTCGGCTTTGTTGCTTGACAACCAATCCATCCCTACTACCACGTCGAAGCTTCCCAACTCGACTGGCAGTAGATCCAGTGCAAACTCACGTTCTCCCAACTCTATCACGCATCCTCTGATGACTTCATTCGTTTCAACTAGCTTTCCATTAGCCAGTTCAATTGAGTAAGGAATATCTAACTTATTAGCAGTTAACCCAAGCATATTCTTAAATTCTAGCGATGCAAAACTATAGTCGGCACCAGTGTCAAATAGAACAGATGCAAAGCGTTGATTTATAGGGAACGTACCAGTGACAACATTCGGGTCCTGGCGTGCTTCCCTTGCTCCAATGTTGAATACTCTTCCACGAGCTTGACTGAGTTTTGGGCATTCACGCTTGAAGTTCCCGGCGTCTCCGCAGTTAAAACATCCCGGTCCTCGACCGTTACCATCTTCATTACCGCCTTGATTGTTGTTTTGATTGCGGTTACCATTTCCTGCTTGATTCCTGAAGTTACCGTGAGTACCATTTCCGCCGTTGCTGTTCCCATTCCCGTTACCTCCACGATTGTTGTTACCAAATCCTCTTTGGCCACCACGACCAGTACCAACCCAACAAGTGTCTTTTAAGTGACCCATCCTTCCACAAGATTCACATTTGTTAAGTCTGCACCGGCCAGCGTGATGAAACTCGCATAATTTGCACTTGGGCAGAGTGCCCATGTATCCTTTCCCTTTGGCTTCAGCACCACGCTTATTTTCAGCTGGTCGGTTCACATCCTTCCTCTTGTTGGCACTGCCGGTACTCATTTTAAAGTTGGAGAATTTCCTCTTGTTCTCCCCTGAAGATTCAACATGAGTTTCTTTCTTTTTCGGCCCAGAAATAGAAAACTTGTCCAATCTGATAGCTTCTTTCGTAAGTGCCACACTAAGATCAATGGCTTCGGTAATCGTTGCGGGCTTTGAAGAGGTTACCATGCTCATGATCTGGGGTGCTAATCCCCAGATGAAACGCTCCACGCGTTTGAATTCAGGCGTAACCATGTAAGGTACCACATGGGACAAATCATCAAACCTCTGAACATACTCGTCGATCTTCGGGCCATCCATTTTAAGATTCCAGAATTCCGTTTCCACCTTTGGTATTTCGGCCCGTGAACAATATTTCTTCCTCATGAGCTCCTTCAGCTCAGTCCACGTCAATGCATATGCCGCCACTTCCCCCAGGGTTTGTACTTGCAAATTCCACCATGATAAAGCACCATCAAGAAAGAGCCCTGAGATGTATGTAACTTGCTGTTCAGGAGCACACTTGCTCATCCTTAGAATAGAATCTGTCTTTTCTGCCCATCTGACGAATGCAACATCACCTCCAGTGCAGTCGTAATTTAAGGGCTTACAGTCAAGAAATTGTTTGTAGGTGCAGCCTGTCCAAGCAATGTTATTCATAGAAAACATTAGCAATTGCACATGAATTATCCAAATGTAGTGTAATGTGTCTCTAGTGACTCAACATTACCATTTGGTGGGTTGTTGTTGTTGTTTAAGGTGTTCCTGCTAGTTTCTGCGCGGGAGGCCTCATACTGTGCTATCGCTGAGGCAATTCGCTCCTGTAGTTCAGCCTCAGTAGTAGGCAAACGTGTGTCTCATTGTGGAGGCATCTTCTAAAAGAAGGTCATATCGGTCGGGTCATAGAAGTATAGTAAGTAAGTAATATGTGTATGTAATAACATCCATTAACCTCATAAGACATAACATCCCATGTTATAATATAAAACAAATAATTAAACAATGCATGTAGTGAGAACGTTGCCATTGAGCTTTCATTTAATCGTGACCACAATATAGTTTTACAGGTTTCATAGAACATCATACATCAAAATAAGATCATCGGGTTACATCACCCCAAAATACAAGTCAGTATACATAAATCATATACAAAAGCGTGGTCTTCCAAAAGTCTTCATATGCTGGCCCAATTGCGACTCTCTCACCAAAACAATCTACCTGCACCAAACCAAAAATATAGCTATGCTGATGGCGGAGGAGGAGGTGGAAAGGAGAAAAGCAAACAGCGCATAAGCACCCAATCCTCCTTAAGTGCATGGACAACTCGTAGCAGATAGGCAATCTGCTGCTCCGGTGTGAGGAAGCGGACATCAGAGTCTGGAGGTAGTGGAAGAGGAGCTGATGGTGTAGAAAAAGGAGACTGCCAATGGCACGGGGGAGGACGTTGAATCCTCTCCAACTCATGAACTCTCCGGCTAAGTGCCTCCTGCTGTAACTGTAGGGAGATGAGTATATCGTCCGTCATGTACCCCACATGAAAAGGGTGATACGGGTCTGATAACGGCATAACATTGGGCGAAGACCATAGAAATGGCTCACCTGGGGTACAAAAGATGGTCTAGTGTGAGGAAACTGAGGCATGACTGGAACAACTGACGATACAGGCGGTACAAAAGTAGGCTGCTGTCTCGACGAACCCTCCCCAGGACGAGGTGGAGGAATGTCCTGGAGAAAAGTGATAGGAAGGTCGGTGCGATGGACATCAGAGATGTGTGGATGGAACAATGGAACATTAACAGGTGCAGAAACAGGTGCCACAGGAGGAGTGACTAGTAGCACAAACGGAGGGTAGTCATCATCATCCTCGATCCACCCATTACGGGTGTCAGCATATCGAGGATTGATGTGAGTGGCAAAAGGTGCATGGTCAGCATACACAAGGGCCGAATCAGGTAATATCGGTGCAATAACGGGAATATCAACAATGGGTGGTGCAATGGCTGGTACATCCACAACAGGCGGTGCAACGACTGGAGCATCATCAAGAACATGGTCGTGCACTGGTACATGGTCATGAGCAACAACAGGCTCTGGTGCCATGATAGGCTCAGGGTCAGCAAAGGCCATATTGAAGTCGGTAGGTACATCAAGAAGCTGATCCATAGGAACCACGGGTTCCTCCAAGGGCTGGTCATCAAGAATAAACTCGATCTCGTGATCGGGATCAAAATCAGGAGGAAAAACTAGATCAAACTCGTCCTCGAACACAGGATCAAACTCAAACTCATGGGGTGAACCAGGTACAACTGACATAGCTGTATCGGAGTCGGAGTCAGTAGGATATTGACGCAATCCGACAGCGTGCAAAGTGGAAGATGATACTGACTCAAAAGAATCAGTACCGGGCTGATTAGATAAAATCTCCTCAGCGGGAGCCTCAACAGGTGGTAAAACGACAACATCCGCAACCGGAACCTCAACCAAAGGAATGGCGACATCATCAGCAATCGGGGCCCCACCCTCATGGTCGTCCTCAGAGGGACCCTCGACGAAAAGGTCGATGTCGTCATCAGACACAACATCGAGTGGCAAATCCTCTACGGGAAATGCAGCAAGGGGAACAGGTGTAGGAATCGGAATGAGGGGTAGATCCCCATCAGGAATACCATCAGCGAGCTAAACATCGTCACCGAAATCCGGAAACGCGAAAGGCTAGAATTCATCGTCGTCACTACTGTCCGTATCAGATGTAAAGACCTCCGGATCTGTGTGCATCGGGTCATCTGAATCTACTGCCACGGGGTCAGAAACTCCACTCGATGAAGACATAGTGTCTGTAAGAAAACAATCACGACAATTGCACATATATCAATAATAGTCAAGTAAGCATATAAGTCACGACAATGTAAGCAAGTAATCGTCCTAGTCTCCGCCAGACTATACTCCCTGATCTCTAAGACCAACTCCCTGGTCTCTAAGACCAAATCTCTGGTCTCTATGACCAACCTCCCAGTCTCTAAGACTAATTCCCCCCCCCCCAGTCTCTAAGACTGAACCTCCCCAGCCTCTAAGGCTGACTCCCTCAGTCTCTAAGACTGAAATATGAATTTTGAAAGGTGTATTTGTGCCTTTTGTTTGTAAAATGTTTGTGCCCCGGATCTGGACTTTTAGTGTATGTAATGTAAAAATGTTTGAAAACATTTTCGTGAGAGCCCTAGCGATCATAGTCTAGACTCGAGAAAGAATCCTAGTTCGCTATGATCGAGGCTCTGATACCAAGCTGTCACACCTTGGCTTTTGCGGAAGCGTGGGTTTGTTTGGTGTGACTTCTTAATACCATAGCGACCATCATAACAATGCTATATGATAAAAACACAAGATGCTCATCCGTTAATATAGTTAGAAAATACCATAACATAATTGTCTTGAATCATTAACCCAAAATAAGTTACAACCATGACTTATTTAAAAATGAGTTCCCAATGGACTCAACAAAAGATCTTAAATAAAACGAGGTTTGGAGACATGTGACCCGTCCAGGTAAGGGTTACACATCCCAAACCCTACACCCCTGGATGACATCTTTTATTTAATACACAGCTTAACGTTCATCACCTGCCAGATCCGATCAATTCCCTGAAATACATGTAGTTTGAAAAAATCAACAAAAAGTTGAGCGAGTTCATGTGTATGTGAGTATGTATAAACCTTTGTAAACGATGTATGTATAACCTTTGAACGATGTATGAAAGTCCCTGGTATGTAGCAATATGGAAAAAAAAAAGAGATCACCAATGGTTTGCAAGGCCATTGATATGTGTGAAGTGATGCAGGAAGACTCAAACCTAGCGGAGTTGCACCGGGCTTCCGGCTGTAAGACACAGTCACCACTATGGGCCGCCCTGGCCTCATGGGTGTGGGCTCGCTACACCCAAATAGATCTATCACTCATGTCCCTCGGTCCTACGATGAGGATTAATGGCCTTTAGTAGCCGCCTACCCACTCACATGATCTAACGATGTATGAAAGTCCCTCCTTAAGCTAACCATACCATGTATAAAAATGTCTATATAATTTTAACATGTATTTCACCCCCGAAGTTATAAAACTGAAAACAGTTAAGAGAAAAGGGGGACATGAACTCACTGTAGTGCGTCTCCTGTGCTCGTACTCAAACCTTGTCAGCTATACAACGACCTATAAACGTACTAATGTCTATTAGACGAACGGGTCGTTCCTTGGCTTGGTAATTACGGTTTGAGTTACGTTACTTTGACATTATTCCAAGTTATAACTTATTGTTAAAATAATAATTATTTTAACTTACATTGTATTTTTAGGTCTTGAAATAATAGTTAGACAACTATTTCGTATTCATACTTCTCAAGTATTTTTATGTGTGTATTTCCTTCCCAAGGATGGGGGTATTTTATACATGTAGTTTTGTGATAATTCGTATTTCTCGTTATCCAAAATATTATCCATCCAAAATATACTAGTAGCGGTACTGTGTTAAGTTATATTATTTTTCTCTAAATAATATAACCAGTTCCCAAATTATGCAAATATTTACACAAGCGTTTTAGTATAAGATATATATTCTAAATATATATTTGTCCGCTTTTATTTACGAAAACCCACCTTCGACACTTTGAAATATTGTAACAAAACTTATGGCGAAGTTTACTTTCGAAAAAAACAAAATTAAAACACGTTTGTAAACTCTTGTTAGAAAATAATTTTCTAAGTCTTTGGATTTTTAGGAAATTTCGCCATAGTTTCCCCTAAAAACGGAGGTGTCCATGCTATTAAGTATATCATTTTCTTTTCAAAATCAATCAACAATCATAAACAATTAATCTTTACACAATTTTTTGCATTACCAAGAGCAAAAACATATACGTTACCCCTAATCATGAACTTGATATATCTCGAAAACGCGTAGTAACTTAGTAAAGCATTTAGTGGACTTAGTTACCTTCCAAAGCGTAATTATTTCTTTAAAAATTATTTTCTTACAAAAGTTTAGTGTTTACAACTTGTAAACAATTTTTACAAAAATAAAACTTTTGAACTCTTCTTGTAAATAAAATGTTTTCACACTTATTTTATGTCCAAAAATAGTATAAGTGTATGTAGGAGTCATGATTTTCCAAAAACCGATTCTCTAGCTTGGTTTATTTAGAAAAGTCCTTTGTAAAAACCCGGATCTACATGATCATTAATCTACTTGTTCACTTATATTTTAAGAAAATCATTTTCATTCAAGTTCATATTTAACTAGAAAGTGGTTATTTCATGTAACACATAATCACTTTCTAATCTTGTTAAATCATATTTCTAAACATTATTTAGCAAGATCCATATGGAAATTAACACCACATAACCAAGAATCATCATGCAATCAACAACATTCTACTAACAACATTACATCTTCATGTTTCATCCTTATGTAAACTTTATGTAAAGCTTCATGTTCATCTTCTTAGTTCTTGTTCTTTAGTGTTTTAAACATACTTATCATACTACAACTTTTGACCATAAAAACAAGATGGACAAGAGTTTAACAAGAACTTACTACTAGCACAAGGGCTAGGGATGATTTCTAGTGAGAAAGATGAAGAAAATGATGGTGAAAAGCAAGAAATAAAGCTCCTTGAAGTTCCACAAGTTGCAAGCTTCCTTGAATCACCTTCTAGTATTGAATGGAGTTCAAAAATGGATGAAGATGGTGATGTTAAAGTGGTGGTGGTGGCGGTTATGTTGTGACCGAGAGGAGGGAGAGAGATGTGAGGAATGAGGGTGTTGATTATGTGAAGATATGTAATGATGAATGATCTATGGAAACCATACTTATAATCTCCTTCCACATATTTTGTTAACTCCAACAAGTAACAATCCAATATAATATTAATGTGTAATCTAGGAAGGCATGGTGGGGATTTCGGTGGGTCCTCTTGGGACCGAATTCGGGTATGGGGGGGGGGGGGTTGGATGTAAATTTTTGCAACTAGTTGGTAAAGGTAAGTTAAATTTCAAGTATGTAATTTCATATGTTAGTTAATTAATATTTAGGGGGTGTTATGGTGTACGGGGTCATGACTAGCCCAAAAATAATTAAACAATGTATTTGACAAAAAGTTGGTGTCCCAGGTAAAGTCCGGTTGTTCGGTTAGATACCGTTCCATTAAAGTGTTTAATTATTTCGTAAAGTGTCTTTTATATATATTTTTGTAACACTTTTAATTCCCGGCAGTTAGGAAAGCATACAGGACCATTATGCCATATTTTTGCACCTTACTAGCATGTTACAATGCTGAATTTTGTTAATAAATGCAGAATTCTGCACTTAAAGTGAGTTTTAGGCACTTCGCGGCACTTTAACTATCACCTAGTGACGCAGTTTAATGGTCCTCACTTCCCTACACTCCATACTAGTGTAGTACCTTATCCCTGGCTCATACTGGCCTCAAAACATTGTCTGACTATGTGCTGGCATTGTCAGCATGTTTCTGAATTATCCGTTCAGTGTGCTAACTGTGCTTTGTGCATCAAGTATGTCACTAAAGTTTGTATGTAATAAATGGAGTGACGGTATAAAATGTGATGCATATGTATGTATGATACCAAAATCATAAAGCAGTTCAAGTTGTCAGTTGTAATCAAGCGTAGTCAATAAGCACATAATTATAATTAATTAATTGTACGGATACCTGTAATTGTGAGGGTTGTCACAAATTATGTAAACGTTTATGTATATATATTATGACGCGCAAATCGTAGATATATTGCATATAAACGGGAGAGTTAACGGATTTACACAATAATGGTCACCAATAAAATCATTCAAAGTCGCAAAATCATATATATATATATATATATATATATATATATATATATATATATATATATATATATATTAACATGCCAACATAATAAAAAATAATAACTTTTCGAGAAAATCTCAAGTTATGTGATAATTCTAAGAAAACGGAGAAACGTAGGATTTTTGTGTTATGAATATTGATTTAAAGTCGTTCCTATATATATATTAGGACGTGTAGAAATCAATCACTGCGATTACGCTATTTAAAATACGCACCCAAAGGTGAGTGTCACTAAACCCCTCTTTTTACTGCTTTGTACATATTTTGGGGGTAGAACATGTCGTTAAAAGGGTTTAATAATGTTTTCGAAATAAAACATACCTTTTAATATAAAATATATATTTTCGCTGAAAATATATGAGGTTTGATAAGTTACACGTTTCGAAGTAAAACGTTTTTGATGAATAAATGTTGGACATTGGGATGGTACGGTGTTTCCGAGGCGAAACAGACCGTAAATTTGGGACGGATGACGGCCTAGGTCTCGAGTGATGGAGATTCAGGGGATTCGTGCAACTACATGTATTAAATTGTCATATTAGTAGGATATATATATTGTACGTGAGGCAGACATCATATTGTTCTTCGAGAAAGAACCATGCGCCCATGATGTCGTTTAATCAGTTAAGTATTATACGCGATGAATTGTTGGTAGATCTATCGGGTTGACAACCCCGTCGTGACCGGTCGCCCCGTGTCAATGTCAAATGACGAATTAATATTCTGTTTATTATCTAGCTTTGATTATCCCTGCATGGTTAATATATAGTTCGTATCGTCTAGCTAACATACGAGTCTGAAAATTGACACAATAATTTAGTATACAAAACCTGGGCAATATATATATTACAGTTGTTGGATCGATGAACCGGCGGAAGGCCCATGGATTTTTAATAAGGAAGTAAAATGGACTTTCTAAAATTTATGTGGATGTTTTCAAATAAACACCTAACCAGAAAGTTTTCCTTGGAATAAAATTGTTTGTAAGTTAATAAGTGAACTCACCTTCCTTTGTGTTGACACTTGATTTTTAACGTGTTCTACAGGTACTTGAGTTCGGCTTCGGGAATTATGGCGTATCTTGGGGTTGTTGATGCATGTTTTGTCACTTAAATATGTTGGACTAATTTTAAAACTTTCTGGGACAAATGTAATAAGATCCATAAGGATCAAAGATAATTTAACTATGTTGTGGTTGTGTCATGTTATGGGACATCATACTTAAAAACTTATGTTTGAATTAAGTCAATTTGTCCAACACTATAATGCATCAAACATCAAGATAGAAATGGGCACCAGCTTCCGTCACCACTACGTTTTATATTCCACTGCGACATTTTTGGGATGTGACAATTTCAACATGATTTAACACTGGTTTCATCTAGATCTAAACGTTTTCAAAGATTGAAAGGATTGAAAGATGTTTTCATAACTTTATTTCAACTCTTTTACACTCAATGCACTCAAAACCGATAGAATCGGAACTCATTCAGGCCTTCCACTCATCTCCTAGTGAAGTGTCGGTTTGAGATCTGATTTCGTTCAACGAGATAATCGACTTAGCGGGCTGAACATGAAAAACCGTCAAGAAAAGTTAACTGGTCGAACAGGGTGATTTCCCATCCGATCAGATGACTTGGACTTGGTGGGGTTCCGTGTGCGAACCCGGTAGGGGTTCCGTGTCACACCCCAATATTTCCGCGTATTACCGGTGGGCCCGGCGGGGATTATCGTGACATAGTTGATATCGTCATAGTCAAATGTATACAGTTTAATGCACAGTGGAAGTCTTGGATGAAAATAATATTACAAACTGAAATGCAAAGTATAATTAAATATTATACAAACTATTGTATACGGATCCACAGGCGGATCTTAAAACAGAAATATAAATATTGTTCAACAGACTTTAGACGTTCAGAACTTGCAAGATTCTTTAATAATGCCCCGAGCTCCCAGCCAATTACTTACGATACATGTCACTTAGTCTTTTTGGAAAAATACGTCAGTTTACATTGGTAAATACAATTAACCAACTCTTTTGAAAACATTTATGAAAATTGGTTTAAATGCACAAGGGACAAACATTTTATAACTTGGGACAATTATATTAATAACAATCTTGTATCAGATTTACATGTTTGTCCAACATTTATGGCCGGTATAAAAGCCGAACAAGATTAATTGACACACCACAAATATAAACTCACAAGAAGTTTCCTCACGAGTGAGTATATCTTTTACATACGCAACAGTCAGGTGTATGCCTACGCACCGTGCTTAAGTCGTGGCCATTCACGCTTTTTGAATGAGCCAAGGATATCCAGGACATGGTCGTTAACCCCCAATGTTATTTGTTATCAAGCAACACTGATTAAAACGGGATTATACAATTTAAACATATTCGATTAAAAGGTTTCCACACCCGGCTAAGCGGTAATAATTTACCGTATCCCAAGCCCGTATAAGGGAAAATAAGTTAAAAGTATTTACCTGAGTTTAAAATGTAAAATTTGTATTCTCAGTCATAAATCCTACTCAAACAAGTGCAAATACTTCTACCGGGGCTCTCAATCTAGAACGAAGGTTTTATTAACCTATTAGATTCCTAACGGGTCTTATTTAAGTTGTAACTTAGACCGGTTAGCTTTAAAGAAAAGTTTACGACACGAAACGCTAGATTAAGCGGTGACCGGATTGGAATGTGATTTAGACCCGAGAAGTATGAAGACTTGTATAAAATGGATAAACTAAATACATTCTAGATTTTGAAGTAAAAATGATAAGGTTTGACCCGTTTCGGCTAATTTATGCAAACTAGTTACATAAACCGTACCGAACGCATATAGGCACAACGGGTAACCGAATGAGTCATGTACAAGTTTCATAAGTTATTATGCTTAAAATATGTTGTGATATCAGTAGGATATCTTCAATTATGCCCAAAACAAATTTAAAACCAATTTAAGCCCCGTAAGGGTATTTTGGTCATTTTAAAGTTTTTAAAAGAGGTTTAATAGTAGCAAACTGTGGTTCTGGTCTAAAACATTCAGTAAAAATATTTATTTTATCAAGTTACATCAGTAAGATATCATACATATGTGAGGTTTATCATTTATGGCCAAACTATGCACCGTAGGGGCATTTTGGTCATTTCACATATGCTTTTAAGGTCAAATTTAGAAATCTGAGTTCAAGACTTATACTTACTCTTAAAGTATAAAATGTTATTTATAAAATCAGTAGGAAACAAGTCTTAGGAGTTAAATATTGTCACACCCCCAAAATCCACATGCGGAGTATCACCGCTTGGAGGCATGACTGACCAGGATCAAGCCACCAATCATATGGAACATTGTAAGTAATAAATAAAATTCAACCACACAATATGAAAGGTGTTCAAAACAAACGCACATTTAAAGTATTCAGTGGAAGCATAAATGTAAAAACCCCAAACATAAGTAATAAGTTTGTAAAATGTAAATGTTTAACATGGATTCAACAGTCCACGTTCCCACAACGATTTCGCCTCCCGTGCAAGCTCCATGAATACCTAACGACCTGCAAGGCATGTAACAACGAGTCAACAACAAAGTTGAGCGAGTTCACAGTTGATTGTTCAGTTATTGAGTTCGTTTCTAAAATAATAAGTTTGTTTCATAATCATGTGTTAACCAGTATCCTTGCTTCCCAAACCTTGTTACGATATTTGGTGGGGGCTTCCCATGTGCGTTAAGTGGGGGCTTCCCATGTGCGTTAAGTGGGGGCTTCCCATGTGCGTTACCAGACCGTACCATATCGACTACTACGAAAATAAGTTGTGCCCTAAGTCAATGTCTATCATCATTGACCCTTTTCCTTTAGTCCATTAGTACACCCCCGTTCGAACGACACAATGTGAGGTTTGTTAAACCTAATAGCGCTATTAAGTAATGACCCGCTCGCCATCGGCCTCGGCGATTAAGTCGATATAAAATGAGGGACTTATGATAGAGTTTTGGTCCAGTATGTTTAATCTTGTTGTCCTCCCCAAGGAGGACGAACGTACGTATCCTACCCAAGGAGAATACATGAGGTTTAAATCTTGGCATCCTAACCATGGAGGATGGCTGTACATATCCTACCCAAGGAGAATATGTAGTTTCCGTTTTAGTTCTTTAACCCATTCCCAACTCTTGGGAATCCCATGCCCTGTAGAAAGTGTGAACTCACCTCGGTTTGCTCGGTTGATTTATTACTTGATTCCAATTAATCAGTCAAAGCCTATAGTATGCATGTATTCACAATCAGTTTATATTCACATAGTTCAAGTAACAGTTATGATCATCATATGTATTCGAGCAATAACTAGCACATAGCATTTAACAGTTATACAAGCTCATGCTAGTCATGCTTATCACTAACAACAGCTAACTAACCCAGTTAACCCTTAACAGACCTAACCGAGTTACTGTGCCTGTTTAATAGTTTGACGAAACATACTTGTTTCATCGTGAATCCCTTCGGCGAAACCCCCATGTTTCGTCGTAATCCCCATCTATGAAACTCTCATGTTTCGTCGACATGTGTTTCGTCGACAAGCAACTGTTATGTCGCGTAACAGTTTCAAATGCAGAAAAACCCTAATTTCACCGTAACAATTGATCAACAACATCAAACCTAGCCACGGATTGCTACCAGATTATTGTCATATACAAGACTATAACATATATTCATTTAACTATATCAATTCACGAAATCATTCAATCATCTTGCAGTCATCAGTAAGCTGGTGTGATTAACAAGAACCCTAATCATCAAGTAATCATACATGACCTCGATTGAAATCTGGAATGTAGTCAATGATCAGATCTACTCAATCGCAAGCACTCTACCAAACAGTAACATGGTCCAAATTGGCGAACATAAACGAATACATTTCTCAAACATCCGAATTAGTCTCATGGATTAACAACCGAATATCAAACCCTACTGTTTATCATTCTATCCTCTAATCATCTCATAACGGGTAATCAGATTCATCATTACAATTATCATTAACAATGGAAACTCGATATACACAATCATCGTGAAAATCATCATAAATCAGACAGAGAAATCAAATTATGACAACAAGCATTCACACAAAAATCTAAACAGTATAACAAGCGATCAATTCTGATTATTACACACTAACCGATTATGAAATGAACTAGCGAGGATCCGGGAGGGTGAGTGATTGTCGTCGCACAAAGGATGAACTCTAGGGTTTGCAAGAATGACGACTCACGCAACCTACTTCCTCTAAATACGTAAACTGTAACTGTTGGGCCTTAACTGGGCCTCGACGTAACATTGGGCCGGCAAAACGCTGAGTTTTGTCGAGATGAAGATGGCGAAACACCCTGTTTTGTCGAAATGGTTTTATGGCGAAACCCTCTGTTTCGTAGAGCTTATAAAGGTGAATTAGTTTAAGGTTTTAACTTAATCATATAAGTTACATATCATATCACCAAACATATTGACACAAAAGTCACATATCCTCTCCACATATATTCAACATGTACAGTTACAAGACAAACAAGTCATATAAGCAAACAACTAAACAATTAACATACAATTAGTGTGAAGATGGAATCTTGGAAACTCGAGTTGTCACATTATCCCCAACTTGAAAGAAATTTCGTCCCGAAATTTAGCATGCAGTTACTGAGGAAGCTAGTTAAGTTTGCGTGGTTTACTGGTTTTCCTGGGGTGTCACATCTTCCCCCCATTGATTTGGAATTTCGTCCCGAAATTCCGCAGTAGCTTCAGTCTCAGTAGTAGTTGCATTGTTCCCGAATAACTGGGGATACTTGAGTTTCATTTGATCTTCTCGTTCCCAGGTGAACTCTGGGCCACGACGGGAGTTCCAACGAACTCGAACAAGAGGTATTCTGGTGTGCTTGAGAACCTTCATGTCTCGGTCTGTAATCTCTATCGGTTCTTCGACGAATCGCAACTGGTCGTCTATAGTGAGCTCCTTAAAAGGAACTATGAGGGTCTCATCTGACAAACATTTCTTCAGATTCGAAACGTGAAAAACGTTGTGAACTCCACTGAGTTCTGCTGGTAAGTTTAGTTTGTAGGTCACCTTGCCTATTTTCTCTATGATTCCGAACGGTCCGACATAACGCGGATTGAGTTTGCCTCGTTTGCCAAAACGAACTACACCTTTCCACGGTGAGACTTTGAGTAGCACTCGATCCCCAACCTGGAACTCGAGTGGTTTCCTGCGCTTATCAGCGTAGCTTTTCTGACGGTCACGAGCTGCCGCCATTCGTTGTCGTATTTGTGCAATCCTTTCTGTTGTGTCTACTACAAGTTCTAGGCCTGTTATTTAGCTGTCACCAACTTCTGCCCAGCAAAGAGGTGATCGGCATTTACGTCCGTACAATGCCTCAAACGGAGCAGCTTGAATGCTGGTGTGATAACTGTTATTATACGATAATTCCACTAACGGTAGATGTTTTTCCCAGTCGTTACCAAAGTCGATTACGCATGCCCTAAGCATGTCTTCGAGGGTTTGGATGGTGCGCTCAGACTGCCCACCCGTTTATGGATGATAAGCGGTGCTCATGTCTAAATGTAAGCCAAAGTATTTGTGCATAGCTTGCCACAATTCAGAAGTAAAACGTGCATCACAATCGAAAATAATGGAGGTTGGCACCCAGTGCCTTGAAACCACTTCCTTTAGATAAATGTCTGCTAAAGTGGAGAACTTATCCGTTTCCTTGATAGCCAAGAAGTGTGCAGACTTTGTGAGTCGATCCACGACCACCCAAATGGTATCATTTCCACTTTGAGATCTAGGCAGGCCAGTAACAAAATCCATGGAAATTTGCTCCCATTTCCATTGTGGTATCTCTGGTTGTTGGAGTAGGCCCGATGGTTTCTGGTTTTCGGTCTTGACTCTCGCACAAGTCAAACATTTGCTAACGTAAGTTGCTATGTGGTCTTTCATGCTAGGCCACCAGTACGTAGTCTTCAGGTCATGGTACATCTTATCCGAACCAGGATGTACTTAGTAGCGAGACTTATGTGCTTCGTCCATCACCAGCTCGCGTAAGTTTCCATAGTGTGGGACCCAAATGCACCCTGTAACGTAGTAAGCGCTGTCTTCCTTTTGTTTTAATCGTTTCCTTGACCCACGTAGGGACTCCGCCCTGACGTTCTCTGCTTTCAATGCTTCAACATGAGCATCCCGTATCTGAGTAGGAAGACTAGATTGGATAGTAAGTTGTAATGCTCGCACGCGCTTCGGCGTAGTATGCTTTCTACTGAGGGCGTCGACCACCACATTGGCTTTGCCTGGATGGTACTTGATCGCGCATTCGTAGTCATTCAAGAGCTCGACCCATCGACATTGTCGCATGTTCAACTCTTTCTATTTGAAGATATGCTCAAGACTCCTGTGATCGGTGTAAATGGTGCACTTGGTACCGTACAGGTAATGTCTCCATATCTTGTGTGCGAAAACAACAGCTCCCAGCTCCAGATCGTGTGTAGTGTAATTCCTTTCGTGAACTTTAAGTTGGCGCGATGCATAAGCAATGAATTTATCCCGTTGCATCAACACGTAACCAAGACCCTGAATTGATGTGTCACAATAAACCACGAAATCGTCTGTGCCCTCTGGCAATGAGAGAATAGGTGCGCTACAAAGTCTATCCTTTAAGTGTTGAAATGCTGCTTCATGTGCATTACCCCAACGATAGGTAACACCTTTCTGAGTTAGTGCAGTGAGAGGTTGTGTAATCTTGGAGAAATCCTTGATGAACCTTCTGTAATAGCCTGCCAAACCCAAGAATTGGCGGATCTCTGTTGGTGTGCGGGGTGCTGGCAAGTTCTTGATCGAGTCTACCTTGGATGGATCAACATGAATCCCATCCTTGTTTACCACGTGGCCTAGAAAGTGGACTTCACGAAGCCAAAAGTCGCATTTCGAAAACTTGGCATACAACTGTTCTGTTCGGAGGAGTTCCAGAATAAGCCGTAGATGGTGCTCGTGTTCCTCGTGACTTTTAGAATAGATCAGGATGTCGTCGATGAATACTATAACAAACTTATCTAGTTAAGGCTTGCACACTCTGTTCATAAGATCCATGAAGACTGCGGGTGCGTTTGTCAATCCAATAGGCATAACTAGGAACTCGTAATGCCCATAACGAGTCCTGAACGCTGTCTTAGAGATATCCTCGTCTCGGACTCTCAGTTGATGATAGCCTGACCGCAGGTCAATCTTCGAATAGTAGCTCGAACCTTGCAGCTGATCGAACAAGTCATCAATGCGTGGAAGTGGATAGCGATTCTTTACGGTCACCTTGTTGAGTTCGCGGTAGTCAATACACATTCGGAAGGTACCGTCTTTCTTCTTCACAAATAATATTGGAGCTCCCCAAGGCGAGGAGCTAGGGCGAATAAAACCCTTATCCAAGAGCTCTTGTAGTTGCGTGGACAGTTCTTCGGGTTCTGATGGAGCTAAACGATAAGGTGCACGAGCTATGGGCGCTGCTCCAGGAGATAGCTCGATCTAAAATTCAACCTGACGGTGAGGCGGAAGACCAGGTAATTCCTCAGGGAATACCTCGGGAAAGTCACATACGACCGGAAAATCTTCAATCTTCTTTTCTTTCGAGAATGCATCAGAAACGAGGGCTAGGATAGCAGTGTGGCCCTTTCGCAAACTCTTCTGGGCCTTAAGAAAAGAAATGATGCCCACCAGGGCACCACTCTTGTCGCCATGAATCACTAATGGTTCCCCATCTGGAAGAGGAATGCGGATGATCTTCTCCTTGCAAAGGATCTCTGCTCGATGTTGCGATAACCAATCCATACCAATAACAATGTCGAAACTACCCAAAACGATAGGAATGAGGTCGATAGAAAAAGTTTAACCAGCTAAGATGAGATTACAACCCCTAACTATGTGTGTGGCTTTAAGACTTTTACCGTTTGCTAGCTCTACCATGTGCTTGGTGTTCAAAAGTGTTGGGGTACGTTTAAGCATTTGACTAACTTTTAGAGACACATAACTGGTATCGGCACCCGAATCAAATAAGACATTAACATAAAAATCATCCAGTAGAAACTTACCCATCACGACATTGGGATCATTCCTTGCATCACCATGACCAATCACGAACGCACGGCCCCGGGCGCCATTGTTTCCATTGTTTCCCCCGTTGTTATTCCCTTTGTTGTTCCCGTTCCCCAGATTATTGTTGTTATTCTGGTTCTGGTTCAACTGAGGACAGTTTCTCTTGAAGTGACCTTCAGCACCACACTGAAAGCATCCCCTGTTACCCTGCTGTTGTGGCGGCTGATTCTGTGGAACTTGCTGTTGTTGTTGACGATTCTGATTCGCTGGTCGTGCGCTCCTGCAATCCTTAGCTTCATGACCCATCTTGAGACACCTCTGACAACGACCCTGGTTACACTGACCACTGTGGTGTCTGTTGCATCTATTGCACTTAGGGTGATTTCCCCTGTATCCACCCTGACCCTGACCTTGACCCCCTGAAGATTGCTGACCGGGACTCTTGAAATCGTCTGTCTTTCGTTGTTGAGCCTGTGACTGAATAGAGGTTAAACCCTTGCTTGAGATCCCATCCCATTTACGCTTGTTGTCGTTGGGGGTATCAGATGTAGTGGTAGTAGCACTAATACGCTTTGGTAACTTATTCTGCTCCACCGCCTGATCAGTGAGGCGATGAGACAAGTTGATGATTTGCTGAATGGTGCTAAGGTTAGCTGAGGTCACGTGACTTTGAATTTTTGGCACCAAACCTTTAAGGTACAACTCGATGCGCTTGATAGGAGGATCTACCATAGTAGGGCACAATATTGCCAGCTCATTCGACCTTTTCGTATACGCTTGGATTTCTGACCCTGTCATCTTTAGGTTGAAGAACTTGACCTCCAACTTGTGGATGTCATCACGACTGCAGTATTCTTCCTTGATCAGTTCCTTGAAATCGTTCCATGGGGTGGCGTTTGCAACAGCCAACCCTAACATTTGAACTTGCGCTTTCCACCAAGTTAACGCAATGCCCTCAAGTGTTCCAGTAGCATACTTTACCCTACGATCTTCAGGGCATTCACATATCTCGAAGACCGATTCTAGCTTCTCAAACCAGTGGAGGAGGCCCACCGCTCCTTCAGTGCCACTGAAAGTAGTAGGTCGACAATCCATAAAAGTTTTGAAGGTACATGCAGGAGGCTGAGCATGTTGACCTGTCGTGTGTGTGTAAGAAGAAACAATGTTAAGCACAAGTGTCGGTTTACGTGAGTAGGACCTAAAGATCCTAGAGTAAGTTGTTATGGCAGGTTATACCTCCTGCCTGAGCAGCTGCAAGTGCTGCAGTAACTTGTTCGTTGATTAAAGCCGTCAGCTGGGCTTGAGTCATGTTGATACGTCCACTCATGATCTTCATATCAAAGGAAACATGAGTGAGAGAGGTTCACGAAAGTGCGATGATAGAAGAGAGTAAGCACACATGTGCTTTCAAACAATAGTTGTTACGTTCATCTAAGCATACCATAAGCAAAGTTCTATGTAACTAGCAAGTAGGCAATAAAAACATAAACCATATCACCTATAGTGTTGAGCCTTGCACGTGGAGCGAAGCGTCGTTATGGATCGTTGAGCACTGTATAGGTTATAGTCTCGTTTTACCAAAAAGCTTTTCCCCCTTTTTAAAACCAAGTTCACTATAACCTAGCTCTGATAACAATCTGTCACACCCCCAAAATCCACATGCGGAGTATCACCGCTTGGAGGCATGACTGACCAGGATCAAGCCACCAATCATATTGAACATTGTATGTAATAAATAAAATTCAACCACACAATATGAAAGGTGTTCAAAACAAACGCATAGTTAAAGTATTCAGCGGAAGCATAAATGTAAAAACCCCAAACATAAGTAATAAGTTTGTAAAGTGTAAATGTTTAACATGGATTCAACGGTCCACATTCCCACAACGATTTCGCCTCCCGTGCAAGCTCCATGAATACCTAACGACCTGCAAGGCATGTAACAACGAGTCAACAACAAAGTTGAGCGAGTTCACAGTTGATTGTTCAGTTATTGAGTTCGTTTCTAAAATAGTAAGTTTGCTTCATAATCATGTGTTAACCAGTATCCTTGTTTCCCAAACCTTGTTACGATATTTGGTGGGGGCTTCCCATGTGCGTTACCAGACCGTACCATATCGACTACTACGAAAATAAGTTGTGCCCTGTCACACCCCCAAAATCCACACGCGGAGTATCACCGCTTGGAGGCGTGACTTACCAGGATCAAGCCACCAATCATATTGAACAATGTAATGAGTAAATGTAATTCAACCAAACAATATGAAAGGTGTTCAAAACAAAAGTATAGTATCAATGTTTAGCGGAAGCATAAATGTAAAACCCAACATAAGTACTAAGTTTGAAATGTCATAAACGTTTAACATGGCATCCACGATCCATGTCCCACAACGACTGTGCCTCCCCGTGCAAGCTCCATGGGTACCTAACGACCTTGAATGCATTGTAACAACGAGTCAACAACAAAGTTGAGCGAGTTCATAGTTGGTTGTTTAGTTATAGTATTCATTCGTAAATCATTTGTTTGCTTGTACCAGGTATCGTATTAATTCGTATCGCGGTCTCCCAGACATGTGTGCGAAGGTTAGTGGGGGTTTCTCATGTATCCTAGACTAGTTGTATTTGTATTTGTATCGCGGTCTCCCAGACATGTTTGCGAAGATTAGTATTCGTATCGCGGTCTCACAGGCATGTTTGCGAAGATTAGTATTCGTATCGCGGTCTCACAGACATGTTTGCGAAGATTAGCATTTGTATCGCGGTCTCACAGACATGTGTGCGAAGATTAGTGGGGGCTTCCCGTGTTTTACTAGTCTAGCTGTATCTATAGGTGTCCTACACCCGATGAGGTCAGTGGTACGTATTTCAGTAGTGATGTAAGTACAAGTAATCATTCAATCCCATTCCCAACCCCGGGAATCCCATGCCTTGGTAAGAGTGTGAACTCACCTTGGTTTGCTCGGTATGCTAAAGAAATACACGCTCACAAATAATCAGTCACGACCGTGAATAGACAAAACAATAGCTTGATCGTCCTAGGGAGCTTCAAAGACACAAGGTTGCCGTCACAAGATGAGAGGTGACTAGGGTTTTCGAATTAAACTATCACGCTCGAAATCAAAACATATAATATCTCAACACTGGGCCAAGGCCCATCTCTTTTCGCTAGCCCACTTCCTAACCAGGAGTGATTTCGTGAGAAGGGTTTTCGGCCAGAGGAAGGTGATTTCGAGTGGAGTGTTCGGCATAGAATTCATGTTTTATTAATTATACGCATCACATCATTAACACAAAATATGTAAATCACATACATATTTATATAATGCACACCAAACATAGCATAACAATCACAATACGATTTTAACATCACACAAACGTGTACAGTTGTGAAACAAACAAGTCGTGTAAACAAACACTTAAGCAATTAACGCACAATTAATGCGGTGATGGAAATCTTGGAAACTCGAGTTGTCACATTATCCCCAACTTGAAAGAAATTTCGTCCTGAAATTTAGCACGTGGTTACTGAGGAAGCTAGTTGTGTTGTATAGTTTACTGGTTTTCCCTGGGGTGTCACATCATCCCCCCGTTGATTTGTAATTTCATCCCGAAATTCTGTAGTAGCTTCAGCCTCAATAGTGGTTGCACTGTTTTCGAATAACTGGGGATACTTGAGTTTCATTTGATCTTCTCGTTCCCATGTAAACTCTGGGCCATGACGGGAGTTCCAACGAACTCGTACAAGAGGTATTCTAGTGTGCTTGAGGACCTTAACGTCTCGGTCATGATTTCAACTGGTTCCTCGATGAATCGCAACTGATCGTCGATAGTGAGCTCCTTCAAAGGAACTATGAGGCTCTCATCTGACAGACACTTCTTCAGATTCGACACGTGAAAAACGTTGTGAACTGCACTGAGTTCTGCGGGCAGGTTTAGTTTGTAGGCCACCTTGCCTATTTTCTCAATGATTTCGAACGATCCGACATATCGCGGATTGAGCTTGCCCCGTTTGCCAAAACAAACCACACCCTTCCAGGGTGAAACTTTGAGTAGCACTCGATCCCCAACTTAGAACTCGAGTGGTTTCCGGCGCTTGTTTGCGTAGGCTTTCTGACGGTCACGAGCTGCCACCATGCGTTGCCGTATCTGAGCAATTCTTTCCTATGTGTCCACTACAAGTTCTGGACCCGTGATCTGACTATCACCCACCTCTGCCCAACAAAGAGGAGATCGGCATTTACGCTCGTATAATTCCTCGAATGGAGCGGCTTGAATGCTGGTGTGGTAACTGTTGTTATATGAAAACTCCACCAATGGAAGGTGTTTCTCCCAGCCGTTGCCAAAATCAATAACACATGCCCGCAGCATGTCTTCTAAGGTTTGGATGGTGCGTTCAGACTGCCCATCTGTTTGCGGGTGGTAAGCTGTGCTCATAACTAATCATGAGCCAAAAGATTTGTGCATTGCCTGCCACAGTTCTGAAGTAAATCGTGCATCACGATCAGAGATAATAGAGGTTGGCACCCCGTGCCTCGAGACAACTTCCTTAAGATATACGTCTGCTAGAGTAGAGAACTTGTCGGTTTCCTTGATAGCCAAGAAGGGTGCAGACTTTGTGAGTCGATCCACGATCACCCAAATAGTATCATTCCCATGTTGATATCTAGGCAGGCCAGTAACAAAATCCATGGAAATTTACTCCCATTTCCATTGTGGTATCTCTGGTTGTTGAAGTAGGCCCGATGGTTTCTGATATTCCGTTTTGACTCTTGCACAAGTCAAACACTTGCTAACGTAAGTTGCTATATGAGCTTTTATGCTAGGCCACCAATATGTAGTTTTCAAGTCGTGGTACATCTTATCCGAACCAGGATGTACTGAGTAGCGAGACTTATGAGCCTCATCCATTACAAGCTCGCGTAAGTTTTCATAGAGTGGGACCCAGATGCGTCCCGTTACATAGTAGGCGCCGTCTGCCTTTTGTTCCAACCGTTGCCTTGAGCCGCGTAGAGCTTCAGCCCTGACGTTTTCTGGTTTCAATGCTTCTACCTGAGCATCTCGTATTTATGCCGGAAGACTAGACTGGATAGTAAGCTGCAACGCCTGTACACGCCTAGGTGTAGTATCCTTTTGACTGAGGGCATCGGCCACTACATTGGCTTTGCCCGGATGGTACTTTATAGCACATTCGTAATCGTTTAAAAGCTCGACCCATCGACGCTGACGCATGTTCAACTCTTTCTGCTTGAAGATATGCTCGAGACTCCTGTGATCGGTGTAGATGGTGCACTTGGTACCGTACAGGTAATGTCTCCATATCTTGAGCGCGAAAACAACAGCTCCCAGCTCTAAATCGTGTGTAGTGTAATTCCGTTCGTGAATCTTAAGTTGGCGCGAAGCATAAGCAATGACTTTATCCCGTTGCATCAACACACATCCAAGACCCTGAATGGATGCGTCGCAGTAGACTACAAAATCATCTGTGCCTTCAGGCAATGAGAGGATAGGTGCGCTACAAAGTCTATCCTTTAAGTGCTTAAACGCCGATTCCTGTGTATTACCCCAACGGTAGATAACGCCTTTCTGAGTTAGTGAGGTGAGGGGTTGTGCAATCTTGGAGGAGTCCTTGATGAACCTTCTGTAATAGCCCGCCAAACCCAAGAATTGGCAGATTTCTATTGGTGTGCGAGGTGCAGGCCAGTTCTTGATCGAATCTACCTTGGATGGATCAACATAAATCCCATCCTTGTTTACCACGTGGCCAAGAAAGTGGACTTCACGAAGCCAAAAGTCGCATTTCAAAAACTTAGCGTACAACTGTTATGTTCGGAGGAGTTCCAATATAAGTCGTAAATGCTGCTCGTGTTCCTCCTGACTCTTGGATTAAATCAGAATGTCGTCGATGTATACAATCACAAACTTATCCAAGTAGGGCTTGCACACTCTGTTCATCAGATCCATGAACACCGCTGGTGCGTTGGTTAGCCCGAATGGCATGACCAGAAACTCGTAGTGGCCGTAGCGAGTTCTGAATGCTGTTTTGGAGACGTCCTCGTCCCGGACTCTCAGTTGATGGTAGCCTGACCTCAGGTCAATCTTTGAATTGTAGCTCGACCCTTGTAGCTGGTCGAACAAGTCGTCAATGCGTGGAAGAGGATAGTGGTTCTTCACGGTTACCTTGTTCAGTTCGCGGTAATCTATGCACATGCGGAAGGTACCGTCTTTCTTCTTCACAAATAACACGGGAGCTCCCCAGGGCGAAGAGCTAGGACGAATAAAACCCTTTTCCAAGAGTTCTTGCAATTGCTTAGACAGTTCTTCCAGTTCGGTTGGAGCTAAGCGGTAAGGTGCTCGAGCTACGGGTGCTGCTCCAGGAGCTAGCTCGATCTGAAAGTCGACCTGGCGATGAGGCGGTAGCCCAGGTAAGTCTTCAGGAAACACTTGAGGAAAGTCGCGTACAACTGGAATATCCTCAATCTTCTTCTCTTTTGATGATGTGTCAGTAACAAGTGCTAAAATAGCGGTGTGGCCCTTTCGTAAACACTTCTGGGCCTTAAGGAAGGAGATGATGCCCACTACAGCACCACTCTTGTCGCCTTGAATTTCGAGAGGTTCTTTTCCAGAATGGGGAATGCGGGCGATCTTTTCTTTGCAAAGAATCTCTGCTCGATGTTGAGGTAGCCAAACCATACCAATAACGATGTCGAAACCATCACAACGTTGGGGTCATTCCTAGCATCACCCTGACCAATCACGAACACTCAACCCCTGGCACCATTGCCGTCGTTATTACCCCCATTGTTATTCCCGTTGCCCTGATTATTGTTGTTGTGGTTCTGATTCTAGTTTAACTAGGGGCAGTCCCGCTTGAAGTGGCCTTCAGCCCCACATTGAAAGAATCCCCTATTGCCTCGTTGTTGTTGTTGTTGTTGCTGGTTTCGTGGAACGGGTGGTTGTTGTTGCTGGTTCTGATTAGCAGGTCGTGAGCTCTTGCAATCTTTAGCCTCATGACCCATCTTGAGACACCGTTGACAACGACCCTTGTTGCACAGGCCATTGTGGTGCCTGTTGCATGTATTGCACCTTGGGAGATTTCCTCTATATCCACCCTGTCTTTGACTACCCGAAAATTGCTGACCAGGGCTCTGGTAGTTATCAGTCTTTCGCTGCTGTGCCTGGGACTGAACCGAAGTCGAACCCTTGCTGGAGGTTCCATCCCATTTTCGCTTGTTGTCACTGGGAATAGCAGAAGTAGTAGTAGTAGTAGTAGTAGTAGTAGTAGTAGTAGTAGTAGTAGTAGTAGTAGTAGTAGTAGTAGTAGTAGTAGTAGTAGTAGTAGTAGTAGTAGTAGTAGTAGTAGTAGTAGTAGTAGTAGTAGTAGTAGTAGTAGTAGTAGTAGTAGTAGTAGTAGTAGTAGTAGTAGTAGTAGTAGTAGTAGTAGTAGTAGTAGTAGTAGTAGTAGTAGTAGTAGTAGTAGTAGTAGTAGTAGTAGTAGTAGTAGTAGTAGTAGTAGTAGTAGTAGTAGTAGTAGTAGTAGTAGTAGTAGTAGTAGTAGTAGTAGTAGTAGTAGTAGTAGTAGTAGTAGTAGTAGTAGTAGTAGTAGTAGTAGTAGTAGTAGTAGTAGTAGTAGTAGTAGTAGTAGTAGTAGTAGTAGTAGTAGTAGTAGTAGTAGTAGTAGTAGTAGTAGTAGCAGCACCAATACGTTTAGGCAGCTTGTTCTGTTCCACTGCCTGGTCTGTGAGACGATGAGCAAGATGAGTAACATCTTGAATAGTAGCAAGGTTAGCAGCAGTCACATGACTTTGAATCTCCGGTACTAAGCCTTTGAGGTACACCTCAATGCGCTTGATGGGAGGATCCACCATAGTTGGACATAACACTGCCAGTTCGTTAGATCGTTTCGTGTACACTTCTATCTCTGACCCCGTCATCTTCAGGTTAAAGAACTCCACTTCCAGCTTGTGGATGTCATCACGACTACAATATTCACATTTGATCAATTCCTTGAAATCATTCCATGGGGAGGCATTAGCAGCCGCCAGCCCCAGCATCTGAACTTACGCGTTCCACCAAGTTAGCGCAGTGCCTTCGAGAGTACCAGTGGCGTACTTCACCCTACGAGCCTCAGGGCATTCACACATTTCGAAGACCGATTCGAGCTTCTTGAACTAGTGGAGGAGTCCAACGGCCCCTTCAGTGCCACTAAAAGTACTAGGACGACAGTCCATGAAAGTTTTGAACGTGTACATAGGTGGCTGAGCGTGTTGACCTGTCATGTGCGTAAGAGTAAACATACTTGAGCACGAGTGTTGGTTTATGAGAGTAGGATCTAAAGATCCTAGAGTAAGTGGTGATGGCAGGTTATACCTCCTGCCTGGGCAGCTGCGAGTGCTGCAGTAACTTGTTCAGTGATCAAAGCCGCTAACTGGGCTTGGGTTAAGTTAACGCGTCCACTCATGATCTTCATATCAAAGGAAACATGACTGAGGAAGGTTCGCGAAAGTGCGATGATAGAAGAGAGTAAGCACATAAGTGTTTCAATCAACAGTTGTTACGTTTATCTAAGCATACCATGAGCAAAGTTCTATGTAATCTAGCATGTAGGCAATGTAAACATAAATCGTATCACCTAGAATGTTAAGTCTTGCACGTGGAGCGAAGGGTCGTTGTGGATCGTTGAGCACTGTACAGGTTATAGTCTGGTTTTAACAAAAACTTTTCCCCTTATTAAAACCAAGTTCACTATAACCAATGGCTCTGATACCAATCTGTCACACCCCCAAAATCCACACGCGGAGTATCACCGCTTGGAGGCGTGACTGACCAGGATCAAGGCACCAATCATATTGAATAATGTAATGAGTAAATGTATTTCAACCAAACAATATGAAAGGTGTTCAAAACAAAAGTATAGTATCAATGTTTAGCGGAAGCATAAATGTAAAACCCAACATAAGTACTATGTTTGAAATGTCATAAACGTTTAACATGGCATCCACGATCCATGTCCCACAACGACTGTGCCTCCCCGTGCAAGCTCCATGGGTACCTAACGACCTGCAAGGCATGTAACAATGAGTCAACAACAAAGTTGAGCGAGTTCACAGTTGGTTGTTTAGTTATAGTATTCGTTCGTAAATCATTTGTTCGCTTGTACCATGTATCGTATTAATTCGTATCGCGGTCTCCCAGACATGTGTGCGAAGGTTAGTGAGGGTTTCCCATGTATCCTAGACTAGTTGTATTTGTATTTGTATCGCAGTCTCCCAGACATGTTTGCGAAGATTAGTATTCGTATCGTTGTCTCACATACATGTTTGCGAAGATTAGTATTCGTATCGCAGTCTCACAGACATGTGTGCGAAGATTAGCATTTGTATCGCGGTCTCACAGACATGTGTGCGAAGATTAGTGGGGGCTTCCCGTGTTTTACTAGTCTAGCTGTATCTATAGGTGTCCTACACCCAATGAGGTCAGTGGTACGTATTTCAGTAGTGATGTAAGTACAAGTAATCATTTAATCCCATTCCCAACCCCGGGAATCCCATGCCTTGGTAAGAGTGTGAACTCACCTTGGTTTGCTCGGTATGCTAAAGAAATACACGCTCACAACTAATCAGTCACGACCGTGAATAGACAAAACAATAGCTTGATCGTCCTAGGGAGCTTCAAAGACACAAGGTTGCCGTCACAAGATGAGAGGTGACTAGGGTTTTCGAATTAAACTATCACGCTCGAAATCAAAACATATAATATCTCAACACTGGGCCAAGGCCCATCTCTGTTTTCGCTAGTCCACTTCCTGACCAGGAGTGATTTCGTGAGAAGGGTTTTTGGCCAGAGGAAGGTGATTTCGAGTGGAGTGTTCGGCATAGAATTCATGTTTTATTAATTATACGCATCAC
This sequence comes from Helianthus tuberosus, assembly GCA_030545235.1. NCBI lineage: Eukaryota > Viridiplantae > Streptophyta > Magnoliopsida > Asterales > Asteraceae > Helianthus > Helianthus tuberosus. The sequence goes on along the minus strand of CM060424.1, from coordinate 104,217,909 downwards.
ATCATTAACACAAAGATTTGTAAATCACATACACACTTATATAATGCACACCAAACATAGCATAACAATCACAATACGATTTTAACATCACACAAACATGTACAGTTGTGAAACAAACAAGTCGTGTAAACAAACACTTAAGCAATTAACGCGCAATTAATGCGGAGATGGAAATCTTGGAAACTCGAGTTGTCACATGCCCTAAGTCAATGTCTATCATCATTGACCCTTTGCCTTTACTCCATTAGTACATGCCCGTTCGAACGACATGGTGTGAGGTTTGTTAAACCTAATAGCGCTATTAACTAATGACCCGCTCGCCATCGGCCTCGGCGATTAAGTCGATATAAAATGAGGGACTTATGATAGAGTTTTGGTCTAGTATGTTTAATCTTGTTGTCCTACCCAATGAGGACGAACATACGTATTCTACCCAAGGAGAATATGCGAGGTTTAAATCTTGGCATCCTACCCACGGAGGATGGCTGTACATATCCTACCCAAGGAGAATATGTAGTTTCCGTTTTAGTTCTTTAACCCATTCCCAACTCTTGGGAATCCCATGCCCTGTAGAAAGTGTGAACTCACCTCGGTTTGCTCGGTTGATTAATTACTTGATTGCAATTAATCAGTCAAAGCCTATAGTATGCATGTATTCACAATCAGTTTATATTCACATAGTTCAAGTAACAGTTATGATCATCACATGTATTCGAGCAATAACTAGCACATAGCATTTAACAGTTATACAAGCTCATGCAAGTCATGCTTATCATTAACAACAGCTAACTAACCCAGTTAACCCTTAACAAACCTAACCGAGTTACTGTGCCCGTTTAATAGCTTGACGAAACATACTTGTTTCGTCGTGAATCCCTTCGGCGAAACCCCCATGTTTCGTCGTAATCCCCATCGACGAAACTCTCATGTTTCGTCGACATGTGTTTCGTCGACAAGCAACTGTTACGTCGCGTAACAGTTTCAAATGCAGAAAAACCCTAATTTCACCGTAACAATTGATCAACAACATCAAACCTAGCCACGGATTGCTACCAGATTATTTTCATATACAAGACTATAACACATATTCATTTAACTATATCAATTCACAAAATCATTCAATCATCTTGCAGTCATCAGTAAGCTGGTGTGATTAACAAGAACCCTAATCATCAAGTAATCATACATGACCTCGATTGAAATCTCGAATGTAGTCAATGATCAGATCTACTCAATCGCAAGCACTCTACCAAACAGTAACATGGTCCAAATCGGCGAACATAAACGAATACAATTCTCAAAGATCCGAATTAGTCTCATGGATTAACAACCGAATATCAAACCCTATTGTTTATCATTCTCTCATCTAATCATCTCATAACGGGTAATCAGATTCATCATTACAATTATCATTAACAATGGAAACTCGATATACACAATCATCGTGACAATCATCATAAATCGGACAGAGAAATCAAGTTATGACAACAAGCATTCACACAAACAATCTAAACAGTATAACAAGCGATCAATTCTGATTATTACACACTAACCGATTATGAAATGAACTAGCGAGGATCCGGGAGGGTGAGTGATTGCCGTCACACAAAGGATGAACTCTAGGGTTTGCAAGAATGACGACTCATGCAACCTACTTCCTCTAAATACGTAAACTGTAACTGTTGGGCCTTAACTGGGCCTTGGTGTAACATTGGGCAGGTGAAACGCTGAGTTTCGTCGAGATGAAGATGGCGAAACACCCTGTTTCGTCGAAATGGTTTTATGGAGAAACCCTATGTTTCGTGGAGCTTATAAAGGTGAATTAGTTTAAGGTTTTAACTTATTCATATAAGTTACATATCATATCACCAAACATATCGACTCAAAAGTCACATATCGTCTCCACATATATTCAACATGTACGGTTACAAGACAAACAAGTTATATAAGCAAACAACTAAACAATTAACATACAATTAGTGTGAAGATGGAATCTTGGAAACTCGAGTTGTAACAAATATGGTTTTAACCCATACTATGCGCCTAATTAGCGTAAAAGTCGGTATTTGACGATATTTGAGATGTTTATAAAATTTTGAAGCTTTGATCAGTCTCTAATGCTTAAAATATTTTATTTAATATATAACATCAGTAGGAAAGGTTTGACATGTAAAAGATATGTAAATCTCATTTTATTATTGAAAAGGGCATTATCGTCAATTACCGAATTCATGCTAGAACTCTACGTTATGGTCAGTATGAATTTTGACAAAAATTTCAAAAAATCTCTAAATATTATATCATAATAGTGGGTAGCAAGTTTGGTGCCCAAAATTGGGTTGGAATATGATTTATGCCAAAAATCCATTTTAATTAACAAAAAGTTTTGTTTTACGATATCTTGCATAACTTTTATTTGAGACCAGAAACTGATGTCAAAATTTTATGACATACTTATATATCAGTAATAAAGCTTTTTGTCCTCTCACATTTTAAAAAATCTCGTTTTTATAAAATAAGGGTATAATGGTCAATTTTAAGCATTTAACGGAAACATGCAATGAACTATGATTTCTATGGGACCATGTAATATAACCTCAGAGGGTTATGCTTACATATAATATGGTCACAAAGAAACCCTAAGGCACAAAGAAACTAAACTAAATCGGGTTAGAACTGAAAGTTAAAGCAAAAGTCTACTTTTGCGACTTTCGGTTGCGAACAGAGCCTAATACTCAGAATTTTCGGGTTGAACATGCCTAAACATGTTCTTATATTATTTACCAAGTTGTTTAAGTGTTAAAATGTATTTTATAGCTTCTAGATTATCAATTATGAATTATTTTGTAAAAACTGACTCGTTTGACTTTTCTGTTAAGTAGTTTGACCCGACAATTGACCAAGTAAATGTGATAATTAGGAGGTGCCCTTTTGAGGGTTTATCACCTACTTAATTACCAACACATAGCCACTTTCAATTCGCGTAATGGCTGGACCGTTAGTGATTAATCACAAAGTCAAAGTATCATTACGACATCTTTGAATTTCGGTCATTAAGTTAATAGAAACTTAACTACTGAAGCTAAGAACGCTTACAAGGGTCCTTAGCACGAAGATTAGACTTAAGAGAGCTTCCTTAATGCTTAGGATGCTCCAGAGAATGCTCCAAAGCTTGAGCAATTGAGAGAGTATGAAATTTTGAAGTGCAGGTGAAGAATGCTGCCCAAGAGCACCTATTTATAGCAAATGTGAGCATCTCCATATCATTCCAAGTGTTTAGTGTTGTATCCAGATGTTAACAAGTGTCCCAAGTGGTATTAGAAACCAGCAAACAGTCCATTGTTTTGAGATATATGTGTTTAAAGCTGAAAATGGTGAAGAAATTGCAGAGACCTGCACCTGTGCATGCTGGTTGTGAAAAACAGGTCGTCGCGTCGCGCGACGGCAGGGGTATGTTGGTGTCGCGCAGCGCAACCCCTAGGTGGACCACCATATCAAGTTTCAAACTTGACAGAATCAACCCCTAGACCTTTTAAAATGTAATAACTTCTATTTCAAGCACTTTTAACCCATAAAGTTTATACTTGGATGATCTATAGGATATAACCAAACACCGTTAGGTCCGGTTTCATTAAACGACAACCGAAAACACTAGTTTTTCCTCGTTGACGCTTTTAACCCTTTATTCACGAAAGTTAACGTATTTAATATAAAACGATATCGAAACTTTGTGAATTTTTTGTCACTTGATCTTGAGAGTATAATCAATCGTTACAAAGCCCCGGGTTCGTTAAAAGGTCACTCAGAGGTAGTAATTTAACATGTTGACACTTTTAACCCCCGTGTCTTGTAAACTTTCACTTTCTTTCACAAACGGCTTCACACGTTTCATAATTTATTCATTTAAGGGTATAAACATCGTGTAGGGTTGTTGAAAGACATAGTTTTCAAATGTTGACACTTTGGATCCTTCTACACACATACTTTCTTTGTTTGTCAACTTTAGTCCCTCGAAATCAATTCATTACACGTTTAGAGTTCATGACACGTGTCTTTATTATATTGGACATGATTTTGCGAGGTGTTACATCCTCTCCCCCTTAAAAGAAATCTCGACCTCGAGATTTACTGAAATAAATGAGGGTATTTTTGTTTCATCGTGGATTCAACCTCCCACGTGTATTCTGGGCCTCTACGGGCATCCCATTTTACCTTCACAATTGGCACACTTTTTCTTCGAAGATTCTTAACCTGTCGATCCTCGATCGACAAAGGTTTTTCAACGAACTTCAAGCTCTCATCAATCTGCACATCCTTATGCGACATTGCTAGCGATTCATCGGCTAGACATTTCTTTAAATTGCAGATGTGGAATACATTATGAATTCCACTAAGCTCTTCTGGTAGATTTAGCTTGTAGTCCACAGTTCTGACACATTCGATGATCTCGAATGGTCCTATATATCTTGGGCTCAGCTTGCCCTTTTTGCCAAAACGCATCACCCCTTTCCAGGGTGACACTTTGAGTAGTACCTTATCACCTACCTCGAATTTTAGAGGTTTACGCCTTTTATCTCGTAGCATTTTTGCCTATCCCTGGCAGCTTTGAGACGGTCACGTATTTGAACAATTTTATCCATCGTCTCGATGACTATATCAGGTCCTGACAGTTGGGTTTCTCCAACTTCCGCCCAACAAACTGGCATTCTTCACTTTCTTCCATACAAAGCCTCAAAAGGCGCTGCTTGGATGCTCGAATGATAACTATTGTTCTAAGAAAGTTCATACAAAGGAAGATGGTCATCCCAACTTCCACCCAAGTCAATAACACAAGCCCTGAGCATATATTCAAGCGTTTGAATCGTACGTTCGCTTTGTCCATCCGTCTGAGGATGATAAGCAGTGATGAAATGTAAACGAGTGCCTAAAGATTACTGAAAGCTTTTCTAAAAATGAGACGTGTATCTAGTATCCCTATCAGAGATAATAGATACTGGCACTCCGTGGAGTGATACTATCTCATCCACGTATAGCTGAGCTAGCTTATCGGAGCTGTGCATTTCTTTAATAGGAAAGAAGTGAGCTGACTTGGTCAGCCTGTCGACTATAACCCATATCGTATCATTCCCGTGTTTCATCCTTGGTAACTTAGTGATAAAATCCATAGTTACCATTTCCCACTTCCAAGTGGGAAGTTCAGGCTGATGCAGTAAACCTGATGGCTTTTGATGTTCGGCTTTAACCTGTGCGCACGTCAGACATTTAGCCACATAAGTGGCAATAGATTTCTTCAAACCTATCCACCAATAATTCGCCTTTAGATCCTAGTACATCTTATCACTGCCTGGATGAACTGAATATTTAGAACTATGGGCTTCTTGGAGAATCATATATCTAAGTCCTCTATGGATTCGAACCCAGATTCGACCATTAAATCTAAGGATTCCATCCTTACCATAAGACAATTGATCAGTAGTTACTCCTAACTTTTCATTCGGAAAGTTAGTTTCCAAAACGGCTTCCTTTTGAGCAGCTAATAACCTTTCATTCAATCTGTTCTTTAGTTCAATGCTTTTGGCATTGATTCTAATAGGTTTGATCCTTTCCTTTCTGCTCAAAGCATCAGCAACAACATTTGCTTTGACTGGATGGTAGCGAATTTCACAATCATAATCATTCAAAGTCTCCATCCAACGACGCTGCCTCATGTTAAGATCTTTTTGGTTAAACAAGTGTTGAAGGCTTTTATGGTCTGAATAGATTACACACTTGGTTCCATATAGATAATGCCTCCAAAGCTTTAGTGCAAATACAATGGCACCCAGTTCCAAATCATGGGTGGTGTAGTTCTTATCGTGCACCTTTAATTGACGTGAAGCAGGCAATAACCTTGCCTCTCTGCATGAGCACACAACCCATACTTGTGTGCGATGCGTCGCAGTACACAACAAACTCTTCAATCCCTTCTGGCAATGTCAACACCGGAGCATTGCTTAATTTCTGCTTAAGGATCTCAAAAGATTCTTGTTGCTTGGGACCCCAGTCAAACTTTACATTCTTGCGAGTTAACGAAGTCAAGGGTGCAGCAATCCTAGAAAAGTTTTCAATGAAACGTGTCACACCCTGGCTTTTACGGAAGCGTGGGTTTATTTGGTGTGACTTCTTAATACCATAGCAACAATCATAACAATGCTATATGATAAAAACACAAGATGTTCATCCATTCATTAAGTTTAAAAATACCACCACATCATTGTTTGAAAATGTCGACACTTAAAATAAGTTACAAACCATACTTTTCTACAACGTGTTCATGAGACACAGCAAAAGACTTTAAATAAAACATGGTTTAAAGACATGTAACCCGTCCAGGTAAGGGTTACACCTCCTAAACCTACTACCCTGGATGACATCTTTTATTCAACGCAGCTAGACATATACATACCCCGCCAGATCCGCTAGTTTCCTGAAATACATGTAGTTTGAAAAATCAACAAAAAGTTGAGCGAGTTCATGTGTATGTGAGCATGAATAAACCTTTGTATTCAATGTATGTATGTATGTCCCGGTATGATTGCAAACAAGGAAAAGATCACCAATGATTTGCAAGGCCACTGATATGTGTGACGGTGTAGGAAGACTCAAACCTAGCAAAGTTGTACCGGGCTCCCGGTTGGGAGACATAGTTCACCTCTATGGGCCGCCCTGGCCTCATGGGTGTGGGCTCGCTACACATAATAGATCTATCACTCATGCCCCTCGGTCCTGATACGAGGATTAATGGTCCCAAGTATCCGCCTACCCTATCACATGATCTATGGTTCTTTCCTAGGCTAATCATACCAATAGTATTGTAAGTAATCCTTTGTAACATGTATCTCACCCCCGAAGTAAATAAACAAAACAGTTTAAGAAAAGGGGGACATGAACTCACTGTATTGCGTCTTCAGTATGTGTAACCCAAGTCTCCTCAGCAAACACGACTACCTACAATGTACTGACGTCTATTAGACGAACGGGCCGTGCCTTTGCTTAGTATGAAGGTTTTTGAGTTACGTTACTTGTGTTCCCAAAATTATTCCAAGTTATAATTATTAGTTAAAATAATTATTTTAACTTTAAATTATATTTAGTTCTGGAAAATTGTCAAATCAATATTTCGCATTAATACTTCACGAGTATTTTATCTTCGTATTTCCTTTCCAATGATGGGGGTATTTATACATGTATTTTGTAACTCCGAAATATTATATTTTTAAGTCCCACTTAGAAAATATATAAATTATTTGTCCAAAAATAACGTATTCCCAAAATATACATATTTTTCCCAAAAATAATATATTTTCACTTCCTTTTGTTTTCCAAAATAATAATTACCAAAAATATATGTGTAAGAGTATTTTCTGGAATATTTCACAAGTTACATTTCCTCGTTCGGTTTCACAATACCAAGTGTTTGTAACTTAAATATTTTATTCCTTGATGTTTTTGGTATTATTTTGGAGTTGTAAATGTCAAAGTATTTTGTTAAGTTATATTATTTTACCCTAAAATTATATAACTAGTTCACAAAATATACAAATATTAACACAAGTGTCTTAGTATAAAATATATATTCTAAATATATATTTACCCATTTTTATTTACAAAAACTAACCTCCGATACTTTGTATTTTTGTAACAAAACCTATGGCGAAGTTTATTTTGAAAAACAAAGTTAAAAGTATGCTTGTAACACTTGTTTGGAAAATATTTTCTAAGTGTTGGAATTTTAGAAAATTTCGCCAGAGTTTCCTTTGTAAACGGAGGTGTCCATGCTATTTAGCATATCATTTTCTTTTCCAAAAACTCATCCATATAATCATCAACAAGTCACTAAACAATATTACATCTTTCAAGTGCAAAAACAATGCGCTTTATATAACAACATGAACTTGGTTTTTCATAAAAACGCGTAGTAACTTAGTGGGGTGTTTAGTGGGTTTAGTTACCCTCCAAAGTGTGTTTACTTTTGTTAAAATCTCATTCTCGGGATTTTTAGATGTTCACAACTTGTGAATACTTTTTACAAAAATATTTATTTACCATATCTTCTTGTTCTACTAGTATCCATATACTTATTTCTTTCCAAAAATAGTGTAAGAGTCATGATCTTTCAAAAGTCGTCTTTTTAACTTGGTTTATTTAGGAAGAACCATTTGTAAACCTCGGATTTATACGATCATCAACTCGCTTTGTTTACATGTTTTTCAAGAAATCATCTTGTTACCAAGTTTATGTATGTTGAAACATGGAGGTGATTCTTTTATGTACATCACTAATCACCTCCTAACTTGTTAACTTAAGTTTTTAATCTTACTTTAACAAGTTCAACCATGATGTGCAACATCATATTACTAGTAATCATCAAACAAGCATCAAGTAATCAACAACATAACAAAACAACTTTATATTATCATTATTTCATCTTGTTTCATCATCATGTTAGCTTTATGTTCAAGAATTATGTTTATGATCTTTTAGTCTTCTTGAGATTTCATCATTCTATAACCTTTTAACCACCATAAACATTTAGTAAATAAGGATCAAAGGAGCTTACAACTAGCTTAAAGCTAGGGAATATCAATGGGGAAAAATGAGTGGATAAAAGCACACGAGAGGGGTCCTTGATGATCCGTGAGTTCCACTGGATCAAACACAATCACATCAAAATCCCACTAAGTCCAATGAAAGATTGTTGGAGATACTAGAAGATTAGGAGGTCTTGGTGAGTGGGGCCATGGGAGCCGAAAATTAGGCAAGGAGAGGGGGTTAAGTGCAAAGTTTGATGACAAGTAGGTGATTAATGGGGTGTTAAGTGTAAGAGCTAGTGTTTAGTGTGTACCGTGTCTTATGTAGTGTGTTATAGTGCTCGGGGACCATGAGTAGCTCAGAAAAATAAAAACAATGTTGCTGGTAATATTTTAGTGTCCCGGGTAATGTCCGGTTGTTTAGTTTGATACCGTTCCGTTAAAGTGCTAAGTGATATCGTAAAGCGTCCTTTATGTATCTTTTAGTGACCCTTTTAATTCCCGACACTTAGGAAAGCATACAGGACTATTTTGCCGTATTTTTGCAAGTGACTAACATATTTAAATGCTGAATTTTGTTAATAAATGCATAAATTTGCATTTTAAGTGGGTTTTAGGCACTTTCCGGCACCTAAGCTATCACCTAGTGACGCAGTTTTATGGTCCTTACTTCCCTACACTCCATACTAGTGTAGTACCTTGTTCCTGGCTCATACTGAGCCTCAATACATTGTTGGTCTTTGTGCTGGCATTGTCAGCATGTTTCTGAGTTATCCGCTTACTGTGCTAACTGTGCTTTGTGCATCAAGTTTGTCACTAAAGTTTGTGTGTAATAAATGGAGTGACAGTATGAAATGGGATGCATAAGTATGTATGATGCAAAAATCATAAAGCAGTTTAAATCAGTAATTGTAATTCAGCACAGTAATTAAGCACAAATTAATATTAATTAGTTGTACGGATACATGAAATTTTGAGGGTTGTCACATTCTCCCCCTGTTAAGAAAATTTCGTCCCGAAATTTAAGTTCTACTACTAAATGTGGGTATTTTTCTTTGACGAGTTTGTGACAACCCTCAAAATTTGATGAGTTTGACACTACTCCGGCCCGTGTCGTGCATTCCATCGACCTTTGACGAGTTTAACACTACTCTGGCGTGTCTTGTTAACCTTCCAATCCGTAACCTCAACGTGTTCTTCAGTAAAGTGGAGCGTGTCGTCAATATGAACTTCGTCGGCAGGAATGACAACTGTTTCTTGAGTTGGACTCTTTTTCAGATTTGATACATGGAATGTATCATGAACGCCATTCAGTTCAGCAGGTAAGTCTAATTTGTATGCTACAAGCCTAATCCATTGCAGGATTTTGAATGGACCAATGTATCGCGGATTCAACTTCCCACGCTTCCCAAGGCGTGCCACACCCTTCCAGGGTGAAACTTTCAACAAAACCATATCTCCCCCCTCAAATTCCAGAGGTTTCCTTCTCAGGTCCGCATAACTCTTTTGTCGATCACGATCTGCTTTGATGCGCTCTCGGATCTGTGCAATCTTTCATGTCGTTTCCTAGACCAATTCCTGACCAACAAGCTGTCTATCACCAGTGTCAGCCCAACATATCGGTGATCGACACTTGCGTCCATAGAGAGCTTCGAACGGTGCGGCTTGAATGCTTGCATGGTAACTATTGTTATATGAAAATTCGACCAATGGTAGGTGAGTGTCCCAACTTCCACCTAAATCCATTACGCAAGCTCGTAACATGTCTTCCAACGTTTGAATCATTCGTTCACTCTGTCCGTCTGTCTGCGGATGAAATGCAGTACTCAGATTCAGCTGAGAACCAAAAGCTTCTTGAAAGGATTGCCAAATCCTTGACACGAATCTTCCGTCTCTATCAGAGATAATTGAGAGAGGCACTCCATGTCGCGCAACAATCTCTCTCAGGTATATCTCAGCTAGTTTACTTGTGTTGTCTTTTTCCTTGATTGGCAAAAAGTGTGCAGATTTCGTTAAACGGTCTACTATTACCCAAATCGTATCATGGCCCTTGGGCGTCCTTGGCAATTTCGTTATAAAGTCCATCGAAATCTGTTCCCATTTCCATTAGGGTATTTCAAGTTGTTGCAGAAGACCTGAAGGCTTCTGGTATTCGACCTTAACCTTGGCGCAAGTTAAACATTTGCCAACATATATCGCAACGTCGCCTTTCATCCTTGGCCACCAATATAAATCCTTTAGATCTTGGTACATTTTATCCGATGTTGGATGGATCGAGTACCGTGACTTGTGAGCTTCATCGAAAATAACATCTCTCAAACCACCAAAGAGGGGAACCCAAATCTTCCCAAGAAACACAATGTTCCATCCTCCTTTGGTACTAATTGCTTCTCCATCCCACGGAGATATTCATTCTCAATATTCCTTTCCTTAAGAGCTTCTCTCTGCACGGCACGAATGCGCAACGAGAGGTCCGTTTGTATGATCATTTCCAAAGCCCTAACCCTTATGGGCTTAATTCTTTCCTTTCGACTCAGGGCATCGGCGACCACATTCGCCTTCCCTGGGTGATACTTGATCTCACAGTCATTGTCGTTCAATAGTTCGACCCAGTGTCTCTGTCTCATGTTAAGCTCTTTGTAGTCAAATATGTGATGCAGGCTCTTGTGATCAGTAAAGATTGTGCATTGCGTGCCATATAAGTAATGTCGCCAGATTTTCAAAGCAAACACCACCGCACCCAATTCCAAATTATGTGTGGTGTAATTTTTCTCGTGGATCTTCAACTGGCGAGATGCATATGCTATAACCTTTTGACGTTGCATTAGCACGCAACCTAAACCCTGACGCGAGGCATCGCAATATACCACGAAGTCGTCCGTGCCTTCGGGTAGAGACAAAATTGGTGTGTCACATAGCTTGTTTTTCAACAGTTGAAATGCTTCTTCTTATTTGTCTCCCCAATCAAACTTCTTGTCTTTCTGTGTGAGAGTGGTTAACGGTTGAGCGATTTTCGAGAAATCCTCAATGAATCTGCGATAATAACCAGCCAAACCTAGAAACTGTCGAATCTCGGTTGGTGTCTTAGGAGTTTCCTAGTTCTTGATCGCCTCGATCTTTGTGGGATCCACATGAATTCCATTTCCGTTAACCACGTGACCAAGAAACTGGACTTCCCGTAACCAGAACTCGCACTTTGAGAACTTAGCATATAACTTCTTCTTTTTAAGCAGCTCTAAAATAGCTCTTAAGTGTCGCTCATGATCCTCTTTCGTCTTTGAGTAGATCAGAATGTCATCAATAAACACAATCATGAACTTATCGAGGTACGGCTTACAAACTCGGTTCATCAAATCCATGAATACAGCTGGCGCGTTTGTTTGACCAAACGACATAACCAGGAACTCGTAATGTCCATAGCGAGTCCTGAAAGCAGTTTTTGGGATACTTTCCTCCTGAATCCTCAGCAGGTGTTAACCTGATCGTAAATCGATTTTTAAGTAGAAGCTTGAACCTTGTAATTGATCGAACATGTCATCGATCCTTGGCAAAGGATATCTGTTCTTGATAGTCAGCTTATTCAGCTCCCGGTAGTCGATACACATGCGAAAACTACCATCCTTCTTTTTAACGAACAAAACTAGAGCTCCCCAAGGCGAGAAGCTTGGTCTGATAAATCCCTTGTCTAACAACTCCTGAAGTTATGTCGACAGCTCTTGCATCTCTAAAGGTGCAAATCTATAGGGTGCCTTAGCCACAGGCGCGGCGCCTAGAACTAAGTCAATATGAAACTCGACTTGTCTTTGTGGCGTCAATCCTAGCAAGTCTTCTGGAAAGACTTCAGGATACTCCTTCACGACTGGAATGTCTTCTAACTTCGGCTCAGTGGCTTCTTTATCAACGATGTGTGCCAGGAAGGCAACACATCCCTTCTTCAAACATTTTCTAGCCTTCAATCAACTAATGATTCTTAGGGGCGTATCGCGCTTCTCTCCATGTACCACAATTGTTTTTCCATCCGCCAATGGGATGCGAATGGTCTGCTCGTGACATACAATTTCGGCTTTGTTGCTTGACAACCAATCCATCCCTACTACCACATCGAAGCTTCCCAACTTGACTGGCAGTAGATCCAGTGTAAACTCGTGTTCTCCCAATTCTATAACGCATCCTCTGATGACTTCATTCGTTTCAACTAGCTTTCCATTAGCCAGTTCAATTGAGTACGGAATGTCTAACTTACTAGCAGTTAATCCAAGCATTTTCTTAAATTCTGGTGATACAAAACTATAGTCGGCACCAGTATCAAATAGCACAGATGCAAAGCGTTGATTATAGGGAACGTACCAGTGACAACATTTGGATCCTGGCGTGCTTCCCTTACTCCAATATTGAAAACTCTTCCTTGCGCTTGATTGAGTTTTTGGCATTCACGCTTGAAGTGCCTGATGTCTCCGCAGTTAAAACATCCTGGTCCTCGACCATTACGATTACCGCCTTGAGCATTGTTCAGGTTGCGATTCCCACTTCCAGCTTTATTTGCAACATTCCCACGATTACCATTTCCTCCATTATTCCCTTGTGGACGGTTTCCATTACCACCACGGTTGTTGTTACCAAAACCCCTTTGGCCACCACGGCCTGTACCAACCCAACAAGTTTCTTTCGAGTGCCCAGCTCTACCACATGCTTCACATTTTCCAGATCTGCATCGTCCCTCGTGATGCAACTGACACGCGTTACACTTGGGCAAAGTGCCCATATACCCCTTTCCTTTAACCTTGGTCGGCGGGCTTGTCTCACCCTTCTTGTTCGAACTGCTGGTACTGTAAAATCCGATAGGATCCTTCAATGATATCAAACTTTAACTTGTGAGAGTGCGGAAAACAATCACAAGCCGATTCAAGAGCAAAACAAATATAATCCGAAATAATATGAATTAAAACAAACCGAGACTTGCATTCAATGATGAACAAAGACTGATACAAGACTCCTTGATGTTTTCGGCTAGCCTTCAAGTCGCAATCAGCTGATCAACCTCAACCAAATGGTTGAGGTTTGTTTAAATACTAAACACATGGACTTTTAACCTAGGCCCACTTAAACCGGCCATACTAGCCCAACCCATACAAATCGACCCAAAATATAAACTAAACAATTACAAAATCAATCCTTTAACTAAGCAATCCTTCATGTATAAACCTTCAGGTTCCAACAATCTCCCCCTAGGTTTATGCATGAAGGTTCTTGAGACTTCAACTTTCACGATCACCACCCAACCGATCCTTGAGACCACCAAAACCTTATGTGCGAATATGAATGGCTGAAACCACAGCAGCAGTCCATGCTTTTGCAATTTCTTCGTATTTTTCAGTAGCTCTAATTTGATGACGAGCTAACACTTCCAGATCTTCATGAGCAACATTCAGCAAATCAACTTGATCCACCAAGCGAAAACACACATCATCATCACAAACAATTACTGCCTGCCCTAGACGCTCATCATAAGTCCAGAAGTGCAAAGACTTCAGAGCGCCCTTTGGAATCTTTTTCACCAACGGAATCACCTTTTCTTTATCAGTTACAGGCCAGTGCACAATCTTCATCCGCTTGTTTGTGTATGGATCTCTAATGCCTTTAGCTGGTCTAACAAAAGACTCTGCAGTACGCATCGAAGGAAAGTTACGAAGAACTTCCCTCTGCAATCTCTCGAAAAACACATATCCAGCACCTCCAGGCTTATCATCCACATAAGGTGCTTTAGACAAGTTTGTCAAATCCACCTTAGTGAAAGACTGAAACTGGCCTGGATGTTTGTACCACTCAACAGGACCAACTTTTCTCTTTATCCACCATCTTTTGCGATCATGATCATATCCCGAGCTAACTACACCATAACGATTTCCAACCTTATCATAGAGAGTTTCACCAACATCCATTAAGTGGTGAGTTGCATGAGCATCATCATCATCTAGATTTAGATTCCGATTCTTCAAAATTACAAACTCTCTTTTCTTCTTAATTCTTTCAGCCTTCTCTTTATCTGCAACAGGATCAATAACTCTTTTAAAGTATTGTTCCATAGCAGCACTTCTTTCAGCATCATCCTTTTCAAAAGCTTTTCTTCTATTTTCCACATCAGTAGGATCAGAGAATTCATTTCCAAATTTCTTCTCAAGCTTTCCACGTAAATCATACACCATATTGAACAGTAAAGTAACATCACCTTGAAGCTGCTCAATCTGTTGATTCTTTTGTACTAAAGTATCTTCAAGTTGGATGATCTTGCCATCTTTATGAATAGAATCTTGCTCAACCACAATTAACCTCTTCTTCATTTCTCTCATACTAATGAAATCATCATCATTGCTAGAATCATCATCAAATGGCATTCTAAAAGGCTCTTCAGGTCTCTTACCACTTGAACTGCTAGGTAAGTCATGAATAATTCTAGAAGGACCTGCAGATTCAGAAATACCAAGTGGCATAGTATCAACAATGGTATCCGTATCAACATTTGTAACCTGAACATCTGCAGCAGTGGTCTCCAAATCATTTCCTTGAGTGTCAGTGTTGAACTCAAAGATATCTTCAGTAGTGGTGGTGGTATCAGCAACACTTCTCTCAAAATTGAAATCATATAAACCGTCATCATCTTTAGCAATATTCATGGATTGATCTTTGTTTTGTTCAACATACATTCCGAGTCGAGGATCCCTCCTTTTTCGCTTCAATGGCATGGAATCAGAATCCTTTGGGTTTTCACTAGGCTCATCACTTGATACTGAAAGATCAGAAGGAGGATTTCCCATCTTATCAGTTACAGATTTTAATAGCAAAGCCAAACTTTCAGCAGTAATCACAGGTGGAACAACAGAAACAGCAGTATCAGCTTCAGCTTCAGGAGGAAGCTCTTCATCTTCCCCAGAATCACACATAATCTCAATGCCTTCATCGTCAGAGTCAATCGTTAAAATCTCTGTCTCAGGCTCATCTTCAATACCCATTTGAATATCATGTTCTTCAGCAACTATAGCATTTGCAGGCTCATCATTCACTGGAACAGGTTGCACTATCACTGGATTAGCAGCTACATCTTCAGTCTCTGCAAATTGACCAAATTTCTCCAACGGAATTAATCCTTCAAATTTCTTTTCAGTACCCTTCTTTGGAGTGAGAGCACCAAAACAAGATGGACCCATGGGCTTCAACTCCAATGTGTTTCCCGATCTCTCCAATTCTGGATATCGAGCATTAAAAATCATTTGCAAAAACCTTGGATACATAAGAAACTTGTCCTTTCTGACTCCAAACACATTTCTCTTCATCGCTTCCAAAATATACTTGGAATAATTGAAAGGCTCGTTCGTTATCACACAAACAAGAGAAGCTGACTGAGTAATGTTCAACTGATCTGTGCCTCCTCTGTTCTCTGTCATACACAACATAAACATGTGCAACAAAAGACGCCAATTAGGATGTACAAACTTCTTAACCAGAGGTGGATACTTCCCTTCATAACTCAATCTAGGCAATATTGCTTCAACTGAACCAGTGGGAAGTTCAATGGAGTCTGTTTCTTGATTATTGAACTGTAATACTTCTCGAATCATTTGCTCTGTCACAGTGACAACCTTCTTTTGAATGTCAGCAACAATAACTCCCTTTCCTTCAACAACTTCAATCCTCGCACTTTTCCAAAATTCTTGAATGAGATCTTCGTAAACAACTGGATTTTCTCGTAGTGCATGAACAATACGGCAACTGTTGAGACCTTTCATCAATGAAGTGTACAACTTTTTGTGTTTCTCCGGAGGAGGTGCTAAGTATCCTGCTTGATTGTGTGTTGAAATAAACTTCAAATCCATATTCTGCATAAAGCACAAGTTTATTAGGGGCATGAAAAATTCAACAAACACTTGAATCAAATTCAGAAATCTCAAATTTTAAAAACAACAATCTGAACAGATAAACAGCATCATGACTCAGATAACAACAATTTCAATTCAAAACTATCACTGTTGACTCGAGACCATGAGTCGAGACCATGAGTTCCCGAGTCGAGACCATAAGTTATTGAGTCGAGACCATGAGTCAAGACTATGAGGTCTCGAGTCGAGACCATGAGTCGAGATCTTGAGATCTCGAGTCGAGACCATGAGATTGCGACTCGTAACCACCAGTCTCGAGTCCTTATGTTATCTGAGTCGAGATCTCAAAAACACTTTATCTTCTCAGCTTTTTGGATCAAAAACCCATAACACCCTATGATCCTTCATGAAGACCAAAATATATTAAAACAAGGGTTCTTGATCATCTTCAAATCTTCATCAGATCATCATCACATCTTCATAACATCTGCAAAACTTCAAACAAATCATCAAAATACCTTTAAGAATTGATGAATCAAGACCGGAAAACAAGTTTGTTGAAACAAAAACCGGAGAACACGTCGGAAATTGTAGCAACTTGCCGGAACTTTTGAGAGAGAATATCACTTGGTCTCGAGTAAGAACTGAGGTCTCGACTCGAGACCTGTGTCTTATACCTCAAACCCTAAGTGAAACGGGCCTTTGACTTTTGGGCCGAGACCAAACATTTGGGCTGAATATGATATTTAAAGGACTTAATTAATTCAATTAAATCATTTACAAAAATCCTCCTTTAATTTCAGATATAATTTAAATAATCCACCAAACCTTCTGAGCATTATTTACGAAAACAAAACCTAAAACAAAAATAAATAATAGAGATTATTATTTACAAAAATAAAATTGGAAATTAACAAAATTGCTCAGGGATCAAATCACAAGGTTTCGGGCTTGACTTCACTTATCAACACTGATCTACTACCGAAAGATCTAGATGATTGCCAGTATATTTGTCCATTTAAACTCATCTCCCTAGACCTTTCCCATATAACTGCCTGTAACAAATTTTATCATGTTTTGATTTCTTAACAATGAACACCCAAATAAATACTAATCAAATCCCGGAATTATAGACAGCACACCCTATCATGCAAGTAGCTTCCCTACCACACATTTCACAAGTCCAATCCAGATCTCTGAAATCTTAACTGGGAATAGATTGAGAAGAGAACAGAATAGATCTTAAGCAGAGATGATATAATATACAGATCAAATGAGTTTTTCTCAATTTGATATAGGTTTCTAGGGTTTCTTTTGGGCACTTGAGGGCCTCTTTCAGGTGTTTAATTGATCTACAGAGCGACAACGTACAGCTAGGTCAGCATGTATCTGGATGCAGCAGAAGCTGACGTTGCCTAGCACCTCCAGGTCACCATATATCTGGATGCAGCAGAGGAGATACACGACTTTTTCAGAGAAGATTTCAGAGTCAGACCAAAATTGTGTGTATCGGGACAACATACATACATTCAAATAGAAATGAGCTAATTCCAAGTGATTTTCTTTCCTGAGGTCATGTACTATTTTAGTTCTGAACAGAAACAGCCATGTTTCCAGTCTTAAGGATAGAGCCTACCAACACATCATACTAGAGTCAAACTATTTCGATACTGGTCTTACATGAGTCAGCCCTCGACCATAATGTGAAAATTCATTTCATTTCCCAGTCATGCAACGCCTCTTTTTGTATTTTTGTATTTTTTAACGTTTTTGTATTTTTCATTTTTTAATGTTTTTGTATTTTTCAAAAGTAAAAATTCTCCCCCTAAATTTGAGCATAAATAAAAACTACCTAAGAATAGAAAACTTTATGAACAAATTTACCTACGAAGTAAAACAAAAACATGCTCAGTCAGTAAAACGGATCATTTTCAGAAAATCCACAAGCACTTGAAACTTCAAACTGCTGACAGGTTTGGTGAACAAATCGGCAGCATTTGCATCTGTGTCGATTTGCTCTAGTTTAATAAGACCTCTATCAAAGCAGTCTCGTATAAAATGAACTTTAATATCAATGTGCTTGGTTTTTTAGTGGAAGACAGGATTTTTCACAATCTGTATAGCAGCATCGTTATCACAATATATGGTAGTTTTAAGATAAGTCAAACCTTAGTCCTGCAATTGATGCTGCATCCACACCACTTGTGAGCAAGATGCCGAAGCTGCAACGTACTCTGCTTCAGCTGTAGAAATAGCTACCGTTTGTTGCTTCTTGCATTGCCAAGAAATGGGTCGATCTCCCAAAAATTGACATCCAGCAGAGGTGGATTTCCTGTCTTTATCAGTGCCTCCAAAATTACTGTCAGAAAATGCAAACAGGTCAAAATTCGAATCCCTCAGATACCACAGACCAAACCTGGGTCGGCCTTTAAGGTACCGAAAGATTCGTTTAACAGCAGTAAGATGAGAAGTTTTAGGATTAGCCTGATATCGTGCGCAATTGCAGACAGCAAACATAATGTCAGGACGACTAGCCGTCAGATACATCAACGATCCAATCATAGACCTATAAAGTCTTTGATCAACAGAGGATCCTTCAGCATCTTCAGTTAACAACGGTCTTTCTGCGATTGGAGTTTCTGCCGGTTTAGCGTCAGTGAACTTGAATTTCTTCAGCACATCGTCCACATATTTCCCTTGATGAATTAGAATGCCCTGTGAATCTTGTTTAACTTGTAAACCCAAAAACAATGTCATTTCACCAAGTGCACTCATTTCAAACTTCTTTTGCATAACTCTCTCAAAATCTTTGCAAAGCTCCTCACTTGTAGACCCGAAGATAATATCATCAACATAAATTTGAACCAATATTTGATCCTTGCCCACTCTTTTGATAAACAGAGTCTGATCTATTGTGCCTCGTGTGTATCCATGAGCCAGAAGATGTTCTGTCACAGTAGCATACCAAGCCCTAGGTGCTTGATGCAACCCATATAATGCCTTGTCAAGCTTGTAGGCATATTCGGGATGGTCTGGATGAACAAAACCCGGCGGTTGCTCAACAAAAATTTCTTCCTTCACTTCTCCATACAAAAATGCCGTTTTGACATCCATCTGGTAAACAGTGAATCCCATGAAGGATGCGTATGCTAAGAAAATCCGGATTGCTTCAACTCGAGCAACAGGGGCATAAACTTCATCATAATCCAGTCCCTCTATCTGTCTGAATCCTTGGACCACTAACCGTGCTTTATTTCGAACAATAACTCCTTCAGAATCTTGCTTGTTTCTGAAAACCCAGCGAGTTCCAAGCTTGCGTTTTCCTTTTGGCAACTCCACAAGTTTCCATACTCCTAGCTTCTCGAACTGGTTTAGCTCTTCGTGCATAGCATCCACCCAGCCTGGTTCCTGCAATGCTACATCAATGGTTTTAGGTTCAATTTGAGAAATGTAGCTAGAATATAAGCACAAATTAATAGTTCCGGATTGGCTTCTGGTCTGAACTCCTGCATTCACGGGACCTATCACGTTCTCAATAGGATGATTTCTTTGAACACTAGTTGGAATAGCGAATTCAGGTATCATCTCATCTGTAGATGTGTGTGTGTTACTTGACTCCCCCTCATTAGGTGCTACCGGACTGTGACTCACAGAAGTGGTAACAGTATACTCTTCAGGAATGGGGTCAGCAAACAGTTCTGATCCAACTGTATTGTGTGAAATTCCACTAGATTGAGCACCTTTAGGAGATTGATGAGACAGAGGATGCTGTGTAAAAACCATTCCCGGCGGATCAATGGTATGATGTCTAACACTTCCTTATGTCTGTTCTTCTTCTTCTTCAGTATCCCCAAAAGACAATGGTTGTTTTGGAATAGACACACCTGCATCTGAAAAATCACTTGACAAAATATTAAAGGATTTAAACAATTCAGCATAATCATATAACCAATCTGGTCCAACTCTAGCATCCGTAGCGTTTTCTTCAAGCCATTCAATGTTGCACGACTCGACGACCTTTTTAGTTACTTTGTTGTATACCCGATAGGCAGAACCTTTCGCATATCCAACAAAGTAACATTCGTCCCCTTTGACCTCAAACTTTCCATTAGAGTCCATAAGTAATAATACACATGGACATCCAAAGATACGAAAGTGTGAAACCGAAGGTTTACGTCCTTCCAGAATCTCATAAGGAGTTTTCATATGACGTTTATTTACTAAAGCATGATTCTGGACGTAACAAGCCGTGCTAACAGCTTCGGCCCAAAAGAAACTAGGAAGCTTCGAGTCAGCCAGCATAGTTCGTGCAGCCTCGATAAGAGTACGATTTCTTCTTTCAGCTACTCCATTCTGCTGAGGAGTTCGTGGTGCACTATACTGACGATCAATTCCTTTTTCAGTGCAGAATGTGTCCAAAGTAACATTCTTGAATTCTGTCCCATTGTCAGATCGAATAACCTTCACCTTGGTACTCGCTTGATTTTCAGCCAGAGTGATGAATTGTTTCACTAAGAGTGCTATTTCATTTTTGTGACTGAGAAAATACACCCAGGTGTAACGAGAATAATCATCAACGATTACGAGACAATAAGCTTTCTTGCCAATGCACATTCACTGGACCAAAAAGATCCATGTGAAGTAATTCGAGCACAGCTTTCGTTGAGGGTGCTGGTTTAGACTTATGAGGTTTTCGATGAGCTTTTCCTTTCGCACAAGCAACGCATTTTTCAACCAACATGAAATCTTTTATTGGAAGATCACGTACTAGTTGACCTTTAGCCAGTTGGTTCAGATTCTTCATATTCACATGCCCAAGGCGACGATGCCACAGTAGACCATCATGTTCTGAAATCTTCGAGAATAGGCAAGTAACTTCTTCACACGGTTTCTTGTTCATATCAATCACATAAGCGTTTCCTTGTCTCTCTGCTGACATTAAGAACCAATCTTCTGGAATGACAATCCCAGGTTTAAGTACATGACATCCTTTCTTTGTAAAGTGAACTGAATTTCCTCGATCACAAATCTGAGAAATGCTCAACAGATTGTGTTTCAGTTCTGGAACATAGTTAACATTCTCGAAGCTTAAAACACCATTTCTTACTGTTCCTTTCAATGTGATCCTTCCTGATTCTCCTCCCGCAAATGAGACATATCCACCATTAAATTCTTTGACATTCACCAGTCGGGATAAGTCTCCTATCATGTGCCTGGAACAACCACTATCCATGTACCAGAGGCGCACGGTAGTCCTCCACAGCTGTTCCTGCACGATTAGCGGGATTAGTTAGATTTAGGAACCCAGCCCATAGTGGATCTGGGTTTTCCTTGTGCATCAATGTAAGTCACTCTCTGCCACACTAAATTGACCGTTTTTAAAAACTTCGAAGTGTTTCTAATGGCAGAATTTCGATAACATGTATGAGACGGATTGGATTGCGTGGCCTTAGCTTTAGGTTTCCAATGCTTGTTTGACCAATTAGAATTGTAGTTACCAAAGGCATTATGTTGATTTCTTCGAAAATCATTTTGTTGATTATGATTTTGGCGTTTGGCTGCATTCCAATCTTGATCAGAAGGTTTAGTCTTGCGATAGTAGTTTTTCATTGTATTAGTCTTTTCAGTCGTCATTGACTCTGAACAACGATATCGGTTAGACTTGACCTTCTGATCTTGCACAAACTTCCTCTTGTACGTTGCCCTTGGGAGTTGAACACAATTTCTGGCAATGTGGCCCGCGATACCACAGTTAAAACATGTTTGACGTTTCATTTTGTGAGTATTTTGAAAATTTTGACAAGATTTGCTTGATTTTGAATGATTTGGCGTTTTAGTTTTCTTAACATGTTTTGCTTGTGGTTGTTCTGAGCATTTTGGTGGCTGTTGATCTAATGACTCCTCATTTATCTCAATTCCCTTTTCTTCATTTCTAAATTCAGGTTCATTATTTGAACACGTAGAAGTCTCATCAATATGCATTTCCTCAACGCATTTATCATGTGAAACTAATTCAGGTTCATTATTTGAACATGTAGAAGTCTCATCAATATGCATTTCCTCAACGCATTTATCATGTGAAACTAATTCAGGTTCAATTTCAACTACAGTTTCCAATGGGGTCCCACTAGATTCGACATTAGGGACACCCACTAAGACAGTTTCAGAAGAAGAATCAGGATACTCTTGATTTTCTTGAGAAGTCGTTTCAGTGGTTTCACTGAATGCGTCCTGAGGGACCTCACCTGTAACACTTTCATCAACCAAAGGGTTAGAAACATCAGATTCACAATTATTAACTGAAGAAAAACCATCATCAGACATATTGTTCAAAGGTTCAACACAAACATTATCAGTTTTGCCCAAAACATCAGGCTCACAAGACGAAACATAAGCAGAAAATGACGCAAATAAAGACCGACCAAAAGCAATAGCAGATTCAGTTTGTTCAAAATATTTTTCAGAAATATTAGTATGAACAACTGGTTCACTCCCAAGAACTTCACCACATTTTACTTCAGATACTTTATCTGCACATGAAGACGAAATGTTAGGATCAATTGCGCCTTTAGAAACAAAACTTATTGGATCAGACTTATGTTTCCCAACTATTTTGCCATTGAATGATGACTTATAGTTTTTGGGACCATAAGTCATTCGACTTTCATTTATCATCTCCTCCTCAGTCATAGGTAAATAAGTATAATTGTCATTATAAGGAGGAGGAGCCTTATTAAAACCCAACCCACAACCTTTCTTTTCCTTGTATGCGAGCTGTTGATCACACAAGTTTTTGACTAATTTGCTGGAAGAATCAAATTTTTTAATGTTTAGCTCATTTATATGATATCTATCTCTGATATCTTCCAGTTCTTTAGTCAAAATACATACTTTCTCCTGAGCTTCAAGAAAATGGGATGTTTTTACACTTACATCATCTTTGAGTCTGATGATGTCTTTGCGCTAAGCTTCAATCTTTTCTTTATAAAGTTTTTCATTTTTAGATAATGTGAAGTTTTTATTTTTTATATCCTGATAATCCTGAATTAGCTCAGCATTATGTATTCTGTAAGCTTCAACCCTTTCCCTACACTCAGGAGTACAGAAAACAGAAAGTACCTCTTCTTTGGTGAGACCTTTAACTGGAGCTGAAAGAATCTGAGTCATAAGAGCTAGATTTTCAGCAGTAGTCTCCTCCTCAGGTGCTGGAGCCTCATTCTCATAAACGGAAACTTGATCATTTGAAGTCATGAAAGCAATGTTATTTGAAGCAGCTTGATTTTCTGGAGCTGAAATGTTTAGTCGCTCAATTTCCGAATTCCAATCAAAGTTGATGTTTGGCTGAACCACCAAGGCTTGTGCTAATCCCTGTGGTTGAGGACTTCCAGTAGCAGCACTATCAGTTAAACTTGATGTGGTCACAAGAGCTCTTTCACGATTAGGTGTTACAGGCTGGGCAGGAGTCTATTCTCTATTAATTGGAGGCTTTGTGCAGTTTCGAGCATAGTGTCCTTCTTCGTGGCAGTTGTTACAACGTAGTTTAAAAGGCACTGTAGACGCTCCTGTAAATGAAGCACCCCATTTATTTTTACCAGTTCTTTGCATAAACCTTGTTGCCCTGAATGCAGCCATAGCCATCTGCCAAGTGATATCCATTTCTTCAACATCATCAGGATGAATCTGATGTAAGTCATCGCCACACCATTTAGGAGGGCCAATTTTTCCTGCAACAAATGCATTCAAACAGTTGATAACGGAGGCTGTGATATCCAAATTTTCTTTAGACTGTTGTGTAAAAAAAGCAATCATCTCATTTTTCGCAGTGGAAGCGGAAGCAGTAGTGGAGGCATTCACAGCATTCACAGCAGAAGCAGAAGCAGCTGTTGGATGTGGAGGAGTAACCTGATTAGAGGACCCAGAGCAATAGACATTTGCTGAAGTGGGGGCAGTCTTAGCAGATGCTGCATTGCTAAACATTTGAAAACCTCCTTGAGACAAAAGAGCTGTGTTATTGTCATTTGATGAAGTGGGAGCAACAGAGAATCCTGCGGCTAGCATGCTGTTTTTATAGTTGGTTTCTCTTTGTTTATCATCTAATTCACAGGCTTTAATATGAGAGATCATCTCTGACAAGCTGCACCTAGCAAGATCTTTAGTTTTCTTGATCATAGCAACATGATGATCCCAGCTTTTTGGCAATGCATTTAGAAGCTGTCTATTTGTAGATGCATTTGATGTATGAATTTCTTCCATTTGCATTTGTATGACTATCTTCACGAACCTCTGAATTTGATTATCAACAGTTTCACCATAAATATGGTTGAAGTTGTTGAAATTTTGTCTCAGCAGATTTCTTCGACTCTCCTTCATATCTTCATTCCCTTCGTAGACGTCGATCAAGGATTCCCACAGTTCTTTGGCGGATTTGCAAGTGCGAAAACCAATAGCAATGTCTGGACCCAATCCCATGGTCAAGTAGGACAGTGCTCTTTCATCTTCTTCAATTATAAGTAGATCATCTTCAGTATATTGACTTTTGGGTTTCTTTACTTTAACACCTGGTTCAGTGGAACTATCCATCATGATCTCCCTTGGTCCCCTTAAAATGCTTCGCCAAAGTTTATAATCTTTGACCTTCAAGTGTTGTTCAAAACGCCATTTCCACTCTGGGAAATCATTTGCATCAGTCAACCTTGGAATGCGTGTTGTGGTTCCAAGCTTTGAATCCAGTTCTTGTTGTTTGTTAAGGGCAGCCAAATCAACGTTATTTGTAGACATAATTAACTAATCAATTAATCAATTAATTATTTTAAGTCCAAAAATTTGTCAACAGTTCAAATCCCATTGCAAAGTTACGTTGCGAGTCGAGACAACGGTTGCGGGTCGAGACTAAGAAGCAGACCACTCGAGACCACAGATGGTTGCGAGTCGAGACTAAATGCAGACAGCTCGAGACCGTAGTTGATTGCGAGTCGAGATTGAAACCAGACAAGTCGAGACCTTGGTTGATTGCGAGTCGAGACCAAAACCAGACAAGTCGAGACAGCTGATGGTTGCGAGTCGAGACCAGAACCAGACAAGTCGAGACCACTGGTTGATTGCGAGTCGAGACCTACAAAACAAATATGAGATAAATCTGTTGACTCGTAATCCCTGATTTTCAGCACTTTTCAAAAATTCAAAGATATCGTAATCTTTGAATTTTCTTTGATCACCAAAACTCCGAGAAATCAGCTAACAATTTTATTCTGAAATCACACAAACCAAAATCAGTAATTTCTTTCGATAATTTCTAAGAACAGTTTGAAGATTGAATGTTATCACTGCAAAACAAACACTGAAAAACCAGATCAGTAGCATAAGATCATCTTGAATCCGAATGATATCAAAACCGAACCAAGATTGGTTTCTTGGCTCTGAACCAATTGTAAAATCCGACAGGATCGTTCAATGATATCAAACTTTAACTTGTGAGAGTGCGGAAAACAATCACAAGCCGATTCAAGAGCAAAACAAATATAATCCGAAACAATATGAATTAAAACAAACTGAGACTTGCATTCAATGATGAACAAAGACTGATACAAGACTCCTTGATGTTTTCGGCTAGCCTTCAAGTCGCAATCAGCTGATCAACCTCAACCAAATGGTTGAGGTTTGTTTAAATACTAAACACGTGGACTTTTAACCTAGGCCCACTTAAACCGGCCATACTAGCCCAACCCATACAAATCGACCCAAAATATAAACTAAACAATTACAAAATCAATCCTTTAACTAAGCAATCCTTCATGTATAAACCTTCAGGTTCCAACAGGTACCTTGCTTAAAGTTTGAGAACTTCCTCTTATTCTGACCAGATGACTCCACATGAGTATCCTTCTTTTTCTGATCAACATTTGAAAACTTGTTTAGCCTGATGGCTTCTTCAGTCAGTGACATGCTCAGATCGATGGCTTCAGTAATTGTTTTCGGTTTTGATGATGTAACCATGCTCATAATCTGAGGTACCAACCCCTAGATGAAACGCTCCACGCATTTGAATTCAGACGTAACCATGTATGGTACCACATGGGATAGATCATGAAACCTCTGAACATACTCGGTGATCTTCGGGCCGTCCATTTTAAGATTCCAAAACTCAGTTTCCAGCTTCTGTATCTCGGCCCTGGAGCAATACTTTTTACGCATGAGCTCTTTCAGCTCCGTCCAAGTCATAGTGTATGCTGCAGCCTCCCCTAGGGGTTGGACTTGGAGATTCCACCATGAGAGTGCTCCATCAGTAAACAACCCGGAAATGTAGGTAACTTGCTGCTCGGGTGCGCATTTTCTCATTCGTAGCACTGAGTCAGTCTTCTCTATCCAGCGAACGTAAGCCACAGCACCTCCGGTGCCGTCAAAGTTAAGCGGTTTACAGTCTAGAAATTGTTTGTAGGTGCAGCCATTTGGTGGGTTGTTGTTTCTTGAGATATTCCCGATGGTCTCAGTGCGGGAGGCCTCGTAATCATCAATTGCCTGGGAGATCCTTGCTTGTAATTCTGCCTCAGTAGTAGGAAAACGTGTGTCTCGTCGTGGAGGCATCTTCTAAAAGAAGATGGTATCAGTCAGGTCATAAAAAGTATAGTACATACATCACATGTATTTGTAATAACATTCATCAATGTAAGAAATCATATAACATCCCATGTCATAACACAACAAGTAATCCAACAATGCATGTAGTGAGAATGTTGCTATTGATCTTTCATTTAATCATGACCACAATATAGTTTTACATGTTTCACAGTACATCATACATCAAAATAAGATCATAGGGTTACATCACCCCAAAATACAAGTCAGTCTACACAAATCATACACAAAAACGTGGTCTTCCAAAAGTCTTCATATGTTGGCCCAATTGTGACTCTCTCACCAAAACAAAATACCTGCACCAAACCAAAAATATAGCTACGCTGATGGTGGAGGAGGAGGTGGAAGGGGGAAGAAAAGAAAACGGTGCAAATGCACCCAATCCTCCTCGAGGGCGTGGATAACGCGCAGCAGGTAAGCAATCTGCTGCTCCGGAGTGAGGAAGCGGACATCATAATCTGGGTGTAGTGGAAGAGGAGCTGGTGGTGTAGAAAATGGAGACTGGCAATGACAAGGGGGAGGACGCGGAGTCCTCTCCAGCTCCTGGACTCGTCAACTCAATGCATCCTGTTGTAACTGCAAGGATATAAGTATGTCATCTGTGGTATATCCAACATGAAAAGGATGGTATGGGTTTGACAAAGGCATGACATTGGGCGAAGACCACATGAATGGCTCGCCCGTGGGTGCGAAAGGTGATGTAGTGCGAGGAAGCTGAGACATGAATGGAACAGCTGACGACACAGGCGGGACAAAAGCAGGCTGTTGTCTCGACGAACCCTCCCCAGGACGAGGTGGAGGAATGTCCTGGAGAAAATGAGGGGTAACATTGTCACACCCCCAAAATCCACACGCGGAGTTCCACCGCTTGGAGGCGTGACATGACCAGGATCAGGCCACCAATCATATCAAACATAATAAGTATTAAATGTAATTTAAAACAAACGATATGAAAGGTGTTCAAACAAAACATGTTCAGTGTATAGCGGAAGCAAAAATGTAAACCCAACGTAAGTAGTAAGTTCAAATGTTTAAATGTTTCATCGTAAGTTCCACAATCCGTGCCCACAACGACCGCATCTCCCGTGCAAGCTCCCAGAGTACCTATGGTCCTGCAAGGCATGTAACAGAGAGTCAACAACTAGTTGAGCGAGTTCACAGTTGGTTATTCAGTTATAATGTTCGTTTCGTAAATCAGTTGCTCGTTTTGTAAACCATGTTTCGTATGTAATAGCATCGCGGCCCTCTAGGCATGTTTGCGAAGTTTAGTGGGGGTCTCCCATGTTTTCTAGACTAGTTATATTTGTATCGCGGCCCTCCAGGCATGTTTGCGAAGATTAAAGTATAGTTCGCGGCCATTCCAGGCATGTTTGCGAAGATTGTTCTAGTATAGTTCGCGGCCATTCATTCCAGGCATGTTTGCGAAGATTAGTGGGGGCTTCCCGTGTGTAGACTAGTCGTATTTGTACGTGCCCTTCTTGATCCAAGGACCGTAGCAAGTGTGAGTGTACATAGGTTTTACGTACGTTAAGGTTGTTGTCCTACCCAAGGAGGACGAACGTACGTATTCTACCCAAGGAGAATACGCAGGATTAATATTGGCATCCTACCCATGGAGGATGGCGGTACATATCCTACCCAAGGAGGATATGTAGGTTCCATTTTAGTTTCTTAACCCATTCCCAAACCACCGGGAATCCCATGCCTTAGAAAGAGTGTGAACTCACCTTGTTTTGCTCGGTATGCTAAAGTATGTGCTCGCAAATAAGTCAATCACGTCCTAGAGTATGCACGTATATAAAATCAGTTTGTGTTCAAGTTGTTCACGTATAAGCAGGTAACACGTAATCATAATCATACTAGTCATGTTTGACATTTAACAGCAGTTAGGTATTCCAGTTATCACTTAACAGAATTAACCCAAGTTACTGTGCTGATTACACCTTTGGCGAAACATACATTCGGCGAAACACATACTTTGGCGAAACACAATAGTTGGCGAAACAAAACTCTATTTCGTCGACAGTCCTTGGCGAAACACATTCTGTTTCGCCGAGGGTTCTGTTTCGTCAAGAAGATCAGTTACTTCACCTACACATCAGTTACATAAAATACGATTGTGCATCATGTATTATATCTATTCATTCAAATTATCAATCATGGCCGACAACTAACCAACATGTACATGCTATTAGTGGACCTATTCATATGGTGTCTGCAAGTTTACACACGTGATCCCTTAGTCTAGCAAGTCACACATATTCATCATACCAAGTCAAGCAGCAACAAGTTTCCACAATTCCAATTACCCAAACTGTTAGAATCTTAGATCAATATTAGAGCACATGGCCGCCATTTTTAATTCAAGATTGTCAACTTGACAGTCCACTTTCATTCAAGTGTATTGGACCACTAAACCCACTGATATATCATAATCGATTTTATTATTAGTATCAAATACCCAAGCATATAACACATCACAATCAAACCTATCAATTCAACAACATATATGAAAACAATTAACATACAAATCTTGACTAACCTATCCTGACATCACGCACATGAGCCGCCCTTTGACAATTCAAACCATAATTAATTCTCAACAAATAATTCTCATATCCTTTGACCGATTAATTACATATTCTATACCATTTATTTTACTGCCACACATGCAAACCTTAGATCTAAATTATGGCTAGTTAAGAAATCATGTGCAATTGTCAGAGATCAATCAACATAGAAAAAGCATCATCTATCATCTTATGTATATATATATCGATAACAAAAGACAAAAGGCACTAACCACCAATGATCAAAACAAGAGAGATTCGGCTTCGAATATGAGGAGCAGCCGTCGAGTTTAAAGCAAACCGAGAGAGAGAGGGGAGGATATGCGATTAGGGTTTTCTTATTTTTGCCCCAAAAGTGTGAAATAGAAGTCAGTGGATGTTAATATACTCGTGTTAACATGCTGGGCCCTTAATGGGCTTCGGCGAATCAATGGGCCGACGAAACACATTCGTTATATTATATCACAACGTACATAGTTACAAAACAAACAAGTCAAACAACTAACAGTCAAAGTCAATCGCGAAATAAATACGAAAGTGAAAGTCGGAAACTCGAGTTGTCACATTATCCCCAACTTGAAAGAAATTTCGTCCCGAAATTTAGCATGCGGGTACTGAGGAAGCTAGGTAAGTTGTATCGTTTACTGGTTTTCCTGGGGTGTCACATCATCCCCCCGTTGAGTTGGAATTTCGTCCCGAAATTCTGTGGTAGCTTCAGCCTCAGTAGCAGTTGCATTGTTTTCGAACAACCGGGGATATTTGAGTTTCATTTAATCTTCACGCTCCCAGGTAAACTCTGGGCCGCGACGGGAGTTCCAACGAACTCGTACAAGAGGGATTCTCGTGTTCTTGAGGACCTTAACATCCCGGTCCGTGATTTCAACAGGTTCCTCGACGAAGTGCAACCGCTCGTCGATAGTGAGTTCCTTCAAGGGAACTATGTGGGTCTCATCTGACATACACTTCTTCAGATTTGACACGTGAAAGACGTTGTGAACTGCACTGAGTTCAGCTGGTAAGTTCAATCTGTAGGCCACCCTGCCTATCTTCTCAATAACTTCGAAAGGTCCGACGTATCGTGGATTAAGTTTGCCGCGTTTGCCAAAACGAACCACACCCTTCCAGGGCGAAACTTTGAGTAGCGCTCGATCCCCAACTTGGAATTCGAGTAGTTTTCTATCTTTATCGGCGTATGCTTTCTGACGGTCACGAGCTGCCGCCATGCGTTGTCGTATTTGAGCAATCTTTTCAGTAGTGTCAACTACCATTTCTGGACCTGTGATCTGACTGTCACCCACCTCTGCCCAACAAAGAGGTGATCGGCATTTACGCCCGTACAATGCCTCAAACGGAGCAGCTTTTATGCTGGTGTGGTAGCTGTTGTTGTACGAAAATTCCACAAGTGGCAGATGCTTTTCCCAGCCCTTGCCAAAGTCAATTACGCACGCCCGAAGCATGTCTTCTAGAGTTTGAATAGTGCGCTCAGACTGCCCATCTGTCTGAGGGTGGTAAGCTGTGCTCATGTCTAATCGAGAGCCAAAAGATTTGTGCATTGCTTGCCACAGTTCTGAAGTAAAACGTGCATCACGATCGGAGATAATAGAGGTGGGCACCCCGTGCCTCGAGACAACTTCCCTAAGGTATACTTCTGCTAGAGTGGAGAACTTATCCGTTTCCTTGATAGCCAAGAAGTGAGCAGACTTT
Source organism: Helianthus tuberosus (assembly GCA_030545235.1). Classification (NCBI taxonomy): domain Eukaryota; kingdom Viridiplantae; phylum Streptophyta; class Magnoliopsida; order Asterales; family Asteraceae; genus Helianthus; species Helianthus tuberosus. The sequence goes on along the minus strand of CM060424.1, from coordinate 104,186,562 downwards.
GTGAGTCGATTCACGATCACCCAAATAGTGTCATTTCCGCGTTGCGATCTAGGTAGGCCAGTAACAAAATCCATGGAAATTTGCTCCCATTTCCATTGTGGTATCTCTGGTTGTTGAAGTGGGCCTGATGGTTTCTAGTATTCTGCCTTGACTCTCGCACAAGTCAAGCATTTGCTAACGTATGTTGCTATGTGGGCCTTCATGCTAGGCCACCAATATGTAGTTTTGATATCGTGGTACATTTTATCCGAACCTGGATGTACCGAGTAGCGAGACTTATGAGCTTCCTCCCTTACAGGCTCGCGTAAGTTACCATAGTGTGGGACCCAAATGCGTCCTGTTACGTAATAAGCTCCATCTTCCTTCTGTTCTAAGCGTTGCCTTGAGCCGCGTAGGGCTTCTGCCCTGACGTTTTCTGGTTTCAATGCTTCTACCTGAGTATTTCGTATATGGGAAGGAAGACTAGACTGTATAGTGAGTTGTAAAGCTCGCACGCGCTTAGACGCGGTGTCCTTTCGACTGAGGGCGTCAGCCACAACATTGGCTTTGCCTGGATGGTACCTGATTGAGCATTCATAGTCATTCAACAGTTCGACCCATCGTCGTTGTCGCATATTTAGTTCCTTCTGCTTGAAAATATGTTCAAGACTCCTGTGATCAGTGTATATAGTGCACTTGGTATCGTACAAGTAATGGCGCCATATCTTGAGTGCAAAAACAACCGCTCCCAGCTCTAAATCGTGTGTTGTGTAATTCTGTTTGTGAATCTTAAGTTGGCGCGAAGCATAAGCAATAACTTTATCCCGTTGCATCAATACGCATCCAAGACCCTGGATAGATGCATCGCAGTAGACTACAAAATCGTCCGTGCCTTCAGGCAATGAGAGGATAGGTGCACTACAAAGTCTACCCTTTAAGTGCTGAAACGCTGTTTCCTGTGTATTACCCCAACGGTAAACCACACCTTTCTGCGTCAGTAGCGTAAGCGGCTGTGCAATCTTTGAGAAGTCTTTGATGTACCGTCTGTAATAACCCGCCAAACCCAAGAATTGGCGTATTTCGGTTGGTGTGCGAGGTGCAGGCCAGTTCCTGATCGAATCTACCTTGGATGGATCGACATGAATCCCATCCCTGTTTACCACGTGGCCTAAGAAGTGGACTTCACGAAGCCAGAAGTCGCATTTTGAAAACTTGGCGTACAGTTGCTCCTTTCGGAGAAGTTCCAAGATAAGACGTAAGTGCTGCTCGTGTTCCTCCTGACTCTTGGAGTAGATCAGAATGTCGTCGATGAAAACGATGACGAACTTGTCAAGATAGGGTTTGCACACCCTGTTCATAAGATCCATGAAAACTGCAGGCGCGTTCGTTAACCCGAAAGGCATGACCAGAAACTCGTAGTGGCCGTAGCGTGTTCTGAACGCTGTTTTGGAGACGTCCTCATCCCGGACTCTCAGTTGATGATACCCTGACCTTAGATCAATCTTCGAGTAATGGCTCGACCCTTGCAACTGGTCGAATAAATTGTCGATGCGTGGAAGAGGATAGCGATTCTTCACAGTCACCTTGTTCAATTCGCGGTAGTCTATACACATGCGGAAGGTACCGTCCTTCTTCTTTACAAATAATACTGGAGCTCCCCAAGGCGAAGAGCTAGGACGTATGAAACCCCTTTCCAAGAGTTCTTGCAATTGCTTAGACAGTTCTTCCAGTTCATTTGGAGCTAAGCGATAAGGTGCTCGAGCTATAGGTGCTGCTCCTGGAGCGAGCTCGATCTGAAATTCGACCTGACGATGAGGCGGTAACCCAGGTAACTCTTCAGGAAACACTTGAGGAAAATCGCGTACTACTGGAATATCCTCAATCTTTTTCTCTTTCTTCGCTGTATCGGTAACGAGTGCTAAAACAGCTGTGTGGCCCTTTCGTAGACACTTCTGAGCCTTCAAGAAGGATATGATGCCACTCACGACACCACTCTTGTCGCCTTGAACTTCGAGAGGTTCTTTACCAGAACGGGGAATACGAATGATCTTCTCCTTGCATAGGATCTCTGCTTGTTGTTGGGATAACCAATCCATACCGATGACGATGTCGAAACTATCGCAACGCTGGGGTCATTCCTAGTATCACCCTGACCAATCACGAACACTCGACCCCTGGCACCATTGCCGTCGTTATTATCCCCGTTGTTATCTTCGCTAGTTCCCGTTTCCTTGGTTGTGGTTCTGATTCTGGTTCTGGTTCAACCGTGGGCAGTGTCTCTTGAAGAGACCTTCAGCACCACCCTGATAACATCCCTTGTTACCCTGCTGTTGCTGCTGATTCTGAAGATCTTGTGTCTGTTGTTGTTGGTTCTGGCTTGCAGGACGTGAGTTTCTACCATCTTTGGCTCCATGACCAAGCTTGTCGCATCATTGACAATGGTTTCGGTTGCACTGCCCGCTGTGGTGCGAGTTACATCGTTTGTACTTAGGGTAACAGAAGTAGTGGAAGTAGTAGTGGTAGTAGTATCGCTGATACGTTGAGGCAGCTTGTTCTGTCCCACTGCCTGGTCCGTGAGACGATGAGCAAGATGAGTAACATCTTGAATAGTAGCAAGATTAGCAGTCATCACATGACTTTGAATTTCTGGTACTAAGCCTTTGAGGTACCGCTCTCGATGCGTTTGATGGGAGGTTCCACCATAGTAGGGCACAAAGTTGCCAGTTCGTTAGATCGCTTCGTGTACGCTTCTATCTCTGACCCCGTCATCTTCATGTTAAAGGATTCCACTACCAGCTTGTGGATGTCATCACGACTGTAGTATTCACGTTTGATCAGTCCTTAAAATCATTCCATGGGGTGGCATTAGCAGCCGCCAGCCCCAGCATCTGAACTTGCGCGTTCCACCAAGTTAACGCAGTGCCTTAGAGAGTATCAGTGGCATATTTCACCTTACGAGCCTCGGATCATTCACACACTCGAAGACCGATTCGAGTCCCTCGAACTAATGGAGGAGTCCAACAACTCCTTCAGTGTCGCTGAAAGTAGTAGGACGACAGTCCATAAAAGTCTTGTATGTGCATACAGGTGGCTGAGCGTATTGACTTGTCGTGCGCGTTAGAGTAATCACAATTAAGCACAAGTGTTAAGTTACGAGAGTAGGATCTAAAGATCCTAGAGTGAGTTGTGATGGCAGGCTACACCTCCTGCCTGGGCAGCTGCGAGTGCTGCAGTAACTTGTTCAGTGATCGAAGCCGCCAACTGGGCTTGAGTTAGGTTAACGCATCCACTCACGATCTTGACATCAAGGAGGACATGTGGATGAGAGGTTCGCGAATAGTGCGAAGAGAGTGAGCACACAAGTATTCTCAAGCAATAACATATAGTAAGTTCTGAAATCTGAGCATACCACGAGCAAAGTTCTATGTAATTCTAACAAGTAGGTAAAGTAACATGAATAGTAGTACCTATGATGTTGAGCCTTGCACGTGGAGCGAAGCGTCATTGTGGATCGTTGAGAGCATTGTTCTGGTTATAGTCTGGTTTTAACAAAATCGTTTTCCCCTTATTAAAACCGAGTTCTCTATAACCAATGGCTCTGATACCAATCTGTCACACCCCCAAAATCCACACGCGGAGTTCCACCGCTTGGAGGCGTGACATGACCAGGATCAGGCCACCAATCATATCAAACATAATAAGTATTAAATGTAATTTAAAACAAACGATATGAAAGGTGTTCAAACAAAACATGTTCAGTGTATAGCGGAAGCAAAAATGTAAACCCAACGTAAGTAGTAAGTTCAAATGTTTAAATGTTTCATCGTAAGTTCCACAATCCGTGCCCACAACGACCGCATCTCCCGTGCAAGCTCCCAGAGTACCTATGGTCCTGCAAGGCATGTAACAGAGAGTCAACAACTAGTTGAGCGAGTTCACAGTTGGTTATTCAGTTATAATGTTCGTTTCGTAAATCAGTTGCTCGTTTTGTAAACCATGTTTCGTATGTAATAGCATCGCGGCCCTCTAGGCATGTTTGCGAAGTTTAGTGGGGGTCTCCCATGTTTTCTAGACTAGTTATATTTGTATCGCGGCCCTCCAGGCATGTTTGCGAAGATTAAAGTATAGTTCGCGGCCATTCCAGGCATGTTTGCGAAGATTGTTCTAGTATAGTTCGCGGCCATTCATTCCAGGCATGTTTGCGAAGATTAGTGGGGGCTTCCCGTGTGTAGACTAGTCGTATTTGTACGTGCCCTTCTTGATCCAAGGACCGTAGCGAGTGTGAGTGTACGTAGGTTTTACGTACGTTAAGGTTGTTGTCCTACCCAAGGAGGACGAACGTACGTATTCTACCCAAGGAGAATACGCAGGATTAATATTGGCATCCTACCCATGGAGGATGGCGGTACATATCCTACCCAAGGAGGATATGTAGGTTCCATTTTAGTTTCTTAACCCATTCCCAAACCACCGGGAATCCCATGCCTTAGAAAGAGTGTGAACTCACCTTGTTTTGCTCGGTATGCTAAAGTATGTGCTCGCAAATAAGTCAATCACGTCCTAGAGTATGCACGTATATAAAATCAGTTTGTGTTCAAGTTGTTCACGTATAAGCAGGTAACACGTAATCATAATCATACTAGTCATGTTTGACATTTAACAGCAGTTAGGTATTCCAGTTATCACTTAACAGAATTAACCCAAGTTACTGTGCTGATTACACCTTTGGCGAAACATACATTCGGCGAAACACATACTTTGGCGAAACACAATAGTTGGCGAAACAAAACTCTATTTCGTCGACAGTCCTTGGCGAAACACATTCTGTTTCGCCGAGGGTTCTGTTTCGTCAAGAAGATCAGTTACTTCACCTACACATCAGTTACATAAAATACGATTGTGCATCATGTATTATATCTATTCATTCAAATTATCAATCATGGCCGACAACTAACCAACATGTACATGCTATTAGTGGACCTATTCATATGGTGTCTGCAAGTTTACACACGTGATCCCTTAGTCTAGCAAGTCACACATATTCATCATACCAAGTCAAGCAGCAACAAGTTTCCACAATTCCAATTACCCAAACTGTTAGAATCTTAGATCAATATTAGAGCACATGGCCGCCATTTTTAATTCAAGATTGTCAACTTGACAGTCCACTTTCATTCAAGTGTATTGGACCACTAAACCCACTGATATATCATAATCGATTTTATTATTAGTATCAAATACCCAAGCATATAACACATCACAATCAAACCTATCAATTCAACAACATATATGAAAACAATTAACATACAAATCTTGACTAACCTATCCTGACATCACGCACATGAGCCGCCCTTTGACAATTCAAACCATAATTAATTCTCAACAAATAATTCTCATATCCTTTGACCGATTAATTGCATATTCTATACCATTTATTTTACTGCCACACATGCAAACCTTAGATCTAAATTATGGCTAGTTAAGAAATCATGTGCAATTGTCAGAGATCAATCAACATAGAAAAAGCATCATCTATCATCTTATGTATATATATATCGATAACAAAAGACAAAAGGCACTAACCACCAATGATCAAAACAAGAGAGATTCGGCTTCGAATATGAGGAGCAGCCGTCGAGTTTAAAGCAAACCGAGAGAGAGATAGGGGAGGATATGCGATTAGGGTTTAGAAGTCAGTGGATGTTAATATACTCGTGTTAACATGCTGGGCCCTTAATGGGCTTCGGCGAATCAATGGGCCGACGAAACACATTCGTTATATTATATCACAACGTACATAGTTACAAAACAAACAAGTCAAACAACTAACAGTCAAAGTCAATCGCGAAATAAATACGAAAGTGAAAGTCGGAAACTCGAGTTGTCACAAACATCAATCGGTGCAGAGATGGGTGCATGAGGGGGAGTGACTGGTCTAACATGTGGGGGATAATCGTCATCATCGACCCACCTATTGTGGGTGTCAGCATATCTAGGATCGATGTGGGCAGCAAACGGAGCATGGTCATCAAACACAAGGACTGGTTCAGGTAATATCGGTGCAATATTAGGTATCTCAGCAAAGATAGAGTCATGATCTGGTGATGGGACAGGGTCAGCTGGGGCTAGATCTAGATCAGCGGGTACAGCAGGGGGCTGATCGATAGGAGCCTCTAGGGGCTGATCATCGTGCAGAAGCCCAATCTCGTGATCTGGGTCGAAATCGTGAGGAGAAATAGGGGCCTCGAATGGCTGCTCATCAGGAGCATAGTCTATCTCATGCTCGACGTCATCAGTATGGTCAAACTCATGATCAGGGTCGTCAGCAAGGTCAAAATCATGATTGGGGTCATCAGTGTCACACCCCGACCACGTATAACATACAAAACGTGACGGAAACATCGGGGAGTGTTGTAACAGAATTAATTGTTTCAAATCCATGGCAAACAAAGTTGTATTTTATTTATCAACATAAGTGTTACATTGTTTCAAACAGAAATCAAAGAGTTTAGAACATAATTAAACATAGTCTAGCTTCATTTTAAGTCTCTAAGGCACAGGTCCGCCCTAGTGTCATGATCATCATCCTACGGAAAAGCACCTGAAAACACATGTGAAAGTAGGTACGTCAGCATAAAAATGCCTGTGAGATACATAGGTTTTGTGAAAATAGGTTTCATGACTTGTGTTTGAGAAAATGTTTAGTCATGAACCTTGTAATTTGCTTTGTTTTGTAAATCATTTGAAAAATGATAAGATCAGATGATATGTATAAATAAATGTCAGGTTAAATGAATAACCATGTAAAAATGTGTTTGTATAAGATAAGTTGTTTGTAAATCAATGTCTTGTGAAAAGTATGATATTTGTAATAAATGTTATATATATCTCAAACTGAAATGATTCAAATAACGCTACGATATGTAATACCATACAAACACTTATATATAGGAAGTACCAGCGGCGTATCCACCATGCTTGTATCATATTACACATGCCTCGTTACTTAAATCACTTAAACAAACCACCAATGTATAAAGTCTATGTTTAAACCAATAGTCAAAAGTCCTTGTATAAACCATATCAAATGTTTATAAGTCCAAAAGTAGTCAAGTAATGTGTAACAAATGTTATGTATGGTAAGTAAAATAAGACTACTTAAACCATAAGTAAAAATGTACAAAACAAAGTATTTTGAATATATCAAAATGTTAGGTTTTGCAAAGTGATGCATGATACATTGATACAAACATTTATGTGGTAAGTTAACGCATACATTCAAGCCTTGAGACAGTCGGATAACCCTTTCAGTCAAGGTTATCAAAAGAATTGTATTCGGATTCAGTCATTCCTTACATCCAAACAAACCCGGGATGTCAGGAATGGGATTTGTCAAGTCCTATGGTACCAGTACTTACTACCGAGCGGCGTAGCAAATGTTAATGAACGTAATAAAGACCCGTTTGTGCAAACCAAATGTTATAGCAGTTGTATACATGTCATATGAAAACAATGTACTAAGTATGCTAAGTTAACATACAAAGCAGAAAAGTCTTGTAAATCAATGTGCTAGCATGCTATCAGTCAACATACATAGCAGAAATGTAATGTAAAACAATGTACTAAGTATTCACACAATGGACATACATAGCATGAAATGTAATGAAATCATGTACTATAATGTACTAACAAACATAGTCGGTATATGATGTGAAAACAGGAAAGCATGAAAGTAACAAGTAGGCACATGTGTTTCACCCCAAAATAGTTTGGAAAACAGTAAAAGAGGGGTCTATGTACTCACTTGAGATTGCTTAGATGTCCTAAGATAACCACCAAGCAATGCAAGAGATCTCGGAATCAAACGGCACCTAATATAGGTAACTATGTTAATAAACCGGACCTAGATCGGAAGATCGGGTAGCATGAGGGTTTGTAAACCAAACGAGTATGGAGACTCGTGTAGTATGGTTCAACAAAGCCTACATACTAATTGAAACCTAACATAATTGTTTACGACCCATTACGACCCGTTTAGGTAGCTTATGCTACTTTAACGCGTCGTTCGCGTGAAACGCGTTCGGACCGCCTAACTAGCCCTATGACAAGTGTTATATGCCTAAACATGTTACATAATCAGTTATGTGACAAAGGTTTAGGTTACATATGCTTAATTACCAATTATACATGAAAAGGGTATTCTGGTAATTTACCTAAGGCATATAAACTACCTATCATACAACTACTCAAACGATGTGACCATAGGGTATAACCTCGGAAGGTTATTCCCTACCTACTATGGTCACCTAATGTGTTTGGTCGGATCCTAATGATCGACCAAATGGGTCGGGTTCGAGGTATAAGCGATTTATTAGATCGCTTACCCTACGACCCTAGACAACGTGGTAATCAGTAGGCATGGTCCCAAGGGACTATAACCAACGTGATTACACTCACGTTGCGAAGTTCAAACGAACTTCGCATTGACCATTACTGGTCAACGCTGAAAGTCAAACAAAGTTTGACTTTCTGACTCGAAAAGCAATAAAATAAGGAAAAGAACGAAAGAATACTTACGAAGGGTCCCCGAATGCTAACTTCGATTCAAAAATCTCAGGTATGAAACAATAGTTTCAACTTAGAGTTTCTCAAATCAAAGTTCTTGTGATTTTGAAGCATGAGGGGTGGGGTATTTATAGTATTCGGTCCACCGTTAAGATCGTTTCATGGAAAACGTGCCTTAATCCCACCCGTACAAGTGTTGGAAAGTTATGGTGCCTAAAAATGGTCCTTATCAGCTGAATTTGCAAGTTGTGTGCTTGTGGTTGTGGTTAAAACAGCTGGATCATGCTGACTGTTCGTTCTAATCTGATCAGAAAAGCGTACACGGCCCACTTCAGGATGTGCAGAAACTCAGGCGGGCCGCCTGAGAGTTGCAGATCAGAAACAACTTTATGTTTTGACAGTTTCAGTCCCTGCACGTGTTTAAGGCCATTTCCGACACTTCTAAGGCCCCTAAAGCCAACTTTAAGGCCCTAAAATGATGCCTAAACATTGGGGACATGAAACATGTTCAAAAATATGTCTGATGTCAGTTCGTTTGGTCGTACGAACGCGATGTTCGCTTAATTACGACGGAATGCGCACAAGCGCGAAAAACGATCCAAATGATGCGACGAATGGATTTTTCTTATGGCGAACACTAAAATATAATATAGTCATGCTTACATAAATTTTTGGATGTCCAGATGTATTCAGAACGTAAGTTATGCGCGAAAATGCAAACTTGTGCACTTTTTGACACTTTTAGTCCCTGAATTACCCAAAAGTTTATTTTAGCATACCGAACCCCTCAAAGCCTATTTCTAAGCTATGTAAAGGATATTTATGGTATGTTTAACTCATGGTCATGTTCCAGAATGTTCGTTACAGTTCAAATTGACTTACTTTCGCAGTTTGTCAAGTTTAGTCCCTGTAAACGAATTAACTTGTTTTTGCCATACCAAAGCCTTTAAAACTTATTTCTAAGTTATGTAAAGGTTATTTAAGGTATGTTGAGTATATGTTGAAGTTCCGGAGTATTTTTCGCATTAAACTGGTTACGTTTACGCATCAGTTTGCGTATAACTCTCCAGAAAGCGATGTAGAGTTTGAAATTACATAAAAGTCAAAACATGAAAAATGTAAAACACAACCAAACAAACATTAGGATCAAATAACATTGTTTTATTGATAATAGAACTATTCATAATGATTACAAGCACGGATGTTACAATCAGCAAGGTCAAAATCATGATCGGGGTCATCAGCAAGGTCAAAATCATGATCGGGGTCATCAGCAAGATCAAAATCATGATCGGGGTCATCAGCAAGGTCAAAATCATGATCGGGGTCATCAGCAAGGTCAAAATCATGATCGGGGTCATCAGCAAGATCAAAATCAGGGTCCTGATCGGATGCGGCTGACATGGCCATATCGGAATCTGAGTCGGTGGGGTATCGCTGTAACTCCAGCGCATGGAGAGTAGAAGATGATACTGACTCAAAAGAGTTTGGACCAGAAGAATCAGAAGCAACCTCCATAACCGGAACCTCAATGACAGGAATTACGACATCATCATCAAGTGGCAGATCCTCAACAGGAACTGCAACAAGGGGAACGGGAGCAGGGATCTCAGCAAGAGGTAGATCCCCGACTTGAATACCATCAGCGAGCTGAACATCGTCTCCGAAATCCGGAAAAGCAAAAGGCTGGAAATCATCGGTGTCATCAGATAGTATCTCTGAGTCTGAAGCAATCTCGTCGTCCGAGACTATAGCTATCGGGTCTATCGTATCTGATACGCCACTCTCTGAAGAAGACGACATAATGTCTGTAACACAACCACACATAGGCACATATATCAACATGTAATCAAATAAGCATGTAAGTCACCACAATGTAAGCAAGTAATCATCCTAGTCTTCCCCAGACTATCCCACCCAGTCTCTCAGACTAAACTCCCTAGTCTCTCAGACTAACTCCCTGGTCTCTAAGACCAACTTTCCCAGTCTCTAAGACTAAATCCCTGGTCTCTAAGACCAAATTTCCCCAGTCTCTAAGACTAAATCCCTGGTCTCTAAGACCAAATTTCCCCAGCCTCTAAGACTAAATCCTCCCTCAGTCTCTAAGAATGAATTATAAATATACCCTTTTGAAATGTGTACTTGTGCCTTTTATTTGTAAAAAGTTTGTTCCCTGGATCTGGACGTTTAGTGTATGCAATGTAAAAATGTTTGAAAACATTTTCGTGAGAGCCCTGATGATCATAGTCTAGACTCGAGAAAGAATCCTAGTTCGCTATGATCGAGGCTCTGATACCAAGCTGTCACACCCTAGCTTTTGCGGAAGCGTGGGTTTATTTGGTGTGAATTCTTAATACCATAGCAACAATCATAACAATGCTATATGATAAAAACACAAGATGTTCATGCATTCATTAAGTTTAAAAATACCACCACATCATTGTTTGAAAATGTCGACACTTAAAATAAGTTACAAACCATACTTGTCTACGACGTGTTCATGAGACACAACAAAAGACTTTAAATAAAACGTGGTTTAAAGACATGTAACCCATCTAGGTAAGGGTTACACCTCCTAAACCTACTACCCTGGATGACATCTTTTATTCAACGCAACTAGACATATGCATACCCAGCCAGATCCGCTAGTTTCCTGAAATACATGTAGTTTGAAAAATCAACAAAAAGTTGAGCGAGTTCATGTGTATGTGAGTATGTATAAACCTTTGTATTCAATGTATGTATGTATGTCCCCGTATGATTGCAAACAAGGAAAAGATGACCAATGGTTTGCAAGGCCACTGATATGTGTGACGGTGTAGGAAGACTCAAACCTAGCAAAGTTGTACCGGGCTCCCAGCTGGGAGACATAGTTCACCTCTATGGGCCGCCCCAGCCTCATGGGTGTGGACTCGCTACACCTAAATAGATCTATCACTCATGCCCCTCGGTCCTGATACGAGGATTAATGGTCCCAAGTATCTGCCTACCCTATCACATGATCTATGGTTCTTTCCTAGGCTAATCATACCAATAGTATTGTAAGTAATTATTTGTAACATGTATTTCACCCCCGAAGTAAATAAACAAAACAGTTTAAGAAAAGGGGGACATGAACTCACTGTATTGCGTCTTCAGTATGTGTAACCCAAGTCTCCTCAGCAAACACGACTACCTACAGTGTACTAACGTCTATTAGACGAATGGGGCGTGCCTTTGCTTAGTATGAAGGTTTTTGAGTTACGTTACTTGTGTTCCCAAAATTATTCCAAGTTATAATTATTAGTTAAAATAATTATTTTAACTTTAAATTATATTTAGTTCTGGAAAATTGTCAAATCAATATTTCGCATTAACACTTCACGTGTATTTTATCTTCGTATTTCCTTTCCAAGGATGGGGGTATTTATACATGTATTTTGTAACTCCGAAATATTATATTTTTAAGTCCCACTTAGAAAAAATATATAACTTATTTGTCCAAAAATAACGTATTCCCAAAATATACATATTTTTCCCAAAAATAATATATTTTCACTTCCTTTTGTTTTCCAAAATAATAATTACCAAAAATATATGTGTAAGAGTATTTTCTAGAATATTTCACAAGTTACGTTTCCACGTTCGGTTTCGCAATACCAAGTGTGTAACTTAAATATTTTATTCCTTGATGTTTTTGGTATTATTTTGGAGTTGTAAATGTCAAAGTATTTTGTTAAGTTATATTATTTTACCCTAAAATAATATTAACACAAGTGTCTTAGTATAAAATATATATTCTAAATATATATTTACCCATTTTTATTTACAAAAACTAACCTCCGATACTTTGTATTTTTGTAACAAAACCTATGGTGAAGTTTATTTTGAAAAACAAAGTTAAAAGTATGCTTGTAACACTTGTTTGGAAAATATTTTCTAAGTGTTGGAATTTTAGAAAATTTCGTCAGAGTTTCCTTTGTAAACGGAGGTGTCCATGCTATTTAGCATATCATTTTCTTTTCCAAAAACTCATCCATATAATCATCAACAAGTCACTAAACAATATTACATATTTCAAGTGCAAAAACAATGCACTTTATATAACAACATGAACTTGGTTTTTCATAAAAACGCGTAGTAACTTAGTGGGGTGTTTAGTGGGTTTAGTTACCCTCCAAAGTGTGTTTACTTTTGTTAAAATCTCAGGATTTTTAGATGTTCACAACTTGTGAATACTTTTTAAAAAAATATTTATTTACCATATCTTCATGTTCTACTAGTATCCATATACTTATTTCTTTCCAAAAATAGTGTAAGAGTCATGATCTTTCAAAAGTCGTCTTTTTAACTTGGTTTATTTAGGAAAAACCATTTGTAAACCTCGGATCCGTACGATCATCAACTCACTTTGTTTACATATTTTTCAAGAAATCATCTTGTTACCAAGTTTATGTATGTTGAAACATGGAGGTGATTCTTTTATGTACATCACTAATCACCTCCTAACTTGTTAACTTAAGTTTTTAATCTTACTTTAACAAGTTCAACCATGATGTTCAACATCATATTACTAGTAATCATCAAACAAGCATCAAGTAATCAACAACATAACAAAACAACTTTATATTATCATTATTTCATCTTGTTTCATCATCATGTTAGCTTTATGTTCAAGACTTATGTTTATGATCTTTTAGTGTTCTTGAGATTTCATCGTTCTATAACCTTTTAACCACCATAAACATGAAGTAAATAAGGATCAAAGGAGCTTACAACTAGCTTAAAGCTAGGGAAGATCAATGGGGAAAATGAGTGGATAAAAGCACACGAGAGAGGTCCTTGATGATCCGTGAGTTCCACACTTCATGATTCACCTTTGTGCACCTTGTAGTAACCTTGGAATACTTTAATCAAAACCGAAAATGGGTGGTGTGTAAGGGGGTGTTCTCGGCCGAGCTTATGGAGGGAGAGAGGAGTGTGATGAGTTGGTGATTAGTGAAGATGATGATGATTATTTATAAATCAAATTCCTTTATCCATTAGGTTATATGTCTACAAGAGTACAAACACAATCACATCAAAATCCCACTAAGTCCAATGAAAGATTGTTGGAGATACTAGAAGATTAGGAGGTCTTGGTGAGTGGGGCCACGGGAGCCGAAAATTAGGCAAGGGGAGGGGGTTAAGTGCAAAGTTTGATGACAAGTAGGTGATTAATGGGGTGTTAAGTGTAAGAGCTAGTGTTTAGTGTGTACCATGTCTTATGTAGTGTGTTATAGTGCTCGGGGACCATAACTAGCTCAGAAAAATAAAAACAATGTTGCTGGTAATATTTTAGTGTCCCGGGTAATGTCCGGTTGTTCGGTTTGATACCATTCCGTTAAAGTGCTAAGTGATATCGTAAAGCGTCCTTTATGTATCTTTTAGTGACCCTTTTAATTCCCGACACTTAGGAAAGCATACAATACCATTTTGCCATATTTTTGCAAGTGACTAGCATATTTAAATGCTGAATTTTGTTAATAAATGCAGAATTTTGCATTTTAAGTGGGTTTTAGGCACTTTCCGGCACCTAAGCTATCACCTAGTGACGCAGTTTTATGGTCCTTACTTCCCTATACTCCATACTAGTGTAGTACCTTGTTCCTGGCTCATACTGGCCTTGTCAGCATGTTTCTGAGTTATCCGCTTACTGTGCTAACTGTGCTTTGTCAGCATGTTTCTGAGTTATCCGCTTTCTGAGTTGTACGGATACCTGAAATTTTGAGGGTTGTCACAAAACGTCTGTAGTATCCTGCTAGACCCAAAAAGCTGCGAATCTCTGTAGGTGTTTTTGGTGCTTTCCAATTCATAATCGGTTCAATCTTAGCGCGATCCACCTGGATACCACGCTCACTTACTACATGTCTAAGAAATTGGACTTCTCGGAGCCAGAATTCACATTTAGAGAACTTTGCATAAAGCTTCTCTTGTTGCAGAAGTTAAAGAATACATCGGAGATGTTTTTCATGATCAGCTTGATTCTTTGAATAAATTAGTATGTCATCGATAAAGACAATGACAAACTTGTCTAGATACGACTTGCAAACGGGATTCATGAGTTCCATGAATGCCGCAGGTGCATTAATGAGCCCGGAAGGCATCACTAAGAACTCGTAGTGGCCATATCGTGTTCTGAATGCAGTCTTGTGCGCATCTTCGGTTCTGGCCTTCAGCTAATGATACCCTGACCTCAAATCGATCTTTGAAAAGTAACTTGCCCCTTGAAGCTGATCGAATAGATCATCAATCTTGGGCAATGGATATTGGTTCTTGATTGTAACTTTGTTCAGCTCATGATAATCAATGCATAGACACATTGATCCATCCTTCTTCTTCACAAATAGAATCGGCGCTCCCCAAGGGGACGAGCTAGGTCGAATAAAACCCTTTTCTAATAAATCATCTAACTGTGTTCTTAGTTCCGTCATTTCAGTCGATGCTAACCGATAAGGTGCTCTTGCAACTGGTGCTACTCCAGGAATGATATCGATCCTGAATTCCACTTGTCTGTTTAGAGGTAAACCAGGTAATTCTTCAGGAAAAACATCTGAATATTCAGAAATAACAGGAATATCTTCGATCTTTGGCTTTGGCTCATCTATAGTCACCTGTGCCATGTAAATGACACAATCTTTCTTCAAACACTTTGATTCCTTAAGCATAGACACTTGCTTAGGCAATCTGTACTACGTATCTCCCTGAATTGTAAGTGGCTCACCATAAGGGGTCTTGATAACCACGTGCTTCTTATCACATACAATTGGGACTTGGTTAAAAGATAACTAATCCATGCCTATCACTATATCGAATCCTGCCAATTTCAACGGAAGCAAAGATAGCGGAAAAGAGTGATTCCTAATGGATATGAAACATCCATCTAAAATGGTTGAAGAAGTCTCTATGGTACCATCGGCCAATTCTACTTCATATTTTACGCTTAGAGTTTTAACAGGCAGATTTAACAATTTACAGAATTTATTGTCTACAAAGGACTTATCTGCACCAGAATCAAACAAAACTCTAGCATAAACATCATTAATAAAGAAAGTACCTGTTATAACATTATCATTCTGTACTGCCTCCTGGGCGTTCATCTGGAAGACTCGTGCGTTTGTCTTTTTGGCCTATTCAGACTTCTTTGCAAGTTTTGGGCAGTTGGTTTTGATATGCCCTTTCTCATTACAGTTGTAACAAGTTGCGTTCTTTAACTCCTTGCATTCTAAAGTCTTGTGACCCTTGGTCTTGCAAATTCCACAAAGTTTAGCATGTGGCTCTATCGTACACTTTCCAGAATGACGCTTTCTGCAGTTCCTACACTTGGGTATGTTATCAGACTGACTCAAGTTTTTCTTGAACTCGGTACCTTTCTTATCCTCGGAATTCCCCTTTTTCTTCTTGTCAGAACGATGAGATCTCTCCTCTTCTCTTTTCCTCTTTCTCTCATCAGAAATCTTAACAGACTTATTCCTGATAGCATCTAATGTGAGGGATAAGGTTAAGTCCACCACGGACCTATAAGTGGTAGGCCTGGATGCTTTAACATTTCCTTTGATTTCTGGTGCCAGGCCTCCACTAAAATGCGCTATGCTATTTGGTTCCGGTGTGACCAAATAGGGAACCAAACGGGACATGGTGTTGAAACTCATCACATATACCTGACAGTCCAAATTCTTCATGACGAGAGTCAAGAAGTCTGTTTCAATCTTTTCTACCTCATGCTGAGGACAGAAGTTTCCCTTGATCAGTGCCACAAATTGTTCCCAAGACAAGTTATAAAGCGGGATTTTCCCCGTGGCTTGGATCAATGATCTCTACCATGCCAATGCTTCTCCTTTAAACGATTGTGAAACAAACTTCACAATATCCTGTTCCACGCAACCACTGATATCTACTACAGTATCCATCTCATCAAGCCATGGCATACAGTCAATGGCTCCTTTTTCTCCTATAAAGTCCCTTGGCTTGCAAGAGACGAAGTATTTGTAAGAACAAGTTTTGACACATGGCTCCTGATTAAGCACAATTTTTTTGGATGGGATACTCTTCTGATTCGAAGAATGATGTGAATCGTCCTTATGAGATGTATGTGTTTTGGAAGGTGGCTTTGTATGAGGTACAGATTGGGTCCTAGTGCGAGTACCACTTGGTTCTTTGACCTGTCTGTGAATGGCTCGAGTGACAGCATTATCTATCATTGCTTGTAAATATGCACCTGTTACATTCATTCTTGTATTGTCATTCCTCATATTGACATGACTGTTAACCTCGTCTGATTCAGGCATGCTGAAGCTTGTTTTCTATAAAACAATTGACAATAATTTGTTTAGAAGTCTATTATGGAATCATCATCTTTGATGATTTATTAACCATGGTATAAATAGACCATATTTTGGTTAATTTGATAATCAGATTTATTTTAAACTTTTCATTATAGTTAATCCAATTATAAACTATTAAGGATATTAAAATGGCACAAAAAGGCTTTTCGCGATGACAATTTTGAATTTATGAGCCATGATCTTTATAGGATCGAGGCATTAAGGTTTGAACATAGTTCATTACCTTTCTTGACAGGGAGTCATAGACTACAACTGTCTTTTATCTTTTAGGACAATAGGTATAGCCCGTAGGCATTTCATCACTAATGGATGTTTATAATATGATCACCTTATTTGTTGATTTAAGCCATGATTTCTAGATTATTAGGCTAGATAAGGAATTGGAAGAATCCAATATAAGGATGACTAATGTGATTTTCTCGAACCATACGTGTCAAGAATGCTAACACGTTCTCAGGTGTTAACAAGGATTTATTATCTTAAAAAGTTCTACCATCATGGCCATGTCTTAATGACACATAGGCTAGGTTATACCTTTAAGGTTTTCTTTTAAGATTTAATGGCAGATCAATTAAAATTGAATTGTTATTTTGATTTGTGATTTTAATATATTTGTATATTTTAATGCCAAATGTATTTCAAAAAGGAAACTTCATAATAAGTCCTAAAAATTACAATAATGCCCTAAAAGGGTCTTTAAAGAAATAACATTGTCCACGCAGGGACTAAAATAAGAAAGACAAGTCCACGTAGGGACTGAATACATAATTAAAATGTCCATGCAGGGACTTAATTGAAATTTTAAAAATTACAAAACAATAAATAGGGATTTCTAATAGTCCCTATTCTTCTTCCCCTTAATAATGTTTGCCAAACCCTTTAGTAGACCGCGACGGCTCCTACGCTCTTCATCTACCCTTTGTTTCACCTCGTGCAACCTCTGGACGATTTCTTGCTGCTGCGGTGGTTGAATTTGTGGTGGCTGCAGCGGCTGCTGCTTCTGAGGTTGAGGAGGCGGTGGGTATTGATACCCATATGCAGGGTGCCCAGTTGGGTACGTAGCTGGAAAGGGTCCAGGGTAGAGAGCATTGTAGTTTGCTGCCTCGATGTATGAGTCAATGAAAAGGGCATTGTTGTAATTGTAACCCGAGTAAGCTTGCTGCTCAAACGGATTATACCCAGCTGCACCTGGGTATGATGGAATTGGGTTTTCATAACCCATGGGTGGTGCTGGGGCGACAGATGCAGAGTCGACTTCAGACACTGCATTTGAAGGCCCACCCATTTACGGGTCTTCATGGAGCGGCGGGTAGTTGCTGTTACTGGAATGTTGGGGGTGCTGAAATGGAAAGCCCCACGCACGGACATCCGTGAAGTTCTTCGTCGCCTCGATGGTTCGGGAGACGGTGGCTGCTCTGGCGCTGGTGGTGGCGGCGGTGTGACCGCCTGAAAATTTAGGTCCTCAGAATGGACCTGCTGGTGTGGTGGCGAGTTGCGGTGAGGGGGAGTATACTCCCACTTGTATTAAGCCCATCTTTCGGCCCAGATATTAGGGCCCTTGTAAGGCGAACCATGAAAGGATGATCCGCTAGAAATTTCAATGGGATGCGTCGGCGTCCCAGATGGCGGCATCTCAGGATCTGGATCTTCGTCCACATCTATGTTTTGATACTCCAGAAAATGGTCAGCCAGTCCCAAAGGGTTTTGACCCTCTGGTTCTTCAATCTGGTTCATCGGGTTGAACCGGTTCTGAAAGTTAGGTGTCGGGTTCTGGAAGGAATGGTGTGAACCCGATTGTTGTAGAGGAATGTAAGAATGGTGAGAGTCGTTGGGCTCGTCCTCCTGCTGCGTTCCAAAGGAATGATGATAAGATGGTGAGGAGCTGAGCGAGACAGAACATCTCGCAGGCTCAAGGTATGTCCTCCTGTCTTCATGAGGACTTGATCCAAGTGATGCGGATGGTGTGCGCCGGTGAGATAGCCCAGCCTCGTGGTCGTTCCTAGTTAAAATCGGTGCCTTTCCTCGTCCTCCACGACCTCTCACTCTTGGTGGCATGTTTGCTTGTATTCCTGTCAAAACAAACAAAAGAAACAAACAAAAGAAAATAATTTAAGATTAGGATTAATCCTAAGTCATTTGTCTAGAATCGGAAGTCAAGGAATATGCAAACTGTGTCATTGAGATTAAACACAAAAGGCTAGTGTTTAATTCACTCAATGTTGGCTCTAATACCAACCCGTCACACCCTGATATTTCCACGTATTACCGGTGGGCTCAGCGGGGAGTATCGTGACGTAGTTGATATCGTCATAGTCAAATGTATACAGTTTAATGCACAGCAGAAGTCTTGGATGAAAATAATATTACAAACCGAAATGCAAAGTATAATTAAATATTATACAAACGGTTGTATATGGATCCACAGGCGGATCTTAAAACAGAAATATAAATATTGTTCAACAGACTTTAGATGTTCAAAACTTGCAAGATTCTTTATTAACGCCCCGAGCTCCCGGCCAATTACTTACGGTACCTGTCACTTAGTCTTTTTGGAAAAATACGTCAGTTTACACTGGTAAATACAATTAACTGACTCTTTTGAAAACATTTATGAAAATTGGTTTAAATGCACAAGGCACAAACATTTTATAACTTTGGACAATTATATTAATAACAATCTTGTATCAGATTTACATGTTTGTCCAACATTTAGGGCCGGTATAAAATCCGAACAAGATTAATCAAAACACCACAAATATAAACTCACAAGAAGTTTCCTCACAAGTGAGTATATCTTTTACATACGCAACAGTAAGGTGTATACCTACACCCCGTGCTTAAGTCGTGGCCATTCACGCTTTTTGAATGAGCCAAGGATATCCAGGACACGGTCATTAACCCCCAATGTTATTTGTTATCAAGCAACACTGATTAAAACAGGACTATAAAATTTAAACATATTCAATTAAAAGGTTTCTACACCCAACCAAGCGGTAATAATTTACCGTATCCCAAGCCCGTATAAGGGAAAATAAGTTAAAAGTATTTACCTGAGCTTAAAATCTAAAATTTGTATTCTCAGCCGTAAATCCTACACAAACAAGTGCAAATACTTCTACCGGGGCTCTCAATCTAGAACGAAGGTTTTATTAACCTATTAGATTCCTAACGGGTCTTATTTAAGTTGTAAATTAGACCGGTTAGCTTTAAATGTCACACCCCGACCACGTATAACATACGAAACGTGGCGGAAACATCGGGGAGTGTTGTAACAGAATTAATTGTTTCAAATCCATGGCAATTGAAGTTTCGTTTTATTGATTAAAAGTGTTACCATGTCTTAACAAACAAAGAAATACAACATAATTAACTAGTCTTGCATCTTTTATTGTCACTAAAGCCCAAGTCTGTCTATGTGTATCTTGATTATCTTATGCAACAGTTCCTGAAAAACACATGTGAAAATAGGTACGTCAGCATAAAAATGCCTGTGAGATACATAGGTTTTGTGAAAATAAGATTCATGACTTATGTTTGAGAAAATGTTTAGTCATGAACCTTGTTATTTGCTTTGTCTTTTAAATCATTTGAAAAACGATAAGATCAGATGATAAGTATAAATAAATGTAAGGTTAAATGAATAACCAAGTAAAATGTGTTTGTATAAGATAAGTTGTTTATAAATCAATGTCTTGTGAAAAGTATGTTATTTGTATGAAATGTTCTATGTCTCAAACTGAAATGATTCAAATAACGTTACGACATGTAATACCATACAAACACTTATATATAGGAAGTACCAGCGGCGTATCCACCATGCTTGTATCATATTACACACGCATCGTTACTTAATCACTTAATCAAACCAAACCAAACAATGTAAAATGTTCATGTCAAGATGTAAATCATGTCAAAATGTCTATGTCAAATATCCATGTCAAATGTCTATGTTTAAACCAATAGTCAAAAGTCCTTGTATAAACCATGTCAAATGTTGATAGTCCAAAAGTAGTCAAGTAATGTATAACCAAAATGATATGTATGGTAAGTAAAATTTAGACTACTTAAACCATAAGTAAAAATGAACAAAACAAAGTATTGAAGTAAAACTTGGTTTAAATCAAAGTTATGTTTTGTAGAATAATGCATGCTTTACTGATACAAACACTTATACAGTATGTTAAACGCAAACATTCAAGCCTTGAGACAGTCGGATAACCCTTTCAGTCAAGGTTATCAAAAGAATTGTATTCGGATTCAGTCATTCCTTACATCCAAACAAACCCGGGATGTCAGGAATGGGATTTGTCAAGTCCTATGGTACCACTACCTACTACCGAGCGGCGTAGCAAATGTTAATGAATGTTATATAGACCCGTTAAACAAACCAAATGTCATACCAAAATGTAAGCATGAGATGAAGATAATGTACCTAGTATGCTAGAGTAAACATACAAGGTAGAGCTGTAAAACAATGTGTCCATATGTTACTGGAACATATGCAACAGAGATGCAATGTAAAATGATGTACTAAGTATGCTAAGTTAACATACAAAGCAGAAAAGTCATGTAAATCAATGTGCTTAGCATGTTATCAGTCAACATACATAGCAGAAAAGTAATGAAATCATGTACTATAATGTACTAACAAACATAGTCGGTATATGATGTGAAAACAGGAAAGCATGAAAGTAACAAGTAGGCACATGTGTTCCACCCCAAAACAGTTTGGAAAAACAGTAAAAGAGGGGTCTATGTACTCACTTGAGATTGCTCAGTTGTCTAAAGATAACCACCAAACAGTGCTAGAGATCTCGGAATCAAACGGCACCTAATATAGGTAACTATGTTAAATAACCGGACCTAAATCGGAAGACTGGGTAGCATTAGGGTTTGTAAACCAAACGAGTGTGGAGACTCATGTGATATGGTTTAACAAAGCCTACATACTAAATGAAACTTAACCTAACTGCTTACGACCCATTACGACCCGTTTAGGTAGCTTATGCTACTTTAACGCGTCGTTCGCGTGAAACGCGTTCGGACCGCCTAACTAGTCCTATGACAAGTGTTGTATGCCTAAACATGTTACAAAATCAGTTATGTGGCAAAAGTTTAGGTTACATATGCTTAATTACCAATTATACATGAAAAGGGTATTCTGGTAATTTACCTAAGGCATATAAACTACCTATCATACAACTACTTAAACGATGTGACCATAGGGTATAACCTCGGAAGGTTATTCCCTACCTACTATGGTCACCTAATGTATTTGGTCGGATCCTAATGATCGACCAAACTGGGTCGGGTTCGAAGGTATAGGCGATTTATTAGATCGCCTACCCTACGACTCTAGACAACGTGGTAATCAGTGGGCATAGTCCCAAAGGACTATGACCAACGTGATTACACTCACGTTGCGAAGTTCAAACGAACTTCGCATTGACCATTACTGGTCAACGTTGAAAGTCAAACAAAGTTTGACTTTCTGACTCGAAAAGCAGTAAAATAAGGAAAAGAACGAAAGAATACTTACCCAGGGTCCCCGAATGCTAATCTCGATTCAAGAACTCAGGTATGAAACAATGGTTTCAACTTAGAGCTCTCAAATCAAGATTCTTGTGAGAAAATGCAATGGGGGTGGATGGGTATATATAGTTTTCGGGTAACCGCTAGGATCGTTTCTTGAATATCGTGCCACGATCCAAGCCGAACACTTGTCACAATGTTGTGGTGGCTAAAATGTTGTTCTTATCCGCTGACTAGACGATAGGAAACGTGTGGACACGAATCAATTCAGTTGCAAGTTGCAAAACAAACATTGAATCTGGTCAGAAGGGCTAATGCGGCCCGCTTTAGATTTAGGCAAACACAATGCGGGCCGCTTGGGGCCTCTGATCTGCATATAAGTTTCAGAAATGACAGTTTAGGTCCCTGCACGTGTTTAAGCCCATTTCCGGCACTTCCAAGGCCCGTAAAGCCAACTTTAAGGCCCTAAAATGTTGCCTAAACATTGTGGACATGAAACATGCTCAAAAATATGCCGGGTGTTGGTTCGTTTGGTCGTACGAACGCGATGTTCGCTTAATTACAACGGAATGCGCACAAGCGCGAAAAACGATCCAAA
This sequence comes from Helianthus tuberosus, assembly GCA_030545235.1. Classification (NCBI taxonomy): domain Eukaryota; kingdom Viridiplantae; phylum Streptophyta; class Magnoliopsida; order Asterales; family Asteraceae; genus Helianthus; species Helianthus tuberosus. The sequence continues at coordinate 104,163,525 of CM060424.1, read as the reverse complement.
TGACGAAACGAATGGATTTTTCTTATGCCGAACACTAAAATATAATATAGTCATGCTCACATAAACTTTTGGATGTTCGGATGTATTCAGAACGTAAGTTATGCGCGAAAATGCAAACTTGTGCACTTTTTGACACTTTTAGTCCCTGAATGACACAAAAGTTTATTTTAGCACACCGAACCCCTCAAAGCCTATTTCTAAGCTATGTAAAGGATATTTAAGGTGTGTTTAACTTATGGTCATGTTCCGGAATGTCTGTTACAGTTCATATTGGCATACTTTCGCAGTTTGTCAACTTTAGTCCCTGTAAGCGAATTAACTTGGTTTTGCCATACCAAAGCCTTCAAAACTTATTTCTAAGTTATGTAAAGGTTATTTAAGGTATGTTAAGCCTATTTCACTATTCCGGAGTGTTTGTTGCATTAAACTGATTATATCTACGCATCGGTGCGCGTATAACCTTCCAGAAAGTGAATTTAGAGTTTGGAATTGAACGAGAATTGATATGTGCAAAATGATACACATATTTTTACAAATCCCAAGTATGAAATATAATATTTCATTGGTTCGGTATTTGTTTGATGGCCGTGGAGGCACAGGTGTTACATTAAAGAAAAGTTTACGGCACGAAACGCTAGATTAAGCGGTGACCGGATTGGAATGTGATTTAGACCCAACAAGTATGAAGACTTGTATAAAATGGGTAAACTAAATATACTCTGGATTTTGAAGTAAAAATGATAAGGTTTGACCCGTTTCGGCTAATTTATGCAAACTAGTTACATAAACCGTACCGAACGCGTATAAGCACAACGGGTAACTGAATGAGTCATCTACAAGTTTCATAAGTTATTATGCTTAAAATATGTTGTGATATCAGTAGGATATCTTCAATTATGCCCAAAACGAATTTAAAACCAATTTAAGCCCCGTAAGGGTATTTTGGTCATTTTAAAGTTTATAAAAGAGGTTTAATAGAAAATTGAGGTTCTGGTGTAAAATATTCAGTAAAAATATTTATTTTATCAAGTTACATCAGTAAGATATCATACATATGTGAGGTTTATCATTTATGGCCAAACTATGCAACGTAGGGGCATTTTGGTCATTTCACATATGCTTTTAAGGTCAAATTTGGAAATCTGAGTTCAAGACTTATACTTATTGTTAAAGTATAAATATTTATTTATAAAATCAGTAGGTAACAAGTCTTAGGCGTTAAATATGGTTTTAACCCATACTATGCGCCTAATTAGCGTAAAAGTCGGTATTTGACGAAATTTGAGATGTTTATAAAATTCTGAAGCTTTGATCAGTCTCTAATGCTTAAAATATTTTATTTAATATATAACATCAGTAGGAAAATGTTTGACATTTAAAAGATATGTAAATCTCATTTTATTATTGAAAAGGGCATTATCGTCAATTACCGAATTCATGCTAGAACTCTACGTTATGGTCAGTATGAATTTTGACAATTAATTTCCAAAAATCCCTAAATATTATATCATAATAGTGGGTAGCAAGTTTGGTGCCAAAAATTGAGTTTAAATAACAAAACGTTTTGTTTTACGATATCTTGCATAACTTTTATTTGAGACCAGAAACTGATGTCAAATTTTTATGACATACTTATATATCAGTAATAAAGATTTTTGTCCTCTCACATTTTAAAAAATCTCGTTTTTATAAAATAAGGGCATAATGGTCAATTTTAAGCATTTAACAGAAACATGCATTGAACTATGATTTCTATGGGACCATGTAATAATATAACCTCAGAGGGTTATGCTTACATATAATATGGTCACAAAGGAACCCTAAGGCACAAAGAAACTAAACTAAATCGGGTCAGAAATGAAAGTCAAAGCAAAAGTCTACTTTTGCGACTTTCGGTTGCGAACCGAGCCTAATACTTAGAATTGTCGGGTTAAACATGCCTAAACATGTTCTTATATTATTTACCAAGTTGTTTAAGTGTTAAAATCTATTTTATAGCTTCTACATTATCAGTTATGAATTATTTTGTAAAAACTGACTCGTTTGACTTTTCAATTAAGTAGTTTGACCCGACAATTGACCAAGTAAATGTGATAACTAGGTGGTGCCCTTTTGAGGGTTTATCACCTACTTAATTACCAACACATAGCCACTTTCAATTCGAATAATGGCTGGACCGTTAGTGATTAATCATAAAGTCAAAGTATCATTATGACATCTTTGACTTTCGGTCATTAAGCTAATAAAAACTTAACTACAGAAGCTAAGAACGCTTACAAGGGTCCTTAGCACGAAGATTAGACTTAAGAGAGCTTCCTTAATGCTTAGGATGCTCCAGAGAATGCTCTAATGCTTGAGCAATTGAGAGAGTATGAAATTTTGAAGTGCAAGTGAAGAATGCTGCCCAAGAGCACCTATTTATAGCAAATGTGAGCATCTCCAGATCATTCCAGGTGTTTAGTGTTGTTTCCAGATGTTAACAAGTGTCCCAAGTGGTATTAGAAACCAGCAAACAGTCCATTGTTTCGAGATATATGTGTTTAAAGCTGAAAATGGTAAAGAAATTACAGAGACTTGCACCTGTGCATGCTGGCTGTGAAAAACAGGTCGTCGTGTCGCGCGATGGCAGGGGTATGTTGGTGTCGTGCAGCGCGACCCCTAGGTGGACCAGCATATTAAGTTTCAAACTTGACAGAATCAAACCCTGGACCTTTTAAAACGTAATAACTTCTATTTCAAGCACTTTTAACCCATAAAGTTTATATTTGGATGATCTTTAGGATATAACCAAACACCGTTAGGTCCGGTTTCATTGAACGATAACCGAAAACACTAGTTTTGCCTCGTTTACGCTTTTAACCCTTTATTCACGAAAGTAAACATATTTAATATCAAACGATATCGGAACTTTGTGAATTTTTCGTCACTTGATCTTGAGAGTATAATCAATCGTTACAAAGCCCCAGGTTCGTTAAAAGGTCATTCAGAGGTAGTAATTTAACATGTTGATGTTGGACTTTGTATGCCCAAGACACATATTAAATTGATGTGGCTAGTACATTATGATCCAAGTCGAGGCATACCCAATAACAAGCTAGACAAACACTTATAATATGTATTTGTGATATGATCAAACAAATAAATATTAACACTTAGAATATTTAGAAATTGGTTTTCTAAATAATTTCACTTGACAAACTAATAAATTATACGGATAATTTATTTTGAGAGAATATTTTATTTTGTTATTTAATAGGTTAAATAACATTTAGAAGATTGCATGAAACTTACAAAATGTTATATTAAGTTTTATAAAAGTTATAAAACTAAATATAAGACATAAAAGCCAGCTAGAAAAATTTTGATTGGGTGAGAATATGGTGGCATGTGGGCCGCCCCCTTTTGTTCTTCTCAAGGGTTTTCCACCAATCAAGTTACATGCAATTGTCATAACTAGATGGCACGTGATTGGGCAAATTGTGTGGCTATATCTCTCATTGTTTTATAACACTTTTGAAGACATAATTTTCATGAGGATGAACTACAAAAACTCTCTACAATTTTTAGCCAAGACAGTGCCAATTTAGGAGATAATTTTTCAAGTGTAAGACTTGTAAAATACTCTCTAAAATCAGCCATGTATGGTTGATCAAGAAGAGTTTTTCAAGTTGATATATCAAGTGCAAGAACTCCATAACTTCCCTTCATATATTTGGCCATGGTGGTTGATCTAGATGGAAATTTTAGTGAGTTCATAAGTGTAGAAATCCTAGCTAAACTCAAGGTGTTTGTTGGAAGGCTTGGGGTATACAAGCTTGAGGTCTTCTACACTTGAAGGAAACCGTTCAAGAAGCATCATCTTCTTCATATCCTTTACTCCTTGGAAGGTAGTATTCTAAACACCCTATGGTTGTGTTTTAATTTTGATAGCATGCATGTTCGTATATGGATCCGGGTATTGTGTTTTACATATAAAATGGGTTTTATATCTTATAAGTAACATGTTTTAAATAATATTTTCGGCTGCGTTTTTATTTTATATGGATAAAATACTTTGATAAACATGTGAAAACCCCAACAATGGCATCTAGAGCCACTTATATGAGTGCATGCTTCATAGGATATGAAATTTTCGGGTTTCGAGTTTGGTTAAAACCCTTTGGCCGAAATTTTATATATGGTTATCCTTTTGTTTTCAAGATTATTTTCTTACAGGCATAAAAATATCTTGAAAAATTATGTCATTTGGATGATTGTTTTGTTTAGACAAAAACCCACTTTTTCGGTTTTTCATTCTTGACCGAAAAGTAGGTTGTAAAAAAGAAACCATTTTTGCTTCTTGAATTTTTATATATGTGGATATATATTTTGGTGTTCATAACCTAGCCGTGACCTTGTGTGAATATGTTGAATGTTTGTGTTTGTGATTTATATATAATTATTTCAAAGGTTGTAATAATTAATAATTTTTGTTCTTCCATTTGTAAAGTTATGTAATTATTTATTTTCATTTGGTATGTAAAATAAATAGATTAGGTGCATTTTATTTTACTAGAAAAAAATGTATTAGGATATTTTTTTTGTAAAAGAAGATGCACACAAAAATCCGATTTTGGTTTTTGTGACACCCGGCTTTTCAGGCCGTACCGTATAATTGTAGCACATGTTGTAAATAGGTAATAGGGCCATATTTGACTGATTATGATGTTTATATGTGAAATTTAATGAGTTGGTAAATTTAAACTTTGAAAAAAAAATTTATGTTGGCAACGGTAAGATAAACGCTTATCGCGTAACGGTTAAAATGCGAAACGAACATCGGTGACCACCCGATCAGTGTTAACATCCTAAAAATAGTTTTTTTTTTTATAATTAGAATAATTATTCTAATCATATCCGTGTGGAAAAATAATTTAAAACGCTAGGAAACTCTATTTTTCGAGTTTAAGCGCGTACCGCGCGATGCAGCGCGTGTACCCACAAAATACTGTCAACACAGCCTGTCAAAGCAACTGATAATCATTTTAATAATAATTTGATGAGTTTATTACTTTAGAACGATAAAAATAAATAAAAACACATAAATTCCTATTTTTGCGATTTTAAGCGCGTACCGCGCAGCACGGCGTGCATACTGCCAAATACCGGCAACGTCGCCAGTCCCGGCTAACAAAATATTGTTTAATAATATTTTGGTGAGATTATTTTTATAGAATGTTAAAACGATTTAAAACGCGTTAAAACGATTTAAAACGCTAGATAAAATACCCGGTATCCAGTAAAATACCAGTTTTTACTCTATATTACTTATATATATGTAAAGATTTTTGTATATGTATGTGTGTGTAGAGATAAATGGCAGCCTCTAACCACTCTCTCTCTCCTCTCTCATAATCACATTGGGCAAAGTGGGAGGTGCATGCATAAATGTTCCCTTATGTTCCCCATATCTTCCCAAACCCAAAGCATTTCTCAAAAATCACTCAAACACTCTCTCTCTCTCCTAAGATCAGCCGAAACCCCTCCCATATCAAAATAATTTCCAAAATTCTTGAGTGTTCTTGTAAGAACCAAGCTCAATCTAAGGTGTTTCCAAGCTATTTTGATGATACAAAGGTGTCTTTAAGGTGAAACAAGCTCAATAACACCAAAATCTTGTCAAAAACCCACTAAAATCTTGAAAGGTATAAACTTGTTTTTAAAACCATGTTCTTGATTTTTAGAGATGATGATGGAAGGTTTCTCTTGATTGTTAAAATATTTCACAAACTTGAAAAATAAAACAAACAGGTTTTCAAAGAAAAATAAAGTTGATGAATATGTGTAAGTATGTATGGCCGTGGGTTTTTATGTGTATGTATATGATTGTGTTTTGATTTTTGATTAAGTGATTATTGAATAGTATGATTCTTGGATGATAGAATGCATGCATGTAAATTTTGGTCATATACTCATGAATGAAAGATTGTTGTATGAAATTATGTCTAGGTGATTAGATGATGAACATATCTTGGATGTGCATTAATTAACTTTAGGATTGATGCATATAATTTCATATGAAATGATGATAACACGATATATGTGCTTTAGATACTTGTACACGAGCATGCAAGATGATATGTGATCTTAAAAGGGTGAATTGAGTATGACTTAGTAAAAATCAAATTTAATCAGATTATAAACACTAAAATAAAGTTATTTTAAAGTGTTTAGTGATATATGATTTTTTCATAATGTTTGCTAGCTTTGCATGTGGTACTTGGTGCATAGAAAGTTGTAAAATACGTGAAATCGCATGATTTGTGTGACCTATATAAAAACTGCACCAATCTGATTATAACAACTATTTTAATCACTAAATAAAATGTATTGTGTTAAAATATCAATTCGTTTCGAGTTGGGATGGTTACGGTAACGTTTAACGCAAAACTATGCGTTAAAACGGCAAAAAATCGGCCAAAAATCGGCTTTTCGAGTGATTTTTATAAAACTGAATTAGATCAGTAAGTAAACTGATATTTTTAGATTAAAAATAAGTATTTTAACTAATTTTAAGTTTACTTGGTGTTTGGTTGGTCGTACATGACTTCCGACGCCCGAAACGGTTACCGAATCGCTAAAATACGCATTTTTCAATGAACACTAGTATGGGTAAATTTTGAGTGAACCTTATGTGATAAAATGTATTATGTGGTTTAAACATGAGAATGTGAAAATATGTTAAGTTTTAACATGATTTTAAAGATTTAGACTATGCATGTATACTTGTCCGTTTTGTGCGGTAGAAACAAAAGAAATTGCGTTAAATGTGTAACTTGTTTGTCGAGCATGAAATTTGATGCATATGAAATGTTTTATGTATATTTGCTTTATAAATGACAAAATATATAAGTTAACAAGAATTCGCATGTTTCGGTGTTAAATTATGTGAACGTTTATGTATATATATTACGATGCGCAAATCATAGATATATGGCGTATATGTGACAACTGTGTTCTGTAATCGATGTACGATGTAAAAAAATGATGATTATTAATAAAACAATGTGCTTTGGTGTTATTATGTGTGTAATTGTGTTTAGTGATTTTACAATTTGATTCAATTACAATTTCAAGCTCTAAATCGCTTTCTGGAAGGTTATACGCAAACTGGTGCTTAAACGCAGTTAGTATAACGCGAAAAACACTCCGAAATAGTGACATAGGCTTAACATACCTTAAATAACCTCCACATAACTTAGAAATAAGTTTTGAATGGTTTGGTGTGTCGAAATCAACTTTGTTCGATCGTAGGGACTATTTGTGTCAAACTACGAAACTATGCCGATTTGTATAGTAACGAACATTCCAAAACTTGATCATACGTTAAACATACCCTAAATAACCTTTACATAGCTTAGAAATAGGCTTTGAGGGGTTCGGTATGCTAAAATAAACTTTATGCTCATTCAGGACTAAGAGCGTCAAAAAGTGCATAAGTTTGCATTTTCACGCATAACTTACGTTCTGAATACATCCGGACATCCAAAAAAATTTATGTAAGCATAAAATTCCATTCGTCGCTTAATTTGGATCATTTTTACGTTCGTTACGACTTCCGTCGTAATTAAGCGAATAACGCAACCGTACGACCAAACGAACCGACATCTGAGATGTTTTTGAGCATATTTTATGTTCCCTATACTTTAACTTTATTTTAGAGCCTTGGAATGGGGTAACGGGGTTAAAAGTGCCAAAAAAAATCAAGTTTTACAAGTGCAGGGCCCATTTTTGAAATTTCTGGCAGATTCAAAGAACCTAGTCCATTTTGAAGTGTGATGGTTTTCACCCATGGTTTTTCAAAACCATGGGCTGGTATTCAATGAACATAGTCCATATTAGGGGCTCCCATGGTTTTAGAAAATCATGGGCACACATGTAAGGTCCAGATCAAAGCTCAATTTTCGAGGAACGCTCTTAACGGTTCTAGAAATCCTATATATACCCCATCCATTTCACTTCAAAACCCACAATTTGAAATCTGATTTATGCTCTCTAAGTGGAAGTATATGCTTCCTACCTGAGAGAAAAATCGGAATCAAATCTTGCGGGGACCTTCTGTAAGTGTTCTTTCGTTCTTTTCATTCGTTTTAGCGTTAAAGTCAAACTGCGTTTGAATTTCTGCATTGACCAGTTTATGGTCAATGTGAAGTTCGTTTGAACTTCATAACGTGAGAGTAATCACGATGGTTATAGTCCCTAGTGACTATACCTACTGATTACCAGGTTATCTAGGCTCAGTGACGAGTCGTAGTTTCGGCCAAAATGTGTATTCTTGCGTATTTTGTAACCAAACTACTCTTAGGTATCAAAACCGTTTGTTTTGATACCATACTTGTTTTCTAAATTAGTTAAGCATGTTTTAACATGCTTAGCTCGTCACTTTTAGTTTTGTGCGTGTCTAGGGTCGTAAAGGTAAGCGATCTAAACAATCGCTTATACTTTCGAACCCGACCCGTTGGTCAATCATTAGGATCCGACCAAACACAATAGGTGACCAAAGTTGTATAGGGAATAACCTTCCAAGGTTATACCTTATGGTCACGACGTTTAAGTAGTTGTATGATAGGTAGTTTATATGCCTTAGGTAAATTACCAAAATGCCCTTTTTACGCCAAAATTCATTTTAAGCATATGTAACATAACTTTTGACATCTAAACTGATTTAGCAACAATATTAAACTTGTTGAGGCATATTTTACTTATCATAGGACTAGTTAGGCGTTCCGAACGCGTTTCACACGAACGACGCGTTAAAGTAGCATAAGCTACCTTAATGGGTCGCGATGGGTCGAAAGCACTTAGGTTAGGTTCCGATTTAGGATGTAGGCTTTGTTAAACGATATCACATGAGTTCCAACACTCATTTGGGTTGCAAGACCTCATTTTGTCCGATCTTCCGATTTAGGCGTCTATTGTTTGACTAGTGGTTCGATTACTAGGTGCTGCTTGATTTCTCTGGTTTACTCGAGTTTGTTGAAGTACTATTGATTGAGGATATCTTGCACTACATGTGAGTACATAGTTCCCCTATTTTACTGTTTTCAATTGTTTTGGGGTGATTCATATGTACAAAATGTTTTCAAGGTTTAAACGATGATTTCAAAAACGAATAGAACGATTTATACTAAACTAATAACGATTTCGACAATGTGAACGAACTTGTTGGTTGTAGTTACATAACGAATGACATTCATAAATTTTGGCCGAACCGACGAGTATTAGGTTATGGTACCATAGGATCCGACAAATCCCGTTATTGCACTATACCCATGGTTATGTGTGGGTGTTGTGGGTAACGACTGAATCTATAATTATTAACTTACCCTTTGGGGGTTTGTTAATACGAGAAGCGAGGAACGAGGTAGTCGAGTCATGAAGGTTTGAATGTTATTAGCGAGACGACCATATATAAGTTTTCACAATTTAAACGAGTAAACGATTTGGAAACGATGTTAAACGATTTGGGTAAACGATTGGTTTTTGGCTAGTGTTTAGATAACGAGACGGGTGTAATGTGGTGAAAACATGGTAGATACGCCGCTGGTACTTCTTATATATAAGTGTTTTCAACATATTACATACCACGGCGTTATTTAGTTCACTTGGGTAAACGATATTGAAACGATGTCACTCAACGATGTTTTCGAAATAATATACGAGTTTTATTAACGAGTTTATACGAGATGTTTTACAAGATGGTTTTCTAAAACAAAAAGCTTTTGGGTTAAGAATCGTGGCTACGAAATTTTATAAATTATAACCATCTTGATTTGAGTTGGTTAATCATGTTGCAATATTATACGCTTTTTAAAAGCAAGGTTTTCGAGGTATTGCAATATAAGTAAACAAGCCATGATTCCGATACTCTTATAAAACCTATGTACTCGCCAGCATTTCTTTGCTGACTTTGTTTTTACATATGTTTCAGGTGTTGTTGCTTGACTGACGTTCTAGGATGCATGCGTCACATAGGATCTAGACGAGGCCTTAGTGACATATAACTATGATAGACAATATAAAACTTGTTTGTTCTATGTTAAGACAATGTTAATGTTTAATAGTATCAATAAAACGAAACACTTTTTGTATCCATGGTTATGAAACGATAATTCTGTTACAACACTCCCCGACGTTTCCGCCACGCTTTGTTGTTTTACGTGGTTGGGGTGTGACAGAAGAGATGGTATCAGAGCCAATGGTTATAGGGATTTAGGTTATTAGTATTGCTTTGACCTAGACTATAACTTTAGGACCCTAACACAAGTTTATTTGCGTTTAGTTTTTTAAAACAAAATCGTCACCTATCCTTAGGTGATAACCACAACGAGAACACAATTTTCGAATCCACTTTGAAAACTAATCATCTGTTCTAGGATGATTGATTACTAGGTTTTGAACCCTCTGTTGTAAGGTTTTGAACCCTCTGTTGTAAGGTTTTGAACCCTTCCAGTTTAACTCATTTTTGGCTTAGTGCCTTCTGAGTTTTCAAAATCTCATCAAAGTTTGGGTCTAAATAATGTGAACACGTGCAAACTGAAAGAGTGAGTGCCTGTACTCTGAGTTTTCTGTCTAAGGCTAGAGTGTTCGTACAAATCCACATAATCGGACCAGTCACTCTTACCTGGGAACTCTTGGGGTGAGTGTTCACTTATAGGCGAGCATGTCTTCGTGATACATTATTTTTGACCTATTTACTTCGATTAGTCACTGCGTGCCCACCGGGTTCATGTTTTAATTGTGGAGAGTATGGTCACTTCCACAACAACTGTCCGAGACTGGTGAATGCAAACGCGAATGCTAACACGAATGCTAACGCGAACCCGAATGCGAACGTCAACGTCAATGTGAATCCCGCTCGCGGGCGAGCGTACAATCTGAATGCAAACGAAGCGAGGGCCGACAACGAAGTGGTTAACGGTACGTTTCCTGTTAACAATCGACCTGCATCTATTCTTTTTTATTCTGGCGCCGATAGAAGTTTTGTTTCATTGTCATTTGAGCCTTTGCTTGCGATACCTAGAACCAAACTGAGGAAACCCTTATCTGTCGAGGTTGCTACTGGTAAACCTCTTGTTCTTGATTCTGTTATTCGTGATTGTCAGTTGAACCTTGATAACCATCTTTTTCCTATTGACCTCACACCGATGCAACTTGGGAGTTTCGATATTATCATTGGAATGGATTGGTTAACCAAACACCACGCTGAGGTGGTTTGTTTCGATAAGATTGTTCGTATTCCTTTGTCTTCTGGCGATGTTCTGGAGATTCGTGGCAAGAAACCTTCAGGTGGATTGAAGCTTATGTCATGTATGGAAGCCGAAAGGTATTTGAGAAAAGGATATGTTGCTTTTCTAGGACATGTCACCGAGGAGAAAGACAAGAGCAAGAGTATTTAGGATATTCCGATTGTTCGGGATTATCCAGAGGTGTTTCCTGATGAACTGCCTGGTTTGCCTCCAGTTCGTCAAGTTGAGTTTCATATTGACCTCATACCCAATGCCAACCCGATTGCAAAAGCACCTTATCGTCTTACACCGTCGGAGATGCAAGAGTTATCGAAACAGCTTCAAGAGTTATCTGATAAAGGATTCATCCGACCGAGCTTTTCACCTTGGCGAGCTCCTGTCCTTTTTGTGAAAAAGAAAGACAGATCCTTTCGAATGTGTATCGATTATCGTGAGCTTAATAAGCTAACCATCAAGAATCTATATCCCCTACCTGAATTAATGATCTCTTCGACCAGCTGCAGGGTGCCTCATGTTTTTCCAAGATCGATCTGCGTTCTGGGTATCATCAACTTCGTGTTCTCGAAGAAGATATTCCCAAAACTGCTTTCCGCACAAGATATGGGCATTACGAGTTCACTGTCATGCCTTTTGGTTTAACGAATGCTCCAGCTATCTTTATGGACTTAATGACTAGGGTCTGCAAACCTTATTTGGACAAGTTCATTATTGTGTTCATCGACGATATTCTCATTTATTCAAAATCTCGAGCCGAGCACGAGCAACACCTTCGCTTAACATTGGAACTCCTGAAGAAGGAACAACTTTTTGCTAAATTCTCCAAGTGTGAATTCTGGCTTAAAGAAGTTCAATTCTTGGGTCATATAGTCAATGAGCAGGGTATTCATGTGGATCCATCCAAGATTGCTGCTATTAAGGACTGGAATACACCGACGATGCCTACAGAGGTTCGATCTTTTCTTGGTCTTGCTGGCTATTATCGTCGATTCATTTCAAATTTCTCGAAGATTGCGGTTCCACTCACTGCTTTGACTCAGAAAAATAAGCCTTTTGAGTGGGGACCCAAGCAAGAAGAAGCGTTCCAAACGCTGAAGAAGAAGTTATGTGATGCTCCTGTTCTATCTCTGCCCGAGGGAAGCGATGATTTTGTTGTCTATTGCGATGCGTCCAACTTAGGCCTTGGTTGCGTCCTTATGCAACGAGGTAAGGTTATTGCATATGCATTTAGACAGCTGAAAGTTCATGAGAAGAATTACACAACTCATGATCTTGAGTTAGGAGTTGTGGTTTTCGCGCTTAAAATCTGGAGACACTACCTCTATGGAACGAAGTGTGTGGTTTTCACAGACCACAAAAGTCTCCAGCATATTCTTAATCAGAAAGAGTTGAACATGAGGCAACGACGTTAGGTTGAACTCTTAAACGATTATGACTACGAGATTCGCTACCACCCTGGTAAAGCGAATGTTGTAGCCAATGCGCTTAGTCGAAAGGAGCGAGTCAAGCTTCATTCTGTTCGAACTCTATCTGATCTTCAATCTCGTGTCCTTCAAGCTCAACAATTTTGTGTTTCATAAAATTTGATAGGTAATGAAATACCACATCAGCTTGAGCTTAAACTCGAAGCGAAGGACGATGGTTTACTCTATTTCATGGATCGTTTGTGGATTCCGAAACAAGACGATCTTCGCACTTTAGTAATGGATGAATCTCATAAGTCTCGATATTCTATCCATCCTGGTGCTGATAAAATCTACAAGGATCTTCGTACTAAGGTCTGGTGGCCTGGTATGAAGAAAGATGTTGCCTTGTATGTGTCGAAATGCCTAACTTGTCTCAAAGTCAAGGCAGAACATCAACGACCTTCTGGTTTGCTAGTACAACTAGAGATACCGGTTTGGAAGTGGGAAAACATTGCCATAGATCTCATTACTAAGTTACCGCGTACGTCTAAAAGTCATGATGCTATTTGGGTTGTAGTTGATCGTTTGACGAAATCTGCTCACTTCTTACCAATCCGTGAGGATTTCTCTGCTGAAAAGCTTGCCAAGATCTATGTAGACGAGATTGTATCATGACATGGTGTTCCTTTAGATATCATTTCCGATCGTGATGCTCGATTTTCATCTCATTTTTAGAAGGCCATGCAATCTGCTTTGGGAACCCAACTGAATCTAAGCACTGCTTATCATCCCCAAACAGATGGTCAATCTGAGAGGACGATTCAAACTTTGGAGGATATGCTTAGAGCATGCGTGATAGACTTTGGTGGTAATTGGGATTCTCATCTACCACTGATCGAGTTCTCTTACAACAATAGCTATCATGCTAGCATTAATATGGCGCCATTCGAAGCTCTCTACGGTCGAAAATGTCATTCACCTGTCTGTTGGAACGAGACCGGTGAAGCTCAGCTTACTGGACCTGAGTTCGTTCTGGAAACAACAGACACAATCAAGAAAATCCGCGATAATCTGGTGGCAGCTCAAAACCGTCAAAAGAGATATGCGGATATGAAACGCAAGCCCTTAGAATTTCAAATCGGAGACCGTGTCCTACTCAAGGTGTCACCTTGGAAGGGAGTGGTGAGATTTGGAAAGAAAGGAAAACTTGCACCTTGATATGTGGGACCATTTAAGATTGTGGAAAGGGTTGGAAAGGTTGCCTATCGATAGGAGCTACCTCCAGAGCTTGGAAATATTCATCCGAATTTTCACGTGTCCAATCTGCGAAAGTGTTTAGCTGACGCTGATCTACACATTCCTCTCGACGAGATCCAAATCGATGAAACAATGCACTTTGTCGAGAAACCTGTGGAGATTGTGGACCGTGCTTTCAAACAGTTGAAGAACAAACAGATTCGATTGGTCAAAGTTCACTGGGAATCCAAACGTGGCCTAGAATTTACTTGGGAACGTGAGGACCAGATGAAGACAAAATATCCGCATTTGTTTTCACAAGCTTTCTTGAAGTAGGGGAGAGTGTGACAACTGTGTTCTGTAATCGATGTACGATGTAAAACAATGATGATTATTAATAAAACAATGTGCTTTGGTGTTATTATGTGTGTAATTGTGTTTAGTGATTTTACAATTTGATTCGATTCCAATTTCAAGCTCTAAATCACTTTTTGGAAGGTTATACGCAAACTGGTGCTTAAACGCAGTCAGTATAACGCGACAAACACCCCAGAATAGTGACATAGGCTTAACATACCTTAAATAACCTCCACATAACATAGAAATAAGTTTTGAATGGTTTGGTGTGTCGAAATCAACTTTGTTCGATCACAGGGACTATTTGTGTCAAACTGCGAAACTATGCCGATTTGTATAGTAACGAACATTCCGGAACTTGATCATAAGTTAAACATACCCTAAATAACCTTTACATAGCTTAGAAATAGGCTTTGAGGGGTTCGGTATGCTAAAATAAACTTTATGCTCATTCAGGACTAAAAGCGTCAAAAAGTGCATAAGTTTGCATTTTCACGCATAACTTACGTTCTGAATACATCCGGACATCCAAAAAAATTTATGTAAGCATTAAAATATTTATTTTAGTGTTTGGTATGATAAAATTCCATTCGTCGCTTTATTTGGATCGTTTTTGCGTTCGTTACGACTTCCGTCGTAATTAAGCGAATAACGCAACCGTACGACCAAACGAACCGACATCCGAGATGTTTTTGAGCATATTTTAAGTTCCCTATACTTTAAATTTATTTTAGAGCCTTGAAATGGGGTTAACGGGGCTTAAAAGTGCCAAAAAAATCAAGTTTTACAAGTGTAGGGACCATTTTTGAAATTTCTGGCAGATTCAATTTTGAAGTGTGATGGTTTTCACCCATGGTTTTGCAAAACCATGGGCTGGTATTCAATGAACATAGTCCATATTAGGGGCTCCCATGGTTTTAGAAAACCATGGGCACACATGTAAGGTCCAGATCAAACCTTAATTTTCGAGGAACGATCTTAACGGTTCTAGAAATCCTATATATACCCCATCCATTTCACTTCAAAACCCACAATTTGAAATCTGATTTATGCTCTCTAAGTGGAAGTATATGCTTCCTACCTGAGAGAAAAATCGGAATCAAATCTTGCGGGGACCTTCTGTAAGTGTTCTTTCGTTCTTTTCATTCGTTTTAGTGTTAAAGTAAAACTGCGTTTGACTTTCTGCATTGACCAGTTTATGGTCAATGTGAAGTTCGTTTGAACTTCATAACGTGAGCGTAATGACGATGGTTATAGTCCCTAGTGACTATACCTACTGATTACCACGTTATCTAGGCTCAGTGACGAGTCGTAGTTTCGGCCAAAATGCGTATTCTTGCGTATTTTGTAACCAAACTACTCTTAGGTATCAAAACCGTTTGTTTTGATACCAAACTAGTTTTCTAACTTAGTTAAGCATTTTATAACATGCTTAGCTCATCACTTTTAGTTTTGTGCTTGTCTAGGGTCGTAAAGGTAAGCGATCTAAACAATCGCTTATACTTTCGAACCCGACCCGTTGGTCGATCATTAGGATCCGACCAAACACATTAGGTGACCATAGTTGTATAGGTAATAACCTTCCAAGGTTATACCTTATGGTCACGATGTTTAAGTAGTTGTATGATAGGTAGTTTATATGCCTTAGGTAAATTACCAAAATGCCCTTTTTACACCAAAATTCATTTTAAGCATATGTAACATAACTTTTGACATCTAAACTGATTTAGCAACTATATTAAACATGTTTAGGCATATTTTACTTATCATAGGACTAGTTAGGCATTCCGAACGCATTTCACGCGAACGACGCGTTAAAGTAGCATAAGCTACCTTAATGGGTCGCGATGGGTCGAAAGCACTTAGGTTAGGTTCCGATTTAGGATGTAGGCTTTGTTAAACCATATCACATGAGTTCCAACACTCATTTGGGTTGTAAGACCTCATTCTGTCCGATCTTCCAATTTAGGCGTCTATTGTTTGACTAGTGGTTCGATTACTAGGTGCTGCTTGATTTCTCTGGTTTACTCGAGTTTGTTGAAGTACTATTGATTGAGGATACCTTGCACTATATGTGAGTACATAGTTCCCCTATTTTACTGTTTTCAATTGTTTTGGGGTGATTCATATGTACAAAATGTTTTCAAGGTTTAAACGATGATTTCAAAAACGAATAGAACGATTTATACTAAACTAATAACGATTTCGACAATGTGAATGAACTTGTTTGTTGTAGTTACATAACGAATGACATTTATTAATTTTGGCCGAACCGACGAGTATTAGGTTATGGTACCATAGGATCCGATAAATCCTGTTATTGCACTATACCCATGGTTATGTGTGGGTGTTGTGGGTAACGACTGAATCTGTAATTATTAACTTACCCTTTGGGGGTTTGGTAATACGAGAAGCGAGGAACGAGGTAGTCGAGTCACGAAGGTTTGAATGTTATTAGCGAGACGACCATATATAAGTTTTCACAATTAAAACGAGGATGATTTAAACGATTTAAACGATTAAACGATTTGGAAACGATGTTAAATGATTTGGGTAAACGATTGGTTTTTGGCTTGTGTTTAGATAACGGACGGGTGTAATGTGGTGAAAACATGGTAGATACGCCGCTGGTACTTCTTATATATAAGTATTTTCAACATATTACATACCGCGGCGTTATTTAGTTCACTTGGGTAAACGATATTGAAACGATGTCACTCAACGATATTTTCGAAATAATATACGAGTTTTATTAACGAGTTTATACGAGATGTTTTACAAGATGGTTTTCTAAAACAAAAATCTTTTGGGTTAAGAATCGTGGCTATGAAATTTTATAAATTATAACCATCTTGATTTGAGTTGGTTAATATTGTTGCAATATTATACGCTTTTTAAAGCAAGGTTTTCGAGGTATTGCAATATAAGTAAACAAGCCATGATTCCGATACTCTTATAAAACCTATGTACTCGCCAGCATTTCTTTGCTGACTTTGTTTTTATATATGTTTCAGGTGTTGTTGCTTGATTGACGTTCTAGGATGCATGCGTCACATAGGATCTGGACGAGGCCTTAGTGACATATAACTATGATAGACAATATAAAACTTGTTTGTTCTATGTTAAGACAATGTTAATGTTTAATAGTATCAATCAAACGAAACACTTTTTGTATCCATGGTTATGAAACGATAATTCTGTTACAACACTCCCCGACGTTTCCGCCACGCTTTGTTCTTTTACGTGGTCGGGGTGTGACAGTATAAACGGGAGAGTTAATGGATTTACACAATAATGGTCACCAATAAAATCGTTCAAATCACAAATTTTTATATAAATATATATATAGGGTGAGGTTCGGGTAAAAAGTCCAAGTTTCCTAAAAAGTGTAAAAAGTCATAAAACACAATAATTTAAGGCATAAAACACACCTAAAACTCACAAATAATAGAATGAATATTACTAAAACACCATATTCAAACTCTAATAGTCCATAAAAACTTCAAACACACCATCGTATAACTATGAATATAAAATACAAAATGCTAAACAACATAAAACACAATAATATTTGTTATTCCATAATCAGAGCCTTAACATCTAAAACACAACACAAAACCCACATACATGATGTTTTAGTAATCTTCATCATATTATTTGTGGGTTTTTGGTGTGTTTTATGGTTGACATTATGGTGTTTTATGACTTTTTACACTTTTTAGGAAATTTGGACTTTCTGGCCAACTCCTAGCCTATATATATATATATATATATATATATATGGACTCATATATATATTAACATGTCAACATAATAAAAAATGACAACTTTTCAAGAAAATCTCAAAGTTATGTGATAATTTTAAGAAACGGAGAAACTTAGGATTTTTGTGTTAAATATGTATATTGATTTAGAATTGTTCCTATATTAGGAAGTATATATATATATATATATATATATCAATTTCTGGGATTTGCGATATTAATATACGCACCCAAAGGTGAGTGTCACTAAACCCCTCTTTTTACTGTTTTATATATATTTTGGGGGTGGAACACGTCGTTAAAAGGGTTTAATAATGTTTTCGAAATAAAACATACCTTTTAATATAAAATATATATTTTCGCTGAAAATATATGAATTTGATAAGTCATACGTTTCGAAGTAAAACAATTTTGAAGAATGAATATGATGAGTACGGTATTTCTTAAGAGAAACGAGACCGTACAAAATGGGAATGAATTCCGGACTGAGTCTCAACATTTGAGTGACAGGGGAATTCGTAAGTCGTAGTATATTAGATTGTCATATTAGTAGGATATATATATTGTACGTGAGGCAGACATCATATTGTTCTTCGAGAAAGAACCCTGCGCCCATGATGTCGTTTAATCAGTTAAGTATGGTACGCGAGGAATTGTTGGTAGATCTATCGGGTTGACAACCCCGTCGTTACCAGTCGCTCCGAGTCAATGTCAAACGACGAATTAAGATTATGTTTATTGTCTAGCTTTGATTATCCCTGCATGGTTAATATATAGTTCATATCGTCTAGCTAACATACGAGTCTGAAAGTTGACACTAGAATTTAATATACAAAACCTGGGCAGTACTACAATCGTCGGAGTAATGAACCGACGGAAGGCCCATGGATTTTATTAAGGAAGTGAAATGGACTTTCTAAAATTACATAGATGTTTTCAAATAAACACCTAATCAGAAAGTTTTCCTTGAAATAAAATTTGTTAGTAAACGAATAAGTGAACTCACCTTCCTTTGTGTTGACACTTGATTTTTAACGTGTTCTACAGGTACTTGAGATCGGCTTCGGGAATTATGGCGTATCTTGTGGTTGTTGATGCATGATTTATCACTTAAAATGTTGGACTGACTTTTAAATATTCTGGGACAAAGTAATAAGATCCATGAGGATCATAAACAACTTAACTATGTCATGGTTGTGTCGTTTCTTAAAAACGTAATGTTTAAATAGCTTGCATTTAAAACATACTAAAATGTCCAACAATTAAATGCATCGATCGACAAGATATAAATGGGCACCAACTTCCGTCTCCACTACGTTATATATTCCGCTACGACGTTTTTGGGGTGTGACAGTTTTGGCTAATTTCAGGCTTAAAGGACTTCATAGTTCTTAACGGGATTTTAGCCCGATAACCAAAACACATTTTTTGAAGTCCAAAGGAGTTTGGAGCTAAATATAAAAGACATTTGGAAGCCCAAAGAAAGTGAAGAAATCACAACACAAGAAGAAGACTTGAAGCATTTGGATGCGGGATCAAGTGGGAGTTCAACGACACATTTCTTGTGTCAATATTCACCCCTTAGGAAGGACCTTTTAGCACACTCGTTTCGGCTAACAAGTGTGGTCAAAATAGTTGGCTATGGTTATGCACCTATTGTTTTGTATGTTGTGCTTGTGTGGTTATTTTATTTATGATTGTTTAGATGATATTTGGATATGCATGCTTAACAATCAATACTCAACAACAAGCTTAAAATTGGTTCTTAAAAAATCATTAAAATTGGTTAATAAAAGGTCATTAAAAATTAATGATTTTATAATAAAATGGGTTTTATTAAAAAGAACCTTGAAAATTTGTTTTCACAAAAGTACCAAGGATTTGAATGCATACAAATATATGGTACATAAAGTTTTCTAAACAAAATTTTAAAAACTCAAAATCCCTTTTATAAAACAAGTCAAACACCATCCTTTTATACAACACTCGAATCACTTGAGAACTCTTTTGTGGGATAAAGGTCACCTAACCACATTTGAGGGAACTTGTATATTCGAGGTGAGTTTACCACGTTTGTGGGATAAAGGTCACCTAACCACTTATGTGTATAAACTCACACGTGTGTGTAAGTTGGACGACTTGATTTGGAAACCATGAACTTAGGGTCACCGAAGCATGGCGAACAAAAGGTGTTGATGGGATTAAACATGCCAACTAAACATAAAGATGTTTAACTGATCCCATATGACTAGAAGTTGCAAAGGGTTGCAATCGTCAAACGTTGACTACCTTGTTAATTTAAATAATGGGATAAAGGTCACCTAACCAATATTTAAATGTAACGTTGGATTCTAGATTTTAATTATTAATTGTCTATGAGACATAAAAGGGTATTAATGATTAAAATATAATAATATAAAAAATACTAAAATTTGAACCTTGTTAAATTTTGTAGATGGCCGCTAACAATATTACCCAAACCGTCCGTAACCTATCACTAAAAACAATCCTTGAAAAGGATCGTCTCAATCATAACACTTCATGCATGAATATCGAAACTTAAGAATCGTTCTCAAGTAAGAGAATATATCCTATGTGTTGAACGATCCCAATCCCGATGAACATCTTATGGAAGATAAGGATGCCTATAACGATTGGATTAAGTATATCGAGGATACTATACAAGCCTCTTACCTCATGTTAGGAATTATGATTCCTGAGATTCAAAAGGATTTTTAAACATCATGGGCATAAGACATGATTACCCAATTGAAGGAAATGTTCCTACAATATGCAAGGGTAGAACGCTTCGGGCGCTTCATGCATGTCGAATGGAGGAAACCCAATCGGTCTCATCTTATGTCGTAAAGATGAAAAGCCACATTGATCACCTCGAAAGGCTCAATATGGGTAAAAGGGCTTTATCCATTCTAACGATCAATGAGGGTGGCAACAAGAAAGGGCATCATCCCGACACCAAAGCAAATGTTGCAATTGGTAACGGGAAATTCAATGGGAAAAAAAGAAAAGAAAGACTAAAGCGGAACCAGCAAAACCAAAATATAAAAGGGAAAAGGTTGCCATGAACGATCCATGCTTTGAGTATGGTGAGATATGGTATTTGAAAAGGAATTGTCCAACCTATCTCGAAGAGTTGAAAAACAAGAGGGATGCTAGGCAAGCCTCAGGTACAATCTTTATGAAACATATTGACCTTAATGTTATTTCTTCAAACACATGGGTATTAGATACCGGATATGGAACTCATGTTTTCAATTTGTTGCAAAAGGATTCAAAAGAAATAGACATTACAAGAAGGGAGACACTAGTCTGCTTTTGGGCAATGGAGCGAAAGTTCAAGTTGAAGCCCAAGGAGACTATGTTTTGAAACTTCCAAATGGTTTGGAAATTGTTTTAAACATGTTATATATGCTCCTAGTTTGACTAGAAACATTATTTCAGTTTCCCTTATAAGACAATATGGTTTTGATTTAAAGTTTGAAAACAATGACTTTTATATCGATGAATGACATGTTTTACTTTAAAGCTATGCTTTCAAATGGTATTTATGAATTGGTTCATAATAATGCATCATTTGATAGTTCAATGTACCAAGCCATCACCAAGAAACTCAAAATGGATTTGAGTGAGACCTATCTTTGGCATTATCGCCTTGGTCATATAAACAGAAATCGCATGCAAACACTTCAAAAGAATGGTCTTTTGGAAACAAATGATAGTGGTTCATTTGATACATGTGAATCTTGTTTACAAAGCAAAATGACTAAGAAACCCTTTAGTGGGAAAGGGTTAAAGATTTATTAGGTATCATACATTCCGATGTATGTGATCCTTTTAAGCCAATGACTAGGAATGGTGAAAGATACTTCGTTACTTTTACCGACAACTATAGTAGTTATGGTTATGTGTACTTGCTGAGACACAAAGTTGAAGTTTTTTGAAATGTTCAAAGCCTTCAAAAGGTGAAGTACAAAATCAACTCAATCAAAGTTCTTCATTTCGATAGAGGAGGAATCGAACTCTATTTGGATATGGTTTGATCTATGATGGCTAGGAGCACATTATCTCTATCATTTTGGGGTCACGCTTTGCTCTCCACGGCCCGTATGGCCCCAAACAAGAAAGTGGATACGACAGCTTTTGAAATATGACATGGAAGGGCTCCATCATTATCATATTTAAAGGTATGGGTTTGAAGCTTAAGTGAAGCAACACACCCCAAATAAATTGGTAATACGATCCACTAAGTGTATCTTTGTAGGATATCCTAAAGATGGTATAGGATATTAATTCTATGATCCAACAGAGCAAAAGGTATTTGTTGCTGGAAAGGCTGAGTTCTTGGAAGCTAAGTTCCTTGTGGAAGGAATTAGTAGAACAGTGGAACTTGATGAGGATCAAGAACCACAAACAGCGATACACGTTTGGTTGATACTAGCACTCAACAAGAGGTTGTTGAAAACGATCAAGTGGTTGATCCTTACACACAATACGTTCGCAGATCTGGTAGAATCAGTAGTCCACCTGAAAGATATGGATTTTTCATGGATGGATGCTATGTGGTAGATTCAGGTGAATCAACCACATACCAAGATGTAATGTCAAAATCCAATTATGACAAGTGGCTTGAAGCCATGAACATAGAGATGCAATCCATGTATGACAACCAAGTATGGAAATTGGTTGTGTCATCTCTTAACTCCAAAGTAGTTGGAAGTAAGTGGGTTTTCAAGAAGAAAACGGATATGCATGGTAACTTGGATACTTATAAAGCGAGACTTGTAGCAAAAGGTTTCACTCAAACTCAAAGGGGTTGATTATGATGAGACCTTTTCTGTCACACCCCCAAAATCCACCTGCGGAATACCACCGCTTGGAGGCGTGACTGACCAGGATCCAGCCACCAGTCATATTGAACAAGCATATAAGTGGTTATAAAATCCAACCAATACAATTGATGTCTAAACAAAAACATAGTTAAGTTGCAAGCGGAAGCATAACGTTTAAAACCCAAAACATAAGTTTAATTGTTTCAACGTTTAACATGGCACACAACTGTCCATGTCCCACAACGACTCTCTTCCATGCAAGCTCCAGCTAAGTACCTAATGTCCTGCAAAGCATGTAGTAACGAGTCAACAACAAGTTGAGTGAGTTCACGGTTGGGTGTTCATTTTAAGTTGTTCCAAAAACGGTTTCCTTTAACTGGCATCCTGTCGTGGGGGTTACCCCATAGTTGAAAACGTGATTTGTTTACCCATTTACTCTGGCAATACAGCCGTGGGGGCTACCCCGTGTTAGTTATCTGGCATTTCGGCCGTGGGGGCTACCCCATGTATACACTAGACTCGTTACCATATCGACTGCTGACTGTAGTCATGTTTATGTGCCCTGAACTGTCAATGTGTATCATCATTGACGTGCCAGTAGTCCATTAGTTCACGCCCGTCCTCTGCGGCACGGTGTGAGGTTTGTCAAACCTAAATAGCGCTATCTAACTAATGACCCGCTCGCCATTGGCCCGGCGATTAAGTCGATATAAAAAGGAGGGACTTCGTGATAGAGTTTTGGTCTAGTACGAGTTATCTGTCCATGAGGACGAGGAATTACATTCCTGAACCAATACTGTCCTACCCAAGAAAGGACGAGGAATCCCTGTTCCTTAACCCCATTCCCAACCCCTGGGAATCCCATGCTTTGCACCTTGGTTTGCTCGGCAGATACACAGAAAGGTCAATCAAATTGTAAGTGGTCAACTACGTCCTAACATAGATACCATTCATGTCAGGTTCATATCCAAGTAGTGCACGTATGTTCTACACGTATTGTACACAAGTAACGATCATGGCATACATGTCTAGCATGGCAGTTCATCAACAGTTCGTAACAAGTTCCACAGTAACATTCACGTAACAATCAGAGTCTAAGTGTGCAGCCCAACTACTTAGGCCCATAGCAGTGTGCAAGTCCAAACAGGAGGTGTGTGTACGTGGTCTCGAGTCGAGACTAGAGATCTCAAGTCGAGACTGTGCGATCTCGGGTTAAAGCCTACGAGTTCTCAAGTCATGCATGAACTAGTCGAGACTAGGTGGTCTCGACTCGCAACCGGACCCGCAACCGTGGTCTCGAGTCATGCTGTTCTTGTGCTGATGTGGTGTGGTCTCCAGTCGAGACTAGAGGTTCTCGATTCGCAACCTATGTCGCAACCGTGGGTCTCGAGTTGTCATCTTCATGGTCTCGAGTCGAGACCGAAGGTCTCGGCTGGAACATCTGCTGATTTCCGTCATTGTACTAGCCAGTGGGATTTTGATTTCATGCAACAGTGTGTACTATCCATACAAACATGTTTTGTTGTCTAATTTCCAAACAAATTGGATCAAACATGGCATCTTTTAAATGTTCATAACATGTTCAACATATATTCAAATAGTTCATCAAATATTCAAACTTGTTCATCATGTTAGGGTTTTTAGCATCAATCTCTATGAACTCTAATATAATCATAACATGAACAACAATCAAAACACTTAGACATACTCATCTAAGGGTTTCAAATCATCACATAACACCTCATAGTCGACTCTACAACTAGTCTGATTTAAGCATTCGATTCTTAGCACAAGAGTATACAATTCGGTTAACATGATCATTATCTAATACACATATGCAAGCCGGTTTCATGAACATCAACAATAAATGATTTAAATCACATTCAATCACAAGATATCCTTAACTCATCATGCAACCAATCCGTAATCAAGACAATACACATCCGATTCACAAGAACATCATTATATATACAAACTATGCTAGTTAAATCATGCCATCCATAATATCATCTAACAACAAGCATCATAAAACACTAACCGGTTGGTGAGGAGTGTGTGAAGGGAAGTAGGTTTGTTGTCCGATATTATCCGGGTGAAGAACACAAGCAAATCCGAGAGCTTGGCTTGCTACCCTTGATCCGACACAAGAGAAGAGGGTGGTGTTGCTAGGGTTTTAGTGAGAGAGAATGAGAGTGTGTGTAGGAGAGTGTGTGTTGGTTGCCCAAAAATGGCAAGTTTGGCTAACCACAAGGGCTATATACTAGCTCTAGGGTGGTGCACCCTAATGGGCTTTCGGGTGGACCAAATAGGTGCATGCCCCAATCCGGCCCAACTGTTACTGTTCACTCGAGACCGCATGGTCTCGAGTCGGGTCCTTGTGTCTCGGGTTACATAAATACACGCATACATACAAGCACAACACATAATAACATAAATTCACTTATATCATTCATTAAGCTAACAAGTTAACTAGTCACATAACGTTCAAGCATGTTACATCGAGATACAATGAAAGGTTCTAAATTTCGAGTTGTCACAACATCCCCAAGTTGAAAGAAATTTCGTCCCGAAATTTGGTAAGCACTCACTGAGGAAGCTAGTTAGGTTGTATGGTTTTCACTGGTTTTCCTGGGGTGTCACATCCTCCCCCCGTTGATCTAGAATTTCGTCCCGAAATTCTATAGCTTCAGCCTCAGTAGTGGTTGTACTGTTTGCGAACAGTTGGGGATACTTTTGTTTCATCCGATCTTCGCGTTCCGAGGTGAACTCTGGGCCGCGACGTGAGTTCCAACGAACTCGAATGAGAGGTATTCTAGTGCTCTTGAGGACCTTAACATCCCGGTCCGTGATTTCAACTGGTTCCTCGATGAATCGTAACTGCTCGTCGATAATGAGTTCCTTCAGGGGAACTATGTGGGTCTCATCTGACAGACACTTCTTCAGATTCGACACGTGGAAAACGTTGTGAACTGCACCGAGTTCTGCTGGTAAGTTCAGTCTGTAGGCCACCCTGCCTGTTTTCTCGATGATTTCGAAAGGTCCGACGTATCGTGGGTTAAGTTTACCTCGTTTTCCAAAACGAACCACACCCTTCCAGGGTGAAACTTTGAGTAGTACCCGCTCCCCAACCTGGAGCTCAAGTGGTTTCCTGCCCTTATCGGCGTAGACTTTCTGACGGTCACGAGCTGCCGCCATGCGTTGTCGTATTTGAGCAATTCGTTCGGTTGTGTCTACCACATGTTCTGGACCAGTGATCTGACTATCCCCCACCTCTGCCCAACAAAGAGGTGACCGGCATTTACGTCCGTACAATGCCTCAACGGAGCAGCTTTAATGCTGGTGTGGTAGATGTTATTGTACGAGAATTCCACAAGTGGCAGATGCTTTTCCCAGCTGTTGCCAAAGTCGATTACACATGCACGAAGCATGTCTTCTAAGGTTTGAATAGTGCGCTCGGACTACCCGTCCGTCTGAGGGTGATACGCTGTGCTCATGTCGAATCGTGAGCCAAAGGATTTGTGCATTGCTTGCCACAGTTCTGAAGTAAAACGTGCATCTCGATCCGAGATAATAGAGGTGGGCACCCCGTGCCTCGAAACAACTTCCTTGAGGTATACTTCTGCAAGAGTGGAGAATTTATCCGTCTCCTTGATAGCCAGGAAGTGTGCAGATTTTGTGAGTCGATCCACGATCACCCAAATAGTATCGTTTCCGCGCTGGGATCTAGGCAGGCCAGTAACGAAATCCATGGAAATTTGCTCCCATTTCCATTGTGGTATCTCTGGTTGTTGGAGTAGGCCTGAGGGTTTCTGGTATTCAGACTTGACTCTCGCACAAGTCAAACACTTGCTGACGTAAGTTGCTATGTGGGCCTTCATGCTAGGTCACCAATATGTAGTTTTGATATCGTGGTACATCTTATCCGAACCAGGATGTACCGAGTAGCGAGACTTATGTGCCTCATCCATCACAAGCTCTCGTAGGTTGCCATAGAGTGGGACCCAAATGCGTCCCGTTACGTAGTGAGAACCTTCTTCCTTTTGTTCTAATCGTTGTCTTGAGCCGCGTAGGGCTTCAGCCCTGACGTTTTCTGGTTTCAATGCTTCTATCTGAGCAGCTCGTATTTGGGAAGGAAGACTAGAATGTATAGTGAGTTGTAAAGCTCGCACGCGCTTAGGCGCGGTGTCCTTTCGACTGAGGGCGTCGGCCACAACATTGGCCTTGCCTGGGTGATACCTGATCGAGCATTCGTAGTCATTCAGTAGTTCGAACCATCGTCGTTGTCGCATATTCAGTTCCTTCTGCTTGAAGATATGCTCGAGGCTCCTTTGGTCGGTGTAGATGGCGCATTTGGTACCGTACAGGTAATGTCGCCATATCTTAAGTGCAAAAACAACAGCTCCCAGCTCTAAGTCCTGCGTAGTGTAGTTTCTTTCATGAACTTTGAGTTGGCGTGAAGCGTAAGCTATGACTTTATCTCGTTGCATCAATACACAACCCAGACCTTGAATTGATGCGTCGTAGTAAACCACAAAATCGTCTGTGCCCTCTGGCAGTGAAAGGATAGGTGCGCTACAAAGTCTATCCTTTAGATGCTGAAAGGCTAATTCCTGTGCATTTCCCCATCGATAAACAACGCCTTTCTGCGTTAGTGAGGTGAGAGGCTATGCAATCTTGGAAAAATCCTTTATGAATCTCCTGTAGTAACCTGCCAAACCCAAGAATTGGCGAATTTCCTTTGGTGTACGAGGTGCAGGCCAGTTCTTAATCGAGTCCACCTTGGATGGATCAACATGAATCCCATCGTTGTTTACCACATGGCCTAGGAAATGGACCTCACGAAGCCAGAAGTCACATTTTGAGAAGTTCGCGTAAAGCTGTTCCGTTCGAAGGAGTTCCAACATAAGTCATAGATGCTGCTCGTGTTCCTCCTGACTCTTAGAATAGATCAGGATGTCGTCGATGAAGACTATAACGAACTTGTCTAGGTAAGGCTTGCACACTCGATTCATCAAGTCCATGAAAATCACAGGTGCGTTTGTCAGCCCAAAAGGCATGACCAAAAACTCATAGTGTCCATAACGAGTTCTAAAAGCCGTTTTGGAGACGTCCCCTTCTCGGACTCTCAGCTGGTGATATCCCGACCTCAAATCGATCTTCGAATAGTAACTCGACCCCTGCAGCTGGTCGAACAAGTCGTCAATACGTGGTAGAGGATAACGATTCTTTACTGTCACTTTGTTGAGTTCACGATAGTCGATACACATCCTAAAGGTACCGTCCTTCTTCTTCACAAATAGCACTGGAGCTCCCCAGGGCGATGAGCTAGGTCGAATAAAACCCTTATCCAAGAGTTCTTGCAGTTGCGTAGAGAGTTCTTCCAACTCTGATGGAGCTAAACGATAAGGTGCACGAGCTATAGGCGCAGCTCCAGGAGCTAGTTCAATCTGAAATTCGACTTGGCGATGAGGCGGCAGACCAGGTAATTCCTCAGGAAATACCTCAGGATAGTCGCGTACATTTGGAAAATCTTCTATCTTCCTCTCTTTCTCCGAGGTGTCAGTAACGAGAGCCAAAATGGCAGTGTGGCCCTTTCTCAAGCACTTCTGGGCCTTAAGGAAAGAGATGACGTTCTCAACAGCACCCTTCTTGTCGCCACGAATCATGAGAGGTTCACCACTGGAACCAGGAATACGAACAATCTTCTCGTTACAAAGAATCTCTGCTCGGTGTTGGGATAACCAATCCATCCAATTGACAACGTCGAAACTACCCAAGACGATAGGAATGAGGTCGATAGAGAAGGTCTGGTTAGCAAGAACAAGTTTACAACCCTTGACTACGTGTGTGGCTTCTAAACTCTTACCATTTGCTAGCTCTACAGTGTGCTTGTTGTTCAAGGGTGTTGGAATACGCTTAAGCATTTGACTAACTTCTAGTGACACGTAGCTAGTATCGGCACCCGAATCAAATAAAACTGTAACATAAAAGTCGTCGAGAAGGAACTTACCCGCCACAACATTGGGGTCATTCTTTGCTTCACCTTGGCCAATCACGAACGCCCGCCCCCTGGCGCCATTGTTGTTGTTCCCATTGTTACCATTCCCCTGATTATTGTTGTTGTTGTTGTTGTTGTTCTGGTTCCTGTTCAGTTGGGGACAATCTTTCTTGAAGTGGCCTTCAGCTCCACACTGAAAGCACCCTTTGTTGTTACCCTGCTGCTGCTGTCGCTGGTTCTGTGGGGCCTGTTGTTGACGATTCTGGTTTGCGGGGTACAAGCTCCTGCAATCCTTGGCGGCGTAACCTGGCTTGTTGCACCGATGACAGTTGCCCCTGGTGCATGGCCCGCTGTTGTGTAGGCTGCAGCGATTGCATTTGGGGTGATTCCCCTTGTACCCACCATGACTTTGACCACCAGATGATTGCTGACTGGGGCTCTTGTAGTCATCAGTCTTTCTCTGCTGAGACTGAGATTGCACAGAAGTTGAACCCTTGCTTGAAGCTCCATCCCATTTTCTCTTGTTGTCACTAGGAGCATCCGAAGTAGCTGTAGCACTCATGCGTTTGGGTAACCTGTTCTGCTCCACCGCCTGGTCAGTAAGACGGTGAGCCAACTGAACAACCTGCTGGATAGTAGCGAGGTTTGCTGAAGTCACATGAATTTGGATCTCCGGCACCAAGCCCTTGAGGAAGAGTTTAATTCGCTTAATTGGAGGGTCCACCATAGTAGGACACAGTAAGGCAAGCTCATTCGATCTCTTAGTATACGCCTCAATTTCTGACCCCGTCATCTTGAGGTTGTAGAACTCGACTTCCAGCTTATGGATGTCATCACGACTGCAGTATTCCTCCTTGATCATCTCCTTAAAAGTTTCCCATGGGGTGGCGTTGGCAGCAACCAACCCCAGTATTTGGACCTGAGCATTCCACCATGTGAGAGCTAAACCCTCGAGAGTACCGGTAGCATACTTCACCCTGCGCGCCTCAGGGCATTCACATATTTCGAAAACTGACTCGAGCTTCTCAAACCAGTGGAGGAGACCTACTGCTCCTTCAGTGCCGCTAAAAGTAGTTGGTCGGCAGTCCATAAAAGTTTTAAAAGTGCACACAGGTGGCTGAGCATGTTGACCTATTGTGGGTGAAAGAAAGACAGAGTTTAACACAAAGGTTGGTTCACGAGAGTAGGATCTAAAGATCCTAGAATGAGTTTGGGTGCAGGATATACCTCCTGCGTGTGCAGCTGCAAGTGCCGCAGCAACTTGTTCGTTAATCAGAGCCGTCAACTGGGCTTGTGTCATGTTAATGTGTCCAGAAATGATCTTCATATAAGAGGGAGACATGAGTGAGAGAGGTTCGCGAAAGTGTGATGGCAGAAGGGAGTAAGCACACACGTGTTTAAGCAACAGTAGTTATACTAACCAAGCATACCATGAGCAATGTACTACGTAACTAACAAGTAGGCAATATATACACAGATCATATCACCTAGAATGTTGAGCCTTGCATGTGGAGTGAAGCGTCGTTGTGGATCGTAGAGCATTGTACAGGTTATAGTCTGATTTTAATAAAACTCTTTCCCCATATTAAAACCAAGTTCACTATAACCAATGGCTCTGATACCAATCTGTCACACCCCCAAAATCCACCTGCGGAATACCACCGCTTGGAGGCGTGACTGACCAGGATCCAGCCACCAATCATATTGAACAAGCATATAAGTGGTTATAAAATCCAACCAATACAATTGATGTCTAAACAAAAACATAGTTAAGTTGCAAGCGGAAGCATAACGTTTAAAACCCAAAACATAAGTTTAATTGTTTCAAGGTTTAACATGGCACACAGCTGTCCATGTCCCACAACGACTCTCTTCCATGCAAGCTCCAGCTAAGTACCTAATGTCCTGCAAAGCATGTAGTAACGAGTCAACAACAAGTTGAGTGAGTTCACGGTTGGGTGTTCATTTTAAGTTGTTCCAAAAACGATTTCCTTTAACTGGCATCCTGCCATGGGGGTTACCCCATAGTTGAAAATGTGATTTGTTTACCCATTTACTCTGGCAATACAGCCGTGGGGGCTACCTCGTGTTAGTTATCTGGCATTTCGGCCGTGGGGGCTACCCCATGTATACACTAGACTCGTTACCATATCGACTGCTGACTGTAGTCATGTTTATGTGCCCTGAACTGTCAATGTCTATCATCATTGACGTGCCAGTAGTCCATTAGTTCACGCCCGTCCTCTGCGGCACGGTGTGAGGTTTGTCCAACCTAAAGAGCGCTATCTAACTAATGACCCGCTCGCCATTGGCCCGGCGATTAAGTCGATATAAAAAGGAGGGACTTCGTGATAGAGTTTTGGTCTAGTACGAGTTATCTGTCCATGAGGACGAGGAATTACATTCCTGAACCAATACTGTCCTACCCAAGAAAGGACGAGGAATCCCTGTTCCTTAACCCCATTCCCAACCCCTGGGAATCCCATGCTTTGTAGAGGGTGTGAACTCACCTTGGTTTGCTCGGCAGATACACAGAAAGGTCAATCAAATTGTAAGTGGTCAACTACGTCCTAACATAGATACCATTCATGTCAGGTTCATATCCAAGTAGTGCACGTATGTTCTACACGTATTGTACACAAGTAACGATCATGGCATACATGTCTAGCATGGCAGTTCATCAACAGTTCGTAACAAGTTCCAGAGTAACATTCACGTAACAATCAGAGTCTAAGTGTGCAGCCCAACTACTTAGGCCCATAGCAGTGTGCAAGTCCAAACAGGAGGTGTGTGTACGCGGTCTCGAGTCGAGACTAGAGATCTCGAGTCGAGACTGTGCGATCTCGGGTTAAAGCCTACGAGTTCTCGAGTCATGCATGAACTAGTCGAGACTAGGTGGTCTCGACTCGCAACCGGACCCGCAACCGTGGTCTCGAGTCATGCTGTTCTTGTGCTGATGTGGTGTGGTCTCGAGTCGAGACTAGAGGTTCTCGATTCGCAACCTATGTCGCAACCGTGGGTCTCGAGTTGTCATCTTCATGGTCTCGAGTCGAGACCGAAGGTCTCGGCTGGAACATCTGCTGATTTCCGTCATTGTACTAGCCAATGGGATTTTGATTTCATGCAACAGTGTGTACTATCCATACAAACATGTTTTGTTGTCTAATTTCCAAACAAATTGGATCAAACATGGCATCTTTTAAATGTTCATAACATGTTCAACATATATTCAAATAGTTCATCAAATATTCAAACTTGTTCATCATGTTAGGGTTTTTAGCATCAATCTCTCTGAACTCTAATATAATCATAACATGAACAACAATCAAAACACTTAAACATACTCATCTAAGGGTTTCAAATCATCACATAACACCTCATAGTCGACTCTATAACTAGTCCGATTTAAGCATTCGATTCTTAGCACAAGAGTATACAATCCGGTTAACATGATCATTATCTAATACACATATGCAAGCCGGTTTCATGAACATCAACAATAAATGATTTAAATCACATTCAATCACAAGATATCCTTAACTCATCATGCAACCAATCCGTAATCAAGACATGATAGCCTATTAGCATCATCATACACATCCGATTCACAAGAACATCATTATATATACAAACTATGCTAGTTAAATCATGCCATCCATAATATCATCTAACAACAAGCATCATAAAACACTAACCGGTTGGTGAGGAGTGTGTGAAGGGAAGTAGGTTTGTTGTCCGATATTCTCCGGGTGAAGAACACAAGCAAATCCGAGAGCTTGGCTTGCTACCCTTGATCCGACACAAGAGAAGAGGGTGGTGTTGCTAGGGTTTTAGTGAGAGAGAATGAGAGTGTGTGTGGGTTGCCCAAAAATGGCAAGTTTGGCTAACCACAAGGGTTATATACTAGCTCTAGGGTGGTGCACCCTAATGGGCTTTCGGGTGGACCAAATAGGTGCATGGCCCAATCCGGCCCAACTGTTACTGTTCACTCGAGACCGCATGGTCTCGAGTCGGGTCCTTGTGTCTCGGGTTACATAAATACACGCATACATACAAGCACAACACATAATCACATAAATTCGCTTATATCATTCATTAAGCCAACAAGTTAACTAGTTACATAATGTTCAAGCATGTTACATCGAGATACAATGAAAGGTTCTATATTTCGAGTTGTCACATTTTCGCCTGTGGCGATGCTAAAGTCAATAAGGATAATATTTGCCATACCTGCATAATATGGTTATGAGATTTGGCAAATGGATGTCAAAACGGATTTCCTTAATGGATATCTTGAGGAAGATGTCTATATGGTTCAGCCTGAAGGTTTTGTCGATCCAAAACATCCTAACAAAGTATGCAAGTTAAAGAAATCAATCTATGGATTGAAACAAGCATCTAGAAGTTGGAATCACCGTTTTGATGAAGAGATTAGGGAATATGGATTCATCAAGAACGAGATAAAACTTATGTGTGTAAGAAGGCTAGTGGGAGCATTATTACTTTCTTAGTATTGTATGTCGATGACATTCTACTATTTGGAAATGACATTCCAACCATGGAAGGTGTAAAAACCTGGCTTGGAAGTTGTTTTTCCATTAAGGATCTTGGAGAAGCCGCCTATATTTTGGGAATAAAGATCTATAGGGATAGATCTAGGTGCTTGATAGGTTTATACCAAAGTGCATACATTGACAAAATCTTGAAAATGTTCAAAATATAGAACTTTATGAACAGGTTTGGTACCTGTTCAAAAGGGGATAATATTGAAAGCGTTTCAATGTCCAAGCTCAAAGGATGAGCAAGAAAGAATGAAAGGAATCCCATATGCGTCAGCTATAGGATTCATTATGTACGTAATAACCGGACAAGTTATGCGCCTTAAGCATGACGAGAAGATACCAGCGAGTGACGGTCATTGGGTGACTATTAAATATATATATATATCGAAATACCTTAGAAGGACTAAGGATATATTTCTAATATATGGATCTGGTGAAGAAGAACTCGTTGTAAAGGGTTACAGGGATGCGAGTTTCAGAATTCGTTGTAATGGGTTACATGGATACGAGTTTCCAAACTGATCGAGATGGTTCTCGATCACAATCAGGGTAGCATTGTCCACTACAGAATCAGAATACATCGCCGCTTCATTGATTGAGATAATTCATATGGATCTGCCACTTGAATTATTTTTCAAGTGTAAGACTTGTAAAATACTCTCTAAAATCGGCCATGTATGGTTGATCAAGAAGAGTTTTTCAAGTTGATATATCAAGTACAAGAACTCCATAACTTCCCTTTATATTTTCGGCCATGGGGGTTGATCTATATGGAAATTTTAGTGAGTTCATAAGTGTAGAAATCCTAGCTAAACTCAATGTGTTTGTTGGAAGGCTTGGGGTATACAAGCTTGAGGTTTTCTACACTTGAAGGCAACCGTTCAAGAAGCATCATCTTCTTCATATCCTTTACTCCTTGGAAGGTAGTATTCTAAACACCCTATGGTTGTGTTTTAATTTTGATAGCATTTCGTATATGGATCCGTGTATTGGGTTTTACATATAAAATGGGTTTTATATCTTATAAGTAACATTTTTTAAATAATATTTTCCGCTGTGTTTTTATTTTATATGGATAAAATACTTTGATAACGTGTGAAAAACCCAACAGTTGACACGTTTAACCTCCGTGTCTTGTAAACCTTCACTTTCTTTCACAAACGGCTTCATACATTTCATAATTTATTCATTTAAGGGTATAAACATCGTGTAGGATTGTTGAAAGGCATAGTTTTCAAATGTTGACACTTTGGATCCTTCTACACACATACTTTCTTTGTTTGTCAACTTTAGTCCCTCGAAATCAATTCATTACACGTTTAGAATTCAAGACACGTGTCTTTATTATATCGGACATGATTTTGCGAGGTGTTACATTCCGCACGAGCCTATTTCTGTTACGCGATCGACTCATAATCATGCTATACTCTATCACTTAGCCTTTCCTAAGGCTAACACCGCACACTGTTTTCGAAAACGAACGAGTGATTAGATCGAGACTAGGTGTGAAAACCGCAAACTCTCGATTAGATTGCTTATTCGACGCGCATTTTACTATAAACACGAGAATTTGCATTGAATCAGGAGTGAAATCTGTACTTCAACGTAATTCTCTCCCACTATCTCGTGATTCTATCACACAAACAGGGACGCAGTCGTTAAGTTAGGGGTGAAACCCGAACCTTGATGATTTGTTCCCTTCTCAAATTTTGGTTTTACAAAACTCTCACCAAAGTCTCGATGGATTCCAATGACTCGAGTGCTTGAATAACCGAAAGGATGCGTGCCATTCGCTGTATGCCGGCGATAGAGCACATTCTATTAGGCCAAAAAGGACTTCGAGTACATCTTGAGAATATTCGAATCACTTTGGGTAGTCGACGTCTATCAGCCGAAGACAATCTATTTTCATTTTCAAGCTCGCAATCGCTGATTTTATGTGTTTTTATCCTGAGCCCGCAACCACTGACTCTGTGATTTATCGCTTTTATGTGTTTTATGTGGTTTTATATGCTTATATGTTTCCATTTTGGTGATTTATATGCTTTTCGCTGTTCGCTTTGATCAACACACACAACTCGCACTGCACATCTATCTCAATACGCTAACAAATCGCATGCTATGTTACTCGCTAATCGCAATCACTACTCTCGAACGCGCGAACCTTGAATGATAGGTGAATACGTGCAATATATGTAGGTGAATACGTGCAAAATACAGTGTGGTTATTGTGGATTTCATGCTTCTACGCTCTACGTGCTTATGTGTTTCTGTGGTTTATGTGTCTACGGGATGTTAGTGCATGCGTCTGTCGACTTTGTCTTGTATCAAGTCTTGTATTTAGAATGTTAGAACATGGCACGTATTTCGAGATAATATGTAATTTCGCATGGGAGAGCTAATTTCCCTTGAAAGTTGAATAGGTAATTCCGCACGGATTTAAGTTCGCTTGGAATCTTAATTCCGCTTGGAACCTCTTCAAGCGAAATCATGGAGCCTATAAATACCAGTTGATGCGAAATCATATGTAACTTTTCCGGTCAGAGCAA
The DNA here is from genome assembly GCA_030545235.1 of Helianthus tuberosus. Taxonomy (NCBI): domain Eukaryota; kingdom Viridiplantae; phylum Streptophyta; class Magnoliopsida; order Asterales; family Asteraceae; genus Helianthus; species Helianthus tuberosus. The sequence continues at coordinate 104,127,518 of CM060424.1, read as the reverse complement.
CGAAGTGCTGCCGAAGTGTCGACTCACTGTATTTTGTCATCTAATCAATAAATACGACAGTTAATGAGTATATTGTGCTGAATTGACCTCAGAATGTCTGTTTCCGCCTTTTGTTCTGAGTATAAACTCTTCTGATTGACTCGTTCGGGTCCGAAAACGATCCTACAAGTGGTATCAGAGCTCAGGAAGAAGAGTTCTTACCAATTCAGCTACAATATCTGATTTCTACACCTTCTTTTTCATATTTAACTTGTTTTCATGGTCAAAATGCTTTGACTTTTGAATATCATGTGCGCAATCATGTTTTGATAAACCCTAGAAAGTTTCAGAATTAAAATCGGCCTATATCTTGATCAATTTGACAAATTTCACATCGAGATGATGACATCAGCTTAATCCCGCACGGAACTAGTGGTAATTTCATTTCTGAGAGTTAATTCCGTTTGAAATCTCACACGGAATTAGCTAATTCCACTTCAGTTGAGTAATTCCATTTAGGTGGTCCGCACGAAATTAGTATTTCCGCTTGAAGAGTTCTATTTCCGGTTGATAATTCCGCACGATATTATAATTCCGTGTGAAAAGGTGTTAGGTCAAACAAAATTAGGTTATTTCGCTTGAACTGATAATCTCATTTGAAAGGAATTTTGTTTGGGAGAGTAATTTCGTTTGAAGGACTGTTTTTGTGAACTTTGAAAAACCAAATCATGGACGAGGAATTTTTCAACGCATTTGCTACTCCAGTTACCCCGATTACTCTTGCACAGAATACGATGTTAGAAAATGAAACAGGGACTATGCAAAAACCACCTAAACTCATGAACATTGAGGAATATAAAGGTTGGGAAGGACGTTTTGAAAACTGGGTTCAAGCCAATTAAAGATCTAGATGCTTGGGAATGTGTTGAAACGAAATATATTAGACCGACGAATGATGATGAAGAGATTGTTGCAATTAAAGATCTAAGTGCCGAAGATAGAAAGAAATACAAAGATGAGAAAATGATGTTAAGTCTACTACAACAAGCTGTGAAAGAAGATATCTTGGTTTTATTGCAACACAATGGAACTTCTTATTCGATTTGGAAAGCTTTAAAATCAAAGTTTCATGGAAGCCAAGAGATGGACAAGAACAAAAAATCGCTTTTGAAGAAAGAGTTTGATCTGTTTCGCGGGTTAAAAAATGAAAGTACAAAGCAAATTATTGAAAGATACTGCAATCTGCTAGCAAACATGAAGAGATTGAGCATCACCAAAGATAATGAAGAGTTGATCGAAAAATTGGCTGATGCATTGACATATGAGACTTGGGGCACATATCTCATGATGTTAAGGAACAAGAAAGGTTTTAGTAGTCTGACATTGAGAAAGTTCATTGAAAAGATTGAGGCTCAGGAGATGGAACAGAGAAAGGTTATAAGAATGAAAGATTTTGATGGTGAACAAGACATTGGGCTTTATTACAAAGCAGGATTGAATGATAAAACCACCAACATGTCACCGAAGATTGAAATTGCTTTCAATGCAAAAAGTTCATCTGGAAGTTCATCCAATGTATCAAACAGCAACACAAGTTTTTCATCATATCTATCATTTGATCCGAACATTTCAACAACTAAGAATGGCAAGAAGCTACAATGCAACATTGTATTGAATCTGGAAAATGATCAGGGTTATTCTGAAGAAGTTGCAAAAAGCCATATGTCTTTGTTGGGAACTGTGTTGGAGTCTTATGGAAGTTTAGTAGCAGGAAGGATCGAAAATCCTATGTTGACAAGAGAGGATTACGATCAGATCGATGCTGAAGAGATGGAATTGATGGACATAAAATGGTGTTTGGCTAGTGTGTTGAGACGAGCTGATAAATTCAAACAGATCACAAGAAGAGATGACTTCCGTGATGCATTTGTGTCTAATTTGGGATTTGATAAATCTAAAGTTACATGTTTTCGTTGCAGGGAAAAAGGACACTTCAAGAGGGAGTGCACTAATCGCGAAGCAAGTGGAGCTCAAAATCCGTTCAACAACAATGATTACTATCGGAAATCGATCTATCATCAAGTCGCTCAACAACAACAAGAACCACAAGTTGCACATGGTAGAAAAGTGATTGAAGAATCATCTAAGAGAGCATGTTTAGGGAATCAAGAAAATTTCAACTGGGACAAATATATTTCAGCTGATAACAAAGCATGCCTGATAAACCAAGATGATGAAAAGTTACCTGAAGGTTTTAGCTGGGAAAATTTCAATTGGGATGATTATGATCCTAACAAAACTTCAGATCACAAAGCGTTTGTTGCTCGAGTTGAAGAAGATAGTGATGATGATACTGAGTATTATGCAAGGAGAATGGCAGCTCATTTGAAAATGATGGCAGAAAGTGATAGTGAAGATGAAAAGGCTAAAAAGAAAAGGAAAAAGGTCAAAACACCAGTCAGCAGTGATGATGAAGAAGTACCAGTGATAAGGAAAAAGATGAAAAATATTTCAGAGTTCAAAGTTGAAGAAGAAGCTGATGCAAAGAAGAGTCCGGTGATTTGTGAAAATTGTGATGTTGTAAAGAAGCAGAACAGTACTTTGCTATATAACATGAACAGATTGAAAGAATCTTATGATGTTCTTAATAAAGCCATGAATCAATATAATCAATCAAGTGAAGAACAAGCAACAGCAATGAAAACTCTTCAAGGAGCCTTCATGACAAAGCGGAGAGTCGTCAACAATTACATTGAGAAGTGTGCTGTGCTTGAACAAAAAATGGAAATTCAAAGAATTGAAACAGAAAGAGTAAACCGTTTTTTGAAAAGTTACTCATGTACTTCTTATGTCATTGACAGGATTTAACCAACTGTTGAAGGAATGAAGGCATTTGAAGATGATGAAGTAACTGAAGAGCAGAAAGTTTCTGAAGAAAAGACTTCTGAAAAGAAGAAAGAAAAGAAGAAGGATACTAAAGTGAATGATTCTGGTAAGAAACAAGGTTTCAGTTACAACAAGTGTCCACCCCCGCTTGAAAATGGATATTCTCCGAGAAATCCAAATTCAGAAAGAGTCGAAAAGGCAACAAATTTACAGTGGGAGTCGGAGTCTTCAGTTAATTTGCCAGAAAATATTGATGTCATGTTTACGTCATCTGACACTGATCATGAGTCCACGTTAATAAAGAAAGTGGTCGATCATGTGTTGGATAAAGATGAATCCGAGGAGTCAAAGTCGGAGTCTATGTCTGAGTCAAAGTCTGAGTCCAGCATTCCGAGTCAAACCGTCAAACAGGGCAAAAGTGTTTATAATAAAGAATTTATTCTATCAAAATCTAATTTGAATGACGAAACATTTAAAGTTGCATATATATTGAATGATTCCGACAAATTATATTCTGATGAGGAATTTCCAATAAGAGGTGTTAAACCAGAAATGATCAAAAAGGTTTTCAAACTAACATAAATTAATATTTCTGAAATAAAAGATGTAAATCTTAATGATAAACCTAAAAAATACACCTCAAGAGTTCAAAAAAGAGAAAACAAGAAAAAGGGTTATAATTCTGGTTCTGGTTTTCGAAAGAAACCAAACCATAACGGTAATTTCAAAAAGAAAGGATTAGGATTTATTCCACCAGAAAATCATAAAAATGAAAAATATGTTCGAGATTTTAAATCAAAAATGATATTTGTTTCGGGTACATCTACTGAAGAGGAAATAGAAAATCTATTCAGAAATCAGCCGAACAAAGAATTTCTTGCGAAAAAGCAAGAAGAGATGAAGACTGCTGATCAGATGAAAGAAACGAGAACCTGTTTCCAATGCAACATTGTTGGTCATATTGCCAAGAATTGTTCCAAGGCAATACAATCAAAATAGGGAGTTTCTCGTAAACTGAAAGATAAAGAAGTTGAGTTTGAACCACTAATTGATAGAACTAAACTTTTCAAAAATTCAACTTTTGAAATTGGAGAATGTTCAAACAAGTTTTACAAGAGAAGAGCGAATTCTGACAACCAAAAGTGGGTTGTTAAGAAATCTGTTGATAGTTCTAGCAATGATTCTGATTCATCAAAATCAGAGGAGCTATCTTCTGGCGATGAATTTGATTCCACAAAGTCAGAGGAGCCATAGGTTGATCTGAAATTGGAAACATCAGTATCTCCAAATGATGATATTAATTTTCCACCATTGAGGGCTGAGAATTTTAAGCAAAAAATTGGTAGAACTGAAATTCCAAATCACTTTTTTTCTGAAAAGAATGAATTTGATGTCGAGAAGGCCTTTAACTGTAAAGTGAAACACATTTTTGGCAAAATGGTTGATGGGAAGGTCAAAGGAGTTAAAGAGTTTTATGAGAAGAAAACGAAGAAGCCAGGTAAGGTTGTTTCGTCCCAGGTTTGTGACTGGGATGGAACATATTATGAACAGTAAAAATCTGGACTTGCGGGAGCTCCCAAGTTGGTAATCGCGGAGCATGAATCGGCATCATTCTTATATTGTTTGTTGAAAAATTGAAAATTGTTCATTAGTATGACTTGCCGGAACTCCCAGGTTGGTAAGTGAGGAGTAGGAATCGGCATCTTGAGAATTCAACCTACAAATGGTATTGGTTGATAAGCCATGTGGTTGAAAAAGAAATTGTGATTTTTTAAGTAAGGATAATCAAGGTCATTAGGTTGAACTTGATTAGATTATTCTTACAAGTGGTTGAAGAATAAGATGATGAACCCCTAACCTACAAGTGGTAAAATCAATCAACAAAAATTATTTTCCGGAAAAATCATTTGATTAAAACAAACTTAAGTGTTTTGAAATCATAATGGGAAAATAGTTTGTTGTGACGGGGAGTTCTGATTGTTTATGCCAAGTGGATGGCGAATTGATGTGATTCGATATCAGTTGTCAGTTTATTTGTACAGTTTGTTTTCAAATTTCTTTAAATGTGTTTGTTTTTTAGGGTGAGTAATTTTTCAGAAAATCCAAAAACATTAGAAAATTTGAAAAAGTCAAAAACATGATAAAATGAAAAATGAGTAATTGTGTCAGAAAAGAGGAAATGATAGTACATCAGTGGACTATCACTGCAAGCTAAAGAATTGGAAAGGTAAAATGTGATAAACGGTCTCACTGATGATGTGCCAGTAGGTTTTTGCACATTTAGTAGATTGTGACGAGATATAAACCTAAATTTCAAACTTGCTTATTTTGTGGGTAACATCTCTCGGATATATGGGTAACCCCCGAAATCCTGTTTGAAAGGTCCCTCTTTCTGAGATACTAGGTCTTTATACTCAGTGATATCTGGGGTATTATCCCGGGACTTCTGATTTTGCGGATGCAATGGCCTAGTCCCCGGAAATACTTTCTGCTTGCTTGAAATATAGTGCCACCCTCAGCATAAAAATGATAAAACATTGAAAAAAAATATGTAAATCATGTGCTGTTGTAAAAAAGATCCTCTAAAGGGGACACACCAAAAGTCAAGCCGTCATCTCTCTGCTGAACGGAAGTTCTGACCTGAGCTCTCACGGTTTCGCAATTAACCCCTTACAGATATCATCTGTGGTATACTCACCTGTAAGATTGAATATTGGGATCTGGATACAGGAGTATATTCTGAGGTGGGACACGCGATTAAGTTTAAGTGTTTAAGACATTAATCTCGTATCTCAAAACAGTTGAACTTTGTGTGAGAATTTAAATGGATCAGTATACTGACAATCTAAGTGAATCGTTTAGAACTTAAAATGTTTAAAGCTTAATGGTGTTGGTGATTTGTCTCAAAAACTGATATGATCCTCTTACACAAACTCACAAAAATATTGTATGAAAATATTTTCTTATTGCATTTCATTTACATTCAAAATCCAAAAAGATTTTCAGTGTGTTTTAGCATAAATTTTTTGTAAAATTCAAAAAGATTTTCGACAACTGATGTTAGAAAACTGATTTTCAAAATTCTAAGTGCTTGACATGATGAACAAATGGTTTGGGAGAATGTGATTTGAAAAGAAAAATGATAATTTCTGCAAATGCTTCATCAAAGTTTAACATTGTAAAATCATTGTTTGAATATTTTATTCACAAGTGTTCATTAGGTGGTGAGATTGATTTTACAAGTGGTCATCAGAAAATTTATTTTTGGGTAGAGATTTGTGCAGGATAAGAGCCAGTCACAGATCTTGGGATAATCAGATGAAAGCCAGCTTTTGATCCTGAGCAGAATTTGAGCCAGGTCATGATCTTGAACCTGTGGAAGCCAGATTACGATCCCAGCTTATTATTTCAAAGAGCTAGGATCTGATTAAGAGAATGCTAATGCTATTTATTTGTTCGAGAGGAGTTTGTTGGTGATGAAAAGAGTAGAGAGAAAGATTTGAGGATACTTACAGTGTTAGATACTTCAAAGAGAAGCCCGAGGACTGATAAAGACTGAAGATGCGAAGACTCGACACTTAAGACTCGTCAACATTCGAGGGGGAGTCTGTTAGTGTATGCGTCTGTCGACTTCGTCTTGTATTGAGTCTTGTATTTAGAATGTTAGAACAGGGCACATATTTCGAGATAATATGTAATTTCGCATGGGAGAGCTAATTTCCCTTGAAAGTTGAATAGGTAATTCCGCACGGATTTAAGTTCGCTTGGAATCTTAATTCCGCTTGGAACCTCTTCAAGCGAAATCATGGAGCCTATAAATACCAGTTCATGCGAAATCATATGTAACTTTTCCGGTCAGAGCAACGAAGTGCTGCCGAAGTGTCGTCTCACTGTATTTTGTCATCTAATCAATAAATACGACAGTTAATGAGTATATTGTGCTGAATTGACCTCAGAATGTCTGTTTCCGCCTTTTGTTCTGAGTATAAACTCTTCTGATTGACTCGTTCGGGTCCGAAAACGATCTTACACATGAATATACGCTTATGTGATTGAACGTGTTCCTGAGCTTTATAGGTAGTAATTTTGGGCGGTGCGATAGACTATACTAGGATTAATCGAAATTTGTGTCTGAGTCCTATGACGATGTCTGTTGCAGACAATGTCGTCATTTGGATCACGTCACTCCCGCGCAGCCCGAAGAAACCATGAGGACAAACGCATCGCTGCACTCGTCGCTAAGCAGATGGCGAAAGTTAACCCTCAAATCATCAGTGAGCTGAATGAAAATACCATCAAGTCCTCTGAGGAATCAAGGACTGACTTACCTAAAGGTACTTTCAGCTTTAAGCAGTTCAAGGCCTGCGGCCCAAAAGACTTTACGGGCGAAGACGGACCAACAGCGATGTTTCAATGGTTCGATTCAATCGAAGTCACGCTCCGTCAGAGCGGATGTCCGGAACACATACGAACTGTCAACGCAACCGGCGTCTTTCAGTCCAGGGCTCTGGAGTGGTGGACAGCCGAAAGGAACAAACGTGGGAATGATGCAGCCTTTGGGCTCACTTGGGAGGAGTTAAAAGACCTCAAGATGAAGGAATTTTGCCCACCTCACGAGCTCCAGAAGCTGGAGAATGAGTTCTGGCATATCAAGCAAGATGGTGGCGATAACACCGTTCTAACTGCCCGCTTCAAACAGCTGAGTATCATCTGCCCAGGCCAAGTGGCAACACCTAATATGACGATCAAGAAGTATATCCGTGCTTTACCGGATTGTGTTGATGACTTCGTGCAAGCCACGAAGATATCAACAATTGAAGAAACCTACCTACTCACTGCTAAAATAAACGACAAGCGAGTTCTCGCTGGGTACTTGACGTGTTGTCGTAGTACACACAAATTTAATCCAAATAACAACTATAGATAGTGGTAAATGGGTATCGAACTCAGGGAGTATGTGGAAAATGTGTTGATTTTATAGCTTTGCACTTTAACTAAAATTAATCTAATTTGTAGAAAGTAAAGATCAATAATTTGGATTGTTTGGTTTTTAAACCAAAATTAAATGAATAACTTCAAATCAAAGGTTGGTTATAAAGCAGATTAGGAGAAAGCGACCATCCTAAACTTCCGGTTTGCTTTTGACAATTGTGTTTAAATTCACTAGAAAGAATCATATAGACATGATTCATATATGATTGTTTGTTCATGATAAAAGGGAACTAAGTACTTGGATTATGAAAACATGAGGTTGTTACCCGATAACCAATTGACTAATATCCAACCCTAATCCCTCCCGTGATATCTCAATTGTCAGCCACACCAAGAACGTACGGTTTAGAATATGATCATAACATCAATCAACAATTTACAAACAAACATTCACACGCCATAATAAACAAACAAACATTGCAAGTCTATTATTCTAGAAATACGAATCCAAACATAAAAGTCATAGACAAACCTTCAATTTAGGATGATCACCATAAGTTTAGCTACACATAGCTTGGTGAATCACCATAGCAACAAGTTTAATGTTCATACCAATCAAAAACATAAACCAAATGTTTAGAAATGTTTGCAACCAAGTAGAATCAGCCAAAATCGCCCCTAAGATGCCAGAGAAACATCCAATCATGAGATAATGTGAAAAGACACCCAAAAACTGATTAAATGAGGCAGTTACGAATTTCCTCGCAGCCTCCACCGTAAATTACGGTACCACCGTAATTTACGGTGGTCATCAAACATTTACGGTGGGAAGAGCCTGTGTTACGATGGAGACATATGCAAATTTCAGGGCCACCATAAATTACAGTGGCCACCGTAATTTACGGTGGTGCCCTGACTTGTGTGTTTTGTTTCTTTATTCCTCCCACGCACGACCCGTTCATCTCCAAACCGTCCAAAGCTGCACTTTGTCCCTTTTTAGCTCCCGAACCGCACCTGAAACATAAGCAACCGTAGTCATCTAATTCAAGATAATTACGCGATTAAGTGAAGGATAAATCCGTCTTTTAACATCATTAAGGATTGTCCTATGGACCACCCGTCACATGCCCACACTTAACCGTTGCTTGTCCCAAGCAACTCATCGAACCATTTTCAAAACAAGTGATCAATGTAAACCAAGCATAAATATGTAGTCCTTTTACTAACCCCTTTTTAACACCTAAAATAATGCACCCCTCGCTAAGTCTCTCCTCTCGGTAACAAGTAAGCACTAGCAATTGTAAGCTAGACACACAAAGGCTAACGGGCGGTTGCACAACTATAGGCTTGTACCTAAATCGATCCTTCTCCTAACAAGTGCCAAACATGAATGCAAATCAAAGGGACTTTCAAGGTTGTAACGTGGCTAGGTGTATGGGTAGGAAATGGAATATATATGAAGTAGCGAAAACTTAACCCAGTCTTTTATTACACAAAGAAACAAACAAATAACTACCAAACTAAACTACTAAATACAAGATAACTAAACATCACTTCTTTTTCGTTTTTCATTGCTTTTTCTCTTTTTTTCTTTTTTTCTTTTTTTTTAACAAACAACTTTCAACATAACATCAAATAAAATTACATACTACTAAACAATCACTAACACTATAAAACCGAGTCAAGTTGGGTAAATTTTTAGGTAACTAGCTAGGGGGTAACAAACGATAGGCTTTTAGGCACAAAATTGGGCAACTAAATGTCCAAACCCCCCGCCCCTCTCACTACCAAGCTCATATATATAATTTATGAGGTCCAACCCCCCAAATCCCACACTCACACACACTAAAGACGAGGCTACCTAAATGCCCTTATCCTTTTCGCATTCACGCCCAACTAAGGACTCAAACCGTATCAAGGCACAAGTTCTAATGCACCCCCACCCGTAGCCACTCTCATCAAAGATAAGTATTATTTATTTACATGTGTGGCTTCAACTCTCACCAAGAATAAAAGGGGTATCAAGGGTTGCCAGTGCATCAATTGGGGTTAATCTAGGGTGTTTATATTCTCACATTGTTTTGCTTGATTTAAAAAATTTTCAAAATCTTCAAAAATTTCCCCCCATCCCCACACTTGGGATACATTGACCCCAATGTATGGTTTTAGGAGGATTTGATCACTAAACGTCTTTCACATCACCCAAAAGCTCAACACTCAAACCATAAATTTCTTTTTGGATTTTTTATTTTTTTATTTTTCTTTATATTTTTCTTCTTTTCAAACATCACACGGCCAACTCGCACCAACCCAACATAACATCACAACTCAAACTAACAGCACCCAACCACCCGACCATAAACAAAACAAGCTAACAAATATTCACAAAATATACAAGGAAGAAACACAACCTGGCTAGTAATAGCGTGGCTGTGGAGACCCAAAAATGGAAGACATCATGTCATTCCATTCTCCAAATGCAAATGTACCGCTACTACTCCCACCTTGTTGCGGAGCTCCTTCTTGTTGGCGCGGGTCGATCCATTGTGAATGATGAAGCAGCGGGGTTGGATACGAAACACTACCATCATACGGTGGAAGAGACGCATAATCAACATGTTGTGGATCCACAACCACCGGCCGCCCGGCGTGCCAATCTGCATGCAATCTTCTTGCTTGATCATCATGGTATCGATTATTCATTTCCAATTCATGAGAATATGCGTGTGTGCGATTCCACGCCTCTTGACGATCAAAATTTTGTTTCAAAGACCGCTCCATGCTTGCACTCATCATCGTGTTTTGATCAAATAACGTCCGCTCCGAACCCGACCATGACTCATAAATGGGTGTCGGAGGACGTTGATTTTCGATAACCTCTTCCATCGTGCCATCATAAGCCCAATTCAGCACATAAGAACGTTCTGTGTAATCGTAAAAGGCACCACCATAACCTTTACCTAGGCCCCTTGACCTACATTCACATTTTCACCACCATGCGGCTCATCCGCATAATCATCATCACCTCTTGGAACTTCCGCATCACTTTCCGGCTCATCCGCTTCGCCCGGTAGAAGATCCCTTGCACCCACTTTTAATGCTCTCCATCTCTGCCCCTCTGACTTGAGTTTATGGTACCATTCCGATTGCGTATACGTCCAACCAATCCCCAACTTGTCTAAAGTAAAAGGCTAATGCCTTTTTGGTGCCCCTTTATCCTCTGACGTGGTTGCCTTTTGTTGCTTCATCAATCCTGTGATAATTCGTCAATACGGGATAATATCTCTTCCCAACTTATTTCGGCAAATCCAGAGGTGGTTCATGATCAAATATCGGATTGGAAAACGCGGAGACCCATTGAGTAGTGAATAGAGGACGGGTACTTCCGGGTCCCTCACTTGCGCCTTGTCCCCCTTCACGGAATGACATTTAAAATACAGATTGCTAGCAACAACTTCGCTTCTATCTTCAAATTCCTCCGGTACAAGACTCCACTGTAAGTACCGGGCAAAAATAACGCCGCCAACATATCATTCCAACGAACATGCTTCTCCGGTTTAAGAAAAAGGTCATCAAGAGTAGGTATCATGTAGTCACGAGCATGTAAACTGTCATACTTCCCCAATTTCTTTAGCGTGTCAAACGACATCTCTACCGAAATCCCATTCACCACACCCGTTAACTTCATTTGTGATGGCTTTTCGTATGTGTTACACTTGAGGGTTGCCATCCATTCTTGAATTTCGGTTATGAACAAATTCTTGCTATCCTTGTCATAACAACTCAGCGCCCCCTCCCATCCTAAAGCGCGGAATTTGGCAAACACACCAAACGGGCTAAATTCAACTTCACGAACTTCCCTCTCGCAAATAAATGCGGCAGCCTTGTTTTTCGATCGATTCATACTATCGTGAAAGAGTGTCGGTTGCCAATGTTCTGGTTGGTCATCCAAAGGACCCGACTCCCATCGTGACTTTTCAGCCGGGTCCAACTCCATTTCTTCCTCACTTTCACTCTCATCAACTCGACCCAAATATTGCCTTTTGTAACACCTGTGCCTCCACGGCCATCAAACAAACACCAAACCAATGAAATATTATATTTCATACTTGGGATTTGTAAAAATATGTGTATCATTTGCACATATCAATTCTTGTTCAAATTCAAACTCTAAATCGCTTTCTGGAAGGTTATACGCGCACCGATGCGTAAATATAACCAGTTTAATGCAACAAACACTCCGGAATAGTGACATAGGCTTAACATACCTTAAATAACCTTTACATAACTTAGAAATAAGTTTTGAAGGCTTTGGTATGACAAAAACAAGCTAATTCGCTTACAGGGACTAAACTTGACAAACTGCGAAAGTATGCCAAATTGAACTGTAACAGACATTCCGGAGCATGACCATAAGTTAAACATACCATAAATATCCTTCACATAGCTTAGAAATAGGCTCTGAGGTGTTCGGTATGCTAAAATAAACTTTTGTGTCATTCAGGGACTAAAAGTGTCAAAAGGTGCACAAGTTTGCATTTTCGCGCAAAACTTACGTTCTGAATACACCCGGACATCCAAAAATTTATGTAAGCACTAAAATATTTTATTTTAGTGTTCGGCATAAGAAAAATCCATTCGTCACGTCATTTGGATCGTTTTTCGCGCTTATGCGCATTCCGTCGTAATTAAGCGAACATCGCGTTCGTACGGCCAAACGAACCAACACCCAGCATATTTTTGAGCATGTTTTGAGTTCCCTATACTTTAAATTCATTTTAGAGCCTTAAAATGAGGTTAACGGGGTTCAAACGCATCGAAAAAGGCCTTAAACACGTGCAGGGACCATTTCTGCCAATTCTAAAACATTTCTGAATCAGATAGGTGCTAGCGTAGCGCGAGCCCTATAGGCTTTACCAGTCGCGCTACGCGACTGCCTAACCAGACCAGATTAAGTGTATTAAACATCAGATTTCAGCTGGTTGATCCTCACCCACACATTCCCAATTGTCTAGTCAGCTGATAAGGATGGATTTTAGGCACCATAACTTTCCGACACTTGTACGGATACGATTAAGGCACGATATTCGACAAACGATCCTAACGGTTCGGGTATTCCTATAAATACCCATCCACCCCAACCTCATTTCTTACAAGAATTCTGATTTGAGAGCTCTAAGTTGAAACCATTGTTTCATACCTGAGTTCTTGGATCGGGATTAGCATTCGGGGACCCTTCGTAAGTATTCTTTCGTTCTTTTCTTTCTTTTATTTCTTTTCGAGTCTTTCGAGTCTGAAAGTCAAACTTTGTTTGACTTTCTACATTGACCAGTTATGGTCAATGCGAAGTTCGTTTGAACTTCGCAACGTGATTGTAATCACGTTGGTCATAGTCCCTTGGGACTATGCCCACTGATTACCACGTTGTCTAGGGTCGTAGGGTAGGCGATCTGATAAATCGCCTATACCTTCGAACTCGACCCATTTGGTCGATCATTAGGATCCGACCAAATACTTTAGGTGACCATAGTAGGTAGGGAATAACCTTCCAAGGTTATACCCTATGGTCACATCGTTTAAGTAGTTGTATGATAGGTAGTTTATATGCCTTAGGTAAATTACCAGAATACCCTTTTCATGTATAATTGGTAATTAAGCATATGTAACCTAAACCTTTGTCACATAACTGATTATGTATCATGTTTAGGCATATAACACTTGTCATAGGGCTAGTTAGGCGGTCCGAACGCGTTTCACGCACACGACGCGTTAAAGTAGCATAAGTTACCTTAATGGGTCGCGATGGGTCGAAAGCACTTAGGTTAGTCTCAATGTAGTATGTAGGCCTTGTTAAACCATATCATATGAGTTCCAATACTCATTTGGTTTACCAAGCCTCATCCTATCCGATCTCCCGATTTAAGTCCGGTTTATTTATATAGTTTTAGATTGCCGACAGATTCCGTGCTCTCTCTAGCTTTGTTTGGTTGTTGTTCAAGACCTCCAAGCATTCTCAGGCGAGTACATTATTCCCCTCTTTTACTGTTTTCTAAACTGTTTTGGGGTGAAGCATGTGTACCTATCTGTTATTTTCATGATTCCAAAAGTATAATTGATTATACATGTTATTACTTATCATTTGACAAACTGAATGACTAATTATAGTTTAAACATTGATTTCTCAAAGAACATAAAATAAATTGTTGAATTGTACTTATTTTATGTTCACCAGACCGATTGTTAGTATGATATAGCGCTATAGGATTTGACACCCCATTCCTGTTGTCAGGGAATGTCTGAAACCAATTTGTTGCTCCATCCAAATAGGGATTTCCTTTGTCGTATTCCTATAGTCTCAAAGGTGTATTTTGATGCACTAGGTCTGAATGAATTCTTAAATCACACTATCAAAGTATAGTTGAATATACTCTCATGTGTGGTATTGTACAAAACCAACATATATATATTTATCACATCTAAAACATATTTTGATATCTTATTTATGAAACCAAAACATAGTTTAATTTGTTATTTATCACATCTAAAGCATATTTTGATATGTTATATATGAAACCAAAAACATAGTTTAATATGTTACTTACAAATCCAAAGTATACTTTTAATATGCTACTATAAGGTTATTTGTTTAATCTTACATTTATTTATACAAATCACATTGAATACATATTACATGATTTACATTAGACATGAACATTTTACATCTTGATGGTTTGGTTTGAATAAGTGATTAAGTAACGATGCGTGTGTAATATGATACAAGCATGGTGGATACGCCGCTGGTACTTCCTATATATAAGTGTTTGTATGGTATTACATATATCGCAGCGTTATTTGAATCATTTCAGTTTGATACATATAAACATTTTATACAAATAACATACTTTTCACAAGACATTTATTTACAAACAACTTATCTTATACAAACTCATTTTACATGGTTATTCATTTAATCATGCATTATTCTCTTATTTATACATATCATCTGAACTTATCATTGTTTTCAAATAATTTACTAAAACAAATGTTTTTGGGTTAAGAGTCATGGCTACGAGGTTTTACAAATTATAACCCGCTTGATTTAAGTTGGTTAATTAAGTTGCAATATTATACTCTTTTCTAAACAAGGTTTTTAAATAAAGTATTGCAACGTCTAAACTAGCCATGATTTCGACACTTCTACAAAACCAATGTATTCGCCAGCATTTCTTTGCTGACCTCGTTTTTACACATGTTTCAGGTACTGCTTTGCAATGATTGTTGATACATGCTACATTTAGGATGGACTCGTGCCTTAGCGACTTAAAACGAGACAATAACTAGTTAACTTATGTTATGTACCCTTTGTTTCTTGTTTAAACAATGTAAACTCTCATAATTGATTAATAAAACGAAACTTTAATTGCCATGGATTTGAAACGATTAATTTTGTTACAACACTCCCCGACATTTCCGCCACGTTTTGTATGTTCTACGTGGTCGGGGTGTGACACCTTTTTCTCGGTTGTTGTTCCAGTTGCTTGCCCTTATCTTTAGACGAAGAAGACAAACTTGCTCCGGCTCTTTCTTTCGTTCGTACCATTTTTCTACACACATTAGAGCAAACAACACAACCAAACACAATAAATTAGCCCCTTTTCACCAAAATATCCCCACACTTGCTTGTTACTATGGTTGTAGATGCTAGTGAACCAAAACTTTTATAAATCTTTTTCAAAAACTGGCATGGTGTCCCTACAATGTAGAGATTCCCAAAAAGTTCACTACTTTACCATCAATCCTACATCTACAACCCATAACAATGTTCAAGTAACAATTTTTATGACAAAATCTAAGAACAAGCAAGTGGGTATGAACAAATATAAAAAACAACCTTAATCTTCACAATGCATCATCAACATATAACAAATATACTTCCATACCTTGATTTGAAGATGTTAGAATACTTGTGAAACAAAACTTCAAAAAACCCCAAAATTTTCGGACCTAGGGTTTGTGATTCGGACCCGAAAGCTTCGTTTTTTCGCAAATCTCTTCTCAAAATCAGAAAGTATGTGAAAAATTAGCCAAGTTAGACCTAGATTTCACTTGATTTGGCTAAGAATTAAGAGAGATATGAAGAATTGGAGGTTGAAGAAGGCTATGGAGTTCTTAGATTTGGTGGGGCAATAGAAAGTGATGGATGAAGATAGAAGAATGAAGGAGAATGAGTGGATGGGGTTTGTTCACGTGACCTGATTGTCGTTTGTATTTTTTTTAACTATTGTACACAAACCGACGCTTACATTGCCAGGAGCCACCGTAAATTACGGTGGCCACCGTAAATTACGGTGGCCACCGTAATTTACAGTGGACTTCTGGCAAACATTCCTACCGTAACTCAGTAGCGAATCACCGTAAAGACCAGAAATTTTTCACATCCACCGTAACTTACGGTACCACCGTAAATTACGGTGGTACCTGGGCAAACCTGCTTCGCGTAAAAAGTGCAAATTTAAGTGTCATTTTTATATATTTTTCAGTTTTTCCAATTTTTTTTGTGTTTTTAAAATTTTTCAAAAACATGTAAAAATTACCCTACCCCCTCGAAAATCCCGTGTTGTCCTCAACACAATGTTAGAGCAATTCGTGACCCGAATGTCCCCACACTTGTTTCAAACACAAGCTTCAAGCAAGTACGGTAAATGTGCAAACTATACAAAACAAACAAAATGAAATGCTACTATTTACACTACCAAACCTGGGCCTCTTATGGTTGTTCCTTATCGACCGGGCGTAAGATGTAGCCAGCTTTATCAAGCTCCAAGTTGTTGATGCCGTTCCCTTCCAAGTATTGCTTCAACCTATGGCCATTCACCGTTTGTTGTTTTAATGTTTGCTCATCTTGGATATCTACACCACCAAACCTCCCAACTCACCGAACGACATACGGACCCATCCATTTGCTTTTAAGCTTGCCCACAAACATCTTGACAATTTATACCTCTTCAACAATTTCCCAAAATTGAAGTTCTTGAAATGTGAACCACCATCACTTATGATAACTCGCGGAATACCAAAACGAGAGAAGATGTTGGATTGAACAAATTTACAAACAACCGAATGGTCGTTTGTTCGTGTTGCAATAGCTTCAATCCACTTTGAGACGTAATCGACTGCTACCAAAATATATAAGAACCCGTTGGAATTTGGGAAGGTACCCATAAAGTCAATACCCCAAACATCGAATATTTCCACAACCAAGATTGGTTGCAATGGCATCTCATCCCTCTTCGATATGCTTCCCATCTTTTGACAATTTATGAAATTTCTTGCAAAGTCACACGCGTCTTTGAAAATTGTGGGCCAATAAAACCCACATGAGAGAACCCGGTAGCCCGTTTTATGCCCGCTAAAATGACCTCCACATGCGGATGAGTGGGCATGAGTCAAGATTTCCAACACCTCCGTTTCGGGCACACACCTCCGAATAACTTGATCCGACCCAATCTTGAAAAGATCCGGTTCATCCCAAATGTATTGCTTCACTTGAACCATAAATTGTTGTCTTCGCTTCTTGGTCCAATGATTTGGGATGGCACCCGTGGCTAAGTAATTTACGTAATGGGCATACCACGGTGCAACAAAGGTGGAAACTGCTAAGAGTTGCTCGTCGGGGAAACTTTCATTTATTTCACTAACATCGTCAAGCCCTTCCACCGAAATCCGAGACAAGTGATCCGCCACTACGTTCTCACTTCCCTTTTTGTCTCGGATTTCTAAGTCAAACTCTTGTAACAACAATACCCATCGAATTAAACGGGGCTTCGCGTCCCTTTTCTCCATCAAATATCGGACCGCACTATGATCCGAATAAACCACCACCTTGCTCCCCCAAATATAAGCACGAAACTTATCCAAAGCATACACCACCGCTAATAACTCCTTTTCGGTTGTGGTGTAATTCAGTTGCGCTTCAGATAAAGTCTTTCTTGCATAGTAAATCACCACCGGCTTTTTATCAACCCGTTGACCCAAAACTGCACCAATTGTAGTGTCGCTTGCATCACACATTATCTCAAACGGCTTTGACCAATCCGGTGTTTGCAAAATAGGAGCTTTAACCAAATGTTCCTTCAAAACAGTAAAAGCTTGCATACACTCATTAGTAAAATCAAATGGGACATCTTTTAATAACAAGTTGCATAAAGGTTTGGTGATAACACTAAAACCTTTTATGAAACGTCTATAGAACCCCGCGTGTCCCAAAAATGACCTTACACCCTTAACATTTTTCGGAGGTGGCAAAGATGCTATTACCCGTATTTTCGCCTTATCCACCTCCATTCCTCTTTCCGAAATTACGTGACCCAACACAATTCCCTGTTGCACCATAAAATGACTTTTCTCCCAACTAAGCACTAGATTTTTCTCAACATACCTTTTTAAAACTTTTTGTAATTCGTTGAGACAAGATTCAAAACTATTGCCAAAGATTGAGAAGTCATCCATAAACACTTCAAGCGACTCCCCAACCATGTCCGAGAAGATACTCATCATACATCGTTGGAAAGTTGCCGGTGCATTGCACAAGCCAAATGGCATTCGCCGAAAGGCAAAGGTGCCATATGGACAAGTGAAGGTGGTCTTGTGTTGATCATCCGGGTGTATTGCTATTTGATTGTAATCCGAATACCCGTCCAAAAAGCAGTAATATTTTTTACCTGATAATTTTTCAATAATTTGGTCAATAAAAGGCAACGGGAAATGGTCCTTAGAAGTGGCAGCATTCAACTTTCGGTAGTCAATACATACACGCCACCCGGTGACCGGTCCGGTGGCAATTTGTTCACCGTTTTCATCTTTGACTACTTGAATACCGGCCTTCTTAGGCACAACTTGGGTAGGACTTACCCAAGTACTATCCGAAATCGGATAGATAATCCCCGCATCCAACCATTTAATTACCTCTTTCTTTACTACCTCCCTTAGGTTCGGATTCAATCGCCTTTGAGCTTCTCATGTTGGTTTTGCATCTTCGGTGGTAATAATCTTATGCATCACGATTGATGGACTAATTCCTTTGAGATCGGCAATCGTCCATCCAATAGCTCCCTTGTTTTCTTTCAAAACTTCCAACAATGTTTGCTCTTGCACCAACTCTAAATTAGAGGCAATAATGACCGGTAGAGTGTCATTATCCCCTAAGAAAGCATACTTCAAGTGGCTCGGCAAGTCTTTAAGTTCCAACTTTGGCGGTTCCTCTTACGATGGTTTAGTACCCGAACTTATTTCCGCTGGTAAGCCTTCGAATTGATGAGTCCATGGTGGTCGACCTTCCTTCAAAGCCTTGGCATCCTGTTTTTCCTCTTAAACCCTGTAATGCATAAGCATGTACCTGTTCAGAAAAATCACACAAGCAAACATCCATACCATCCTCCTCATACTCATGCGGGTTGCATCCATCAACTAAATCTGCAATGAAACACTCATCAACATCGTTAGCATTAGAATTGTTAGTAAAAACATTTAAGCGCATTTTTCGATTCCCAAAAGTCATATCGACTGTACCAAATCTACAATCGATCACAGCATGCGCGGTGCTAAAAAATGGCCGACCCAAAATTACGTTTTGTTGTTGTTTTGGGTCTGCGGATGAGTAGTCCAAGACTAAAAAGTCAACCGGGTAATAGAACTCATCAATTTTAACAATCACATTTTGAACCATCCCCCGAGGTAACTTATGAGACAAATCGGCTAAAACAACCGTTGTCTCCACCCTAGCTAACGGACCAAAATCGTATTGGTCATATAAGCCCCCCGGTAAAATGCTCACCCCGGCTCCAAGATCTAGTAACGCCTTTGCCTTTTGAAAATTACCAACCTGAATGTTATTTAATGGCGTGCCCGGATCTTGTAGCTTAGGAGGAAGCTCCCCATTCAAAACCGCACTCACTTGCCCGGTCAAATCTACCCGCTTAGGCATTTTATTCTTTTGTTGCCTCTTTTGTGTACATATTTCTTTTAGAAATTTAGCATAAGCGGGCACTTGTTTTATTGCATCAAGTAGTGGAAGATTAATCTTTACTTGTTTAAACATGTCCCACAATTCTTCTTTTTGGGGACCTCTTGATGCAATAAAATTTTTCCTACCCGGGTCAAGTAAAGCCGATGGAAACGGGACTTGACTCGGTTCACCCTCAACTTTTCACTTTTCTCATTTTCACCCAACCCCGGTTTGTTAACATTTGATTCTTTTGGTTTAACCGGTGAAACTTCATCATCACTTTCATTACCCGTGATATCCTCAACTACCCCCTCAACCAATTCGGGTGACAAATTGGCTTTAAACTCTTTTCCACTTCTCAAAACACTAACATGGCTAATATTAATATTACCTCGTGACTAACCATGTGAAGGATTTACCTTAGTGTCGCTAGGAAGTTGACCCTTGCTTTTCTTCAATTCCGCCACATCGGTTGCCAATTGACCCATTTGGGTTGTTAGCGATTGGATACTCTTGTCACGAACCTCATCCTTTTGCATTCGAACTTCATCAAGTTGGTTCTGTTTTTGCATATCTTGTTGCATAGCCCAAAGCATATCCATGACTTCATTCCCGCTTGACGAAGGTTAACCCGAACCACTTTGACCCGTTTGTTGAAATTTCCCTTGGTACCCATAATTGTTTCCACCTCTATAGTTGCCTTGATTGTATTGTTGACGAGATGAAAAGTTACCTTGAGCTCCTTGAAAGTTCGGGTTAGCTTGATTCGCCGCGTTCCCTTAACGGAAATTAGGATGATTCCGTAACCCGGGGTGGTAGGTGTTGGAGTTCATATTGAAATTTCGACCACCCCCTCCTTGAATTGCATTCACTTCCTCTACTTGCTCATCAACCACTCCCACTACACAAACTTCCGCCGTGTGGCCTATTTCATTGCAATTAGTGCACACATTGTACACTTGGTTTGTGCTTTGAGCGTTGCCACTCTCTACTACATGCACTTGTGGTCTTTGTATAACATGCCTTGCCCTTCTTGAAGATTGGGCATTCCTCTTGGAATTCACCGCCATTTGTTCTAAAAATTCCCAATCAACATTTTCATAATTCGTACCGAATGTACCATTAGTGATCGACATTAAATCCCGTGCATCCTCTAAACTCAACCCTTCATGAAATGAATTCAACAACTCCCATAATTCGATCCCATGATGAGGGTAATTCCGTAACATCATATTAAACCTCTCGAAGGCTTCATGAAACATCTCTCCCGATTATTGTTGAAAGCTCCTCAAACCTCTCCTTGCATTATTAGTCTTTTGAGAGGTGTAATATTCTTCCTAGAATATTTGTTGCATATCAGCCCATGTAAAGATCGATGCGGAGGGTAGCGTGTGAAACCATCTCTTCGCCTTGTCTTCCAAAAAGAATTGGATGAGAACCAATTTAACATCGTCCGAAGAAAACCCTTGACCTCTAATAGTGTTGCAAATGGAGTCGTATGTCTCCAAATGAAAATAGGGTTCTTCCGTTGCTAACCCCTTGAACTTTGGTAGACTTTGGAGTGCGGTTGTCCTCACCTCAAAAGTCCTTCCATCCGCATGATGAGGTATCACTACCGGCGAAGGATTGTTAGTGATAATGGGCTGGAAGTGAGCTTCAATTCCCCGTACAACCTCCCGATGATGTCTTTGAGGTGCACCCAATGGTGCTCGTGGTTGACCCATTTGCATAGGCCCTTGAGGTACAAAGGGTGGTTGGTATTGATATTGATGAATTGGTGGTTGTTGTTGAATCAGTCTTTGAACTTGCGGTTGTATATTTTGAGGGCGCACTTGTTGTAGCGGTGTAGGGCGTTGCAATTGTGGCCCTTGCGGTCTAATGTGTTGCACCCCAACCGGTAATCTACTCATATCTTGAAATTGTTGAATCGGTTGACTTTGTTGACCCGCTCCTCCTTGAAGTCCCAAGTATCCTCCATCGCCCCCATAATAAAAACCTTCCTCTTCATACCCCCTAAACTCATCTTCATAATCGTCATCATAGCCATCCCCTTGAATACCCGAGGATTGCCCAAAAGGAAGAGTGGAATAATGGAAACCCGATTGGTTTGACGGTCTAAATGTTGAAGTAGCATGGACAATGGTTGAATTGGGTGGTATTGGGAAATTAGGGGATGATTGACCCGTAGTTGGGGGAAAGAAGTGTGATAATGGTGGAATGGTGGCAGATGGGCTAAAGGTAAGACTGGATTCGACTTGAGTAGTAATCGGTTGTGTGATGTTGGATGGTGTAGTATCATGAGGTGGAGTAGGAATTGTAGTGGTGTTAGGTATAGTAGTGTTTGGTGATGGTTGTGTGGAAGTAGGTATGAATGATGAGGTCATTTGACCCGTTCTGGGTGGTAATTGAGATTCTTGCATGATGTTTCATGGTGTGATGGGTGATGTAGGTGAACCAATGATTCTGTTTTCTCTTACTAACACACGGTTTTGCCTTAACGTTCTTTCGATCTCCGGATCAAATGACAATGGTGACGACTTGTGAGAGCCTCTAGTATGCATGCACCTGTAGAACCTGCACACTAAACACACCAGTGTAAACCCGAAAATAACAAAGCAAAACTAACAAACTGACACACGTTGTGCACAACTCCCCGGTAACGGCGCCAAAATTTGACGTGCTGTCGTAGTACATGCAAATTTAATCCAAATAACAACTATAGATAGTGATAAATGGGTATCGAACTCAGGGAGTATGTGGAAAATGTGTTGATTTTATAGCTTTGCACTTTAACTAAAATTAACCTAATTTACAGAAAGTAAAGATCAATAATTTGGATTGTTTGGTTTTTAAACTAAAATTAAATGAATAACTTCAAATCAAAGGTTGGTTATAAAGCAGATTAGGAGAAAGCGACCATCCTAAACTTCCGGTTTGCTTTTGACAATTGTGTTTAAATTCACTAGAAAGAATCACATAGACATGATTCATGTATGATTGTTTGTTCATGATAAAAGGGAACTAAGTACTCGGATTACGAAAACGCGAGGTTGTTACCCGATAACCAATTGACTAATATCCAACCCTAATCCATCCCGTGATATCTCGATTGTCAGTGACACCAAGAACGTACGGTTTAGAATATGATCATAACATCAATCAACAATTTACAAACAAACATTCACACACCATAATAAACAAACAAACAAACATTGCAAGTCTATTATTCTAGAAATACGAATCCGAACACAAAAGTCATAGACAAACCTTCAATTTAGGATGATCACCATAAGTTTAGCCACACATAGCTTGGTGAATCATCATAGCAACAAGTTTAATGTTCATACCAATAAAAAACATAAACCAAATGTTTAGAAATGTTTGCAACCAAGTAGAATCAGCCAAAATCGCCCCTAAGATTCCAGAGAAACGTCCAATCATGAGATAATGTGAAAAGGCACCCAAAAACCGATTAAATGAGGCAGTTATGAATTTCCTCGCAGCCTCCACTGTAAATTACGGTACCACCGTAATTTACGGTGGTCATCAAACATTTACGGTGGGAAGAGCCTGTGTTACAATGGAGACATATGCAAATTTCAGGGCCACCGTAAATTACGATGGCCATCGTAATTTACGGTGGAGCCCTGACTTATGTGTTTTGTTTCTTTATTCCTCCCACGCACGACCCGTTCATCTCCAAACCGTCCAAAGCTGCGTTTTGTCCCTTTTTAGCTCCCGAACCGCACCTGAAACATAAGCAACCACAGTCATCTAATTCAAGATAATTACGCGATTAAATGAAGGATAAATCCGTCTTTTAACATCATTAAGGGTTGTCCTATGGACCACCCGTCAGTACTTCAAGAGAAAGAACAACAACAGAAGTAGCAAGAATTGCGCTGTCACAGCCACCGCTCCGCTCCAAGCTATTCCAGCTCAACCGCAACCCCAGAACCGCCAAGTAGCGGCACCGGTGACTAATACACCGCTGGCCAAGCGTGCATATACTTGTCCTCACCCGACTTGCCCTACCTATACTTATCATTATCCCGTGGGGATTGCTTGCAGATTCTGTGTTCACTGCAACATGTATGACCACATTACTGCCAATTGCCGTACTGGTCCACGTCAAGCTCCAGCTCCAGCTCAAGGTTAAGCTCCTGCACAACAAGCTCTCCTTCCTACTCCTCAAGGCCAACAAGCAGTTCCTGCACCCGCGGTCCACGCTAGAGCTTGCTTTGCATTTGGTGATCCCAACCACTTTGCAAACATGTACCCCAACATAGTGGTGAAGCAAGAGCCACAACAGCAGCCTCAACTTCAACAGCAGCAACCTCAGCAGCAGCAGCAGCAGCCAGCAGCCCGCGGACGTGCCTTCAATATCAACGCATGCCAGGCACAAGCAGATAACAATGTGGTTAATGGTACGTTCCTCGTTAATGGTTTATATGCTTCGAGTTTATTTGATACTGGAACCGATAACAGTTTTGTGTCGTTCGAATTCGAAAAGCTCCTAAATCGTAAGCACGCCCAACTCCCCTCGACGTTCGATGTTGAAATTGCCACTGGAAGAACCGTTACTGTCCGTTCTGTCCTACGTGATTGTACTCTCGAACTCAACAATCATAGTAGGCATGGATTTTCTTCGTGAAAATTGTGACAACCCGCACTAAACCAGGTATCCGTACAACTTAATTAATGATTAATTACTGCTTAATTACTGTGCTTAATTGAAACTAGCTGATAAACTGCTACCTGCATACTGATACATGCACTTACTTGCATCATACTTTATTTACTGTCACTACATTATTTACATACGGCACCTCAGTGACAAACTTGATGCACAAAAAGCACAGTAGCACTAAACGGATACACGGCAAACATGCTGATATGACCAGCATCAGGCAGACACTGCCTCTAAGGCCTGTTAAGAGCCTCACATATTTTGGCTACACTGGTAGTGAGTGTAGGATATAAGGGTTATGGTACCGCGTCTCTAGGGATAAGATACACTGATTCGGATGTGCCAAGAACGTACTTTAAGTACCAAACACGGCACTTTAATAATTTAACCAGCTTCTAGCTGACTAGTAAAGTGCCAGAAAATGAGAAAATAACACTAGACACTTTCTAAAGTGTCGGATATAAATTGTGTCACTAAAAATATAATAACGACACTTTAAAGCTTTTGTAACACTTTAACGGATTTCTATCCAACCGGACACCCGGACTTTACCCGGAACACGAAAATATTATTATTTTTCACTATTTATTATTTTCTAAGCTAGTTAGGGTCCCTGATTACCCTAACACCCGCCATAACGTGTAACATACAACTAACTAAGTTAAATACTTAGTTAACTTACTTAACCTAAACTAACTCCTAACTACACTACTTAAAATCGAACCAACCCCCCCCCCCCCCAAGTCCCTAACCGGCCCCAAAACCTTAGGGGACACAAGAGTACAATGGCCATTATTTTAATAAGTTTGGTTTAGTATCTAGTGGACATCTAAACCTTTGGATAATAACTCTTATTTTTTTTCCTATAAATACACCCTAACTCTTGAAGATAATCACTATTATTCCACCAACTTTCACTCACTCTCTTCTCTTCTCTACCTTTCGGCCGAACTCCCTCCACTACACCACCACATTTTCGACTTTGGTTCTTGCAATTTCATCATCATACAAACATCCAAGGTCGCGTATTAGGAGCTTTGGTGCAAGCGGAACACGAAGGACCTCTACCGTTAGCTTTTATCCACGCGTTTTTCGTCACGATTCTTCCCTAGCCCCGAGCTAGAGGTATATTGTTTAAAACTCATTCTTGAATGTATTCAAAGTGGTTAAAAGAACTTTCGTCGGTTAAGTATCGTAAACATGCGTTTTGAAACTTTAAAGGCTAGTAAAATCATAAAAATGGTGGATAAAGACATATAACTTGTGTAAAAGTCGTAGGACTTGAAATTTGTGTTTATCTAGACCCGATCTATGATGTGGTAGCTCGAATCTCCGTTTAACCCGACTTTGTAAAATCACGTATCATCACATAAGCTCGTTTTTGAAAGATACAAGGGTTAAAGGTGAAACACTACCACATTTAGAGCATGAACTTGTGTGGAAATATTTTACTTGTGTAAAAGTGGTTTAACCGGTAAAATGGTGTTTAAAACTAGCGGATCTACGTATCCGCAAGTGGTATTTTTGAAAGACCACACTTTAAAGAAATCATGTTTTTCTAAAAACGGATCTTACAATACTAAGAATGATATTTAGAACGCACAAGTGTGTAAACACTTGTGTGACACATGTTTCGACAAAATAACTATTTTTGGAAAAATAACTAGAAGTTGTAAGGACGGATTTCTCTAAACACGAAGTTTTTACAAGATTAAAGCTACTTTATATAAAGATCTACATATATAAAGGGTGTTTACACTATAGATTCGGAAAAACTACAAGTTCATGCGATTATGCAAATTTACATACTTGTCGACTAGTTTGATGTGTCGGAAATTGTTTGATTGAATAAAGAAGTTGTTGAATTGATTTGTTAAAAGAAAATGATACGCTTGAAAGCGTGGCCACCTCCAGTTACAGAGGAAACTCTGGCGAAATTTTCCTAAAAACCTAACACTTAGACTTTTTACACAACAAGTGTTAGAACTATTTTTGGACATATTTTCGAAACATAAATTTCGCCAGCACTATATCTTACAAAATATTCGGAGGAGGGATTTTCACAAAGTTTAACGTGATAAATATACTTGTCACAACACTGTTTATGATTATTTTGTGAAAATACATAAATATTATTTTAGAATGAAAATAATATTTACAAGCGTTAATGATTCCAAAACTCTTCGAACGCTTCCACAAACATATAAGTTACACCGGTAATTACATTACCACAAGATTGATAAAAACGTAACTTACGCACATGTATTGTATCCCCCATCCTTGGGAAGAAGAATAACTACCAAGTGTATACGGAACATAAACACGAAATAGTTGTCTAACTATTTCCCAAAGACATAAACTGTAAAGCTAAGGCACGGCCGTCCGTCTAATAGAATTAGCACTTGTAGGTCGTTGCACAGCTTACTGTATTGGAGACACTTGGTAGAGACGCGCATTCACTGTGAGTTCATGTCCCCCTTTTCTCTAACTGTTTTCAGTTTACTTAACCGCGGGGGTGAAATACATGTTACTATGATTTACGAGTACTTTACAACGGTATGTTTAACGTAAGGAGGTGTTATACGATCATGTGAGTGGATAGGAACACATGGGGCCATTAGTCCTCATGGAGGGACCGAGGGACAGGAGCGGTAGATCTATCTGGGTGTAGCGAGCCCAGCCCCCGGCCAAACTAGAAACGGACCGTGGGGTGACTTTGTCCACATACTTGCCGTGGCGAAATCTGCTAGGTTTGAGTCTCCCTATTTGCACTTCACATATGTCAGTGGCCTTGCAAACCATTGGTGATCACAAGTCCTCTTACAACTGCTACATACCACAACTATTTTATACTCACAAGTGTTTTACTTACTCACTTACACATGAACTCGCTCAACATTATTGTTGATTTTTCAACTCACATGTATTTCAGGAAATTAACGAGATCTGGCACGGTATGGAACGTTTTCCGCTGCACTTGTCATGAAGTCATCAGGGTTTAGGGGATGTGTCTCTTTCCTGGACAAGACACAGTCCTTAAACCACGTTTATGTTATGTT
This sequence comes from Helianthus tuberosus, assembly GCA_030545235.1. Classification (NCBI taxonomy): domain Eukaryota; kingdom Viridiplantae; phylum Streptophyta; class Magnoliopsida; order Asterales; family Asteraceae; genus Helianthus; species Helianthus tuberosus. The sequence goes on along the minus strand of CM060424.1, from coordinate 104,099,968 downwards.
AAAAGTTGTAATGTTGTTGAACAAGGTTATGGTTATATGTTAAAACAATGGTACTGTACGTTATTTTCAAAACCTAATGGATGACTTGCATGGGTTTTAAATTCATATAGCTTGTTATGGTTAAGCTATGGTATTAAGAAGTCACACCAACATTAACCACGCTTCCGCAAAGCCAGGGTGTGACAGCTTGGTATCAGAGCTCTGATCATAGCGAACTAGGATTCCTTCTTGAGTCTAGACTATGATCACTAGGGCTCTCACGAAAACATTTTTCTGCATACCACTTAAGTCCAGATCCACACTTTTTACAAACAAATGTTGAGCACATTTTATTAATTATAAGTTCAGCTTGGAGGGCTGAGGATCGATCTGGAGGATCGAGATGGTCAAGGTAGTTGAGCACGTTGGTTTGTTATAGGATCGGTCTGGAGGATCGAGATGGTCAAGGTAGTTGAACACGTTGGTTTGTTATAGGATCGATCTGGAGGATCGAGGTTTGGTTTAAGTAAAGGATAGAGCAGTCTGGTAGACTGGATGGTATTGGCTAGTAAGACTAGGAGAAGTATGTGATACCTTACTTGGTGACTTATGTGATTAACTGATTATATGATTGATTATTATACGTATATGTGTTTGTGTTACAAACGTTATGCTTTCATCAAGTATTAGAAAGATGGGCACTACGAACCCCATGACCATAGTATCAGACGACATAGTTCAACAGGGCACGAGGTGTGCATTTCTGATACTACCGGCACAGACAATGACGACTTTCAGCCCTTTCTGCACTGCCTGAAGTCGTAGCAGAGCCTACTGATGGCCATCTTGTTGGGATTTTACCACTGGCGGTGATCCCTGCTCCTGTGCCCCTTGCCGCTTATCCTGTTGATGATACGCCCTCCCAACGAGGCCTCTGAAGACGATAACGATCTACTGGAAGAGGACCCATTCGAGGGCAGGGCCTTATTACTGCTGGTATTAGACTACTACATGCGGACGCTCCTATAGGGGAAACTTATGACCATTCCCCTATCCCAGGCTCATTTGAGTTTCTGACACCCGCATCTTCGCACATACAGGAAATGCAGCACTACTTACACGACGCCAACCCTGATACGGCATCACTAGCTGCACCGGATCCCGCACACAGTTTTGAGTTTGATCGTAATTATGAGGACAATTCTGTTTTTCCGCCTGGTGATGATCCAGACCATGACATTGAGTTCATGCACTTAGACAAGCCCTTGGGGGATCCTGTAACCCCTGTGATTGTTGATCCAGCTGATTTTGAGATGGAGTTTTTGATTCGGAGCTAGCCATGGCCCCTGAGCCAGGCGTTGCTCCTGACCCCGCATTGGAGTATGACCCTGTTCATGCCAATGCACCGGCTGTTGCTCCTTGATTGATCATCTGCTTGGATGAGAGAAAATTTGGGGTAACTGTGCAAGACAATTTATTATTACGGGGGCCCACGTAATAACGATTTGTAGTGCACAGGAATCCTGGTGGACTCTGCAGGCCAAGCTAATGATAACCGATGCAGCAGGAAATAACCTAAACACAAATGACCTAGGCGATGTAGCCTCGAGTTCATTCTATTACAAGCAACAAGCCAAATTGACAAGCCTATGTGAAGGCTCAGGAATTTATTTCCCCACTTATACAGTGAGTATATTTGCGTGTGAAATGGGGTGATTACATGATGGCTTACGTTGTTATATATATACCCCATAGACAATTGAAACATTGTCCAACCCGCTTCACGCTATTTCGACAAAAAGGGAATGTCACCCAGACGTGACACAAGCACCGGTACGTTACTGAGGACAGAAGACGAGCTGCAAGAACGCATCTCACAGATAAATGCACGACATGAAGCCCTCCACTCTAAGTACAACGATGGCATTACTGGAGATAACCCTCCAACTGGCTGCACCAATAAATAGTTCCTGAACTGCAAGCCTTTGAACTTTGTCAGAACCGGAGGCACCGTTGCATTTGTTCGTTGGTCCAAAAGATCGACTCCACTCTAAGAATGAGTAACTGTTCGCCCCAACAGAGTGTTACCTACATCTCAGGGATATTTCTAGATGGCACACTCTCTTAATGGAACCTCCAGGTTCAGACCCTTGGCACAGACGCTGCATATACACTGAGCTGGGACGAGCTCAAGGAAACAATTGAGAAGAAATGTTGTTTTAGGACAGAAATTCAGAAACTTGACGTGGAGTCCTGAAATTTGAGAAAGGACGAACCAGAGACTCCTGAACATGACCAGCGATCACACGACTTGTCTAGGGTCGTCCCCTACTAAGTCATTGATGTAGTATGATATAATGGTGTACTTGTGAGCTTTACATTGTGGTCTCGAATTGTGGCAATACAATCGCAGTATTCTCACCACATGCGATGTTCAATCAATTGTTTATGTCCTATAGCATAAGAGGTTATGTGATTGACTTGTTGATAACATGAGATGTTATGTGTTGGTATTGTTGAATGCATACGTACACTTCACTTGCTATGGCCTAACCAACTTAAACCATCTTTTAGAAGATGCCGCCAAGACGCGAACCAAACATGCCAACAAATGAGGCAGAACTACAGCAGATTATTGCTGCTGCCATAGCACAGTACGCAGCATCTCAGCCAGGAGCAAGCGGAAGTGTTAACCAAGGCAATAACAATCCACCTCACGGTAATACCACGCCATTCGAACCTACCATGAACTAGTTGGAGATTTTAGCGGTGATGCTAATGCCAAACACATGTTTTAACATACGTGCAGGATGCACCTACAAGCAGTTCTTAGACTGCAAACCAGTTAACTTCGATGGCACAGGAGGTGCAGTTGCCTTCACCCGCTGGGCTGAGAAAACCGATTCTGTGTTACGCATGAGCAAGTGTGCCGAGGATCAGCAAGTCACATACATTTCAGGGCTGTTTTTAGACGGAGCCCTATCATGGTGGAACCTACAAGTGCAAACACTAGGCGAAGCTGCCGCCTACGCCCTGACTTGGGCCGAATTGAAAGAACTGATGCGCAAGAAGTACTGTTCACGCGCAGAAATTCAAAGGTTGGAGACTGAATTTTGGCACCTAAAGATGGATGGACCTAAGATTGCGGAGTACGTCCAGAGGTTTCACGACTTATCTCAAGTGGTTCCTTACATGGTTACGCCAGAATACAAGCGAATCGAGCGCTTCATTTGGGGTTTGGCTCCCCAAATAATAAGCATGGTAACCTCCTCCAAACCAGCAACTATCACTGAAGCCATCGATTTGAGCGTGGCTCTCACCGAGGAGGCGATCCGTTTAAACAAGTTTGATGAAGTCAAGGCAAGGAAAACAGAGACTCACGTTGAGTCCTCAGGGGATAACAAAAGGAAGTTTTCAAACTTCAAACAAGGCGTCAGTACGGCAGTAAAGAAGGGAAAATCAACTGGCAGTACCAAGAGAGGAAAAGGGTACCAGGGCACCCAGCCCAGATGCAACAACTGCCAACGCCACCACACTGGCCCTTGTAACATAAGAGTTTGTGAATCTTGTGGAAGACCGGGCCACACAAGGGAATCATGTTGGGCTAGTGCAGGCCGCGGAGGCCAGGGAGGATATGGAAATAGGAATGATAACCGTGGCGGAAATGGAAACCGCCTACCAGGAAATTTTGGAGGAAACAGAAACCGAGGCAACAATGCCAACCAGAACAACACCCCAGCTGGAAACGGGGATGGAAACGGGCAGAAACTCGGATGCTATAACTGCGGGGAAATTGGGCATTTTAAGAAGAATTGCCCAACGTTGAATCAGGCCCGTGGTAGGGTGTTCCAGCTAGAAGCTAGGGAAGCACGCCAAGATCCAAATGTTGTTACGGGTACGTTCCCTATCAACCAACGCTATGCATCTGTTTTATTTGATACTGGTGCCGATTATAGCTTCGTATCACTAGAATTTAAGAATATACTTGGGTTAGCTGCTAATAAATTAGACATTCCCTACTCGATCGAGTTAGCTAATGGAAAGTTAGTTGGAGCCGACGAAGTAATCAGAGGTTGTGTGATAGAATTGGGAGAACGCGAGTTTACTCTGGATCTACTACCAGTCCAATTGGGAAGCTTCGACGTGGTGGTAGGAATGGATTGGTTATCTGGAAACAAGGCTGAGATAGTATGTCACGAGAAAGTTGTTCGTATCCCAACAGATGATGGTGAGACAATTGTGGTTCACGGAGAGAAGCGTGACACACCACTAAGATTTATCAGCTGCTTGAAAGCAAGGAAGTGTTTACAGAAGGGATGTGTGGCTTTTCTGGCACACATCGTAGACAAGAAGGCTGCTGAGCCAACGATCAAAGACATCCCTGTCGTAAGGGAGTATCCAGAAGTCTTCCCAGAAGACTTACCTGGACTGCCACCTCAGAGGCAAGTGGAGTTTCACATTGACTTAGTGCCAGGCGCAGCGCCTGTAGCTAAGGCACCTTACAGACTTGCGTCGTCTGAAATGCAAGAACTGTCAACACAACTTCAAGAGTTGTTAGACAAGGGTTTTATCCGACCAAGCTTCTCGCCTTGGGGAGCTCCGGTCTTGTTTGTCAAGAAGAAGGACGGAAGTTTCCGCATGTGTATTGACTACAGAGAATTGAACAAGCTAACGATTAAGAACAGGTATCCTCTGCCAAGAATCGACGATCTGTTCGATCAACTTCAAGGTTCAAGCTGTTATTCTAAGATCGATCTTCGATCTGGATACCATCAACTAAGGATACAGGAGGAAAGTATCCCGAAAACAGCCTTCCGAACTCGTTATGGACACTACGAGTTCCTCGTTATGCCATTTGGCTTGACGAACGCACCTGCGGTCTTCATGGATCTAATGAATAGAGTTTGCAAGCCATACTTGGACAAGTTCGTGATTGTATTCATCGACGACATCCTGATTTACTCAAAGACGAAGGCTGAACACGAACAACATCTTAGAACCATATTGGAGCTGCTAAAGAAGGAACAGCTGTACGCCAAATTCTCCAAGTGCGAGTTTTGGTTACGCGAAGTCCAGTTTCTCGGACATGTGGTTAATGGGGATGGAATTCATGTTGATCCCACAAAGATCGAGGCAATCAAGGATTGGAAGACGCCTACAACGCCAACCGAGATTCGACAATTCTTGGGTTTGGCTGGTTACTACCGAAGGTTCATCGAGGATTTCTCAAAAATCGCTCAACCTTTGACGCTCCTCACACAGAAGGACAAGACGTTTGATTGGGGAATCAAACAGGATGAAGCATTTCAAATATTGAAGGATAAGCTTTGTAACGCGCCAATCTTGGCTCTACCAGAAGGCACTGATGACTTTGTGGTATACTGTGACGCATCGCGTCAGGGATTGGGTTGTGTGTTGATGCAACGCCAAAAGGTCATTGCTTACGCATCACGCCAACTGAAAGTGCACGAAAAGAACTATACCACCCACGATTTAGAGCTTGGCGCAGTGGTTTTCGCTTTAAAGATCTGGAGGCACTACCTGTATGGTACGAAGTGCACAATCTTCACAGATCACAAAAGCCTACAACATATATTTAACCAGAAGGAGTTAAATATGAGGCAAAGACGATGGGTCGAATTACTAAACGATTACGACTGCGAGATAAAGTATCACCCAGGGAAGGCGAATGTAGTCGCCGATGCCCTAAGTCGTAAAGAAAGGATCAAGCCCATAAGGGTTAGAGCTTTGGAAATGATTATGCGAACCGACCTTTCCTTGCGCATTCGCGCTGCACAAAAGGAAGCTCTCAAGGAGGGAAACCTTGAGGAAGAATATCTCCGTGGAATGGAGAAGCTTTTGGTACCAAACGAGGAAGGGACGTTATGTTTTGCGAAAAGGATTTGGGTTCCTCTATTTGGTGGATTAAGGGAAGTTATTTTCGACGAAGCGCACAAGTCACGGTACTCTATCCACCCTGGATCGGATAAGATGTACCAGGATCTCAAAGATTACTATTGGTGGCCTAGGATGAAAGGCGACGTTGCTGTTTACGTGAACAAATGTTTAACATGCGCTAAGGTCAAGGCAGAATACCAGAAGCCTTCGGGACTTCTGCAACAACCTGAGATTCCCAAGTGGAAATGGGAACAAATCTCAATGGATTTTGTTACAAAATTACCAAGAACGCCAAGAGGCCATGATATGATTTGGGTGATTGTTGACCACCTAACAAAGTCCGCACACTTTCTGCCAATCAAGGAGAAAGACAATACTAGTAAACTTGCGGAAATTTACATGAGAGAGATCGTAGCACGTCATGGAGTACCACTCTCGATCATCTCTGATAGAGACGGAAGATTTGTGTCAAGAATATGGCAATCTTTCCAAGAATCTTTTGGCTCACAATTGAATCTGAGCACTGCGTTCCATCCGCAAACTGACGGCCAGAGCGAGCGAACGATACAGACTTTGGAAGACATGCTGAGGGCATGTGTTATGGATCTAGGCGGTAGCTGGGATAAACACTTACCTTTGGTCGAATTTTCATACAACAACAGCTACCACACCAGTATTGGTGTCGCGCCATTTGAGGCCCTATACGGACGCAAGTGCCGATCACCACTATGTTGGTCTGACGCGGGTGATAGGCAGCTTGCTGGTCCCGAGATCGTCCAAGAGACGACATACAAGATCGCGCAAATTCTTAAACGCATCGAAGCCGCTCGCCACAGACAAAAGGCCTACGCGGATCCAAACCGGAAGCATGTGGACTTCCAAGTTGGAGAAATGGTTTTACTGAAGGTATCACCCTGGAAAGGGGTAGCGCGCTTTGGAAAGCGTGGGAAGTTGAATCCGCGCTACATTGGTCCTTTCAGAATTCTGGAAAGAATTGGGACAGTAGCATACAAGTTGGACCTACCTGCTGAACTAAATGGTGTTCACGATACATTTCATGTATCCAATTTAAAGAAAAGTCCAACTCAGATTGACGTTGGCATTCCTATCGACGAGATTCATATTGACGACACGCTCCACTTTGTTGAAGAACCTGTCGAGGTCACGGATTGGAAAGTTAACAAGACCCGCCGGAGCAGTGTCAAACTCGTCAAGGTTCGTTGGAATGCCAGACATGGTCCTGAATTCACATGGGAACGTGAGGACCGGATGAAAGAAAAATACCCCCACTTATTTCCTAAGAACTCTGCATCTACAAGCAGAACTTAAATTTCGGGACGAAATTTATTTAACGGGGGGAGAATGTGACAACCCGCACTAAACCAGGTATCCGTACAACTTAATTAATGATTAATTACTGCTTAATTACTGTGCTTAATTGAAACTAGCTGATAAACTGCTACCTGCATACTGATACATGCACTTACTTGCATCATACTTTATTTACTGTCACTACATTATTTACATACGGCACCTCAGTGACAAACTTGATGCACAAAAAGCACAGTAGCACTAAACGGATACACGGCAAACATGCTGATATGACCAGCATCAGGCAGACACTGCCTCTAAGGCCTGTTAAGAGCCTCACATATTTTGGCTACACTGGTAGTGAGTGTAGGATATAAGGGTTATGGTACCGCGTCTCTAGGGATAAGATACACTGATTCGGATGTGCCAAGAACGTACTTTAAGTACCAAACACAGCACTTTAATAATTTAACCAGCTTCTAGCTGACTAGTAAAGTGCCAGAAAATGAGAAAATAACACTAGACACTTTCTAAAGTGTCGGATATAAATTGTGTCACTAAAAATATAATAACGACACTTTAAAGCTTTTGTAACACTTTAACGGATTTCTATCCAACCGGACACCCGGACTTTACCCGGAACACGAAAATATTATTATTTTTCACTATTTATTATTTTCTAAGCTAGTTAGGGTCCCTGATTACCCTAACACCCGCCATAACGTGTAACATACAACTAACTAAGTTAAATACTTAGTTAACTTACTTAACCTAAACTAACTCCTAACTACACTACTTAAAATCGAACCAACCCCCCCCCCCCCCAAGACCCTAACCGGCCCCAAAACCTTAGGGGACACAAGAGTACAATGGCCATTATTTTAATAAGTTTGGTTTAGTATCTAGTGGACATCTAAACCTTTGGATAATAACTCTTATTTTTTTTCCTATAAATACACCCTAACTCTTGAAGATAATCACTATTATTCCACCAACTTTCACTCACTCTCTTCTCTTCTCTACCTTTCGGCCGAACTCCCTCCACTACACCACCACATTTTCGACTTTGGTTCTTGCAATTTCATCATCATACAAACATCCAAGGTCGCGTATTAGGAGCTTTGGTGCAAGCGGAACACGAAGGACCTCTACCGTTAGCTTTTATCCACGCGTTTTTCGTCACGATTCTTCCCTAGCCCCGAGCTAGAGGTATATTGTTTAAAACTCATTCTTGAATGTATTCAAAGTGGTTAAAAGAACTTTCGTCGGTTAAGTATCGTAAACATGCGTTTTGAAACTTTAAAGGCTAGTAAAATCATAAAAATGGTGGATAAAGACATATAACTTGTGTAAAAGTCGTAGGACTTGAAATTTGTGTTTATCTAGACCCGATCTATGATGTGGTAGCTCGAATCTCCGTTTAACCCGACTTTGTAAAATCACGTATCATCACATAAGCTCGTTTTTGAAAGATACAAGGGTTAAAGGTGAAACACTACCACATTTAGAGCATGAACTTGTGTGGAAATATTTTACTTGTGTAAAAGTGGTTTAACCGGTAAAATGGTGTTTAAAACTAGCGGATCTACGTATCCGCAAGTGGTATTTTTGAAAGACCACACTTTAAAGAAATCATGTTTTTCTAAAAACGGATCTTACAATACTAAGAATGATATTTAGAACGCACAAGTGTGTAAACACTTGTGTGACACATGTTTCGACAAAATAACTATTTTTGGAAAAATAACTAGAAGTTGTAAGGACGGATTTCTCTAAACACGAAGTTTTTACAAGATTAAAGCTACTTTATATAAAGATCTACATATATAAAGGGTGTTTACACTATAGATTCGGAAAAACTACAAGTTTATGCGATTATGCAAATTTACATACTTGTCGACTAGTTTGATGTGTCGGAAATTGTTTGATTGAATAAAGAAGTTGTTGAATTGATTTGTTAAAAGAAAATGATACGCTTGAAAGCGTGGCCACCTCCAGTTACAGAGGAAACTCTGGCGAAATTTTCCTAAAAACCTAACACTTAGACTTTTTACACAACAAGTGTTAGAACTATTTTTGGACATATTTTCGAAACATAAATTTCGCCAGCACTATATCTTACAAAATATTCGGAGGAGGGATTTTCACAAAGTTTAACGTGATAAATATACTTGTCACAACACTGTTTATGATTATTTTGTGAAAATACATAAATATTATTTTAGAATGAAAATAATATTTACAAGCGTTAATGATTCCAAAACTCTTCGAACGCTTCCACAAACATATAAGTTACACCGGTAATTACATTACCACAAGATTGATAAAAACGTAACTTACGCACATGTATTGTATCCCCCATCCTTGGGAAGAAGAATAACTACCAAGTGTATACGGAACATAAACACGAAATAGTTGTCTAACTATTTCCCAAAGACATAAACTGTAAAGCTAAGGCACGGCCGTCCGTCTAATAGAATTAGCACTTGTAGGTCGTTGCACAGCTTACTGTATTGGAGACACTTGGTAGAGACGCGCATTCACTGTGAGTTCATGTCCCCCTTTTCTCTAACTGTTTTCAGTTTACTTAACCGCGGGGGTGAAATACATGTTACTATGATTTACGAGTACTTTACAACGGTATGTTTAACGTAAGGAGGTGTTATACGATCATGTGAGTGGATAGGAACACATGGGGCCATTAGTCCTCATGGAGGGACCGAGGGACAGGAGCGGTAGATCTATCTGGGTGTAGCGAGCCCAGCCCCCGGCCAAACTAGAAACGGACCGTGGGGTGACTTTGTCCACATACTTGCCGTGGCGAAATCTGCTAGGTTTGAGTCTCCCTATTTGCACTTCACATATGTCAGTGGCCTTGCAAACCATTGGTGATCACAAGTCCTCTTACAACTGCTACATACCACAACTATTTTATACTCACAAGTGTTTTACTTACTCACTTACACATGAACTCGCTCAACATTATTGTTGATTTTTCAACTCACATGTATTTCAGGAAATTAACGAGATCTGGCACGGTATGGAACGTTTTCCGCTGCACTTGTCATGAAGTCATCAGGGTTTAGGGGATGTGTCTCTTTCCTGGACAAGACACAGTCCTTAAACCACGTTTATGTTATGTTAAAAGTTGTAATGTTGTTGAACAAGGTTATGGTTATATGTTAAAACAATGGTACTGTACGTTATTTTCAAAACCTAATGGATGACTTGCATGGGTTTTAAATTCATATAGCTTGTTATGGTTAAGCTATGGTATTAAGAAGTCACACCAACATTAACCACGCTTCCGCAAAGCCAGGGTGTGACAAAAATCATGCTGAACTCATTTGCTTTGATAAAATGATTCGTTTCTCGCTCGCTAATGGTGATCAACTTTATGTCTATGGTGAAGTCGCATCGAAGGATCTCAAGCTCATGTCGTGTGTCCAAGTGAGCAAGTATCTCCACAAGTAATACAAAGCTTTCTTAGCACACATCGTAGTAGCAGGGGAAAAGGAAAAGAAGGCAATTGATAAGGTGCCTGTGGTTCGTGATTTTCCTAAAGTCTTTCCTGATGATTTACCTGGTTTACCCCGGAGTCGTGATATTGATTTTCGTATTGACCTCATTCCTGGAGCAAATCCTGTGGCTAAATCTCCTTATCGCCTCGCTCCGTCCAAAATGCGTGAACTCTCGAGTCAACTCCAGGAATTACTTGACAAAGGCTTCATTCGCCCTAGCACCTCTCCTTGGGGCGCGCCAGAACTTTTCGTCAAAAAGAAGGACGGGTCGTTCCGGATGTGCATCGACTATAGGGAGTTGAATAAGCTGACAATCAAGAATCGCTATCCCCTGCCCCGAATCGATGATTTATTTGATCAATTGCAAGGTGCTACATATTTCTCGAAGATTGATTTACGCTTAGTCTATCACCAGTTACGTATTCAGGAGGAGGATATACCGGAAACCGTTTTTCGCACCCGATACGGCCATTATGAATTCGTCGTAATGACATTTGGTTTAACCAATGCACCCGCGGTTTTCATAGATTTGATGAACCGTGTGTGCAAACCATTTCTTGACCGCTTCTTCATCGTGTTCACCGATGATATCCTTATTTATTCGATGTCGAAAACTGAACACGCGCAACATCTACGTTTGGTTCTCAAACTACTATAAGGGAATCGACTCTATGCCAAGTTCACCAAGTGTGAATTTTTGCTAGAGGAGGTTTAATTCCTCGGTCACATCGTCAATAGTCAAGGTATACACGTTGACCCCATGAAGATCGAAGCTGTTAAGAGTTGGGTTACTCCAAAATCACCATCCGATGTTCGTTCGTTCCTCGGATTGGCGGGCTATTACCGTCGATTCATTGCTGACTTTTCGAAAATCGCAGTTTCGCTTATTTTTTTGACGCATAAAGAAAAGCCTTTTTTTTGGGAAACCGAACAAGAGACTGCCTTTCAGACCCTCAAGCATATGCTCTGTAATGCTCCTATCCTCGCTCTACCCAACGGAAGCGATGAATTTGTTGTTTATTGTGACGCCTCGAACCTTGGTCTTGGTTGTGTTCTCATGCAATGGGACAAGCTTGCAACCCACGACCTCGAGCTAGGAGCAGTTGTTTTGGCGTTGAAAATTTGACGACGCTACCTTTATGGTACCAAGTATATGGTCTTCACCAACCATAAGAGCCTACAAAACATCCTCAACCAAAAGGAACTGAATATGCGCCAACGCTGATTGGTTGAACTTCTCAACGATTACGATTGTGAGATTCGTTATCACCCTAGCAAAGAAAATGTTGTGGCCGATGCTCTAAGCAGATGAAGCTATTTGCATAGCGTTCGTAATACTCACGCCCAGCACGACCTCGAAGCCCTGATTCGTGATGCCCAACACGCCTGCATCGTTGAAGATACCATGCGAGAGGAAATTAAAAAATGTGGTACTGAATAGCACTTTGTCACCAAATCGAACGGTATTCTCTACTATCTAGATCGCATCTGGATTCCAAGTCGCAATAACCTTTGAGATATATTGTTGACTGAAGCGAACAAGTCTCGATATTCCATTCATCCTGGTGCCGACAAGATGTACCATGACCTTTGTTTATGGTATTGGTGGCCCGGAATGATGAAAGATATCGAAATCTAAGTTTCGAAGTGCCTGACTTGTTCGAAAGTCAAGGCCGAACAACAAAGACCCTCTGGCTTGCTTGTGCAACCCGAGATCCCTATGTGGAAGTGGGAAAGCATACCCATGGACTTTATAACGAAACTTCCACGTACACCTTCAGGTCACGATAGCATCTGGGTTATCATTGACCATTTGACTAAATCTGCTCATTTTCTGCCGATACGAGAAGACTTTAAGGTAGAAAATTTAGCCCGAATCTACACCGACGAAATCATCTGTCTTTGGGAAACGTTTTAATCTGCTCTCGGTACTACTCTCAATCTAAATACCGCTTTCCATCCCCAAACCGACGGTCAGACTGAAAGAACGATCCGTACCCTTGAAGACATGCTTCGCTCATGTGTCATAGATTTCGGTGGTAATTGGGACGCGCACTTGCCTTTGGTCAAATTCTCGTACAATAACAGTATCATTCTAGCATTCAAATGGCACCATTTGAGGCCCTATACGGAATAAAATGTTGATGGCCGATTGTGTGGCACGAGATCTGAGATGCGTAAATAACCGGTCCTGAGCTGCTGCAAGAAACGACTGACAAAATCCTCCAAATTCGAGACAACCTGCTGAAAGCTCGGAGTCGACAGAAAAGTTACGCCGATACACGCCGCAAGCCCCTTGTATTTGACGTTGGCGATCACGTACTCCTAAAGGTTTCACCTTCGAAGGGGGTGATCAGATACGACATGAAAGGGAAACTCGCGCCTCGATATGTTGGACCCTTTAAAATTCTGGAAATGATTGGGAAGGTGGCCTACAGACTCGAACTACCGGAGGAACTTAGCAACGTTCACTTGACTTTCCATGTTTCGAACCTCCAAAAGTGCATGGCTGAGCAGAATTTACAAGTGCCACTTGAGGATCTACAAGTGGACGAAACATTACACTTCATGGAGAAGCCTGTCGAGATCATGGACCGTGAAACCAAGAAGCTCAGGCGCTCACGCATTCCCATTGTGAAGGTTCGCTGGGAAGGCAAACGAGGCGCAGAGTTCACCTGGGAACTCGAAAGTGACATGAAGGCGAAGCACCCGTAACTGTTTATTACGCCTACGGCCTAATTTCGGGACAAAATTCCTGAACTGGGGGAGGCTGTAACAACCCGCGTTTTGAAAGTCAAAGTACAAGTCAAAGTCAAAGTCAAAGGAAGAAAAGATTGATAATTGCGAGCTGTCACTCCTTGCTTAACTATTGATTGTACACCTTGACTTGTAACCTAGTTCTTTTATTTGTTTGCTTTAGTTGTATTATGTGGAGTATCTATAATAATCGAGGTTTAATCGCATGTTAATCGCTAATCTATTTATCACTTAATCGCTAATCGCATCGCAATCGCAGCTTTAATTGTAGGTTATGTATATTGTTTTACGTGTGTGTGCTGTTTATGTGTTACTTGTGCATGTTTACTTTATGTTTGTGGTAATTAATCAAAACGCAATCGCAACTCTATCGCAGCGCAATCTAATCACAAACGCTAAACGTAAGGTTATTTATGCTGTTAGTTATATTATGTGTGTGACTATTTACTAAATCTATTGCATCGCTTAATTAACACTCGCTTAAATGCATCGCAACGCTCAACGCGCGAAACGAAACATCGAAACCCAACTCGCGGCGGCCCTTCGATCGAATGACCATTCGATCGAATGGTCATCCATACGGATGACCATCTGATTGGATGGCCATCCGATCGGGTTGCCATCCGATCCGTCACTTGTGCGCCACTTTCCTCTTTTGGACACCTATAAATAGCCCTGTCACATCACAAACAATGATGTGACAACTCTCTCTGCGACCCTTCGACTTCTCAGGCCATTTTCTCCCGATTTCTTGCGATTCTTGTAAGTTTTCAACTCAAATCTTGTACATCTATCATCTACACACACTTCTTCATCATTTTCACCTTTGAATCTTCACTTTTAACCATGAATCTGCCCAATTTGAGGTGTTCTAGGGTGATGTCATCATGGGGTTCTTATGAACTTTAAGATTTGGACTCATTCCACCAAGAACAACTCAGATCTCCGGGATTTCAACATGATTTAACACTGGTTTCATCTAGATCTAAACGTTTTCAAAGATTGAAAGGATTGAAAAGATGATTTCATAACTTTCTTTCAACTCTTTTACACTCAATGCACTCAAAACCGATAGAATCGGAACTCATTCATGCCTTCCACTCATCTCCTAGTGAAGTGTCGGTCTGAGATCTGATTTCTATCAATGAGATAACCGACTTAAGGGGTTGAACATGAAAAACCATCAAGAACAGTTAACTGGTCGAACGGGGTGATTTCCCATCCGATCAGATGACTTGGACTTGGTGGGGTTTCCGTTGTTTAACACGTTGTCATACTGTCTCGGTTATACCGCAAACTTTTCAAACTTAGCAAAATATTTCAAGTTTCAAAGCAATCAGGTTGTTCAACGGATTGCCGTCCGATCGGATGACATATGGTCTTCAACACTTAAACATTTTTACTAATTTTCAAAGAACATCAGTTTCTAACAGATTGCCATCTGATCAGAAGACCATCCGAAAACTGGGACGCGCACTTGCCTTTGGTCGAATTCTCGTACAATAACAGTTATCATTCTAGCATTCAAATGGCACCATTTGAGGCACTATACAGAAGAAAATGTCGATCGCCGATTGTGTGGCACGAGATCTGAGATGCGCAAATAACCGGTCCCGAGCTGCTGTAAGAAACGGCTGACAAAATCCTCCAAATTTGAGACAACCTGCTGAAAGCTCGGAGTCGACAGAAAAGTTACGCCAATAGACGCCGCAAGCCCCTTGAATTTGACGTTGGCGATCACGTACTCCTAAAGGTTTCACCTTGGAAGGGGGTGATCAGATTCGGCAAGAAAGGGAAACTCGCGCCTCGATATGTTGGACCCTTTAAAATTCTGGAAAGGATTGGGAAGGTGGCCTACATAGTCGAACTACCGGAGGAACTTAGCAACGTTCACCTCCGAAAGTGCCTGGCTGAGCAGAATTTACAAGTGCCACTTGAGGTTCTACAAGTGGATGAAACATTACACTTCGTGGAGAAGCTTGTCGAGATCATGGACCGCGAAACCAAGAAGCTCAGGTGCTCATGCATTCCCATTGTGAAGGTTCGCTTGGAAGGCAAACGAGGCGTAGAGTTCACCTGGGAACTCGAAAGTGACATGAAGGCGAAGTACCCGCAACTGTTTGTTACGCCTGTAGCCTAATTTCGGGATGAAATTCCTGAACTGGGGGAGGCTGTAACAACCCGCGTTTTGAAAGTCAAAGTACAAGTCAAAGTCAAAGTCAAAGGAAGAAAAGATTGATAATTGCGAGCTATCACTCCTTGCTTAACTATTGATTGTACACCTTGACTTGTAACCGAGTTCTTTTATTTGTTTGCTTTAGTTGTATTATGTGGAGTATCTATAATAATCGAGGTTTAATCGCATTTTAATCGCTAATCTATTTATCGCTTTATCGCTAATCGCATCGCAATCGCATCCGCAGCTTTAATTGTAGGTTCTGTATATTGTTTTACGTGTGTGTGTTGTCTATGTGTTACTCGTGCATGTTTACTTTATGTTTGTGGTAATTAATTAAAACGCAATCGCAACTCTATCGCAGCACAATCTAATCACAAACGCTAAATGTAAGGTTATTTATGGTGTTAGTTATATTATGTCTCATCTGACAGACACTTTTTCAAATTGGAGACATGAAACACATCATGTACTCCACTTAACTCATGCGGCAGATTAAGCCTATACGCGACTGATCCAACTTGAGATGCGATTTTGAAAGGACCTATATAACGTGGGCTCAGCTTTCCCCCTTTTCCAAATCTCGCAACGCCTTTCCAAGGAGATACCTTCAACATAACTTGATCACCAACCTGAAACTCCAACGGTTTCCTCCGGTTATCCGCATAACTCTTCTATTGATCTATGGCAGCTTTCAACCTTCCCGTGATCTGGACAACCTTGTCGGTGGTTTCCTGGATAAGCTCGGGTCCGGTTAATTGCTTCTCGCCGACTTCAGTCCAACAAAGTGGTGATCAACACTTCTTTCCATACAAGGCTTCAAACGGAGCGGCCTTGATACTAGTGTGGTAACTATTGTTGTAAGAAAACTCAGCCAAAGGCAAGTGAGTATCCAAACTTCCACCGAAATTGATCGCACACACTCTCAACATATCCTCTAACGTTTAAATGGTTCTCTCACTCTGACCATCCGTTTGAGGATGATTTGTAGTTCTCATGTCCAAACGAGAACCCATCGACTCCTGAAGAGATCGCCAAAACCTGGAGTTAAACCGACCGTCTCTATCTGAGATAATCGACACTTGTACTCCATGACGGGCTACAATCTCATTAAGGTACAATTGCGATATCTTCTCGGTGTTGTCTGTTTCCTTAAGCGCTAAGAAATGAGCAGACTTTGTTAATCGATCCACGATTACCCATATCGTATCACGTCCACGTGACGTATGGGGTAACTTGGTAATAAAGTCCATCGTAGGATGTTCCCATTTCCACTTAGGAATCTCTGGTTGCCGCAGAAGCCTAGATGGCTTCTGATGTTCAGCCTTAACCTTTGAGCACATCAGACATTTACTCACGTAAACCGCAATATCTCTCTTCATATTCGGCCACCAGTATAACTCCTTAATAGCCTTATACATTTTGGTAGAACCTGGGTGAATAGTATATCTGGATTTATGAGCTTCATTCATAACCAGTTCACGTAGGTTACCTCTAAGCGGAAGCCAAATCCGGTTCATAAAGTACATTACTTCATCCGCTTTTGGTATCATTTCACATTCTAATCCTCTCAAACCTTCTCATCTCAGGTTCTCATCCTTCAAAGCTTCTCGTTGCACATTACGAATTCGATCGGTCAAACTCATCTGTATGGTCAAGCCCAAAGCATGCACACGTAGAGGCTTCTCCCGCTCCTTCCTACTGAGCGCATCAGCAACAACATTTGCTTTACCAGGGTGATAACGAATATCGCACTCGTTGTCGTTGAGTA
This sequence comes from Helianthus tuberosus, assembly GCA_030545235.1. Lineage (NCBI taxonomy): Eukaryota > Viridiplantae > Streptophyta > Magnoliopsida > Asterales > Asteraceae > Helianthus > Helianthus tuberosus. The sequence continues at coordinate 104,082,555 of CM060424.1, read as the reverse complement.
ACTCTACCCAACGTCGCTGTCGCATGTTGAGCTCATTCTGATCAAAGATATGCTGGAGGCTCTTATGGTATGTGTAAATCGTATACTTCGTGCCATACAAATAATGTCTCCAGATCTTCAAGGCAAACACAACAAGTCCTAACTCCAAGTCATGCATCGTGTAATTCTTCTCGTGCACTTTCAATTGTCTGGATGCATAGTCTATCACTTTGTCCTTCTGCATAAGCATGCATCTGAGGCCCAAACGTGACGCATCATAATATACAATGAAATTATTATTTCCCTCAGGAAGGGAAATAATAGGTGCACTACACAACTTCTCCTTCAACAGCTGAAAAGCTTCCTCCTGCTTTTCCATCCAATCAAACTTCCTCTCCTTCTGGGTCAATAGCGTCAAAGGCTGCTCTAATCTGAAGAAATTCTCTATAAGTCTCCGATAATACCCAGCAAGTCCTAAGAATTGTCGCACATCAGACGGAGTCTTTGGTGCTTCCCAATTCTTGATCGCCTCTATCTTCGATGGATCCACGTGTATACCTTTCTCATTTATGACGTGTCCGAGAAAATGAATTTCTCGAATCCAAAATTCACACTTGGAGAACTTGCCATACAACTTCTCTTCCTTCAGCAACTCCAAAATCAACTTTAGATGATGCTCATGATCTTCTTTGGTTCGTGAATAGATAAGTATGTCGTCGACAAATACTTTCACGAATTTATCCAAATTGGGTTTGCATACCCTTTTCATGAGATCCATGAACATTGCTGGCGCATTAGTTAAGCCAAAAGGCATGACTAAAACTCATAATGGCCATATCATGTTTGAAAATCAGTCTTCGAAACATCTTCATCAGCAACTTTCAACTGATGATTTCCTAAACGCAGGTCGATCTTTGAGTAGTAGCTGGATCCCTGTAGCTGATCAAACAAATCCTCAATTCTCGGTAATGGGTACCGATTCTTGATAATCAACTTGTTCAGCTCTCTGTAATCATTGCACATCCTGAAGGATCCATCCTTCTTCTTCACAAACAAGAGAGGTGCAACCCAAGGTGAAAAGCTTGGTCGAATGAAACCTTTGTCTAGTAGCATTTGAAGCTGATTCGACAATTCTTTCATCTCTGACGGTGCTAATCTATAAGGAAATTTTGCAATTGGTACAGCACTAGGTACCAGATCACTTCTAAACTCGATCTGTCTCGCAGGGGGCAATCCAGGTAAGTCTTCAGGGAAAACTTCTGGATAGTCGCGAACTATAGGAATCTCTTCGATCTTCCTGCCTTTAGCCTTCGTATCCACTACGTTAACTAAGAATACAGGATAACCCTTACGCAACATCTTAAGCATCTTCATAACACTAACAACACTCGACACTCGACTCGTTCAGTCTCCGTGAACAACTATAATTTCACCACCACCAGGACAAGGTATCCTCACTTGCTTCTCCGAGAAAATAATCTCAGCTTTATTCTTGGATAGCCAATCCATCCCCAGGACTACATCAAAACTACCCATCTCCACTAGCAATAAGTCGATACTAAAACTATGATCGTCTAATTGAATACTACAACCACGAACGACTTCACTAGTCTCTATCAATTTACCATTTGCTAGTTCTATCGTGTACTTTTTACTTAGCTTACTTGTTGGAGAACACATAAATGGTTCAAAGATTTTCGAAACAAAACTCAAGTCAGCCCCAGTATCAAAGAGTACGAACGCAGAATGGTTATTGATACAAATCGTACCGGTAACAACAGCAGGATCGTCACGTGCCTTTCCAACATTTAGCTTGAACGCTCTGCCCCTGGCATTCTGACCCTTTGCTTTAGGACAATCCCTCTTGAAATGTCCCTGTTCACCGCACTAGAAGCATCCTTCTAGCTTCACTCCCTCTGAAGTACTCTTAGCATAGCACTCGCGGGTAACATGCCCAGTTCGACCACACTTGGCGCACTTTCTCAGCTCATCATCGTGAGTCTTCTTCTCAGAACCACTCCTGCCATTCTTGGCATTATCCCTTCTAGAACTGCTAGAGTTTGCTACATACACCTTCCCCGGACTGCGTTTCCTATCATGCTTCTCATCGGTCTCCTTCCTCGAGCTCTCAGACTTGCGCTTCCACGAATCTCCAGGTCTATGCTCAGAACGCTCCGACCGCTCAGATTTCACGTCTGCATTAGCCTTGCCTGACGACTTCCCAGTTTCTTCCTTCTTGTTAAGGCTACCTTTGCGAGCAGCGTCATCCGCTAACGATTTCGCCAATGTAGTAGCTTCTAGATAGGTAGTGGGTTTCGCTGATGTAACCATGCTGCAAATTCGTGGCGATAGCCCCCAAATGTACCTCTCTATCTTAACATACTTAGGAGTGACCATCCGTGGAACTAACCTTGCCAAATTGCTGAACCAAGATGTGTAAGCTCTGACATTCAGACCTTCCATGGTTAAATTCCAGAAGTCGGTCTCGATCTTCTCTATCTCACTACGCAGGCAGTATTCCTTTAGGAGCATTTCTTTAAGTTCGTTCCAGGTTAGACCATAGGCAACATCTTCACCCATAATTTGAACTTGTGTGTTACACCAGGATAAAGGTTCATCAAGAAAAGAACAAGAAGCATACCTAACCCGTTGATCAGCAGCACAACCACTGATTGCCTTGACGGATTCCATCTTCTCAATCCATCTGGTGATATCTAGGGGTCCTTCGGCACCGGTAAATGATCGTGGGTTGCATCCCTGGAATGTTTTATAAGTACATTCATGCACTGTTCACAAGGTTAATGAAAATCAGGAATACGCTCCGATTATATCATAACACATGAACTACTAAAACTTTCCGATCATTATATTACCTGGAGGGTTTCCGATCTGTGCCCCACCAAAACCATGCCCATGAGCACCACGTCCACGTCCCTGGCAATTATTCTAGTTAGCATCATGCTGTTCCATGGCAGTATTAACGTGTTGGGCTATGAGTTGTGCCAACTCTTCTAGGGTGGTAGGTAGTCCAGAACCTTGTCTCGCTTTTGGCGGCATTTCGTCGTTTCTATTATTACAGCAATAATAACAACATAAGACGATATCCAAAAATAATTCAATCATTAAATGCTAGTGGACCGAACATTGCGCATGTATAATATCCACATAATAATGAGAACAATTTTTAAACCAAAAGTAATCCATCTGATATTCATTATAGAAATTATAAAACTTGTTTTTAGTACATGACTAACCACATTTTGGCATGTCTACCTCAACACCCATAACAAGTTCATATAAAAATTCCTACTAAATATCCAAAAATCCGGCATGCAAGCCATAAATAGAGTGTATCAAAAGAGACATACAAAACAACCAACAAAAACATCAAATGACTAAGGCTTCAAACCCAAAAAATCCAACATCCTCCTAACCAGCTCCTCCAAATCCACTATCCTCCAGTGCATCTGATCCATTGCACTATCATCTAGATCCTTCAACTCATCGTACCTGTCCATCTGTCCCTCTAGATCCTTCATCTTATCCGTAGCTGAGTCAAGGTCTCCGCGCAGAGTGGCAAACTGTCGATCGCAATGACAACATCGGTCAATCCATACTCCTTTCTGCTTCTTGGAAGCAGATGATGTCTTAGCCCGTGATGTTGATGCGATCTCTCCAACAGGCCTAGTCCTCTTCCTACGTCGATAATAAACCAAAAGAGGTGTAGTAGAAGTGCGTGACTCGATCAATGGTAGGGATGACTCGGCAGTAATAGGTGGAGAGATCTTAGTGATAGGCTCGACAACAGCAGGTGGGACGACTGATGGCTCTAACGGTTGAGTCGTGACGATAGTGGCGTCCACCACTGGTGCGGTACTGAAAGATCCTACGATCATAGGTACACCTCTAATCACGTCATCGATAACTGGTACAGTGCCTGAAGATTATCCCGTCTCGTGAATCGAGGGAGGAACATCATCATCTTCGTCTATCCACCCGTTGATTGTGAAAGCATATCGGGGGTCTACCTGGCTGGCAAAAGCAGCAGGATCGACATGGAATGATGAAACGAATTCAGCTATACCAACCATCTGTGGAGTCGTGAGGGGTATCTCTGGTAGAATGGATCTAGGTGAAGTCTCGAATTCCTGCTCGCTACCTGAGTCATGAATCTCGATGACCACGTGCTCGTGCAACATCTGTGACATATATAACCGTGCAAAGTAAGTGTGTGTTCAAATGAAAAATAACACATAAGGCCCAAATAAACAGATAATCACGTACGCACATAAACACGCAATGGTTTTCATACATGATAAAAATTCCATGTTTATTTAAAAATTTTGGCTTCGCGAATTTTGGACTTAAATCTCAAAATTCTTTGGTTGAAGGCTAGAGTTTTCCCAGAAAACATCTAGTTCACTAATAACCGTTGGCTCTGATACCAACTTCTGTCACACCCCAAAAACGTCGCAGCGGAATATAAAATTTAGTGGTGACAGAAGTTGGTGCCCATTAATATCTTGTTGAACGATGCATCAAATTGTTGGACATTTTAACTTAATTAAAACATAGATTTTTAAAACATAAGTCTTAAAGTTCATCACAACCACACCATAGTTAAGTTGTCTTGATCCTTATGGATCTTATTACATTTGTCCCAAATAGTTTTAAAAATTTGTCCAACGCATTATCAAACCAAACATGCATCAACAACCACAAGATAAGCCATAATTCCCGAAGCCGAACTCAAGTACCTGAAGAACACGTTAAAATCAAGTGTCAACACAAAGGAGGGTGAGTTCACATATTCAAATTTAAAATAATTTGATCCAAGGAAAAACTTTCTAATTATGTGTTTATAATAAAAACATCCATATAATTTTTAAGAAAGTTAATTTATTTCCTTGTAAAAACTCAAGGGTCAGCCGTCGCATGCATTTCCGTAGAACCTTCCGACCATAGACATCTTCCCAAGTTTACATATTAAATTAATAGAATAAAATGTTCGGACTCGTAAGTTAGCAAGACATTACGAACTATATATTAACAATGAAGGTATAATCAATGCTAGACTATAAACAGAATATCAATTCGTCGTTTGACTTGACACAGGGCGATCGGTCATGACGGGGTTGTCAACCCTATAGATCTACCAACAATTTCTCATGTGCAATACTTAAATGATTAAACAACTTCACTTGCGCATGGCCCATATCGAAGCCATCTATGATGCCTGCCTCACGTACAATATATATATCCTACTAATAATGATAAATTTAATATATGATGTTGTATGAATTCCCTGAAATCCCCACCAAAATGTAAGCCTATGCTGATACTTGCTCTCTTGAGATCAAGCAAATTCGTCCCAACTGCACGGTCGTTACCCCCCAAACACCGTACAGATCCCCGTTTCTCCCCGAAACATATTTATTCACCAAAACCGTTTCTCCCCGAAACATATATATTTTACAAATCCATATATTTTCAATGAAATTATACAATTTATATATCAAAAGGTATGTTTTATTCAAAAACAATATTAAACCCTTTTTAGGCCTGTTCTTCCCCCAAAACATATACAAAACAGTAAAAAGACGGGGTTTAGTGACACTCACCTTTGGGTGCGTATTTTAAATAGCGCAATCCCACAAATTGATTTCTACACGTCCTATTATACGTAGGAACGATTTATAAATCAATATATCACAAAATTCCTAAGTTTCTCCGTATCTTAGAATTTTCACATAACTTTGAGATTTTCTCAAAAAGTTATCGTTTTAGATTATGTTGGCACGTTAATATATATATATGAGTTCATATATATATATATATATATATTTAAGATTTTGCGACTTGAACGATTTTATTGGTGACAATTATCATGTAAATCCGTGAACACACCTGTTTATACGTAATATTGGTGACCATTATGCAGGTACCATTTGCGTGTCGTAATATATATACACATAAACGTACACATAAACTAAATATCATAACATGCGAAATCTCGTTAACTTATTTATTTTATCATTTTTAAAGCATGCATACATAAAATAACTTATATGTATCAATTTTCATGCTTGACAAACAAGTAACACATTTAACGCGATTTTACCGATTCTACCGCTTTAAGCGTACAAGCGTACATGCGTAGTCTAAACTCCCGCTATCATGTCAACACTTAGCATATTATCATAGACACATATCTAAATCACATAACACATTTTAACACATAAGGTTCACTCATAAATAACCCATGCTAGTGTATATTGTAAAACGCGTATTTTAGTGATTCGGTAATGTTTTCGAGCGTCGAAAGTCACGTATGACTAACCAACCACCAAGTAAACTTAATATAAGTTAAAATACTTATATTTAAACTAAAATTATTAGTTTACTTACTGATTTAAAACAGTTTTATATAAAGCCTTCGAAAGGCCGATTTTTAACCGTTTTACCGCATAGTTTTGCGTTAAACGTTACCATAACCATCCCAACTCGTAATGACTTAATATTTTAACATAATACATGTTATTTACTAATTAAAATGATGGTTAAAATCAGATTAGTGCAGTTTTTGTGTAAGTCACATAAATCATGTGATTTCACGTATTTTACAACACAAAAAGCACCAAGTACAAGATGCAAAGCTAGTAAACTTTATGACAAAATTTTATACCATTTTAACACTTCAAATATTCATATTTTTAGTGTTTAGAATCTGATTTAAAATTTATTTTTATCAAATCATACTCAAACATTCTTACATTTATGAACATGTGACAAAACCTACATGCATGCATACATACATATATATACATGGTATATATACATACATATATGAACTTCCAAAAGTTCACTTTTGTGTCATCTTTTTAAATCAAAGAACCTTCTTGTATGACACCTTTTTTATTCATACATGAAACTATCTTTCAAAAATCTCATCAATCAAGAATCAACTAAAATGAAAACATAAATATACACCCATATACATACATCCTACAGCTATACATACATATGTACACACATCCATTTCACTTTGTTTAAAAACTCATTCATTATTAGTTTCAAGTTTGTGATTAATTCCAAGTTCAAGAGAAACCTTCCAACATCACTATCATCACCAAGAATCAAGAACATGATTTTTGAAAATAAGTTTATACCTTTCAAGTTTTTGGTGGGTTTTGACAAGATTTTTGATGTTTGGAGCTTGTTTCACCTTGAAAACACCTTTGGATCTTCAAAAGACCTTGAAACCTTCTTGAAATGAACTTGGATCTTCAAGAACAAGATTGAAAAATGAAAATGGATGTTGTAAGGGGAGTGTTCAGCCATAGCTTTTAGAGAGAGATAGAGTGAGATTGTGTTTTTGATTTTTGATCTTGGAATTGTGAAGATATGGAGTGTTAGAGAGAGCTTAATCATCACTTTAATCTTCCAAGAACCATCAAGTGTAGGAGGGTGTAGGTCCCCTTGATGTATGGATCTTTCACAGAATTGTCAATCCAATCAAGAGTGCGGAATCCTCTTGATCAGAATATAGCAGAATGAGTAGAAACAGAAATCACTTTCAAACCGGGTTTCTATTGATTATCTATTACAAGAATTACAATCAATCTAATCCCTAACAACCACAAATTCGTCCAAGCCTTTAGACTCTCACGAATTCTCTCTCAAACTCTATTTTGGCTGATTAACCTAAACCCTAAAGTCTAACCTTGTTTATATAACACAAGGTTGCTACTTGGGCTAGAGTTTCCTACATGGGCAAGCCCAATTCGTCCCCCTAGACTGAAACTGGGTTTTGTTTAGCCCAAACTCAAAATCTAACTATTACAAAGCTAAACCCACTAACCGTTTATCGTTTAACTTATTACAAGATATCCAAAGACCAAATCTAAGTTGTTGTCACAAACATGCACCAACAAACTCCCCCTTGACAATAGCTTTATAAAATAACTTTGTCTTCAGTCATCTTGCATTCTTCATGTAATCTTGCACTGTCTTTGATCTTTCGATAGCTTCAGCTTCAATAGCTTCTATCAGCAACAGACTCCCCCTAAGCTGATGCATCCAATCACCAAATCTTCAAAAACTTTAGCGTTTGAGTAAACTCCAGTTCAGCATATGTATAGCAATCTTCAAACTCTTCAACTTTGTCTATAATGTAGAAAGAAGGTTCTACCATGCATCCAATCAAACTCTCACCACTTCACAGCAACTCATCACTTTAACTTCTCAGCAACACACTGTTTCAATCTATATACTATAAAACAAACATCTCGAGAAACCATAAGATTTTTTCAACACAGTTGAATAAATTATTATTATTCAAGAGATTATATCACAAATTAAGCATTTTCAATTTCTTCACCAGCACGCAAAACTTTTTAATCACACCCTATAACCTGCATGATTTAAAATTTTGAACTCACTTTCTAACACCGTCTCCCCCTATCAGTAACAATTCCTCCAAGAATAATAGTTTTCCGTACATTAAGAATTTTAAACAGAAAAAGACACTATTTTTGGATTTTTATATTTTTGAAAGCAAGTAAATAACAAAACAAATAAACACTCTATTTTTGTGAGAATCACCGGTAAGAAGATCATATCAGCACAATCAAACTATTTCACACCATTAGCTAATTCTTTATGTAATTTTTCGTGAAAAGCAGTCCAAGACGATTACAAGTATGTTTCTCCACTTAAACAAAATGCATGAACATTTCAAGTTCCATTACCGTATGATACGTTAAGGTAATATTATTACTGATATACTAGTGTGTCCCACTTCAGGATATACCGCCACGATCAAGGTATGCACAAAGATTCATCGTAGTAGATGAGTATACTGAATTCATCTGTTTTGTTTTTCAACGTATAGATAATTGGTGATCAGGTCAGTACTCCGTACAGCAAAGAGACCAAAATATCTAACGAGGGCTATGACAAATACCATTTTTGGTACGATTTTATGCATTTTGCACATTTGAATGACTCTCTAGGAGAGCTTCTTCATTTTTAGGGATTTGGCATTTTTTGCTCTTTTAAGATATCCTGGTTGTGCCTAGGTCAGCATGTATCTGGATGCAGCAGAAGGACAACCCTGATATCCCCAGATGAAATAACAGTATAAAGACCCCAAACTTCAGATTTTGGCAATCTATCAACGCAAGATTTAAGGTCATTAAACCATACACCACTGATGTGTTCCCCACTCATACTCAGTTTATTTAGGTTTATATCACATTGGTAAGTTGATTACTTCATGCTTTTGCCTACTGGTACATCATATGATGAAGCTGCTATTACACTTAAGCAATTTAATTTATTTTCAGTGTGACAGTCTAACTTGCTGATGTACTATCATTTCTTCTTTTTCACACAGTGATAACTCATTTTTTATTTTCTATTTTTTTAAGTTTTTTATTTTTTTAATGTTTTTGATTTTTTGATTGTTAAGAAAAGCAGTAAACTATTTACAAAATTCTTATGAAAAACCAGTTATTCAGGATTCCTCATCTCGTTGAGTTCGACTAAATGTTCAAAGCGAGCCTTGTCAAAAGCTTTAGTATAAAGATCTGCCAGGTTATCTAGTGTGTCGACTAGATGTAATTCAATTAGTCTCTTTTCAGCACAATCCCGTATAAAATGATGACGTATGTTAATGTGTTTTGTGCGACTGTGTTTCACGGGATTATTTGTTATTGAAATTGTGGCATTATTGTCTATCATAATAGGAGTACGAGTGAAATCCAAACTGTAATCACGCATCTGCTGTTGAATCCAGAGAACCTGAGAGCAGCAGCTTCCCGCAGCAATATATTCAGCTTCACACGTAGAGGTAGACACACAAGACTGCTTCTTGCATTGCCAAGACACAATCCTGCCTCCTAAGAACTGACAACCACCTGTTGTAGACTTCCTGTTTGACTTGCATCCCCAGAAGTCTGAGTCAGTGTAAGCAACAAAATTCATATCACTATCAACTGGATACCACAACCCAAGTTTAGGTTTCCCCTTCAAGTAACGAAGAATCCGCTTCACTACTTTCATGTGTGACTCTTTTGGATTTGCCTGATATCTGGCACACAAGCATACGGCAAACATGATGTCGGGTCTTGAAGTAGTCAAGTACATTAGAGAACCAATCATTGCCCTGTATTGTGTTGGATCAACGTCTTCAGTACTTTCATGATCTGGGCCAAGATTGTGATTTTCGCAAATGGGTGTGTTGAAAGTAGAGCAATCATTCATTCATTTTGAACCGACTCAAAATGTCATACATATACTTTGTTTGATGAATAAACATCCCATCCTCCTTCTGTTCAACTTGTAATCCCAGAAAGTAAGACAGCTCACCCATAGCGCTCATTTCAAACTTGCTTTTCATCACCTTCTCGAACTCTTTACACAAGTTTTCATCAGATGACCCAAAGATGATGTCATCCACGTATACCTGTACCAGCAGGAAATCTTCCTTCTTCCTCTTAATGAATAGTGTACTGTCAATCTGACCTCTTTCAAAACCATTCTTGATCAGATGTGTAGACAATGTCTCGTACCACGCCCTAGGAGCTTGATGTAATCCATACAAAGCCTTATCAAGTTTGTAAACCCGATCTGGATAGTCTGGATCAACGAACCCATCTGGTTGTGAGACATACACCACTTCTTGGACTTTCCCGTAAAGAAATGCACTCTTCACGTCTAGTTGGTAAACTTTGAAGTCCTTGAATGTTGCGAAATCCAGAAACAAACGAATTGCCTCCAACCTTGCCACTGGTGCAAACACTTCATTGTAATCAATTCCCTCTTGCTGATTGAAACCTTTAACAACCAACCGAGCCTTGTTTCGCGTGACGATCCCTCTTTCATCCTTCTTGCACCTAAATACCAATTTAGTGCCAATCTCTCTTTCACCTTTAGGAAGGTCAACTAACTCCCAAACCTTCAACTTTGCAAACTGGGCCAATTCCTCTTGCACAGCTTCAACCCATGAATTGTCTTTAAGAGCCATGTGTATGTTTTTAGGCTCCTCTTGGGAAATAAAGCAACTATACAAGCACTCGTTCACAATCCCAGTCTTCTCAATCGAAACAAATAAACCAGAATTCGCTGCTATGCTTCTCCTAGTCTGAACACCTGCAGTAGGATCTCCAAGTATCATGTCAACTGGATAATCTCTATTTGCTCGTGTAGTAGCAACGGTATCCACTTCTAAGTTATCACCCAGGTTTGATCCAACCTCCCCTTGAATGTTCTGATCCGCAAATGGATTATGCCTTCATCTTCTCCAATTATCATTGTTTGAATCAGCTGAGATTCATCTCCATTAGAAAACTCATGAATATTAAATGATTTAAAAACGCTTTCATAATCATATAATATAGCTGGACCACTCGTTGATTGTTGAGGTTTGTATGAAGTAATTTCAACATTAAAGACAACCTCAATTTTACCAGTTTTTAGATTAAAAACCCTTTTATTCGGTGTGCCAGGCACATAGCCTAGAAAGTAGCCATCGTCAGCCACCTCACCGAATTTTTGTTTATCTTTATTTCGCATAATGGTTCAGGGTAATCCAAATGGTTCAAAACCTTCTAAGTTTGGTTTCTTGTTAAACATCAATTCATGACAAGTTTTATTAAAACGTTTAACAGTCAAAACTTTCTTTAGGACGTAGCAAGCTGTATTCACAGCTTCTCCCCAGAAAAGAACTGGTAGCTTTGAATCTGAAAGCATCGTCCTAGCGGCTTCAATCAACGTCCTGTTTTTCCTCTCAGCAACTCCATTTTGTTGAGGTGTATAAGGAGCAGAATATTGATGTTCAATTCCCTTTCGAAGACAATAGAGATCCAGAATTCGATTCTTGAACTTCGTGCCATTATCACTCCTTATCCTCTTAATCTTTGCATCATGAACATTTTCCAATTTTGTAAAAAGATCTATCAACATCTCTGCTGTCTCAACTTTTGCACCTAAAAAGAAAACCCATGAATAACGTGAGCAATCATCAGTGACAACTAAACAATAGTACTTTCCACCTATGCTCCTCACGTTCACTAGACCGAATAAATCCATGTGAAGTAATTCATAAGGGGCATCTATGGAATTTACTGTTTTAGACTTATGAGGTTTCTTGTGTTGTTTTCCCTTTTGATATAGAAGACATTTATCTTCCACTTGAAACCTCTGCATTGGAACCCCTTTCACTAACTCATTTTTAACAAGGTAATTCATTTTTCGATAGTGAATATGGGCCATGCGTCTGTGCCACAACATCGATTCAGCTTCAGATGCTTTTGATAGTAAACACGCCACCACAGCATTTGGATCCTTAGCACCCATGTCCATGACATAAGTGTCATTTCTCCTTGGCGCTCTCATCACTATCCAATCGTCCGGAATCACCAAACCTAGTTTCAACACTAATGCTTCATTCTTGGTAAAATGGACCGAATGACCCTTGTTGCAGACTTGTGACACGCTCATCAGATTGTGTTTAAGCTGCTCCACATAGTTCACTTTGTCCAGTGTGATCTTCCCATTGGTCACTTTTCCTCGTCCTGTAATTCTACCACCTTTAGCACCCGCAAAATTCACATTTCCACCATCATAATCTTCAAACTCAGTCAACAATCTCGCATCCCCCGTCATGTGCCTGGAGCAGCCAACATACCATAAGTTGATAATCCTCCTTAGCACCTCCTGCACACACCAACCAAAAATTAGTTAGATGGGGGGGACCCAAGCCTTAATGGTCTTGGGTCGTCCAAATTCACCAACTACTGGAACATCCATCCAATATCCATTACTCCTAACTGGAGTCTTGGATCTCAGACCCGTTGATGGAATTTGATTTTGATTTCCACCAGGTCTTTGGTCCTGAGGGTTCCTATATGTGTTTGGACTTTTTTGACCTTTGAAAATTTTGATTTTGATACCTTGAATTTTGATTCCAAGAAGCATTATTGTTGTAATTTCTAAAGCCATTGTTATAAAAAGTTCGACCACCATTATTTTGGTATCGATTTTGATATTGACCTTGACTTTTGAAATTAATAGAATTATGATTGTTCATTCTTGGTGAACTGCTTCTAGGTCTCTCATATCTGCCTGGTGGAGATCTAGGCTGAAATCTTGGTTGATTTCTTTGAAAACGAGGAACTTGTGGAATTCCTTTTTCAGCCTTATCTTCACCAATAGCAACATTCTCTGGTTGCTTATGAGCAGATTTCTTTGGAGAATTTGCAACTTTCTCCTCAGTATTATCACCACTCTTCTCTGGTGACTTCTCTCTCTTCTTTTCACTCACTTGTGCTTCAGTCTTTTTGTTAGGACAGCAGCTAGCTACATGTCCCTTTGTGTGACACTTGAAGCACGATCTCTTTTTCGAAGACTTCTTCTCAGAAGCCTTTGAACTAGATTTGGGATTTGATGATGATGCCTTAGAAGGATTTTCTTTAGTTTGCTTAATTTCAGCTTTTTCAATTTTCTTATTTTTAGCAAACTCTACATTCTATTCGTTTTCAATAACAGCTGTTTCGTTTTTCATGTCACTTCCTTGAACAAAATTAATTTTTTTAACAAATTTGGATTCTTATTCTTAGGATGTGAAGTTTTCTTTTTCAAAACAGGTTTGCTGTTATTATCCTTCTTAGCATCATCACTCTCTGACACATTTCCTTGACTTGATGTGGAACTACTTGGTGATGTTGACCCAAAGTCCATGAGCTCATCTTCATCAGGCAAGAAAGAATAGTCATGACTAACAGGAGGTGGAACTTCATTGAAACCATGGAATCCCACACTGGTTATGTCATTACTTTTCTTCAAGCCACCCATCATGTGTTTCATAACAAAAGTAGAGTCCCTGAATTGACCTAATTTATTTTCAAGTTCAACAGTTTTTCGTTTAATTTGCAGGTTAATGCTTCAATTTTACTTTCATAACCTTTTATCTTCTTCAAGTATGATGATTCGTTTCTTTTAGCAAAAAGGTTTGATTCTTTAATGTTAGACATCTCGCTTACCAAACTTTGGTTTTGTGTGGACAACCTGTGTGACACCTGTGTCACTTCAACCATCAAACAAATGCCAAACCAATGAAATATTGTATTTCATACTTGGGATTTGTAAAAATATGTGTATCGTTTGCACATATCAACTCTTGTTCGATTTCAAGCTTTAAATCGCTTTCTGGAGGGTTATACGTGCTCTGATGCGTAGATATAACCAGTTTAATGCAACGAACACTCTGGAATAGTGAAATAGGCTTAACATACCCTAAATAACCTTTACATAACTTAGAAATAAGTTTTGGATGGTTTGGTATGCCGAAATCAAGTTAAATCGCTTACAGGGACTAAAGTTGACAAACTGCGAAAGTATGCCAATTTGAACTATAACAGACATTCCAGAACATGACCATAAGTTAAACATACCCTAAATATCCTTTACATAGCTTAGAAATAGTCTTTGATGGGTTCGGTGTGCTAAAATAAACTTTTGGGTCATTCAGGGACTAAAAGCGTCAAAAAGTGCACAAGTTTGCACTTTCGCGCATAACTTAGGTTCTGAATACATCCGGACATCCAAAAATTTATTTAAGCATTAAAATATTTTATTTTGGTGTTTGGCATGATAAAAATCCATTCGTCGCGCAATTTGGACCGTTTTAACGATCGTTACTGTGACAACTCGTATTTCAGAACCTATCCTTGTGTTTAATGTAACGTATGCGAACTTTGTGTGACTATGTGATATATTGGTTTTAATGAGTAGCTATAAATTGTACGTTACGTATTTTGTGTGATAGTATTATTAGTGAGAATATTGAATAATTCTTGGTCGCGCAACACTAGCCAGTCGCACAACATCTCTTGAGCCGTACACTATGTCTTTACTCACACGGCCCACTATGATTGAACTCGAGACAAGAGGCAGCCCATACAAGGGTTCGGCCCAACACTCTCTTTTCTATGTATACGTGAACATGTAGGCATATTCCACAACTCCTTGCCATATCGTAAACCCTAGAAATTTATTTCCTCTCACTTGATGTGCGACGGCAGTGGACACCCCCCCCCCCTTTCTACTTGTGATTGCATCTCGATTAATTGGGTCTTCGGTTAGTGATTCTCGCTTATGATTTCATACTTGTATAATGATTATGGGTTTTATGGTATTTGTTAGTTGTTACTTGATTGATTTTATCATGAACTATTTGTGGTTACCATGTGGCATCGGTTATGCGATTGTTTAATATAAGGTCATGATGATCCTGTTAAATATTAAAGTATGTGTAGCATTTATATTTCTAGGGAATCGATGAGTAAATCAATTATGTGATCGGTCCAATGTAATCGAAGTATTGTGGCCATGTGAATTTTATAAGTATTGGTAATCATTCAAAAGCAATTAACTTAGAGATAGAAAAAGGCATGTGAAATCTGACCAAGTCATGTGGTTAACATAAGGAATTGTCAGTAAGTATTGCAAGGTTATAAAATATTGAAATCAAATTGATGTGTACCAATTAGTTTAGTTGTCGGCCATCTAAACAATAGTCAAACTATGACATCATAAGGATTCTTGTAACAATTGTTTCAGAAATAAGTTGTCAGATCTATTATCACGGTCCAATAGAATGATTATATGATTAAAGGGTTGGTCCGATTGAATCATTATTAACTGTTAGTGTGGTTTAGGGTTGCGGTTGTTGTGTAACTGTTAGTGATGATGATTACCCGTTTTGATCGAATGTTGTTTGGGTTGGAAACTGTTAATTGTTGACGGATAACTACATAAAAGGAAACCATAAAACTGATTGCATAAAATCCGGACATTTAAACTAATCGTACAAGAGGTTCCCCCCCCCCCCCTCGCACAAGACATCCTGTTCGCACAAACGGTCCCTAGTCGCACAAAGAGCAGTGAGTCGCACAAGATATATGTTGGTTTAATTATTTGGGCCAGTCACTTATTTAACTACTTATACTACTTTGGGATTCTTGTCTTGGTAGGCCGTATGTTTATATGTATCGGGCTGGGTAACAAGGCCGACCGCACAAGATGGATTAATTACTGATATGTAGGGCCGTGAAAATGCATGTAGTTGTGTTTGGATCTTCTGATTATTGGGCCGGGTACTGTTGGGCTCCAACGGGTGAATCGCACAAGGCTTAATGACTTGTGCGAGCCCAACCTATTAAATCGTACAAGTGTTTAGTGTGTTATGAAATTAATTGTTAATGTGTTACACGTGCTTGCCGTGATTAATGTGTGTTGAGAACCTGTTAGACTATGTGTAATCATAGGTACTTTATTTGAACCTAAACCTAACTTGTATGATAACCATGTTAGGACGTGGTTGACCACTAGCTGCTAGACTTGACTTTTCTGTGTAATCTGCCGAGCAAACCAAGGTGAGTTCACACTCTACAAAGCATGGGATTCCCAGGGGATTGGGAACGGGGTTAAGGAATATGGATTCCTCGTCCTTTCTTGGGTAGGACAGTAATGGTTCAGGAATGTAATTCCTCGTCCTCACGGACAGATAACTATACTAGACCAAAACTCTCTATCACGAAGTCCCTCCTTTTTATATCGACTTAATCGCCGGGCCAATGGCGAGCGGGTCATTAGTTAGATAGCGCTATTTAGGTCTGACAAGCCTCACACCGTGCCGCAGAGGACGGGCGTGAACTAATGGATCTGGGGCACGTCAATGCTGATAGACATTGACAGTTTCAGGGCACTTAAACATGACTTCAGTCAGTAGTCAATATGGTAACGAGTCTAGTGTATACATGGGGTAGCCCCCACGGCCGAAATGCCAGATAACTATCATGGGGTAGCCCCCACGGCAGGATTGCCAGAGTAAATGGGTTAAACAAAGGGTTAAACATATCACGTTTTCAACTATGGGGTAACCCCCACGGCAGGAACGCCAGTTAAAGGAAACTGTTTTTTTGGAACAACTTAAAACGAACACCCAACCGTGAACTCACTCAACTAGTTGTTGACTCGTTACTACATGCTTTGCAGGTCTATAGGTACTTAGCTGGAGCTTGCACAAGGGAGAGTCGTTGTGGGACATGGACAGCTGTGTGCCATGTTAAACATTTGGATATTTGAACTCTTGATTTGGTTTTAAACATTATGCTTCCGCTCATAACTTAACTATGTTTGTTTTTGGACACTAATCTTGTTGGTTGGACCTTTACAACTAATTATATACTTGTTCGATACGATTAGTGGTTTGATCCTGGTCAGTCACGCCTCCAAGCGGTGATACTCCGCATGTGGATTTTGGGGGTGTGACAGATTGGTATCAGAGCCATTGGTTATAGAGAACTTGGTTTTAATAAAGGAAAACGTTTTTGTTAAAACCAGACTATAACCTGTACAGTGCTCTACGATCCACAACGACGCTTCACTCCACGTGCAAGGCTCGACATTCTAGGTGATATGGTTTACGTTTTATATTGCCTACTTGCTAGATTGCATAGAACTTTTCTCATGGTATGCTTAGATAAACGTAGCAACTATAGTTTGAAAACACATGTGAGCTTGCTTCCCTCTGTCACTCCACACTTACACACATTCGCGACACCTTTCCTATTTGTGTTTCCTTCGATGTGAAGATCATGAGGGAACGTGAGAACCTAACTTAAGCCAGTTGATGGCTCATATCAACGAACAAGTTACGGCAGCACTCGCAGCCGCTCCGGCAGGAGGTATAACCTGTTATTCCGAACCTATCATAGGATGTTAGATCCTACTCTCATGACCCAACTCTCGCGCTTAACCCTGTCTCTTCTTCCTCGCGCAACAAGGTCAGAACGCTCAGCCGCCTGTATGCACATTTAAGACGTTCTTGGACTTTCGTCCTAATACTTTCAGTGGCACTAAAGGAGCTGTTGGACTCCTCCATTGGTTTGAAAAGCTCGAGTTTGTCTTAGAGACGTGTGAATGCCCTGAGGCTCATAAGTTGAATTACGCCACTGGTACTCTCGAAGGCACTACGCTAACTTGGCGGAACGCGCAAGTCCAGATGCTGGGGCTGGCGGCTGCTAATGCCACCCCATGGAATGATTCTTAAGGAACTGATCCAAACGTGAATACCGTAGTTGAGATGACATCCACCAGCTGGAAGTGGAGTTCTTAAACTTGGGGATGACAAGGTAAGAGATAGAAGCGTACACGAAACGTTCCAACGAACTGACAGTATTATGTCCAACTAGGGTGGATTCCCCCATCAAGCGCATTGAGCTGTACCTCAAAGGCTTAGTACCAGAGATTCAAAGTCATGTGACTTCTGCTAACCTTGCTACCATCCAGGATGTTACTCGTCTTGCTCATTGTCTCACGGACCAGGCAGTGTAACAAAACAAACTGCCGAAGCGTATTAATGCTGCTACAACTACTTCGGATGCTCCCAATGACAACAAACGCAAGTGGAATGGAAATTCGAGCAAGGGTCCCACTTCGGTTCAGCCTCAGCCGCAGCACAGGAGCTCTAGTCAGCAGTCTTTTGGTGATCAAAGTCAGAGTGGATACAGGGGAAACCACCCTAAGTGCAGTCGATGTAATTTGCATCACAGCGGGCAATGCAACAGAGATCGTTGTCAGAGATGCAACGAGCTTGGTCATGGAGCCAAAGATTTTAGAATCTCACATCCTGCAAACAAGGACTGACAATAGCAGCCACAAGCTCCACAGAATCAGCAGCAACAGCAGAGTAACAAGGGATGTTATCAGTGTGGTGCTGAAGGTCACTTCATGAGACACTGCCCACAGTTGAACCAGAACCAGAACCACAGCCAAGGAAACA
Organism: Helianthus tuberosus; assembly: GCA_030545235.1. NCBI lineage: Eukaryota > Viridiplantae > Streptophyta > Magnoliopsida > Asterales > Asteraceae > Helianthus > Helianthus tuberosus. The sequence goes on along the minus strand of CM060424.1, from coordinate 104,063,726 downwards.
AGAACAACAATGGGACAACAACAGGGGTAATAATGATGGCGATGGTGCCCGGGGTCGAGTGTTCGTTATTAGACAGAGTGATCTTAGGAATGACCCCAACATTGTGATGGTTTTGACATCGTTATTGGTATAAATTGGCTACCTCAACATCGAACAGAGATTCTTTGTAACGGAAAGATTGTCCGTATTCCTCGCCCAGGTGATGAACCTCTCATGATTCGTGGCGACAAGAGTGGTGCTGTTGTGAGCATCATCTCTTCCCTTAAGGCCCAAAAGTGTTTGCGTAAGGGCCACACTGCTTTTTTTTTTTTTTTTTTTTTTTTTTGGCTCTCGTTACTGACACCTCGAAGGAAGAGAAAAAGATAGAAGACTTTCCGATTGTACGTGATTATCCTGAGGTATTTCCTGAGGAACTACCTGGCCTCCCGCCTCATCGACAGGTCGAGTTCCAGATCGAGCTAGCTCCTGGGGCAGCGCCCATAGCTCGTGCACCGTATCGCTTAGCTCCATCAGAGTTAAAAGAGCTATCTACGCAACTGCAAGAACTCTTAGATAAGGGTTTTATTCGTCCTAGCTCGTCGCTCTGGGGAGCTCCAGTGCTATTTGTGAAGAAGAAAGGCGGTACGTTCAGAATGTGCATCGACTACCGTGAGCTGAACAAGGTGACTTTGAAGAATCGCTATCCTCTTCCACGCATTGACAACCTATTCGATCAACTACAAGGGTCGAGCTACTACTCAAAGATTGATTTGAGATCAGGGTATCACCAGCTGAGAGTCCGAGAAGAGGACGTCTCTAAAATAGCCTCTAGAACACATTATGGACACTATAAGTTTTTGGTCATGCCTTTTGGGATGACAAACGCACCAGCGGTCTTCATGGACTTGATGAATCAAGTGTGCAAGCCGTACCTAGACAAGTTCGTTATTGTATTCATTGACGACATTCTCATCTATTCGAAGAGTCAGGAGGAACACGAACAACATTTACGACTTATTTTGGAACTCCTTCGAAAGGAACAGCTGTACGCCAAGTTTTCGAAATGTGACTTCTGGCTTCGTGAAGTCCATTTCTTACGCCATGTAGTGAACAAGGATGGGATTCACGTTGATCCATCCAAGGTAGAGTCAATCAAGAGCTGGCCTGCACCTCGTACGCCAACGGAAATTCGCCAATTCTTGGGATTGTCAGGTTACTATAGGAGATTTATCAAGGATTTTTTTTCTAAGATTGCTCAGCCTCTTACTTCACTAACGCAGAAGGGCGTTGTTTATCGTTGGGGAAACGCACAGGAGTTAGCGTTTCAGCACTTAAAGGATAGACTTTGTAGTGCACATATTCTTTCATTGCCAGAGGGCACAGACGACTTCGTGGTTTACTGTGACGCATCCATTCAGGGTCTTGGTTGCGTATTGATGCAGCGGGATAAAGTTATAGCCTACGCCTCACGTCAACTCAAGGTTCATGAAAAGAACTACACTACACACGATCTAGAGCTGGGAGCGGTTATTTTTTTGCGCTTAAGATATGGCGACACTACTTATATGGCACCAAGTGTGCTATCTACACTGATCACAGAAGCCTCGAGCACATCTTTAAACAGAAAGAACTTAATATGCGACAACGACGATGGGTCGAACTGCTGAATGACTACGAATGCTCAATCAGGTACCACCCGGGCAAAGCCAATGTTGTGGCCGACGCCCTCAGTCGAAAGGACACTGCGCCTAAGCGCGTACGAGCTTTACAACTCACTATACAGTCTAACCTTCCTTCTCAAATACGAAATGCTCAGGTAGAAGCATTGAAACCAGAGAATGTCAGGGCTGAAGCCCTACGCGGCTTAAGGCAACGCTTAGAACAGAAGGAAGACGGTGCTTACTACGTAACAGGACGCATTTGGGTCCCACTTTATGGCAACCTACGAGAGCTTGTGATGGATGAGGCACACAAGTCTCGCTACTCAGTGCACCCTGGTTTGGACAAAATGTACCACGACATCAAAACCACATATTGGTGGCCTAGCATGAAGGCCCACATAGCAACTTACGTTAGCAAGTGCTTGACTTGCGCGAGAGTCAAGGCGGAATACCAGAAACCTTCAGGCCCACTTCAAAAACCAGAGATACCACAATGGAAATGGGAGCAAATTTCCATGGATTTTGTTACTGGCCTGCCTAGATCACAACGTGGTAACGATACTATTTGGGTGATTGTGGATCGACTCACAAAGTCTGCTCACTTCTTGGCTATCAAGGAAACAAATAAGTTCTCCACCCTAGCAGAAGTATATCTCAAGGAAGTTGTCTCGAGGCATGGGGTGCCCATCTCTATCATCTCGGATCGAGATGCACGTTTTACTTCAGAACTATGGCAAGCAATGCACAAGTCCTTTGGCTCAAGGTTAGATATGAGCACAGCTTATCACCCGCAAACGGATGGGCAGTCGGAACGTACCATCCAGACCCTCAAAGACATGCTTAGGGCATGTGTGATTGACTTTGGCAATGGCTGGGAAAAGCATCTGCCGCTTGTGGAATTTTCGTACAACAATAGCTACCACACCAGCATTAAAGCTGCTCCGTTTGAGGCATTGTACGGGCGTAAATGCCGGTCACCTCTTGTTGGGCAGAGGCGGGGGATAGTCAGATTACTGGTCCAGAACATGTAGTGGACACAACGGAGAAAATTGCTCAGATACGACAACGAATGGCGGCAGCTCGTGACCGTCAGAAAGTCTACGCCGATAAGGGCAGAAAACCACTAGAGCTCCAGGTTGGGGAGCGTGTACTACTCAAAGTTTCACCTTGGAAGGGTGTGGTTCATTTTGGCAAACGGGGCAAACTTAACCCACGGTACGTTAGACCCTTCGAAGTCATTGAGAAGATAGGCAAGGTGGCCTACAGATTGAACTTACCAGCAGAACTCAGTGCAGTTCACGACGTTTTCCATGTGTCAAATCTGAAGAAGTGTCTGTCAGATGAGACCCACGTAGTTCCCTTGAAGGAGCTCACGATCGACAGGCAGTTACGATTTGTCGAGGAACCTGTTGAAATCACGGACCGGGATGTTAAGGTCCTCAAGCGTACTAGAATACCTCTCGTTCGAGTTCGTTGGAACTCACGTCGCGGCCCAGAGTTCACCTGGGAACGCGAAGATCATATGAAACAAAAGTATCCCCAACTGTTCGCAACCGGTACAACCACTACTGAGGCTGAAGCTACGGAATTTCAGGACGAAATTCCAGATCAACGGGGGGAGGATGTGACACCCCAGGAAAACCAGGAAAACCATGCAACTTAACTAGCTTCCTCAGTGGGTACGTGCTAAATTTCGGGACGAAATTTCTTTCAACTTGGGGATAATGTGACAACTCGTATTTTAGAACCTATCCTTGTGTTTAATGTAACGTATGCGAACTTTGTGTGACTATGTGATATATTGGTTTTAATGAATAGCTATAAATTGTACGTTACGTATTTTGTGTGATAGTATTATTAGTGAGAATATTGAATAATTCTTGGTCGCGCAACACTAGCCAGTCGCACAACATCTCTTGAGCCGTACACTATGTCTTTACTCACACGGCCCACTATGATTGAACTCGAGACAAGAGGCAGCCCATACAAGGGTTCGGCCCAACACTCTCTTTTCTATGTATACGTGAACATGTAGGCATATTCCACAACTCCTTGCCATATCGTAAACCCTAGAAATTTATTTCCTCTCACTTGATGTGCGACGGCAATGGACACCCCCCCCCCCTTTCTACTTGTGATTGCATCTCGATTAATTGGGTCTTCGGTTAGTGATTCTCGCTTATGATTTCATACTTGTATAATGATTATGGGTTTTATGGTATTTGTTAGTTGTTACTTGATTGATTTTATCATGAACTATTTGTGGTTACCATGTGGCATCGGTTATGCGATTGTTTAATATAAGGTCATGATGATCCTGTTAAATATTAAAGTATGTGTAGCATTTATATTTCTAGGGAATCGATGAGTAAATCAATTATGTGATCGGTCCAATGTAATCGAAGTATTGTGGCCATGTGAATTTTATAAGTATTGGTAATCATTCAAAAGCAATTAACTTAGAGATAGAAAAAGGCATGTGAAATCTGACCAAGTCATGTGGTTAACATAAGGAGTTGTCAGTAAGTATTGCAAGGTTATAAAATATTGAAATCAAATTGATGTGTACCAATTAGTTTAGTTGTCGGCCATCTAAACAATAGTCAAACTATGACATCATAAGGATTCTTGTAACAATTGTTTCAGAAATAAGTTGTCAGATCTATTATCACGGTCCAATAGAATGATTATATGATTAAAGGGTTGGTCCGATTGAATCATTATTAACTGTTAGTGTGGTTTAGGGTTGCGGTTGTTGTGTAACTGTTAGTGATGATGATTACCCGTTTTGATCGAATGTTGTTTGGGTTGGAAACTGTTAATTGTTGACGGATAACTACATAAAAGGAAACCATAAAACTGATTGCATAAAATCCGGACATTTAAACTAATCGTACAAGAGGTTCCCCCCCCCCCCCCCTCGCACAAGACATCCTGTTCGCACAAACGGTCCCTAGTCGCACAAAGAGCAGTGAGTCGCACAAGATATATGTTGGTTTAATTATTTGGGCCGGTCACTTATTTAACTACTTATACTACTTTGGGATTCTTGTCTTGGTAGGCCGTATGTTTATATGTATCGGGCTGGGTAACAAGGCCGACCGCACAAGATGGATTAATTACTGATATGTAGGGCCGTGAAAATGCATGTAGTTGTGTTTGGATCTTCTGATTATTGGGCCGGGTACTGTTGGGCTCCAACGGGTGAATCGCACAAGGCTTAATGACTTATGCGAGCCCAACCTATTAAATCGTACAAGTGTTTAGTGTGTTATGAAATTAATTGTTAATGTGTTACACGTGCTTGCCGTGATTAATGTGTGTTGAGAACCTGTTAGACTATGTGTAATCATACGTACTTTATTTGAACCTAAACCTGACTTGTATGATAACCATGTTAGGACGTGGTTGACCACTAGCTGCTAGACTTGACTTTTCTGTGTAATCTTCCGAGCAAACCAAGGTGAGTTCACACTCTACAAAGCATGGGATTCCCAGGGGATTGGGAACGGGGTTAAGGAATATGGATTCCTCGTCCTTTCTTGGGTAGGACAGTAATGGTTCAGGAATGTAATTCCTCGTCCTCACGGACAGATAACTATACTAGACCAAAACTCTCTATCACGAAGTCCCTCCTTTTTATATCGACTTAATCGCCGGGCCAATGGCGAGCGGGTCATTAGTTAGATAGCGCTATTTAGGTCTGACAAGCCTCACACCGTGCCGCAGAGGACGGGCGTGAACTAATGGATCTGGGGCACGTCAATGCTGATAGACATTGACAGTTTCAGGGCACTTAAACATGACTTCAGTCAGTAGTCGATATGGTAACGAGTCTAGTGTATACATGGGGAAGCCCCCACGGCCGAAATGCCAGATAACTATCATGGGGTAGCCCCCACGGCAGGATTGCCAGAGTAAATGGGTTAAACAAAGGGTTAAACATATCACGTTTTCAACTATGGGGTAACCCCCACGGCAGGAACGCCAGTTAAAGGAAACTATTTTTTTGGAACAACTTAAAATGAACACCCAACCGTGAACTCACTCAACTAGTTGTTGACTCGTTACTACATGCTTTGCAGGTCTATAGGTACTTAGCTGGAGCTTGCACAAGGGAGAGTCGTTGTGGGACATGGACAGTTGTGTGCCATGTTAAACATTTGGATATTTGAACTCTTGATTTGGTTTTAAACATTATGCTTCCGCTCATAACTTAACTATGTTTGTTTTTGGACACTAATCTTGTTGGTTGGACCTTTACAACTAATTATATACTTGTTCGATACGATTAGTGGTTTGATCCTGGTCAGTCACGCCGCCAAGCGGTGATACTCCGCATGTGGATTTTGGGGGTGTAACAGTTACGACTCCCGTCGTAATTAACCAAACAACGCAACCGTACGGCCAAACGAACTGACATCCGAGATATTTTGAGCACATTTTAAGTTCCCTATACTTTAACTTCATTTTAGAGTTTTGAAATGGGGTTAACGGGCCTTAAACGCGTCGGAAATGGCCTTATTACACAACAGGGACCAAAACTGCCAAAAATCAAACTTTCTGGTCTGCAGGTCCTTGCGCACCTCAACACTATGAGTGTTACGGTGCGCAAGCAGTCCCCAGAACATCAGAAGCTTCTGAACAGCCTGTTTCCAGCTGTCGTGCACTCCCAAACCCCTTTCCACCTGTTGATTCCTTATGGTGGGTGGCCAATTAACCTACCACAAGTTTCCAACAAGTGTACGCCTTAGATTCAATCACGGTTTCCCAGAAACGATCCTAACGGATCGGGAAATCCTATAAATACCCACATCCCCCAACTTCAAAACCCACTTGATTTCTTGAAATTTCTCTAAGTTGATGTGTAAAACACTTCATACCTGAGAATATTTGAGAGATCAAAGCTTTCGGGGACCCTTTGTAAGTGTTCCTTCGTTCTTTTATTGCTTTTAGAGTCCGAAAGTCAAACTTTGTTTGACTTTCTGCATTGACAAGTTTATGGTCAATGCGAAGTTCGTTTGAACTTCATAACGTGAGCGTAATCACGATGGTCATAGTCCCTAGTGACTATACCTACTGATTACCACGTTATCTTGGCTCAGTGACGAGTCGTAGTTTCGGCCAAAATACGTGTTATTGCGTATTTTGTAACCAAACTACTCTTAGGTATCAAAACCGTTTGTTTTGATACCAAACTTGTTTTCTAACTTAGTTAAGCATGTTTCAACATGCTTAGCTCGTCACTTTTAGTTTTGTGCTTGTCTAGGGTCGTAAGGGTAAGCGATCTAATCAATCGCTTATGCTTTCGAACCCGACCCATTTGGTCGATCATTAGGATCCGACCAAATACTTTAGGTGACCATAGTAGGTAGGGAATAACCTTCCGAGGTTATACCTTATGGCACGACGTTTAAGTAGTTGTATGATAGGTAGTTTATATGCCTTAGGTAAATTACCAAAATACCCCTTTGATGCCAAAATTCATTTTAAACATATGTAACATAACCTATGACCTCTAAACTGATTTATCAACAATATTAAACATGTTAAGGCATATTCTACTTGTCATAGGACTAGTTAGGCGGTCCGAACGCGTTTCACGCGAACGACGCGTTAAAGTAGCATAAGCTACCTAAACGGGTCGTAATGGGTCGTAAGCACTTAGGTTAGGTTTCATTTAGTATGTAGGCTTTGATAAACCATATGACACGAGTCTCCATACTCGTTTGGTTTACGAACCCTCATTCTATCTAATCCTCCGATTTAGGTTCGGTTTATTAACATAGTTACCTATATTAGGTGCCATTTGATATCCGTGATCTCTAGCATTGTTTGATTGTTACTCAAGGACTACTAAGCAATCTCAAGTGAGTACATAGAACCCCATGTTTTAAATGTTTTCAAGGTGTTTATGTGAGTACATAGACCCCTCTTTTACTGTTTTCCAAACTGTTTTGGGGTGAAACACATATGCCTACTTGTTACTTTCATGCTTTCCTGTTTTCACATCATATACTTGCTAAGTTTATTAGTACATTTATAGTACATGATTTCAATACATTTTATGCTATGTATGCCCATTTTGTGCATATTTAGTACATCACTTTACAATACATTTTATGTTATGTATGCCCATTGTGTGCATACTTAGTACATCACTTTACAATACATTTCATGCTATGTACGCCCATTGTGTGCATACTTAGTACATTGTTTTACATTACACTTATGCTATGTATGTCCATTGTGTGCATACTTAGTACATTGTTTTACATTACACTTATGCTATGTATGTCCATTACGTGCATACTTAGTACATTTTTTTACATTGCATTTCTGTTGCATATGCTCATCCAGCATATGAACACATTATACTACATTTTGAACCGTTGTAACCATTTGACTATGTGAACCGTCGTAACCCTTTGATTATATGAACCGTTTGTAACTATTGAACCGTGTGAACCAGTAGTATCTGTTGACATGATTTACATTTGACAATAGACATTTGACTATACATAAACATTTCTACAATTGTTAAACATTTCATCTTGATGGTTTGGTTTGAGTAAGTGATTTAAGTAACGAGGCGTATGTAATATGATACAAGCACGGTGGATACGCCGCTGGTACTTCCTATATATAAGTGTTTGTATGGTATCACATATTGTAGCGTTATTTGAATCATTTCAATTTGAGACATTTAACATTTTATACAAATAACATACTTTTCACAAGACATTGATTTACAAACAACTGATCTTATACAAACTCATTTTACATGGTTATTCATTTAACCATACATTATTCTCTTATTTATACATATCATCTGATCTTATCGTTTTTCAAATGATTTACAAGACAAAGGAAATTACAAGGTTCATGACTAAACATTTTCTCAAACATAAGTCATGAATTCTGTTTTCACAAAACCTATGTATCTCACAGGCATTTTTATGCTGACGTACCTATTTTCACATGTGTTTTCAAGAGATGATGCATAGGACTTATCAAGACATACTTAGGCGGACCTGTGCCTTAGTGACTTAAAACGAGACAAGAACTAGTTAATTTATGTTATGTACTCTTTGGTTCTTGTTTAAAACAATGTAAACTTTCATGTTTGACTAATAAAACGAAACTTCAATTGCCATGGATTTGAAACAATTAATTCTGTTACAACACTCCCCGACGTTTCCGCCATGTTTTGTATGTTCTACGTGGTCGGGGTGTGACAGAAAAGTTGGTATCAGAGCCAATGGTTATAGGGAATTAGGTTATTAGTAATGCTTTGACCTAGACTATAACCTTCCTAGGACCCTAACGCGAGTTTACTTGCGTTTAGTCATAAAACAATACCGTCACCTATCCTTAGGCGACGACCACAACAAGAACATAAATTTCAAAACCGCTTTGAAAACTAATCTTCTGTTCTAGGATGATTGATTACAAGGTTTTGAACCCTCTGTTATAAGGTTTTGAACCCCTTTGAATTTTCAAAACTCTCGTCAAAGTTTTGGGTCCTAAATAGTGTGAACACGTGCAAACTGGAAGAGTGAATGCCTGTACCCTGAGTTTTCTGTCTAAGGCTAGAGTAAGGCTAGAGTGTTCGTACAAATCCACATAATCGGACTAGTCACTCTTACCTGGGAACTCTTGGGGTGAGTGTCCACTTATAGGCGAGCATGTCTTCGCGATACATTATGAGGATCTAATTGCTTTGATTCAGCCTTTGTGTGTCGTTTGTTTGCTTCGTGGTTCAAACAAATGACCATCACCCATGATTTTGGTTGGTATTTGTAACATCTTATTCTTACCCAATGCCATTTCATTTGTTTTCTCTCTTATTTCCCTTTTTTTTAGAATGCCTCCTCGACGCGAAAATCCGGTATCTATTGAAGAGCTGGCAGCTGTCATTACACAACAAATGACTGTTGCAATCCCGAACATCGTTGCTCAATGTCACCAAGCTCTCAACAACAATAATGCCCCCTGCAACTTCAAGACGTTCAACTCGGCTAAGCCATCAAAGTTTTCTGGGTCTCAAGGAGCGACTGCACTTCTGCAATGGTTCGAGAGTTTAGAGAGCACCTTCAGACATGTTCAATGTCCAAACGAGCGAAAGGTAGACTTTGCATCTAGTGTCTTTGAGAAACGAGCTTTGACATGGTGGAACGGTGTGATGAGAGATAGGGGTGCCGAAGTGGCACTGGCTCAAACGTGGGAAGAACTTCGAGCACTGATGATGAAGGAATTTTGTCCTCGTAACGAGATCAGGGCCTTGGAAAGGGAATTCGACGATCTTAAGCAAGACAGCGGCGAACATCGAGCATACACTGATCGATATGAGGAGCTGAGCCTGTTGTGTCCTACCATGGTTACGCCTTTGGATAAGGTGATCGAAAAATACATTGATGGTCTCCCTGACTCAGTTCAGGACATTGTTACTGGTAGTAACCCCACTACGGTTAGGCAGGCCATTGAGCTATCTGCAACCTTAACTGAATCTCAGATCAGGAAACGTAAGCTTTTCCGAAAGGGTGACAAGAAACCGGTCGAGGAATCGAAACCAATCGAGGAATCAAAGACCATGAATGAACAGACTGGATCCCCTAAGAAGTCAAAGAAGCGAAAGGCTTCTCAGAACTTCGCCATGGTTACTCACAATGATCAAGCCGTCCCCAACCAACCAGCTCAACCCCCTGCTAGGAAGCCATACAATGGAACTTCACCCTTGTGCAACCAATGTAACCTTCATCATCATACTAGTGTGAAGTGCCGCGAATGCCAAATTTGTGGACTTAAAGGTCATACAGCAAAAGTTTGCCGAGCTACAGTTGCGCCAAATCAAGTTGGCAACAATCCTGCTCAAGCTCGCTTTCCACCAGGTTCTTGCTACAATTGTGGCGAGATGGGTCATTTCCGAAGAAATTTCCCAAAGCTTGCTAATGCAAATCCAGCACAGGGATGAGCATCTGACCGACTAGAAGACAACACCCTTTAGAAATAATCACGTCTTATGTATTATTTTCTTTTGTTGTCAAGGTCCATGAAACAGTTGTTATCATTGTATATAGATAAATCTTTTATATACATTGCAATGTATTTATATGGTTGTATGTATAAAGAACATATCCCTTACAATACCGACAATCAAGGAATCGTATTCCTTGGAAAACAAACTACCCCCCAAAATTTTTCTATTTTATGATCTCTTGCGTTTTCCACGAAATTCCTAAGTACCCGTTTCTTCCAAGGAAACGAAGTACAAGGCGCAAGTTACAACACTAGACGAATACCCAAAGTACCACTATAAATCCTTAATAGGGTACCTAAGGGTATTTCCGTAAATCCAAAAATTGATGTGTTCCTTAATTCGAATATTACATTTCTTTGAAAACAAAAATCGAATTTTTGGAAGATCTTCCTATCTTTTTAGATAGATCCCAGAGGACATTGAAGTCCATCGACTGGTTTCCACATCCATTTTCAATCGATAACAAGTTAATAGCAAATTAATAATCAAGTTAAACAACTATGTGATTATGTGCTTATATGTTTCCTTTTATGTTTTTGTGTAATCCAAGTTTTGTTATCCAAATCCTCGTAGAATCTTCCATATCTTTGTATAAGGAATTCATAGTAGGATATCCAAAGGTACTATATTAAATCCTCAATGGGCTTTTACGTAATAGTAAAGACCCTTGGATTATATTGTACTATTCCATAATTAGACCCCCTTGAGTGGTCTAGTTAAACAGATTGATCCAAAAATCTGGTTAGGAATATCATGTGATGAGATAGCTGAAAGGACTCCTTGGTGGCCTAATTAAAAGGATCATTTGTCGATCTAATTAAAAGGACCTTATGGTAGTCTAGTCACACTCATCACAGGTTTGATTTTTCCTCCCCTTCACATTACAAAACAAATTGTGCGGACTGTGCAAGGAATTGCGTAATTATGGATGCATACATAATTATGAAATTCAGTGCACGGAAACCACAGCAAGTTTGGTCGTGTGTCTAGAAATGACTCATTCCGTGCATTTTCATTTCTGAAGAAATTGTGGAAAATGACTCATCCCGTTCATTTTCGTTTCTGAAGAAATTATGGAAAATGACTCATCCCGTTCATTTTCGTTTCTGAAGGAATTGTGGAAAATGACTCATTCCGTTCATTTTCATTCCTGAAGAAATTGTGGAAAATGACTCATTCTGTTCATTTTCGTTCCTGAAGATATCGTGGAAAATGACTCATTCCGTTCATTTTCGTTCCTGAAGAAATCGTGGAAAATGACTCATTCCGTTCATTTTCGTTTCTGAAGAAATTATGGAAAATGACTCATCTCGTTCATTTTCGTTTCTGAAGGAATTGTGGAAAATGACTCATTCCGTTCATTTTCATTCCTGAAGAAATTGTGGAAAATGCTTCATTCTGTTCATTTTCGTTCCTGAAGAAATTGTAGAAAATGACTCATTCCGTTCATTTTCGTTCCTGAAGAAATCGTGGAAAATGACTCATTCTGTTCATTTTCGTTTCTGAAGAAATTGTGGAAAATGACTCATTCTGTTCATTTTCGTTTCTGAAGAAATTGTGGAAAATGACTCATTCCGTTCATTTTCGTTCCTGAAGAAATCGTGGAAAATGACTCATTCCGTTCATTTTCGTTTCTGGAGAAATTGTGGAAAATGACGCATTCCGTTCATTTTTGTTTCTTAAGAATGTCCGTTAAGGAAATGTCAGGATTATGCCTTTCATATCTCTGGTGGTTATTTGACACAAAGTCACAGATAGACTCTTACGAATAAATTTCGGGACGAAATTTCCTAAAGTAGGGGAGACTGTGACACCTGTGTCACTTCAACCATCAAACAAATGCCAAACCAATGAAATATTGTATTTTATACTTGGGATTTGTAAAAATATGTGTATCGTTTGCACATATCAACTCTTGTTCGATTTCAAGCTTTAAATCGCTTTCTAGAGGGTTATACGCGCTCTGATGCGTAGATATAACCAGTTTAATGCAACGAACACTCCGGAATAGTGAAATAGGCTTAACATACCTTAAATAACCTTTACATAACTTAGAAATAAGTTTTGGATGGTTTGGTATGCCGAAATCAAGTTAAATCGCTTATAGGGACTAAAGTTGACAACTGCGAAGGTATGCCAATTTGAACTATAACAGACATTCTGGAACATGACCATAAGTTAATCATACCCTAAATATCCTTTACATAGCTTAGAAATAGGCTTTGAGGGGTTCGGTGTGCTAAAATAAACTTTTGGGTCATTCAGGGACTAAAAGCGTCAAAAAGTGCACAAGTTTGCACTTTCGCGCATAACTTAGGTTCTGAATACATCCGGATATCCAAAAATTTATGTAAGCATTAAAATATTTTATTTTGGTGTTTGGCATGATAAAAATCCATTCGTCGCGCAATTTGGACCGTTTTTACGATCGTTACGACTCCCGTCGTAATTAACCGAACAACGCAACCGTACGGCCAAACGAACTGACATCCGAGATATTTTTTAGCACATTTTAAGTTCCCTATACTCTAACTTCATTTTAGAAATGGGGTTAACGGCCCTTAAACGCGTCGGAAATGGCCTTATTACACAACAGGGACCAAAACTGCCAAAAATCAAACTTTCTGGTCTGCAGGTCCTTGCGCACCTCAACACTATGAGTGTTACGGTGCGCAAGCAGTCCCCAGAACATCAGAAGGTTCCGAACAGCCTATTTCCAGCTGTCGTACACTCCCAAACCCCTTTCCACCTGTTGATTCCTTCTGGTGGGTGGCCAATTAACCTACCACAAGTTTCCATCAAGTGTACGCCTTAGATTCGATTACGGTTTCCAAGAAACAATCCTAACGGTTTGGGAAATCCTATAAATACCCACATCCCCCAACTTCAAAACCCACTTGATTTCTTGAAATTTCTCTAAGTTGACGTGTAAAACACTTCATACATGAGAATATTTGAGAGATCAAATCTTTCGGGGACCCTTTGTAAGTGTTCCTTCGTTCTTTTATTGCTTTTCGAGTCCGAAAGTCAAACTTTGTTTGACTTTCTACATTGACCAGATTATGGTCATTGCGAAGTTTGTTTGAACTTCATAACGTGAGCGTAATCACGATGGTCATAGTCCCTAGTGACTATACCTACTGATTACCACATTATCTTGGCTCAGTGACGAGTCGTAGTTTCGGCCAAAATACGTGTTATTGCGTATTTTGTAACCAAACTACTCTTAGGTATCAAAACCGTTTGTTTTGATACCAAACTTGTTTTCTAACTTAGTTAAGCATGTTTCAACATGCTTAGCTCGTCACTTTTAGTTTTGTGCTTGTCTAGGGTCGTAAGGGTAAGCGATCTAATCAATCGCTTATGCTTTCGAACCCGACCCATTTGGTCGATCATTAAGATCCGACCAAATACTTTAGGTGACCATAGTAGGTAGGGAATAACCTTCCGAGTTTATACCTTATGGTCACGACATTTAAGTAGTTGTATGATAGGTAGTTTATATGCCTTAGGTAAATTACCAAAATACCCCTTTGATGCCAAAATTCATTTTAAACATATGTAACATAACCTATGACCTCTAAACTGATTTATCAACAATATTAAACATGTTAAGGCATATTCTACTTGTCATAGGAATAGTTAGGCGGTCCGAAAGCGTTTCACGCGAACGACGCGTTAAAGTAGCATAAGCTACCTAAACGGGTCGTAATGGGTCGTAAGCACTTAGGTTAGGTTTCATTTAGTATGTAGGCTTTGATAAACCATATGACACGAGTCTCCATACTCGTTTGGTTTACGAACCCTCATTCTATCTAATCCTCCGATTTAGGTCCGGTTTATTAACATAGTTACCTATATTAGGTGCCGTTTGATATCCGTGATCTCTAGCATTGTTTGGTTGTTACTCAAGGACTACTAAGCAATCTCAATTGAGTACATAGAACCCCATGTTTTAAATGTTTTCAAGGTGTTTATGTGAGTACATAGACCCCTCTTTTACTGTTTTCCAAACTGTTTTGGGGTGAAACACATGTGCCTACTTGTTACTTTCATGCTTTCCTGTTTTCACGTCATATACTTGCTAAGTTTATTAGTACATTTATAGTACATGATTTCAATACATTTTATGCTATGTATGCCCATTTTGTGCATATTTAGTACATCACTTTACAATACATTTTATGCTATGTATGCCCATTGTGTGCATACTTAGTACATCACTTTACAATACATTTCATGCTATGTACGCCCATTGTGTGCATACTTAGTACATTGTTTTACATTACACTTATGCTATGTTTGTCCATTGTGTGCATACTTAGTACATTGTTTTACATTACACTTATGCTATGTATGGCCATTACGTGCATACTTAGTACATTGTTTTACATTGCATTTCTGTTGCATATGCTCATCCAGCATATGAACACATTATACTACATTTTGAACCGTTGTAACCATTTGACTATGTGAACCGTCGTAACCCTTTGATTATATGAACCGTTTGTAACTATTGAACCGTGTGAACCAGTAGTATCTGTTGACATGATTTACATTTGACAATAGACATTTGACTATACATAAACATTTCTACAATTGTTAAACATTTCATCTTGATGGTTTGGTTTGAGTAAGTGATTTAAGTAACGAGGCGTATGTAATATGATACAAGCACGGTGGATACGCCGCTGGTACTTCCTATATATAAGTGTTTGTATGGTATCACATATTGTAGCGTTATTTGAATCATTTCAATTTGAGACATATAACATTTTATACGAATAACATACTTTTCACAAGATATTGATTTACAAACAACTGATCTTATACAAACTCATTTTACATGGTTATTCATTTAACCATACATTATTCTCTTATTTATACATATCATCTGATCTTATCATTTTTCAAATGATTTACAAGACAAAGCAAATTACAAGGTTCATGACTAAACATTTTCTCAAACATAAGTCATGAATTCTGTTTTCACAAAACCTATGTATCTCACAGGAATTTTTATGCTGACGTACCTATTTTCACATGTGTTTTCAGGAGATGATGCATAGGACTTATCAAGACATACTTAGGCGGACCTGTGCCTTAGTGACTTAAAACGAGACAAGAACTAGTTAATTTATGTTATGTACTCTTTGGTTCTTGTTTAAAACAATGTAAACTTTCATGTTTGACTAATAAAACGAAACTTCAATTGCCATGGATTTGAAACAATTAATTCTGTTACAACACTCCCCGACGTTTCCGCCATGTTTTGTATGTTCTACGTGGTCGGGGTGTGACAACCTGTCAACCTCACCCTGTAATTCATGACATTTTAAACACATAGAATTAGACTTTACCTCTCATGTTTGTTTATCAAGGTTGGCCATGAGAGCCGCAAGCTGAGCTTTCACTTTTTTGTATTCAGCTTCCTTTTCTTCAGCTTCCTTTTTACCTCAGCCTCAGCATCCACTTTTACTTCAGCATCTACCACAGTAGCTTCACCATCATCAACTGGCACTATCTCTGCCATGAATGCCTGAGTGGCATTCTCATTATCTTCTAGATGAATACTCCAATCATAAGAACCTTCTAGTGCTGTAGAGATCAAAGCCTTTGAGCTAGAATTGTTTGATGCATTCCTGTTGTTTGAACTCTAACTCGAAGTCTCTTGCCTTTGTTTTTGACACTCCCTAGCAAAATGCCATAACTTTGACAGTTAAAGCACCTCACTTTGGTCTTGTCAAAACCAACACTCCTCCCTACAAACTTCCTTCATGTTCTGTTCATGAATCTCTTCACTCGTCTAGAAATCATGGCCATTTGCCATTGAAAATCCATCTCTTCCAAGTCATCAGGGTTAATCTGATCATAATCTTCATCCAACGTGGTAGGATCAGATATCTTCCCCTGAATGTAGTTCTCATAAGAAGCAACAAACGAAGCAAGTAGAGCCAAATGTTCTTCAGCAGACTTCACACTCATAGGCATCAACTTAACACTACTACTCTGCTTAGAAGCTGATGTTCTCTTGGCTCCTGTTGATCCTCCTGAAGCAGCTACAAAACACACATCACCATCCTCATTCACTGTGACCTGATCATTCTCACACGACAGAAACGCAGTAGCAGAGTCGCTAGAAGCGTTGTGAGATGAAGAAGATGTAAGCCCATTGTAAACCCCTGGATTTTGAACCTGATCATATCCAGTGTCTTTCGTCTTCATACTGAGCTCATAACTCTCAGCTTGCCAACTACTTCTTCCAGTTCCTTTGTCTCATAATTTGCCTCTCCCTTAATCATGAGAGTGTAGATATCCCACTTAGTAGGTAAGGCATCGAGCAGCTTGTCATTCTTTTCTACGTCAGTATAGCAATCGATCTCATAATTTTCCATTTCTGTCATCAGATGGTAGTAACGAGTGATGATGTCCTGAAGTGACTCATGTTTCATGTACTTGAAAATAGCAAACTGCTTCTTCAATAGATCGACTTTGTTTTTCTTGACATCTGCATTTCCCTCATATCTCTTTTCCAACGCATCCCACATATCCTTTGAATTTGTGTACTTCTTGAAGGTATTCTTGATGCTATCAGGTAACGACATCTTTATTGCAGCCAAGGCTCTCTATTCATCCTCATACATCTTTTTATCAGCATCTTCCATGTTCACATAGGCAGTTCTACGTGGTCTGCCCTCAAAGTCATGTGTAGGGTTTGTGTACCCATCTTCAATACATATCCACATTCGTGTGTCCTGATATTCAACGAAGGATTGAAAACGATCCTTCCATGTCAAATAATTTTCCACCTTCATCATCTTAGGCGGTTTGTTGGTAGTGCCAACCTCATGCTCCATTTTCAACAGCTCATTCAAAGTAGACATGTTCGACATTTTAAACGTTGCAGACTGATAAAACCGTACAAATTTTCTCCGAAAACAGTGGTTACCAAATTGCACCGTTAGAATCGTCTGGAAAAGACGAATCCAATGATATCTAATGTCGAAAACCGAATTCGGGATTTTCCAGAGGTTTTTTTTTTGTCCTAAAAATGCAAGGAATTTAACGATGCAGACGGTTCTGTCAAATGGGCTACGGATCAATTTCTATTTCCAAAACCCTGAAATTTTGTCGACGCTTGCCAACAAAAATTCCACCCCTTTTTAATTTGTTGCTAATTTCGCTGTTAGTATGATTAATTCCGCTGGCCTGTTAAATGTTCAATTTCACCGATCAAAGCTCAATTTCGCAGGTCAAGTTCGCTAGCTCAAATTCGCTGTAAATTTCGCTATTACGACGACCAGTAAAGTCGCCGAAAACCGTAATAATTTCGCTGTGGAAAATTATACGGTTACCAAAGTCGCCTTTGGATTTATTTCGCCGATAAGTTCGCAGGTCTATTAAATTCGCAGGTCCAGTATACAAAATTAATTAAATTCGCCGGTTAAATATGGAAATTCAATCTTTTCGAAACTTTGATGATTTTTCCAGATTCCTTAACAGTTTCTGCAAAATCGAGCCACCAAATCAGCAAACTTTTGACCCAATTTTGATGAACTTAATGAAGAACACGAAGAACAGTCTTCCAGAATCAACCACAACTTTCCTGAAAACCCTAAAACAACTTGTAAAAAACAAACAACCAAAGCAGAAGATCAAAATAGCCAAAATTTCGAAATTTTTTATCAACCCAGCCAGAAAATTCGAAACCCTAATTGTCAAGTTTAACAAAAATTCGAAAAAACTCCATGTTTCTGCAGAACACAATTCTGAACCGAGCCTTCAAGAGCCTAATGCTCTGATACCAATTGTGTGACAACCCGAGTTTTCAAGGTCTCTATTTGACTTAACCTTGTACTTATTGGCAAAGTGTGTTATGTATATATATATGGTGTGCATTACATTTGAGTGTATGTTAATAATATGTTTCATGTTAATATTGTGTTATGTGTAATTAAAAGTGGAACTTTGACCGAACACCCTCTAGCCGAAAACCCCCACCCACGAAATCATCCCCACACGAAAACACCCCTGTGGCGAAAACACCTTAGTGTTTTCATCCAATACTGCTCGACGAAAATGAATGGGCTTTAGCCCAGTAGCGATTAGTTTTTAGTGGTGGCTCTCAACTTTTACGAGAAGTTCTTTTCAATCGCCAAAACCTAGAGCCCTATTGTTTCTCCCTGTGCGACGGCAACTGCAAGTCTCCAAACCTTTCTTTTCGATGAATCTAGTGACTTTCCATCTCGGTTAGTTGCACTGTTGTTTGTATGATGCATGATTACATATATGTATGTGTATGTCATTTATTGGATGCTGATGTTATGTGATTATGTTATACCTTTCCACGAGTAATATGGTAATTGTATGATGATCTTGATGATTTAGTAATTCATATGATTCCACGAATTGTTTTGATTGACTCGATTTGCATGTTAGGGATCCGTATATTCTAATACAAGACCGGTTGTGTGATGCATACTGTCTATGTTCGATTAATGTTGATGATCTTGTCATGTTAATGGTATGATTGTAAATTAGTAGCAGGTTATGGTTTTATGCTTAAACATATGTCGACTACTGAATGATCACAACTTGCTGTTATTGAATAATGTTTGTATGATGAAACGATGTAACTGTTGTCGATGATGATGATTAGGGTTGCTAGATGATTCTGCATAACTGTGACCTCACCCAACGAAAACACAGGGATCAGACGAAAACACTTCTGTGTTTTCGTCACACCTCATGTTCGAGGAAAACCAAAGGGTTTTCGCCACTAGGGATTTTGCCTGTATAAGGTTTTCGTCCCAAGTGTCTTCGTCTCAAGTGATTTCGCCATATAAGTGATTTCGACACATGAGATTTCGTCTAAGTGTGTGACAACAGTAACCTTGTTTAGTCTATTAACTGAGTTAAGTTTATTAACTCTGTTAACCTTATTAACTATGTTAGGCATGTCAAATATGTTATGTATGTTAACTGGGTTATGTTAACTATGTTATGTAAGTTAAGTTCATTATGTATGATAACTCTATTGATTCTGATTAACTCTGTTATGCATGTGAACTATGCCAAGTGTATTAATCTAGTTAAGTGCGGTAACCTCGTTAAACCCATTAACACCGTTAGGTATGTTAGTGGATGATATTGTTAGATTAAACTGAGAAAGCCCTTATGTGAGGCATGAATGGTATGAATGTGATTAACTGTTTACGTGGTACATGATGTTAACTGCCAAAAACACTTTGTGACAATGATTGCATGTGAATCTTTACGAACATGAACTGATTGAGTATACGTGCACACTATAGGACTTGACTGATTTCTTGTGAGCACATAGGTTAGCATACCGAGCAAACCAAGGTGAGTTCACACTCCTAAGGCATGGGATTCCCGGTGGGTTGGGAATGGGATT
Organism: Helianthus tuberosus; assembly: GCA_030545235.1. Taxonomy (NCBI): domain Eukaryota; kingdom Viridiplantae; phylum Streptophyta; class Magnoliopsida; order Asterales; family Asteraceae; genus Helianthus; species Helianthus tuberosus. The sequence continues at coordinate 104,043,628 of CM060424.1, read as the reverse complement.
GAATAACTACTCGTACTATCATTACTATTAAACTACTTTTCACTGTCCTCGGGTTGGAAAGGGCACGTACGTAAAACCTACGTACCCTCATACTTACTACTGTCCTCGGATTGAAGGGCACGTACGTAAAACCTATGTACACTCATACTTGCTACGGTCCTTGTATTAAGAAGGGCATGTACGGATACGACTAGTCTAGTAACATACAACATGGGAAGCCCCCACTAATCATCGCAAACATGTTTGGGAAACCGCGATACGGATTAATACGATACACATGGGAAGCCCCCACTAATCATCGCAAACATGTTTGGGAAACCGCGATACAGATTAATACAGTACATGGTTTATGAAATAAACATATGATTTACGAACACTATAACTAAACAACCAACTGTGAACTCGCTCAACTTTGTTGTTGACTCGTTGTTACATGCCTTGCAGGTCGTTAGGTATCTATGGAGCTTGCATCGGAGTGGGAAGAGTCGTTGTGGGACATGGACAGCTGTGTGTCACGCTAAACATTTGAAACGTTTAAACTTATGATTTGGTTTTAAACTTTATGCTTCCGCTTGCAACTTAAACTATGTTTTGTTTAGACACCAATTGTATTGTGTTGGATTTTACAAACTACTTACATGATTGTTCAATATGATTGGTGGCTTGATCTGGGTCAGTCACGCCTCCAAGCGGTGATACCCCGCATGTGGATTTTGGGGGTGTGACAGATTGGTATCAGAGCCATTGGTTATAGTGAACTTGGTTTTAATAAGGGAAAAGTTTTTGTTAAAACCAGACTATAACCTGTACAGTGCTCAACGATCCACAACGACGCTTCGCTCCATGTGCAAGACTCGACACTATAGGTGATATGATACATGTTTATATTACCTACTTGTTAGTTACATAGAACATTGCTCATGGTATGCTTAGATAATGTAGTAAATACTGCTTAAAAACTTTGTGTGTTCACTCTCTTCTGTCATTCCGCACTTGCGCATTGATATGACGCATTTCTCACTTGTGTTCTCTGTATTGTGAAGATCATGAGTGGACACGTTAACCTAACTCAAGCCCAGTTGGCGGCTTTGATCACTGAACAAGTTACTGCAGCACTCGCAGCTTTCCAGGCAGGAGGTATAACCTGCCGTCACAACTCACTCAAGGATCTTTAGATCCTACTCTCATAAACCAACTCTTGTGTTTAACCTTATCCTGCTCTCATATACGCAACAGCTCAGCATGCTCAACCACCTGTGTGCACATTCAAGACGTTCACAACTGTCGTCCTAATACTTTCAGTGGCACTGAAGGGGCCATAGGACTCCTCTACTGGTTCGAGAAGCTCGAATCGGTCTTCGAAATGTGTGAATGCCCTGAGGCTCGTAGGGTGAAGTATGCCACTGGTACTCTCGAAGGCATTGCTTTGACTTGGTGGAAAGCGCAAGTTCAAATGTTAGGGCTGGCAGCTGCAAACGCCACCCCATGGAACGACTTCAAGGAACTGATCAAGCGAGAATACTGTAATCGTGATGACATCCACAAGTTGGAAGTGGAGTTCTTTAACCTGAAGATGACGGGGTCAGAGATAAAGGCGTATACGAAGCGATCCAATGAACTGGCAGTGTTATGTCCAACTATGGTGGATCCTCCCATTAAGCGTATCGAGCTGTACCTCAAAGGCTTAGTACCTGTGATTCAAAGCCATGTGACTGCTGCTAACCTTGCTACCATCCAGGATGTTACTCGTCTTGCTCATCGTCTCACAGATCAGGCAGTGGAACAGAATAAGCTGCCTAAGCTTATCGGTGCTACTACTACTACTACTTCTGCTATTCCCAGTGATAACAAGCGAAAATGGGATGGAGCCTCCAGCAAGGGTTCGACTTCGGTTTAGTCCCAGGCACAGCAGCGAAAGATCGATGACTACCAGAGTCCTGGTCAGCAATCTTCTGGTAGTCAAGGGCAGGGTGGATATCGAGGAAACCTCTCGAAGTGCAACAAATGCAACAGACACCACAATGGTCAGTGCAACAAGGGTCGTTGCCAGAGGTGTCTCAATATGGGTCATGAAGCTAAGGATTGCAGGAGCTCACGACCTACGAATCAGAACCATCAACAACAACCACCCGCTCCTCAGAACCAGCAGCAGCAACAGCGAGGCAATCGGGGATGCTTTCAGTGTGGTGCTGAAGGCCACTTCAAGCGGAACTGCCCTCAGTTAAACCAGAATCAGAACAACAACAACAACAATAATCGGGGCAATGGGAACAACAATGGGGGAAATAACGACGGCAATGGTGCCAGGGGTCGAGCGTTCGTGATTGGTCAGGGTGACGCAAGGAATGATCCTAACGTGGTGATGGGTAAGTTTCTTCTCGACGACTTTTATGTTACTGTTTTATTTGATTCGGGTGCCGATGGCAGTTATGTGTCTCTAAAAGTTAGTCAAATGCTTAAACGCACACCAATACTTTTGAACACCGAGCATGCCGTAGAGTTAGCAAACGGTAAAAGCCTAGAAGCCACACACATAGTTAAGGGTTGTAATCTCGTCCTAGCTCATCAGACTTTCTCTATCGATCTCATTCCTATAGTTTTGGATAGTTTCGACATCGTCATTGGGATGGATTGGTTATCCCAATAGCAAGCAGAGATCCTTTGCAAAGAGAAGATTGTTCGTATTCCCCGTTCTGGTAAAGAACCTCTCGTGATCTAAGGCGATAAGAGTGGTGCTGTTGTGGGCATCATCTCCTTTCTTAAGGCCCAGAAGTGTTTGCGAAAGGGCCACACTGCTATTTTAGCACTCGTTACTGACGCATCAACGAAAGAGAAGAAGATAGAGGATATTCCAGTTGTACGCCACTTTCCTCAAGTGTTTCCTGAGGAATTACCTGGTCTACCGCCTCATCGCCAGGTCGAATTTCAAATCGAGCCAGCTCCTGAAGCAGCGCCAATAGCTCGTGCACCGTACCGCTTAGCTCCATCAGAATTGGAAGAACTATCTACACAACTGTAAGAGCTCTTGGACAAGGGTTTCATACGTCCTAGCTCTTCTCCCTAGGGAGCACCAGTATTATTCGTAAAGAAGAAAGACGGTACCTTCAGAATGCGTATCGATTACCGTGAAGAATCGCTATCCACTTCCACGCATTGATGATTTATTCGACCAACTGCAAGGGTCGAGCTAATACTCCAAGATCGATCTGAGATTGGGTTACCATCAACTGAGAGTCCGGGACGAGGACGTCTCCAAAACAGCATTCAGAACTCGCTACGGCCACTACGAGTTTCTGGTCATGCCATTCGGGTTAACAAGCGCACCTGCAGTTTTCATGGATCTTATGAACAGAGTGTGCAAGCCTTACTTGGATAAGTTTGTGATTGTATTCATCGACGACATTTTGATCTACTCCAAGAGTCAGGAGGAACACGAGCAGCATTTGCGACTTATCTTGGAACTTCTACGTATAGAGCAACTCTATGCAAAGTTCTCGAAATGTGACTTCTGGCTTCGTGAAGTCCATTTCCTAGGCCACGTGGTAAACAAGGACGGGATTCATGTTGATCCATCCAAGGTAGAATCGATTAAGAACTGGCCTGCACCGCGTACACCAACAGAAATCCGCTAATTCTTGGATTTGGCGGGCTATTACAGAAGGTTCATCAAAGACTTCTCAAAAATTGCACAGCTGCTTACGCTACTAACTCAAAAGGGTGTCACGTATCGTTGGGGTGATGCTCAAGAATCAGCATTCCAACATCTGAAGAATAGACTTTGTAGCGCACCTATTCTTTCATTGCCAGAGGGCACAGACGATTTTGTGGTGTATTGTGACGTGTCAATTCAGGGTCTTGGTTGTGTTTTGATGCAACGGGATAAATTCATCGCTTACGCCTTGCGCCAACTTAAGATTCATGAAAGGAATTACACTACACACGATTTGGAGCTGGGATCTGTTGTTTTCGCACTAAAGATATGGAGACATTACCTGTACGGTACCAAGTGCACCATCTACACCGATCACAGGAGTCTCGAGCATATCTTCAAGCAAAAGGAGTTGAACATGCGACAACGTCGATGGGTCGAGCTATTGAATCATTACGAATGTGCAATCAAGTACCATCCAGGCAAAGCCAATTTTGTGGTCGATGCCCTCAGTCGAAAGGATACTATACCTAGGCGCGTGCGAGCCTTACAACTTACCATCCAGTCTAGTTTTCCTGCACAGATACGAGATACTCAGGTAGAAGCATTGAAACCAGAAAACATCAGGGCTGAAGCCCTACGCGGCTCAAGGCAACGGTTAGAACAAAAGGAAGACGGCGCCTACTACGTGACAGGACGCATCTGGGTCCCACTCTTTGGCAATTTACGAGAACTTGTGATGGATGGAGCACATAAGTCTCGTTACCCGGTACATCCTGGTTCGGATAAGATGTACCACGATCTCAAAACTACGTATTGGTGGCCTAGCATGAAAGCTCACATAGCAACTTACGTTAGCAAATGTTTGACTTGTGCGAGAGTCAAGACTGAATATCAGAAACCATCGGGCCTACTCCAACAACCAGAGATACCACAATGGAAATGGGAGCAAATTTCCATGGATTTCGTTACTGGCCTGCCTAGGTCTCAACGTGGAAATGATACCATTTGGGTGATCGTGGATCGACTCACAAAGTATGCACACTTCTTGGCTATTAAGGAAACAGATAAATTCTCCACCTTAGCATATGTTTACCTTAAGGAAGTTGTCTCGAGGCACGGGGTGCCAACCTCTATTATCTCTGACCGTGATGCACATTTTACTTCAGAACTGTGGCAAGCAATGCACAAATCTTTTGGCTCTTGATTAGACATGAGCACAGCTTATCACCCGCAAACAGATGGGTAGTCTGAACGCACCATCCAAACTCTAGAAGACATGCTTCGGGCATGTGTAATCGATTTCAGCAACGGCTGGGAAAAACATCTCCCGTTAGTGGAGTTTTCATATAACAACAGTTACCACACCAGCATTCAAGCCGCTCCATTTGAGGCATTGTACGGGCGTAAATGCCGATCACCTCTTTGTTGGGCAGAGGTGGGTGATAGTCAGATCACGGGTCCAGAACTTGTAGTAGACACAACAGAAAGAATTGCTCAGATACGGCAACGAATGGCGGCGGCTCGCGACTGTCAGAAAAGCTACGCTGATAAGTACAGGAAACCACTCGAGTTCCAAGTTGGGGATCGAGTGCTACTCAAAGTCTCACCCTGGAAGGGTGTAGTTCGTTTTGGTAAACGAGGCAAACTCAATCCGCGTTATGTCGGACCGTTCGAAATCATCGAGAAAATAGGCAAAATGGCCTACAAACTAAACGTACCCACAGAACTCAGTGCAGTTCACAATGTTTTTCATGTGTCGAATCTGAAGAAGTGTCTGTCAGATGAGACCCTCATAGTTCCTTTGAAGGAGCTCACTATCGACGATCAGTTGCGATTCATCGAGGAACCAGTTGAAATCACGGACCGAGACGTTAAGGTCCTCACAAGAATACCTCTTGTTCGAGTTCGTTGGAATTCCCGTTGTGGCCCAGAGTTTACCTGGGAACGAGAAGATCAAATGAAACTCAAGTATCCCCAGTTGTTCGGAAACAGTGCAACCACTACTGAAGCCGAAGTTACCACGGAATTTTGGGACGAAATTCCAAACCAACGGGGGGATGATGTGACACCCTAGGAAAACCAGGAAACAACACAACACAACTAGCTTCCTCAGTAACCACGTGCTAAATTTCGGGACGAAATTTCTTTCAAGTTGGGAATAATGTGACAACCCGAGTTTTCAAGGTCTCTATTTGACTTAACCTTGTACTTATTGGCAAAGTGTGTTATGTATATATATATATATGGTGTGCATTACATTTGAGTGTATGTTAATATTGTGTTATGTGTAATTAAAAGTGGAATTTGACCAAACACCCTCTAGCCGAAAACCCCCACCCACGAAATCATCCCCACCCGAAAACCACCCTGTGGCGAAAACACCTTAGTGTTTTCGTCCACTACTGCTCTACGAAAATGAATGGGCTTTGGACCAGTAGCGATTAGTTTTAAGTGGTGGCTCTCAACTTTTACGAGAAGTTCTTTTCAATCGCCAAAACCTAGAGCCCTATTGTTTCTCCCTGTGCGACGGCAACTGCAAGTCTCCAAACCTTTCTTTTCGATCAATCTAGTGACCTTCCATCTCGGTTAGTTGCACTGTCGTTTGTATGATGCATGATTACATATCTGTATGTGTATGTGATTTATTGGATGCTGATGTTATGTGATTATGTTATACCTTTCCACGAGTAATCTGGTAATTGTATGATGATCTTGATGATTCAGTAATTCATATGATTCCATGAATTGTTTTGATTGAATCGATTTGCATGTTAGGGATCCGTATATTCTAATACAAGATCGGTTGTGTGATGCATACTGTCTATGTTCGATTAATGTTGATGATCTTGTCATGTTAATGGTATGATAGTAAATTAATAGCAGGTTATGATTTTATGCTTAAACATATGTCGACTACTGAATGATCACAACTTGTTGTTATTGAATAATGTTTGTATGATGAAACGATGTAACTGTTGTCGATGATGATGATTAGGGTTGCTAGATGATTCTGCTTAACTGTGACCTCACCCAACGAAAACACAGGGATCAGACGAAAACACTTCTATGTTTTCGTCACACCTCATGTTCGACGAAAACCAAAGGGTTTTCGCCACTAGGGATTTCGCCGGTATAGGGTTTTCGTCCCAAGTGTCTTCGTCTCAAGTGATTTCGCCATATAAGTGATTTCGACACATGAGATTTCGTCTAAGTGTGTGACAACAGTAACCTTGTTTAGTATATTAACTGAGTTAAGTTTATTAACTCTGTTAACCTTATTAACTATGTTAGGCATGTCAAATATGTTGTGTATGTTAACTGGGTTATGTTAACTATGTTGTGTAAGTTAAGTTCATTATGTATGATAACTCTAGTGATTCTGATTAACTCTGTTATGCATGTGAACTATGCCAAGTGTATTAATCTAGTTAGGTGTGGTAACCTCGTTAAACCTATTAACACCGTTAGGTATGTTAGTGGATGATATTGTTATATTAAACTGAGAAAGCCCTTATGTGAGGCATGAATGGTATGAATGTGATTAACTGTTTACGTGGTACATGATGTTAACTGCCAAAAACACTTTGTGACATAGATTGCATGTGAATCTTTATGAACATGAACTGATTTAGTATACGTGCACACTATAGGACTTGATTGATTTCTTGTGAGCACATAGTTTAGCATACCGAGCAAACCAAGGTGAGTTCACACTCCTAAGGCATGGGATTCCCGGTGGGTTGGGAATGGGATTGAATAACTACTCGTACTATCATTACTATTAAACTACTTATCACTGTCCTCGGGTTGGAAAGGGCACGTACGTAAAACCTACGTACCCTCATACTTACTACTGTCCTCGGATTGAAGGGCACTTACGTAAAACCTACGTACACTCATACTTGCTACGGTCCTTGGATTAAGAAGGGCACGTACGGATACGACTAGTCTAGTAACATACAACATGGGAAGCCTCCACTAATCATCGAAAACATGTTTGGGAAACCGTGATACGGATTAATACGATACATATGGAAAGCCCCCACTAATCATCGCAAACATGTTTGGGAAACCGCGATACAGATTAATACAGTACATGGTTTACGAAATAAACATTTGATTTACGAACACTATAACTAAACAACCAACTGTGGGACATGGACAGCTGTGTGTCATGCTAAACATTTGAAATGTTTAAACTTATGATTTGGTTTTAAACTTTATGCTTCCGCTTACAACTTAAACTATGTTTTGTTTAGACACCAATTGTATTGTGTTGGATTTTACAAACTACTTACATGCTTGTTCAATATGATTGGTGGTTTGATCCTGGTTAGTCACGCCTCCAAGCGGTGATACCCCGCATGTGGATTTTGGGGGTGTGACAAATTGTAGGTCCCCTTGATGTATAGATCTTTCACAGAATTGTCAATCCAATCAAGAGTGCGGAATCCTCTTGATCAGAATATAGCAGAATGAGTAGAAACAGAAATCACTTTCAAACTGGGTTTCTATTGATTATCAATTACAAGAATTACCATCAATCTAAACCCTAACAACCACAAATTCGTCCAAGCCTCTAGACTCTCATGAATTCTCTCTCAAACTCTATTTTGGCTGATTAACCTAAACCCTAAAGCCTAACCTTGTTTATATAACACAAGGTTGCTACTTGGGCTAGAGTTTCCTACATGGGAAAGCCCAATTCGTCCCCCTAGACCCAAACTGGGTTTTGTTTAGCCCAAACTCAAAAACTAACTATTACAAAGCTAAACCCACTAACTGTTTATCGTTTAACTAATTACAAGATATCCAAAGACCAAATCTAAGCTGTTGTCACAAACATGCACCAACAGAGGGAGAGAGAGATATGTCCCCCTAGCCGTCACTTGTCTATACACACTCATCCATCATATATATTTCGTATATATATACATATATATGTAATCTTGGCCAAAAACTGGTATAATTATCTAGCGTTTCAATCCCGTTTTAGTGCGTTTTAAATTATTTTTATTATTCTATAAAAATAATATCACTAAAATATTACTGAAATAATTACCAGTTGCCTCGACTGGCTGCGTTGACAGTATTTTGTCAGATATGCGCAGTATCGCGCGGTACGCGCTCAAACTCGAAAAATAGAGTTTCTTAGCGTTTTAATTTATTTTTCCTTCCGGACATGATTAAAATTACCATTCTAATCATAACAGATCATTTTTAGGATTTTAACATTGATCGGGTGGTCACCGACGTTCGTTTCGCATTTTGTTCGTTACGCGATAAGCGTTTATCTTATTGTTGCCAACATAATTTTTATCAAGGTTTGGAGTTACCAACACATAAAATATCACATTAAACATTAATATCAGTCAAATACAGCCTTTTTATTTATTCATGACTCGTGTTACATTTGTACGGTACAGCCTAAATAGCCGGGTGTCACAACACACGCCTTTAACAAAACAGGAAAGATCGAGAACAAATTGTGCTAATGGATAAAAGGTGAGCAAACAATCCTTTTGTAGTTTAAGGTCTGAAGCAACTATTTTCCAGTCTTCAGTTATGATTGGCACTGAATTTACTCGTTTGAGCCTTACTACCCATATTTTCCCACTGGCATGAAATATATGCAGCTTCTTATCTTCCCAAGTCTCTCCATACACTTGCTTAACAAAGGACATAGGTACATCATGTATATATATTATTATTTAGTATTATCAATTTTAACCAAAAAAATTCATAAATACTAATATTACTAAAAAAGGAATTATGCATAACATAAACAATGCTTACTATACTAAACGATCCAGGGTTGTGAAGATACTTCACAAACGAACAACACATTATCAAACCTGCAACAATAAATATGCTAATTACCTTCTCTTCAAAAAAATATAATTCACATAATCATATTTTATGGAATACTAATCTTTACAATATACAAAAAAAACCGTACATCAAAGAATATTGATTACCCTGCACATACTCAAGCACATCATGCAAATACCTAACTTAAATGGTTCAGAATTTTACACTTTTTATAGGCGTATTTAAAAAAAATTTACTGAATCATATAATGTACAATAGTCAATGACCGTTTCACTTATAAAGATTCGTAAATGTACACAGGTAGAACAGAGCATACGAAAAAAGAGACTAAATATTTAACATTCTTCGAGTAAATCATACTAATACATAAGTATAAAAGCTTTCAATTTGTAGTAATAAGTGAATATAATGGTATATATACAACAATATGAAGCAGTTAACAGCAAGATAATGGTAAAACTTAAGGAAGATGAATGTAATTACCTGTAAGTAAGGAATCGCACAAAGATGATTCTGGCAGTGATTTTAGAACCCTAGAAGACGACAGAGATGAAGAAATTTGTTTGACAATTTGAGAGGTGATAGGTGTAGTTGATATGTAATGATGCTCTCTATATTTACATCATTATAAGTGCAAAGCATCAACCGTCAATTAGGCAATTTACATCAACACCCCCTATACTTTAAAAAGTTTAAAAATGAAAACAATTTAACCATAATTTACAAAAACACCCTTATATTTTAACAGTATGTGAAATTATTAATACATACTTAGTAAAAGTAGTAAATTGTTAATTGTTATTCAACTTATATGTATTAATGTTTCATTTTTTTAATTAAATGATTATAAATAAGTTAAATTTGTTTATATTAACACTATATTATGCATAACCAGTAACTATAGACAAATAAATTATATTTATTAGTAAATGAAATAAATATAAGTGAAACATTAAAATTATATGTTTCTATATTAATATAATAATCTCTGTATACAAATGATTTTAGCATAATCGGTATATATGAAGTTATGTTGTACAATTCCGTTACAAATAAAAAACCAAAGGACTTATATAAGAATAGGTTTAAAAAATATTAAAAAGGTTAAATGTCCGAATCGGGTTAATTAAAAATTAGACTGAACTTTTTACACGTAATACCAACATGTGGAAAATGGTTATTAATAAGTATACTAATGTAGATAACGAATAAGTATGAGAGACTAAAAAGCACATGATTTTATAGGTTGAATAAATATACTTCAAGGTTAAATTTGCAAGTCCAGTTAACAAAGAAAGAAGATATACTCTATAAACATTATTAAAGAAAAGAACACTTGTTATTTGAATCAAAAGTGAACCAAAAAATGTAGATGTTCGGATAAACCAACCACACATGTCAAAACCATTATCAATAAAAAACACACAAATATCCAAACTCGAAAAAAAAACAATTGATGGTAAGACTGGTTTGGATTGACGATAAACTACTCTTCAATCTTTGAAATTAGCAGCACTGCGTCAACAACATCCTTGTCCTCATGCCCACTATCATTTTTACGCAACTTTGATGACGACTGGGAAGAAACCACATCAACATCATAAACGTTGTCCAAATTGCGCTTCAATTCACCTTCAAACATCGTATTCGACTTAGTATTCTTCAGATCCAACGGTGTTGTAAAACCAGTTTTACAAACATTTGAGCAGGGGGTCACATCGTCTCTCGTTTGGGATATAGAATCCTAAATAAAAAAAAAATCAAAATGATGATTTATAATATACATTTATAAAATAAAGACTAAAACATCAATTATATATCAATAAAATGGGTAAACCTGAACAGGATACTCGACATTACGATTGGAATCAGACAGTTCGACATTGACGGCTTCCTCATCAATACGCTGTTTTGATTTTAAAAAATAAATAAATAATGATAGTAATGATAAGTTACCTAATGTAGGCTGTCCCCCAACCAATGGCGGAAACATCGGGGCGTGGCACTGAGCGAAACAGATTGTCCAGAAGTTTCCATAACAATTATCATTACCAATCAATTTAAAGTAACATGTCCCATACCATGTCTCAAAAGGTAAACAATTATTACAGACAAAAATCTAGGCAAATAGTTCTGTTCCGACAACTCAGATTTCATTTGTACAGACAACTATTTGTTGGCCTCTAAGACCTTATTCTAGCCTCGATTTCCTAGCAGATAAGCATCCTAAGCACCTGTCACATACGTTAAAATAAAGTCAATACACATAGTGTAAAGGTGAGCATACAAGTTAGATAATAGCATATAGAGTTCGAAAGCGTTACGCATAACCAGCATGTACACAGAGCGAAATGAGGCATGTTAGTTATCGACATAGACCTATCGATACCAATGACTGCAGGTTGACTGCCCAAGGCAGTTCGTAATACATGATCACCACTGTAATCCATGCAAATAATTGTCCTTAACAACCCCCGAGTGAACGGGTGCTGAGTCTAAACTAATAGTACTATCGTTGCTAAGGCAGGTAGACAGCATTCCATGTGTAAACATAACAAACAAGCATTCATTTAGTCCCATAATACATGCGGTAACGGTTAGCGTTTAAAGTATTGCGTAGTGTGTTCGATATGATTTGTATAAGTAACGTATGTAACACCCAAAAGTGCATAAAGCAAAAAGGGACCGAGTATACTCACAACGATTGATGGATTAAAGGGAGCGCTAGGGAGTAGGGTTAGCCTGATCAGAACGATAGCATAAGGATAAGCGACGCGTAAAACGATGCAAGGTGTAAGTGGCTCGGACAGCAGTTCGGTCGGATGGTAATCCGATGCAAGGATAAGCGACGCGTAAAACGATGCAAGGTGTAAGTGTTTGTATATGATGGCTTGACCTTTGAAGTTTTCGTTGTAGCATTTTAAAAACATTGAAGTATCTCTACCTTTCAGGTCGCTCGGTCGAACGGTCGTTCGATCGGACGGCACCCGTTCGGTTGGGTACTTCAGTGAGAACAAGTTCATAGCAGGGTGGTCACTCGGTCGGACTGTTGTCCGACCGGGTGGCATCCTTAGCGAGTTGAACATGTTGAAAATTATTTAAGTGCTAAAGTCCAAATGTCTCATGATTCGGGTGGCTGTCCGTTTGGAAGGTAGCACGATCGGACAACAACTCGTTCAACAACCAGACTTCAATCGTTGGAAAAATAGTTAAGTGGGGGACCCAAGGTGCAAGTCGTTAGGACAACCGGTCGCTCGGATGGCTGTCCGTTCGAACAGTGATCTGATCGGACGACACTCTGTCATGGTTGTTCCGTTCGTCTTACACTTGGCCGTTTTGATTGGTTGTCGTGTTATCGAGATGTGTTGATATCGTGCTAACCAACAGAGTCCCATCCTAAGCTCTAGTGACCCGACTGAACAGGAACCACCCAAATTCGGTCAGTCCACCGGTTTAGGATGATAGTTCTTGGTTAACCCGGAATCGATAGTCTCGTGGATAGAATACAGATCTTTGAGCTAACATAACCACGAGATTGAGTAGTGAGTCAGTACAAGCTCCGATTCTACCGGTTTTGAATGCATTGAGTGTAAAACAGTTGAAAGAAAGTTGAAAAACCTTCTCTTAATCCTTTTCACAGTGAATATGTTTAGATCTATGAAAGATCGTCGTTTATTTATGTGGAAATCGGTTAGATCTAAGTTGTCCTTTGTGGATTGAGGCCAAAACATGAAGTTCTTTAAGAACACATGATGACGTCATCCTAGAACACCTTGAATCTTGATGATTTCACGGTTAAAAGTTAAGATTCGAAAGATAGAAAGGTGTAGGAGTGCGTGTAGATTAAGGAAGTACAAGATTTAGGACGAAATCTTACCGGGATTGCGAGAAATAAGAGACAAAGCGAGGAAAACGAGCTGGTCGTACGTCACTTGCCAAAAGTGGAAAGAATGAAAGTGACAAGGGGTATTTATAGGATACCCAAAGTGGAAAGGGGCTGGCCGGTCGGATGGTATCTCGCCCGGATGGCAATCCGGTCGGATGTCATCTCGGTCGGATGGCAACCTGACACATTGATCAAGTGACAGCCCGGTCGGATGGCAATCCGGCCGACTGGCACCTGGTTCGAGTGCTCGGCGTGACGATTTTTGCTGTTTTGATTGCGATTGCAAGCGATTCGAGGCGATAGAGTTTCCTAGTCAAATTACTTTTAATCCCAACTACTCATATCTTGCACTGTCTCTTCTCCACCAATTACATACTGTTTCGATTGTGATTGAGTTCGATTGCGATTGAGTTTCAATTGTGTTTCGTTTGATTACCACGCATAGCGTAAATAACATGCACAAGTAACACATAAGGCACACACACACGTATAACAATAACCAAAATTCGTATTTCGAGTTGCGAGTTCGATTGCGATTCGATGTTGATTAAGTTAGATTGACTAGCGTTTAATTGACTTTATCGCATTGTTACTTCCTATAGTTTACAGTCGTACGTCGATTAAATAGCGAATAAAACACATCGATTATTGTGATTATTGACACTTACTCCACGTAATACAGCTAAAATAAACACATAAAAGGAATTTACTACTAGTCAAGTCGCGCGATCGGTCGTTGACTTTGACCTTGACTTTGACTTTGGCTTTCGAAACACGGGGTGTTACATAGGCAAATTGCAATAATAGTAAGCGGAAAGGGTATAAATATACCTGGACAGCATCAAAATGTTTGTCTAGCTCGGACAAAATGGCTGGGTTATCAGTCATCTTGGAGACTGAGTAGCCTTCTGACTTCAGGTTAATGTTAAATGAAGAAATAGCTATCTTGAATGCATACTTCCTATTGATTAAAGAATTTAGTTCCTTTGGGAAGTTTCCTTCGTTGGCTAACTATTAAAGAATAAAAGAAATCAAATCAAAGGCAGTAAACTATTGTAATCACAAAGCAGTACAAAAAATAACAAAACCTAGAGCAAAAAGTAATTATTTGAAACATACTTCAATGTTGTATTCTAACAGCTGATTCGCATTAACCTTCAAAAGCTTCGTTACCTCGCGTTCAAACAATGTCAGCGTGACAATGCCGGTACAGTCGTGGACACGTATAGCAAGCCTAATCCTGCAGAATATATTAATCATATTTAGTTAATTAGTTAAAGGTCCTTGGAATTGAGGAAACGGTCCTTGTATTACAAACATCAGTCTTGCATTCCAAGATAACAACCTCATCAAAACCTTCGCTACCATCCTGCTTCTCTTTAAGAATAGTACTAGTTGAAACCTTTTTGTTGCAGCTTTTTCACACGTTATAAAACCACTCATCGTTCGACGCAAAACTCTTTATAGTCCGAGCAATGATAACAAACTTGGTCTGTGTTTAAGAAATACATATCATGTAACAACACATATAAAGGAAAATATAATTAGATAGTACTAATCTGTATTACCTTATCTATTGAGTACAACGATCCAATGGGAGTAAAAGTAAAGTCAGAAAGATAATCTTCAGTAGCTGACTTGACAATCGATGAACTTAATCCAGAATAGCTGGACGAAGTTTTGGGAGAAAGTTTCTCGATGAATCTGTTAAAACATAAAATTTAAAGTTGTTAGACTCAGGTCACGGTAAACATAATTTTGAAAACCTATTATGATAGTGTACCTTTTTTAAACTAAACAACCTCATCAATATCACTGTTAATTAACACTCGAGTGACGGTGTACAGATTAGATACAGACAAATGTCTTGTAGAGAATAATAAAAAAGACAAAAATCATTAATTTCTATAACAATTAAAATTGAAACAGTAAAGAAAGTACAAACTCGATTTTAAGTAATATCATACCTCCCCAGAATCTGTATTTTCTAAACTGAATGATTATGACAACATTATTTTCACCTCTATTGCTGCTCTCATACTCCATGATTTGATCGGCATAACTGTCCCAAGGTGTTACAAAGATTTGCTTATTGCTGAACATTAAAGGTAGACAAAATTAAATGATTAGTATAGAAAAAACAATGAAACAAAATTGATACTATCGGTAATAAATATGTAAAATAAAAAATACTGTAAGTCTTCAAGCATAAACGTGACTTTCTTCTGGTTTTTTCCATTATTAGTTTCCATGTCTACCTCTAAGGGAAAACCCTTGACCACAAATCCAATTACATCTGCATAAAAAAGTCTTACCAAAATAAACATTTGTATTAAATTGTCACACCCTCAAAATCCACAAGCGGAGTATTACCGCGAGGCATGTGACTGACCAGGATCATATCACCAATCATAATAAACATTAAACAAAGTAAAGTAAAACCAATGCAGCTAAACGTTTTAAAGTTCACCAAACCAAAGTCCAAAACCAAATTTAAAAAGTCAGTGGAAGCATAAGTTCAAAAACCAAAATATAAGTTAAACGTTTTATAAGTTTATCATGAACACGCAGCGGTTCATGTCCCACAACGACTCCTTCCCCAATGCAAGCTCTAGCAAATAACCTAACGACATGCAAAGCATGTGGTAACGTGTCAACAAAAAGGTTTATGAGTTCACAGTTGGTTGTCCGTTTTAATGTTGTTCCAAAAACCATAAGTTGTTTCGAAAACCAAGAGTTACCCATTTCCATGTTCCCATAACCATAAACCATGGGGGCAACCCAATGTTGTAAACCACTAGACCCGTTACCATATCGACTACTGACTTAAGTCATGTTTAAGTGCCCTGCGTCAATGTCAATCATCATTGACAAAGTGCCCAAGTACATTAGTCCACTCCCGTCCTCTACGGCACGGTGTGAGGCTTGTCAGACCTAATAGCGCTATTTAACTAATGACCCATTCGCCATTGGCCCGGCGATTAAGTCGATATAAAAATGAGGGACTTCATGATAGAGTTGTTGTCTAGTAAGTTTAAGGTTGTCCTACCCAAGGAGAATACGCAGGTTGCATCCCACCTAAGGGGGATTGTTATCAATTAACCCATTCCCAAACCACCGGGAATCCCATGCTTTGACGAAAGTGTGAACTCACCTTTGGTTGCTCGGTTGGACTCTTAAAATAGCTAACAATCAGGGTTGGTCAATCACGCCCTTGCAGCAAGAGAAGGGATTACACGGAAGTGAAAGGCGAATCAAGAAGCTGAATCAGGAACTAGGGTTTTATTTTCGCGGGGGGGGGGGGGGTCTCTTCTGGTTAACGGTCACAAGGAGGTGAGTTAGGGTTTTTGTTTTTGATTACTTATTCCCAAAGTCTCCTACATAATTAAAATCCAAGGGGGTTGGGCTTGTGGGCTACAATGAAACAAGAGAGTATGGGTTTGGGCCTTGTATTTCGAATAAGGGGGACAAGGGTGGGGTTGGGCCTACAGATTGCGCAAGAAAAGGGAGAGGGTAGGCTTGGGTTGGGTCTTAGTAGGTAACGGTTTCGTACTAAGTGACGGTTTCGCAAGATTCATGAAATAATTAATTAAAACGATTCGTATCGCAAAGCAATATATTACAATGCTTTGTTTCACAAAATAACATATTCCAATATTTCAGTTTCGGTTTTCGGTTTTACATAATTCACATTACACATTACCAAGCACACAATCGTTCAAATAAAATAAATCACTAACTTCAATTCATACATGAAGTTACACAGTAAACCGAAACGTTCAGGAATTTGCACGAGTTGTCACATCATCCCCAAGTCAAAAGAAATTTCGTCCCGAAATTTAGCGCATAGTTACCGGAGAGGCTAGTTGTGCTGTGCGTTTTCCTGGGGTATAACATCATCCCCCCGTTGGTTTGGAATTTCGTCCCGAAATTCCGAAGTAGCTTCAGTACTGGACTCACCTTTCTTGAACAACTGGGGGTACTTGCATTTCATCTGGTCCTCCCGTTCCCAAGTGAACTCTGGGCCACGACAGGAGTTCCAACGAACTCGAATAATAGGTATTTTAGTACGTTAGAGAGTCTTGATTTCCCGGTCCACAATTTTCACTGGTTCCTCGACGAGGCGCAACTGGTCGTCGTTAGTGAGTTCCTTGAAAGGAACGATGAGGGTCTCGTCTGATAAGCATTTCTTCAGATTTGACACGTGGAAGACGTTGTGAACACCACTGAGTTCTTCAGGCAAATTCAGTCTGTAAGCCACCTTGCCGATTTTCTCGGTGATTTCAAAAGGTCTAACCTATCACGGATTAAGTTTGCCCTGTTTGCCAAAACGGACCACACCCTTCCATGGTGAGACTTTGAGTAGCACTCGATCCCCA
The DNA here is from genome assembly GCA_030545235.1 of Helianthus tuberosus. NCBI lineage: Eukaryota > Viridiplantae > Streptophyta > Magnoliopsida > Asterales > Asteraceae > Helianthus > Helianthus tuberosus. The sequence goes on along the minus strand of CM060424.1, from coordinate 104,025,879 downwards.
ACCTGGAACTCAAGTAGTTTGCTACGCTTACCAGCGTAGCTTTTCTGACGGTCACGAGCTACCGTCATTTGTTGTCGGATTTGGGCGATCTTTTCCATTGGGTCGGTAACAAGTTCTGGGCCAGTGATTTGGCTGTCGCCCATTTTTGCCCAGCATAGAGGTGATCGGCATTTCCGCCCGTACAAAGTCTCGAATGGAGCAGCCTTGGTGCTGGTATGGTAACTATTGTCGTATGAAAACTCCACTAAGGGTAGATGCCTTTTCCAGCCGTTACCAAAGTCGATAACACATGCTCGAAGCATGTCTTCTAGAGTCCGGATGGTACGTTCAGTCTGCCCATCCGTCTGTGGGTGATAAGCTGTGCTCATGTCTAAACGTGAGCCAAAGGATTTGTGCATCGCTTGCCACAAATCAGATGCAAAGCGCGGGTCTCGATCAAATATGAAGGAAGTTGGCACTCCATGCCTAGCGACCACTTCCTTCAAGTAGATGTCTGCGAGTGTAGAAAACTTATATGTTTTCTTGATGGCCAGAAAGTGTGCAGACTTAGTCAGTCGATCAACAATCATCCAGATGGTGTTGTTTCCTCGCTGGGATCTGGGTAAGCCAGTGACGAATTCCATGGAAATTTGCTCCCATTTCCATGTTGAGATCTCTGGTTGTTGAAGTAGTCCTGACGGCTTCTGGTATTCAACCTTAACCCTAGCACAGGTCAAGCATTCACTAACATAAGTCGTTATGTTAGCTTTCATGTGGGGCCACCAGTAGAGAGTCTTGAGATCCTGGTAAATCTTGTCAGAACCAGGATGCACCGAGTAACGAGACTTGTGTGCTTCGTCCATCACAAGCTCTCGTAAGTTTCCATAAAATGGAACCCATACACGTTCCATGAAATAATAAGTGTCGTCTTCCTTGCATTCTAGTTTCTTCTCCATGCCCCGTAGGGATTCTACTTTGAGGTTCTCTTCCTTCAATGCTTCAATCTGAGTGTCACAAATCTGGGTAGGAAGACTGGAGTGGATAGTAAGCTGTAACGCATGTACACGCTTAGGTTTGGTTTCCTTACGACTGATGGCGTCAGCCACAACGTTGGCTTTGCCTGGATAATACTTGATCGCGCATTCGTAGTCATTAAGGAGTTCGACCCATCGACGTTGTCGCATGTTCAACTCCTTCTGATCCAAGATAAGATATGTTGGAGACGCTTGTGATCGGTGTAGATGGTGCACTTCGTACAAGTAATGTCTCCATATCTTGAGTGTAAACACTACTGCTCCCGACTCCAAATCGTGGGTAGTGTAGTTCTTTTCGTGCGCCTTGAGTTGGCGTTATGCGTAAGCAATGGCTTTCTCATGTTGCATCAACACACAACCAAGTCCTTGGATCGACGCGTCACAATAAACAACGAAATCGTTTGTGCCTTCAGGTAACGAAAGGATGGCTGTAGTTGAATATGAATGGATACCCCCAAGATGTGCCCACTGTCATGTGTTTGGACATGACTCAGAGGGATGTCCTAAATGCATGGTTTCAACGTCAAAACCTCCTACAAACAAGTCGAAAGTAGATGAAGATGGTTACACTGAAGTTAGGTCGAAAAAGAGTGCAAAGAAGAGTGGTTTTCAAGTTAATAACCTGAAACCTAAGTTTGAATATCGTCCAGTGGATAAAAAGAAAAAGACAGGGAGTTCTCCCTATGTAAATGAGCAGGGTACTAGTTCGTCTAAGGTTCAAACTCATAATCCGTTTAGTGCTCTTGAAGTTGGTGGGGGAAATGGGGGTTCCTTACAGGGAAACAGAAAAGGGGGTCGTGGTCCAAGTGAGGAGTCTGATGAGGATGAGGTAGAGGTGGTTTATGATGAAAGCAATCTGACATCGGGTACGCATTCCACGTCTGCTAAGGTAGGGGCAAGCACCTCTCATACAAGGTTCTCCAATGGATAGAGGTTTTTTGGATCGGGCTAGGGGGTTGCTTCTTGGGGGCAACTTCATTTTTTATGATGGTGGATGAAGATTTATTTTTTAGTTTTTGTCTTGTCTACTAGATAGTCATTTTCATGATTGTAGTAGACTAGGTTGATAGGGTATATTGGTTGTTTGGCATTTTTATTTACATATATGGGGCCTGTCCTGTATATGAACTAGTGGGGAACTCATCCTCACTACTTGTACTTATTTGGCGGTTGTCTATAATAGAATCACCGGGGTAACCCTTTACCCAAAAAAAAAATGAAAGGATGGATGTACTACAGAGTTTCACCTTCAATTGATGAAACGTGAATTCCTGAACAATCTTTCGAGTTAAAGTTGTGGGGGGGGGGGTTGTGCATACGATCAAGCAAAGAGGGCTTCTGTCACACCCCGACCACGTGGAACATACAAAATGTGGCGGAAATGTCGGGGAGTGTTGTAACAGAATTAATTGTTTCAAATCCATGGCAATTGAAGTTTCGTTTTATTGATTAAAAGTGTTACAATGTCTTAACAAACAAGGAAATACAACATAATTAACTAATCTTGCATCTTTTATTGTCACTAAAGCCCAAGTCTGCCTATGTGTATCTTGATCATCTTATGCAACAGCTCCTGAAAAACACATGTGAAAATAGGTACGTCAGCATAAAAATGCCTGTGAGATACATAGGTTTTGTGAAAATAGGTTCCATGACTTATGTTTGAGAAAAAGTTTAGTCATGAACCTTGTTATTTGCTTTGTTTTGTAAATCATTTGAAAAACAATGAGTTCAGATGATATGTATAAATAAGTGAATAATGTATGGTTAAATGAATAACCATAGTAAAATGAGTTTGTATAAGATAAGTTGTTTGTAAAACAATGTCTTGTGAAAAGTATGTTATTTGTATAAAATGTTATAAGTCTCAAACTGAAATGATTCAAATAACGCTACGATATGTAATACCATACAAACACTTATATATAGGAAGTACCAGCGGCGTATCCACCATGCTTGTATCATATTACACACGCATCGTTACTTAATCACTTAATCAAACCAAACTAACCAATGTAAGAAGTCTATGTTTAAATCAATTGTCAAATGTATTGGGTAATATGTCAAAGTGTTCATGTCAAGATGTAAATCATATCAAAATGTCTATGTCAAATATCCATGTCAAATGTCTATGTCAAATATCCATGTCAAACGTCTATGTCAAGATGTCATGTATGGCAAGTGAAATGTCTCAACTAAACCATATGCACAAAAACAAAGTATTGAAGTAAATCTTGGTTTAAATCAAAGTTATGTTTTGTGGGAAATGCATGATCAAATGTCAATCATGTTAAAATGTCTATGCCGAAATGTCTATGTCAAATGTCTATGTCAAAATGTCATGTAAAACGATGTACTAAGTAATGCACACAATTGGGCACACCTAGCATGAAATGTCATAAAATCATGTACTATAATGTACTAACGAACATAGCAGTATATGATGTTAAAACAGGAAAGCATGAAAGTAACAAGTAGGCACATGTGTTCCACCCCAAAACAGTTTGGAAAACAGTAAAAGAGGGGTCTATGTACTCACTTGAGATTGCTCAGAAGTCCTAGGATAACCACCAAGCAATGCTAGAGATCGCGGAATATCAAACGGCACCTAATATAGGTAACTACATTAATAAACCGGACCTAAATCGGAAGACTGGGTAGCATGAGGGTTTGTAAACCAAATGAGTGTAGGAACTCATGTGATATGGTTAATCAAAGCCTACATACTAAATGAAACTTAACCTAAGTGTCTACGACCCATTACGACCCGTTTAGGTAGCTTATGCTACTTTAACGCGTCGTTCGCGTGAAACGCGTTTGGACCGCCTAACTAGCCCTATGACAAGTGTTATATGCCTAAACATATTACATAATCAGTTATGTGACAAAGGTTTAGGTTACATATGCTTAATTACCAATTATACATGAAAAGGGTATTCTGGTAATTTACCTAAGGCATATAAACTACCTATCATACAACTACTTAAACGATGTGACCATAGGGTATAACCTCGGAAGGTTATTCCCTACCTACTATGGTCACCTAATGTGTTTGGTCGGATCCTAATGATCGACCAAACTGGGTCGGGTTCGAGGTATAAGCGATTCATTAGATCGCTTACCCTACGACCCTAGACAACGTGGTAATCAGTGGGCATAGTCCCAAGGGACTATGACCAACGTGATTACACTCACGTTGCGAAGTTCAAAAGAACTTCGCATTGACCATTACTGGTCAACGCTGAAAGTCAAACAAAGTTTGACTTTCGAACTCGAAAAGCAATAAAATAAGGAAAAGAACGAAAGAATACTTACGAAGGGTCCCCGAATGCTAAACTCGATTCAAAAATCTCAGGTATGAAACAATTGTTTCAACTTAGAGTTTCTCAAATCAAGTTTCTAGTGATTTTAGCAATGGGGGTATGGGGTATTTATAGGAATACCCGAACCGTTAAGATCGTTTCATGGAAAACGTGCCTTAATCCCATCCGTACATGTGTTGAAAAGTTATGGTGTTTAGGTGTTTAAATTCCATCCATACATGTGTTGCAAAGTTATGGTGTTTAGGTGTTTAAATTCCATCCATACATGTTTTGCAAAGTTATGGTACCAAAATTCCATCCTTATCCGCTGACTAAGCAAGTTTAGAATGTGTGGTTGTGAATTAAACAACGGCTAATACATCGAATCTGGTCCCGAATGCGAAAAACGATCCAAATGACGTGACGAATGGATTTTTCTTATGGCGAACACTAAAATAAAATATTTTAGTGCTTACATAAATTTTTGGATGTCCGGATGTATTCAGAACGTAAGTTATGCGCGAAAATGCAAACTTGTGCACTTTTTGACACTTTTAGTCCCTGAATGACCCAAAAGTTTATTTTAGCACACCGAACCCCTCAAAGCCTATTTCTAAGCTATGTAAAGGATATTTATAGTATGTTTAACTTATGGTCATGTTCCGGAAGGTCTGTTACAGTTCAAATTGGCATACTTTCGCAGTTTGTCAACTTTAGTCCCTGTAAGCGATTTAACTTGATTTCACCACACCAAACCTTCCAAAACTTATATATAAGTTATGTAAGGGTTATTCAAGGTATGTTAAGCCTATTTCACTATTCCGGAGTGTTCGTTGGATTGAACTGGTTATATTTACGCATTAGTGCGCGTATAACCTTCCAGAAAGCGATTTAGAGCTTGAAATCGAACAAGAATTGATATGTGTAAACGATACACATATTTTTACAAATCCCAAGTATGAAATACAATATTTCATTGGTTTGGAATTTGTTTGATGGTTGAAATGACACAGGTGTTACAGCTTCGCAACGTCAAAAGTTGTTCGTTGGAAAATAAACATAAGGTTGTTTGTGTTGTAGGGGCTCCATGGTAAGGTGTGTGACAACACTCATAATTACAGGTATCCGTACAATTAATTAATATTAATTAAGTGCTTAATGACTGTGATGAATTACTTAACTGCTTTCTGATTACTGCGTCATACTTACATGTGCATCACATATTACATAATGTCACATCATTATCACATACAGACTTTAGTGACATACATGATGCACAAAGCACAGTTAGCACAGTGAGCGGATAACTTAGAAATATACTGACAGTGCCAGTACATAGACAAACAGTGTTTTGAGACCCAGTATGGGTCAGGGACAAGGTACTACACTAGTATGGAGTGTAGGGAAGTGAGGACCATATAACTGCGTCACTAGGTGATAGTTTGAGTGCCAGAAAGTGCCTAAAACTCACTTTAAGTGAAGAATTATGCATTTTTCAGCAAAATTAAGCTTTTTAACATAATAGTTTTATGCAGAAAACTGACTAAAAGGTCCTGAATGCTTTTCTAAGTGTTGGGAATTAAAAGTGTCACAAAAGGTTACATAAAATACACTATACAGAATAACTTAGCACTTTAACGGAACGGTATCTAACCGAACAACCGGACATTACCCGGAACACCAAAATTTTGCCAGAGACATTGTTTTATTATTTTTTTGAGCTAGTTATGGTCTCCGAATACCCCAACACACTATAAAATATGACGTACACATAATACACTAGATTTTTACACTTAACCTCCTCACCATTTACTTACTTACCATTGCAATTTACAAATAACCCCCCCTCCCCATCAAAATTCACGGCCCCATGTGGGGGACCCCACCACCTTACTTACTAGATCTTATTCATATTTTATTTAGATTTTTCTTGTGATAATGAACAAAATATTGGTGATCATTATAAGTATGATGCCTTAGATTTCAAGATCATTGCATATCCTTCACAAGCTCACACCACTCTCTCACTTACTCTTTCTCTCCCTCTCGGCTCACTCTAGTGCCGCCACCACCACCACCTTGCCACCAACATCCATCCATTTTCAAGCTTGTTTCAAGTGTTAGAAGGTGATACATGGAGCTTGGAATTTGAAGAACTTGAAGAACCTTCATCCTTGGCTTTCATCCATCTTATTTCATCAACTTTTTCTAGTGATCTTCCCTAGCCTTTGAGCTAGTTGTAAGCTTCTTGCTACTAGTTTTTATTTCTTATTTTGGTTGTTAAAAAGATGTACATTGTTATGAAGAACAAGAACACTAAAAGACTTAAACAAGAATCATGAACATGAAACTTAAAGATGATGAAATCTTGTTAAAATAATGTTGTTAAATACATGCATGGCACTTGATCGTTGATTTCTTGATAATATGATGTTGATCATCATATGGAACTTGTTAAAGTATGATTAAAAACATGGTTTAACAAGTTAGAAGGTGATTATGGGTTTACATGAAATATTCATCTTCTAGATTAAGCATGAACTTGAAAGTAAAATGATTTTCTTGAAAAGTAATAAACAAAGTGGGTTAATAATCTTGTAGATCCAAGACTTGTGAATAATTTTCCAAGAAAAGCATGTTTAAAAAGATGATTTTTAAAAGATCATGACTTCTACTTACACTTACACCATTTTTGGAAATGAAATAAGTGTAAGAACATTTTATTTACAAGAAGAGTTCAAAAGAATATTTTTGTAAATTATGTTTACAAGTTGTAAACACCAAACCTTTGCAAGAATGAGATTTTAAAAGAAGCAAACACACTTTAAAGAGTAACTAAGGTTACTAAACACCTCACCAAGTTACTACGTGTTTTCGTAAGAGATCAAGTTCATGTTATATTGTAAATGGAATAAGTTTTGCACTTGGGAAGTGTAGTTTGGTTATTGATTGATTGAATGAATTTTGAAAAGAAAATGATATGCTTTATAGCATGGACACCACCGTTTTTTGGGGAAACTATGGCGAAATTTTCTAAAAATATAAACACTTAGAAAAATATTTTCTAACAAGTATTTACAAGTATATTTTGATCATAAGTCTTCAATATAAACTTTGCAATAATTTTTGTAACAAAGATATAAATATTGGAGGTTGTGTTTATAAATAAAAATGGGTGAACATATATATTTAGAATATATATACATATATAGATACTTGTGTGATTATTTGCATACTCGGTGAAATGGTTATGTTATATAACTTAACAAAGTACCGTGAAATTTATTATCCAAAAACAATACCGTTACTTATATATTTTTGGTATATATTATTTTTGGACAAGGAGAAATATATTATTTTTGGGAAATAAAAATATATTTTCATAAGTATATGAAGAAGATATATGATTTTTGGGAAAAATATATATTTTCGAGAGAATACATTATTTTGGGACAAAATGAGTTTATAAATATATTTTCTAAAGTAAGACTTAGAAATATATTATTTCGGAAATTACAAATACAATAATACGAAAATACATGTATAAAATACCCAATCCTTGGGAAGGAAATACGAAAGTTAAATACTTGAGGAGTATTAATACAGAAATATTGTTTAAACAATTATTCCAAAACCAAATATAATTTAAGTTGAAATATTAATTATTTTGACAAATAATTATAACTCGGAGTAATATAAGATACGTAACTCAAAACGCGAATACTAAGCAAAGGCACGGCCAGTTCGTCTAATAGACGTTAGTACACTGTAGGTAGTCGTGTTTGCTGACAGAGTTTGGGTTACGAGCTAAGGACGCAATACAGTCAGTTCATGTCCCCCTTTTCTTTTAACTGTTTTCAGTTTTGTACTTCGAGGGTGGAATACATGTTACAATTATTACAGACACTTTTATATATGGTATGGTTAGCCTATGGAGGGTTTTACTAGTAGATCATGTGAAGGGTGGGCACAACACTTAAGGCCATTAATCCTCGTTGTACGACCAAGGGACATGAGTGATAGATCTATTTGGGTGTAGCGAGCCCACACCCATGAGGCCAGGGCGGCCCATAGTGGTGACTATGTCTTTATCCCGGAGACAAATTTGCTAGGTTTGAGTCTTCCTGCACCATTTCACACATACCATTGGCTTTGCAACCCATTGGTGATCTCTTTTTCCTTATTGCTACATACCAGGGACATTTATACATACAAGACATACTTTAAAGGTTTATTCAGACACTTACACATGAACTCGCTCAACTTTTTGTTGATGTTTTTAAACTACAGGTATTTCAGGGAACTAGTGGATCTGGCAAGGCTATGCATATGTTTTCAAGCTGCGCTTAAATAAAAGATGTTATCCACGGTTGTCGAGCTTAGGGAGTGTATCCTAATCCTGGACGGGATACACGTCTCTAAACTCAACTTTTATTTAAGTACTTTGGTTGAGTCTTTGTGAACTCGTTTAAACACGTCATGGGTTGTAACTTAATTTGGTATTGATGTTTTCAAACAATGGTATTGTGGTAGTTTCTAAACTTTATCAATGGATAAACATCTCGTGTTTTTATCAGATAGCATTGTTATGATTGTTGCTATGTTATTAAGAAGTCACACCAAATAACCACGCTTCCGCAAAAGTCAGGGTGTGATAGCTTAGTATCAGAGCCTCGATCATAGCGAACTAGGATTCTTTCTCGAGTCTAGACTATGATCATCAGGGCTCTCACGAAAACGTTTTCAAACATTTTTACATTGCATACACAAAATGTCCAGATCCAGGGAACAAACATTTTTACAAACAAAAGGCACAAGTACACATTTCAAAAAGGCTATGTATGTAATTCAGTCTTAGAGACTAAGGGAGGTTCAGTCTTAGAGACTGGGGGAGGTTCAGTCTTAGAGACTGAGGGAAGTCAGTCTTAGAGACTGGGGAAATTTGGTCTTAGAGACCAGGGATTTGGTCTTAGAGACCAGGGAATTGGTCTTAGAGACCAGGGAGTTAGTCTGAGAGACTGGGTAGTTCAGTTTGGGAAACTGTGGAGTTTTAGTCTGAGAGACTAGGGAGTTCAGTCTGAGAGACTGGGTGGGATAGTCTGGGAAGACTAAGATGCATACATGATTACATTGCTATTTGCTTACATGCTTATCTGATATATGTGCATATGTTGTGGTTGTGTTACAGACACCATGTCATCTTCCTCCGAGAGTGGAGTGTCAGACACCATAGACCCGATAGCTATAGTATCAGATGACGAGATCCTTCCAGAGGGCGAGGTTTACACTTCAGATACTACGAGCAGTGACGACGATGACTTCCAGCCCTTCGCCTTACCGGATTTCGGAGACGATTTAACTTTAGTTGATGGTTTTCTTGCTGGGGATCTACCTCTTGCTCAGATCCCTGCACCTATTCCTCTTGCTGCTTTTCCTGCTGAGGATCAACCTCTCAACGATATGTTAGACGATGACGTCGATCTCTTCATCGAGGGTCCCCTGAGGATGACCAGGATGGCGGGGCTCCGATTGATGACGATGTCGCAATTCCACTTGCTGATATTCCGGTTGATGACCTTGTTGTCCCTGTTGATGATATTCCTGTTGTCGATGTCGTTGCTTTGCCACCTGTCGAGGTTCCTGTTTTACCTGACCAGTCTGGTCACGATTCGTCTGGTCCTGACTCGTTTGAGTCTGTGTCGTCTTCTAGTCTTCATGCACTGGGATTATAGCGGTATCCCACAGACACTGATTCCGACACTGATATGTCTGAAGCGCCCGTTTCGCAGCTGGGTTTTGGGTTCATCCCTGACTTTCCACACGTCGATGATCAGGATGTCGAGTTTGAGGGTGAGTTTGACCCTATTTTTTCACACGATCAGGATCCAGACCATGAGATGGAGTTTATCCCTAAGGAGCAGCCTGTTGAGGCCCCTGTTATTCCTGATGATTAGCTTCTTGAGATACCCGCTGATCATTTGCTTGCTCCCGTCGACCCAGAGCCTGAGTTAGCACCAGAGCCCGTTCTTGCTCACGACCTTCCACCTGTGCACGACCCTATCCCTGCTGATGTTCCAGTGATTGCACCACTGCTGCCCGACCCGGTCCTTGTGTTTGATGACCGTGCTCCATTTGCCACCCACGTGGATCCTAGATATGCTCACACCCGTAATGGGTGGATTGAGGAGGAGGACGACTATCCTCCTTTTGTTCGACCAGTTACTCCCCCTTCTGTGCCTGTTTAGGTACCCGATGATGTCCCATAGTTTCACCCTCACATGTTAGACGTTCACCGCATGGATTTACCCGTCACTTTTCTCCAGGACATTCCTCCTCCCCGTCCAGGGGAAGGACCTTCAGGTCAGCAGCACACTCACATACCTTTTGTGTCAGGAGCCGGTCAGTTTATGCCACAGTTTCCTCACCCTGCTTCTTCTTCAGCACCCACGGGCGAGCCATTTATGTGGTCTTCTCCTAACGTCATGCCTTTATCGGATCCGTACCATCCCTTTCATGTTGGGTATACGACGGATGATACACTTGTGTCACTGCAGTTACAGCAGGATATGTTGAGCCGTCGAGTCACAGAGACAGAGAGGATCCACCTTCCTCCACCTGGTACTGGTCCGTCACAGTTTGCTTTTCCACCTGCTCCACTATTTCCTTATCCGGATTTTGATATCCATTTTCTGACGATGGAGCAGCAGATTGCTTGTTTGTTGCAGCTTGTTCATACTTTAGAGGGGGAGTTAGCGCGTATGCACCGTTTGCTTTTCATTCCTCCACCTCCTCCTCCCCCACCATCAGCTTAGGGGTTTTAGGTCTCCTGCAGATAGGCTACTTTTGGTGAGAAGACAGTTATTGAGCCATGATTGTGAAGACTTTTGAAGACCACACTTTTGATATTTGACTTTTGGTTGTTGTAGATTGTTAGACGATTCAGAAAAGGGTGATGTGACCCTTAGTCTCTTTTGACGTATGATACAATTGTAAAACTGTACTGGTGGTCTTGTTATATGCAAAGCTCAATCGCAGCCTTCTCATTACTTGCATTGTTGATTTATTTGTTTGTGATTATGACATGGGATGTTATGTGTTATTGTGTTGATGGATGTTATTACATACGCATGTTACTTACTTACTATACTTACTATGACCTGACCGATATGATCTTCTTTTAGAAGATGCCTCCACGACGAGACACACGTTTTCCCACTACTGAGGCTGAATTACAGGAGCGAATTACTGCAGCAATAGCACAGTATGAGGCCTCACGCGCCGATACTAGCGGAGGTTCCTCAAGAAACAACAACCCACCCAATGGTAATTACCAAGTCGCTTGAGACACATTACGTTACATTTGGATATTTCTTACACATCCGCTAATACTTTCTGTAAATGTTATCGCCTGTACAGGCTGTACCTACAAACAATTTCTGGATTGTAAGCCCTTAAATTACGACGGCACTAGGGGGTGCTGTTGCTTTCGTCAGATGGACGGAAAAGACGGATTATGTTTTAAGGATGAGCAAGTGTGCTCCTGAACATCAAGTTACATACATCTCAGGGCTCTTTCTTGATGGTGCTTTATCCTGGTGGAATCTTCAAGTCCAGACCCTAGGAGAGGCGGTGGCGTATGCTTTGACATGGGCTGAGCTGAAGGAGCTCATGAGGAAGAAATACTATTCATGGGCCGAAATACAGAACTTGGAAACGGAATTCTGGCACCTCAAAATGGACGGCCCTAAAATTGCGGAATATGAGCAAAGGTTCCACGACTTGTCATGCGTTGTGCCGTATATGGTTGATCCTGAATTTAAATGCATTGAGCGTTTCATCTGGGGATTGGCACCCTAGATCATGAGTATGGTAACAACATCCAAGCCGCCAACAATTACTGAAGCCATTGATCTCAGCGTGGCACTTACAGAAGAAGCCATCAGACTAAACAAATTTTCAATTTCTGGACCAAAGAAGAAGGAAACGCCAGTTGAATCATCGAGTGTGAACAAGAAGAAGTTCTCAAACTTCAAAAAGGGTACCAGCAGTGCCAGCAAGAAAGAAGAGGGAAGCGCACCAGCCAGGGCCAGAACTGGTGCCGAAAACAAAGGAAGAGGGTACATGGGCGCTCTGCCCAAATGTGATACATGCCAGTATCATCACCCCGGCCCGTGCAGACTCAGGAAATGTGAGTCTTGTGGGAAGACTGGCCACTTAAAAGAAACATGCTGGGTTGGTACAGGTGCTGGTCATGGTAGTCAGCGAGGTTATGGAAATGGGAATGGAAACTGCCAACAGGGAGGAAATGGCGGGAATGGAAATCGTGGAAATGCTGGGAATCAAGCTGGTAACCGGGGAGCGAACATCAATCGAGGCGGTAATGGTAATGGGAGTGGTCGAGGACCAGGGTGTTTCAATTGTGGAGACATGGGGCACTTTAAGCGGGAATGCCAAAAACTCAATCAGGTGCATGGAAGAGTCTTTAACATCGGTGCGAGGGAGGCACGCCAAGATCCTAATGTGGTTACCGGTACGTTTCCTATTAATCAACGTTTTGCATCTGTTCTATTTGACACTGGTGCCGACTATAGTTTTGTATCACTAGAATTTAAAAGTATGCTTGGGTTAACTGCTAGTAAGTTAGATATTCTGTACTCAATTGAACTGGCTAATGGAAAGCTAGTTGAAACGAATGAAGTCATTAGAGGAAGCGTAATAGAGCTGGGAGAGCACGAGTTTACACTGGATCTACTGCCAGTCGAGTTGGGAAGCTTCGACGTGGTAGTAGGAATGGATTGGTTGTCAAGCAACAGAGCTGAAATTGTATGTCACGAGAAGACCATTCGCATCCCATTGGCAGATGGAGAAACGATTGTGGTACACGGAGAGAAGCGCGATACACCCTTAAGGATCATTAGTTGCTTGAAGGCTAGGAAATGTTTGAAGAAGGGATGTGTTGCCTTCTTAGCACACATCATGGATAAAGAAGCTGCTGAGCCGAAACTAGAAGATATTCCAGTAGTGAAGGAGTATCCTGAAGTCTTTCCAGAAGACTTGCCAAGATTGTCGCCACAAAGACAAGTCGAGTTTCACATTGACTTAGTTCCAGGTGTCGCGCCTGTAGCTAAGGCACCCTATCGACTTGCGCCTTCGGAAATGCAGGAGTTTTCGACACAACTTCAGGAGTTGTTAGACAAGGGATTTATCAGGCCAAGCTTCTCGCCTTGGGGAGCTCCAGTGCTGTTTGTCAAGAAGAAGGACGGTAGTTTTCGCATGTGCATCGACTACCGGGAGCTTAACAAGTTGACTATCAAGAATAGATATCCTTTGCCAAGGATAGATGACCTGTTCGATCAACTACAAGGTTCGAGTTGTTACTCCAAGATTGATCTTCGATCGGGTTATCACCAGTTACGTATTCAAGAGGAGAGCATACCGAAGACTGCCTTCAGAACTCGATATGGACATTACGAGTTCGTGGTTATGCCGTTTGGTTTGACAAACGCGCCAGCTATATTCATGGATGTGATGAACAGAGTGTGTAAGCCATATCTCGATAAGTTTGTGATTGTGTTCATTGACAATATTCTGATCTACTCGAAGACGAAGGAAGAACATGAGCAACATCTAAGGGCTATTCTAGAGCTGCTTAAGAAAGAGAAGTTGTACGCTAAGTTCTCGAAGTGCTAGTTCTGGTTACGCGAAGTCCAGTTTCTTGGTCACGTGGTTAACGGAAATGGAATCCATGTGGATCCCACAAAGATCGAGGCGATCAAGAACTGGGAGACTCCGAAGACGCCAACAAAGATTCGACAGTTCCTAGGTTTGGCTGGTTATTATCGCAGGTTTATTGAGAATTTCTCGAAAATCGCTCAACCTCTGACTTCCCTCACGTAAAAAGACAAAAAGTTTGACTGGGGAGACAAGCAAGAAGAATCATTCCAATTGTTAAAGAACAAGCTTTGTGACGCACCAATCTTATCCCTACCCGAAGGCACGAACGACTTCGTGGTATATTGTGACGCTTCGCGTCAAGGATTAGGCTGCGTGCTGATGCAACGACAGAAGGTTATAGCCTATGCTTCACGCAAGCTGAAGGTACACGAGAAAAACTACACCACGCATGACTTGGAGTTAGGTGCAGTGGTGTTTGCATTAAAGATTTGGTGACATTACTTGTACGGCACGCAATGCACAATCTTCACTGATCACAAGAGCCTGCAGCATATATTTGATCAGAAAGAGCTTAACATGAGACAGAGACGATGGGTAGAGTTGTTGAATGACTATGATTGTGAAATCAAGTATCACCCAGGGAAGGCGAATGTAGTCGCCGATGCCTTAAGTCGGAAAGAAAGGATTAAGCCCATAAGGGTTAGGGCTTTGGAAATGATTGTTCAGACAGACCTCACGTTGCGCATTCGTGCTGCGCAGAGGGAAGTGTCACACCCTGGCTTTGCGGAAGCGTGGGTTTATTTGGTGTGACTTCTTAATACCATAGCAACAATCATAACAATGCTATATGATAAAAACATGAGATATTCATCCATTAATAAAGTTTAGAAAAATCCCATTTTCAACAATCACAAAATAAGTTTACAAACCTTAATTTGATTAAATTGAGTTCATAAAGACTTAGCAAAAGGCTTTAAACAATACTAGGTTTAGGGATATGTAACCCGTCCAGGAAGAGGTTACACCTTCTAAACCCTGGGTGACTTCTTTATTCAAACGCAGCTTGAAAATACGTGCATACCGTGCCAGATCCGTTAGTTTCCTGAAATACATGTAGTTTGAAAAGTCAACATAAAGTTGAGCGAGTTCATGTGTAGGTGAGTTTGTATAAACCCTTGTAAAAATGTCAGTATGTATGAAAATCCCTGGTATGTAGCAAATAAGGAAAAAGAGATCACCATTGGGTTGCAAAGCCAATGATATGTGTGAAGTGCAGTAGGAAGACTCAAACCTAGCAGATTTTTGCGTCGGGCTCAAAGTCACAACCTGGTTCATTCAGCGGACTCAGGGGTTGGGCTCGCTACACCCAGATAGATCTACCGCTAATGACCCTCGGTCCTATAATGAGGATTAATGGCCTCCAGTTCCCGCCTACCCACTCACATGATCTAAGTAGTAACCCTCCTTACGCTAACCATACCATGTAAAAAGTATTCGTAATCATAATAACATGTATTTCACCCCCGAAGTATAAAACTGAAAACAGTTAAGAGAAAAGGGGGACATGAACTCACAGAAGTGCGTCTCGAAATAGTCAATCCCAATCAACCTGCTGCGTGACGACCTACACGTACTAACTTCTATTAGACGGACGGCCGTGCCTTGGCTTAAGGTTTGTCGTTTTTGGGAAATAGTTAGGCAACTATTTCGTATTTCCACTTCTTAATTATTTAATAATTATATTCTTTTCCAAGGATGGGGGTTTTAATACATTTGCGTTTTTGTAATTCCAAAAATATATTTGAAAAATATATTATTAAGTCTCACTTAATAAAATATATTTTTATTCATTTGTCTAAAATATTCTATCTCCAAAATATACATATTTTTCCAAAAAATATTATATTTTATTCCATACAATTTCCCAAAATAATACTTTGTCAAAATACACCATTAAGAGTATTTTCCGAAAATACGCGAGTTACATTTTAGAGTTCGCGTTGTAAAAACAATACTGATTTAACTTAAAAAATTGATTTGTGAGGGCGTTGGTATTATTTTGGAGTCGTATTTTCATGATATATCAAGTAATATTATTTTTACCCTAAAAATAATATATCTTTAGTTCACAAAATAATCACGTAAGCACACAAGCGTTTTATTAAGAAATATATATTCTCAATATATATTTAACAAGTTTCCTTTACCAAAAATCCACCTCCGACGCTTGGTTACTTTGTAGTAAAAATCATGGCGAACTTTATTTGGAAAAACAAGTAAAAATATATTCATAACACTTGTCACAAAAATATTTCTAAGTGTTAATTTTCTGGAAAAAATTCGCTAGAGTTTCCTCTGTAACTGGAGGTGGCCACGCTTACTAGCGTATCATTTTCTTTTAAAAGTCCAATCAATCAATTTTCCAATCATCAATATACAATATACAATATTCAAACATCAAACTAGTCAAAAATAAGTATAAATCGCAAACTCATGAACTTGCAAGTCTTGTAAAAATATGTAGTATCTTCCTAATACATTTAGTAGATCTTGTTTTCAAAAAAAAAAATAACATCAGTTTCTTGAAAACTTTACTCTTAAAGAATAAGTAATCTCACAACTTCTAGTCAACATTTACGAAAATATTTCTTTGTTAAATCTTTTGTCACACAGGTGTTTACACACTTGCTTTTTCACTAAAAAGCTTGTAGTTTATGTAAGATCCGGGTTTAAAACAAGACTTGCCTCTTACACTTGGTTCTTCGAAAATACCACTTGTAGATCTTTAGATCTACTAGTTTAAAACCTTATTTTACAAGAAAAATCACTTTTACACAAGTTCATGTTTTCTTAGTGGAAGAGTTCATCATCTTGTAACTTTCACACCTAACATATTGCTAGTTCATGTTCCGTGAACATGATCTAGCGTGGTTAGATGACGATCCGTTCCACTACTAGCAACCAACAACACAAAATAACCACAACTAGTTAAGATTTACAAGATTTACACCATTTGTTTCTTTTTAACCAACATATTCATCTTTCTTTCAAGACTTTTAGATTTGATCTTGTATGTTCTCGAGTTTTAACCGTTAAGTCTCTTATTAACCACTTTAAACATGAACAAGGAAGTGTTTAGAAGCACTTACAACTAGCTCGAGGCTAGGGAAGAATCAAAGCGTAAACAAGGTGGATAAAAGCAACGTAGTGAGGTTCTTGAGATTCCGAAAGCACCGGGCTCCGTTGTATGATCCCTTGCACCTTTGAGTATATGAGAAATAGCTAGAAGGGAACTTGGCGGTGGAGATATGGGGGTGGTGGTGTTCGGCCGTAAGTGGTGATGGAGGGAAAAGAAAAGCTTGTTGGTGGTGAGTGTTGATGAAAGAGATTGGTTACCTTGGGTGTTAATTTATAATTCATGTCCTAGTTTAGTCCAACATGTAAAATGTCTCTAAATCTCCAACATAGCAAATAAAATAAGAAAAGAATTTCGTGGGGGGGGGGGTGTCCCCCATGCAACCGTCATTTAGGGGAGGGGGTATAGGGTTGGGATGTAATTCTAAGGTAACCATTTAGTTAGGATCTCTAAGGTTTAGTTAGTATATTATAGTGTGTTATAAAATATAATGGGTGTTAGGGTGTTCGGGGACCCTAACTAGCTCAGAAAAGGAAAAACAATGTCATTGACATTATTTCTATGTTCCGGGTAAAGCCCGGTTGTTCGGTTGGATATTGATCCGTTAAAGTGCTAAATAAGCATTTAAAGTGTCTTTAATATTATTTTTAGTGACACAATAAATTCCCGTCACTTTGGAAAGTGTCTAGTATTATTTTACCCCGTTTTTGCACTATATTAGCACATTAAATGCTGAATTTTATTTAAAAGTGCAGAATTTTGCAGTTAAAGTATGTTTTAGGCACTTCCCGGCACTATAAATATCGCCTAGTGACGCAGTTTTATGATTCTCACTTCCTTACACTCCCTATCAGTGTAGTAATCTATTCCCGGCTCATACTGGTCTTAGAGACAATATCTGTCTAGTGCTGGCAATGTCAGCATGTTTATTGGGTTATCCGCTCACTGTGCTAACTATTGTTTTGTGCATCAAGTTTGTCACTATTGTTTTGTGTGTAATAAATGAAGTGACAGTAATAAGGTATGATGCATGAACATGTATGTATCAGAAAACAGAAAGCAGTTTATTCGTAATTGTAATCAAGCACAGTAATTAAGCACTAATTACATATAAATTAACTAGGTTAGCTACCCGTGTGAAACACGGGTTAAGAAATGCAATTTTGATCGGTAATAATAAATTTATAAAAAATGACAAAGAATCAGCGATCTTGGGGTGTCTTTGTGTTTTTTTATAGAGCACTTCGAATGGAGACATAAATTCTCACACAATCAGCGATCTTGGGGTGTCTTCAATGTTATTTCATCAATCAACAGGAGATCGGATATTAAAAAGGTATTCACGGTAGATTGTGGCATCTTCAATCTTATCGGGTATTCAATCTTGTGGCGTCTCCATGGGGATTGTGTTTAGGCACCAAAATTTTTTTCGGTACCTACTTTTTCCGTACCGGTACTTTTGGTTCAGTACAGTATTGATAAAAACCGATTTTTTACCTTCAAATACTGGTACCATATCGAACATTTTCGGTACCGGCACCCAGTTTTGGCAATTTTCAATACCACGCTCGTACGTATGATAATCGGATTGTTTGGAAATCCATTGTTGAAATGATGATGGACAAAACCACACGGTAACACAACAAGTGCAACAAAAAAATACATATAAAGATAAATATATTAAATATATTTAAAGAAATGGAACAAATCTAATATTATGGAAATCGAACAATCAACATTGGTACCATAATATTGTTTTCTGGTTGAAGGTAGTTATGATAAAATAAATTAGTAACTTAAATGGATTGATCAACTTTCAAATTAATGATTTGAAGGCGATTTTCAAGCAACTGAAATACCAAAAAGCCCTTTAAAACCGATATCTAGTTCCTTCACAGTTCACAAGTCTCTTCTAACCAGTAAGTCAAGTTGTAAATTTTCTCATTCACTCAAATTGTAAAACCTAATGATCAAAGATATCAAAGGAGTTAGGAGTAAATCATACATAACAAAATAAGCAACTAAAAATTAAAGATGTGAATAGCAATTTTTATATTAGAAACACAAATGTTTGCTATTAAATTGTTAAAACATAATAGTCAATCGATATTAAAGTTCATAATCATCAATAGCAAAGCAACGAAAACGACGTAAAATGCGTCGCACATACATCGATGGACATAATCATCAATACCAAACCTAACATTCATTGGATTCAAGCTAAGTTAGCAAAGAAAAAAAGTAAAAAAACAGATCAAAACTAACCAGAAGATGTTGAGTAATCTGCTAAAATATTTTTTTGACTTGAGATTCCAATAGAAGAATGTATTGGTCATTCAAGAAGAATCTCCATTAGAGTTTGGGAGGAAGAAAAGGATAAGCATCGGAGAAAGTAGGTAGACAATTTAGGAGATTGGGTTATTAAGCATCTAAATGGGTCGGGTACAATAAATGCGTGGATCAACATAAATGGGTCTGAATATGAGCGGGAAAATGAAATGGGAATGGCTCTCAGAACATGACACCTGTCCCACAATGAGTTTTATTTATTATATATAAAAGATTGTATGGATACCTGTAATTTTTTAGGGTTGTCACAGGAAGCTCTTAAAAGGGAGAATCTTGAGAATGAATATCTCTGGGGGATGGAGAAGCAATTGGTACCAAAGGAGGATGGAACATTGTGTTTCTTGGGAAGAATTTGGGTTCCTTTCTTTGGTGGTCTGAGAGACGTTATTTTTTATGAGGCTCACAAGTCACGGTACTCGATCCATCCAGGATCGGATAAGAGGTACCAAGATTTAAAGGATTTCTATTGGTGGCCGAGAATGAAAGGCGATGTTGCGATTTATGTTGGCAAATCTTTGACTTGCGCCAAGGTGAAGGCCTAATACCAGAAGCCTTCAGGTCTTCTGCAACAACCTGAAATACCCCAGTGGAAGTGGGAACAGATTTCAATGGACTTTATAACGAAATTACCAAGGACGCCCAAGGGCCATGATACAATTTGGGTGATTGTAGACCGTTTAACGAAATCTGCACACTTTTTGGCAATCAGAGAGAAAGACAACACAAGCAAGCTAGCTGAGCTATACCTGAGAGAGATTGTTGCACGACATGGAGTGCCTCTCTCAATTATCTCTGATAGAGATGGAAGATTCGTGTCAAGGATTTGGCAATCCTTCCAAGAAGCTTTTGGTTCTCAGTTGAATCTGAGTACTGCATTTCATCCGCAGACAGATGGACAGAGTGAACGAACAATTCAAACATTGGAAGACATGTTGCGAGCTTGCGTAATGGATTTGGGTGGTAGTTGGGACACTCACTTACCCTTGGTCGAATTCTCATACAACAACAGCTATCATACGAGTATACAAGCCGCACCGTTCGAAGCTCTCTATGGACGTAAGTGTCGATCACCGCTATGCTGGGCAGACACGGGTGACAAACAGCTTGTTGGTCCGGAATTGGTTCAGGAAACAACAGACAAGATTTTCCAGATCCGAGAATGCATCAAAGCGGCTCGTGATCGACAAAAGAGTTATGCGGACCTGAGAAGGAAACCTCTGGAATTCGAGGTGGGAGATATGGTTTTGTTGAAGGTTTCACCCTGGAAGGGTGTGGCACGCTTTGGGAAGCGTGGGAAGTTGAACCCCAGATACATTGGTCCATTTAGATTCCTGGAACGGATTGGTCACGTAGCATACAAGTTGGATTTACCTGCAGAACTAAATGGCGTTCACGATACATTTCATGTATCAAACCTTAAAAAGAGTCCAACTTAAGAGACAGTGGTCATTCCGGCCGACGAAATTCATATTGACGACACACTCCACTTTACTGAAGACCCAGTTGAGGTTACGGATTGGAAGATTAACAAAACATGCAGGAGTAGTGTCAAACTCGTCAAGGTACGATGGAATGCACGACATGGCCCAGAATTCACGTTGGAATGTGAGGATCGTATGAAAGAAAAGTACCCACATTTGTTTCCCAAGACCCCTGCAACTAGAAGCAGAACTTAAATTTCAGGACGAAATTTTCTTAACCGGGGGAGAACGTGACAACCCTCATAATTACAGGCATCTGTACAATTAATTAATATTAATTAAGTGCTTAATGACTGTGCTGAATTACTTAACTGCTTTCTGATTACTGCGTCATACTTACATGTGCATCACATATTACATAATGTCACATCATTATCACATACAGACTTTAGTGACATAAATGATGCACAAAGCACAGTTAGCACATTGAGCGGATAACTCAAAAATATACTGACAGTGCCAGTACATAGACAGACAGTGTTTTGAGACCCAGTATGGGTCAGGGACAAGGTACTACACTAGTATGGAGTGTAGGGAAGTGAGGACCATATAACTGCGTCACTAGGTGATATTTTGAGTGCCGGAAAGTGCCTAAAACTCACTTTAAGTGCAGAATTCTGCATTTTTCAACAAAATTCAGCTTTTTAACATAATAGTTTTATGCAGAAAACTGACTAAATGGTCCTGAATGCTTTCCTAAGAGTTGGGAATTAAAAGTGTCACAAAAGTTTACATAAAAGACACTATACGGAATAACTTAGCACTTTAACGGAACGGTATCTAACCGAACAACCGGACATTACCCGGAACACCAAAATTTTGCCAAAGACATTGTTTTATTATTTTTTTGAGCTAGTTATGTTCTCCGAATACCCCAACACACTATTAAATATGACATACACATAATACACTAGATTTTTACACTTAACCTCCTCACCATTTACCTACTTACCATTGCAATTTACAAATAACCCCCCCCCAATCAAAATTCACGGCCCCATGTGGGGGACCCCATGTCACACCCTGGCTTTGCGGAAGCGTGGTTAATTTGGTGTGACTTCTTAATACCATAGCTTAATCATAACAAAGCTATATGAATTAAAAACATGCAAGATCATCCATTAAGTTTTTAAAACCAGATACAGTACCATTGTTTTAACAGGAACATACCCTACATAATCTTGTTCAACAGACATTACAACTTAAACATAACATAAACATGGTTTAAGGATTGTGTCTTGTCCAGGAAAGAGACACATCCCCTAAACCCCGGATGACCTCGGAAACTAGTGCAGCGGAAAACATGCCATACCGTGCCAGATCTCGTTAATTTCCTGAAATACATGTAAGTTGAAAAATCAACAATAATGTTGAGCGAGTTCATGTGCAAGTGAGTAAGTAAAACACTTGTAAGTATAAAAGTTTCCTGGTATGTAGCAGTGTAAGGAAAAGAGATCACCAATGGTTTGCAAGGCCATTAGCATGTGTGAAATGCAAGTAGGAAGACTCAACCCTAGCCGATTTTTGCGTCGGGCAACCAAGTCACTCAAGGTCCGTTCTGTTGGTCCTCACAGAGGTCCGTTCTGTTGGGCCTAGAGTTGGGCTCGCTACACCCAGATAGATCTACCGCTTAAGTCCCTCGGTGTTCTGCCTACCCATTCACATGATCTAAGTAGTAAACCTCCTTACGTTAACATACCGTGTATAATAGTACTTGTAAACAAAGTAACATGTATTTCACCCCCGCAGTTAAGAAAACTGAAAACAGTTAGAGAAAAGGGGGACATGAACTCACAGTGAAGCGTCTCTACCAAGTATCTCCAAATCAGAAAGCTGTGCGACGACCTACAAGTGCTAATTCTATTAGACGGACGGCCGTGCCTTAGCTTTATAGTTTAAGTTTTTGGGAAATAGTTAGACAACTATTTCGTGTTTATGTTCTGTATATACTTGGTAGTTAATTTCCTTCCCAAGGATGGGGGATTCAATACATGTGCGTAAGTTACATTTTAATAATCGAGTGGTAATATAATTACCGGTGTAACTTATATATTCATGGTGAAAGTGTTCGTATTATTTTGGAATCGTTAATGCTTGTAAATATTATTTTTACTCTAAAAATAATATTTATGTATTTTCACAAAATAATCATAAACAGTGTGTGAAAAATATACATTTATCACGTTAATTTTTGTGAAAATCCCACCTCCGAATATTTAATAAATAAAGTCGTGGCGAAATTTATATTTCGAAAATATGTCAAAAATAATTCTAACACTTGTTGTGTGAGTAATTCTAAGTGTTAGGTTTTTAGAAAAATTTCGCCAGAGTTTCCTCTGTAACTGGAGATGGCCACGCTTTCAAGCGTATCATTTTCTTTTAACAAATCAAATCAACCAATGTTCTCAACATTATCAAACAACTTTTCAACATTTTAACCAGTCAAAGATAGACATAATCGCAAAAATATACGAACTTGTGGTTTGTCTAAAATATGTAGTAAATCTCTTTACTTTTACTGGATCTTTTGTGTAAATAATCCGATTTCGTAAAAACCTCGTTTTTAGAGAAAATCCATCTTTACAACTTCTAGTAACTTTTGACAAAACTAGTTCTTTGTCGGATCTTTTTATTTCACAAGTGTTTACACACTTGTGGTTTATAAAATATGCTTATTATTGTAAGATCCGTCTTTCAAAATACATGGTTTCCTTGATAAGTGGTCCTTTGAAAATACCGGGTGTAGATACGTAGATCTACTAGTTTTAAACACTTGTGTACAAGTTAAAACATTTTTACACAAGTAAAGCATTTTTACACAAGTTCATGCTTCGTGTGTGGTAGAGTTTCACCTTTTAACCCTTGTATCATTCAAAAACGAGCTTATGTTAAGATCCATGATCTTTCTAAACCGGGTTAAACGGTGATCCGAGCTACCACATCATAGATCGGGTCTAGATAAGCACATATTTCAAATACTACAACTTTTACACATTCCATATGCTATTAACCACCATTTTAAGTAATTTTAGTAAACTTTTGTGCATCATCTTGCATTTTAACGAGATTTAACCGACATAATTCCTTTTAACCACTTTAGATTAGTTCAAAAATGAGTTGTAAACAATATACCTCTAGCTCAAGGCTAGGGAAGATTCTTGGCGAAAAACGAGTGGATAAAAGC
The DNA here is from genome assembly GCA_030545235.1 of Helianthus tuberosus. Lineage (NCBI taxonomy): Eukaryota > Viridiplantae > Streptophyta > Magnoliopsida > Asterales > Asteraceae > Helianthus > Helianthus tuberosus. The sequence continues at coordinate 104,001,739 of CM060424.1, read as the reverse complement.
TAAAGAATGAGGTCCTTCGTGTTCCGCTTGCACCAAGGCTCCTAATACTTGATCCTCGACACTTGTGTGATGTTGGAATGTGATGAAGGAAGCTCGAAAATATGATGGATGGCAAGGGGATGTTCGGCCGAGAATAGAGAGGGCAAGAGAGAAGAGGTTGAGTTGGTGTTGTGTTGTGATAATTATGTGGTGTAATTACTAGAACTTATAGGCAAAGATTAAGCATGTTTATCCATTGGACACAATGTCCCCTTGATATTTAGCATCTAAGATTTAACAAATCTTGCAAGGTACAAGTATGTCCCCTAGGGGACCGAATTCGGTTGGGGGGGGGGGTCCCTTGGTTCGATTTCAACTAGGTAGTTAGGGAGTAATTAGTTAAGTTAAGTGTCTAACTTAGTTAGTTGTATGTTATGTGTTATGACGGGTGTTAGGGTAATCAGGGACCCTAACTGGCTCAGAAAAATATAGATAGTGAAAATAATAATATTTTCATGTTCCGGGTAAAGTCCGGTTGCTCGGTTGGATAGTAATCCGTTAAAGCGTTACTAAAGCTTTAAAGTGTCGTTATTGTTATTTTTAGTGACACAATTCAATTCCAACACTTTAGAAAGTGTCTAGTAGCATTTTCCCCATATTTTGGCACTTTACTAGTTAGCTAGAAGCTGTACAATTTTGTAAAGTGCTGTGTTTTGTACTTAAAGTACGTTTTAGGCACATCCAATCAGTGTATCTTATTCCTAGAGACGCAGTTCTACAACCCTTGTATCCTACACTCACTATTGGTGTAGCAAAATATCTCAGGCTCTTATAGGCCTTGGAGACAGTGTTTGCCTGATGCTGGCTTTATCAGCATGTTCAATAGGTTATCCGTGTATTGTGCTACTGTGCTTTTTGTGCATCATGTTTGTCACTAAGGTGCCGTATGTAAATAATGTAGTGACAGCAAGCAAGTATGATGCAAGTAAGTACATGTATCAGTTTTCAAGTAGCAGTTCATCAGCTAGTACAAGCAAGCACAGTAATTAAGCAGTAATTAATCATTAATTAAGTCGTACGGATACCTGGTTTAGTGCGGGTTGTCACATTCTCCCCCCGTTAAATAAATTTCGTCCCGAAATTTAAGTTCTGCTTGTAGAAGCAGGGTTCTTAGGAAAAAGGTGGGGGTATTTCTCTTTCATCCGGTCCTCACGCTCCCAGGTGAACTCAGGACCATGTCTGGCATTCCAACGCACTTTGACGAGTTTGACACTGCTCCGGCGGGTCTTGTTAACTTTCCAATCTGTGACCTCGACAGGTTCTTCAACGAAGTGGAGCGTGTCGTTAATATGAATCTTGTCGATGGGAATGGCAACGTCAACTTGAGTTGGACTTTTCTTTAGATTGGATACATGAAATGTATCGTGAACGCCATTTAGTTCAGCAGGTAGGTCCAACTTGTATGCTACTTGTCCTATTTTGTCCAAAATTCTGAAGGGACCAATGTAGCGCGGATTTAGCTTCCCACGCTTTCCAAAGCGTGCCACCCCCTTCCAGGGTGAAACTTTCAATAACACCATCTCTCCAACTTGGAAATCCCCATGTTTTCGGTTTGGATCCGCGTAGGCCTTTTGTCTGTGGCGAGCTGCTTCGATGCGTTTAAGAATTTGCGCGATCTTGTCTGTCGTCTCTTGGACGATCTCGGGACCAGGAAGCTGCCTATCACCTGCGTCAGACCAACAGAGGGGTGATCGGCACTTGCGTCCGTATAGGGCTTCAAATGGCATGACACCAATACTGGTGTGGTAGCTGTTGTTGTATGAGAATTCAACCAAAGGTAAATGTTTATCCCAGCTACCGCCCAAATCCATAACACACGCTCTCAGCATGTCTTCCAAAGTCTGTATTTTTCGCTCGCTCTGGCCGTCAGTTTGCGGATGGAACGCAGTGCTCAGATTCAACTGTGAGCCAAAGGCTTCTTGGAAGGATTGCCATATCCTTGACACAAACCTTCCGTCTCTATCAGAGATGATCGAGAGAGGTACTCCATGGCGTGCGACAACCTCTCTCATGTAAATTTCCGCGAGTTTACTAGTGCTGTCTTTCTCCCTGATTGGCAGAAAGTGTGCGGATTTTGTTAGGCGGTCAACTATTACCCAAATCATATCATGGCCTCTTGGCGTTCTTGGCAACTTCGTAATAAAATCCATTGAGATTTGTTCCCATTTCCACTTGGGAATCTCAGCTTGTTGCAGAAGTCCTGAAGGCTTCTGGTATTCCGCTTTAACCTTAGCGCACGTTAAACATTTGCTCACGTAAACAGCAACATCGCCTTTCATCCTAGGCCACCAGTAGTAATCTTTGAGATCCTGGTACATCTTATCCGATCCAGGGTGGATAGAGTACCGCGACTTGTGAGCTTCATCGAAAATAACCTCCCTTAAATCACCAAACAGAGGAACCCAAATCCTTTTCTCAAAACATAACGTTCCTTCCTCGTTTGGTACCAAAAGCTTCTCCATCCCACGGAGATACTCTTCTCCAAGGTTTCCTTCCTTAAGGGCTTCCTTTTGTGCAGCACGAATGCGCAAGGAAAGATCGGTTCGTATAATCATTTCCAAAGCCCTTACCCTTATGGGCTTGATTCTCTCTTTACGACTTAGGGCATCGGCGACCACATTCGCCTTCCCTGGATGATACTTTATCTCGCAGTCGTAGTCGTTTAGCAACTCAACCCATCGTCTTTGTCTCATATTCAACTCCTTCTGGTTGAATATGTGCTGTAGGCTCTTGTGATCTGTGAAGATTGTGCACTTCGTACCATAAAGGTAGTGCCTCCAGATCTTTAGTGCAAATACCACTGCGCCAAGCTCTAAATCGTGTGTGGTATAGTTCTTTTCGTGCACTTTCAGTTGGCGTGATGCGTAAGCAATGACCTTTTGACGTTGCATCAACACACAACCCAATCCTTGACGCGATGCGTCGCAGTATACCACAAAATCATCAGTACCTTCTGGTAGAGCTAAGATCGGCGCATTGCAGAGCTTATCCTTCAATATCTGAAATGCTTCATCCTGTTTGATTCCCCAATCAAACTTCCTTTCCTTCTGCGTGAGGAGTGTCAATGGTTGAGCGATCTTTGAAAAATTCTCAATGAATCTTCGATAATAGCCAGCCAAACCCAAGAATTGCCGGATCTCGGTTGGCGTCTTTGGCGTTTCCCAATCTTTGATCGCCTCGATCTTGGTTGGATCCACGTGGATTCCATCTCCATTTACCACGTGCCCAAGGAATTGGACTTCACGTAGCCAAAATTCGCACTTGGAGAATTTGGCATACAGCTGTTCCTTCTTTAGCAGTTCTAGAATGGCTCTAAGATGCTGCTCGTGTTCAGCCTTCGTCTTTGAATAAATTAAAATGTCATCGATGAATACAATCACGAACTTATCCAAATACGGCTCGCAAACTCTATTCATTAGATCCATGAATACTGCAGGTGCGTTTGTCAAACCAAACGGCATAACAAGGAACTCGTAGTGTCCATAACGAGTTCTGAAGGCTGTCTTTGGGATACTTTCTTCTTGAATTCTCAACTGGTGGTATCCAGATCGAAGATCGATCTTTGAGTAAAAGCTTGAACCTTGAAGTTGATCGAATAGATCATCGATTCTTGGCAGAGGATATCTATTCTTGATCGTTAGCTTGTTCAATTCTCTGTAGTCAATGCACATTCGGAAACTACCGTCCTTCTTCTTGACAAACAAGACCGGAGCTCCCCAAGGTGAGAAGCTTGGTCGGATAAAACCCTTGTCTAACAACTCTTGAAGTTGTGTCGACAGTTCCTGCATCTCAGACGGAGCAAGTCTATAAGGTGCCTTAGCCACAGGCGCGGCGCCTGGAACTAAGTCAATGTGAAACTCTACTTGCCTCTGAGGCGGCAGTCCAGGTAAGTCTTCTGGGAAGACTTCTGGATACTCCCTCGCGATAGGGATGTCTTCGATTCTCGGCTCAGCAGCCTTCTTATCCACAATGTGTGCCAGAAAGGCAACACATCCTTTCTGCAAACACTTCCTTGCTTTCAAGCAGCTGATAATCCTCAACGGCGTCTCACGCTTTTCTCCATGAACAACAATGGTCTCACCATCATCGGTTGGGATACGAACAACTTTCTCATGACATACTATCTCAGCCTTGTTTCCTGATAACCAATCCATTCCTACCACCACGTCGAAGCTTCCCAACTGGACTGGTAGTAGATCCAGAGTGAACTCACGTTCTCCCAATTCAATCACACAACCTCTGATGACTTCATTGGCTTCTACTAACTTCCCATTGGCTAATTCGATCGAGTAAGGAATATCTAACTTACTAGCGGCTAGACCAAGCATACTCTTAAACTCTAATGATACGAAGCTATAATCGGCACCAGTATCAAATAAAACGGATGCATAGCGTTGATTGATAGGGAACGTACCAGTAACAACATTGGGATCCTGGCGCGCTTCCCTAGCTTCGAGTTGGAACACCCTTCCACGGGCTTGGTTTAAATCTGGGCAGTTCTTCTTAAAATGCCCAACATCACCGCAGTTAAAACATCCAAGTTTTCGTCCACTTCCGGCGCCATCCCCAACTTGCTGGTTGTTTTGGTTCGCATTGTTGACTCCGTTCCCTCCATTATTTCCTTGTGGGCGATTACCACCATGATTATTGTTTCTGTTTCCATATCCTCCCTGGCCTCCCCGACCGGCAAGGGCCCAACAAGTGTCCTTCAAGTGACCACGTTTCCCACATACTTCGCATACTTTTAGCCCACATTGACCAGAATGGTGGCGTTGGCAGGTATTGCATTTGGGCTGGGTGCCCATGTATCCCTTTCCTTTCTTTCCACTACCAGCTGTAACCTGAGCTGGTGCGTTTGGTTCCCCTTTCTTACCAACACTGCCAATGCCTTGTTTGAAGTTCGAGAACTTTCTTTTGTTGCCTCCTGATGACTCAACGTGAGTCTCTGCCTTCTTCGTCTTGATCTCATCAAACTTGTTCAGGCGGATGGCCTCTTCTGTGAGAGCCACGCTCAAATCGATGGCTTCAGTGATAGTCGCTAGTTTGGATGAGGTTACCATGCTTATGATTTGAGGAGCTAATCCCCAAATGAAGCGTTCAATTCTCTTGAACTCGGGAGTGACCATGTAGGGTACCACTTGAGATAAGTCATGGAATCTTTGAACGTATTCTGCTACCTTTGGACCGTCCATTTTCAAGTGCCAAAACTCGGTCTCCAATCGCTGGATTTCTGCGCGCGAACAGTACTTCTTGTGCATAAGTTCTTTCAGTTCAGTCCAGGTTAACGCGTAGGCAGCAGCTTCGCCTAGTGTCTGTACTTGTAGATTCCACCAGGATAGGGCTCCATCTAGAAACAGCCCTGAGATATAGGTGACTTGCTGATCCAGTGCGCATTTGCTCATGCGAATAACAGACTCGGTTTTCTCAGCCCAACGAACAAAGGCGACAGCGCCTCCAGTACCATCGAAGTTGACCGGTTTGCAGTCTAGAAACTGCTTGTAGGTGCATCCTGCACATACGTTATAACATACGTTTGGCGTTAGCATCACTGCTAGAGATATCCAATTAGGTCACGGTATGTCTTAATGGCTTAGTATTACCGTGAGGTGGATTGTTACTGCCTTGGTTAATACTTCCGCTCGTCCCGGGCTGAGATGCTGCATACTGTGCTATGGCAGCAGCAATAATCTGCTGGAGTTCTGCCTCATTGGTTGGCATGTGTGGCTCACGTCTCGGCGGCATCTTTCTAAAAGATGGTTTACGTTGGTCAGGTCATAGTAAGACGTACGTATATAGTAATAGTAATAGCACATAACATCTCATGTTATCAACACATCACAAATACCAATCACACAACATCCCATGTCATAAAAATACAAATAAGCAATCAAGCGAATCAGATATGATGAGAATACTGCGATTGCCATATATCAAGACCACATAGTAAGTGTATCAGTACATCATAGTGTCATACAATCATCCATCAACTAGGGGCTACATCACCCCTGCCCAAAAACTACATCAATCAGTGTCAATACATCAAATACAAGTCAACAAAAGTCAGAATCAACTGTGGTCTCCAAAAATACTGTGCAATCCAACAATCGCCGTCTTCTCATCCTCGTCTACCCAAACAGCACTGATGAGCTCTATACAGATGGTGGTGGTGGAGGGGGAAAGTGGGTGTAAAACAAACGGCGTAACTGTAGCCAGTCCGCCTCCATAGCCTGCTGAGTACGAATGATGGAAGCAATCTGCTGCTCTAATGTAAAGAGACGGGCAGCATAATCTGCGGGTAAAGGTCGAAACGGCTGCAGAGGAGAGTGTGTCTGACCATGGCATGGACACGGTGGCAGCTGAGCTCTCTCGAGCTCCTGGATGCGCTGCGTGTGTGACTCGTGCTGAGCTACAAAAGACATCAAGACGTCCTCGATAGTGTACCCCCTGTGAAAAGCATGGTAGGGGTCAGTAGGTGGCATACCAGAATCGGGTGCCCATAGAAACGGCTCACTAGTGGGGTCAAAAGGTGCCACGTGAAATGGAGCAACAGTGGGTGGAACAGATGACATCTGGGGCATGAAAGGGATAGGCATCGGTACATGCCCAACAGGATGGGCTGAAGAACCCTCTCCAGGCCTCGCTGGAGGTACAAACTGTGGAACCTGGAAAGAAAAATCAACATGTCGCGTAACAGGGATCTGTGGGGGAAAAGGCGGTACATCCTCATCAGCAGGTATCCAACCATGCTGTGCATGCTCATCTGGTGGATCCATGCGTGCTGCGAACAGTGCATGCTCGGGCTCTAGTGGAACGGGATCAAGTGGGGGAGCAACAACAGGGTGAACAGGTGCAATGTGCTCAACGGGAGGGTCAACAGGTATAACGGGTAAAGGATCAACAGGATCAACAATGACATGATCGCCCTCCATCAAAGGAACATCCACAGGGAGATCATCAGCAACAGGCTCAAAAGGGATGTCAGCATGTACTGGGTCATGCTCAGGTATGGGGTCTAGAGCGGCTGCCTGCTCTGGAGCAACGGCAGGCTCGAGGTCATCAAAAGCCATCTCGAAACCAAAATCTGGGTCGATAGGATCCACTGGGTCATCAGGGTCTACTGGATCCTCCATAAACTGATCCATCGGAATAAACTCTAAGTCACGATCTGGGTCGAACCCTGGGGGAAACATAGGATCGGAATCCCCCTCATCGTCATGGTCGAAAACAAAACTGGGGATAGGGGCAACAGAAGATGCCTGATCAGGATCTGATCCATGAGAGAAGTGCTGCGCACTCTGGATGTGTGAGGGTACAGAGGCCACAGACTCAAAGGTGTCTGGGACTGGAGAGTGGGCAGGTGACTCCGTGGCGGGAGCATCTGCGATCAACAAGGGGCCATCAGCAGCAGGTAGGGCCTCGCCCTGAGCATCCTCCTCGAAAGGCTCCTCCTCAAACATATCGACATCATCCTCCTCGTCGTCGATAGGCAAATCATAAACAGGGTACGAAGCAAGCGGTATAGGAGCAGGGATTACTGCCAGTGGTAGATCCCCGGCCAAAGGACCATCTGCGAGCTCGTCAGCACCGTCAGGTAATGCGAAGGGCTGGAAATCGTCCTCATCTGTGCTCGTGACGTCGGACGTATGAACCTCGTGCTCCGATGACTCAAGGTCGTCTGATACGATAGGCCTAGGGCCTGTGGTGCCTGAACCATCAGTGTCTGTAGAATCCATGTGTCTGTAACATATACACCAACATGCACAAACAGTTAATCATATAATCAAATAATCACATAAGTCACCAAGTAAGCATTCAAATCATTCTCCTAGTCCCACTAGCCTCCCAGCCTCTCAGACTGCTCTTCCTAGTCCCACTAGCCAATTCTCCTAGTCTCACTAGCCAATTCTCCTAGTCCCACTAGCCAATTCTCCTAGTCCCACTAGCCAACTACCTCGTTCTCTCAGACCGAGCCTCGGCCTCTCAGACCGAGCCTATAATAAAGAATAAAATGTGCTCAACATTTGTTTGTGAAAAGTTTGGATCTGGACTTAGGTGGTATGCAGAAAAATGTTTTCGTGAGAGCCCTAGTGATCATAGTCTAGACTCGAGAAAGAATCCTAGTTCGCTATGATCAGAGCTCTGATACCAAGCTGTCACACCCTGGCTTTGCGGAAGCGTGGTTAATTTGGTGTGACTTCTTAATACCATAGCTTAATCATAACAAAGCTATATGAATTAAAAACATGCAAGATCATCCATTAAGTTTTTAAAACCAGATACAGTACCATTGTTTTAACGGGAACATACCCTAACAAACATAATCTTGTTCAACAGACATTACAACTTAAACATAACATAAACATGGTTTAAGGATTGTGTCTTGTCCAGGAAAGAGACACATCCCCTAAACCCCAGATGACCTCGGAAACTAGTGCAGCGGAAAACATGCCATACCGTGCCAGATCTCGTTAATTTCCTGAAATACATGTAAGTTGAAAAATCAACAATAATGTTGAGCGAGTTCATGTGCAAGTGAGTAAGTAAAACACTTGTAAGTATAAAAGTTTCCTGGTATGTAGCAGTGTAAGGAAAAGAGATCACCAATGGTTTGCAAGGCCATTAGCATGTGTGAAATGCAAGTAGGAAGACTCAACCCTAGCCGATTTTTGCGTCGGGCAACCAAGTCACTCAAGGTCCGTTCTGTTGGTCCTCACAGAGGTCCGTTCTATTGGGCCTAGAGTTGGGCTCGCTACACCCAGATAGATCTACCGCTTAAGTCCCTCGGTGTTCTGCCTACCCATTCACATGATCTAAGTAGTAAACCTCCTTACGTTAACATACCGTGTATAATAGTACTTGTAAACAAAGTAACATGTATTTTACCCCCGCAGTTAAGAAAACTGAAAACAGTTAGAGAAAAGGGGGACATGAACTCACAGTGAAGCGTCTCTACCAAGTATCTCCAAATCAGAAAGCTGTGCGACGACCTACAAGTGCTAAATCTATTAGACGGACGGCCGTGCCTTAGCTTTATAGTTTAAGTTTTTGGGAAATAGTTAGACAACTATTTCGTGTTTATGTTCTGTATATACTTGGTAGTTAATTTCCTTCCCAATGATGGGGGATTCAATACATGTGCGTAAGTTACATTTTAATAATCGAGTGGTAATATAATTACCGGTGTAACTTATATATTCATGGTGAAAGTGTTCGTATTATTTTGGAATCGTTAATGCTTGTAAATATTATTTTTACTCTAAAAATAATATTTATGTATTTTCACAAAATAATCATAAACAGTGTGTGAAAAATATACATTTATCACGTTAATTTTTGTGAAAATCCCACCTCCGAATATTTAATAAATAAAGTCGTGGCGAAATTTATATTTCGAAAATATGTCAAAAATAATTCTAACACTTGTTGTGTGAGTAATTCTAAGTGTTAGGTTTTTAGAAAAATTTCGCCAGAGTTTCCTCTGTAACTGGAGATGGCCACGCTTTCAAGCGTATCATTTTCTTTTAACAAATCAAATCAACCAATGTTCTCAACATTATCAAACAACTTTTCAACATTTTAACCAGTCAAAGATAGACATAATCGCAAAAATATACGAACTTGTGGTTTGTCTAAAATATGTAGTAAATCTCTTTACTTTTACTGGATCTTTTGTGTAAATAATCCGATTTCGTAAAAACCTCGTTTTTAGAGAAAATCCATCTTTACAACTTCTAGTAACTTTTGACAAAACTAGTTCTTTGTCGGATCTTTTTATTTCACAAGTGTTTACACACTTGTGGTTTATAAAATATGCTTATTATTGTAAGATCCGTCTTTCAAAATACATGGTTTCCTTGATAAGTGGTCCTTTGAAAATACCGGGTGTAGATACGTAGATCTACTAGTTTTAAACACTTGTGTACAAGTTAAAACATTTTTACACAAGTAAAGCATTTTTACACAAGTTCATGCTTCGTGTGTGGTAGAGTTTCACCTTTTAACCCTTGTATCATTCAAAAACGAGCTTATGTTAAGATCCATGATCTTTCTAAACCGGGTTAAACGGTGATCCGAGCTACCACATCATAGATCGGGTCTAGATAAGCACATATTTCAAATACTACAACTTTTACACATTCCATATGCTATTAACCACCATTTTAAGTATTTTTAGTAAACTTTTGTGCATCATCTTGCATTTTAACGAGATTTAACCGACATAATTCCTTTTAACCACTTTAGATTAGTTCAAAAATGAGTTGTAAACAATATACCTCTAGCTCAAGGCTAGGGAAGATTCTTGGCGAAAAACGAGTGGATAAAAGCTAAAGAATGAGGTCCTTCGTGTTCCGCTTGCACCAAGGCTCCTAATACTTGATCCTCGACACTTGTGTGATGTTGGAATGTGATGAAGGAAGCTCGAAAATATGATGGATGGCAAGGGGATGTTCGGCCGAGAATAGAGAGGGCAAGAGAGAAGAGGTTGAGTTGGTGTTGTGTTGTGATAATTATGTGGTGTAATTACTAGAACTTATAGGCAAAGATTAAGCATGTTTATCCATTGGACACAATGTCCCCTTGATATTTAGCATCTAAGATTTAACAAATCTTGCAAGGTACAAGTATGTCCCCTAGGGGACCGAATTCGGTTGGGGGGGGGGGTCCCTTGGTTCGATTTCAACTAGGTAGTTAGGGAGTAATTAGTTAAGTTAAGTGTCTAACTTAGTTAGTTGTATGTTATGTGTTATGACGGGTGTTAGGGTAATCAGGGACCCTAACTGGCTCAGAAAAATATAGATAGTGAAAATAATAATATTTTCATGTTCCGGGTAAAGTCCGGTTGCTCGGTTGGATAGTAATCCGTTAAAGCGTTACTAAAGCTTTAAAGTGTCGTTATTGTTATTTTTAGTGACACAATTCAATTCCAACACTTTAGAAAGTGTCTAGTAGCATTTTCCCCATATTTTGGCACTTTACTAGTTAGCTAGAAGCTGTACAATTTTGTAAAGTGCTGTGTTTTGTACTTAAAGTACGTTTTAGGCACATCCAATCAGTGTATCTTATTCCTAGAGACGCAGTTCTACAACCCTTGTATCCTACACTCACTATTGGTGTAGCAAAATATCTCAGGCTCTTATAGGCCTTGGAGACAGTGTTTGCCTGATGCTGGCTTTATCAGCATGTTCAATAGGTTATCCGTGTATTGTGCTACTGTGCTTTTTGTGCATCATGTTTGTCACTAAGGTGCCGTATGTAAATAATGTAGTGACAGCAAGCAAGTATGATGCAAGTAAGTACATGTATCAGTTTTCAAGTAGCAGTTCATCAGCTAGTACAAGCAAGCACAGTAATTAAGTAGTAATTAATCATTAATTAAGTCGTACGGATACCTGGTTTAGTGCGGGTTGTCACACCCCACCACCTTACTTACTAGATCTTATTCATATTTTATTTAGATTTTGCTTGTGATAATGAACAAAATATTGGTGATCATTATAAGTATGGTGCCTTAGATTTCAAGATCATTGCATATCCTTCACAAGCTCACACCACTCTCTCACTTACTCTCTCTCTCCCTCTCGGCTCACTCTAGTGCCGCCACCACCACCACCTTGCCACCAACATCCATCCATTTTCAAGCTTGTTTCAAGTGATAGAAGGTGATACATGGAGCTTGGAGTTTGAAGAACTTGAAGAACCTTCATCCTTAGCTTTCATCCATCTTATTTCATCATCTTTTTCTAGTGATCTTCCCTAGCCTTTGAGCTAGTTGTAAGCTTCTTACTACTAGTTTTTATTTCTTATTTTGGTTGTTAAAAAGATGTACATTGTTATAAAAAACAAGAACACTAAAAGACTTAAACAAGAATCATGAACATGAAACTTAAAGATGATGAAATGTTGTTAAATACATGCATGGCACTTGATCGTTGATTTCTTGATAATATGATGTTGATCATCATATGGAACTTGTTAAAGTATGATTAAAAACATGGTTTAACAAGTTAGAAGGTGATTATGGGTTTACATGAAATAATCATCTTCTAGATTAAGCATGAAGTTGAAAGTAAAATGATTTTCTTGAAAAGTAATAAACAAAGTGGGTTAATAATCTTGTAGATCCAAGACTTGTGAATAATTTTCCAAGAAAAGCAAGTTTAAAAAGATGATTTTTAAAAGATCATGACTTCTACTTACACTTGCACCATTTTTGGAAATGAAATAAGTGTAAGAACATTTTATTTACAAGAAGAGTTCAAAAGAATATTTTTGTAAATTATGTTTACAAGTTGTAAACACCAAACCTTTTCAAGAATGAGATTTTAAAAGAAACAAACACACTTTAAAGAGTAACTAAGGTTACTAAACACCTCACCAAGTTACTACGCGTTTTCGTAAGAGATCAAGTTCATGTTATATTGTAAATGGAATAAGTTTTGCACTTGGGAAGTCTAGTTTGGTTATTGATTGATTGATTGAATTTTGAAAAGAAAATGATATGCTTTATAGCATGGACACCTCCGTTTTTAGGGGAAACTATGGCGAAATTTTCTAAAAATATAAACACTTAGAAAACTATTTTCTAACAAGTATTCACAAGTATATTTTGATCATAAGTCTTCGATATAAACTTTGCCATAATTTTTGTAACAAAGATACAAATATTGGAGGTTGTGTTTATAAATAAAAACGGGTGAACATATATATTTAGAATATATATACATATATAGACACTTGTGTGATTATTTGCATACTCGGTGAAATGGTTATGTTATATAACTTAACAAAGTACCGTGAAATTTATTATCCAAAAACAATACCGTTACTTATGTATTTTGGGTATATATTATTTTTGGACAAGGAGAAATATATTATTTTTGGGAAATAAAAATATATTTTCATAAGTATATGAAGAAGATATATGATTTTTGAGAAAAATATATATTTCGGGACAATACATTATTTTGGGACAAAATGAGTTTATAAATATATTTTCTAAAGTAAGACTTAGAAATATATTATTTCGGCAATTACAAATATACGAAAATACATGTATAAAATACCCCATCCTTGGGAAGGAAATACGAAAGTTAAATACTTGAGAAGTATTAATACAGAAATATTGTTTAAACAATTATTCCAAAACCAAATATAATTTAAGTTGAAATATTAATTATTTTGACAAATAATTATAACTCGGAATAATATAAGATACGTAACTCAAAACGCGAATACTAAGCAAAGGCACGGCTCGTTCGTCTAATAGACGTTAGTACACTGTAGGTAGTCGTGTTTGCTGACAGAGTTTGGGTTACAAGCTAAAGACGCAATACAGTGAGTTCATGTCCCCCTTTTCTTTTAATTGTTTTCAGTTTTGTACTTCGAGGGTGGAATACATGTTACAATTATTACAGACACTTTTATACATGGTATGGTTAGCCTAAGGAGGGTTTTACTACTAGATCATGTGAAGGGTGGGCACAACACTTAAGGCCATTAATCCTCGTTGTAGGACCAAGGGACATGAGTGATAGATCTATTTGGGTGTAGCGAGCCCACACCCATGAGGCCGGGGCGGCCCATAGTGGTGACTATGTCTTCATCCCGGAGACAAATTTGCTAGGTTTGAGTCTTCCTGCACCATTTCACACATACCATTGGCTTTGCAACCCATTGGTGATCTCTTTTTCCTTATCGCTACATACCAGGGACATTTATACATACAAGACATACTTTACAGGTTTATTCAGACACTTACACATGAACTCGCTCAACTTTTCTTTGATGTTTTTAAACTACATGTATTTCAGGGAACTAGTGAATCTGGCAAGGGTATGCATATGTTTTCAAGATGCGCTTAAATAAAAGATGTTATCCACGGTTGTCGAGCTTAGGGAGTGTATCCTAATCCTGGACGGGATACACGTCTCTAAACTCAGGTTTTATTTAAGTACTTTGGTTGAGTCTTTGTGAACTCGTTTAAACACGTCATGGGTTGTAACTTAATTTGGTATTGATGTTTTCAAACAATGGTATTGTGGTAGTTTCTAAACTTTATTAATGGATAAACATCTCGTGTTTTTATCATATAGCATTGTTATGATTGTTGCTATGGTATTAAGAAGTCACACCAAATAACCACGCTTCCGCAAAAGTCAGGGTGTGACAAGGTGTAGCTATCGTTCGGATTCCTACTAGTTCTTGGAGTAGTTTCAGATGTTTTCAAAGAAAACAAGTGGCATATCTGTCAAGGTAGGCTAAATTCGAATGCTGTGACTGGAAACCTATCTCGATCGTATCGAGTTATAAGGACAGTTCCAATGATACGTCCATATCTGTGATATTCATGGCCCACTGCTCCTAGAGTATCGTTCGTAGAGAGTAACTCCTCCAAGCGAGAGTTCGCGAAGAATGTTGTTAGGATAAGGATTATAGGATTCGAGAAGTATATCGTGAATGGGTGTGGAAACATGCAAAAAGGGTAGTCGCAATCGATGCATAGGCGTTTAAGAATCCATACCAGGGGTTTACCTGTTGTCGAGGGTATAGTTAACCATACACAAGTTGCATGAGGTTAAAATGAAGAACGTCGTTTGTCGAATAGAGGTGCCACGTTGGTATATTAAGCATAACAAGAATTAACCATAGAAGAATGGTTGTCGCACAAGTTTGTAGTGTTAAGGTTCGCTGAAACTTCCATCAAAGTTGTTGGGCTCGCCCACATGCGAAGGAGGAATAATCCACCTTGATCCATGAACTTAGATGAGTTTACGATTTATCGAGTCGGTAAGCAACCAAATTCGGAGGAGTTTCCTTAAGTCGTGTGAATGAATCTGAAATATGCCTGTGTAGTCAAGAGGTTTCAAAGAAAGGACACGAAAACATGTTCAAGAGGGTATGATCGTATCAACAATACATCACCATCCTCAGGGTTTCAAGAAGTGATCACCAATGATCGAAAGTCGAGCCTTCCAAATTCTCTAAACTAGAGTGAGTTCGTATTAGTGTCTCTGCATGGAGAAGTGAGGATGTAGTGTCACTGTGGAAAAGGAATGATGGTTTTGTCTAGGTCAATAGTAGAAATTAGGCATTGCATTAATCGATAAGCATAGGTCGGTACAAAGGCTAGCGAAAAGATTTCACATAATTAAGATAAACTGTCGTAGTATCAAAATGCAACTCTTGTAGTGTAAGGGGAAAAGGGGTGAGGTAAATGTGTAGTTCATCATGTCTGTATGTAGGTTGACTACTCCGTATCGCCGTCCTCGAATGTCCCGAAGACTATCCCATCATTAGGAGGCATCCACTTGCTAAGTTGGGTATACGAAGGTGTAAATCAAAGTAGAATAATAATTAACCACCCAACGGGGTAATGGGGGGTAATCTTGTGATCGGTGGAAATCGTGGTATGGTTATTAGTGTTTCGTTAAATCGGTTGCGGATCGAAGAAACAGGAGGTTGGTGATGTTCATACGAAGAATTAAACAAAAACAAAATTCAACAAATAACCGAAGAATTTCGCCAACTATTCCGTTCTCTTAGGACAGTTCCAGTAATGGTAGATGGCGGCACTGACACGAAAGAAAAGTTCATTGCATCATGGTCACGTGAGTATATCATTGGTCCAAAACAGAGTTTGGATAATAGGGTTTCGAGTTGTATAACGACAAACGCGTGTAACTGTGACTACTTCATTTATAGTGACGAAAACTAGTGAAGATGATGGGGTTTGTTGACATGGACGCGTGGGTATATTGTTCTCCTAAATCTGAGTTTGTTTAGGCCGACTCCAGTCTACGTGAATGTTGTCGTGCAAACCGATTGTACGGAGGGTCAGGTCTGAATTCTAGCTGTAACGGTAACGTCATGTCAAGACAATCGTACGAATAGATAGAACGCATAAAACAGTTGTCGTAGTGGGGTGAGGAGAAAACAAGAAAAGAATTTGATCATCACACGTCAAATTTCAAGCAAATAGTTGGGTATCATAAAGGGCACATTTAGGCTAATAGATAACATGATACTATGTTAACTAAGCATACCATGAGCATCACACCATGCAAATGTAAACTAACAAGTAGGCAACATAGACATAAATTATACCATCTAAAGTGTTGAGCCTTGCACGTGGAGCGAAGTGTCGTTGTGGATCGTTGAGCACTGAACAGGTTAAAGTCTGGTTTTTCTCAAAAAGATTTTTCCCTTTTTAAAACCGAGTTCACTATAACCAATGGCTCTGATACCAATCTGTCATACCCTCAAAATCCACAAGCGGAGTATTACCGCGAGGCGTGTGACTGACCAGGATCATACCACCAATCATAATAAACATTAAACAAAGTAAAGTAAAACCAATGCAGCTAAACGTTTTAAAGTTCACCAAACCAAAGTCCAAAACCAAATTTAAAAAGTCAGCGGAAGCGTAAGTTCAAAAACCAAAATATAAGTTAAACGTTTTATAAGTTTATCATGAACACACAGCGGTTCATGTCCCACAACGACTCTTTCCCAAATGCAAGCTCCAGCAAATAACCTAACGACCTGCAAAGCATGTGGTAACGTGTCAACAAAAAGGTTGGCGAGTTCACAATTGGTTGTCCGTTTTAATGTTGTTCCAAAAACCATAAGTTGTTTCAAAAACCAAGAGTTACCCATTTCCATGTTCCCATAACCATAAACCGTGGGGGCTACCCCATGTTGTAAACCACTAGACCCGTTACCATATCGACTATTGACTTAAGTCATGTTTATGTGCCTTGCGTCAATGTCTAACATCATTGACAAAGTGCCCAAGTACATTAGTCAACTCCCGTCCTCTGCGGCACGGTGTGAGGCTTGTCAGACCTAATAGCGCTATTTAACTAATGACCCGTTCGCCATTGGCTCGGCGATTAAGTCGATATAAAAATGAGAGACTTCATGATAGAGTTGTTGTCTAGTAAGTTTAAGGTTTTCCTACCCAAGGAGGACCGAGGTACGTATTCTACCCAAGGAGAATACGCAGGTTGCATCCCACCTAAGGGGGATTGTTGTCAATTAACCCATTCCCAAACCACCTGGAATCCTTACTTAACCCATTCCCAAACCACCGGGAATCTCATGCTTTGACGAAAGTGTGAACTCACCTTTGGTTGCTCGGTTGGACTCTTAAAATAGCTAACAATCAGGGTTGGTTAATCACGTCCTTGCAGCAAGAGAAGGGATTACACGGAAGTGAAAGGCGATTCAAGAAGCTGAATCAGGAACTAGGGTTTGATTTTAGTGGGGGGGTCTCTTCTGGTCGACGATCACAAGGAGGTGAGTTAGGGTTTTTGTTGTTGATTACAAATTCCCAAAGTCTCATACATAATTAAAATCCAAGGGGGTTGGGCTTGTGGGCTACAAGGAAACAAGAGATTATGGGTTTGGGCCTTGTATTTCGAATAAGGAGGACAAGGGTGGGGTTGGGCCTATAGATGGCGCAAGAAAAGGGAGAGGGTGGGCTTGGGTTGGGTTTTAGTAGGTAACAGTTTCGCACTAAGTGACGGTTTCGTAAGATTCATGAAATAATTAATTAAAACGATTTTTATCGCAAAGCAATATATTACAGCGCTTCGTTTCACAAAATAACATATTCCAATATTTCAGTTTCGGGTTTCGGTTTCACATAATTCACATTACACATCACCAAGCACACAATCGTTCGAATAAAATAAATCACTAACTTCAATTCAAATATGAAGTTACACAGTAAAACGAAACGTCAGGAATTTGCACGAGTTGTCACATAAACTAATATAGTGATAATTTTATATGGTAACAATTGGACTTTTAAGTAACTTGCTGTCATCTTTTGGATCCTCAACAACAGAATCAAACGGAGTAAAATCAAAACCCCATTCAGAACCAATAGGCTCGTGGTATTCTTCAACAACGGTGTTCTTATTAAGGTTAATCTTAAACCCACCTTGAACATATTTCACCTTCTGACGATTCTCACCCAACAATGGATTTCGAATAGTCAAACAACGATTTTCTTGTAAAAGATGTTGGTATTCAGTTGCGTTTTTTGCCAAAACAAATGCTTGCATTTTAGTTCGCTTCCATAAAAACAACATATAATACTAAAAAAAAATTGTATACAAATAAGACGTATTCTAAGGGTTAGCTTTATATAATATTAACATAACTAAATAGTCTATGTACACTTACTTCACTATCCATGACTATCATATCATAGCAATAAACCTTTCTAGCATTATTGAAATCAGCTCTTGAGGTGTAGTGATTACGTTGAGGTCCAAATTATTCAACAGGGTGATTGCAGGTTGTTCCATTTCTTCATACATTGCAAAAGTAACATTAGTAAATAACAACATACCAACCTATACAAACACATTGTATATAACAATCAATATGCTATACATTTGGTTCAAAAGCATTAAAATATAGAACAGTCAATCTAGGGACTTACGCCGGTATAAGCAATTGATACAGTATTTTCTTATTAGAGATGACTGTAAGAAATGTGAAAGGTGAAAAGAATATTCATAATAAGGCGAGGACTGTTAATTAAGGAAACATTGTATTTAAACGATATCGCATATACTGTGTATTTTATACAAAATTATAAGATCAAACAAATAATTTCTATTAAATATGAATAAATCATGAAAGTACATAAATATGGAAATATGTCAAAAAATTAACGTTTTCTATATTTATGGTCAATCCCTTTATATGTTCATATTTAAGTTAAAACATAATAATTAAAAAAAAACAAACGTATCCAGAGTGGATCCAACTTACTTAGTTCTTGCAGCAACGGATCAAGCCAATTATGTCTATTCACTCCACACACCAAATTTACATCCATTTTTTGAGCATCCATTCCACTGCTATAAACTCCACATGGAATCTCTTCCAAAAACGTTCATTCAGCAAACACATTTTTAGATCCCAAATCTGTAACTATGATCATATAAATTTAATTTTTTTCAACATAAAAAGTAAAGCAGGTCTGAATAAAAGTGTGCATACCAGTGTTGTCAATAAGAGCATATCGAAGTAATACAAAAAAAAGCATGAGTCGAGAGTCTATATATTTGATAGATGAATAAGTAGACTTCCTGGTAATATTGTAGTAAGTTGGAACTAAAAGAACAGACATCACACATAAATTATCAATTTCATGTACTCGTTACCAAATTTGTAGAAATAATGTAGTAATTTGGAAGTGAAAGAACGGTCCATGTTTTATAGACATCATGACCTCATTTGCAGACCTCAATTTCAGCACATGATGACGGAAACAAAATATACACAAGGATAATAGAAAAAATTGTTAAATACAATGCTTTTTAGTAAATCTGTTATCAAATAATGTGGTAAAAAGATGCCATACAGTTTTAACATAGGACGATGCTGTATAAATAGTAATAAGATATCGAAAAGTGGCACATTTTCTGTGAATCAAAGTTGTACGCAGAAATATAAATACATTATGGTTAAACGGCAAAAAAAAACTTCAAAGTACTATGAAAAATACATATATAGATAAAAATAAAAGAAAATTCTATTATCATTTCCATCATGCTTAAAAGTTCAAAATCAAAAAATAAGTAAACTGAAAGATACATGTTTGATAACATATAACCATGATAGTAACATTAAAATTTTAAAGTTGAGTTGTGAAAAATATCATCCGACTAATCAGCCTTTGGTAATCATCAATGTTGCACCATTAAAAAAGTAACGAAGTAGAAACCGATATCCATTCTCCAAACCAGCTTGGCGCATAAACCTCGTCCAACCTCTAAATGCATATCTAACCTTATAATCCGTGGTTTCAGAACGGAAGGACAACGTCTTTGAAAACCCATTTTCAGTCACAACAGTCATCTCTTCTATGTCCAGTAGGTTAACGTTGGCATCAAAATGATTTGGGAATCTCTACATTAAAAAAAATTATACAATTAATTTTTAAATAACAATAACAAATATTAGTGTGCCCCCAATTCAAACATATTAAACAAAATCAGTTCAAGATAAAGTATTAAGTTAACAAACTTACAAAACGATTTGTTAAAACCCAACTCAGTTCGTAAACATCACCCACATCTATAGGGGAATTTACTATAGCCTCTTCAACATCCCTGCATACACATGTTGGTTTGCATCAGATTCAGCTTCAGAATCTACATACTGAACATCTAACAACATCGGACAGTAGTATGTCCGAGAAACGATGGATTTCATCTTCAAAATTACCATCAACTTGACCTTCAGATACTTCTTCCAGTCTTACATCAGAATATGCACAGGATGGTTCTGGATTGATACACTTCAAACCATCTTTGCGAAAAACTCGAATATTGAAATCAATATATCCCAAGAGTTCAAATATAACAAAATCCCCTGTTGCTAGATAAAGATCATTTGAAATATGTAACCAGTCAACAATACTGTAGTCTACACCAAAAAGGCGTACGATATATACCGTCCAAGACCGTTTGTTTCCAAAATGTAATGTGCAATGATAATCCAACGGATCATTCTTAAAATAATTATCCATGAAGGCCATAGGGAACAGCTGAAAAAAATTGTTAAACATAAACAAACCAAAAAATTAAAGAATACGAAAAAAAATAGATACCAATATTAGCATAATACCAGATCTTTTGTTTCTGTATTCGTCATGACACAATAGAACATAGGATTCACATGTCTACCATGGTGGCTTTTGATATGTTTCAATTTAAATGTTCTGGTATCCACATTTTCAAATAATATCAGATCATTCTCCTCAACTGCAAGCATTATAAGAACTGTCACCCAACCTTGACATATAAAACACCTCTTTATATTCGATTCAATAACAACAGACCACTTATAACCACTGCATGTTATTAGGTCTACACACCCTACAGGAAAATTAGCAAGACGTATCAATGAATTATACCACTTAGGCAATTCCTGAAAAGCAAAAGAACGATATCTTTATAAGTGAAAAGTAATTAATAAAAACATTCACACAAATAAACTTTTATAACATGTAACAATTGAAAAATAGCAAATAAGACAGGGTTTCTCACCAACTCAGATTTATATGGATCCGTCATATCAACCAGAAAGCCACGTTCCATACCTGCAAAAATATATATATATATATATATATACATATATATAACATATACATATATGTATATATACTCATTGTCAATTTATTTAGTTTTTCATATGAGTACAGAATAAAAACATTTAACAAAACAGGGTTATAGTTAAGTTTTGAAGAACAAACCATTGAGAATTGCGATTAAGCATCAAATCAATCAAAATAACAACTAACAAAATAGGGTTAAACTGACAAAATAAAAGCAATAAATTCACAAAACACACAAAGTTATATTGACATTAGAACAATGAAGTCCTTAAAACCCCATAATTAAAACCCCTTATTTAAACACACAAGAATATACTAAAATTAGAACAATGTTTTCTTCTACAAAACTGAACTATAACTCTGTTTTCTTTAATTTTTTAATTCTGTACTCACATGATAAACTAAATCTATCAATATTATTAAGAATTGCGATTAGGCATCAAATCAATCAAAGGAACAACTAACAAAACATGATTAAACTGACACAAAAAAAATATTACGGTTTATAATAACATCAAAAAACACACAAAGTTATATTCAAATTAGAAAAATGAAGTCCTTAAAACCGCATATATAAAAATAATTAACGGACTAATCATGACAAACAAAATAACAATTGATACACAAAAATTAGGGTTTTCTTATAATATCTACAAAATCATAAACAGAGATGAAACCCACTTACCAACGATTCAGTTTCGAAGGATGATGATGATAAAAGAAAACAGGTGAATGGAAGTGTCCTTTCAATCCTCCAATTAAAAGTTGTAAACTGTATATAGGGCGTAAAATTGGAAATGCTTCCATATTTTCGCAAAAGATCTTCGAGTAATTGATGATTTATTCAACTTCCATATAAAATTAACTGAGCGTTTCAAATTCGATTGAAAGGAATTGGGAGGCGCGTATATGAATTGAAGGAGAATTGAGAGAATATAAGTTGCCGCTCAAACACCAATTCTCTGCCAAAATAGCCATGCCACATCAAGGTCAAATAGTCAAAGTTATTTTGTTTTAATAATAGAGATAGATATTTCCATTTACACCCCTTAATTTCTAATAAATTTATTATTATACGACCCCTCAACTTTAATAAAATTATTTTTTTAATCAATTTACGCTATAGCTCCTAAAATTTAATATCGTTAGCGACACCTTAATTTTTTTTACGTAGAGTCATTGTGTCAGTATCATATTGATAATGTAAATAAGCTAACCAATACTAACCAAACTCTCACCATAACGGGCAGGGTAAACATACTATTTTGGTTAGTTATTAATAAAACCAATGTTCTATTTTTCCTTTTTTTAAACTTATAGTATTACAAATATATCATTGCAACATGTTTATTTTATTTAAACGTTCTTTATTTTTGCTTTGTGTAAACAACGTGTTATAGTATTTCAAAAATACTGTTGCGACTGTTTTACCCTATCTACGTGTCGATAAAAAATTTCTTGAAAATCGAACATGGCATACGTAACTGGTGTTTTTCTTTAGGAATATTGGATTTTAAGAATCCCAACTATTCAGCGTTGGCCACCAACAGTCCCAACATAAAAAATAATCACTGACATTCCTAACTTTTAACATATTGCCTCCAGTGGACCCTGACTAACAGAACCCTGACGTCGTTAGTCTCCGGAAAAACGTTTTTTGGCCAGAAAACTCATTTTTGGACGGAAAACTCAACATTTTTGTCCTGAACCTCTTTGTAACCTTATTATGGACCTTTGGGAACCTTTTTCTATTAAAAGCCCCAATTATTAAAGTCGCCTGAAAACTGCTTTTTCGCCGGAAAACTCAACTTTTTGGCCAGAAAACTCAACATTTTCGACCCAAACCTCTTTGTAACCTTAGATCGGAACTTTAGAAACCTTTTCCTGGACAAAAAAGGTTTTCCGGCGACCGAAAACTAACGGCGTTAGGGTTCTGCTAGTCAAGGTTCATTGGTGGCTAAATGTCAATAGTTGGGACTGCCAGTGGTTATTTTTGAAGTTGGGACTATTGTTGGCCAACGACGAATAGTTGAGATTATTAAAATCCAATATTTCTTTTCTTTATTGTGACAATTCAAACCAATATTATACAAACAACATTGGTATCGGTTACCAATATAATTTTCGTTAAAAAGGAATCTGTATCTATATCGATAATAAAGTAAACCATTGGGGGACGCATGTCACCCCTTGGTTAAGCCACTTAAGCAGTCCATGTGGCAAAGTCTGTTGCGAGTATTAGAGAAGCGTATAATGGAAGTTTCTTTTATACTCTCTCGTTCAATCATCGTTTCTTCTCTCCCGAAAACCCTAGAGGCAAAATCCTCTGCCTCCTCCGGATCACAATCTGCCTCTTCCGGATCTCAGTCAACAATCGACGGTAATGTCCGACAGATTTAAGGTAAGACTGATCTCAAATTTGACATTGTTTAATCAATTCGCACCCTCCAATCTCTTCTGAGTCGCTCATCTAGGGTTTCTTCCAGAAATCGCAGTAGGTACTATTTTTAACCATACTATTATTTTGTTTTGGTTTTGATTTTCTATTGATTTTGATTATCAATTTGGTGAATAAGAAGGAAGTGGTTTTTCTTTTTTTTTTTTTTTTTTTTTTTGTTGTTGCAGTTTTTAGGAAGAAGAAAGTGAAAATGAGTTCTTGAGAGACCAAATCAAAGCATTGTTATGGTAGTATTGATTTAGGTAATATTTTTTAAGAAGCATACTTGATTAATGGCTTCCTCCTAATCGAAGACTGAAAACCCTAAATCTTTCTTGATTTCACTATTTGAAAACTCAAAACCCTAGATTGAATCATTGCCTTTTTGTGTGTTGTTTAATCTGAAATTTGAATTGTAATAAGGATGATCAAAAGTGGAGTGAAATGAAAAGATTATAAGGGGTTTGATAAAGCTTCCTCCTAATCGAAGATGCATCAACTGCAAGAGCTTGGTATGAGTTCCTCCTAAATACTTGAATAATTAGTAATACCTGATGTACCAGGGGATTCGAAAAAGTATTTGCTCGAGATAAAGAAACCCAATTAGTTTTAGCAAATGTAATGAAAAAAAAGTTGTGATATTATTTTTAATAGATACATGTATGGAATCATTATTGATATTTTTCATGATATGATGTGAATGAATTGGAAAGATTAGGTTTATTGAAAAAGATTCACATTTGATAAAGGTTCTTAAATTTTATGCACATAAGTCGTTTGATTAAATGATCCAATGAACAATCATGATTATTGTAAAAGGTTTGATTTGTGGAGCTAATCATATGCATTAGGTTTCCATGAAATCATATATTAGCACTCACATCTCTTATTCCAGAGTTCAGCCCTATTTGCTACCCTTCCAATCGCAGGTTCCAAATAGTTGCTACTATCAAACATAAAATCATTCTAAGTAGGATAGTCTAACACTCAATAACGACATGGAAACAGATGAAGAAGACCCTTTAAGAATTGTGCCATTCAGCTTCATTTTGACAAACCAGTAGCCTTACAGGTCAGAACATTGTCGTCATATATGGTCTGCAACTTCAAAATCATCACCAAATTTCTTCGCTTTGTGACCATTGGCCACCCTAACAAGAAATAAGAGGGTGATTGGACGATTGGAGAGACACATATAATTGAGGGCAAACGAAGGGGTGTGCAACTATGTGGATGGATTTTGTCTCTAGGGTCTCAGTAAGTTTTCTATCCTTTTTCACTCTTTCATTTTTTTATACTCAACTCTTGAATTCAATTTCTGATTCAAGCCTTCATTATCAACTATTGATGTTTTAGATTCCTGATTCAAATTAAACTCACAAACCAATAGATTCTTTGTGAAATGTGTGCTTTTTCATGTTTATGTAGGTAAGGTGTTTGATGAAATGCTTATTTGGTTTTTGCAGTCCTGTAAGAGCAAAGTTATGTACGATTCATAGTCGGAGTCAATTGGGCTACGATGACGTTGATTAGAATGTTTGGCAGTGTAATGAACCTAGGATAGTGTACTAAATATTTTGACTTGATTTTTTCTTTGTTTTTCAGATCAAGGGCAGAATCTGGTTGGAATTTGTAATTTAGTTTAACTGATTGAAGTGTTTTTGAGCATAATGCCAAGTCTTGCTTATAAAATTATTTTTTTTTGTTTGTAACAGGTAATATTGGGAAAAGGCTTCACTATTTGCAATAGACATCTTCATAATGTGATAGTTAAGATTTTTAACTGAAATATTAAAAATGGATCCTTGATTTCTAACCTCTGATACTTAAACCAGGTATGAGTGATATTCGCAGAAAAAAAGGTTGGAGATTTGAAGTGGTATAAGTCACAAATTCATTAATGCAAGGATTTAAGGTCAATTTTTTACTTTTTCTTTTATTAAATTTTGGTAAAAGATGGAATTTTTTTGATCATTCAACAAAAGAGACCTGCATGACATGTGTTTTTTTTTTTTTTGTGTGCAGGAAACAAGTGTTGCAATATCCGGGGTAGATGTCTATGGAAAAGCCATAAGTATGGTATGGTTGTAGATGTTATTTATCTACTTTTCAATTTTCGTCCCTCATGACAGACTAATAAATTTGTTTGAAAAGTAGTACTTACCTTAAGTAATTGTGAACAAGACAAAAAGCGTTTAGCTGATGTTTCTTTTATATTGGTAAAAGTCAGTTTGACCATATAAAGTACAAATAGTTATATATAATTACAATAATTTAGTGATAAGACTACAATTACAAGTAAAAAAGTGAAAATATGATAACTTACAACCGTTAACATGAAGATACTTTCGATGTTAGTATTTCTCTATTAAATTTGTTGAGGATTCGTGAATGAGACCGTTGTAGTTTAATTATGTTTTGTATTTGAATGAAGGTGCTGGCTTATGATTTTGGTATCAAGCATAATATATTGAGGCGATTGGCATGTTATGGGTGTACCATTGTTCCCTCAACATAGCCAGCAACTTAGACTATTAAAATGAAACCATATGGTGTTGTTTTCAGCAATGGGTTAAGTGACCCGTCTACGGTTCCTTATGTTGTTGAGGTTGAAGGAGATTATTGGTAAGGTTTCTGTTTTTGGAATTTGCATGCGACATTAGTTGCTTGGTCAGGCCTTGTGTGGGAAAACATATAAAAATTAAACGAAGCTTGCTCGTCATGGAGGAAATAACCTTAGGGATGTAAGTATTGATTATTAGTGCATGGGTATTTATAACTAGGGGCATCAATTTTTGACAGAGGCATAAAAATAATCAGCTTTTAGGTTGGAAAACTTGAACGGTTTAATAAATGAGTCATGTTTGGGTCGACCTGTTTATGAATGGTCCGTGTTCGGGTTGACCTGTAACCCGTTTATATTTGAGTGTTCAAAGAAAACAAAAAATTCTTTTTGAGAACTTTTTTTATCTAGCTCATTTTCCAATATCCAACTACATTATCGTTTTGGTGTTGTTTTATTGTTGGAATTTGTTTTTTTTTTTTTTTGGTTAACTTCAAGAGTGCTGCATTTATTTTACACCTTGTCTAATTTTGTTCAATGCCAAAGACTGCATTAGGCTCATTCTTAGATGTAGGTACCTCTTATTACTTATCAAGACTACCTGAATTCTTTGGTAATTTTTACTGTCATTGTGTTTTGCATTTAACAATCTAAACATCATCTTCATGTAACAACTTTAACTAGGCAAATATCATATATCACGATTTGGATGCTTATAGTTGAATTCTGCATGCTAATTTGATTATTAAGTTTATATAATGCTAGGAGAATATGTAGGTCTTATCTCTTATGTAGTCCTAGCTAAATGAGTTGGCCAGTCACGGGTCGGAAAGGGTTGGTATAAACTAGAAAAGATGTTATAAAAAGTTGGAGAAAAAGAAGTAGAAAATGTGAAGACAGCTTTAATTGTGTCAAAGCTACTAAGTAATTCAAAATGCATAATAAGACTTATCGGTTCCTAGCATGTTAGCCATTAGTGGTCTAACTGCCAATTCTTTCTCCATGTGTTTCGCTAATTAAAAATTGAGGATAAACTACAAGATGGGCCGACCATACTATCATCATACCTAAATAACGAAAATGATGCATGAATCTTCACTCATGCTAGGAACTGATAAGTTCCCAATTCGTTCACCACGTGTTTCGGCTAATTATGTACGTTCCATCGTTTTTCCTAACCTAATGTAGTCGGTTATCTATGGATGACTTATATTTAATTTTTTTTAGTTAAGCAAAATGATTTTTACTACCAATATGTATTGTTTCGAAGTACATATTTTATAGCCATTTTAATTTCCAAGCAAAAGATATACATATACTAAAACACCAATGACTTTTTAGTTTTTACTTCACAACTTACAATGGCAATTTTACTTGGATGAGCAATCAACTTCAAATGGCAATTTTATACGTATGAGCAACTTTACAGGCTTAAAAGTTATACTAAAAGATTTTTAACACACCTATGGGACTTGGTATTATGGATAGTATGACACCTGTGTGGGGCCTGATATTATGGATAGGGTCACACCAATGCCTTCGATGATTATGATGAGCAGTTATTTTATGATTTTTTGACAGTTAGTATGAACAAATTACCATTTTGAATATTTTTTTGTGGTAATTTGTCACTCAAGCGATTGCATCATTTACTGGGTGTTCTTATAGAACGGTGACAAATCGGAGCTCAGTTGATGTAAAATCCAAAATTGTATGTCAGTATATGTATTTTCAATCATTAAAGTTTGTTACACTTTTATTAATTTTATTGTTTTTATTGTTCAGCCAGTGTCTTTTTACATAGTATTAAATTTGAAGAAAAATAATAAGTTTTTGGTTGAAGCCGCGTGTAACGCGGGCATTAGCCTAGTTCGTAATAAAGTATTAACTTCTAATATCGTAAAAATTGTATTTATGTTTTCATTTTTCGTGATTTAGTGTGCTGCAACGCATATAGGTTTATTACTATTTTTATCATTAATAATTTGAATGCATGCAAACATGAGATACGCCTAAAAAGTTAAAACATTTTTATGATAAGGAAAAAAACAAGTGCACAAGAGTATGACTTTGGGATGGGAAGTCCATGTGCCCAATTGGTAACTAAAGTTTACTGCCTAACTTTAAATGTATATAATAATGATTTAAGAATTATTAATTTGACTCAACTGTTACCCAGCTGGGTTAATTATTTTTATATATTTGATTTTTTTTTTTTGGAATTCTCAAGAATCAGCTGGAATGATGGATTACATTTGACTTGGTCAAAAGTTGCATACATTGGTACGATAATTTCTACATTATTTTTATTTTTCAAATTATCATATGTTAATTGTTGATTAATTATGTAAATCTAGGTTGTTAATTTATTAATTAAAGTCACACTCTTGTGCATTTGTTTTATGATTTATGTTAATTTTCTATCTTCAAAATAGTATAGCTAAAGACTTTTTAGATTCAGTTTAAGTTTCTTATTTTTCTCAAGGTAACAATTTGATACTATGTTTATAAGAGTCTAAGGGGTTGTTTGGCAACATCTGAATGGTTAAGTGCGGAACCAGTAAGAGATCTGAACTCTGAACCATTAAGAGCATGTATAATGCTTAACCATTCAGAGGCAAATGTCTGACAAATTCAGATTAGAGGTCTTAATCATTCAGACTATGTATAAATCTTAATCATTCAGAGGCAAATGTCTAAACCATTCAGACATCTGCTCGTGAAACAAACAGTCTGAACCATTAAGTGTTAAACCAGTAAAACGTCTAAACTATTAAGAGCCCCATTAAGGTGTAAACAAACAGCCCCTAAGTTATCATAAAAGTGGAATAAAGGTGGTACAAGACGTGTGAAATGAAGAACAAAGGGAGAAAACGTTTAGTGCCATAACCGTTAATATTGTCAACTTTAGAGCAAATATTACAATTACTCTACTTATATGCAGTAGAATAATTTTTTGTATAAGTATAATAATTATTTCTTTACTATGATCACTCTTCAGCCATTGAATTACACTAGTTATTCAAACTAATTACTCTACTTACAAAACTTATTACATTAGTTTTAATTTAATTACTCTAGTTATACAAATGTAATTACTATGGTTATAAGCATAATTATGCTAGTTATATATAATACACTAATAGAGTAATTATCATTTTTATCAGAGTTGTTTTATAACAAGAGTAATTATCATAGATAACTAGAGTAATTATAACCTTAGGGAGAGGGTTATCAGAAAACTACATCTAAATGAGAAAACTAGAAAACTTACTAAAAAAACCTAAAAAAAAGCTAAAAAACATACGAAAAAAAAAATTTACAAATTTTTTTTAAAAAATCGCTATTTTTAATATATAAAAACAAATTTTCAAAATTTTTTTTATTGTACTGCACATGTGCAATACAACAAAAAGGATTTTTTTTATTTTTTTTTTTTGAAATTTTTTTTCCATACATAAAATATAGCGATTTTTTTATAAAAAAAATGTAAAAAAAAATTGGTAAGGCTTTTTTAGTTAGTTTTTTGGTTTTCTCATTTAAACTAGTTTTCTCATAATTCATCCCCTATAACCTTATATCTAAATAGATGTTTCAACTATTAGATTTGAGCAAGAAGGTGGAAAAGTGAAATCAAACAATCGATCAAACACGTAATGCAAATCAACTATTTATCTCTTCAATCATTAATTGCAAACAAAACCAATTCACAAAAATGAAATACCCTCTATAACTCTAATTACAGGTTAATTCGTACGACCTACTCACTATTTATTGAATAATTACGTGAATTTAGACTTAAATGCATGTTAATTGAGTCCATAAAGTCTAGCAATGTCTGGGGAAATGCATGGGTTATTGCATCTGGTATTGTCGATATCGCGTTCTGATAAAACTTTTATAACGAGCGTTGGTGGTTATCCGGTAAACGTTTTTATGCCAAAATTGTTCTAATATGTCTGAAACATTAAATCAGTGGCATTATTATGTGTTGATCTGAATAATAGATAATAACTTATTTCGGATAAGTAAATATCTTAATTATTCGGTGGATTGCACAAGTGTTGTTTTTAGCGTCGGAACTTGCGATTTACACCAAACAAATACCAAGATGTGATTAATATGTGACGTTTGTTCGTATTTGGTGTGTTCGAGGGATAAAAGATGTCAAGTGGATATCTAAGTAATGAATGCCGGTTTTTTATTGCGTAAATGTTCGTTAGCCGGATAAATAGCGTAAATTATAATTGTTTTGCACCAAATCGCCTACAAAGCAAATTCTAATGAACTAGTTAATGGTGACTAGTGTACTAATACCTAATTAGGTTCCTAAGTATTCTAGTGATCCTAATTACATAAATATCTAGTAATCAACATCATTTAAAATCACCATTTGTTAACACACTCAACAATCTAATCCTCCCACCCATCCCCCAAATTCACGGCCAAGGAAGGGCCCTAATGTAACACCCCGACCGCGTGTACAACCCGAGGAAGAATTGTTGGGGGAGTCACGTTACAAATTGCTCATAACACATGGTACTAAAGTTTTATTATATTAATTACATTGTTTTACAAGCACAAAGGAGAACAAGTAATTGTTTTTATATTTAAAAGCAATCTAAGACATGGGTGTGTTCCTATATGTAGCATGCTTGAAATGTCGATACCTGAAACATATGTGAAAATAGAGGGTCAACAATAATGTTGATGAGTGACATAGGTTTTGTTGGCCAAATTAATGGCAAAAGGTTTGGTATTGCAATACATTGTCCAACTACTGGAGTAGTCGAATGAAAATATATTTTTGTAGCCAGTAAATGGCAAAAAGTTTAGTATTACAACAAATCATTTTTGATAGTAAAACTTGTGACAAAAATGTATTGTAAACGGCAGTATGTACAAAACCAAGTAATTTTTGTGTTAACAAAAGTTGTACATTGTTCTTTGTTTCACTTGTACTTTGTCTCATTATAACAAAGAATCGTCACGTGATTCCGGATAAGGCTGCGATGGGTAATACGATAAGAGCACTTATATATAGGAAGTACCAGTGACGTATCCACCATGCCTGTAACACCCCGACCCGAATAGGGCTGACATGTCACTATTACAGATATCAAAACCAAACACAAGCCGTTTAACAAAGAAAAGTAGGATCCAAAAGACAACCAAAAGTTTCGAAAACAAACCAAGAAATCCTAAGTCTTAATTAATTAAAAGTATTGAAATAAATAAAAGTCTTTATTCTTGAACTGCATTTTACTCTCATCAACACTAGTTCCCAACATTCCCCAGATTACCTGTCAACAAAAAAGAAAACACAACAAAGAAAACTACGGCTGAGATTGCTCAGTAACGGAAAAATCAAATAGTACAAGTAAAGAAAGGACATAAAGAAAGAAATATGAAATTCTTGAACACATAACCAAAACTGATACTAAAACAAATACTGAACATAATCTGAGGCATAACACGATACGTGATCAGAACATAATCAAACGTACAAAGCATATCAGACAATATTATAAACATATCAGATCGGAAACAGATATCAGACTACGTGACTACAAATAACAACAAACCAAGTTACGTGAGACGGAAGCACCCATGAGCCTAAACAGACGGGTACATAGCTAGCTAGTCCATGCACCTATGAGATGGTGAGTGTGGCGTTCACCCATTATTCAAATCTCCAGACAACAAACTCAGACTAAGCGCTAAGATCGATCTATACGCCTCTAGGGGCCAGGTGCTACACAAGCACAAAGTAGAGACAACGTAAACTTTTATTACGCACCGTCACGATAAGTGCCATGCCGTTGACGCCCAAACGACAAGCCAGACATGCTCGGGTGACAGAGTACAGAAACTTAGGCCATGTATTAATATACATGCAACTTAAACTAATTGTCACGGGAACATGCAACAATGATTACAACTGCTAAAGTCTATTGCATGCTACTACGAACTTATTAAATAATAAATGTGAATTGAAACGGAAACAAACAAAATCCGTATTGCAAGGTAACAGATATGATAAAAAAAAACTCTGATGAGAAGAACAAAGAATTCGTACCTTAATTAAGCAAGCAAGACAACTTCCACAAATAAGGTCCTCTTCAAATCTTATGCAAACCTAGATCCCGCATTTATTTTATGTTTACTGAATCGTTTACTGAAGAGACTCCCGATGGCTGTGAACCAAACTTACTCATGATAATTTATGAAAGTACACATACGTTTTAATACTTATATCACTTATTATATAAATTTAATTTTACGACGGGTCATTATAGAGCATTATACATTTACCTACTAATTAGGTCTATTTCACCAAACCATTCTTCATGATCTGTATTCATATTACAACGAATCACTATTGTTCATTTACCGAGATTCTATACACATTGCTTTTATCATGTAATGGTTACAATTGAATTACATGGTCATAACGGTGGTTTGTATTCAATATATATATTGACTAAAGGTTGAGACCATGTTAATTTATAAACCTTAAATTAATGGAGTTCACTCAAAATATACAAATACATACATATCATAATAGACGTTCATGCCACATACACACATATAATACATACCATGCACATGCAAATAAAACTTACACACACATGGAGCACTTTACACACCAAATTAATTTACACACAACAGACACATTATAGGGACAATTAAATAAACCAAAAAAAAGAAAAAAAGATGAAAACTAGACATGCAACTACACACACATGCGTACACCATATAGCACACACATATCTTAGCACATACACTCACATTACCTATATATTACCTATATATTATCCTATATATTAAAAAATTATCCTATATATTAAAAAACAAAGCTAATGAATAGTAGTTGTCACATCATAATGAATAGTACATTTTCCTTATTGGTTGTCATGAATAGTAAATATACATAACTTCAAGTCATCTTTTGTTGACTTTTTTTCCCCTATACCCTTTTTAAGTGTGTATATATATTCATTTTCTTCAAAGTTAGGTAGATTATTTATTATGGTGGAGTGGTTTTGTGGTTGTATGTGTTTTAAAGAGACTCAAGTTCAAATCATGGGGTCTTTTTTTTTTTCATTTTATGCTTACATAACTTCACGTCATCTTCCTTTTTCTCCTCTTTCACACGTTTTTCTGATTGTATTTATACAATTCTTATTCCTTATTTGTTGGGTTAGTGGATGCTTAGACATCGCAATAGTCGCCATCGCCAGGAGTTACTAACTCGCTTGCTACCAACGGCTCTGTTGTATGAAAACTCCACTTGTCAACTTAAAAATAAGACACTAAATAGCATAGCTTTAATAACAACCAAGTATTTAGTCGCAATAAATAGTTTTACAATGACTTAGTTTTGTCGCGCCGCAACGCGGCACATAGCATTAAAACCTAGTTTTTTTTAAACATCAACTTTTTGATTTTATAGGATAAATATATCGCAACATGTAGTTGAAGGATCTGAAATACCATCTTTTTAGTTGTGAAGCATCATTTAATAAGTTTGTCCCCTTGAGAACAAATCCACCAACTAAAGATAAAAAGTTGTGTAAATATATTAATCAAATTCATAATTTATGAAATAAATAAGTGAATAGAAAACATGGCTTGAAAAGTAAATAATACAATGTGCTAACAGCTATATATAAAAGTTGTCTAGATTAACTTTGGGCAAATATAGACAACGGGCCGGAAATTGCTGTTGGGTCCAAGACATTAAGGAAAGCCCACGCGACAAGAACTTAGGTTGCAGACTATTAATATATATTCAACTTTAGGACTTGAATGAGATAATATTGATGTGTATTAGTGTATATGTGTATATAATGTATAAAATAAGTTGAGCCGGTCCAGGTCATGGTATCGGGTCGGAAATGCATTAAACCGGAGTTGAACCGGCGACCCGGGGGTTGGACCGATTTTTTATATATTTTTTTTTTTCAGATTTAACCCTATTATTTTTTATAATATTTACGATGTCTTCCGGTTCTTACGTCCGGTCTGACCGTTCAGACCATTGAATCGGTAAGAAGACCAGTTCGACGTCCGGTCCGGTTCTGAAAACATTAGAAATATATATTCAACTTTAGGACTTGAATGAGATAATACAGATGTGTATTAGTGTATATGTGTATGTAATGTATAAATTAGGTGTATAAGAACCACTTAGGGTGTCCTAGTTAATTTTAGAAGTGAATGAACAGTAAATTTATTAAGGGATGAACAAATAGTATTGGGTACCGGTACCTGCTTTTATCAAATCGGGTGTATTTTCGGTACCGGTTCGGCACTGGTATTCATCGATTTTTACCCTCAAATACCGGTGTCGTACCAGTACCGTTCCAGGTATATTCGGTACCGGTACACACTTTTGGGGATTTCGGTAACGGTATTTTCGGTAACGGTATTTTCGGTAACGGTATTTTCGGTACCTGTTGGCACCGAGCTCATCAAATCCTGTAGCAACGTAGCAATGCAAGTAATTGCACCGTT
This sequence comes from Helianthus tuberosus, assembly GCA_030545235.1. NCBI lineage: Eukaryota > Viridiplantae > Streptophyta > Magnoliopsida > Asterales > Asteraceae > Helianthus > Helianthus tuberosus. The sequence continues at coordinate 103,967,038 of CM060424.1, read as the reverse complement.
TAGATTACTTTTCATACAACAGTAAGTAAACTGTATTTTGTTTGAATGAGGTTTTATATACACAACAATTTATTTTGCTTTCTTTTTTGTCTTTTTTCTGTAATGAATAAATTGTAGCATGTAAAATTAACTTGGATATTTAGATTATTGATGAGTAAATCGTATAAGATCATGTAATCAAACCGGGATCGTATCGGTACCAAATTTACTATTACCAAATCATTTTCGTTACCAATTTGGTACCCACCTTTTGGCGTTTTCGGAATCGTTACTTTCGGTTCGACAACGGTCTAGCATCATACCTGTATTTATTGATTTTTACCATCAAATACCATACCGTATTGTACCAAACATTTTCGGTGCCGGTACCTAACTTCAATGATTTTCCGGATCGGTACTTTCGGTGCAATTATCTGTACCGAGCTCATCCATATCTTAACGTGTTAGCACCTTAATAACTAAATTGAAAACAACCAAATTTTCAACGTGTAGGACGTGTGGGTCCTATTATTATATATTAGGTTATTTAAAATAGCTTCTTTTAGGACGGAGTGACCATCCTTACCACGTCATTTTTATTTATGTTTTGATATTCGGTATCTGCTGCTGACACGCGTTTTGCAGACATTGGGTCCCCGCCGCAACGCGCGGGCGGAAAATCAACTAGTATATATTATAACACACTCACTCCTACATGCAAGATAACACCCACATAAAACCTGTAAATCCTGCACAAGACACCTTGATAGAGTAACAAAACAAACAGAAAAAAATAAGCAAGACTCGATTTTGTATTGAACATAAAGTACATCCTTTTACAAAAACAAATTTTAGATTAATTTATCCTTTAGTCGTCGGGAACGAAACGGAATATTAAAAGCCCAAAATTGAATAGATTATAAAAACATGTATACCGGACATAAGTTATTAACAGAAGATTGTTACCTCAATCGCTGGACAAAACGAACTCAAAATCAAAATGGCGATGGCGACTCAAGTTATCCAGTTGCCGGAGACAACTAATAGAACCTAGCAGTGGTGGGTAAACAAACGGAAGTGGGTTATATTATGGAGCTTCTAAGCATAAGCTTACCAAAAGGATCAACAGGCATACCAAATGTCCGCACAATCTTGGTGGTAGTTCACGGTGACCGAAGGCGGCAGGCAAGGGTGGCGAGCGGTGGACGGTACAGTGGTATCAACGCAGATCAGTGAAAGACGGTGGTTCTACGGTGGCGGTCAGACTCGGAGGGAACGACGATGGCTATGGTTGCACTGGAACGGATCAGAGGATTTGAATGGCAACTCTGATGGCGTCGGATGGAGTAGGGCGCGACAGAAAGCCTAGGTGAGCCGAAGTTGTCACACCCTGACTTTTTGCGGAAGCGTGTAATGTGTGACTTGATCAATAGCATTGCATTAAATTATAATAAACAACTATATGATTAAAACATGATGTTCATCCATTCATAAGTTTTAAAATAATACAAACACAAGTTGTTCGGTACAACCAACATACTTCATGTTTAACTTACAAACCATCCAAAAGTAATAAGTTCCAATAAAAGGACTTTTAAACAAAAGACTTTTAAACCAAGGCTTTGATTTATATATCCTATCTAAGATAAGATATCCAAACCAAACCCTTCAAAAGCAGGATGACATCAAACTTGATATTACTTCTTGAAATCTTTCTCAAAGATGCCAGATCCATCTAGTTTCCTGAAATAAATGTAATTTGAAAACATCAACAAAAGTTGAGCGAGTTCATGTGTTTTGTATGTGAGATCGAATAATCTTGTAAACATTTGTAAGTATTCCTTTGATAGCTTGGTATGAAAGCGTCTATGAACAGATCAATTAATATTTTGCAAGGACATTAATATGTGTGCAGTGGTGTAGGAAGGCTCAAACCTAGCGGATTTCATACCGGGCCACCCGGGTGGAACGACATAGTCACCACATGGGCCAACTCGCGGACCCATGGGTGGGGCTCGCAAAACCCAAATAGATCTATCACTCATGCCCCTCGATCTTTATACAAAGACTAATGGTCTTAAGTATGCGCCTACCCAATCACATGATCTAACAGTTCATTCCTTAGCTAAGCATACCATTTGAAAACGTATGAAACATGTATTTCACCCCCGAAAGTTATAAATCTGAAAACAGTTAAAAGAAAAGGGGGACACGAACTCACTGATTTGCGTAGCAGTCTCTTATCTCAAAGATCCCTTCCACCGGTCGTACAACTACCTACACACGTGCTATGTTTTATTAGACGTTTAGGTTGTGTAACAATTCTTAGTCTTAGTTATTGATTAAGACTTATTTTTGGAATTTAGTATACTTTGAGTTGTACGATTTATGTGCATTATATAATTCCAAATTATATTATTTTTAGTTAAAATAAGGATATTTTAATCTTAAACTATTTTTATCCAATTATTTGGAATATCGTTAAAAATAATCTATTTTAACTTGACTTGTCATGTATTTCTCACATATATATTTTCCAAGTATCGGTATACTTGTATTTGTGTATTTTGCCAAGTATTGGTGGTGTATTCCGGTATGTATTTATACGTATAGGAATACGTATTTTCTTGTATTTATTAAGTATTTTATACTTAATTTGTGTATAATTTTCCAGAATATTATTTTTATACAACTTAAAAAAAAAATCATAAACTTTATATTCTTAAAAGATACATATTTTAAGAGATTTTTTTTAGAAAAATATCTATAAATTTTACTTGGCAAAAATAAGTACACTTTCATATATATCTTAAAAATAATATATTTTTAAGATTAAACTTAGAAAAATATATATTTTTAGTTTTCACCAAAATAATATATTTTTAAATTGTTTAAGAAAATATAAATTTTTCTCCACTTCAAAAATAATATATTCTCTATTTTGACAAAATATGATATATTTTATACTAATTGTAAAAATTCCATATTTTGTCGTTTCTTCGTTTTAAAAATACCGTTTGTCACATTTGTTAAGTTACGAATTTATTTTCGGAATATATATTTATATATAGTCCAATGTCCTTTGTCCGATTTGTCCAATATTCGGGTATACATTATGTATTCATTTTCTTGTGATTTTGGTAATATTTTTGGTATACATTATATATTTCATATTACAATTTTTGGTATTTTGGTGTGGTGTATTATTTTCAAGTCCCTAATTTTAATATAACTAATACAATCAATATAAAAGTAGCACATAATTTTGTGACATCTAAATATATATTTTCCTAAATATATACTTAGTCATTTTTCTTATAAAAAATCAACCTCTAATACTTGTAATTTTTATAACAAAAATTATGGCAATTTTTATATTAAAACCATGACCAAAAATCACTTGTAAACACTTGTTTAAAAATATTTTTATAAGTGTTTAATTTTTACAAAAATTTTGCCATAGTTTCCCCATAAAATGGAGGTTTCCATGCTTAAGAGCATATCATTTTCTTTTAAAAATTTCATCATCAATCAATAACAATCAACTTACAACTTACCATAAGCCATACATATGCATTTTTACATTATGACATGAACTTGAAGTTTGTAAAATTTTGTAGTAATTTAACATGTTGTTTAATATGTTGTAAGAACACTAAATCCATGGTTCTCATTTTATAAAATTCATTCTTGTAAAATTTCATCCTTTACAACTTGTAAGTTGATTTTACAAAAATTAATATTCTTGCATTTTTCTTGTTTCCTACACCTTACTAGTTCCATTTAACCATCAAAACATGTTTTCTTTCTTTCAAAAATCAATCCATGTTAAATCTTGAAGTAAACTTTAATTTCTTGAAAATCTTATTTTTGAAATCTTACATTTTAAAGACTTATATCTTGTAGGATTCATCATCCTACACTAAATCAAACTCATCTTCTAGTTCATGTTCAACATAAAGGATGATCAACATAAATTTCTCAAGATCCATCCTAATACTTGCAGATCATGTGTTTAATCATCATCTAGCAAGCTCATATGGTGATCTACACCATACATACAAGTAATCAACAAACAAGTTTACTACATACACTTAGGGGCTGTTTGTTTACCTCTTAATAAGGCTCTTAATTGTTTAGATATCTTACTGGTTCAACATTTAATGGTTCAGACTGTTTGTTTCACGAGCAGATGCCTGAATGGTTCAGACATTTGGCTCTGAATGGTTAAGACCTCTGATCTGAATTGGTCATACATTTGCCTCTGAACGGTTAAGCATCATACAGGCTCTTAATGGTTCAGACCTCTTACTGGTTCAGCACTTAACTATTCAGATGTTGCCAAATAGCCCCTTAAACAACTTTGATCTTCATGTTTTTAAGCTTTATGTTCATGATCATGTTTATGTTTTGTTGAGATTCTTTAGATTACCAAGTTACATCTTACTTTAACCACTAAAATTAAAAGTAAAAAACAAGATCAAAGGGGGCTTACTACTAGCACTATGGCTAGGGAAGAATCAAGATGGAAGATGATGAGAAATGAAGTGGTTAATAGCTCCTTGAGAAGGTCCTTCCAATTCCTTTGCTTCCAACCTTCTTAGTTATGCTTGAAACACCTTAGAATGCCCTTAGAATGTATGAAGATGAACTAGAAATGGAGGTGTAGAGAGGAGGGTGTTGGGTCGTAGGTAATGAAGAGGGAGGAGAAGAGATAGTGTTTGTTTGAATGGTGAATGTTAAGAATGTTTAAGTCTTGTGGTTGTTTTTGTAAAATGATCTTCCAACATCTTAATATCCTATGGTTCTTATGGTTGATATCAACTCAACATATCCATTAAAATATTCAAGAAAATCAAGGGAGTGAACCCTTGTTGTAACCGGCCATATATGGGGGGGGGGGTTAGTTTGATTTCAAACACTAGTTAGGTGATTTAGTTAGAATTTAAGTGTTATAGTTAGTGTTTAATGTGTTTAGGGGTTTTAAGATGTAATATGATTTTTGGTGATCATAACTAGCTTTGTAACATTAAAACAATGCTTCTAGTTAGATTTTGATGTTTCTGGTAGTGTCCGGTTGTTCGTTTGGCTACCGGTTCGTTAAGGTGCTAAATTACACAGTTTAGTGTGATATGTGATGTCTTTTATGACAGTTTTGATTCCCGACACTTATCAATTTATTCTGGACCATTAAACTACATTTATGTATTATATTTTGAGGTTAAAATGCTGAATTTTGCCGTTTTCTGCAGAATTCTGCAGTCTTAGTGTGTTTCGGGCACTTTCTGGCACTTAAATCATCACTCGGAAGGCAGTTTTATATCCGCTACTTTCCTACATAGTATTCTAGTGTGACTCTTGGTTCCGGGGCTCATTCTGTGTCTTAACAACATGTCTGTCTGAGTACTGAACTCCCGTCAGTACTTCTAGCTTATCTGATTATTGTGCTAGCCTCATTTTGTGCACTAACTGAACCATACCTGGTTGCATGTAATAATGATAAGCAATCATGCAACATGTAATGCATTTGTATGTTCTTGAATGTAATCAGAAAATCATTCATCTCATTAGTTCAATCATGCACAGTCATTAAAGTAGAAATTACTGTTTATATTGTACAGAATACATGGAAAAGTGCCAGTTGTCACATTCTCCCCCCGTTAAAAGAATTTCGTCCCGAAATTCAAGCTGTGGCAGGGGAGTTATGAAACAAATGTGGATACTTTGACTTGACTTGGTCTTCACGTTCCCAAGTAAACTCTGGGCCATGACGTGAATTCCAACGAACCTTGACAAGTTTGATACGACTTCTCCGTGTTTTGTGGACTTTCCAGTTCGTAACCTCGACAGGTTCTTCAGTAAATTGGAGTTTGTCGTTGACGTGAATCTCATTTGCGGGAATGACCACTGTTGCTTGATTCGGACTCTTCTTGAGATTAGACACGTGAAACGTGTCATGAACACTGCTAAGTTCCTCTGGGAGCTTTAGCTTGTATGCAACGGTTCCGATCCTTTCCAGAATCTCAAAGGGTCCAATGTACCGTGGGTTTAACTTTCCACGCTTTCCAAACCATACCACGCCTTTCCAAGGCGAGACTTTCAATAAAACCATATCACCAACCTCAAATTCCAACAATTTCCGACGCTTGTCGGCATAACTTTTCTGTCTATCACGAGCTGTCTTGATATGATCATGTATCTGAGCAATTTTGTCTGTTGTTTCTTGAACCAATTCCGGACCAATAAGCTGTTTATCTCCGGTCTCCGCCCAACACAACGGGGATCGACACTTACGTCCATATAGAGCTTCAAACGAGGCGGCCTGAATGTTGGTGTGATAACTATTGTTGTAGGAAAACTCCACTATGGGCAAGTGAGTATCCCAACTTCCACCAAAGTCCATCACACAAGCACGTAACATGTCTTCCAAAGTCTGTATCATTCGTTCACTTTGGCCGTCCGTCTGAGGGTGAAATGCAGTGCTGAGGTTCAGCTGAGATCCAAAAGCTTGCTAAAATGTTTGTCAAATCCTTGACACAAAATGACCATCCCAGTCAGATATGATAGAAACAGGCACTCCGTGGCGTGTCACAATCTCTCTAAGATATATCTCTGCTAACTTCTTCGTGCTGTCTTTCTCACTGATTGGTAAGAAATGTGCAGACTTCGTGAGTCGATCAATAATTACCCAAATCATATCGTGTCCTCTTTGGGTTCTCGGTAGCTTTGTAATGAAATCCATTGATATCTGTTCCCACTTCCATATGGGAATCTCGGGTTGTTGCAGCAGCCCTGATGGTTTCTGGTACTCCGCCTTAAGTTTAGCACAAGTAAGACAGTTACCCACGTATGTAGCAATATCGGCTTTCATCTTGGGCCACCAATAAAAATCTTTCAAGTCTTGGTACATCTAGTCAGATCCAGGATGGATAGAGTACCTTGACTTGTGAGCTTCATCCAAAATAAGTGCACTTAGATCGCCGAAGAATGGTACCCAAATTCATTCCATGAAGTACATTGTTCCATCTTCCCATGGCAACAATTGCACTTCCATTCCGCGTAATGCTTCGGCTTGTAGGTTATCTGGCTTAAGCGCTTCCTGCTGAGCTTCGAGAATTCGAGTGGTGAGATCAGTTTGTATTGTCATCTCTAAGGCTCGCACCCTTAGAGGCTTTGCACACTCCTTGTGGCTCAAGGCGTCTGCTACAACATTCGCCTTGCCTAGATGATACTTAATTTCACAATCATAATCATCCAACAGCTCAACCCATCTTCGTTGTCTCATGTTAAAATCCTTCTGATCGAAAATGTGCTGCAAACTCTTATGCTCTGTGAAGATCGTGCAACGTGTACCATACAAGTAATGACACCAAATATTCAACGCAAATATCACAGATCCTAACTCAAGGTCGTGCGTTGTATAGTTTTTCTCATGAACCTTCAACTGACGTGACGCGTACACGATGACTTTGTCTCGTTGCATCAACACACAACCAAGAACTTGTCGAGAAGCATCACAATAAACCACAAATCCATCGGTACCGTTAGGTAAAGACAAGATAGGCGAGTAGTAGAGCTTATCCTTCAATGTCTGAAAAGATGTTTCTTGTTTCTCTCCCCAATCAAATTTCTTATCCTTCTGGGTTAGGGATGTTAGCGGCTGAGCAATACTCGAAAAGTTCTCAATGAATTGCCTGTAATAGCCCGCTAATCCCAGGAATTGTCGTATCTCAGTTGGCATCTTCGGGGCTTCCCAGTTCATGATTGCTTCAATCTTGGCAGGGTCAACATGAATTCCATTCTCATTCACCACGTGACCTAAGAATTGCACTTCGTGAATCCCGAATTCGCACTTTGACATCTTGGCATACAACTGTTCCTTCTTCAAAAGTTCCAAGATAGCTCGCAGATGTTACTCATGTTCTTCCTTGGTCTTCAAGTAAATAAGAATGTCATCAATAAACACAATCACGAACTTATCCAGATAAGGCTTACACACCCGATTCATGAGGTCCATGAATACTGCTGGTGCGTTCGTTAAGCCAAACGGCATGACAAGGAACTAATGTCCATAGCAAGTCCTAAAGGCCATTTTAGGGATACTTTATTCTTGTATTCATAGTTGATGATATCCTGATCTCAAGTTAATCTTCGAGTAGTAACTAGAGCCTTGTAATTGGTCGAACAAGTCATCAATCCTTGGCAGGGGATACTGATTCTTGATGGTTAGCCTATTCAACTCCCTGTAGTCGATACACATACGGAAACTGCCCTCATTCTTCTTGACAAACAACACTGGAGCTCCCCAAGGCGAGAAGCTCGGCCTTATAAATCCCTTATCCAACAACTCCTAGAGTTGCGTAGATAACTCTTGCATTTCGGACGACGCAAGTCGATACGGTGCCTTGGCTACAGGAGCGGCGCCTGGAACCAAGTCAATATGGAATTCGACTTCTCTCTGTGGTGGTAATGCTGGCAAGTCTTCGGGGAAGACTTCAGGATAATCCTTTACCACCGGAATGTCTTCAAGATTCAGCTCTTCAACTTTCTTATCAACTATGTGTGCTAGGAAGGCAAAGCATCCTTTTCGTAAACATTTATGCGCTTTCATATAGTTGATAATTTGTAAGGGCGTCTCATGCTTTTCTCCATGAATCACAAGCGTCTCTTCATTCATCAACAGAATGAAAATGGTCTTCTCATGGCAAATCACTTTTGCATGGTTGTTCGACAACCAGTCCATCCCGACAACAACATCGAAGCTTCCTAAATCCACCGGTAGAAGATCGATAGAAAATTCGCCCTTTCCAAGTTCCATAACACAACCCCTAATTACTTCATTTGCCTCTACTAATTTTCCATTTTCCAACTCTATTGAGTATGGGATGTCTAGCTTACTTGAAACTAGGCCAAGTGTATTCTTAAAGTCTATAGATACGAAACTAAAGTCGGCGCTAGTATCAAACAGAACAGATGCATAGTGTTGGTTAATAGGAAACGTACCCGTAACCACATTAGGATCCTGGCGTGCTTCTCTCGCTCCAATAGTAAACACTCTTCCACGAGCTTGATTTTTCTTAGGGCAATCGCGCTTGAAATGCCCCATGTCACCGTAGCCAAAACATCCTTGGCCATGTCCGTTATCGTTTTCGCCTTAACCATTGTTGTTGTTTCCTCCGCAGTTTTCCGTTACTAACTTGATTTCCATTTCCACCCCTATTTCCATTTCCTCCCTGATTATCATATCCACCTTGATTTCTATTACCACGTCCCGTACCATACCAACATGCATCCCTTGCATGCCCAGCTTTTCCATAGTTTTCACACTTTCCGTATCTGCACCGTCCAGTATGATGATGTTCACATATGTCACATTGGGTAGGGTGCCCATATACCCTTTTCCCTTGGGTTCATTGTTCGCCGCGCCAGTCTGGGCCTCTGCTGGCGGATTTGTATCCCTACGCTTGTTGGTGTTGTTGTTGTTTGCCCGTGTACTCTTTTTGAAATTCGTGAACTTCCTCTTGTTGTCGTTCGAGGACTCCATATGAGTTTCCTTCTTACCTTCACCAGCTTTAGAGAATTTCCCCAAATGAATAGCCTCTTCAGTAAGGGCCACACTTAGATCGATTGCCTCTGCAATAGTCGAAGGCTTAGAAGCAGTAACCATGCTTAAGATTTGAGGCGCAAGTCCCCAAATAAACCGCTCGATTCTTTTGAATTCCGGCTCAACAAGATAAGGAACAACCCTTGATAAATCATGAAAACGCTGAATATACGCGGCAATTTTTGGTCCATCCATCTTCAAATTCCAGAACTCAGTCTCTAGTTTCTGGATTTCATCTCGTGAACAGTATTTCTTACGCATCAGTTCCTTAAGCTCATCCCAGCTTAGCGCATATGCAGCAGTTTTGCCAAGAGTTTGAACTTGGAGATTCCACCAGGAAAGTGCATCATCCAAAAATAACCCAGAAATATAAGTGACTCTCTGTTCAGGTGCACATTTTCTCATTCTTAGCACAGAATCGGACTTCTCAACCCAGCGAACAAAAGCGACAGCACCTCCCGTGCCATCAAAGTTTAGGGGTTTGCAATTCAGAAATTGCTTATAAGTGCAGCCTGTAACACAAGCATCACAATTCACGAGTGAGCATTAACAAAGCATAATTGGAAATATCCAAAAGATTTTTAATGTGTCTTGGGTGACTTAACATTACCAGTTGGAGGGTTATTTCCGGAAGTGCCACCGCTATGTTCTGAGCGGATAGCCTCGTGATGTGCAATTGCCTGTGATATGCGTTCTTGAAGTTCAACTTCTGTCCTTGGCAATGGGTTGGTATTGGTGTTTCGTCGGGGCGGCATTTTTCTTCTAGTAAGAAGTATCGGGCAGATTAGACCTTATTCATTAAATAATTGTCTAGGAGGTGTACATATATGTATATATATATAATAAGTAATCATCACAACAAACAACCATGTAACCACATAAATATCGCATGCATATATAATTCAACAATGTATTTAATGAGAAAACGACCATTGAGCTTTCATAAATAACCACATGATACATTGTTTTTAATAGTAGCATAACAAAATGGACGCGAGGTCACACCACCTCGGTCATACAAGTCTGTAACATACAAAAGTAATAATCATCTTTCTTCCACATTGTCTTCTGTCTTCAAAAGTCTTGTACTCTGTCACACCCCCAAAATCCACACGCGGAGTATCACCGCCTGGAGGCGTGACTGACCAGGATCAAGCCACCAATCATATTGAACAAGCATGTAAGTAGTTTGTAAAATCCAACACAATACAATTGGTGTCTAAACAGAACATAGTATAAGTTGCAAGCGGAAGCATAAAGTTTAAAACCAAATCATAAGTTTAAACGTTTCAAATGTTTAGCATGGCACACAGCTGTCCATGTCCCACAACGACTCTTCCCACTCCAATGCAAGCTCCATGAGTACCTAACGACCTGCAAGGCATGTAACAACGAGTCAACAACAAAGTTGAGCGAGTTCACAGTTGGTTGTTTAGTTATAGTGTTCGTAAATCATATGTTTATTTTGTAAACCATGTACTGTATAAATCTGTATCGCGGTTTCCCAAACGTGTTTGCGATGATTAGTGTGGGCTTCCCATGTGTATCGTATTAATCCGTATCGCAGTTTCCCAAACATGTTTGCGATGATTAGTGGGGGCTTCCCATGTGTATTACTTGACTAGTCGTATCCGTACGTGCCCTTCTCAATCCGAGGACAGTAGTAGGTAGTCTAGTAGTGTTGATAATATAAATAGTTATTCAATCCCATTCCCAACCCAACGGGAATCCCATGCCTTAGGAGTGTGAACTCTCCTTGGTTTGCTCGGTATGCTAAACTATGTGCTCACAAGTAATCTGTCAAGTCCAATAAACTCGTTGGAATGAGATGGGACCTCGCTGATGATGGGTATCTACTGCCGTATGTATGTTTAGGATGGGTAGGGTTTGCAAGAGTTGTAAATTAAAGCACTAACATTCACATTTACGTATTATATGAAGAAAAGGAGGAGATTAGGCCGATTTTTACAAATGATGGATTGGGCCAATGAGTAGCAAGCACAAGGGAGTGGTTTAAGGGGAATTGGGCCGAGTTAGTTATGTAAGGCGGCGGCCCAGTAGCATTTGTGATAAGCGCGGCCCGTATACATAAGCGTATTATATATAACGGAGTTGTCGTACGTTTAGGTTAAACTTAACGGAGTTATAAATAGATAACGGAAAGTTAGAATCACAGGATTAAACGTTACTACCCTTGAAAGTTCGGGTTGTCACATACTCAATCGTGGTCTTCTCATCAAAAGGGTACATGCAAAAATAAAAATCTAAAGAGCTGGTGGGGGCGGTGTAGGAGGAAAGAAGATCAGGCTACAAAGATGAGCGAGCTCATCCTCTAGCTCATGGACGTGACGGACCATAAAGCTAATCTGCTGCTCCGCTATAAGAAAACGGGCGTCGAAGCCCTCAATAGTGGTGGGAGCAGCTGATGGAAAAGCAGGAGGGGGAATCGATGGTAATGGAGACTGTCTAGCACTCTCCCCGAACTCAAGCTCCAAGACCCGACGGCTGAGTATCTCAAACTGTAACTGTAGGGAGAGGATTAACTCATCGCGTGTGTACCCGATATGGTGTGATGGGTGTTACAGATCAGATATCGGCATCATATATGGGGGAAACCACCTAGGTGACTGGCCATACGGGTCGGTCTCGAATGGAGTGAACTGAGGTATAGGAGGGAAATCGGCAGATGCAAATGGATCGAAACTCGGGGGCTGACCGGAAGTACCCTCCCCAGGGCGGGGAGCGGGTATCTCGTGCTGGAAGATAAGGGGAAGATCAGTGCGATGAGCATCGGTATCAAATGGAGGAGGAACAAAAACAGCTGGCGGGGGCTGTGAGACGGGTGGTGCTACGGGAGGTTGATCGAGAGGAGCTGATGCTGGATCAAGGATGTGGTCGTGAACATGAGGAGGTGTGGGAGCACGGACTGGAGAGGATGGGGCAGCTGACATGGAGTCCTCATCGTCAAGATCGGTAGCATAGGCCCTGAGTACTGCAGCCTGTAGGGTCGAAGAAGTCACAGACTCGAAGGAGTCTGCCACAGAGTGTAGATCGAAGTCGGATGAGATATCAATGACAGAGATGACAGGTGAAGGTATATCCAAGAGAATGACGTCATCCACCTCGCCGTCACCCTGGTCACCCACAGGGTGATCTCCTACAAAAATATCAAGATCATCATCAAGTAAGTCATCAAAAGGCCAATCCTCGGGAGGAATGGCAGCAAGTGGAAGGGCATCTATCGGTATGGGCTCTACGAGGTGCTCACCATCGGGATGCCCGATGATCAGCTGGTTGTGGATAGGGAGAGGAAAAGCAAGAACATCATCAAAAACTGGAACGTCATCCCCAAAGTCAGGCAGGTCAAAAGGCTGGAAGTCGTCATCATCCTCCGATAAAATCCCGGGATCACTCTTTGTGTCAGATGTGAAGATCTCTAGGTCTGGGGCTACCTCATCGTCAGATACGATTACCATAGGGTCGTGCTCCTTTGATAAACTGCTGCTCTCGGACGATGACATAAGTACCTGTAACATATAATCATAACATATGCGCATTTAATTATTGTTACTTAGTATATACAGGCAAAGGCAGGCATGTAATATGTATAGGAAAATAAAAGCAGGGGACATGTATAGGCAAATAAAGGCATATAATATGATGTTGTTTCATGGTTCATTCGTAGTTTGACAAGTCTACCCCTTGTAGACTAGTTAGTGGTATAGTCTTCACTAATGTCCTTGCTCGTATTTCTTTCTTTTCCTTTTGAAAAATGTTTGTTCCATGGATCTTGGCATTTTTGCAAATGCAATGAAAAATATTTTGTAAAAGTATTTTCGTGAGAGAGTCCTAGTGATTGTATTCTAGACTCGAGAAGGAATCCTAGTTCACTACAATCGAAGCTCTGATACCAACCTGTCACACCCTGACTTTTTACCGAAGCGTGTAATGTGTGACTTGATCAATATCATTGCATTCAATTATAATAAACAACTATATGATTAAAACATGATGTTCATCCATTCATAAGTTTTAAAATAATAAAAACACAAGTTGTTCGGTTCAACCAACATACTTCATGTTTAACTTACAAACCATCCAAAAGTAATAAGTTCCAATAAAAGGACTTTTAAACAAAAGACTTTTAAACCAAGGCTTTGATTTGTATATCCTATCTAAGATAAGATATCCAAACCAAACCCTTTAAAAGTAGGATGACATCAAACTTGATATTACTTCTTGAAATCTTACTCAAAGCTTCCAGATCCATCTAGTTTCCTGAAATACATGTAATTTGAAAACATCAACAAAAGTTGAGCGAGTTCATGTGTTTTGTATGTAAGGTCGAATAATCGTGTAAACAATTGTAAGTATTCCTTTGATAACTCGGTATGAAAGTGTCTATGAACAGATCAATTAATGTTTTGCAAGGACATTAATATGTGCGCAATTGTGTAGGAAGGCTCAAACCTAGTTGATTTCGTACCGGGCCACCCGGCTGGAACGACATAGTCACCACATGGGCCAACTCACGGACCCATGGGTGGGGCTCGCAATACCCAAATAGATCTATCACTCATGCCCCTCGGTCTTTATACAAAGATTAATGGTCTTAAGTATGCGCCTACCCAATCACATGATCTAACAGTTTATTCCTTAGCTAACCATACCATTTGAAAACGTATGAAACATGTATTTCACCCCGAAAGTTATAAATCCAAAAACAGTTAAAAGAAAAGGGGGACATGAACTCACTGATTTGCGTAGCAGTCTCGTATCTCAAAGATCCTTTCCACCGGTCGTACAACTACCTACACACGTGCTATGTTTAATTAGACGTTTAGGTTGTGTAACAACTCCTAGTCTTAGTTATTGATTAAGACTTATTTTTGGAATTTAGTATACTTTGAGTTATACGATTTATGTGCATTATATAATTCCAAATTATATAATTTTTAGTTAAAATAAGGATATTTTAATCTTAAACTATTTTTATCCAATTATTTGGAATATCGTTAAAAATAATATATTTTTAACTTGACTTGTCATGTACTTCTCACATATATATTTTTTCCAAGTGTCGGTATACTTGTATTTGTGTATTTTACCAAGTATTGGTGGTGTATTCCGGTATGTATTTATACGTATAGGAATACGTATTTTCTTGTATTTATTAAGTATTTTATACTTAATTTGTGTATAATTTTTCGGAATATTATTTTTATACAATTTTAAAAAATCACCAACTTTATATTCTTAAAATATACATATTTTAAGAGAATTTTTAAAGAAAAATATCTATAAATTTTACTTGGCAAAAATAAGCACTTTCATATATATCTTAAAAATAATATATTTTTAAGATTAAACTTAAAAAAATATATATTTTTAGTTTTCACCAAAATAATATATTTTTGAATTGTTTAAGAAAATATATATTTTTCTCCACTTCAAAAATAATATATTCTCTACTTTGACAAAATATGATATATTTTATGCTAATTGTAAAAATTCCATATTTTGTCGTTTCTTCGGTTTCAAAAATACCGTTTGTCACATTTGTTAAGTTACGAATTTATTTCCGGAATATAAATTTATATATAGTCTAATGTCCATTGTCAGATTTGTCCAATATTCGGGTATAAATTATATATTCATTTTCTTGCGATTTTGGTAATATTTCATATTACAATTTTTGGTATTTTGGTGTGGTGTATTATTTTCAAGTCCCTAGTTTTAATATAACTAATACAATAAATATACAAGTAGCACATAAGTTTGTGACATCTAAATATATATTTTCCTAAATATATACTTAGTCATTTTTATTATCAAAAATCAACCTCCAATACTTGTAATTTTTATAACAAAAATCATGGCAAATTTTATATTAAAACCATGACCAAAAACCACTTGTAAACACTTGTTTAAAAATATTTTTCTAAGTGTTTAATTTTTACAAAAATTTTGCCATAGTTTCCCCTTAAAAATGGAGGTTTCCATGCTTAAGAGCATATCATTTTCTTTTAAAAATTTCATCATCAATCGACAACAATCAACTTACATCTTACCATAAGCCATAAATATGCATTTTTACATTATGACATGAACTTGAAGTTAGTAAAATTTTGTAGTAATTTAACATGTTGTTTAATATGTTGTAAGAACACTAAATCCATGGTTCTCATTTTATAAAGTTCATTCTTGGAAAATTTCATCCTTTACAACTTGTAAGTTGATTTTACAAAAATTAATCTTCTTGCATTTTTCTTGTTTCCTACACCTTACTAGTTCGATTTAACCATCAAAACATGTTTTCTTTCTTTCAAAAATCAATCCATGTTAATTGAAGTAAACTTTAATTTCTTGAAAATCTTCTTTTTGAAATTTTACATTTTCAAGATTTATATCTTGGTGGGTTCATCAACCTACTCTAAATTAAACTCATCTTCAAGTTCATGTTCAACAAAAAGGATGATCAACATAAATTTCTCAAGATCCATCATAATACTTGCTTGATCATGTGTTTAATCATCATCTAGCAAGCTTCATATGATGATCTACACCATACATACAAGTAATCAACAAACAAATTTACTACATACACTTAAACAACTTTGATCTTCATGTTTTTATGCTTTATGTTCATGATCATGTTTATGTTTTGTTGAGATTCTTTAGATTACAAAGTTACATCTTACTTTAACCACTAAAATTAAAAGTAAAAACAAGATCAAAAGGGGCTTACTACTAGCACTATTGCTAGGGAAGAATCAAGATGGAAGATGATGAGAAATGAAGTGGTTAATAGCTCCTTGAGAAGGTCCTTCCAATTCCCTTGCTTCCAACCTTCTTAGTTATGCTTGAAACACCTTAGAATGCCCTTAGAATGTATGAAGATGAACTAGAAATGGAGGTGTAGAGAGGAGGGTGTTGGGCCGTAGGTAATGAAGAGGGAGGAAAAGATATAGGGTTTGTTTGAATGGTGAATGATAAGAATGTTTAAGTCTTGTGGTTTTTGTAAAATGATCTTCCAACATCTTAATATCCTGTGGTTCTTATGTTTGATAAACTCAACATATCTATTAAAATATTCAAGAAAATCAAGGGAGTGTGCCCTTGTTGTAACCGTCCATATATGGGGGGGGGGGGTTAGTTTGATTTCAAACACTAGTTAGGTGATTTAGTTAGAATTTAAGTGTTATAGTTAGTGTTTAATGTGTTTAGGGGTTTTAAGATGTAATATGATGTTTGGTGATCATAACTAGCTTTGTAACATTAAAACAATGCTTCTAGTTAGATTTTGGTGTTTCGGGTAGTGTCCGGTTGTTCGTTTAGTTACCGGTTCGTTAAAGTGCTAAATTGAACAGTTTTGTGTGCTATGTGATGTCTTTTATGACAGTTTTGATTCCATACACTTATCAAGTTATTCTGGACCATTAAACCACGTTTCTGCATTATATTTTGAGGTTAAAATGCTGAATTTTGTTGTTTTCTGCAGAATTCTGCAGTCTTAGTGTATTTTAGGCACTTTCTTTCACTTAAATCATCACTCGGAAGGTATTTTTATAACCCCTACTTTCCTACATAGTATTCTAGTGTGACTTTTGGTTCCGGGGCTCATTCTGTGTCTTAACAACATGTCTGTCTGAATACTGAACTCCCGTCAGTACTTCTAGCTTATCTGATTTTTGTGCTAGCCTCATTTTGTGCACTAACTGAACCATACCGGGTTGCATGTAATAATGATAAGCAATCATGCAACATGTAATGCATTTGTATGTTCTTGAAAGTAATTAGAAAATCATTCATCTCATTAGTTCAATCATGCACAATCTTTAAAGTACAAATTATTGTTTATATTGTACGGAATACATGGAAAAGTGCTAGTTGTCACAGAAGTGGCACCGCTGAATATTAACCGTGGTGTGGTGGTCAGGCGGTGTGTATGTGATGGAACTGTGTGGGGTTCGGAACTAAACGGAGAAAAATAATTTACACCATCTTGGGTTTTTAACAAATGGTCGGACTCTAAAACAATTAAGATAGGAGGATCGTATCATATCAATTTCCTAATTTTATGGGATTGGCATGGTGATAGCGTAATTCGGTTGGATATTGTAACAAATGTGGAAAAGATTAAAGTTGTTATGGTTTGCCTAATTTATCATTTCTTATTTTATTTATTTTTGTAAGTTTCATCTTTTTTCGGTTAATCATGAGGGTCAAACTTTTAATTCCAAATGTTATACTACTATGGGGATATCAATACTTTTAAAATATGATCACGCAATTAAATTAATTGTTTGAAAACATAACACACTATTATCATTGTATTTCAATTACTTAGATTTTAGATTTTATACAAAAATAAATAAATAAAAACTAAAAATGTTTGACTGCCACTAGAATCCTAAAATTTCAGACATGATAACTTGTCATATAACTTATAGTATTTCTTTTAATTAATGTTATAAAAGTTTCATATATTACAATTCTACCCCTCTAAAAAAATTTCGTCCTCGAAATTGCTAAGTCCTTACAACGCACAAATACTAGAAATAAGGGAGAGATGCGGAACAAACTTTAACGATCTTATAATCATATATAAAGCATACTAAAGTACGGACTTCTGAGATGGCAAATAAACGGATACTGGAACAGATCAAACTTAGCTTGCAAACAAAATAAGCTCAACTAACACAAAATAGAAAGGGATAAATCCAACTAACCGGAACTATGAAGAGCTAAGGCATGAACAGATTCGGATATTGGGAGCGGACGGTGTCTTCCATTTCCTAAGTAGCTTCATGCTTAGAATGGTTCTTCCACTAAACTTTAACAAAAGGAATAGTCTTCTTGTGCATAACACGCTCTTGTCGGTCAGGAATAGCTTCGGGTTCCTCTTCGAATGACAAGTCTTCCTGAATCTGATGAAGTGGATAGTTTACCACATGTAACGGATGATAGTTATATCCCATAAGAAGAGATACGTGAAAGGCGTTATGCACGTGTGATAACTGAGTTGGTAGAGCCAAGTGGTACAAAAGCTCCCTAACTCTGTCAAGTATTTCAAACGGACCAATGAATCTAGGGCTAAGCTTCCCTTTGATTCCGAAACGGCGAACACCCCTACAAGGCGAAACTAGCAAGAATACCTGATCACCAACACTAAACTCCAATGCTCGACGATGTCGGTCTGCGTAGCTCTTTTGTCAACTCTGAGCTTCCTTTAACTTTTCCCGAGTGATAGTGTCGCAACCCCCGTCCCCTAATAAACCCGGGAATGGGCGGTCGTGGCTAGTTTCGGTGGTATCTAGATTTTATCCATTTTGGCAGCGGAAATTACATCAGGACCGTAGTTAGGAAATAATTTATCAGAGTAAAATACCATGCTTTTACTATATTAAACACATGGAAAAAACCCAAGTTTTAAGTACACACATTTTTATAGGGACAAAACCCTATTTTATTTAATAAAAACATCTATTTATTTTAGGTAACTTTATTGTCACTTTTCCAAGCCTTCAGTGCTGTCCAGCTGGCTTCTATTTGGCTTTCACATTTTGTTACCTGAAACGCGTTTAAAAACCTTTTGTCAGTGGGAAATACTGGTGAGTGAATCCCAGTTTAATCAAGTTTAATAAAGACCATTGTACAGTATTGATGGCGGTCGCGCAATTACATTTGTTTCCATCTATTCAATTACCACCCACGGTACTGTCAACCCGACTTGTGGAAATGTAACTCCTCGCAAGGCAATAACAAATTTTGTATACAAAACCCCAACATACCGACGATAACTATAGAATACAAATACTCAATAACTGTTTAATATATTATTAATTGTGTGAGGTTTTGTAAAAACAATTTGCAAAAAGGAGATTACTCACATTGCTGTCTTAGGTTTTCTGTAAGGGTTTCCTGGTGATTATCTATAATTTACACAAATGCATACGTGTTAGTATAATAACCCAATATTTATATTAATGATACCCTCCCCGAGACGGCATTCCAACGACTACGTCAGGCAGAACCACGACAGCCGTTACGGAACCCTGGATCAATCGGGCAACATATCTAATACGTAACTAGGGTTATGATACTTACAACGGAGCAGAAATTCGTTATTTAGGGGGTATTATGCCCGGAAATTATGTTTACCGTAACATCTGTGCTTGTAATCATTATGAACAGTTCTATTATCAATAAAACAATGATATTTGATCCCAATGTTTGTTTGGTTGTGTTTAACATTTTTCATGTTTTGACTTTTATCCAATTTCAAACTCTATATCACTTTCTGGAGAGTTATACGCAAACTGGTGCGTAAACGTACTCAGTTTAACGCGACAAATACTCCGGAACATCAACATATACTTAACATACCTTAAATAACCTTTACATAACTTAGAAATAAGTTTTGAAGGCTTTGGTATGGCAAAAACAAGTTAATTCGCTTACAGGGACTAAATATGACAAACTGCGAAAGTATGTCAATTTGAACTGTAACGAACATTCCGGAACATGACCATAAGTTAAACACACCTTAAATATCCTTTATATAGCTTAGAAATAAGCTTTTAGGGGTTCGGTGTGCTAAAATAAACTTTTGGGTCATTCAGGGACTAAAAGTGTCAAAAAGTGCACAAGTTTGCACTTTCGCGCATAACTTACGTTCTGAATACATCCAGACATCCAAAAATTTATGAAATCATGACTATATTATGCTTTAGTGTTTGGCTTGCCAAAAATCCATTCGTTGCGTCATTTGGATCGTTTTTCGCGCTTATGCGCATTCCGTCGTAATTAAGCGAACATCGCGTTCGTACGACCAAACGAACCAACACCCGGCATATTTTTGAGCATGTTTCATGTCCACAATGTTTAGGCATCATTTTAGGGCCTTAAAGTTGACTTTACGGGCCTTAGAAGTGCCGGAAATGGGCTTAAACACGTGCAGGGACTGAAACTGTCATTTCTGAAACATGTTGGCTGATCAGAAGGGCCATGCGGCCCGCATTATAATTGACTGATCCTGAAGCGGGCTGCGTCTGACTATCAGAACAGATTCACTGCATTTAACAGCAGATTGCAGCTGTTTGATTCTCACCCACACATTCTCAATTGCTTAGTCAGATGATAAGGATCATTTTTAGTCACCATAAGGTTCCAACACTTATACGGATGCGATTAAAGCACGGTTTCCATGAGACGATCTTAACGGTGGACCGAAAACTATAAATACCCCATGCCCCCCATTGCAAAACTTACTAGAATTTTGATTTGAGAAACTCTAAGTTGAAACTATTGTTTCATACCTGAGATTTTTGAATCGAAATTAGCATTCGGGGACCCTTCGTAAGTATTCTTTCGTTCTTTTATTGCTTTTAGAGTCTTTCGTGTCTGAAAGTCAAACTTTGTTTGACTTTCTGCGTTGACCAGTTATGGTCAATGCGAAGTTCGTTTGAACTTCGCAACGTGAGTGTAATCACGTTGGTTATAGTCCCTTGGGACTATGCCTACTGATTACCACGTTGTCTAGGGTCGTAGGGTAAGCGATCTAATAAATCGCTTATACCTCGAACCCGACCCATTTGGTCGATCATTAGGATCCGACCAAACACATTAGGTGACCATAGTAGGTAGGGAATAACCTTCCGAGGTTATACCCTATGGTCACATCGTTTGAGTAGTTGTATGATAGGTAGTTTATATGCCTTAGGTAAATTACCAGAATACCCTTTTCATGTATAATTGGTAATTAAGCATATGTAACCTAAACCTTTGTCACATAACTGATTATGTAACATGTTTAGGCATATAACACTTGTCATAGGGCTAGTTAGGCGGTCCGAACGCGTTTCACGCGAACGACGCGTTAAAGTAGCATAAGCTACCTAAACGGGTCGTAATGGGTCGTAAACAATTATGTTAGGTTTCAATTAGTATGTAGGCTTTGTTGAACCATATTACACGAGTCTCCATACTCGTTTGGTTTACAAACCCTCATGCTACCCGATCTTCCGATTTAGGTCCGGTTTATTAACATAGTTACCTATATTAGGTGCCGTTTGATTCCGAGATCTCTAGCATTGCTTGGTGGTTATCTTAGGACTACTGAACAATCTCAAGTGAGTACATAGACCCCTCTTTTACTGTTTTCCAAACTGTTTTGGGGTGGAACACATGTGCCTACTTGTTACTTTCATGCTTTCCTGTTTTCACATCATATACATGCTATGTTCGTTAGTACATTATAGTACATGATTTCATTACATCTTATGCTAGGTGTGCCCATTGTGTGCATTACTTAGTACATTGTTTTACATTACATTTCATGCTAGGTGTGCCCATTGTGTGCATTACTTAGTACATCGTTTTACATTACATTTCATGCTAGGTGTGCCCATTGTGTGCATTACTTAGTACATCGTTTTTCATTACATTACATTTCACGCTACGTATGTTCATTTGATTACATACTTAGTGCATCATTTTCACATGCTTACATTTTGGGTATGACATTTGGTTTGTTTAACATGGAACAATACATTCATTAACATTAGCTACGCCGTTCGTTAGTAGGTAGTGGTACCATAGGAATTGACAACTCCCGTTCCGGACATCCTGGGTATGGAGATGAAAGGAATGACCGAATTCGATATACATAACTTAGATAAACCTTTAATTTGTTTAAGGGTTTATCGCCACAGTCTCAAGGCTTGGATGTATGCATTTTAACAATACCGCATAGATGTTTGTATCAGTAAAGCATGCATTTATTACACAAAACATAACTTTGATTTAAACTATGTTTTACTTCAATACCTTGTTTTGTGCATTTTATATATGGTTTAGTTGATATATTTCACTTACCATACATGACATTTTGGTTACACATTACATGATCTACATTGAACATAAACATTTTGACATTGATATACACATTTGGTGGTTTACATTGGACATAGACATTTTGATATGGTTTACACAATAACACTTGACAATTGGTTTGTACATGAACAAGTTACATTGGTGGTTGTTTGGGTAAGTGATTTGAGTAACAAGGCGTGTGTAAAATGATACAAACATGGTGGATACGCCGCTGGTACTTCCTATATATAAGTGTTTGTATGGTATTACATGTCGTAACGTTATTTGAATCATTTCAGTATAGACATATTACATTTTATACAAATAACATATTTTTCACAAGACATTGTTTTACAAAACAGTTTATTGTATACAACTCATTTTACATGGTTATTCATTTAACCTTACATTTATTTATACATATCAACTGATCTTATCGTTTTTCAAATGATTTACAAGACAAAGCAAATTACAAGGTTCATGACTAAACATTTTCTTAAACACAAGTCATGAATCCTATTTTCACAAAACTATGTATCTCACAGACATTTTTATGCTGACGTACCTATTTTCACATGTGTTTTCAGGAGCTTTTCCATAGGATGTTGATCAGGACACTAGGGCGGACCTGTGCCTTAGAGACTAAAAACGATGATAGACTTTGTTTAATTATGTTATAAACTCTGTATTTCCTGTGTTAAGACAATGTAACTCTTGTTTAATAAATAAAATACCACTTTGTTTGCCATGGATTTGAAACAATTAATTCTGTTACAACACTCCCCGACGTTTCCGCCACGTTTTGCATGTTACACGTGGTCGGGTTGTGACAGAAGACTTGGTATCAGAGCCAATGGTTATAGGGAATTAGGTTATTAGTAATGCTTTGACCTAGACTATAACTTTTCTAGGACCCTAACACAAGTTATCTTGTGTTTAGATCTTAAAACATGTACATCACCTATCCTTAGGTGATTATCAAAACAAGAACCAAAATTTTTCTGAAACGATTTTTTTGAAAAACAATCATATGTTTTTGAATAAATTATTACAAGGTTTTGAACCCTCTATTATAAGGTTTTGAACCCTCTGTTATATGGTTTTGAACTCTTTCAGTTTGGTTTTTGGCCTTGTGCCTTCAAATTTTCAAAATCCCGTCAACGTTTTATGTTTTAAATAATGTGAACACGTGCAAACTGGAAGGGTGAATGCCTGTATTATGGGTTTTCTGTCTAGGCAAGCACTTCGTATATATCTCATCAGACGCGAGACCAGTTGTGCTTACCTGGGAATTCTTGGGATGAGTGTTCACTTATAGGCGAGCATGTCTTCATTATACATTACTTTTGACCCATTTACTTTGATTAGTCACTGTGTGTCGTTTGTTTGCTTGGTAATGCGGATGAATGACCACCATCTTTGCTTTTGTTGATTTTGTTTCATCTCATTCTCTTCATCCAATCATCTCACTCGTTTCCTTTCATGTTTTCCTCTTTTAGAATGCCTCCTCGACGCGAAAACCAGATAGCGACTGCTGAACTGGCAGAAATTATTGCGCAGCAGATGGCTGCTCAATTCCCAAATCTCTTTGCTCAATGGAATCAAGCCAACAATAACAACAATGTTCCATGCAAATACAAGGATTTTAACCAGGCTAAACCACTCAAGTTTAGTGGTTCTGAAGGAGCGACTGGGCTTCTTTAGTGGTTCGAGAGCATTGAGAATACTTTTCGCCACGTGCAGTGCCCGGATAATTGCAAGGTCGAGTTTTCTTCAAGTGTGTTTCAGAAGAGGGCTCTCACATGGTGGAACGGGGTTATGAGAGACCGAGGTGCAGAAATTGCTCTCGCACAGACATGGGCTGAACTTAGAGCCCTTATGATGAGGGAATTCTGTCCTCGTCATGAGCAGCGAGCGTTGGAGAAGGAATTTGATGATTTGAAGCAGGATAGTGGTGAGCACAGGGCGTATACTGACAGGTTTGAAGAGTTGAGTCTGCTTTGCCCAACTATGGTTACCCCACTCGACAAGGCTATCGAAAGGTACATCGACGGCCTACCTGACTCGGTACAAGACATCCTTACTGGTAGTAACCCTGCCACACTCCGTCAGGCTATCGAGTTATCAGCGACATTGACTGAGTCGCAGATCCGGAAGAATAAATTGCACAGGAAGGGTGACAAGGGCAAGAAACAGTCGGCTGACAAGGGGGATAGCAAGAAAGGTCAAAACAAGAATGGAAAGGACTCTGGTTCTTCGAAGAGGTCAAGGAAGCGTAAGGCTTCCCAAAATTTTGCTGTCACTGCCCAAGCTAATCAGGCAGCTCCCAACCAACCCGCACAGCCTCCAGCAAAGAAACCCTATTCAGGGAATGCACCTTTGTGCAATAGATGCAACAGTCACCATCAGCCGCAACATCAGTGCCGTTTCTGTACTAGCTGTAGGAAGTCAGGTCATCTTGCCGATGTTTGTCGGTTTGCTCAGAATCGCGCAGTTCAAAACTCGGCTCAACAAGTTGCACAGCCTCCTGCTCAGCAACAGGGTCAAGCTGCACGACCACAATACCCACCAGGTGCTTGTTACAATTGTGGGGATCTGACCCACTACAGAAACCGATGCCCAAGGCTAGCCAACCAGAATCAGGTTCAGGCTCCGGCTCGAGGCCGAGCCTTTAACATGAATGCCCAAGAGGCACAGGCTGACGATAATGTGGTGAACGGTACGTTCTTTATTAATAATCAGCCTGCATCTGTTCTCTTTGATTCGGGTGCCGATAAGAGTTTTGTGTCATTGTCTTTTTAGCAAATGCTTCGCGTGTCTAGAACGAAACTAGGAAAACCTTTGACAGTAGAAGTTGCTAGTGGTGAACCCATTATTCTTGATTCTGTTCTTCGCAACTGCCAGTTGAACCTTAACGACCATCTTTTTCCTATTAACCTCGCGCCTATGCAACTTGGAAGCTTCGACGTTATTGTGGGAATGGATTGGTTATCCAAGCATCACGCAGAGATAGTTTGTTCTGAGAAGATTGTTCGTGTGCCGCTTTCGACAGGCGAGATCCTGCAGGTTCAAGGTGAGAAGCCTACCGGTGGTCTCAAACTCATGTCTTGTTTTAAAGCTCGGAAGTATCTGCGAAAGAATTATGTGGCCTTCTTAGCACATGTTACAGAAGATAAAGGCAAGGGTAAGTCTATTTCAGATATTCCTGTCGTTCGGGATTATTCTGAAGTATTCCCTGAAGACTTACCTGGTCTACCTCCAGCACGCCAAGTCGAGTTCCGCATTGATCTCATACCTGGTGCAAATCCCGTTGCCAGAGCTCCATATCGTCTTGCACCATCTGAGATGCAAGAGTTGTCTAAACAGCTTCAGAAGCTCTCTGACAAAGGTTTTATACGTCCTAGCTTTTCACCTTGGGGTGCTCCCGTTCTTTTTGTCAAGAAGAAGGATGGATCCTTTAGGTTGTGTATCGATTATCGTGAGCTTAACAAGCTTACCATCAAGAATCGATATCCCCTACCTCGCATAGACGACCTCTTTGATCAGTTACAGGGCGCTTCTTATTTTTCGAAGATTGATCTACGTTCTGGGTATCATCAACTTCGTGTGCATGAAGAAGATATTCCCAAGACGGCATTCCGCACTCGGTATGGGCATTACGAGTTCACAGTCATGCCATTCGGTTTGACTAATGCTCCTGCTGTTTTCATGGACTTAATGAATAGGGTCTGCAAACCTTATTTGGATCAGTTCGTCATTGTTTTTATTGACGACATCTTGATTTACTCTAAGACGCGAGCTGATCACGAGCAACATCTTCGTCTTACCCTAGAACTCCTAAAGAAAGAGCAACTTTTTGCCAAATTCTCCAAGTGCGAATTTTGGCTTAAAGAAGTTCAATTTTTGGGGCATATTATCAACGAACGAGGTATTCATGTAGATCCTTCCAAGATCAGTGCGATTAAGGATTGGGATACACCTTCTACTCCTACTGAAGTTCGTTCTTTTCTTGGTCTAGCGGGTTATTACCGTCGCTTCATTGAAAACTTCTCAAAGATTGCAGTTCCTCTAACTGTTCTAACTCAGAAGAACAAACCCTTTGATTGGGGATTCAAACAAGAGGAAGCTTTTCAACATTTGAAGCAGAAGCTTTGCGATGCGCCTGTTCTATCATCGCCTGAGGGTGACGATGATTTTGTCGTGTATTGTGATGCATCGAAATTGGGTCTTGGTTGTGTTCTGATGCAAAGGAACAAAGTCATAGCCTATGCATCGAGGCAGTTGAAGATTCATGAAAAGAACTACACCACTCATGATCTTGAGTTGGGTGCAGTTGTTTTTGCTCTAAAGATCTGGAGACACTATTTGTACGGTACAAAATGTGTGGTTTTCACGGACCACAAAAGTCTTCAGCATATCTTCAATCAGAAAGAACTCAACATGAGACAGCGACGTTGGGTTGAGCTTTTAAACGACTATGACTGCGAAATTCGCTACCATCCTGGTAAGGCGAATGTCGTAGCTGATGCATTGAGTCGTAAGGAACGTACTAAGCTTCATTGTGTACGTGTTCAATCTGTTACTCAAGCTCGATCCGATATCCAAGCACGCATTTCTCAGGCTCAACAATCTTGTGTTTCACAAGGTTTGATGGATAAGGAATTTCCCTATCACATAACACCTGCTCTGGAACTGAAGGACAATGGATCGTATTACTTCATGGACCGTTTGTGGGTACCAAGCCAGGATGATCTTCGTACCTTGCTTATGGATGAAGCCCATAAGTCTCGTTATTCTATTCATCCGGGCTCAGATAAAATGTATAAGGATCTTCGTATTCACTATTGGTGGCCTGGTATGAAGAAAGACATTGCCTTATACGTATCAAAATGCCTTACTTGTCTTAAGGTTAAGGCTGAACATCAGCGTCCTTCGGGTTTATTGGTGCAACCGGAGATCCCAATTTGGAAATGGGAAAACATTACTATGGATCTCATTACTAAACTTCCACGCACCAAGAAAGGTCATGATGCCATCTGGGTAGTCGTTGATCGTCTTACTAAGTCAACGCATTTCTTACCAATCCGTGAGGATTTTCCTGCTGACAGACTTGCAAAAATCTATGTGGATGAAATTGTAGCTCGACATGGTGTTCCTTTGAACATCATTTCTGACAGAGATGCTCGTTTCACTTCTCATTTTTGGAGAACCATGCAGTCTGCTATGGGGACCCAACTTAATCTGAGCACAGCTTATCATCCGCAAACGGATGGTCAATCTGAAAGAACAATCCAGACTCTGGAGGATATGCTAAGAGCTTGTGTGATCGATTTTGGTGGTAGCTGGGATTCACATCTTAAATTGATTGAATTCTCCTACAACAACAGTTATCACACCAGCATCAAAATGGCTCCTTTCGAGGCTCTCTATGGTCGAAAATGTCGTTCACCAGTCTGCTGGAATGAGATCGGCGAGGCTCAGCTTACTGGACCTGCCCTCATTTTAGAGACAACTGACAAGGTCAAGAAAGTTCGCGATAACCTTTAGACAGCTATGAGCCGTCAAAAGAGTTACGCGGATCCAAAACGCAAACCCTTGGAATTTCAAGTCGGTGATTGAGTATTACTTAAGGTCTCACCTTGGAAAGGTGTGATCAGATTTGGAAAGAAAGGAAAACTTTCACCTAGATATGTTGGACCATTCAAGATCGTTGAAAGAATCGGCAAGGTAGCCTACAGACTAGAATTACCTCCGGAACTTGGAAATGTTCATCCAACTTTTCACGTGTCCAATTTCAAGAGGTGTTTAGCTGATGAGAACCACCACATACCGCTTGACGAAATTCGTGTTGGCAAAACACTGAAATTTGTTGAGAAGCCAGTGGAAATCATGGAACGTGAAGTCAAGTGGCTTAAACGCAAGCGCATTCCTTTGGTCAAAGTTCGCTGGGAAGCTAAACGTGGACCCAAGTTTACTTGGGAATGCGAAGATCAAATGAAGGCGAAATATCCGCATCTTTTCCCACGAGTTTCCACTAAATAAATTTCGGGACGAAATTTCCACAAGTAGGGGAGACTGTAACATCTGTGCTTGTAATCAATGTGAACAGTTCTATTATCAATAAAACAATGATATTTGATCCCAATGTTTGTTTGGTTGTGTTTTACATTTTTCATGTTTTGACTTTTATCCAATTTCAAACTCTATATCACTTTCTGGAGAGTTATACGCAAACTGGTGCGTAAACGTACTCAGTTTAACGCGACAAATACTCCGGAACATCAACATATACTTAACATACCTTAAATAACCTTTACATAACTTAGAAATAAGTTTTGAAGGCTTTGGTATGGCAAAAACAAGTTAATTCGCTTACAGGGACTAAATATGACAAACTGCGAAAGTATGTCAATTTGAACTGTAACGAACATTCTGGAACATGACCATAAGTTAAACACACCTTAAATATCCTTTATATAGCTTAGAAATAAGCTTTGAGGGGTTCGGTGTGCTAAAATAAACTTTTGGGTCATTCAGGGACTAAAAGTGTCAAAAAGTGCACAAGTTTGCACTTTCGCGCATAACTTACGTTCTGAATACATCCGGACATCCAAAAATTTATGAAAGCATGACTATATTATGCTTTAGTGTTTGGCTTGCCAAAAATCCATTCGTTGCGTCATTTGGATCGTTTTTCGCGCTTATGCGCATTCCGTCGTAATTAAGCGAACATCGCGTTCGTACGACCAAACGAACCAACACCCGGCATATTTTTGAGCATGTTTCATGTCCACAATGTTTAGGCATCATTTTAGGGCCTTAAAGTTGGCTTTACGGGCCTTAGAAGTGCCGGAAATGGGCTTAAACACGTGCAGGGAGTGAAACTGTCATTTCTGAAACATGTTGGCTGATCAGAAGGGCCATGCGGCCCGCATTATAATTGACTGATCCTGAAGCGGGCTGCGTCTGACTATCAGAACAGATTCACTGCATTTAACAGCAGATTGCAGCTGTTTGATTCTCACCCACACATTCTCAATTGCTTAGTCAGATGATAAGGATCATTTTTAGTCACCATAAGGTTCCAACACTTATACGGATGCGATTAAAGCACGGTTTCCATGAGACGATCTTAACGGTGGACCGAAAACTATAAATACCCCATGCCCCCCATTGCAAAACTTACTAGAATTTTGATTTGAGAAACTCTAAGTTGAAACTATTGTTTCATACCTGAGATTTTTGAATCGAAATTAGCATTCGGGGACCCTTCGTAAGTATTCTTTCGTTCTTTTATTGCTTTTAGAGTCTTTCGTGTCTGAAAGTCAAACTTTGTTTGACTTTCTGCGTTGACCAGTTATGGTCAATGCGAAGTTCGTTTGAACTTCGCAACGTGAGTGTAATCACGTTGGTTATAGTCCCTTGGGACTATGCCTACTGATTACCACGTTGTCTAGGGTCGTAGGGTAAGCGATCTAATAAATCGCTTATACCTCGAACCCGACCCATTTGGTCGATCATTAGGATCCGACCAAACACATTAGGTGACCATAGTAGGTAGGGAATAACCTTCCGAGGTTATACCCTATGGTCACATCGTTTGAGTAGTTGTATGATAGGTAGTTTATATGCCTTAGGTAAATTACCAGAATACCCTTTTCATGTATAATTGGTAATTAAGCATATGTAACCTAAACCTTTGTCACATAACTGCTCTATCAACTACCTCGATCTCTCAGATCGAGCCTCGGTCTCCAATACCGAGCCTCAGCCTCCAAACTGAGCCTACTCTTCCTAGTCCCACTAGCCAATCCTCCTAGTCCCACTAGCCAATTCTCCTAGTCCCACTAGCCAACTAACCTCGATCTCTCAGATCGAGCCTCGGCCTCTCAGACCGAGCCTCAGCCTTTCCAGACTGAGCCTATAAATAGTAAAATGTGCTCAACATTTGTTTGTAAAAAGTTTTGGATCTGGACTTAAGTGGTATGCAGAAAAATGTTTTCGTGAGAGCCCTAGTGATCATAGTCTAGACTCGAGAAGGAATCCTAGTTCGCTATGATCAGAGCTCTGATACCAAGCTGTCACACCCTGGCTTTGCGGAAGCGTGGTAAATTTTGGTGTGACTTCTTAATACCATAGCTTAATCATAACCAAGCTATATGAATTAAAAACATGCAAGATCATCCATTAAGTTTTGAAAACCAAATACAGTACCATTGTTTTAACGGGAACATACCCTAACAACCATAACCTTGTTCAACAGACATTACAACTTAAAATATAACATAAACATGGTTTAAGGATTGTGTCTTGTCCAGGAAAGAGACACATCCCCTAAACCCCGGATGACCTCGGAAACTAGTGCAGCGGAAAACATGCCATACCGTGCCAGATCCCTTTTAATTTCCTGAAATACATGTAAGTTGAAAAATCAACAATAATGTTGAGCGAGTTCATGTGTAAGTGAGTATGTAAAACACTTGTGAGTATAAAAATAAAATCGTGGTATGTAGCAGATAAGGGGAATTGAGATCACCAATGGTTTGCAAGGCCACTGATTTATGTGAAGTGCAAATAGGGAGACTCAAACCTAGCAGATTTCGCCACGGCATTAGTATGTGGACAAAGTCACCCCGAGGTCCGTTTCTAGTTTGGCCTGGGGCTGGGCTCGCTACACCCAGATAGATCTACCGCTCCTGTCCCTCGGTCCCGCCATGAGGACTAATGGCCTCATGTTGCTCCTACCCACTCACATGATCTAAGTAGTAAACCTCCTTACGCTAACCATACCGTATAAAAAGTACTCGTAATCATAGTAACATGTATTTCACCCCCGCAGTTAAGAAAACTGAAAACAGTTAGAGAAAAGGGGGACATGAACTCACAGTGAAGCGTCTCTACCAAGTATTCCAAATCAGGCAGCTGTGCGACGACCTACAGGTGCTAATTTCTATTAGACGGATGGCCGTGCCTTAGCTTCATAGTTTAAGTTTTTGGGAAATAGTTAGACAACTATTTCGGGTTTACTTTTCGTATGTACTTGGTAGTTAGTTTCCTTCCCAAGGATGGGGGATTTAATACATGTGCGTTTGGATTATATCATTAAGTCTCACTTAATATATATATTTATTTCCAATTCCAAAATATAAGTATTTTTCTCAAAAATATTATATTTTCACTTCACATAACACTTCCAAAAAAATAATACGTTGATAGAATACGCGTTCGTAATTATTTCCGCATAATGCGTAAGTTACGTTTTAACGTTCGAGTGGTAATATATATTACCAGTGTAACTTATATAGTTATTGTAGAGGCGTTCATGTTATTTTGGATCTGTTATTGTTCGAAAATATTATTTTTACTCTAAAAATAATATTTATGTATTTTCACAAAATAATCATAAACAGTGTGGTGAAAAATATATCTACTGAATATATATTTATCACGTTTAATTTTGTGAAAATCCCACCTCCGATTATTTAGTAAATAAAGTCATGGCGAAATTTATATTTCGAAAACACGTCAAAAATAATTCTAACTCTTGTTGTGTAAATAATTCTAAGTGTTAGGTTTTTAGAAAAATTTCGCCAGAGTTTCCTCTGTACTGGAGGTGGCCACGCCTTCAAGCGTATCATTTTCTTTTACAAAATCAATTTCAACAACTTCCTTATTCAATCAAACAATTTCTGACACATCAAACTAGTCGACAAGTATGTAAATCGCATAATCGCATGAACTTGTATTTTTTCCGAAACTATAGTGTAAATCCCATTATATTTTGTGGATCTTTATATAAAGTAATTTTGATCTCGTAAAAACCTCGTTTTTAGAGAAATCCGTCTTTACAACTTCTCGTCATCTTTTACAACGTTTGTTATTTTTGTCGAAACTTTTCATTTCACAAGTGCTTACACACTTGTGGTTTATAAAAATCATACTTGTTAGTGTAAGATCCGTCTTTTAGAAAACATGATTTCTTTGACGCTTGGTCCTTTGAAAATACCACTTGCAGATACGTAGATCTGCTAGTTTTAAACACTATTCCACAAGTAAAACATTTTTACACAAGTTCATGATTCGCGTGTGGTAGAGTTTCACCTTTTAACCCTTGTTCTATTCAAAACAACCTTATGTCATGATTCGTGATCATGACCAAACCGGGTTAAACGATGATCCGAGCTACCACAACATAGATCGGGTCTAGATAATCACCAATTTCAAATACTACAACATTTACACAACTAGTGAGCTTTTAACCATCATTTTCCATATTTTTAGTAGACTTTAATGCTTCAAATTGCAAGATTCCGAGTTTTAATCGTTACACAACGTATTAACCACTTTAGATTAGTTCAAGAGAGTGTTTTAAGCATTATACTTCTAGCTCGAGGCTAGGGAAGAATCTATGCGCAAAAGAGGTGGATAAAAGCTAGGTAGAGAGGTCCTTCGTCTTCCGTTTGCTCCAAGGCTCCTCGTATGTGACCCGTAACACTTGTATATGCTTGGAACTTGAAGATCAAAATCGAAAATGGATGGGGTGCCCCAAGGGGTGTTCGGCCGTGAGTAGAGCAAGAGGGAGAGAGAGTAATTTTTGTGTGTTGTGTGGAGTGAATGATCTCTAGTGCCATCCATCAAACTTATAGACAATTTAGAAGTTTTAATCCAATGGATTATATGTTATTTAGATATGGGACAAGAGGCAATATTATAATAAAAAATGGTACAAGCTTGGTCCCATGGTGACCGATCGGCCCAGGGGGGGGGGGTCTTGGTTCGATCTCAACTAGATTAGTTGATGTTTAGTTAGGTTAATCTAGTTAAGTTGAGTGATTAACTCGGTTAGTGGTGTGTTGTGTTTTAAAGCGGGTGTTGGGGTGTTCAGGGACCCTAACTGGCTCAGAAAAAGATCAATAATATTTATGGCAATATTTTTATGTTCCGGGTATAGTCCGGTTGTTCGGTTGGATAGTAATCCGTTAAAGCGTTACTAAAGCTTTAAAATGTCGTTATTACTCTTTTTAGTGACACAACTTATTTCTGACACTTTGGGAAGTGTCTAGTAATATTTTTCTCATGTTTTGGCACTTTATTAGTTAGCTAACAGCTGAATTATTTTTGTAAAGTGCTGAGTTTTGTACTTTGAGTACGTTTTAGGCACCTCCAGTCACTGTGACTTATCCCTAGAGACGCAGTTCTACAACCCTTATATCCCTACACTCACCACTGGTGTAGCAAAATCTTTCTGGCTCATACAGGCCTTAGAGGCAGTGTTTGCCTGTTGCTGGCTTTATCAGCATGTTCAGTAGGTTATCCGGTATCAGAAATTTCAGTTAAGCACAGTAATTAAGCAGCAATTAATCATTAATTAAATCGTACGGATACCTGGTTTAGTGAGGGTTGTCACATTCTCCCCCCGTTAAATAAATTTCGTCCCGAAATTTAAGTTCTGCTTGTAGAAGCAGGGTTCTTAGGAAAAAGGTGGGGGTATTTCTCTTTCATCCGGTCCTCACGCTCCCAGGTGTACTCAGGACCGTGTCTGGCATTCCAACGAACTTTGACGAGCTTGACACTGCTCCGGCGGGTCTTGTTTACTTTCCAATCCGTGACCTCAACGGGTTCTTCAACGAAGTGGAGCGTGTCGTCAACATGAATCTCGTCGATGGGAATGGCAACGGTGACTTGAGTTGGACTTTTCTTCAGGTTGGATACATGAAATGTATCGTGAACACCATTCAGTTCAGCAGGTAGGTCCAACTTGTATGCTACTAGTCCTATTCTTTCCAGAATTCTGAAGGGACCAATGTAGCGCGGATTTAACTTCCCACGCTTCCCGAAGCGTGCCACACCCTTCCAGGGTGAGACTTTCAATAACACCATTTCTCCAACTTGGAAATCCACATGTTTCCGGTTTGGATCCGCATAGGCCTTCTGTCTGTGGCGAGCTGCTTCGATGCGTTTAAGAATCTGCGCGATCTTGTCTGTCGTCTCCTGGACGATTTCGGGACCAGCAAGCTGTCTATCACCTGCGTCAGCCCAACATAGAGGTGATCGACACTTGCGTCCGTAAAGGGCTTCGAATGGCGCGACACCAATACTGGTGTGGTAGCTGTTGTTGTATGAAAATTCGACCAAAGGTAAATGTTTATCCCAGCTACCGCCCAAATCCATAACACACGCTCTCAGCATGTCTTTCAAAGTCTGTATCGTTCGCTCGCTCTGACCGTCAGTTTGCGGATGAAACGCAGTGCTCAGATTCAATTGTGAGCCAAAGGCTTCTTGGAAGGATTGCCATATCCTTGACACAAACCTTCCGTCTCTATCAGAGATGATTGAGAGAGGTACTCCATGGCGTGCGACGATCTCTCTCATGTAAATTTCAGCCAATTTGCTAGTGTTATCCTTCTCCCTGATAGGCAAGAAGTGTGCTGACTTTGTTAAACGATCCACTATCACCCAGATAGTGTCATGGCCTCTTGGCGTCCTTGGCAATTTTGTAACAAAATCCATTGAGATTTGTTCCCATTTCCACTTGGGAATCTCAGGTTGTTGCAGAAGTCCTGAAGGCTTCTGGTATTCCGCTTTAACCTTAGCGCACATTAAACATTTGCTCACATAAACAGCAACATCGCCCTTCATCCTAGGCCACCAATAATAATCTTTGAGATCCTGGTACATCTTATCCGCTCCTGGATGGATAGAGTACCGCGATTTGTGAGCTTCATCGAAAATAACTTTCCTTAAATCACCAAACAGAGGAACCCAAATCCTTTTCTCAAAACATAACGTTCCTTCTTCGTTTGGTACCAAAAGCTTCTCCATCCCACGGAGATATTCTTCTTCAAGGTTTCCTTCCTTGAGAGCTTCCTTTTGCGCGGTACGAATGCGCAAGGAAAGATCGGTCTGAATAATCATTTCCAAAGCTCTAACCCTTATGGGCTTGATTCTCTCTTTACGACTTAGGGCATCGGCGACTACATTCGCCTTCCCTGGATGATACTTTATCTCGCAGTCGTAGTCGTTCAGCAATTCAACCCATCGTCTTTGCCTCATATTCAACTCCTTCTGGTTGAATATATGCTGTAGGCTCTTGTGATCTGTAAAGTTTGTACACTTCGTACCATAAAGGTAGTGTCTCCAGATCTTTAGTGCAAATACCACTGCGCCAAGTTCCAAATCATGTGTGGTATAGTTCTTTTCGTGCACTTTCAATTGACGCGATGCGTAAGCAATAACCTTTTGGCGTTGCATCAACACACAACCCAATCCTTGACGTGAAGCATCGCAGTATACCACGAAATCATCTGTACCTTCTGGTAGGGCTAAGATAGGCGCATTGCAGAGCTTATCCTTCAGTATCCGGAAGGCTTCCTCCTGTTTGATTTCCCAATCAAACTTCTTATCCTTCTGCGTGAGGAGCGTCAATGGTTGAGCGATCTTTGAAAAATTCTCAATGAACCTTCGATAGTAGCCAGCCAAACCCAAGAACTGCCGAATCTCGGTTGGCGTCTTTGGCGTTTCCCAATCCTTGATCGCTTCGATCTTTGTTGGATCCACATGAATTCCATCTCCATTTACCACGTGCCCAAGGAATTGCACCTCACGTAGCCAAAATTCGCACTTGGAGAATTTGGCATACAGCTGTTCCTTCTTCAGCAGCTCTAGAATGGCTCTGAGATGCTGCTCGTGTTCAGCCTTCGTCTTTGAATAAATTAAAATGTCATCGATGAATACAATCACGAACTTATCCAAGTACGGCTTGCAAACTCTATTCATTAGATCCATGAATACCGCAGGTGCGTTTGTCAAACCAAATGGCATAACGAGGAACTCGTAGTGTCCATAACGAGTTCTGAAGGCTGTCTTCGGGATGCTCTCTTCTTGTATCCTTAACTGATGGTATCCAGATCGAAGATCGATCTTTGAATAAAAGCTTGAACCTTGCAGTTGGTCAAACAGATCATCAA
The DNA here is from genome assembly GCA_030545235.1 of Helianthus tuberosus. Classification (NCBI taxonomy): domain Eukaryota; kingdom Viridiplantae; phylum Streptophyta; class Magnoliopsida; order Asterales; family Asteraceae; genus Helianthus; species Helianthus tuberosus. Next base: position 103,930,612 of record CM060424.1, on the reverse strand, counting down.
TTCTTGGCAGAGGATACCTATTCTTGATCGTCAGCTTGTTCAATTCCCGGTAGTCGATGCACATTCGAAAACTACCATCCTTCTTCTTGACAAACAGGACCGGAGCTCCCCAAGGTGAGAAGCTTGGTCGGATAAAACCCTTATCTAACAACTCTTGAAGCTGTGTTGACAGTTCCTGCATCTCAGACGGAGCAAGTCTATAAGGTGCCTTAGCCACAGGCGCGGCGCCTGGAACTAAGTCAATGTGAAACTCTACCTGCCTCTGAGGTGGCAGTCCCGGCAAGTCTTCTGGGAAGACTTCTGGATACTCCCTCACGACAGGGATGTCTTCGATTCTTGGCTCAGCAGCCTTCTTATCCACAATGTGTGCCAGGAAGGCAACACATCCCTCCCGCAAACACTTTCGCGCTTTCAGGCAGCTGATAATTCTTAGCGGCGTATCACGCTTCTCTCCGTGAACTACAATTGTTTCGCCATCTTCGGTTGGGATACGAATAACTTTTTCGTGACAAACTATCTCAGCCTTGTTGCCTGATAACCAATCCATTCCTACTACCACGTCGAAGCTTCCCAACTGGACTGGTAGTAGATCTAGAGCGAACTCACATTCTCCCAATTCAATCACACAACCTCTGATAACTTCGTTGGCTTCTACTAACTTCCCATTGGCCAATTCGATTGAGTAGGGAATATCTAACTTATTAGCGGCTAACCCAAGCATACTCTTAAATTCTAACGACACGAAGCTATAATCGGCACCAGTATCAAATAAAACGGATGCATAGCGTTGGTTCACAGGGAACGTACCAGTAACGACATTGGGATCCTGGCGCGCTTCCCTTGCTTCGATTTGGAACACTCTTCCACGGGCTTGGTTTAACTCTGGGCAGTTCTTCTTAAAATGCCCGATATCACCGCAGTTGAAACATCCGAGTCTTTGCCCGTTTCCACCAGCTTGATCATTCCTCTGATTACGATTCACGGCGCCCGCTTGGTTAGCATTATTGACCCGATTTTCGTTACCGCCATAGTTTCCTTGTGGGCGATTCCCAATACCACCACGATTATTATTTCTATTCCCAAAACCTCCTTGGCCTCCCCGGCCAGCACTAGCCCAACAAGAATCTTTCGAGTGGCCCGGCTTTCCACATGCTTCGCATACTTTCACACTACAATGGCCAGTATGATGGCGTTGACAGGTATTACACTTGGGCTGGGTGCCCTGATATCCTTTTCCTTTCTTTCCACTGCCAGCTGATCCTCCTTTCTTAACCGCCACACTGGCGCCTTGCTTGAAGTTTGAGAACTTCCGCTTGTTACCTCCTGACGACTCGACATGAGTCTCTTTCTTCTTATGCTCAGCATCATCAAACTTGTTCAGGCGAATGGCCTCCTCTGTGAGAGCCACGCTCAAATCAATGGCTTCAGTGATAGTCGCCGGCTTGGATGAGGTTACCATGCTTATGATTTGAGGAGCTAGTCCCCAAATGAAGCGTTCAATTCTCTTGAACTCAGGAGTGACCATGTAGGGTACCACATGCGATAAGTCATGGAACCGTTGAACGTATTCTGCTATCTTTGGACCGTCCATTTTCAAATGCCAAAACTCGGTCTCCAATCTCTGGATTTCTACGCGGGAACAGTACTTTTTGCGCATAAGTTCCTTCAGTTCGGTCCAGGTGAGCGCGTAGGCAGCAGCTTCGCCTAGTGTCTGTACTTGCAGATTCCACCAAGAGAGGGCTCCATCCAAGAATAGCCCTGAGATATAGGTGACTTGCTGATCCAGTGCGCACTTGCTCATGCGAAGAACAGATTCGGTTTTCTCAGCCCAACGAACAAAGGCGACAGCACCTCCAGTGCCATCAAAGTTGACTGGTTTGCAGTCTAGAAACTGCTTGTAGGTGCACCCTGCACATACGTTATAACATATGAATGGCATTAGCATCCTTGCTAGAGATATCCAATTAGGTCACGGTATGTCTTAACGACTTAGTATTACCGTGAGGTGGATTGTTATTGCCTTGGTTAATACTTCCGCTCGTTCCTGGCTGAGACGCTGCATACTGTGCTACGGCAGCAGCAATGACTTGTTGTAGTTCTGCCTCATTAGTAGGCATGCGTGTCTCACGTCTTGGCGGCATCTTCTAAAAGATGGTTTAAGTTGGTCAGGCCATAGTAAAGCTCCCATGTTATAATACGTAGGTCAGGTCATAATGTAGCGTACGTATATAACGATAATAATAGTAAAAACACATAACGTCTCATGTTATCAATACATCATAAATACCAATCACACAACATCCCATGTCATAAAAATACAAGTAAGCAATCAAGCGAATCAAATATGATGAGAATACTGCGATTGCCATATATCGAGACCACATAGTAAGTGTATCAGTACATCCCTGTGTTATACAATCATCAATCAACTAGGGGCTACATCACCCCTGTCCAAAAGCTATATCATGTCAATGTCAAATACGTCAAATACAAGTCATCAAAAGTCAGAATCAAATGCAGTCTCCAAAAATGTTGTGCAATCCAACAATCGCCGTCTTCTCATCCTCGTCTACCCAAACAGCACTGATGAGCTCTATACAGATGGTGGTGGAGGAGGGGGAAAGTGGGTGTAAAGTAAACGACGTAACTGGAGCCAGTCCTCCTCCAAGGCTCGCTGGGTACGAATGATAGAAGCAACCTGCTGCTCTAGTGTAAAGAGACGGGCAACATAATCTGGAGGTAAGGGTCGAAATGTCTGCAGAGGAGAGTGTGTCTGACCATGGCACTGGCATGGTGGCAGCTGAGCTCTCTCAAGCTCCTGGATGCGCTGCGTGTGCGACTCGTGCTGGGCGACAAAAGACATCAAAACGTCCTCGATAGTATACCCCCTGTGGAAAGAATGGTAGGGGTCAGTAGGTGGCATAGCAGAGTCTGGTGCCCAAAGGAACGGCTCACTGGTGGGGTCAAAAGGTGCCACATGAAATGGAGCAACAGAGGGTGGAACAGATGACATCTGGGGCATGAAGGGGATAGACATCGGTACGTGCCCAAAAGGATGGGCTGAAGAACCCTCTCCAGTCCTCGCTGGAGGTACAAACTGAGGAACCTGAAAAGAAAAATCAACATGCCGTGTATCAGGGATCTGAGGGGGAAAAGGTGGAACATCCTCATCAGCAGTTATCCAACCGTGCTGTGCATGCTCATCTGGTGGATCCATGCGTGCCGCGAACAGTGCATGCTCGGGCTCTAGTGGGATGGGATCGGGTACAACAAAAGGGTGAACAGGTGCAATGTGCTCAACAGGATGGTCAACAAGTATATCAACAGCAGGTAGAGGAACGACAGGATCAACAACGACATGATCGCCCTCTAACAAAGGAACATCCACAGGGAGATCATCAACAGGCGGGTCTGCTATAACAGGCTCAATAGGGATGCCAGCATGTATGAGGTCATGCTCAAGTATGGGGTCTAGAGCGGCTGCCTGCTCAGGAGCGATGACAGGCTCGGGATCATCAAAAGCCATCTCTAAGTCAAACTCGGGGTCAATAGGGTCTACTGGGTCAGCTGGATCCTCCATGGGCTGATCCATAGGTATAAACTCGATATCACGATCCGGGTCGTATCCCGGGGGAAAGATAGGATCAGAATCCTCTATGTCATCATGGTCAAACGCAAAGCTGGGAATAGGTGCAACAGAGGATGCCTGGTCAGGATCAGAATCATGCGCAAAGTGCTGTGCGCTCAATGTGTGAGAAGGTGCGGATGCCACAGACTCGAAGGAGTCTGGGACAGGAGAATGTGCAGGCGAATCCTCAGCGGGAACGCCAGCGATCAACAGAAGATCGTCCGCAGGAAGTAGGGCCTCGCCCTGGATCTCATCCTCAAAGGGCTCCTCCTCAAATAGGTCAGCATCGCCGTCAGCCTCGGCGTCAAGAAGGAAATCATATGCTGGATAAACGGCTAAGGGTATAGGAGCCGGAATCTCTACTAGAGGTAGGTACTCAGCGGGAGGGTCATCTGCAGGCTCATCAGCACCATCGGGTAGTGCGAAGGGCTGGAAATCATCCTCGTCAGTACTGGTATAGTCAGATGTGTACACCTCGTGCTCGGAGGATGTGAGGTCATCAAATACGATAGGTATGGGTCCAGTAGTGTCCGAATCGCCAGTATCGGCTGAATCCATGAGTCTGTAACATAAACACAAATATGCTCAAATAATCAGTCATACAATCAGATAATCACATAAGTCACCAAGTAAAGTATCACATAATTCTCCTAGTCCCACTAGCCTCCCAGTCTCCTAGACTGCTCTATCAACTACCTCGCCCTCTTAGATCGAGCCTCGGTTTCCAATACCGAGCCTCAGCCTCCAAACTGAGCCTACTCTTCCTAGTCCCACTAGCCAATCCTCCTAGTCCCACTAGCCAATTCTCCTAGTCCCACTAGCCAACTAACCTCGATCTCTCAGACCGAGCCTCGGCCTCTCAGACCGAGCCTCAGCCTTTCCAGACTGAGCCTATAAATAGTAAAATGTGCTCAACATTTGTTTGTAAAAAGTTTTGGATCTGGACTTAAGTGGTATGCAGAAAAATGTTTTCGTGAGAGCCCTAGTGATCATAGTCTAGACTCGAGAAGGAATCCTAGTTCGCTATGATCAGAGCTCTGATACCAAGCTGTCACACCCTGGCTTTGCGGAAGCGTGGTAAATTTTGGTGTGACTTCTTAATACCATAGCTTAATCATAACCAAGCTATATGAATTAAAAACATGCAAGATCATCCATTAAGTTTTGAAAACCAAATACAGTACCATTGTTTTAACGGGAACATACCCTAACAACCATAACCTTGTTCAACAGACATTACAACTTAAAATATAACATAAACATGGTTTAAGGATTGTGTCTTGTCCAGGAAAGAGACACATCCCCTAAACCCCGGATGACCTCGGAAACTAGTTCAGCGGAAAACATGCCATACCGTGCCAGATCCCTTTTAATTTCCTGAAATACATGTAAGTTGAAAAATCAACAATAATGTTGAGCGAGTTCATGTGTAAGTGAGTATGTAAAACACTTGTGAGTATAAAAATAAAATCGTGGTATGTAGCAGATAAGGGGAATTGAGATCACCAATGGTTTGCAAGGCCACTGATTTATGTGAAGTGCAAATAGGGAGACTCAAACCTAGCAGATTTCGCCACGGCATTAGTATGTGGACAAAGTCACCCCGAGGTCCGTTTCTAGTTTGGCCTGGGGCTGGGCTCGCTACACCCAGATAGATCTACCGCTCCTGTCCCTCGGTCCCGCCATGAGGACTAATGGCCTCATGTTGCTCCTACCCACTCACATGATCTAAGTAGTAAACCTCCTTACGCTAACCATACCGTATAAAAAGTACTCGTAATCATAGTAACATGTATTTCACCCCCGCAGTTAAGAAAACTGAAAACAATTAGAGAAAAGGGGGACATGAACTCACAGTGAAGCGTCTCTACCAAGTATTCCAAATCAGGCAGCTGTGCGACGACCTACAGGTGCTAATTTCTATTAGACGGATGGCCGTGCCTTAGCTTCATAGTTTAAGTTTTTGGGAAATAGTTAGACAACTATTTCGGGTTTACTTTTCGTATGTACTTGGTAGTTAGTTTCCTTCCCAAGGATGGGGGATTTAATACATGTGCGTTTGGATTATATCATTAAGTCTCACTTAATATATATATTTATTTCCAATTCCAAAATATAAGTATTTTCTCAAAAATATTATATTTTCACTTCACATAACACTTCCAAAAAAAATAATACGTTGATAGAATACGCGTTCGTAATTATTTCCGCATAATGCGTAAGTTACGTTTTAACGTTCGAGTGGTAATATATATTACCAGTGTAACTTATATAGTTATTGTAGAGGCGTTCATGTTATTTTGGATCTGTTATTGTTCGAAAATATTATTTTTACTCTAAAAATAATATTTATGTATTTTCACAAAATAATCATAAACAGTGTGGTGAAAAATATATCTACTGAATATATATTTATCACGTTTAATTTTGTGAAAATCCCACCTCCGATTATTTAGTAAATAAAGTCATGGAGAAATTTATATTTCGAAAACACGTCAAAAATAATTCTAACTCTTGTTGTGTAAATAATTCTAAGTGTTAGGTTTTTAGAAAAATTTCGCCAGAGTTTCCTCTGTACTGGAGGTGGCCACGCCTTCAAGCGTATCATTTTCTTTTACAAAATCAATTTCAACAACTTCCTTATTCAATCAAACAATTTCTGACACATCAAACTAGTCGACAAGTATGTAAATCGCATAATCGCATGAACTTGTATTTTTTCCGAAACTATAGTGTAAATCCCATTATATTTTGTGGATCTTTATATAAAGTAATTTTGATCTCGTAAAAACCTCGTTTTTAGAGAAATCCGTCTTTACAACTTCTCGTCATCTTTTACAAAGTTTGTTATTTTTGTCGAAACTTTTCATTTCACAAGTGCTTACACACTTGTGGTTTATAAAAATCATACTTGTTAGTGTAAGATCCGTCTTTTAGAAAACATGATTTCTTTGACGCTTGGTCCTTTGAAAATACCACTTGCAGATATGTAGATCTGCTAGTTTTAAACACTATTCCACAAGTAAAACATTTTTACACAAGTTCATGATTCGCGTGTGGTAGAGTTTCACCTTTTAACCCTTGTTCTATTCAAAACAACCTTATGACATGATTCGTGATCATGACCAAACCGGGTTAAACGATGATCCGAGCTACCACAACATAGATCGGGTCTAGATAATCACCAATTTCAAATACTACAACATTTACACAACTAGTGAGCTTTTAACAATCATTTTCCATATTTTTAGTAGACTTTAATGCTTCAAATTGCAAGATTCCGAGTTTTAATCGTTACACAACGTATTAACCACTTTAGATTAGTTCAAGAGAGTGTTTTAAGCATTATACCTCTAGCTCGAGGCTAGGGAAGAATCTATGCGCAAAAGAGGTGGATAAAAGCTAGGTAGAGAGGTCCTTCGTCTTCCGTTTGCTCCAAGGCTCCTCGTATGTGACCCGTAACACTTGTATATGCTTGGAACTTGAAGATCAAAATCGAAAATGGATGGGGTGCCCCAAGGAGTGTTCGGCCGTGAGTAGAGCAAGAGGGAGAGAGAGTAATTTTTGTGTGTTGTGTGGAGTGAATGATCTCTAGTGCCATCCATCATACTTATAGACAATTTAGAAGTTTTAATCCAATGGATTATATGTTATTTAGATATGGGACAAGAGGCAATATTATAATCAAAAATGGTACAAGCTTGGTCCCATGGTGACCGATCGGCCCAGGGGGGGGGGGTCTTGGTTCGATCTCAACTAGATTAGTTGATGTTTAGTTAGGTTAATCTAGTTAAGTTGAGTGATTAACTCGGTTAGTGGTGTGTTGTGTTTTAAAGCGGGTGTTGGGGTGTTCAGGGACCCTAACTGGCTCAGAAAAAGATCAATAATATTTATGGCAATATTTTTATGTTCCGGGTATAGTCCGGTTGTTCGGTTGGATAGTAATCCGTTAAAGCGTTACTAAAGCTTTAAAGTGTCGTTATTACTCTTTTTAGTGCCACAACTTATTTCTGACACTTTGGGAAGTGTCTAGTAATATTTTTCTCATGTTTTGGCACTTTATTAGTTAGCTAACAGCTGAATTATTTTTGTAAAGTGCTGAGTTTTGTACTTTGAGTACGTTTTAGGCACCTCCAGTCACTGTGACTTATCCCTAGAGACGCAGTTCTACAACCCTTATATCCCTACACTCACCACTGGTGTAGCAAAATCTTTCTGGCTCATACAGGCCTTAGAGGCAGTGTTTGCCTGATGCTGGCTTTATCAGCATGTTCAGTAGGTTATCCGCTATAGTGCTACTGTGCTTTTTGTGCATCATGTTTGTCACTAAGGTGCTGTAAGCAAAATATAGAGTGACAGCAAATAAAGTATGATGCAAGTAAGTGCATGTATCAGTATGCAAGTAGCAGTTTATCAGAAATTTCAGTTAAGCACAGTAATTAAGCAGCAATTAATCATTAATTAAATCGTACAGATACCTGGTTTAGTGAGGGTTGTCACATGGTGGTTATCTTAGGACTACTGAACAATCTCAAGTGAGTACATAGACCCCTCTTTTACTGTTTTCCAAACTGTTTTGGGGTGGAACACATGTGCCTACTTGTTACTTTCATGCTTTCCTATTTTCACATCATATACATGCTATGTTCGTTAGTACATTATAGTACATGATTTCATTACATCTTATGCTAGGTGTGCCCATTGTGTGCATTACTTAGTACATTGTTTTACATTACATTTCATGCTAGGTGTGCCCATTGTGTGCATTACTTAGTACATCGTTTTACATTACATTTCATGCTAGGTGTGCCCATTGTGTGCATTACTTAGTACATCGTTTTTCATTACATTTCACGCTACGTATGTTCATTTGATTACATACTTTGTGCATCGTTTTCACATGCTTACATTTTGGGTATGACATTTGGTTTGTTTAACATGGAACAATACATTCATTAACATTAGCTACGCTGTTCGTTAGTAGGTAGTGGTACCATAGGAATTGACAACTCCCGTTCCGGACATCCTGGGTATGGGGATGAAAGGAATGACCGAATTCGATATACATAACTTAGATAAACCTTTAATTTGTTTAAGGGTTTATCGCCACAGTCTCAAGGCTTGGATGTATGCATTTTAACAATACCGCATAGATGTTTGTATCAGTAAAGCATGCATTTATTACACAAAACATAACTTTGATTTAAACTATGTTTTACTTCAATACCTTGTTTTGTGCATTTTACATATGGTTTAGTTGATATATTTCACTTACCATACATGACATTTTGGTTACACATTACATGATCTACATTGAACATAAACATTTTGACATTGATATACACATTTGGTGGTTTACATTGGACATAGACATTTTGATATGGTTTACACAATAACACTTGACAATTGGTTTGTACATGAACAAGTTACATTGGTGGTTGTTTGGGTAAGTGATTTGAGTAACGAGGCGTGTGTAAAATGATACAAACATGGTGGATACGCCGCTGGTACTTCCTATATATAAGTGTTTGTATGGTATTACATGTCGTAACGTTATTTGAATCATTTCAGTATAGACATATTACATTTTATACAAATAACATATTTTTCACAAGACATTGTTTTACAAAACAGTTTATTGTATACAACTCATTTTACATGGTTATTCATTTAACCTTACATTTATTTATACATATCAACTGATCTTATCGTTTTTCAAATGATTTACAAGACAAAGCAAATTACAAGGTTCATGACTAAACATTTTCTTAAACACAAGTCATGAATCCTATTTTCACAAAACTATGTATCTCACAGGCATTTTTATGCTGACGTACCTATTTTCACATGTGTTTTCAGGAGCTTTTCCATAGGATGTTGATCAGGACACTAGGGCGGACCTGTGCCTTAGAGACTAAAAACGATGATAGACTTTGTTTAATTATGTTATAAACTCTGTATTTCCTGTGTGAAGACAATGTAACTCTTGTTTAATAAATAAAATACCACTTTGTTTGCCATGGATTTGAAACAATTAATTCTGTTACAACACTCCCCGACGTTTCCGCCACGTTTTGCATGTTACACGTGGTCGGGGTGTGACATTTACTTCTTCAGAAATTCGTGAGAAAGAAAAGAAATGAGCGACTCGACTGAACTGCCGATGCCTCCTTTATATAGGGCCTGATTTCGAGTTTTACGCGGCCCGTGTAAGACGTAGCTAAGGGCTACGCGGCCCGCGAGGCTCCCTAGGGTAGGCCCTAGGGTTGCTAATTCGGAACATAGACTCCACACGCGTTATGCCACGTGGCACCTCAGGGTGCGACCCTGGTCTTGAGCTGTCGCGGCCCGCGTAGCTCAAGGGGATGGCTTACGCGCCCCGCGAGAGACCATAAAAACTTGTTTTTATTTTATTTTTATAAAAATTAAGGTATCGGGGGTCCGTTTTCGCGTATGGGGTGCATTTTAAGACATATTGAGATATTTTAATATATATTAGGGGTGTCGGCAAATATTTTGGAGGGTTGTTATATCCTCCCCACCTTGTTTTAGAGCTCGTCCTTGAGATCTACTGGAACAGGTGTGGATATTTTTTTTGCATTTCTGATTCAAGTTCCCATGTGTACTCTGGTCCTCTTTTGGAGTCCCATTTCACTTTAAGATTCTTGACTCTCCTGTCTTCAATTTGTAGAGGCCTCTCTACAAATTTTAATTGCTCATTTATCTCTATGTCCTTAAGAGGTACTACCAGTGATTTATCAGCTAAGCATTTCTTGAGATTAGATACATGAAATACATCATGTATTCCTGCCATTTCCTTTGGCAGTTGTAGCTGATAGGCTACATGTCCTATTTTTCTAATAATCTTAAAAGGTCCAACATACCTGGGACTTAGCTTTCCCCTTTTGATGAATCTGACTACTCCTTTCCAAGGAGAGACTTTCAATAGCACTTTGTCTCATACCTGAAACTCTAACGGCTTGCGTCTGTTATTTGCATAGCTCTTTTGTCGATCACGTGCTGCTTTCAGTCGTTCCTTGACTTGAATGATCTTGTCGGTTGTTTCTTGCACTATTTCTGGTCCGGATAATTGATTTTCCCCAATTTCTGCCCAACAGACTGGGGTTCGGCACTTTCGTCCATAAAGTGCTTCGAAGGGTGCAGCATTGATACTTGTATGATAGCTGTTATTATAAGAAAATTCTATTAATGGTAAATGATCGTCCCAATTACCTCCGAAATCAATTACACAAGCTCTAAGCATGTCCTCCCTTGTCTGAATTGTCCTTTCGCTTTGACCGTTCGTTTGAGGATGGTAAGCTGTGCTTAGATTGAACTTGGTTCCCATTGCTTTTTGGAAACTTGTCCAAAAATGAGAGGTAAAACGGCTATCCCTATCAGAAACAATTGATAAAGGAATTCCATGTAATGAAACTATTTCATTTACATACAATTTAGCTAACTGTTCCATACTAAAAGTTTCCTTCATCGGTAGGAAATGAGCTAACTTAGTGAGCATGTCTACAATCACCCAGATTGTATCATTACCTTTCCTTGTCTTGGGTAATTTGGTAACAAAATCCATTGTTATTAATTCCCATTTCCAAACTGGCATTTCTAACTGCTGTAACAAACCTAAGGGTTTCTGATGTTCAGCTTTGACTTGTGAACAGGTTAAACACTTAGAAACATAAGCAGCTATATCCTTTTTCATTCCTATCCACCAAAAATTCTCTCTTAGATCCTGATACATCTTATCACTTCCAGGATGCATCGCATATTTAGACTTATGGGCTTCTTCTAATACACGGTGACGTAGGTTTTCTAATTTAGGTATCCATATTCTTTTCTTATGGAATCTCCAAATTCCATATGTTCCTTGTTCTAATTCCTTAATCATACCTTTTAACTTTTCAGTGTCATCCTTGATTACTGATTCTTGTGCTTTTCTAATCTGTTCATTTAAATCTACTTGTAGATTTAATTTAAGAGAACGCACCCTTTTTGGTTTTTCGTGGTACTTTCGACTTAAAGCATCAGCTACTACATTAGCCTTTACTGCATGATACTGGATATCACAATCATAATCACTAAGTATCTCCATCCAACGTCTTTGCCTCATATTCAATTCTTTTTGCCCGAAGACATACCTTAAACTCTTATAGTCGGTGAAAATGGTAAACTTACTACCGTAAAGGTAATGTCTCCAAATCTTAAAGGCAAAAATTATAGCTCCTAATTCCAAATCATGGGTGGAATAATTCTCTTCATGATTCTTAAGTTGTCTAGATGCGTAAGCTATAACTTTTTGACGTTGCATCAACACACATCCATAACCTAATTTAGAAGCGTCACAATAGACTACAAAGTCTTCAGTTACTTCTGGTAACGCTAGTATGGGTGCATGGGTTAATCTTTGCTTAAGAATTCTAAAGGCTTCTTCCTGTTTTGGTCCCCATACAAACTTAACAGATTTACAGGTTAGCTTAGTTAAGGGAATGACTATTCTAGAAAAATCTCGAATAAATCTTCTATAATAACCGGCCAATCCTAAGAAACTTCTAACCTCGGTTGGTGACTCAGAGGTTTTCCATTTGGTAATTGCCTCAATCTTGGTGGGATCCACATGAATTACTTCATGATCTACTAAGTGTCCAAGAAACTGTACCTGTTATAACCAAAACTCACACTTTGAAAATTTAGCATAAAACTTTTCCTTTCTTAGTAAACTTAGAAGTGCGTGCAAATGCTCTGCATGTTCCTTCTTATTCTTAGAGTAAATGAGAATATCATCTATGAAGACAATTATGAATTTATCCAAATATGGCTTACATATTCGGTTCATCATGTCCATAAATGCAGCTAGGGCATTGGTTAAACCAAATGGCATGACAGTAAATTCATAATGGCCATACCTTGTTTTAAGACAGCCTCAGTCTTTTCTATCCAACGTAGAGTTGCAATGGGTCCTTCATTGCCCGAGAAATCTATTGGTTTGTAGGACCAGAATTCCTTGTAAGAACAATCATAAGGCATGGTTCTTCTTCTTTTGGGAATGGGCGCTTGAAGTATGGGTCCATTGTTTACGTTGTGTTCAGGTTCAGTTTGTCGTTTGCTGCTACGCTTACTTTTATTATCAGCTTCCTTAATAGTTTGAATAATAAATGGCATTGCATCCTTATGCCACTATGTGTTGGATGACACTGTTATCCACTTGATTTCCATTGTTATTGTTGTTCGGGTTATCATTATTTGGGTTATTGTCATTCTGGTTGTTATCATTCTGGTTTTCCTGGTTCACTTCGTTATCCATCTGAATTTTAAACATTTACCATGTATTAATATCACAAAATAATAGTTGATACAACCATTCACACAACACGCATATTGATAAAAAACGTCGATCATTGCGACTTACTCTTTATATATATATATAAAGATCTGTTAAGAACCACCCCTTATTGCGAAAACCGCGAGAACCAATGTGAACACAACAAAAAATGCGTAAAAATAGCTAAAAAACACAAATATTTTTTTTTAATATTTTTTATACAAAAATCTCTACTTTTAGTAGCAAAAAAAATTTAAAATTAAAAAAAAAAAATTGGCTACTAAAAGTAGCGATTTTAACATAAAAAATATTAAAAAAAAAATTAGATTTTTTTTTTTTATTTTTTAAGACTTTTTTTAGATTTTTTTAGGTTTTTTTTTGGGGGGGTGGGGGTTAGGTTTTTTTTAGTTTTTTTTTTTTAGGTATTTTAGGTTGTGTTCACATTGGTTCTCGCGGTTCTCGCAATAAAGGTGGTTCTCGCATGAACCTTACCCTATATATATATATATATATATATATATATACATATATATAGGGGAAGGTTCAAATGAAAACCACTAGTAATTGTGAAAACTCGAAAACTAATTAAAAATGACAAAAAAACATACCATTTTTTTTTTGCATAATAATTTTCGCTACTTTTAGTATATAAAAAGAATTTAAAAAAAAAATAATAATTTCTTTTTAGTAGTGCACATGTGTAATACTACACATGTGTAGTACACATACATATGTGTAGTATTACACATGTGTAATACAATTTTTTTTTTTTGAAAAATAATTTTTTATATACAAAAACCTGCGATTTTTTATAAAAAAAAATTGAAAAAAAAAATTTTGGTGTGTTTTTTAGGCTTTTTTTAGTTAGTTTCGAGTTTTCACAATAAAAGTGGTTTTCATTTGAACCATCCCCTATATATATATATATATATATATATGCATCTACTACAAATCAGAACTGGAAATTAAAATTACAATACAACTGAAATGGAAGTTATACTATTAATAATAGGCATCCGTAGTTATGATATTATATTTTTTTTCTTCATACACACATATCATATATTATTATATTATATTATATTATATTATATTATATTATATTATATTATATTATATTATATTATTATTATTATTATTATTATTATTATTATTATTATTACCCCTTCCACTATCTCCTTCACGGATATGGATTCATCCAGAAATCCATATTGCGCTCGTCGTAGTTCCAGACGAGTCGCTCTCCCACCTGTCTCATTCTCTCGCTACTCTCTAAAATCTCTTCTCCGAAAGTTCGGAGGTCTTGCACATTTTCTGCACTCATTGGGGGTGCAGGTGCTGGGGCTGGGTTTGGGAATTGGGGTGCGGGTTCCTGGTACGGGTATGAATTCTCTAAAATTTCCCATCGTTATCGTAGTAGGGATCTAGAGGGTCCAAACCTGGGTAAGCTCCTAGATTCGGCATGGGTTCATTTTCTGCTATTGGGTATGTCACACCCCCAAAAATACCACATGCGGGAGACACCGCAAGGCGTGTGACCTACCAGGATCTTAGCCACCAATCACATTGAACTCATAATATATTTAAATAAAATTTCCATTCATTAACTTAAAGTGTTTCAGAGCGTTACAAATAATTCAAAGTTTACAGCGGAAGCATATCTCATTTGTTAAGTGTTTTATAAACCACATGTAAAAACCATTAGACTTGTATTGCGATCCCATGTATCTCGACCCATGACCACTCCAGCCTTCCAGACAGCAAGTTCCAAATGATATAACCCTATGGACCTGCAAGCATGCAAACAAGTGTGTCAGACGACGCTGGTGAGTTCAAAGTTTTGTTAACGTGTTTAGATACCAGTTACTAGATTAAAACGTTTCACAGATTCATTGTTGTTAATCACAAGCTTACCGCCGATGGCTCTAGATTATTTGCCCTAAACCCCATTGCCTCTATCAAAGCAATGACCAAGATGGGGGTCATTAGTTAACTCCCGACTTCCTCGGTGCGGTGTGAGTGTGCCAAACCTAAGTAGCGCTACTAACTAATACCCCGTTGCCCTACAAGCAACAATCGGTAGGAGGGACTTGAATGATAGATACAGATGTGTATTAACCAACAACCCAGGTTTAACATTCCAGTCAAACCCATTACCCGACATTCCCTTCCCGAAACGTTTACTAGATGTCCCAACCCGGGACGCATGCTTGGAAAAAGAGCAGTGAACTCACCTTGGTTTGCTCGGTAAGATTAGTTACTTGTTTAACAGTTGATCAAACACATCCTAGCATGGTTACCGATAACAATTAGTTCACGTGCACTTAAGTCACATAATCAACATCTTGCATATTATGCATCTAATCTCATAACACACCCTAGTCATTCAGTGCACGTAGCGATTGATAACACAGATTCAGGTTCCCATTTATCAACTTAGTATGTCACATCGTTCATCGCACATCATATTTACAATAACTGTTTGGAGTCACATATAACACCTCAATCACATATCCTTCGTTCACATCACACAAGTAACGTATTAATAAGACACATAGCCATACTTATTCAAATTATCAATACACAATTAAGTAGGTCTCGTGTACATTACATAAATAATAATTCAGTCAAACCTGTAACTCCTAAAGTGTACGGCCCCTTTAGCTCAAGCCCAAACAAGCATATGATCACTTTAGATGTTAGGCCAGATACACAAGCCCAATTGTCCAACCAGTTTAATGTAGCCCCTTCATGTTTGACCCAACCAGTTAACACATAAACCAATTCATGTTTCATCGGTCATCATTAATAGTCAGCAATATGATTTCATTATCATGCACATTCACCTACACAACAACTCAGTCCACTGTTCAAAATGTCCTACTGTTCAATTCATGGCGAAAGACCACGCGACGAACCATAATCATGTGACGAAACACCATAGTTTCGTTGAGAGCCGGGTTTCGTCGAGGACCATGTTTCATCGAGGACTAGGTTTCGTCGAGGTAAGTGGTCATGAAACACCACTATGTTTCGTCGTCTTCATTCCTGGCGAAGCAACCATTAGGTTTCGTCGACTTCATTCATGTGATGAAACGGTTTCACCATATCAAACCCTAATCGTTTACCAATGGTTTCAACATGGATCAATCAACATAATATCCCTAAGAATTAAGTAACAGTTCATGCATACACATACGTTAATCAAGTCGGATCAAACACTTTCAGTTATATCCACAAATACATATCATCATTCTATTCGGAATTACGGTTCAAACATGAAATTACTCGATCATAACATCAGTCAAGCAAATACAATCAGAATCACTATCATATATATCAACACACCCATTAACATGTGAATCGGCCCTCAACCTAATTATCATAACGACAACACCCACTTTCACATAACTTTCATATAACATAGTTATCATAGATCACACGTATACACTTTGTGTTAATCAGGCACACATATGAACAAGATCAAACGAGTAAGGTTCAGCACGAATACGAGTTCACTAACCACAAGCTTAATCCACAGGATGATGCTTCGAAGAGGGGGGGGGGGATCTCGAGGTCTGTCGTCGCGAAAACAAAAGAGAAGTAGGGTTTGGTTTGTTATATTGTAATGATGAGAAGTATAGGGAGGTTACAAATACCCAACAAGTGGGCCGATCCTAGTACTCTTTGGTTACAAATACTAGGCCGAGTTGATCAAAACATGCGAGAGGTGAGTTGGGCTCGGTGATCACTGTGGGCCGATATAAGGTATAGTTTTAAGGTGTGAATATGTTGTCCAACACATGTGCGGCCCAAAAAAATGCTAATACGTCATTTAACAAAGTTATCTTATGTTTAAGTTTAACAGAGTTATAACAGAACAAAATGTTTTAATACATAGGAGAGGGATAACGAAAGTTAAGATCACAAGATTAAACGTTACTAACCTTGAAAGTTCGGGTTGTCACAGGGTATCGTTGCACATAATACCTATTGTTGTCCCACCACGGGTCATAATTTGGGTCTAAGGGATTGGGTGCTGGTACCCTAGGTATCTCCTCTGGGTTAAAATCATGCATTTCTACTTGATTTTCTGGGTTGTTTTCTATTTCCATTGGCTGAGCTGGAAATAGTGGTAATGGTTGGGGTCCTATCAGTTTCTTAAGGTTAGGGTCGGCTACTGTGGTTGCTAGGATATGGAAATTGGCTAAACTTCTATTAAGCATATCCTGGGCGTGGGCATCTGTTTCTCTTTTAGCGGCTGCTAGGGCTCTCTGTTGTTGCAACTTTTTCATTCGTTTCCTACGTTCATGTTGTCACACCCCAAAAACGTCACAACGGAATATAAAACGTAGTGGTGACGGAAGCTGGTGCCCATTTATATCTTGTCGATCAATGCATTTAATTGTTGGACATTTTAGTATATTTTAGATGTAAGTTATTTAAACATTACGTTTTAAGACACGACACAACCACGACATAGTTAAGTTGTCTTTTGATCCTTACGGATCTTATTACATTGTCCCAGAATATTTAAAAGTCAGTCCATCATATTTAAGTGACAAAACATGCATCAACAACCACAAGATACGCCATAATTCCCGAAGCCGAACTCAAGTACCTGTAGAACGCGTTAAAAATCAAGTGTCAACACAAAGGAAGGTGAGTTCACGTATTCACTTACTACCAATTTTATTTCAAGGAAAACTTTCTGATTTGGTGTTTATTTGAAAACATCCATATAAATTTTAGAAAGTCCATTTTACTTCCTTATTAAAAATCCATGGGCCTTCCGCCGGTTCATCGATCCGACAACTGTAATATATATTGCCCAGGTTTTGTAAATTAAATTATTGCGTCAGTTTTCAGACTGTATGTTAGCTAGACGATACGAACTATATATTAACCATGCAGGGATAATCAAAGCTAGACAATAAACAAAATATTAATTCATCGTTTGACATTGACACGAGGCGACTGGTCACGACGGGGTTGTTAACCCGATAGATCTACCAACAATTCATCGCGTACAATGCTTAACTGATTAAACGAAATCATGGGCGCAGGGTTCTTTCTCGAAAAACAATATGATGTCTGCCTCACGTACAATATATATATCCTACTAATATGGCAATTTAATACACGTAGTTGCACGAATCCCCTGAATCTCCATCACTCGAGACCCAGTCCGGCATCCGTCCCAACTTTACGGTCTGTTTCGCCTCGGAAACACCGTACCATCCCAATGTCCAACATTTATTCATCAAAAACGTTTTACTTCGAAACGTGTAACTTATCAAACCTCATATTTTTTAAGCGAAAATATATATATATTTTATATTAAAAGGTATGTTTTATTTCGAAAACATTATTAAACCCTTTTAACGACGTGTTCTACCCCCAAAATATGTACAAAGTAGTAAAAAGAGGGGCTTAGTGACACTCACCTTTGGGTGCGTATTTTAATACCGCAATCCCTTAGATTGATTTTTATATACGTCCTAATATAGGAACAATTCTAAATCAATATGTATTTAACATAAAAATCCTAAGTTTCTCCGTTTCTTAGAATTATCACATAACTTTGAGATTTTCTCGAAAAGTTGTCATTTTGATTATGTTGGCACGTTAATATATATATATATATATATATATATATATATATATATATATATATGAGTCCATTTACATACATATATATATTTTTATGATTTTTGCGACTTGAACGATTTTATTGGTGACCATTATTGTGTGAATCCATTAACTCTCACGTTTATACGCAATATATCTACGATTCGCGCGTGTAACACCCTTGCTATTATTTTAGGATTTACGTATAATTTACGAAAATAAACATGTGATTATGAGCACATATACATTACAAAATACGGGTTTATTTAAAACTTTTACAATTTAAAGTTTAGAACAACATAATGTAGTTTAGTTTGTCGTTTAAAAATTTCGACGAAACAACGTGCGGAAGCTTCTTCTTCATGTGTTCGGTTCTTTCTCATCGCTTTATCTTCATCCGGTACTCCTGATATTCACCTGTGATAAACCAACTTAAAAGTTAGTTTTGATATCTTAAATAATAGTATAATCAAGTTCTAGTATCGAACAATCAAAAACAAAATAAATTTTTGAAATTTAGTCTGTCGCGCCATGCGACAGACTCCGCTTGATCTTTCGCGTGCAGCGAGTGCCCTCGCGTGTCGCGCCAGGATTGCTGCTCCCTGACGCGTGCCGTAGGGGAGATGATTTTCCAGCAGTTTTGTTGCTGAAACCTGCATTTTTCCGGCTATGGTTTTAATCGTAAAACGATCTTTAAAAGGGCATAACTTTCTTTCTACTTACCCATTTTGCGTGATTCTTTTTCCTACGCGTCCGTAATTTAATTACGGACCCGTTTATCTTCTTGTCCATATCTAATTCAGATTTATAAGCTTAAGGATTATAAATCCCTTTTTATGATTATTCGACCCGTTTAGAGAATTTGAACTTTTAAGTTTATATTTCACTCATTCTTTTCACCCATCCTTTTTTTCCACATTTGTATTATCTACTTACATTCCACCACAACTATTCTTGTGGTGGACTTAGTATATTTGAACAATTTTTTCGGATTCTACGCTTCGATTCGTTGTTTTACGGAAAAGACACATTACTAGGCATTTGACCCAAAAAGGCCTATGTTTAAAACCTTTATACTTATTAAAAGCTCACCTAATTATAATACATATTCCTAAACGACCTCTAAGGGTCGTTGCCCAATTTACCCTTCAAGGGCGTTTTGGTCAACTTTAGTCCCTTCTTTTACGACAATGGACTTTAACTAATTATTTAACCAAAAATTGCACTTTTAACTATAAGTCTATATATGCGTACCTGGCCTGGGTCAACAAATAGAACCGATTTATACCTCGCTTTAATCATCACACAATCTTTGGCGACGCAATTATCCGATTTGCTAATCGCTCCTGTCAATACAAGACTTGACAACCACATTAGTCGCTATTGTCAAATGGCGTTGTCACCACCATTCGACCCGTTTGGCCTATATGCCCAATATTACCCCTTTTTAACATTCATTATGGTTTTCATCACTTTCGCTTATTCCCACCCATTTCAATTTACGTCGGAACATCACATTTCAAATATTAGCTTATCATTTTCATAACCTTTATAATCGTTACCCATTCTAAAAAAAGGGTGTAAGATTCACTTACCTTGCATCCATGCCATGTTTTTCTTTCCATACTCGCTCCGTTTGACCCGCTTCATCCACAAGCTTCAACCTAGCTTGTTAAGCGCCAAACTATTATCCAATGTTCACAAGGTGGTTAGATTAACTATAATTTAATATGATCTTCCACCTTACAAATTTCTATGCATTCATCCGAACACTTAATATAGTCACGTTTTACACACAACCAAGTAGACCGCGATTTTATTTAGACATTTCATATCACTGAAAATGGGCTATTTTTTGTGACTTGTTTAACCTTTTTACAAGTCTTCAAAAATTATGATTTTTTATGTGGCGTACCTCTCGGAGGGTTAGGCCTTTTGTTAAAATTTCAAGATCTAACTTTTTACCAAAAATTCGTAAAAATTCATTTACTAAGCTGCAATCAGATTCGTCACTTCTGACTGCAGCTTACGTAAAAATTCATTTAAAATTCCTCGTTTATCCGATTGACAAAATTCCAATTGAGGATTCTTTTAATCACTTAAAACTATCTACAGTAAAAAATTAAATCATAACTAAATACCTAAATTGAGTTATGACATTCGTAATGGGTTGTAAATTCTGCGAGAAAACGCAGCTTGAACCTTCGATACGGAAAAATTCATAAAAAGCTCAATTTTCGTTGAAAAAATGCGATTCCAGTGGGGTTTTAAAGATATTTCCTGGAATTACATTTTAGACTCAGGAAACACATGTTTTGTCACGTTTTCTCCATGTTACAGCCAATACAAGTCGGATGTAAATTCTGATCAGGAGCTGTTTGAATTCAGCTTTCAATTAAAGCATGTTCTTGACATCATAACACTATTTTTTAGCAATCAAAACCCTAAAAACATCTCATACATGAATTTAGCATCAACAAAAATCTGAATTTACTTGAGTTAAGCATGATTTCAATATATACTTGTCTAGGGTTTACTCCTACACACTACAATGTTCCTATTTCATCCATATAACATACATGCAACATCAATTTTCGAATTCTCTAAGTTCATCCAGAAATTTAGATGGAAATTTTCTATAAAATTTACATACCTTATGATCCCTTTTCAGAGGAGATCACCAATCTATGTTCAGATTTTGTTTTGGAACCGATTTGTGCCTTCAATTTGTGAGA
Organism: Helianthus tuberosus; assembly: GCA_030545235.1. Classification (NCBI taxonomy): domain Eukaryota; kingdom Viridiplantae; phylum Streptophyta; class Magnoliopsida; order Asterales; family Asteraceae; genus Helianthus; species Helianthus tuberosus. The sequence continues at coordinate 103,909,287 of CM060424.1, read as the reverse complement.
TGTGTTGAGTTTAGGGTTTGAGGAGGAATCCTGGTGTCGCCCCTCTGTGTTTGATCGAACCAGACACACTGGTTTTAATTTTTATTGTTTTAATTATTATTAGTTTCAAACTTAACAACTTTGGTCCCCCATCTATTATTTGGTTCATTATTAACTAGGTCACAACCTAATTATTTTTAACAATATTCCCACTAATTAACTAGGTTAAATGTTCCTAGTTAACTTAGTGGGTTCGGGGAATTTATGATTAAGTTTATTTTAAGTCCCGTTAACTCGGGCCTCTTATAAACTTATTTCCTTAAAAGCTTTTATTCACTTGTATTTAATATTAGTATTATTTATTTAAATCCTAATATTTACCAGGTTACTTATACCCGTGTTTTAGTATTACCGGGGTTTAATTACCAAACCCGTTTTCGGGGTGTTACAAGTCTACCCCCCTTAAAGAGGTTTCGTCCCCGAAACCTTCTTTATGTAGTTCGTTGATTAAACCAAACGAACTTAGCTTCGTTTTCAAGGCTTTCCTTCTTGTCGGTCTATAGTGATCATTTGTATTGACGTGTTCGTCTTTCATGTGTATGGCCTCATGGGCTGTAACTTTTATCATGTATTTCTTATCCTTGTTATCTATTTGACCGAGTTGTCATTTGATCACCCGGTCACTAAGTCTTTCAATATTTTTACTTCACGCTAATCTTATGTTGATGAGCACTTTACATAGTTCCTAATCTTATTTTGACTTCGAATGGTTTTACCGGCTAGACTAATTAGTCGCCTTCATTTCATACCCCGTCACCCTGGTATATTATTTCGCCATCATCGGCCTTATGTGTTTTTTTTAGATTTTCTAAACCACCTCTTACCACTCATGTTTTGTTAAAACGTTTCTTTTGACTAAAGACTAAGTTTTTTAGTTTACGTTTCCTCTTTGTCTTACCTCTTTCTCTCATTTTTAGGAATGTTACTTCCGAGGATCCATTCCTTTTAGTTCTTATTTAATGCGGGGAATTATAACGAATTCCCACGCTTGACCTATATGTCCCGTAGGTTCTTTCACTTAGCTTTGTAGGCTATTTATTTATATTTTCACCTTTTACCCCTTTAAGGTGAGACCCCTACATTTCGTTTCTTTCTATTTGTGACCCGAAGGTCTTTTTGGTCCTGTAGACTTTAACACTATTTATAATACCATAGGTTATGATGATCCCGTAGATCATCTTTTATTTGTGTCTTTACTTAAGTGTATATATATTTATGGTGTCTAGGTACCCCTTTTTATGTTTAGAATCATTTACTTTTGCTTTTTGGGTTTCATTTGACCTTGACCGTAGTCTAAGGCTTCCTTTGTTTTCTTTCGAATTATATTTCCGACTTTATGACTTCTAACGTCATTTACACGTCAGTTTGTCCTACGCTTACCATTATCCGGTTCTTACCTGTACTTCTTTACAACCCGTTACCCGGGTTCTTTATCTTAATGTTTTTAACATTCTTGTTTCGCTAGTTTGCGTTTTTCCTATCTACATTCCTTTACGACCCATCACATAGGTTCATTAATATTTCGCGCTTCTATTATTCGGTTTGCGCCTATTTGTACTACCAATTTCTTACACTGTATTTGTCTCGTTTGACTTATTCGTGTGAGGTTTTATCACTTATGAACGTTAAACTTCGTTCTTTATTCGACCCGTTCAACTCTAAAATAGTTGAACATAGTTATCAAAATTTCTGTTTGCAAATTCTCACCGCCTTTTAGTCATGACTCATATTCCGAGTCTTTTGACTTTCTTTTTCGCGTTCCCGTCTCTCGGTTTACGCATTCACCCACAATCCTACCCGTCCATCGGGTATATTTACCGAAGTCATCGTCAAGTAAGCATTCTTATATGGTTTTAGACATCATCTTAATTTATTTGATCGTCTTAGCGAAATCCATCGCTTTTATTTAGTCATGTCCTTTATTCTTTTATTCTACTCCTTTAACTTGTCTGTGTGAATTTCATAACTTATGATAGTCAAACTTTATCTCTTATGACTTAGCATTCACATTAGTTGGTTTGTATTTTCAGTTACTTTAATCTTTGTCCCTTCTTTCGGGCACGTTATTATAACGTAATACGCTCCCTGTCATGCGACTTGCGTTTACGTTTACTATCAAACATCTTACTTGTTTGACTCATTTGGGTACCATTTAAATTAGTCTCATTCACCCCGTCCTTACTACATCGGACGTAAATGTGTCCACTACAAGAAGTTCATGGTATCATATGCCTCTACTTACTTGGCCAGAGTAAGAGATCAACACATGATACACATGACCTTTTTGTAGTTTTCACATCACACCCCATGTAAGTAACGCCCCTATTTATTTCATATCTCTGATTTCATTTTAGTAAAAATTTATTTAATTGCAAAACACCAATCATTAGTGTTACTAGTTTTACTTTTGTACATATAAAATGTTTTTCTTTTCTATTGAACTATTATATAATCACATTCGTTAATGTGATCGCTACTATTCTCAATAGAATTATATTGAGAGTTTTCCACTTGGATAATTACCCCCCGTCCAAGTATCCATATGAACTAATCCTATTATTTCTTTGTTATTCCTCATCGTGAATAGCATATGTTTCTATTAAACTTCTCTTGGAAACATCAACCTGAATAGATATCCTATTCAGGTTTTATTAGATATATGCAACCGTCTTTCCCTACGTGTTTGTTGCATATTACTACTTATGCGATTAAATTTAAAAGCGTGCACCTGGTAATGCTTGCCCTTACGGGCTTCTCTTGCCGTTAACTTTGTTCGTGATCGTCACGCGATTTAGGTCCTTAATGAGTATGTTCTGCTCGTCATACCTCGGACCGTTCCACCATCATATCCACAATTCGCTCAACTCTCGTCATCTTCATGTGCGAGTGTCCTTCAACTAAACATTTACAAAGGTTAGTAATTCCGACATTAATAAACGGCTGTATTGTAATACAAGGCCTTTTTTACTGTACGTGTCAACGCACGTGATTTCGTTAGCTATACCTATCGTTTTCATTGGGGTAACGTGTATTACACAATAACCCTATGTGTTGTTCACAACACTTTAATCATACTAAACCATTAAGATACTTGTACTTACCGGATTTGCGATCAAGCCTCGAACCGAACACTTTACTCTTCAACCATGAGCTCTGACTACCAACTTGTAACACCCTTGCTATTATTTTAGGATTTACTAATTTACGAAAATAAACATGTGATTATGAGCACATATACATTACAAAATACAGGTTTATTAAAAACTTTTATAATTTAAAGTTTAGAACAACATAATGTAGTTTAGTTTGTCGTTTAAAAATTTCGACGAAACAACGTGCGGAAGCTTCTTCTTCATGTGTTTGGTTCTTTCTCATCGCTTGATCTTCATCCGGTACTCCTGATATTCACCTGTGATCAAAACTACCTTAAAAGTTAGTTTTGATATCTTAAATAATAGTATAATCAAGTTCTAGTATCGAACAATCAAAAACAAAATAAAATTTTGAAATTTAGTCTGTCGCGCCATGCGACAGACTCCGCTTGATCTTTCGCGTGCAGCGAGCGCCCTCGTGTATCGCGCCAGGATTACTGCTCCCTGTCGCGTGCCGCAGGGGAGATGATTTTCCAGCAGTTTTGTTGCTGAAACCTGCATTTTTCCGGCTATGGTTTTAATCGTAAAACGATCTTTAAAAGGGCATAACTTTCATTCTACTTACCCGTTTTGCGTGATTGTTTTTCCTACGCATCCGTAATTTAATTACGGACCTGTTTCTCTTCTTGTCCACATCAAATTCAGATTTATAAGCTTAAGGCTTATAAATCCCTTTTTATGATTATTCGACCCGTTTAGAGAATTTGAACATTTAAGTTTATATTCCACTCATTCTTTTCACCCATCCTTTTTTCCACATTTGTATTATCTACTTACATTCCACCACAACTATTCTTGTGGTGGACTTAGTATATTTGAACATTTTTTTTCGGATTCTACGCTTCGATTGGTTGTTTTACGGAAAACACCCATTACTAGGCATTTGACCCAAAAAGACCTATGTTTAAAACCTTTATACTTATTAAAAGCTCACCTAATTATAATACATATTCCAAAACGACCTCTAAGGGTCGTTGCCCAATTTACCCTTCAAGGGTGTTTTGGTCAACTTTAGTCCCTTCTTTTACGACAAAGGACTTTAACTAATTATTTAACCAAAAATTGCACTTTCAACTATAAGTCTATATATGCGTACCTGGCCCGGGTCAACAAATAGACCCGATTTATACCTCGCTTTAATCATCACACAATCTGTGGCGACGCAATTATCCGATTTGCTAATCGCTCCTGTCAATATAAGACTTGACAACCACATTAGTCGCTATTGTCAAATGGCGTTGTCACCACCATTCGACCCTTTTGGCCTATATGCCCAATATTACTCCTTTTTACCATTCATTATGGTTTTCATCACTTTCGCTTATTCCGACTCATTTCAATTTACGTCGGAACATCACATTTCAAATATTAGCTTATCATTTTCATAACCTTTATAATCATTATGCATTCTAAAAAAAGGGTGTAAGATTCACTTACCCTGCATCCATGCCACGTTTTTCTTTCCATACTCGCTCCGTTTGACCCGCTTCATCCACAAGCTTCAACCTAGCTTGTTAAGCGTCAAACTATTTTCCAATGTTCACAAGGTGGTTAGATTAACCATAATTTAATATGATCTTCCACCTTACAAATTTCTATGCATTCATCCGAACACTTAATATAGTCACGTTTTACACACAACCAAGTAGACCGCGATTTTATTTAGGCATTTCATATCACTGAAAATGGGCTATTTATAGTGACTTGTTTAACCTATTTACAAGTCTTAAAAAATATGATTTTTTTATGTGGCGTACCTCTCGGAGGGTTATGACTTGTGTTAAAATTTCAAGATCTAACTCTTTACAAAAAATTCGTAAAAATTCATTTACTAAGCTGCAATCAGATTCGTCACTTCTGACTGCAGCTTACGGAAAAATTCATTTAAAATTCCTCGTTTATCCGATTGACGAAATTCCAATTGGAAATTCTTTTAATCACTTAAAACTATCTACAGTAAAAATTTGAGATCATAAATAAATACCTAAATTGAGTTATGACATTTGTAATGGGCTGAAAATTCTGCGAGAAAACGCAGCTTGAACCTTCGATACGAAAAAATTCATAAAAAGCTCAATTTTCGTCGAAAAAATGCGATTCCAATGGGGTTTTAAAGATATTTCCTGGAATTACATTTTATACTCAAGAAACACATGTTTTGTCACGTTTTGTCCATGTTACAGCCAATACAAGTCAGATGTAAATTCTAATTAGGAGTTGTTTGAATTCAGCTTTCAATTAAAGCATGTTCTTGACATCATAACACTATTTTTTTAGCAATCAAAACCCTAAAAACATCTCATACATGAATTTGGCATCAACAAAAATCAGAATTTCCTTGAGTTAAGCATGATTTCAATATATACTTGTCTAGGGTTTACTCCTAAACACTACAATGTTCCTATTTCATCCATATAACATACACGCAACATCAATTTTTGAATTCTCTAAGTTCATCCAGAAATTTAGATGGAAATTTTCGATAAAATTTACATACCTTATGATCCCTTTTCAGAGGAGATCACCAATCTATGCTCAGATTTTGTTTTGGAACCGATTTGTGCCTTCAATTTGTGAGATTTCTTGAGTTTAGGGTTTGAGGAGGAATCCTGGTGTCGCCCCTCTGTGTTTGATCGAACCAGACACACTGGTTTTAATTTTTATTGTTTTAATTATTATTAGTTCCAAACTTAACAACTTTGGTCCCCCATCTATTATTTGGTTCATTATTAACTAGGTCACAACCTAATTATTTTTAACAATATTCCCACAAATAAACTAGGTTAAATGTTCCTAGTTAACTTAGTGGGTTCGGGGAATTTATGATTAAGTTTATTTTAAGTCCCGTTAACTCCGGCCACTTATAAACTTATTTCCTTAAAAGCTTTTATTCACTTGTATTTAATATTAGGATAATTTATTTAAATCCTAATATTTACTGGGTTACTTTTACCCGTCTTTTAGTATTAACGGGGTTTAATTACCAAACCCGTTTTCGGGGTGTTACAGCGCGTCGTAATGTGTCACACCCCGACCACGTAAAACAACAAAACGTGGCGGAAATGTCGGGGAATGTTGTAACAGAATCATTGTTTCAAAACACATGGAAATTTGAATATTGTTTTATTGATTAAAAGTGTTACAATGTCTTAACAATCAAAGAAACATAACATAAATAACTAGTCTTGCATCTTTTATTGTCGCTAAGGCCCAAGTCCGCCTAAGTGTATCTTGATAAATCCTATGCATCATGTCCTGAAAACACATGTGAAAGTAGGTACGTCAACATAAAAATGCCTGTGAGATACATAGGTTTTGTGAAAATAGAATTCATGACTTATGTATAAGAAAATGTATAGTCATAAACCTTGTAATTTGCTTTGTCTTGTAAATCATTTGAAAAGTGATAAATAAACCAAATGATATATATGTATAAAAGAATAATACATGGTTAAATGAATAACCAAGTAAAATGAGTTTGTATCAGATAAGTTGTTTGTAAAACAATGTATTGTGAAAAGTATATTATTTGTATAAAATGTTATATGTCTAAATTGAAATGGTTTAAATAACGCTACGATATGTAATACCATACAAGCACTTATATATAGGAAGTACCAGCGGCGTATCCACCATGCTTGTATCATATTTCACACGCCTCGTTATTTAAATCACTTACTCAAACCAAACCACCAAAGTAAAATGTTTATGTATAATCAAATGTCAAAATGTTTGTGTGAAAACCATGTCTAATGTCTATGTCCAATGTAAATCATGAATTGTGTATATCAGTGTCAAAATGTGTATGTCTAATGTAAATCATGAATTGTGTATATCAATGTCAAAATGTTTATGTCTAATGTAAATCATGAATTGTGTATGTCAATGTCAAAATGTTTATGTATAATGCAAATCATGTAATTTGTATCCAAAATATCATGTATGGTAAGTGAAATATATCAATAAACCATATGTAAAATGCACAAAACAAGGTATTGAAGTAAAACATGGTTTAAATCAACGTTATGTTTTGTGGAAATGCATGCTATACTGAATACAAACATTTATGCGATATTGTAAAAATGCATACATTCAAGCCTTGTGACTGTGGTGATAGACCTTTAAACAAATTAAAGGTTTATCTGTGTTATGTCTATCGAATTCGGTCTTTCCTTCCATCCAAACATACCTAGGATGTCAGGAACGGGGGTTGTCAATTCCTATGGTACCATTACCTACTAACGAATGGTGTAGCTAATGTTAATGAATGTATTTTTGTCTCATTTAAACAAACCAAATGTCATACCAAAATGTAAGCATGTGAAAACAATGCACTAAGTATGTAATCAAATGAACATACATAGCGTGAAATGTAATGTAAAACAATGTACTAAGTATGCACACAATGGACATACATAGCATGAAATGTAATGTAAAACGATGTACTAAGTATGCACACAATGGACATACATAGCATGAAATGTAATGTAAAACGATGTACTATAAATGTACTAATGAACATAGCAAGTATATGATGTGAAAACATGGAAAGCATGAAAGTAACAAGTAGGCACATGTGTTTCACCCCAAAACAGTTGGAAAACGGTAAAAGAGGGGTCTATGTACTCACTTGAGATTGCTCAATAGTCCTAGGATAACCACCAAGCAATGCTAGAAGATCACGGAATCAAACGGTACCTAAAATAGGTAACTACATTAGTAAACCGGACATAAATCAGAGAATCAGAAAGAATGAGGGCTCGTAAACCAAATGAGTATGGGAACTCATGTAATATGGTTTAACAAAGCCCACATACTAAAATGAAACCTAACCTAAGTGCTTACGACCCATTACGACCCGTTTAGGTAGCTTATGCTACTTTAACGCGTCGTTCGCGTAAAATACGTTCGGAATGCCTAACTAGTCCTATGACAATTAAAATATGCCTTAACATGTCTAATATTGTTGCCAAATCAGTTTAGATGTTAAAAGTTATGTTACATATGCTTAAAATGAATTTTGGCGTAAAAAGGGCATTTTGGTAATTTACCTAAGGCATATGAACTACCTATCATACAACTACTTAACGAAGCGACCATAAGGTATAACCGCGGAAGGTTATTCCCTATATACTATGGTCACCTAATGTGTTTTGTCGGATCCTAATGATCGACCAAACAGGTCGGGTTCGAAAGTATAAGCGATTGTTTAGATCGCTTACCTTACGACCCTATATAAGCACTAAACTAAAAGTGACGAGCTAAGCATGTTAAAACATGCTTAACAAAGTTTAGAAAACAGGTTTGGTATCAAAACAAACGGTTTTGATACCTAAGAGTAGTTTGGTTACAAAATACGCAAGAATACGCATTTTGGCCAAAACTACGACTCGTCACTGAGCCTAGATAACGTGGTAATCAGTAGGTATAGCCACTAGGGACTATAACCATCGTGATTACGCTCACGTTAGGAAGTTCAAACGAACTTCCCGTTGACCATAAACTGGTCAATGTCAGGAAGTCAAACATAGTTTGACTTTCGGACTCGAAAAGCAATAAAAGAACGAAGGAACACTTACAAAGGGTCCCCGCAAGCTAATCTTGATCCAAGTAGCTCAAGTATGAAGCAATGGCTTCAACTTAGAGCATTCTTAGATTAGATTTGTGGGTTTTGTAAATGAATGGGTTGGGTATTTATAGGAATGTTAGAACCGTTAAGATCGTTTATCGAATAACGTGCTTCAATCTCATCCCTACATTTGTTGCAACACCTTGGTACCCAAATTGGCCCCCTAACATCAGGTATTAACATGTGGCATTGGGTTTATGAGTGCTTAACAGCTGTAACCAGCTGTTAACCACATTCTGAGGTTTTGGGAGGTCCTTACGGACCGTAAGGGTGAGGGCTTACGGTCCGTAAGCCAGTAACTTTGCTGAAATGACAGTTTTGGTCCCTGCAGCTCCAAACTTGGTTTTCGATGCATTTTCGACATGTTTAAGCCCCGTTAACCCATTTCAAAGCTCTAAAATGAAGTTAATGTATAGGGAACTTAAAATGTGCTAAAAAATATCTTGGATGTCGGTTCGTTTGGCCGTACGATTGCCATACCAAAGCCTCCAAAACTTATTTCTAAGTTATGTAAAGGTTATTTAAGGTATGTTAAACCTATGTCACTGTTCCAGAGTGTTTGTTGCATTAAACTGGTTATATTTACGCATTAGTGCACGTATAACCTTCCAGAAAGCGATTTAGAGCCCGAAATCGAACTACAATTGATATGTGCAAATAATACACATATTTATACAACTCCCAAGTATGAAATACAATATTTCACTGATACAGTATTTGTTTGATGGCCGTGGAGGCACAGGTGTCACAGTCTCCCCTACTTTAGGAAATTTCGTCCCGAAATTTTATTTAGAGGAAACTTGTGAGAGTTTAAAACATGAAGTTGAAAAGATCGAACAACACTGGTTAGAGTTCTTGTACCTCTAGTAACTTTAAATAACATCATGCTTACCATGTAGGAGGGACACTTATATACAAGTCTATTAAGCGTTATTGGTGCGTCCACCGTACCTCCTGTACATTGTTCACATTTCGTTATTGTTGCCACTATCGGTTTTTACACATAATAAATCTTACTGCGGTTTCCGTGCACTGAACGTCGTAATTATGTATGCATCCATAATTACGAAATTCCTTGCATAGTCACGTAGTGCATCTTAAAAATGTGTAGGGGAAGAAAACAAATGAACGAGCCTGTGATGATTGTGACTAGACCACCATAGGGTCCCTTTTATTAAATCAATAAATGATTTTAATAGACAACCAAGGAGTCTTTTCAGCTTATATCATCACATGTCATTCTTAACCAGATTTTTGAATCAATCTTTTTTACTAGACCACTAAAGGGGTCTCTTATGAATCATGGAATGGTACTATATAATCCAAGGGTCTTAACTAATACATAGAAGCCCATTAAGGATTTAAGGTAGTACCTTTGGATATCCTACAATGAATCCTTCATATGAAGATATGGAAGGTTCTACGAGGATTTGGATAACGAAATAAAACCATAAAAGGAAATACATAACCACAAAAACACATAACCACAAAATTGTTTATCTTGATCTTTAATTTGTTATCATTTTGTTAATTGTGCACATGCATTTAAAGCACACTAGGAATCCATTCCGTGGATTTCATTTGGTACTTTAAATATTATCAAGAATCTAACTATAAAGATAGAAAGATTTTTAAAGAGAAAATTTGATATCGATTGTAAGGAACCGAGATGTTCGAATTAAGGTACACAAGGACTCCAACTAAGGATTCTGATTTGTATGATAATCATCCACAAAGGTCTAATTGTGGAGATAAAAAGATCCCATAAGGATTTTAGAAGTTGAAGATGTTTTGAAACCTTGCACTGGACGTGTTTAAGTCAAAACATGAAGTAAAATGCTTATGAGGTTGAGATGCTCGATATGCCAAGGCGACATATGAAGCGGAATTTGAAAGTTATGTCAATGTATGAGGAAAAATATTTTTGAAAACTATGCATGGGGTTCTTAAAAAAATGTGTTCAATGTTTCTGAAACCTTATGTATAATACTTTTGAAATCATAAAGTAGGTGTACTAGGTAGGTATATTTATAAACTGTTTTAAAATCATGAGTTGAATTTTGAAAGTATGTATAAGGTTTTTGGAAAACATGAATGATGCTTTGGAAGTTACGCACTTGATATAAGTAATTATACGGTATTAATAACATTTTGAAATCATGAAGGTTGTTTTGAAAACTTATGTTATGCATGTTGAAAAATCAGAACGTAATGGGTATGAGATTTGAAAATATCCTTAGTTATCTAACCAAGGATTTCAAAGGCACAGATGTGCAAAAGCACGATCACTCGTAATGTCACTTTATTTTTTGTACTTTGTTTCTTAGAATGAAACGAGTACTTAGAATTTTCCAAGGGAATCATGAGCAAACACAAGAATGGGAAAATCGCAAGAGTAGTTTGTAAGAATGTAGTTCCTCGTCGTAGGTATCATAGGGAAATGCCATACACTCATGTAACTACACTTGTATATCAGAATCGTGAACAACAATTTATTTATAAACAAAACAGATTGTTTCACATTACAGGAAAATAGAAGAAACCAAAGCATAAGACAACAACATCTTCTAATCACCCAACTGCTCATCCGTGGGTTGGATTTGCCTTAGCAAGCTTCAGGCATTTATTCACGAAATGACCCATCTTGCCACAGTTGTAGCACGATCCAGGCGGGAAGCAAGCTTGAGCAGGATTGGCTTGTGGTTGATTTAGACCACCTTGGTTCGTGTTACATCGACAAGCACTTGCCAGGTGACCAACTCGCCCACATGATACACACACATGACACTGTAAGTGAGCTTGGTGATGCCCATTATATTTGTCGCATATTGGTGCCGTTCCCTTGTATTGCTTCTTAGCAGGTGGTGTGGCCACCTGGATGGGTCCTGCTTGATTTGGTACAGCTGCAGTTGAGCAAACCCTTGCTGTATGACCTATAAGTCCACAAATCTGGCATTTGCGGCACTTCACACTAGCATGATGATGAAGGTTACATTGGTTGCACAAGGGTGCGGTTCCATTGTATGGCTTCCTAGCAGGGGGTTGAGCTGGTTGGTTGGGGACGGCTTGACCATTGTGAGCGACCACGGCGAAGTTCTGAGAAGCCTTTCGCTTCTTTGACTTCTTAGGGGATCCAGTCTGTTCATCCATGGTCTTTGATTCCTCGATTGGTTTCTTGGCTGGTGGTGCTGGCTTGACTTCTGCTTCCTTTGGTGGCTCTTGAGTGGCTTCATTGTTGAGACGAGACATGGGAATGCCTAATTCAACAGGCTTCAAGATTACTTCGCCTATTCGCTGGGCAAATTTGGCAGTCTGCTCGGATATCTGCGCATCGTTGCGATGAAGAGACATTCTGGAGGAAATGAAAGATATAGGAGGACACAAATGAAATGACAACGCATAGAAATTGTGATCATTTGTTTGTTACCTAAGGCAAACAAATGAGACGGTGACTAATCAAAGTAAGCGGGTCATATTAATGTATCGCGAAGACATGCTTTAGCCTATAAGTGGACACTCACCCCAAGAGTTCCCAGGTAAGAGTGACTGGTCTGATTATGTGGATTTGTACGAACACTCTAGCCTTAGACAGAAAACTCAGAGTACAGGCATCCACTCTTCCAGATTGCACGTGTTCACACTATAAGACCCAAACTTTGACGAGGTTATGAAAATTCAAAGGGGTTCAAAACCTTATAACAGAGGGTTCAAAACCTAGTAATCAATCATCCTAGAACAGATGATTAGTTTTCAAAGTGGTTTTGAAATTTATGTTCTTGTTGTGGTTATCACCTAAGAATAGGTGACGGTATTGTTTTATGTCTAAACGCAAGTAAACTCGCGTTAGGGTCCTAGGAAGGTTATAGACTAGGTCAAAGCATTACTAATAACCTAATTCCCTATAACCATGGGCTCTGATACCAACTTTTCTGTCACACCCCGACCACGTAAAATAACAAAACGTGGCGGAAACGTCGGGGAGTGTTGTAACAGAATCATTGTTTCATAACACATGGAAATTTGAATATTGTTTTATTGATTAAAAGTGTTACAATGTCTTGACAATCAAAGAAACATAACATAAATAACTAGTCTTGCATCTTTTATTGTCGCTAAGGCCCAAGTCCGCCTAAGTGTATCTTGATAAATCCTATGCATCATGTCCTGAAACACATGTGAAAGTAGGTACGTCAGCATAAAAATTCCTGTGAGATACATAGGTTTTGTGAAAATAGAATTCATGACTTATGTTTAAGAAAATGTTTAGTCATGAACCTTGTAATTTGCTTTGTCTTGTAAATCATTTGAAAAGTGATAAATAAACCAAATGATATATATGTATAAAAGAATAATACATGGTTAAATGAATAACCAAGTAAAATGAGTTTGTATCAGATAAGTTGTTTGTAAAACAATGTATTGTGAAAAGTATATTATTTGTATAAAATGTTATATGTCTAAATTGAAATGGTTTAAATAACGCTACGATATGTAATACCATACAAGCACTTATATATAGGAAGTACCAGCGGCGTATCCACCATGCTTGTATCATATTTCACACGCCTCGTTATTTAAATCACTTACTCAAACCAAACCACCAAAGTAAAATGTTTATGTATAATAAAATGTCAAAATGTTTGTGTGAAAACCATGTCTAATGTCTATGTCCAATGTAAATCATGAATTGTGTATATCAGTGTCAAAATGTTTATGTCTAATGTAAATCATGAATTGTGTATATCAATGTCAAAATGTTTATGTCTAATGTAAATCATGAATTGTGTATGTCAATGTCAAAATGTTTATGTATAATGCAAATCATGTAATTTGTATCCAAAATATCATGTATGGTAAGTGAAATATATCAATAAACCATATGTAAAATGCACAAAACAAGGTATTGAAGTAAAACATGGTTTAAATCAACGTTATGTTTTGTGGAAATGCATGCTATACTGAATACAAACATTTATGCGATATTGTAAAAATGCATACATTCAAGCCTTGTGACTGTGGTGATAGACCTTTAAACAAATTAAAGGTTTATCTGTGTTATGTCTATCGAATTCGGTCTTTCCTTCCATCCAAACATACCTAGGATGTCAGGAACGGGGGTTGTCAATTCCTATGGTACCATTACCTACTAACGAATGGTGTAGCTAATGTTAATGAATGTATTTTTGTCTCATTTAAACAAACCAAATGTCATACCAAAATGTAAGCATGTGAAAACAATGCACTAAGTATGTAATCAAATGAACATACATAGCGTGAAATGTAATGTAAAACAATGTACTAAGTATGCACACAATGGACATACATAGCATGAAATGTAATGTAAAACGATGTACTAAGTATGCACACAATGGACATACATAGCATGAAATGTAATGTAAAACGATGTACTATAAATGTACTAATGAACATAGCAAGTATATGATGTGAAAACATGGAAAGCATGAAAGTAACAAGTAGGCACATGTGTTTCACCCCAAAACAGTTGGAAAACGGTAAAAGAGGGGTCTATGTACTCACTTGAGATTGCTCAATAGTCCTAGGATAACCACCAAGCAATGCTAGAAGATCACGGAATCAAACGGTACCTAAAATAGGTAACTACATTAGTAAACCGGACATAAATCAGAGAATCAGAAAGAATGAGGGCTCGTAAACCAAATGAGTATGGGAACTCATGTAATATGGTTTAACAAAGCCCACATACTAAAATGAAACCTAACCTAAGTGCTTACGACCCATTACGACCCGTTTAGGTAGCTTATGCTACTTTAACGTGTCGTTCGCGTAAAACACGTTCGGAACGCCTAACTAGTCCTATGACAAGTAAAATATGCCATAACATGTATAATATTGTTGCCAAATCAGTTTAGATGTTAAAAGTTATGTTACATATGCTTAAAATGAATTTTGGTGTAAAAAGGGCATTTTGGTAATTTACCTAAGGCATATAAACTACCTATCATACAACTACTTAACGAAGCGACCATAAGGTATAACCTCAGAAGGTTATTCCCTATATATTATGGTCACCTAATGTGTTTGGTCGGATCCTAATGATCGACCAAACGGGTCGGGTTCGAAAGTATAAGCGATTGTTTAGATCGCTTACCTAACGACCCTATATAAGCACTAAACTAAAAGTGACGAGCTAAGCATGTTAACATGCTTAACTAAGTTTAGAAAACAGGTTTGGTATCAAAACAAACGGTTTTGATACCTAAGAGTAGTTTGGTTACAAAATACGCAAGAATACGCATTTTGGCCGACTACGACTCGTCACTGAGCCTAGATAACGTGGTAATCAGTAGGTATAGCCAATAGGGACTATAACCATCGTGATTACGCTCACGTTAGGAAGTTCAAACAAACTTCGCGTTGACCATAAACTGGTCAATGTCAGAAAGTCAAACATAGTTTGACTTTCGGATGCGAAAAGCGATAAAAGAACGAAGGAACACTTACCAAGGGTCCCCGCAAGCTAATCTTGATCCAAGTAGCTCAGGTATGAAGCAATGGCTTCAACTTAGAGCATTCTTAGATCAGATTTGTGGGTTTTGTAAATGAATGGGTTGGGTATTTATAGGAATGTTTGAACCGTTAAGATCGTTTATCGAATAACGTGCTTCAATCTCATCCCTACATTTGTTGCAACACCTTGGTACCCAAATTGGCCCCCCAACATCAGGGATTAACATGTGGCATTGGGTTTATGAGTGCTTAACAGCTGTAACCAGCTGTTAACCACATTCTGAGGTTCTGGGAGGTCCTTACGGACCGTAAGGGTGAGGGCTTACGGTCCGTAAGCCAGTAACTTTGCTGAAATGACAGTTTTGGTCCCTGCAGCTCCAAACTTGGTTTTCGATGCATTTTCGACACGTTTAAGCCCCGTTAACCCCATTTCAAAGCTCTAAAATGAAGTTAATGTATAGGGAAGTTAGAATGTGCTAAAAAATATCTTGGATGTCGGTTCGTTTGGCCGTACGATTGCGTTGTTCGGTTAATTACGACGGAAGTCGTAACGGACGCAAAAATGATCCAAATTACACGACGAATGGATTTTTCTTATGCCAAACATTAAAATAAAATATTTTAGTGCTTACATAAATTTTTGGATGTTCGGATGTATTCAGAATGTAAGTTATGCGCGAAAATGCAAACTTATGCACTTTTTGACGCTTTTAGTCCCTGAATGACCAAAAAGTTTATTTAAGCACACCGAACCCCTCAAATCCTATTTCTAAGCTATGTAAAGGTTATTTAGGGTGTGTTTAACTTATGGTCATGTTCCGGAATGTTCGTTACAGTTCAAATTGGCATACTTTCGCAGTTTGTCAAATTTAGTCCCTGTAAGCGAATTAACTTGATTTTGCCATACCAAAGCCTCCAAAACTTATTTCTAAGTTATGTAAAGGTTATTTAAGGTATGTTAACCCTATGTCACTGTTCCGGAGTGTTTGTTGCATTAAACTGGTTATATTTACGCATCGGTGCGCGTATAACCTTCCAGAAAGCGATTTAGAGCCCGAAATCGAACTAGAATTGATATGTGCAAATAATACGCATATTTATACAACTCCCAAGTATGAAATACAATATTTCAATGATACAGTATTTATTTGATGGCCGTGGAGGCACAGGTGTCACATAATGTATATAGATAAACGTTCACAGAATTTAATACCGAACACGCAAAATATTACTAACTTATCTATTTAGTCATTTTTAAAGCAATTATACATAAAACATCTCATATGTACCAAATTTCATGCTCGACAAACAAGTTACACATTTAACGCAATTTTACCGTTTTTTCCGTTTTTACCGCACAAAACACACAAATATACATGCATAATCCAATTCTTTAAAATCATGTTAAAACTTAACATATTTTCACGTTCTCATGTTTAAATCACATAACACATTTTAACAAATAAGGCTTACCCAAAATTTTACCCATACTAGTGTACTTAGAAAAATGCGTATTTTAGCGATTCGGTAACGTTTTCGGGTGTCGGAAGTCACGTATGACCATCCAAACACCAAGTAAACTTGAAATTAGTGAAAATACTTATTTTTAAACTAGAAATATCAGTTTATTTACTGATTTAAATCAGTTTTATAAAAATCACTCGAAAAGCCGATTTTTGACCGTTTTAACGCATAGTTTTGCGTTAAACGTTACTATAACCATCCCAACTCGAAACGACTTGATATTTTAACACAATACATGTTATTTACTGATTAAAATAATGGTTATAATCAGATTCGTGCAGTTTTTGTTTAAGTCACATAAATCATGCGATTTCACATATTTTACAACTTTTAATGCACCAAGTACAACATGCAAAGCTAGCAAATATTATGAAAAAGTTATAAGTCACTAAACACTTTAAAATAACTTCATTTAAGTGTTTATAATCTGCTTATAACTGATTTTTACTCAATCATACTCAAATCACCTTTTTAAGATCACATCTCTTCATGCATGTCTAAGTATATGCATCTAATATGCTCATATCATAACATTATCACCTAACATGATCTTAATATGCATCAAAAGACCATACTTATATCATGTTCATATAAATCAAACATATCCATTTCACGAACATTCCTTCATTTAAGTACATGTGACAAAACTTACATACATGCAGACATATATACATATACATACCGCACACATATACACATATATGAAGTTCCAAAGGTTCACTTTTCATCATATTCATCATCAATCACATGACTTCTTTTAAAACCTTATTTTATGATATTTTTCTAGCACATGCATGTATCCATTTTTCAAGATTCAACTCAAATCAATCAAAGATAATTTAATCAAAAATCAAAACACAACTAAACACATACACACTCAAACTTTCGGCCGTATATACACACTCATACACACTTATTTTTACTTTGATTAAAATCTCATTCTTTGTTTGATTCAAGTTTGTGATTCATTCCAAGTTCAAGAGAAACCTTTCACTATTATTTTCAACACTAAGAATCAATAATACTTTTAAAAAGAATAGTTTTATACCCTCAAGATTCAAGTGGGTTTTTGATTAAAAAGATGATATGAAGCTTGGTTCTTGCTTGAAACTCCTTGTAATCACATTCAAATCTTCAAATGATCTTGAAATCACCTTGGAATGAGCTTGAATCTCCATGAACAAGTTAGGATTTTCGAAATTAAGGTGATATGGGGGATGTTTCGGCTGATTTTAGGAGAGTGAGATGAAGTTTTGAAAACGGTTTTTGATTCTTGAATTGTGAAGTCTTGGGGAAACATAAAGAACAGACATATGCATGCACCTCCCAAATTGGCCAATGCATGAATGAAAGAGGAGAGAAAATGTGACATAGGGCTGCCACCTCTCACCATACACACGCCCAAATGCATATATACATATATATATGAGTTGTTTGGCCAAAAACTGGTATTTTACTTGATACCGGGTATTTTATCTAGCGTTTTAACCCGTTTTAGAGCGTTTTAAATTATTTTTAACACTATATAAAAATAAACTCACTAAAATATTATTGAACAATATTTTATTTGCCGGGACTGGCGACATTGCCGATATTTGGCAGTATGCACTCTGTGCTGCGCGGTACGCGTTTAAAATCGCAAATATAGGGATTTATGCGTTTTTATTTATTTTTATCATTCTAAAGTGATAAAATCATCAAATTATTACTAAAATGATTATCTGTTGCTTTGACAGGCTGTGTTGACAGTATTTTATCGGTATACGCGCTGCATCGCGCGGTACGCGCTTAAACTCGAAAAATAGAGTTTCTTAGCGTTTTAATTTATTTTTCCTCACGAATATGACTAAAATTATTATTCAAATCATAACAAACTATTTTTAGGACTTTAACCCTGATCGGATGGTCACCGACGTTCGTTTCGCATTTTAACCGTTACGCGATAAGCGTTTATCTTACCGTTGCCAACATAATTTTTTATCAAAGTTTAAATTTACCAACTCATTAAATTTCACATATAGACATCATAATCAGCCAAATACAGCCCTGTTACCTATTCACAACACGTGTTACACTTGTACGGTACGGCCTGAAAAGCCGGGTGTCACAGTCTCCCCCTGTTTAGGAAATTTTGTCCCCGAAATTTTACTCTACATGTTTTGTTTTCGCACTAGATGAAAACAGTGAAAACAGGTTTAATGAATATAGTCTTATAGTTTCTGCGGGAAACTTTGATTCTTACAAAGAATCTTTGTAGACCTATATTACATACACTCTCAATTCCTAATCTCACATCTCAATGCTCTCCACCTTTTCCAAGGTTCAACATTTACAAGCACTTAATCAAGAAGATTAAGTCAAAATTCCACCAATTCGGATTCTACATACGTATATTTACATATGCATTACCCCGTATCTAAGGTAGTCTGAGTTTACACTCGATTGATCCAACTCGAGATGGGCTCCCGAAAGAATCAAATCTCACAAAATCGTCTTCCTTCCTTCTTGCATTCATTTAAGATATCCACAAATTGCGAAATCAATAAATCGCATACACGACTAGAATGCTGTAATCGCATGTCCGATTATTAGCATAACTCTTCAAGCTATACGTACTGCTTCTACGGTGCTTCGAAAAACTTCTGTTTATCTTCTAAACAAATCTCTATAAAGAACATAATCAGTGTATTATCCATTATACACTTTCTCAACTGAACCCACATATTACATCATGTACACTACTCCATCCTTATGGTAGCTTGAGCCTATAAGCGACTGATCCAACTCAAGATGGGCTCTCGAAAGGACCAAGTCAATGTGGCTCAACTTTTCTTTTCTCTGCTAGACCTAATAGCACCTCTGCAAGATAACTCCTTTAACAAAATCAAATCTTCAATCTGGAATCCCAATAGTTCCTTCAATTGTCCATGTAATTCTTCTGTTGATCAATTGGCGACTTTTGACCTTCCCTCGATCCAGGCAAATCCTGTCGCTGGTTTCCTAGATAAACTAAGGTCTGGCTAAGTGTCCTTTGTCATGTTAGCTCAACAAAATGGTGATCAACACTTCCATCCATGCAAGGCTTCAAACGGAGCAACCTAAATACTAGCATGATAATTGTTATTGTAAGATAACTCTGCCAAGAGCATGTGAGTATCTTAACTTCCTTCGGAGTCCATCATACACGCTCCCAACTTTTCTTTCAAAGGTCCGAAAAGCTTCCTACTATCTTGTTGTCCAATCGATTTCCCTTTTCTTTTGGGGTTATTAGTGTCGAAGGCTGCACTAATTTAGAGAAATTCTTAATAAATCTCCGGTAGCATCTAGCTAGTCATATGGATCATCATACTCCCGACGGGGTCTTTAGTTCTCCTCATCATTTGATTGCTCCAATCTTAGGCTGATCTACAAACATACCTTTCTCATCCCTTCCAATTCCATAGTCAACTTCAAATGTTACTCATGATTCTCCTTGGTTCGCACATAGGCAAGTATGTTGTCGACGAATATTATCGCGAATTCATCCAATTAGGGTTTCCATACCCTGTTCATGAGATCCATGAATATAAATGGCGCATTAATTTAGTCAAAAGGCATGACTAATATCTCGTAATGGCCATACAGTGTTCGAAAAGCAGTATTCATCATATCTTTGTCAGCAACCTTCAACTGATAATATCCGAGTCGTAGATCGATCTTCGTGTAGCAGCTGGATCCCGGTAGTTTGATCAAACAAATCGTGAATCCTCGGTAAAGGGTACCGATTCTTGATAGTCAACTTTTTCAGCTCTCTGAAATCCTCCCACATCCTGAAGGATCCATCCTTCTTCCTCTTCAACAAAATCGATGCATCTCAAACGAAAAGCTTGATCGAATGAAACTCTTGTCTAATAGCTCTTGAGGATGATTCGACAATTCCTTCATTCCAATCGGTGCTAAATCTACAATGAGATTGTGCAATTGGGTGCAGCACCGGGTGCTAGATCGATCCAAAATTCGATCTGTCTCGCAGGGGGAAATCCAGGTAAGTCTTTTTAGGAAAACTTCTGGATAATTGTGAACAATAGGAATTTCTCCGGTATTCCTACATTTGGCTTTCGTATCCACCACGTTAACTAAGAACGCAGGATAGCCTCTTTTGCAACCACCTGAGCATCCTTACAAAACTGACAACTCTCAACCATCAACACTCGACACGCGAAACTCGACACTCGACTAGGTCGATCTCCGCAAACAACTATCACTTCTCTACCATCATCAGGACGAGATATCCTAAATAGCTTCTTCCAGCGATAGTCCCCACTTCACTCTTGGATAATCAATCCATCCTTGCATCTTTGTCAAAGCTCCCCAGCTCCACTGGAAATAAACCAACACTAGATCTACGATCACCTAACTAAATACTACAACCGCAAGCGACCTCACTAATTCCCATCAACTTACCAATTGCTAGTTCTATTGGGTACTTTATACCCAGCTTACTTGTAGGTGAACACAATAATGGTTCAAAGTTTTTCGAACAAAACTCAAGTTAGCTTTGGTATAAAAAGTATGAACATAGATTGGTTTTTTATTCGAAACGTATCGGTAACAACAGCAAGATCATCTCGTGCCTTCCCAACGTTTAGCTCGAACTCCCTACCCCTGGCATCCTGACCCTTCGTTTTCAGACAATCTCTCTCGAAATGTCCTTGCCCACCACACTCATAGCATCCCTCGAGTGTGCCTTCCTCCGATGTACTCTTAGCATAGCACTTGTGAATCATATTTCCAGTCCGACCACATCTGGCGCACTTTCTCCACTCATCCTCGTGAGTCTTCCTCTCAAGACTACTCCTGCTATCCCTGGCATTATCCTTTCCCGGATCTCTAGGGTTAGCTACGCACGCTTTCTCCAATCTGCGTTCCTCATCACGCTTCTCATCGGTATCTTTCCTCGAACTCTCAGACTTTCGCTTTCGCGAATCCCCAGATCTAGGCTCGAAATGCGGAATTATTGGGATGGTCGACCCGCTATGACGGGCCTACATCACGCATACCGTTTCCATGTCATCGCATAGGGTACCAATAAATGATCTTGGGTTACAACCCTGGATTGTTTTATGTGTACATCTATGTACTGTTCACAAAGTTAATGAAAAATCAGAATTACGCTCCGATTATATCATAACACAGGAACTATTAAAACTTTCCGATCATTACATCACCTGAAGGGTTTCCGATCTGTGTCCCACCAAAACCACGCCCATGAGCATCACGTCCACGTTCCTGGCCATTATTTTGGTTAGCATCGCGCTGTTCCATGGCAGTATTAACGTGTTGGGCTATGAGTTGTACCAACTCTTTTTGGGGTAATAGGTAGTCCAGAACCCTGTCTCATTTTTGGCGGCATTTCGTCGTTTCTATTATTACAACATAATATCAATATAAGACGATTTCCAAAATAATTCAATCATTAAGTGCTAGTGGACTAACATTGCGCATGTATAATATTCATATTTTAATGAGAACAATTTTTTATGCCAAAAGGAACCCATTCGATATTTATACTAGAAATTACAAAGCTTGTTTTTAGTACGAAGACTAATCAAAATTTGGCGTGTCTACATCAACACCCGCAACAAGTCTATATCAAATTTCCTCCTAAATATCTTAAGATTTGGCATGCAAGCCATAAATAGAGTTCATCAAATGAGACTTACAAAACAAACAACAGAAATAACCAACAACTAATGCTCCAATCCCTGGAGTCCAACATCTTCCTAACAAGCCTTTCTAACTCATCATAACAGTCCATCTGTCCCTCTAAGTCCCTCATCATCTCCATGCCTCCGCGTAACGTGGCGAACTGACAATCACAGTGAGAGTGATTGACCCAAATCTCCTTCTGCTTCTTTAAAGTGGACGCTATCTCAGCTCTCGAGGTCGATGCGATCTCTCCAACGGGTCGAGTTCTCTTCCTACGGCGAGTGTAGACTGAAAGAGGTGTAGCAAAACACGTGACTCGAGTAACGGAATAAACAATTCTGTAATGACGGGCGAAAGAATCTCAAGTGTAGGCTCGACAGTAATAGTGAGCAGAACTACTAATGGCTCTATAGGCCGAGACGTGACATATCGTAACCGTACAAAGTAAGCTTGTGATCAACGTGAATAGTAACACATAAGGCCCAAATAAATAGAAAATCACGTGTGCACATAAACACATAAGGGTTTTCATACACGATTCAATTTTTTTCTATGTTTATTTAAAATTCTTGGCTTCGAGAATTTTGGACTTTATATTTCAAAATTCTCCGGTTCAAGTCTAGTGTTTTCCTCCGAAAACATCTAGTTCGCTAACAACCAATGGCTCTGATACCAACTTCTGTCACACCCCAAAAACATCGCAGCGGAATATAAAACGTAGTGGTGACGGAAGTTGGTGCCCATTTATATCTTGTCGATCGATGCATTTAATTGTTGGACATTTTAGTATATTTTAGATGTAAGTTATTTAAACATTACGTTTTAAGACATGACACAACCACGACATAGTTAAGTTGCCTTTTGATCCTTACGAATCTTATTACATTGTCCTAGAATATTTAAAAGTCAGTCCATCATATTTAAAGTGACAAAACATGCATCAACAACCACAAGATACGCCATAATTCCCGAAGCCGAACTCAAGTACCTGTAGAACACGTTAAAAATCAAGTGTCAACACAAAGGAAGGTGAGTTCACGTATTCACTTACTACCAATTTTATTTCAAGGAAAACTTTCTGATTTGGTGTTTATTTGAAAAATCCATATAAATTTTAGAAAGTCCATTTTACTTCCTTATTAAAAATCCATGGGCCTTCCGCTGGTTCATCGATCCGACAACTGTAATATATATTGCCCAGGTTTTGTAAATTAAATTATTGCGTCAGTTTTCAGACTCGTATGTTAGCTAGACGATACGAACTATATATTAACCATGCAAGGATAATCAAAGCTAGACAATAAACAGAATATTAATTCGTCGTTTGACATTGACACGGGGTGACCGGTCACGACGGGGTTGTCAACCCGATAGATCTACCAACAATTCATCGCGTACAATACTTAACTGATTAAACGACATCATGGGCGCAGGGTTCTTTCTTGAAGAACAATATGATGGCTACCTCACGTACAATATATATATCCTACTAATATGACAATTTAATATACGTAGTTGCACGAATCCCTATAATCTCCATCACGTATTTTAGTGACACTCACCTTTGGGTGCGTATTTTAATACCGCAATCCCAGAGATTGATTTTTATATACGTCCTAATATAGGAACAATTCTAAATCAATATGTATTTAACACAAAAATCCTAAGTTTCTCCGTTTCTTAGAATTATCACATAACTTTGAGAGTTTCTCGAAAAGTTGTCATTTTGATTATGTTGGCACGTTAATATATATATATATATATATATATATATATATATATATGAGTCCATATACATACATATATATATATTTTTTATGATTTTTGCGACTTGAATGATTTTATTGGTGACCATTATTGTGTGAATCCATTAACTCTCCCGTTTATACGCAATATATCTACGATTCGCGCGTCGTACTGTATATACATAATTTAATACCGAACACTCAAAATATTACTAACTTATCTATTTTGTCATTTTTAAAGCAATTATACATAAAACATCTCATATGTACCAAATTTCATGCTCGACAAACAAGTTACACATTTAACGCAAGTTTACCGTTTTTGCCGCACAAAACGCACAAATATACATGCATAATCCAAATCTTTAAAATCATGTTAAAACTTAACATATTTTCACATTCTCATGTTTAAATCACATATCACATTTTAACACATAAGGTTTACCCAAAATTTTACCCATACTAGTGTACTTAGAAATATGCGTATTTTAGCGATTCGGTAACGTTTTCGGGCGTCGGAAGTCACGTATGACTACCAAACACCAAGTAAACTTAAAATTAGTTAAAATACTTATTTTTAAACTAAAAATATCAGTTTATTTACTGATCTAAATCAGTTTTATAAAAATCACTCGAAAAGCCGATTTTTGACCGTTTTAACGCATAGCTTTGCGTTAAACGTTACTATAATCATCCCAACTCGAAACGACTTGATATTTTGACACAATACATGTTATTTACTGATTAAAATAATGGTTATAATCAGATTAGTGCAGTTTTTGTTTAAGTCACATAAATCATGCGATTTCACATATTTTACAACTTTTAATGCACCAAGTACAACATGCAAAGCTATCAAATATTATGACAAAGTTATAAGTCACTAAACACTTTAAAATAACTTCATTTTAGTGTTTATAATCTGCTTATAACTGATTTTTACTCAATCATACTCAAATCACCTTTTTAAGATCACATCTCTTCATGCATGTCTAAGTATATGCATCTAATATGCTCATATCATAACATTATCACCTAACATGATCTTAATATGCATCGAAAGACCATACTTATGTCATGTTCATATAAATCAAACATATAAATTTCACTATCACTAAATCATTTTCATACGAACATTCCTTCATTTAAGTCCATGTGACAAAACTTACATACATGCATACATATATACATATACATACGGCACACATATACACATATATGAACTTCCAAAAGTTCACTTTTCATCATATTCATCATCAATCACCTGACTTCTTTTAAAACCTTCTTTTATGATATCTTTCTAACACATGCATGTATCCATCTTTCAAGATTCAACTCAAATCAATCGATGATCATTTAATCAAAAATCAAAACACAACTAAACACATACACACTCAAACTTTCGGCCATATATACACACTCATACACACTTATTTTTACTTTGATTAAAATCTCATTCTTTGTTTGATTTAACTTTGTGATTCATTCCAAGTTCAAGAGAAACCTTTCACTATTATTTTCAACACTAAGAATCAAGAATACTTTTAAAAAGAATAGTTTTATACCCTCAAGATTCAAGTGGGTTTTTGATTAAAAAGATGATATGAAGCTTGGTTCTTGCTTGAAACTCCTTGGAACACCTTCAAATCTTCAAATGACCTTGAAATCACCTTCGAATAAGCTTGAATCTCCGTGAACAAGTTAAGATTTTCGAAATTAAGGTGATATGGGGGATGTTTCGGCTGATTTTAGGAGAGAGAGATGAAGGTTTGAAAATGGTTTTTGATTCTTGAATTGTGAAGTCATGGGGGAACATAAAGAACACACATATGCATGCACCTCCCAAATTGCCAATGCATGAATGAAAGAGGAAAGAGAATGTGACATAGGGCTGCCACCTCTCACCATACACACGCCCACATGCATATATACACATATATATATATATATATGAGTTGTTTGGCCAAAAACTGGTATTTTACTAGATACCGGGTATTTTATCTAGCGTTTTAACCCGTTATAGAGCGTTTTAAATTATTTTTAACACTCTATAAAAATAAACTCACTAAAATATTATTGAACAATATTTTATTTGCCGGGACTGGCGACGTTGCCGGTATTTGGCAGTATGCGCGCTGTGTTGCGCGGTACGCGTTTAAAATCGCAAAAATAGGGATTTATGCGTTTTATTTATTTTTATCATTCTAAAGTGATAAAATCATCAAATTATTGCTAAAATGATTATCAGTTGCTTTGACAGGCTGTGTTGACAGTATTTTGTCGGTATACACGCCGCATTGCGCGGTCAGCGCTTAAACTCGAAAAATAGAGTTTCTTAGCGTTTTAATTTATTTTTCCTCATGAATATGACTAAAATTATTATTCAAATCATAACAGACTATTTTTAGGATTTTAACACTGATCGGGTGGTCACCGACGTTCGTTTCGCATTTTAACCGTTACGCGATAAACGTTTATCTTACCGTTGCCAACATAATTTTTATCAAAGTTTAAATTTACCAACTCATTAAATTTCACATATAGACATCATAATCAGTCAAATACAGCCCTGTTACCTATTCACAACATGTGTTACAATTGTACGGTACAACCTGAAAAGCCAGGTGTCACACATGTGCTCCCTTACTGAACCATCATCTCTTTTTAGGAGGGAATGGTTCTTCAGACTGAGCCTTAAACACGAATATTCCTTCTTCATTATCAGCAGAATACCCTGAGAGGGCAAGCTATGAAGAGGCGCCTTCGCTTCTAGGCGAACCGGACAATTGATGGTACGCGTCGGATGGTCCTTGGTCACTCTTACAGTAAACTAACAAATAGTCAAATAACACATAACAATAAAATAAAATTATGCACGTAGTTCCGTAATTTATTTCCTAACACTTTAGATAAATTTTGGTGTTAGCAGAACACTTCTGTGGCTGAATCAGTGGCTTAGCTCTGATACCACCTTCTGTCGGAACCCCCGTCCCCTAATAAACCCGGGAACGGGAGGCCGCGACCAGTTTCGGTGGTATCTAGATTTTTTCCATTTTGGCAGCGGAAATTACATCAGGACCGTAGTTAGGAAATAATTTATCAGAGTAAAATACCATGCTTTTACTATATTAAACACATGGAAAAACCCAATTTTAAGTACACACATTTTTATAGGGACAAAACTCTATTTTATTTAATAAAAACATCTATTTATTTTAGGTAACTTTATTGCCACTTTTCCAAGCCTTCAGTGCTGTCCAGCTGGCTTCTATTTGGCTTTCACATTTTGTTACCTGAAACGCGTTTAAAAATATTTTGTCAGTGGGAAATACTGGTGAGTGAATCCCATTTTAATCAAGTTTAATAAAGACCATTGTACAGTCTTGAGGGCGGTCGCGCAATTACATTTGTTTCCATCTATTCAATTACCACCCACGGTACTGTCAACCCGACTTGTGGAAATGTTACTCCTTGCAAGGCAGTAACAAATTTTGTATACAAAACCCCAACATACCGACGATAATTATAGAATACAAATACTCAATAACTATTTAATATATTATTAATTGTGTGAGGTTTTGTAAAAATAATTTGCAAAAAGGAGATTACTCACATTACTATCTTAGGTTTTCTGTAAGGGTTTCCTGGTGATTATCTACGATTTACACAAATGCACACGTGTTAGTATAATAACCCAATATTTATGTTAATGATACCCTCCCCGAGACGGCATTCCAACGACTACGTCGGGCAGAACCACGACAGCCGTTACAGAACCCTGGATCAATCGGGCAGCGTATCTAATACGTAACCGGGGTTATGATACTTACAACGGAGCAGATCTTCGTGTAGCAGCTGGATCCCGGTAGTTTGATCAAACAAATCGTCAATCCTCGGTAAAGGGTACCGATTCTTGATAGTCAACTTGTTCAGCTCTCTGAAATCCTCCCACATCCAGAAGGATCCATCCTTCTTCCTCTTCAACAAAATCGATGCATCTCAAACGAAAAGCTTGATCGAATGAAACTCTTGTCTAATAGCTCTTGAGGCTGATTCAACAATTCCTTCGTTCTAATCGGTGCTAAATCTACAATGAGATTGTGCAATTGGGTGCAGCACCGGGTGCTAGATCGATCCGAAATTCGATCTGTCTCGCAGGGGGAAATCCAGGTAAGTCTTTTTAGGAAAACTTCTGGATAATTGCGAACAATAGGAATTTCTCCGGTATTCCTACATTTGGCTTTCGTATCCACCACGTTAACTAAGAACGCAGGATAGCCCCTTTTGCAACCACCTGAGCATCCTTACAAAACAGACAACTCTCAACCAACAACACTCGACACTCGAAACTCGACACTCGACTCGGTCGGTCTCCGCAAACAACTATCACTTCTCTACCATCATCAGGACGAGATATCCTAACTAGCTTCTTCCAACGATAGTCCCCACTTCGCTCTTGGATAATCAATCCATCCTTGCATCTTTGTCAAAGCTCCCCAGCTCCACTGGAAATAAAACAACACTAGATCTACGATCACCTAACTAAATACTACAACTGCAAGCGACCTCACTAATTCCCATCAACTTACCAATTGCTAGTTCTATTGGGTACTTTATACTCAGCTTACTTGTAGGTGAACACAATAATGGTTCAAAGTTTTTAGAACAAAACTCAAGTCAGCTTTGGTATAAAAAGTATGAACATAGTTTGGTTTTTGATTCGAAACGTATCGGTAACAACAGCAAGATCGTCTCGTGCCTTCCCAACGTTTAGCTCGAACGCCTTACCCCTGGCATCCTGACCCTTCGTTTTCAGACAATCTCTCTCAAAATGTCCTTGCCCACCACACTCATAGCATCCCTCGAGTGTGCCTTTCTCCGATGTACTCTTAGCATAGCACTTGTGAATCATATGTCCAGTCCGACCACATCTGGCGCACTTTCTCCACTCATCCTCGTGAGTCTTCCTCTCAAGACTACTCCTGCTATCCCTGGCATTATCCTTTCCCGGCTCTCTAGGGTTAGCTACGCACGCTTTCTCCAATCTGCATTCCTCATCACGCTTCTCATCGGTATCTTTCCTTGAACTCTCAGACTTTCGCTTTCGTGAATCCCCAGATCTAGGCTCGAAATGCGGAATTATTGGGATGGTCGACCCGCTGTGACGGCCCTACATCACGCATACCGTTGCCATGTCATCGCATAGGGTACCAATAAATGATCTTGGGTTACAACCCTTGATTGTTTTATGTGTACATCTATGTACTGTTCACAAAGTTAATGAAAAATTAGAATTACGCTCCGATTATATCATAACACAGGAGCTACTAAAACTTTCCGATCATTACATCACCTAAAGGGTTTCCGATCTGTGTCCCACCAAAACCACGCCCATGAGCATCACGTCCACGTTCCTGGCCATTATTTTGTATAGCATCGTGCTGTTCCATGACAGTATTAACGTGTTGGGCTATGAGTTGTACCAACTCTTTTTGGGGTAATAGGTAGTCCAGAACCCTGTCTCATTTTTGGCGGCATTTCGTCGTTTCTATTATTACAACATAATATCAATATAAGACGATTTCCAAAATAATTCAATCATTAAGTGCTAGTGGACTAACATTGCGCATGTATAATATTCACATTTTAATGAGAACAATTTTTTATGCCAAAAGGAACCCATTCGATATTTATACTAGAAATTACAAAGCTTGTTTTTAGTACGAAGACTAATCAAAATTTGGCGTGTCTACATCAACACCCGCAACAAGTCTATATCAAATTTCCTCCTAAATATCTTAAGATTTGGCATGGAAGCCATAAATAGAGTTCATCAAATGAGACTTACAAAAAAAACAACAGAAACAACCAACAACTAATGCTCCAATCCCTGGAAGTCCAACATCTTCCTAACAAGCCTTTCTAACTCATCATAACAGTCCATCTGTCCCTCTAAGTCCCTCATCGTCTCCATGCCTCCGCGTAACGTGGCGAACTGACAATCACAATGAGAGTGATTGACCCAAATCTCCTTCTGCTTCTTTAAAGTGGACGCTATCTCAGCTCTCGAGGTCGATGCGATCTCTCCAACGGGTCGAGTTCTCTTCCTACGGCGAGTGTAGACTGAAAGAGGTGTAGCAAAACACGTGACTCGAGTAACGGAATAAACGATTCTATAATGACGGGCGAAAGAATCTCAAGTGTAGGCTCGACAGTATTAATGAGAAGAACTACTAATGGCTCTATAGGCCGAGACGTGACATATCGTAACCGTACAAAGTAAGTGTGTGATCAACGTGAATAGTAACACATAAGGCCCAAATAAATAGAAAATCACGTATGCACATAAACACATAAGGGTTTTCATACATGATACAATTTTTTTCTATGTTTATTTAAAATTCTTGGCTTCGAGAATTTTGGACTTTATATTTCAAAATTCTCCGGTTCAAGTCTAGTGTTTTCCTCCGAAAACATCTAGTTCGCTAACAACCAATGGCTCTGATACCAACTTCTGTCACACCCCAAAAATGTCGCAGCGGAATATAAAACGTAGTGGTGACGGAAGTTGGTGCCCATTTATATCTTGTCGATCGATGCATTTAATTGTTGGACATTTTAGTATATTTTAGATGTAAGTTATTTAAACATTACGTTTTAAGACATGACACAACCACGGCATAGTTAAGTTGTCTTTTGATCCTTACGAATCTTATTACATTGTCCTAGAATATTTAAAAGTCAGTCCATCATATTTAAGTGACAAAACATGCATCAACAACCACAAGATACGCCATAATTCCCGAAGCCGAACTCAAGTACCTATAGAACACGTTAAAAATCAATTGTCAACACAAAGGAAGGTGAGTTCACGTATTCACTTACTACCAATTTTATTTCAAGGAAAACTTTCTGATTTGGTGTTTATTTGAAAACATCCATATAAATTTTAGAAAGTCCATTTTACTTCCTTATTAAAAATCCATGGGCCTTCCGCTGGTTCATCGATCCGACAACTGTAATATATATTGCCCAGGTTTTGTAAATTAAATTATTGCATCAGTTTTCAGACTCGTATGTTAGCTAGACGATACGAACTATATATTAACCATGCAAGGATAATCAAAGCTAGACAATAAACAGAATATTAATTCGTCGTTTGACATTGACACGGGGTGACCGGTCACGACGGGGTTGTCAACCCGATAGATCTACCAACAATTCATCGCGTACAATACTTAACTGATTAAACGACATCATGGGCGCAGGGTTCTTTCTTAAAGAACAATATGATGTCTGCCTCACGTACCATATATATATCCTACTAATATGACAATTTAATACACGTAGTTGCACGAATCCCTATAATCTCCATTACTCGAGACCCAGGCCGGCATCCGTCCCAACTTTACGGTCTGTTTCGCCTCGGAAACACCGTACCATCCCAATGTCCAACATTTATTCATCAAAAACGTTTTACTTCGAAACGTGTAACTTATCAAACCTCATATTTTTGCAGCGAAAATATATATATTTTTTATTAAAATGTATGTTTTATTTCGAAAACATTATTAAACCCTTTTAACGACATGTTCTACCCCCAAAATATGTACAAAGCAGTAAAAAGAGGGGGTTTAGTGACACTCACCTTTGGGTGCGTATTTTAATACCGCAATCCCAGAGATTGATTTTTATATACGTCCTAATATAGGAACAATTCTAAATCAATATGTATTTAACACAAAAATCCTAAGTTTCTCCGTTTCTTAGAATTATCACATAACTTTGAGAGTTTCTCGAAAAGTTGTCATTTTGATTATGTTGGCACGTTAATATACATATATATATATATTTTTTTTATGATTTTTGCGACTTGAACGATTTTATTGGGGACCATTATTGTGTGAATCCATTAACTCTCCCGTTTATACACAATATATCTACGATTCGCGCGTCGTAATGTATATACGTAGACGTTCACAGAATTTAATGCCGAACACGCAAAATATTAATAACTTATCTATTTAGTCATTTTAAAGCAATTATTATACATAAAATATCTCATATGTACCAAATTTCAAGCTCGAGAAACAAGTTACACATTTAACGCAAGTTTACCGTTTTTACCGCACAAAACGCACAAATATACATGCATAATCCAAATCTTTAAAATCATGTTAAAACTTAACATATTTTCACATTCTCATGTTTAAATCACATATCACATTTTAACACATAAGGTTTACCCAAAATTTTACCCATACTAGTGTACTTAGAAAAATGCGTATTTTAGCGATTCGGTAACGTTTTCGGGCGTCGGAAGTCACGTATGACCATCCAAACACCAAGTAAACTTAAAATTAGTTAAAATATTTATTTTTAAAATAAAAATATCAGTTTATTTACTGATCTAAATCAGTTTTATAAAAATCACTCGAAAAGCCGATTTTTGACCGTTTTAACGCATAGTTTTGCGTTAAACGTTACTATAATCATCCCAACTCGAAACGACTTGATATTTTGACACAATACATGTTATTTACTAATTAAAATAATGGTTATAATCAGATTAGTGCAGTTTTTGTTTAAGTCACATAAATCATGCGATTTCACATATTTTACAACTTTTAATGCACCAAGTACAACATGCAAAGCTAGAAAATATTATGACAAAGTTATAAGTCACTAACCACTTTAAAATAACTTCATTTTAGTGTTTATAATCTGCTTATAACTGATTTTTACCCAATCATACTCAAATCACCTTTTTAAGATCACATCTCTTCATGCATGTCTAAGTATATGCATCTAATATGCTCATATCATAACACTATCACCTAACATGATCTTAATATGCATCGAAAGACCATACTTATGTCATGTTCATATAAATCAAACATATCCATTTCACTATCATTAAATCATTTTCATACGAACATTCCTTCATTTAAGTACATGTGACAAAACTTACATACATGCATACATATATACATATACATACGGCACACATATACACATATATGAACTTCCAAAAGTTCACTTTTCATCATATTCATCATCAATCACATGACTTCTTTTAAAACCTTCTTTTATGATATCTTTCTAACACATGCATGTATCCATCTTTCAAGATTCAACTCAAATCAATCGATGATCATTTAATCAAAAATCAAAACACAACTAAACACATACACACTCAAACTTTCGGCCATATATACACACTCATACACACTTATTTTTACTTTGATTAAAATCTCATTCTTTGTTTGATTTAACTTTGTGATTCATTCCAAGTTCAAGAGAAACCTTTCACTATTATTTTCAACACTAAGAATCAAGAATACTTTTAAAAAGAATAGTTTTATACCCTCAAGATTCAAGTGGGGTTTTGGTTAAAAAGATGATATGAAGCTTGGTTCTTGCTTGAAACTCCTTGGAATCACCTTCAAATCTTCAAATGACCTTGAAATCACCTTGGAATGAGCTTGAATCTCCATGAACAAGTTAAGATTTTCGAATTAAGGTGATTTGGGGGATGTTTCGGCTGATTTTAGGAGAGAGAGATGAAGGTTTGAAAATGGTTTTTGATTCTTGAATTGTGAAGTCATGGGGGAACATAAAGAACACACATATGCATGCACCTCCCAAATTGCCAATGCATGAATGAAAGAGGAGAGAGAATGTGACATAGGGCTGCCACCTCTCACCATACACACGCCCACATGCATATATACATATATATATGAGTTGTTTGGCCAAAAACTGGTATTTTACTGGATACTAGGTATTTTATCTAGCGTTTTAACCCGTTATAGAGCGTTTTAAATTATTTTTAAAACTCTATAAAAATAAACTCACTAAAATATTATTGAACATTTGTGTCTCAGAATATGCCAACTAGAAAATGCCTAAGGTTTGGTGACTTCCTATGTCGTGTCACATGTTAATGGCTTTGCAACCCATTAACAATCCTGATACTTACAGGAATACTTTACTTACATAAAATTCATACCATACTAAAACTTGAATTATACTTGAGTACGTGGGGTACTCAAGAAAATGGGAATTATACTTGAGTACGTGGGGTACTCAAGAAAAACTTGAATTATACTTGAGTACGTGGGGTACTCAAGAAAAACTTGAATTATACATGAGTACGTGGTGTACACATGAATACTTGATTTAAATATGAAAACTTGATTTATACATGACATAAACTATGTTTTCATACAAAGTATACAAACGTGAAATACAAAAGCTGCATGAATTCACACCAACATTATGTTGACGTTTTTCCAAAACTCACATGTATTTCAGGTAACTAGGATGGATGTGCGCGTGGTCTTACTCATGCTCGTGGATGTCGCTTTGTTTGTTGTTAAATAAAGTTGTAACTTTTAAGACAATATGCTATCTCGTGTTGTAAACACTTGACACATGTTTTCAGTAATGTAATGTTTGAAGTTATTTTTGAGCATGTAGTATGTTTACTCTTCATATGCAATGAGAACCTTTCATGATCACACCTCGTGCTTCCGCCGCTGAAAGGGGTGTGACAGATTGGTATCAGAGCTGCGATTGTAGTGAACCAGGATTCCTTCTCGAGTCTAGTCTACAATCTCTAGGATCCTTTCACGAAAACAATTTTCAAAGAGTTTCCATTGCATAAAACGTCCCGCGACATCCACTACCTGAAACTGTTTACATGAGTCTAGAAAAGACACTACGAGACTTAGGGTGCACCGAAGTAGAACTTGTCTTTAACTGAGAAATTACTTGCAATTATGTGTGATAATTAGCATATACTAGAAGTAGAATGTCACAAGTATACGTGACTTTATCTGAAAGCGATGGCCCATCTGAAGGAAGAGATACAAGGATGAAACGAACTGTGCGGACTGTGCAAGGAGTTACGTAATTATGGATGCATACATAATTATGGAATTCAGTGCTCAGAAACCACAGCAAGTCTTGTCACGTGTAGATTCCCTCAGTGCAAGCCTACTTAGTACTCTGCTAGAGTAATAATTGTTTGATGTCACTTATGTGGTATATACCTATGAATATACATGCTACTACTGTCTGGTATGACGATATCAAACAAATGTTTAACCCTGTTGTGTTATGTTCTGTCAGAACATGGCACCCAGGAAAACTGTGAATGCTCGCAATGATGATCAACCTCCTCCTCCCCCACTGCCAAGAACTGCTGAAGAGCAGAATGCTCAACTAGAGGAAAGGATCTTCGCTGCTATCGCCTAATACGAAGCAACCCGTACTGCCGACAGTGGAGGACCAAGCAACGCTAGACGTAACGGGCATGGAGATTCGTCTGGAGGAAACGCAGCTCAAGGTAACCTTAAGACGATTTGCTAAGCATGGAGAAATTTATGAACGGTCTTTGTTTCATTATTTCTTTGATTGCTCACATGTGAATTGGTTGAATCAATTCCAGGCTACACTTTCAAGCAGTTCCTCGACTACAAGCCGATGAACTATGACGGCACAGGAGGTGCAGTAGCATTTGTGCGCTGGACGGAGAAGACTGAAGCTACTATCTGCATGAGCAAGTGTACCGCGGATCAGCAAGTCACTTTTGCTACTGGGCTGTTTGTCGATGAAGCTCTGACTTGGTGGAACTTGCAAGCCCAAACTCTAGGTGATGCTGCCGCTTATTGCCTAACTTGGGATGAACTGAAGGAAAGAATGAGAGAGAAGTATTGCTCTCGTGCTGAACTCCAAAGACTGGAAACGGAGTTCTGGCACTTGACCATGGAAGGTGCTGACATTAATGGATATACTCGGAGGTTCCACGATCTGTCTAGAGTGCTTCCCTACATGGTGACTCCCGAATTCAAGCGTGTTGAACGCTATATTTGGGGACTGGCCCCAGAGTTTCATGGCATGGTGACATCGGCCAAACCACAAACAATAACCGAGGCTGTAACTCTGGATGTCAGCCTTACTGAAGATTGTGTTCGTATGAAGAAGCTGTCACTGAACCCAACAGAGAAGACCGAGACACATGCTGAGTCGTCCGGTGACAAGAAGAGAAAGCATTCGAATCTGAATCAAGCAACTCGCAACAACAAAGGTTTCAGCAAGAAGCGCGATACTAACCCGCCTCAGGAAATGAAAACCCTTGCAACCAAAGGATACCAAGGCACCATGCCTAAATGCCAAAAATGTAAGCATCATCATGAAGGAGCTTGTCGCATTCCAAGGTGCGACAAATGTGGTAGGTTGGGTCATCAAACTGAAGACTGTTGGGGAAAAGGGAAGAACCAGAATGGAAATGGCGCTGGTAACAAGAATGGTAACGGGAAGGGGCGGAACCAAGGATGCTTCATTTGTGGAAGCAATGATCATTTCATGAAGGACTGCCCAAAGGGAAACAATGCTCAGGCTTGAGCATTTGTGATTGGAGCAAAGAACGCACGCGAGGACCCTAATGTGGTCACCGGTACGTTTCTCATTGTTGGTACACGGAATGTCTGTTGACTACGTGTATATCAAGTTAGGTCAAGATAGGTCAACATAGGAGCTTGAAAGTCAGAATTAGGGTTTTATGTTGAGGTTTCGCTTATGTGTACATAGGTTAGGATAGTATTTCGCTTTTGTGTACATTGTTAGGGGGTTTCGCTCATAGATACACTAGGAGGTTTCGCTTATAAGTACACATAGGGTTTCGCTTATATGGACTGCCATATAAGTGAAATCAGTCTCCTATATATACCTGATGTGTGTCTTCATTTGTGTACGTTGGAGTGGAACCTTGTCATGCTTTATGTAACTGAACTCTGTCAAAATTGATTCAGAAAGCATAAATAGAGAAGGAATTGAAAAGGAAAAGCTGTGTAACTTCATGTGCATTGATTCCGCCTTTGTATGTGAAGATGAACGTTCTCAACTGACTGTTTAGGGTCGCAAACCGGTCCAACACTCATTAACAATCACTTTGCATCCATATTATTTGACACTGGCGCCGATTATAGCTTCATGTCTGTGGAATTTAAACGCATGCTTGGAATAGAATCTAGTAGATTAGAAATCCCTTATTCCATAGAACTAGCCAATGGTAAACTTGTTGAATCGAGGGAAGTCGTTAGAGGCTGCACACTAGAACTTGGTGAACGAAGATTTAACATCGACCTCTTACCTATTCAATTGGGTAGCTTCTATGTAGTAGTTGGAATGGACTGGTTGTCCAAGAATAAAGCTGAAGTTATTTGTCATGAGAAAATCATTCGCATCCCTTTAGCAAATGGTGAAACTCTCATCGTGCATGGAGAAAAACGAAACGCGCCTCTTCGAATCATCAGTTGCATGAAGGCACAAAAGTGCTTAAGGAAAGGATGTGTTGCCTTCCTAGCGCACGTTGTAGACAAGAAGGCTGAGGAGCCAAAACTCGAAGACATTCCTGTGGTGAAGGAATTCCCTGATGTTTTTCCTAAAGATCTGCCAGGACTACCTCCGCAACGACAAGTCGAATTTCATATAGACTTGGTTCCAGAAGCCGCTCCTGTGGCCAAGGCTCCCTATCGACTTGCGCCATCAGAAATGCAAGAATTATCTACACAACTCCAGGAGTTGTTGGATAAAGGATTCATAAGGCCAAGCCTCTCACCCTGGGGAGCTCCAGTATTGTTCGTGAAAAAGAAGGATGGAACACTGCGGATGTGTATCGATTACAGAGAACCAATGTTGTAGAAGGCGCTAGGCGCTAGTCGGGCGGTGAGGTACCGCCTAGGGATTAATCGGGATTAATAGGGATTAATCAGGATTAATCGGATTGGACTTTTATATATAATTTTACATTTTTTTATAAATATGTAGTTAATTTTATACTTTTTATATATAATTTTACAAGTTTAGGAACCATATGTAAACTAGTGCAAGATAGAGGGGCTAAATATCAAAATACCCAAACTTAATATACCCTAAGTCCGATTAATTCCGACTAAGACCGATTAATTCCGATTAATTCCGACTAATCGGTTTAATGGGCTGCAAAAGACTGGACCGATTAGTCCGATTAATTCCGACTAAGACCGATTTTCACCGATTACGACCGACTTTGACCGACTTTGACTAAAACCGATTAATTGGACCGACTAGGTTAAAATTAGTCAGTAGACTACCGCCTAGCGCCTAGGCGGCGATTAATCGGCCGCCTAGGCCGATTTCTGCAACAGTGCAGAGAACTGAACAAGCTCACCATCAAGAATCGGTATCCATTACCGAGGATTGATGACTTATTTGACCAATTGTGTCACACCCCGACCACGTAGAACATCAAATCGTGGCGGAAACATCGGGGAGTGTTGTAACAGAATCATTGTTTCATAACACATGGAAATTGAAATATTGTTTTATTAAATAAAAGAGTTACATTGTCTTGACAATCAAAGAAACATAACATAAATAACTAGTCTTGCATCTCTTATTGTCACTAAGGCCCAAGTCCGCCTAAGTGTATCTTGATAAGTCCTATGCATCATCTCCTGAAAACACATGTGAAAATAGGTACGTCAGCATAAAAATGCCTGTGAGATACATAGGTTTTGTGAAAACATAATTCATGACTTATGTTTGAGAAAATGTTTAGTCATGAACCTTGTAATTTGCTTTGTCTTGTTAATCATTTGAAAAATGATAAGATCAGATGATATGTATAAATAAGAGAATAATGTATGGTTAAATGAATAACCATGTAAAATGAGTTTGTATAAGATAAGTTGTTTGTAAATTAATGTCTTGTGAAAAGTATGTTATTTGTATAAAATGTTATATGTCTCAAATTGAAATGATTCAAATAACGCTACAATATGTAATACCATACAAACACTTATATATAGGAAGTACCAGCGGCGTATCCACCATGCTTGTATCATATTACACACGCCTCGTTACTTAAATCACTTACTCAAACCAAACCAACAATGTAAGATGTAAATGTTTAAACCAATTGCCAAACATATTGAATAATATGTCAAAATGTTTATGTCAAGATGTAAGTCATGTAATGTATAACCAATGTCAATAATGTTTATGTGTCAAATGTAAATCATGTAATGTGTAACCAAAATGATATGTATGGCTAGTGAGATGTATCGACTAAACCATATGCACAAAAACAAAGTATTGAAGTAAAACATGGTTTAAATCAAAACTATGTTTTGTGGAACAAATGCATGCTATACTGATATAAACATCTATGCGGTATTGTGAGAATGCATACATTCAAGCCTTGAGACTGTGGCGATAAACCCTTAAACAAATTAAAGGTTTATCTAAGTTATGTATATCGAATTCGGTCATTCCTTTCATCCAAACCTACCCAGGATGTCTGGAACGGGAGTTGTCAATTCCTATCGTACCACTACCTACTAACGAACGGCGTGATCGGTGTTAATGAATGTATATTGATCCATCAAAACAAACCAAATATCATATGAAAATGTAAGCATGTGAATGAATAATAAATGTACTAAGTATGATGAACATACATAGCATGTGATATGAAACGAATGTACTAAGTATGATGAACATACATAGCATAAAGTGTAATGTAAGATAATGTACTAAGTACGCACACAATGGGCATACATAACATAAAATGTAATGTAAAATAATGTACTAAGTACGCACACAATGGGCATACATAGCATAGAATGTAATGTAAAATAATGTACTAAGTACGCACACAATGGGCATACATAGCATAAAATGTAATGTAAAATAATGTACTAAGTACGCACACAATGGGCATACATAGCATAAAATGTAATGAAATCATGTACTATAAATGTACTAATGAACATAGGAAGTATATGATGTGAAAACAGGAAAGCATGAAAGTAACAAGTAGGAACAGTTTGGAAAACAGTAAAAGAGGGGTCTATGTACTCAGTTGAGATTGCTCAGAAGTCCTAAGATAACCACCAAGCAATGCTAGAGATCACGGAATCAAACGGCACCTAATATAGGTAACTATGTTAATAAACCGGACCTAAATCGAAGGATTTAGATAGAATGAGGGTTCGTAAACCAAACGAGTATGGAGACTCGTGTAATATGGTTTAACAAAGCCTACATACTAAATGAAACCTAACGTAAGTGCTTACGACCCATTACGACCCGTTTAGGTTGCTTATGCTACTTTAACGCGTCGTTCGCGTGAAACGCGTTCGGACCGCCTAACTAGTCCTATGACAAGTAGCGTCGTTCGCGTGAAACGCGTTCGGACTGCCTAACTAGTCCTATGACAAGTAGAATATGCCTCAACATGCCTAATATTGTTGTCAAATCAGTTTAGATGTCAAAAGTTATGTCACATATGTTTATAATGAATTTTGGCATCAAAGGGGTATTTTGGTAATTTACCTAAGGCATATAAACCACCTATCATACAACTACTTAAACGAAGCGACGATAAGGTATAACCTCGGAAGGTTATTCCCTATATACTATGGTCACCTTAATGTATTTGGTCGGATCCTAATGATCGACCAAATGGGTCGGGTTTGAAGGTATAAGCGATTTATTAGATCGCTTACCCTTACGACCCTAGACAACGTGGTAATCAGTAGGCATAGTCACAAGGGACTATAACCATCGTGATTACAATCACGTTGCGAAGTTCAAAGGAACTTCGCATTGACCATAAACTGGTCAACGCAGAAAGTCAAACAAAGTTTGACTTTCGAACTCGAAAAGCAATAAAAGAACGAAGGAATACTTACGAAGGGTCCCCGAATGCTAATCTTGATTCAAGTTGCTCAGGTATGAAACAAAGGTTTCAACTTAGAGCTTCTCAAATCAGATTCTAGTGGGTTTTGAAGTTGGGGGATGTGGGTATTTATAGGATTTCCCGAACCGTTAGGATCGTTTCTTGGAAACCGTGATCGAATCTAAGGCGTACACTTGTTGGAATGTTGTGGTGACTAAAAATGGCCTCTCATGAACTGAAAGGGCAAGTGTGGGTGTGTGGTTGGGAGTTTAACAGCTGTTAATACATTGAATCTGGTTTTTCTATTCAGATGAGGCGCTCGCGTAGTGCCACTGGATAGGCATGAAGTGCTCGCGCTACGCCACCATGTACCAGATTCAGCAAAGTTTCAAAAATGGCAGAAATGGTCCCTGCAGCCCGTTTAAGCTATTTTTGATGCGTTTGAACCCCGTTAACCTCATTTCAAGGCTCTAAAATGAAGTTAAAGTATAGGGAACTCAAAACATGCTCAAAAATATCTAGGATGTCGGTTCGTTTGGTCGTATGATTGCGATGTTCGGTTAATTGCGACGGAATGTGCATAAGTGCGAAAAACGATCCAAACGACGCGACGAATGGATTTTTCTTATGCCAAACACTAAAATAAAATATTATAGTGCTTACATAAATTTTTGGATGTCCAGATGTATGCAGAACGTAAGATATGCGCGAAAATGCAAACTTGTGCACTTTTTGACACTTTTAGTCCCTGAATGAGCCAAAAGTTTATTTTAGCACACCTAACCTCTCAAAGCCTATTTCTAAGCTATGTAAAGGATATTTAGGGTATGTTTAACTTATGGTCATGTTCCGGAATGTCTGTTACAGTTCAAATTGGCATACTTTCGCAGTTTGTCAACTTTAGTCCCTGTAAGCGATTTAACTTGTTTTTGCCATACCAAAGCCTTCAAAACTTATATTCTAAGTTATGTAAAGGTTGTTTAAGGTATGTTAAGTATATTTCACTATTCTGGAGCGTTCGTTGCATTAAACGGGTCATATTTACGCATCAGTGCGCATATAACCTTCCAGAAAGCGATTTAAAGCTTGAAATCGAACAAGAATTGATATGTGAAAAAGATACACATATTTATACAAATCCCAAGTATTAAATACAATATTTTATTGGCTTGGAATTTTTTTGATGGTCGCAGTGACCCAGGTGTCACAAATTGCAAGGATCAAGCTACTATTCCAAGATCGACCTTCGATCTGGATACCATCAGCTGAGAATCCAAGAAGAAAGCGTGCCAAAGACTGCTTTCAGAACACGATATGGGTACTACGAATTTCTTGTGATGCCATTCGGACTGACGAATGCACCAGCGGTCTTTATGGATCTGATGAACCGCGTATGCAAACCATATCTCGATAAATTCGTGATTGTATTTATCGATGATATCCTGATTTACTCACGAACGAAAGAAGAGCACGAGCAACATCTCAGAACCATCTTGGAACTACTGAAGAAAGAGAAACTTTATGCGAAGTTCTCAAAGTGTGAATTCTGGATTCGGGAAGTACAATTTCTTGGTCACGTTGTGAATGAGAAGGGCATTCATGTAGACCCGTCCAAGATAGAAGCAATAAAGAATTGGGAAGCTCCCAAAACCCCAACTGAAGTTCGACAATTTTTGGGCTTAGCGGGCTATTATCGGCGATTCATTGAGAATTTCTCAAAGATAGCTCAACCGCTAACGACCCTTACTCAGAAAGACAAGAAATACGACTGGGGTTACAAACAGGAAGAAGCCTTCCAGCTGATGCACCAATACTATCATTACCCGAAGGCACTGAAGACTTCGTGGTATACTGCGACGCCTCACGACAAGGCTTGGGTTGCGTGCTTATGTAGCGCCAAAAAGTCATCGTTACGCTTCAAGACAATTGAAGGTTCATGAAAGAAACTATACCACTCACGACCTGGAGCTGGGCGCCGTGGTATTCGCCTTGAAGATCTGGCGACATTATCTATATGGTACTCGATGTACAATCTTCACAGATCACAAAAGCTTACAACACATATTTGATCAGAAGGAATTGAATATGCGCCAGCGGCGATGGGTCGAGCTGCTGAACGATTATGACTGTGAGATTAAGTACCATCCTAGAAAAGCAAATGTTGTAGCAGATGCATTAAGCCGAAAAGAAAGGGTTAAGACCCTAAGGGTTCGAGCGTTAGAAATGATGATTCGAACGAACCTCACTGCACGTATTCGTGATGCACAACAAGAAGCTCTTAAGATAGAAAATCGTAAAGCTGAATACCTCCGGGGTGCATTGAAATACATGGTGCCAAACGAAGAGGGAGCCATATACTTCAAGAAGCGTATTTGGGTTCCACTCTATGGTGGCATACGAGAAGTCATTCTTGACGAAGTGCACAAATCGAGATACTCGATCCATCCAGGATCAGATAAAATGTATCAAGATTTGAAGGAATACTATTGGTGGCCGAGACTCAAGAGCGACGTTGCTGTCTATGTTGGAAAATGCCTAACCTGTGCTAAGGTTAAGGCTGAATATCAGAAATCGTCCGGCCTACTACAACAACCAGAGATACCCATGTGGAAGTGGGAACAAATCTCGATGGACTTCATAACGAAATTACTCAGGACCCCGAGAGGGCACGATATGATATGGGTGATAGTGGATCGGTTAACGAAGTCTGCGCATTTCCTACCGATCCGAGAAAAAGACAGCACTGGAAAGCTTGCTGAGATATACTTAAAGGAAATCGTGGCACGTCATGGAGTGCCGATCTCGATTATTTCAGATAGAGATGGACGCTTTGTCTCAAGAATCTGGCAATCCTTTCAGGAAGCCTTTGGATCTCAGTTAGATCTAAGCACGGCATTCCATCCACAAACAGACGGCCAGAGCGAACGAACTATACAAACGTTAGAAGATATGGTTCGCGCATGTGTCATGGATCTGGGCGGCAGCTGGGATACTCATCTACCTTTAGTTGAGTTTTCCAACAATAACAGCTATCATACGAGCATAAAAGCCGCACCGTTCGAAGCTCTGTATGGCCGCAAGTGCCGATCGCCCTTATGTTGGGCAGATGCTGGAGATAAACGTATGGCTGGTCCTGAACTTGTACAAGAGACAACCGACAAGATTGCCCAGATCCGAGAGCGCATTAAGGCGGCTCGAGATCGACAAAAGAGCTACGCTGATCTGAAAAGGAAACCAGTAGAGTTCGAGGTGGGAGACAAAGTGTTGTTAAAAGTCTCACCTTGGAAGGGCGTAGTCAGATTTGGAAAGCGTGGAAAGCTGAATCCACGATATATCGGACCATTCAGAATATTGGAAAGAATTGGTACCGTGGCGTACAAGTTGGAATTACCGGAAGAACTTAATGGAGTACATGATACGTTCCATGTATCCAACATCAAGAAGCGTCCAACACAAGAAAACGTGATCATCCCGGTGGATGAAGTGCATATTGATGACGCCCTCCGATTTACAGAACAACCCGTGGAGGTTACCGACTGGAAAGTCAACAAGACCAGGAGGAGCACTGTTAAACTTGTCAAAGTACGTTGGAACTCTAAGCACGGACCCGAGTACACGTGGGAACGTGAAGACCAGTTCAAAGAAAAGTATCCCCACCTATTCAAGAAGACTCCAGCGAGAGTTAGTTCAGCCTGAATTTTGGGACGCAATTATTTTAACGGGGGGAGACTATGACAACTGGCACGAAACCGGTAATTTCCGTACACTTTAATTGTTATTTAATGACTGCAATTATGTGCTTAAATGTCAGCATTGACTGATTACATGCTAAACAAGTGAAATCATGCACGTTGTATACTACAAAATATTGCTTTATGCATAAACAAGAGCGTTGTGTCAGAAATACTAGTAAACTCACCGGTAAGACACACT
This sequence comes from Helianthus tuberosus, assembly GCA_030545235.1. Lineage (NCBI taxonomy): Eukaryota > Viridiplantae > Streptophyta > Magnoliopsida > Asterales > Asteraceae > Helianthus > Helianthus tuberosus. The sequence goes on along the minus strand of CM060424.1, from coordinate 103,864,356 downwards.
GTGTCAACAGAACTGCAGAAAGCAGTCAGACATTAAAATTGGAGCCTAGGTGTAGGTCCAACGACAAGAATACATTAAAACCCAAGAATACATACAAGGGTTTAATATATAGACATTGCGGAAGCAAAAATAAGCACTAAAAAACACCCGAAACGCACTTTAAGTGCAGAATTTTAATAAATTCAGCTCAAATCAGCATTTAAACATATGAATATTATGCAGAAATTTCGTTTTATCATCCAGAATACTTCCCTAAGTGTCGGGAATCGGAAGTATCACAAAAGGGTACTTAATAGACACTAAACGGTGCAATTTAGCACTTTAACGAACCGGTGTCTAACCGAACAACCGGACATTAACCGGAACACCATAATAATGCTAGAAGCATTGTTTTTATTTTTCTAAGCTAGTTAGGGTCCCCGAATACCCTAACACCTTTTATATTACACTACACACTAATAACCTACATAAAGTCCTAACTAGACTTAACTAGACACTAACTATTCATTTGAAAACCAACCATATACCCCCCCCCCTTAGTTCGAACGATTGGAAGTGGGGACACACTCCCCACATTTTTGATTATTTTAATCACCTTTGTCTAATATCTAAATGACATATTGTTTAATGGATAAAGCACAAGATTGGATTATATATATGCATACTAGTTAACTATTATCTCACCTCAACACTTCACAAAAAAATTGCTCTCTTCTTCCTCTCCTTGGAGTGTTCGGCCGAGAACACTAGCACACCCACCACCACCGTCAAGCTTTGATCTAGCTATTCCACATACATCCCAAGGTGCAAGGTGACATACGAGGAGGCCCGGTGCTTACGGAAACTCAAGAACCTCTCTACATTTCTTTTACCCACCTTGTTTACGCCTTGATTCTTCCCTAGCCTCGAGCTAGTAGTAAATGCCTCTAAACATCCTCTTGTTCTTGTTTAAAGTGGTTAATAAGAGATTTAACGGATAAAACTCAAGAACACACAAGATCAAAACTAAAAGTCTTGAAAGAATGATGAACTAGATGGATAATGAGTAACTAGTGGTGTAAATCTTGAGAAACTTGTCTAGTTGTAATTATGTGATGTTGTTTGATGCTAGTAGTGGGATGGATCATCATCTAACCATGCTAGATCATGTTCATGGAACATGAACTAGTAATATGTTAAGTGTAAAAGTTGTAAGATGATGAACCCTTTCACTCATGAACATGAACTTCTGTAAATATAATTTTTCTTGTAAAATAAGGTTCTAAACTAGTAGATCTAAAGATCTACAAGTGGTTTTTCGAAAGAACCAAGTAAAAGATGCAAGTCTTGTTTAAAACCCGGATCTAACATAAACTAAAGGCATTTTAGTGAATAAACAAGTGTGTAAACCCTTGGGTAACAAGAAGATTTACCAAAGAAATATTTTCGTAAATCTTGACTAAAAGTTGTAAAACTTAAAATTCTTTAAAAGTAAGGTTTTTAAGAAAATAAAGTTATTTTTAAAGATAACGAAACCTACTAAATATGTTGGAAAGTTACTACATATTTTTACAAACTCTCAAGTTCATAAGTTTGTGGTATATGCTTGTTTTGACAAGTTTGATAAATAAATATTGTGTTGTTGAGATTGTTGTTGATTTAAAAGAAAATAAACACATGTTTTGAAAACATGGGAAACCTCCATTTTTAGGGGAAACTCTGTCAAAATTTTTATAAATTTTGACACTTAGAAAAATATAAGTTTTTGAGAAACTTATTCCCTAAAAATGTATTTAAAAATATTACCAAGGTTTCCCTAATTTTTGGTGATAAGAAATGAGGTTTTTGTTCAAGAATAAAAATGGATATTAAGTATATATATTTTTGAGAGAAAAATATATATATTATTTGATCACCAACTTTTGTGCTAAGTGTATATAGTATGTGTTATACGTGCTAGTGTATTAAGACTTAAAAGTACACTAAATACTCATGAGAAGTATAAACACAAAGATACACATACAACACACAAGATACATAATTCGGGTGCAAAGTGCAAAACACGAGATACTTATATTAGTTTTTGAGAAAATAATATAAGTAAGATACTTAGTTAAGAATATAAAATATTTTTAACACAACAATACAAATACAAGAGAGTGACTGTACTTGTGCGACACAAGTCTAGTGACTAACGTTAAGAAAACGCGTATATGTCACGACGTTAATTAAGCAAATCCGGTGAAGTTTACGACGCTAGGAACGCAAAGTTGTGAGTTCCAGCTCCCCCTTTTCTTTTAACTGTTTTCAGTTTTATAACTTCGGGGGTGAAATACATGTACAAATGTTACAATGTTTAAAAATGGTATGATAACAAGAAACGCACTTGGTGAGGACGAGAACCAAGTATGATGCGTTATGAGAAATGATACGAGAAATCGTGTCACGAATAGGGTACATAAGCACCATTAATCAACTATATACCTAGACCGCAGAACAAAAGGTTAGATCTAACGGGTGCCGGGCAGCCACACTCTCGGTGAGGGCGAGTATCGAGTAGTGCTTTTGTGTCTCAGAATATGCCAACTAGAAAATGCCTAAGGTTTGGTGACTTCCTATGTCGTGTCACATGTTAATGGCTTTGCAACCCATTAACAATCCTGATACTTATAGGAATACTTTACTTACATAAAATTCATACCATACTAAAACTTGAATTATACTTGAGTACATGGGGTACTCAAGAAAACGGGAATTATACTTGAGTACGTGGGGTACTCAAGAAAAACTTGAATTATACTTGAGTACGTGGGGTACTCAAGAAAAACTTGAATTATACATGAGTACGTGGTGTACACATGAATACTTGATTTAAATATGAAAACTTGATTTATACATGACATAAACTATGTTTTCATACAAAGTATAAAACTTGAAATACAAAAACTGCATGAATTCACACCAACATTATGTTGACATTTTTCCAAAACTCACATGTATTTCAGGTAACTAGGATGGATGTGCGCGTGGTCTTACTCATGCTCGTGGATGTCGCTTTGTTTGTCGTTAAATAAAGTTGTAACTTTTAAGACAATATGATATCTCGTGTTGTAAACACTTGACACATGTTTTCAATAATGTAATGTTTGAAGTTATTTTTGAGCATGTAGTATGTTTACTCTTCGTATGCAATGAGAACCTTTCATGATCACACCTCGTGCTTCCGCCGCTGAAAGGGGTGTGACAGTCCCATCATACAACTTCTTGTTGGGAGTCTGGAATCTCTTTGGGATTTCAACATCACAAATGGGGTGAGCAAAGCGGGATATGTTGTGACTATCCCAGGATACTTTCGGTATAGGATGCACTATCCCAGGCACACTTGATATCATATCCTTCAACTTTTGAAGCTCTCTAGTTATCACTGATGTCACACCTGTATCCTGCAATGATCCAAGATTATTAGTAACAGGGATACTGGTGTTAACAGACAAGTTACCAGTTTGGCGATTCTGGCCATATCCTAGAGCGTATTCTGGAGCATATCCTGGGTCGCTCACAGTCGACATTCTAGCCGTTAAGGGTATCTCTGGAATATTGCTCTGAGAACGACTCGGTATGATATTGCCCTGATTATCCTCAGTATATACTGCTGAACTAAAGTTCAGCATCCTGGGCAGCAAAGGGGTAACAGTATCCTCAGCAGGTCTCTTGGAGTTGGACTTCAAGAGTTGTATCTCTCTCATTTTCATCTGGTTAGTTTCCTGCTGTTGCTTCATCTGATCCTGTATATTACCAAAAAAAGTTAAAATTTCACCATTAGAAACCATAACAGGAGTTCTCCCTGGAACACCAGATCTGTTGACATTCTGAGTAGGAGGAGTGTCTCGGGATATTTGGTTTTCATTTCTCTTTAGAGGAGCTTGAACTTGTGGAGGAGGAAGCACCGAACCAGTTGTAGTAGAGGTTGTGGCAGGCAATGAGGAAGAGCTCATGTTTGATTTTGAAGCCATTGTGAAAAAAGTTTTCGAAATTAAAAAGCCAAGTAATGATTTTAACATAGCTTTTAGTAGAAATAGCACCACTTGCCCCACATTGGGCGCCAAATTGTTTTGGTAAAAAATTACCTAACCAATTAAGTGAACAAATTAGTTTTGTGAGGTAGTGTGCTAAGAATGTGTATTGAAAATATTCTGGTTTAGTTGATTGCAAAAAACAGTTTCAGGATATAGCTCAGGATACCCAGCTATATTAATAATCAAAAAATGAGAAAAAATGTAAAGGTTGACATGAGATATACGAGGAAAGCCCTTGATTAATCTAGATCTCCGGCATAAAATCTCGGGAGCTGACAATCATCGGATGCCTTGTACTTCTTATTACTTCAAAATTCAGGATACAGTGCAGGATATGGCTCAGATCGATGCTAAGTGTTACAATGATTGCAAGTGATGAGTGTTAATGTGTGATTGTTGCTGGAAAGAAGAGTGTGAGAGTTAGAGAGCTTGAATTGTGTGTTTCCTCTGATCTGGTCATCCTTTTTTATAGTTACAAGAATTAACTAACTATGCTAAAAATCCGAGATACTTGGAATATTCCCTTCTGAACGTTAGGGACTGTTTCAACTCGTTCTCCACGTGCACATTAATTATAAATCTGGGATTTAAGCTCCCATAACCGTTACAACATTAATAGCATTGACCAGCATCCGTAACTCCCATAAAATATGCCTTTCTTCAATGCTGACCGTTACAAGACCCATTCTTCCGCCTTATCCTAACCAATCTGAGCGAGTCTTCAGGGTGACTTGGTCCTCATGAACGTTAGTCCCTTGTAGCCAACGTTTACAAGCAAATTGTTAGTAATAGTCAGGATACTGCCTCAGGATGTTATCAATATCCTGGTTCGGTATCCTGATCGCAATCAGCTATCATAAAATCAAGATATAATTCAGGATATGGGCTCAGAATTTCACCCATAAGAAAGAGGTACCTGCAAAAATTAAAAATCTAAAGAGCTGGAGGCGGCGGGGGAGGTGGAAAGAAGATCAGGCTACGAAGATGAGCGAGCTCATCCTCAAGCTCATGGACGCGACGGACAAGAAAACTAATCTGCTGCTCAGCTGTAAGAAAACGGGCATCGAAGCCCTCAATAGTAGTGGGGGCAGCTGATGGAAAAACAGGAGGGGGAATCAATGATGGTGGTGGGGGAACAGGTGGAGGATACGATGGTAATGGAGGCTGTCTAGCGCTCTCCCCGAACTCAACCTCCAAGACCCGACGGCTGAGTATCTCAAACTGTAACTGAATGGGAAAGGAGTAACTCATCGTGTGTGTACCCGATATGGTGTGATGGGTGGTACGGATCAGATATCGGCATCGTATATGGAGGAAACCACCTAGGTGACTGGCCATATGGGTCGGTCTTGAATGGAGTGAACTGAGGTATAGGAGGGAAATCGGCAGATGCAAAAGGATCAAAACTCGGAGGCTACCGGAACTACCCTCCCCAGGGCGGGGAGCGGGTATCTCGTGCTGGAAGATAATGGGAAGATTAGTGCGATGAGCGTCGGTAGTAAATGAAGGAGGAATAGCTGGCGGGGGCTGTGAGACGGGTGGTGCAATGGGTGGTAGATCAAGAGGGGCTGATCAAGGATGTGATCGTTAACAGGAGGAGGTATGGGAGCACGTACGGGAGAAGATGGGGCGGCTGATATAGCATCCTCATCATCCATATCGGTCGCATAGGCCCTGACTCCTGCAGCATGTACGGCCGAAGAAGTAACAAACTCGAAGGAGTCTGAAATGGAGTGTAAATCGGAGTCGGATGAAATATCAATAGCAGAGATGACAGGGGAAGGTATATCTAGAATAATGACATCATCCACCTCGTCGTCACCTTGGTCGCCCACAGGGTGATCTCCCATAAAAATATCAAGATCATCATCGAGTAAGTCATCAAAAGGCCAATCCTCTGGAGGAATGACTGCAAGGGGAACTGCGTCAGTCGGTATGGGCTCTACGAGGTGCTCACCATCGGGATGCCCGATGATCAGCTGGTTGGTGCGTGTCTATGTATGCATATTTATAAAGTGAATTTCTACACGAACTTTGTTTTAATATTTATAAAAATGGTTTATACCTTAACATTAAAACACACACAACAAAGGACAAGTGTATCCCGTCATGTATGCAGTAAAGTATTGGTAAGAGCCAGATATCGATCCATGGAACATGGACATAATTAAGTACTAAATCTTTGTCATTAGATTACCAGATAAAAGGATAAGTGAACGGTTGTTTAACTAGGTTATTGTTATGGGTGGTTTTCTGCTCACGTATCCTGAATAATATTCTGACTGTGTTTCTTTTGTTTATGATCAGGATACCGGATCAGGATATTGGTAACATCCTGATATAGTATCCTGGTAGTGGCTAATTAATTCACGTGCAGGTTAATGGTGCAAGTCTATAACATTCAAATGGACTTCTTCTCACAAAGACTCGGGCAAATCTGTTGGAATATGAACGTTGAAGCCGGAAGACGTGGACTACAATGTTCACAAAGGGAATATTCGTTATATCCTGGATTTGTAGGCTAGTTAGTTTTGTTTTACTATAAATAGGATTGATCAGATCAGATAAGAACACAGACACAATCTCTCGAACACTCTTGCTCTCTAGCTGCAAACACTCACAACGCACTTACACTTGTATTCAAATCGCATTGTAACACTTAGTTGATCCGCATCATATCCTACACTGTATCCTGACATTTGGAGTAATAAGAAGAACAAGGCAGGTGCGATTGTCAGCTCCCGAGGTTTTGTGCCGGCGATCTAGATTTATCAAGGGCTTTCCTCGTACATCCCGTGTCACCCTTTAAATTTTTGTTCATTGTGTGATTGTAGATACAGCTCAATATCCTAAGTCGTATCTTGAAAACTGTTTTTGCAAACAACTAAATCAGTATATTTTCAATACACATTCTTAGCACACTACCTCACTTAACTAATTTGATCACTTAATTGCTTTGGTAATTTTTGACCAAAACAATTTGGCGCCCACCGTGGGGCAAGTGGTGCTATTTCTACTAAAAGCTTTTGCAAAATCGTTACTTGGTTTTCTATTTTCAAAACTTTTTGTTACACTATTTTCAATGGCCTCGAGATCAAACTTGAGCTTTTCTACCGTGTCTGCTACAACCTCTGCAACAATTGGTTTGGTGCTTCCACCACCTCCTCCGAGGACGCAAGCCTCTTCACAGCCTCAGGATGTTATCCCCGCTCGGAATATTCAGGAACAGATGAAGCAACAGCAAGAGACCAACCAAACACTGATGAGAGAGATGCAACTCTTGAAATCCAGCTCAAGCAGGCCCGCTGAGGATACTGTCACTCCCTTGCAGCGCAGAGCCTTGAACTTCAGTTCGGTAGTATATATTGATGATAACAGGGGGAATATTGTGCCTAGCCATTCCCTGAGTCATATTCCTGAGATACCCTCTTCGATTAGGGTGTCAACTATGAGAAGTTCAGGATATGCTTCAAGATATGGCCATAATCCTTAGACTGGTAACGTATCTAATAATAATAATAATAATACTCTTGCTACTAATGGTATTGGATCTTTGCAGGATGTAGGTATAACATCAGCATTTTCTAGGGAGCTTCATAAATTGAAGGACATGATATCCAGTGTACCTGGGTGGTCCAGCCAATTCCAGAAGTATCCCAAGATATCCACAGGATATCCCGATTTGCATATCCTATTTGTGATGCTGAAATCCCAAAAATATTTCTGACCCCCAACATGAAGCTCTATGACGGAACTACGGATCCTGAAGAGCGTATTTCCCAGTATAGGGAAAGGATGGAAATCAACCCTATCCCTCCAGACCTCTAGGAAGCATGCCTCTGCAAGGGTTTGGGTTCTACCTTAACAGGATCAGCCTTAAAATGGCTCTTAAATGTTCCTCCTCATTCGATTACATCATTTGCTCATTTAGTCAATTTATTTAATAGTCAATTTTCTTGCAGTCGAAGTTTTGAAAAACTAACCAGTGATCTCTACAGGATAACTCAAGGACCTCAGGAATCCTTAAGAGATTATGTGAACAAGTTTAGCCGGGAATCCTTAGATATCCCACATCTTGATGTTGCAACAACTGTGCAGGCTTTCAAGATGGGATTGCAAAAAGATTCTCAATTTTACCAGGATCTTGTAATGAATCCCTGCAGGAACCTGGATGAAGCTCGGAACAGGGCTTTAAGATATATTCGACTGGAGGATGACAAAAAGATGCAAAAGAGGATGAATTCATCCACAACCTATGAGTCAACCAACAGGAGATCAGAATCCTCGTACAGACCATATCGTTCTAAGCCATATGGCAGGAATGACAACAAGAAAGTGAATGATGTTGAAGACGAGGATCCTGAGTTGTCATAATATTGTTTTTCTGTAAATATACCTGAACTGATGTATGCTATGTAGGGTTTAGGAGACAAAGCAAGGTGGCCCTGGAAGAATCAACAAAAAGCTTATCGGAAGGATAAGTCCAAATGGTGTGCTTCCATGAGGATTTCAGAGATCAGAATCCTCGTACAGACCATATCGCTCTAAGCCATATGGCAGGAATGACAACAAGAAAGTGAATGTTGTTGAAGACGAGGATCCTGAGGAGTATCCTGAGTTGTCAGAATATTTTTTTTTTCTGTAAATATACCTGAACTGATGTATGCTATGCAGGGTTTAGGAGACAAAGCAAGGTGGCCCCGGAAGAATCAACAAAAAGCTTATCGGAAGGATAAGTCCAAATGGTGTGCCTTCCATGAGGATTTCAGACATGTTACTGAGGATTGCATTGCTCTGAGGAAAGAAATAAGCTATCTCCTGAGCAAGGGATATCTAAAGGATCTCCTGGGAAGAAAGAAGATAAGGTTCAGGATATTGAGAAGGATCCTGAACGAGCAGCATCGCCTCCTGCGGGTGCCAAGATAATTAACTTCATTTCAGGGGGATCCGACATTTGCGGAACATCATATTCTTCGGCGAAAAGGCACGCGAAGGAGGCTAAGGCAGAGAGGGGAGATAAGCCAACCAGGATGTCAACCCTCACGATTGATAAAGTGATCACGTTCGATAGTGATGATAGGGATACTGTCCAGGATCCTCATCATGATGCTTTGGTAATAACTTTATATGTTGCTAATCACTTTGTGCGCAGGATACTGGTGGATAATGGCAGCTCCGTCAACATAATTCAGCTGGAAACACTGAAGAGGATGAATGTATCCTCGATGGATATTACTTCGAAATCCACTGTGCTTGTTGGGTTTAGTGGAGAAGCCATGAATACCGTGGGAGAGATAAAGTTGCCTGTGTATGTTGAAGGGGTCAACTCAATGCAACGCTTTTGTGTCATGGACTACTTATCCTGCTATAATATTATATTGGGTAGGCCGTGGATCCATGGTATGAAAGCTGTGCCGTCAACCTATCATCAATGCATCAAGATCCCTACCCCTTGGGGAGTAGTCAAGGTGGAAAGTGATCAGCAGGAAGCAAAGGAGTGTTATTCTTCTTCTATGAAATCCTAGACAACGCCCAATGCAGCATAGCAATTAAGGATGCGAGCCCAGGATATCGCGGAAGCTTCAGAACAGGATGTTAAGAAAATTGTTCTGGATCAGGATAATCCAGATATCTCGGTGCTCGTAGGAACCAATATCCCTGAGGATATTGAGAATGAATTAACTAACTTTTTGAAATGCAGGATGTTAAAATTCGCATGGAAACATGAGGATATGACAGGTATTTCCAAGGATATTATAACTCACAAGCTCGGAATTGATAGGTCTTTCAAGCCTGTCCAACAGAATCGAAGGAATTTTGCTCCAGAACGGAACACAATCATTCAGGAAGAAGTTGAAAGATTATTAAAGAGCAAGATGATTAGGGAAGTGAAATTTCCCAAATGGCTAGCAAATGTAGTGGTGGTGCAAAAGAAAAATGGGAAATGGAGAGTTTGTGTAGATTACATAGACTTGAACAAAGGTTGTCCCAAAGACCCATTTCCCCTACCTCATATTGATTCAATGATGGATGCTACTGCCAGCCACGAGATGTTAACCTTCATGGATGCATCCTCAAGATTCCAGTAGATCCAAATGGAACCCTCGGGTTAGGAGGATACTACTTTCATGACACCGACAGGTATTTATTGTTATACTGCTATGCCTTTTGGTTTAAAAAATGCAGGTGCAACATACCAAAGATTGGTGAACATGATGTTCAAAAACAAGCTGGGGGACACCATGGAGGTATACATCTATGATATGGTGGTAAAATCTAAGAAGGCTGAGGATCATCTCCGGGATATTGAAGAAGCATTTGACATCTTGGACCAGTACAACATGAAGCTAAATCCTGCTAAATGCCATTTTGGAGTGGGGGCAGGAAAGTTTCTAGGATATATGGTGACTAAAAGAGGGATAGAAGCAAGCCCAGAACAGATCAAAGCCATCTTAGATATCAAGTCACCTTCCAACATCAAAGATGTACAAATACTGATGGGACGAGTAGCAGCATTAAATTGATTTATCTCAAGATCCTCAGAAAAATGCAAGGAATTTTACGATATCCTGAAGAAAAATAAGAAATTCGAATGGGGAGAGAAACATGAAGCAGCCTTGCAGGAATTGAAGCAGTATCTTTCAACTGCACCTCTATTGATGAAGCCTGAGGATGGTGAACCATTATCCCTGTATCTTGCAGTATCAGGGAATGCGGTAAGTGTGGTCTTGGTAAAGGATCACGAAGGTCAGCAATATCCTGTCTATTATGTTAGCAAAACTTTATTAGATGCTGAAACTAGATATTCTCATTTAGAAAAATTGATATTGGCCTTAGTTATGGCATCGACAAAGCTTAGAAACTATTTTGAGACACATAGGATTCATGTTAAAACTAATTATCCTGTTAAAAATGTGCTTAGGAAACCCGAGATGTCAGGTAGGATGGCTAAGTGGTCAGTAAAATTAAGTGCCTTCGATCTAGTATATGAACCTAGAAATGTCATAAAGTCTCAGGCTCTAGCTGACTTTGAGGCTGATTTCAGTAGTGATATCCAAAATGAAGTAGACCTAGAAGTACAAAAACTTGGAGAAAACTTAGAATCCGGGACATTATATACTGATGGTGCATCTAATGTGAGAGGTCTACGATTGGGTATACTACTAAAATCGCCACAGGGGGACATACTACCCCAGGCCATTAGGTGTGAATTTCCTGCCACTAATAATGAAGCAGAATATGAAGCTCTGATTGCAGGATTAGAGTTAGCCAGGAATATGAATGTTAAAAGCTTACAAGTATTTGTTGATTCCTTGTTAATTACTAATCATTTTAATGGGACCTATGCAGTTAAAGGTGAGAAGTTAATCGACTATCTAGAAATTCTCAAAAAAATTAGCAGGATATTTCGATGGTTTTACACTTGAACAGGTACCAAGAGAGGATAATGTTGAAGCAGATGCCTTGGCAAATCTAGGATCATCAGTCAGGATACCAGAGGGAACCCAAATACCAATACTACATATTCTATATCCCGCAGTGGATCTTCTCAAGTCTCAGGATAAGGAAGTAGTAACTATCCAGGATCCTAATAATGAAAATCCTGAGGAGGATCCTAAGTCATGGACGGCTCCAATCATGAGATATCTCTAGGAAGGACACATCCCAAAGGATGAGAACCCCAAGGCCTTTAGAATAAAGGTATCATGATTCACTATTATAAATAATATTTTGTATAAGAAATCTCTTGCCGGACCATATCTGAGGTGCTTGGAGGATCCCGAAACTAAAGAAGTGCTTCAGGATGTACACGAAGGGGATTGTGGTAACCATACTGGGGGCAGATCACTATTCTCAAAGGTATTAAGAACAGGATACTATTGGCCAAACGATGAGGAAAGATGCTGCAAAATATGCTCCAAGATGTGATGCATGTCAAAGGCACAGTAATATATTATATCAGCCTGCTGAATCATTGTATCCTATTGCTTCCCCTTGGCCATTCATGAAGTGGGGAATGGATATAGTAGGAAAATTGCCAAAGGCTCTAGGAGGAAAAGTCTTTATGCACACGATGACTGATTATTTCTCTAAATGGGTTGAAGCTGAAGCATTTGTTCAAGTCAGAGACCAAGAAGTAGTATCCTTTATAAAAAGGAATATTATGACTAGATTTGGAGTACCAGCTGAGATAATTTGTGACAATGGTTCTCAGTTTATAAGTAAGAGGACTACTGACTTTTGCAAGAGTTGGGGAATTAAAATTATCACATCCACACCAGTACATCCTCAAGCAAATGGACAAGTAGAATCCTCGAACAAGATAATTGTCAACAATTTGAAGAAAAGACTTGGAGCTAAAAAAGGAAGATGGGCAGAAGAATTACCCTTTGTTTTATGGGCTGATAGAATGATAGTAAAAAGCGCAACTGGGCAAACCCCATTTTCCTTAGTGTTTGGAGCGGAGGCAGTAATCCCGACAGAAATTGTGATACCTACCGCAAGATCTAGTCTCAAGGATCCTGAGAAGAATCCTGAAGCCCTATGTCAGGAATTGGATACTGTGGATGAAATAAGAGATGCGGCAAAGCTAAGGATGGCAGCATATCAACAGAGGATATCCAGAGCATATAACAAGAATGTAAGGACCAGAAGGTTTCAAGTTGGAGATTGGGTATTAAGAAAGGCTTTTCAGAATACTACTAATCCTGCCGATGGAAAGTTAGCTCCAAAGTGGGAAGGACCATATGAGGTTGAATCAGAATATGGGAAAGGAGCATACCGACTCAAGAATATGGAAGGGGATATGCTACCAAGATCCTTGAATGCTATACACCTAAAGCTCTATTTCAAGTGAGTTTAGAACTTAATTTCTAACTTAGGATGGTATGAATTCTATCTCTTTTAAATATGTGTGAATTTATTTATTCTTTTGAACCCAATACTGACTTAAGCATCGGAGGGGTGTTAGCCAAGCTAACACCCACCTTAGTTTAAGATTATTTTGCAGAATATGCTTCAGGATATAGCTCCAGGAAATACACTCAAGATGATTCGAAAGATTAGAGGATTGGCCCCCTCTCTCACGTTTAAGGGATCCTGATCCCTTCACAGGTTTAAAGGTATTCACCTTTCTCTCGAATTGGGTTTAAACACCCCACCTGGAGCACAAGCCATCCGGGAATAGTTCAAGATGGCGGGACCAGTCCATGTAAAAGTGGCTGACAATTTCGTTATTGTTGGCTATATACGTTTAGGATCTTGGATATAGCCAACAATAACGAAATTGTCAGCCACTTTTACATGGTGTCCCAGACTGGGGACATCTTCGTTGGAAAGATTGCAAAAGGATTGAAGTTTGGGAATAGGGTTGCACTCTACCTCTGGTATGATCTTTCCTTTAAAAACCTTATCTAAATCATTTAAATTTTTGAAACTATGTTTGACAAAAGCTTGATTATAACATTTATGAATATCCTGATTTGGATATGTTCTCAGGATATATTCTCCAAATATATTTTCATAATATGCTTCAGGATATTTGGTTGGAATGTTTGGGACATGATACTTGGATTAAAAATTAAAATTATATTGGTATCAAACAACTGTTATCAAAACAAGCTTTGTAAAAATAAAATTGTACAACATTAAATAAGGCCAAAAGAAGGTTATATTATTAACATAGCAAAAGTTGTGCTTTTGGTTTCATCTCAAACTGAGATCCATCCACCAAAAGCACAGTCATTTTTCTACCATGTTCACTTAACAGTTGAAGGTTTCATCTCAAACCGAGACCCATCCGCCTCCAACTGTTATATTATTCAAAATAAACGATACAAACTGATGACCAAGGGCTTCATCCTGAAACTCAGGATCCCTCCACCTTTGGTCATCATATTGTTTTAATGCAGGAAATTAAAATTGTTTAACAAACAGGAAAGGGAAATTGTTCAAACAATCATAAACCACCAATTTTAAAAAAGTGGGCTCCGGCCTCGGCGACAATATCCATCATCGCCCACTTCGCTGCATTCAAGGGGCAGCACCCTCTTCATTCATCACATCTTCACCAGCATCCGGTTCAGGATTAGCTCGAACATCCTTCTCAGCCTCGCCCCCAATGTCAATTAGATTTTCAGTCACCTTGGAAGACCCCTCAACTACAGATTTAGCAGGATGCTCCACAGGATTACCGCCAAGAACTCTTAGCTTCGTCTCCCAGGCGTCGACTTTCCAAGAAGGGCATTCGAAGCCCGGGGCCTTGGCTTCGTAAGCCATTTTTAGCCTAGCCTGAAGAAGGGAGATGACGACAGAGCTTTTAAGGCCTTCCCAGTAAGAGGCCATATCCTGTTCATGTTGGGCGTGGGCGGCATCGAGATGGGCTTGGGATTCATGAGTAACTTTCTTGATGGTAGCCTGGTGTTCCTGGGTCATAGCTCTGAAATTGTCCTCATAATGTTGAGATTTAGCAGCAGCGATCATACCTTGGTCGGAAATGGTGGCCTCGGCTTTCTTCAATTTGGACTCGAGCATCTTGTTGAGTCCGCAGGATTCTTCGTACAAGTGAACCAAACGTTCGAGGCCCTATAACAAAAAACGCAGGTATTATTGTATATTAACCAAGATATTGGTTTGACATATATATGCAGGATACAGAATAAGGATCTATACCTGGTTGAGAAGGGAAGTCATGAACCCGCTTGCCTCGACAAACCCGTGATCCTCGTAGGGAAACGTCTGGGGAGTGGCAGGCGAATCAGTCTATTTCCTCTTACAGGAACTAGAGGTCCGGGGCTTAGTAGCTGGCGAAGGTTTGGGAATGGTGACGGCTTTAGAGCTGGTGGGCTTGGATGAAGTAATAGGTTTGGGACTTGGCTCTTTCTTGACCTGGACAGGATCGGGGTAACTGTCCAACTCCTCAAGGTCAAAAACTTCTGGGATTTTGGCTGGTGCTGCATAAAAGGAGAAGTTCTAAATCTTTTCTACTCTTTCATTATATTATGCTAATCAATCATTTGCAGAATAACTCTTACCAGACATATCAGACGATGAATATTGACAGGAACTTGGGACGTGTGTGGAAAAGCTCCTATCCCCTTCCGGTAACCGGTAAATCTCTTTGATTCTTCTTTCAGATTCTTCAGTGGGAGAGGCTACTTCTCTGAAGTTCACTGCATAAAGGCCAAATAAAAAAGTATCAGCATAGGATATAGGCCTGAGAGGTATTTGGGGATATTCTTAAAACCCTAAACCCTACCAGTGGTTAACCACTCCACCGGGAGGCTAGCACCCTCATAGATGGAATCTCACTTAACGAAGAAGAACTTCCGTTGCCATCCATCCTCATTTTTTGTGGCTTTGAGAATGAGGGGTTTACTGGAAGTAGAAAAGAGTAAAAACCGGCTAGAACCATGTGATCGGAGACGATAGGCGATCGGAATATCCTCGATGCAGAGGTCAGGAAAGTGGAGGTTTTTGATTTGGTTAAGTATGATCAGTACCCTCCAAACCATGGGCATTGTTTGGGCAAAGCAAAGACCGGTGGTTTCAAAAAAATTGCATCATGAATTCGGGAAACGGATACCGAAGGCCTAGCGAGAAAGGATATGCCGGAAAACAGACCCAATCGGCAGACGAAACGTCTGTTCGAACTGACCGGTCGAATGATCTGATAATCGCACTGTCTGGAAAGGCCCCGGAGGCACTCAACGTTGCGATATCTGCATTATCGAAGGCACAGATTTCCTTCTAGGGGTTCTTGAGAAGGTTTTGTTGGACGAAGGTATCCGTCGATTCACCAGTATGAGAACTGGTTCTAGTAGCCATTGGGAGTAGAATGAAGAGATTAGCAAGAAGGGAAGGAAGAATGAATAATTACCTGGAGATTCTGTTGATGATATTTTGTTTTCAAATAGAAAGAGAGAAGATATAGGGGAAATAGATAGCCATTGAGTGCAAACCGCGTTGGAAGTTGCACAATGTTATCTCAACCGTCGTTTCAGCTTAATAACCTCGATTCACGAAATAAGCTTTAAAATATATCCGTTGGAATTGGTACACCAGCATATATATTCTGGGGACAATTGTTATGGGTGGTTTTCTGCTCACGTATCCTGAATAATATTCTGATCGTCTTTCTTTTGTTTATGATCAGGATACCGGATCAGGATATTGGTAACATCCTAATATAGTATGCTGGTAGTGGCTAATTAATTCACATGCAGGTTAATGGTGCAAGTCTATAACGTTCAAATGGACTTCTTCTCCCAAAGACTTGGGCAAATCTGTTGGAATATGAACGTTGAAGCCGGAAGACGTGGACTACAACGTTCACAAAGGGAATATTCGTTATATCCCGAATTTGTAGGCTACTTAGTTAGTTTTGTTTTACTATAAATAGGACTGATCGGATCAGATAAGAACACACACACAATCTCTCGAATACTCTTGCTCTCTAGCTGCAAACACTCACAACGCACTTACACTTGTATTCAAATCACATTGTAACACTTAGTTGATCCGCATCATATCCTGCATTGTATCCTGACATTTGAAGTAATAAGAAGAACAAGGCAACTGCGATTGTCAGCTCCCGAGGATTTGTGCTGGCGATCTAGATTGATCAAGGGCTTTCCTCGTACATCCCGTGTCACCCTTTACATTTTTGCTCATTGTTTGATTGTAGATACAGCTCGATATCCTAAGCCGTATCCTGAAAACTGTTTTTGCAAACAACTAAATCAGCATATTTTCAATACACATTCTTAGCACACTACCTCACTTAACTAATTTGATCACTTAATTGCTTCGGTAATTTTTGACCAAAACAGTTATCTAAATTATATCTAAATCATAAATATACTATTATCTTGTTTCACAAACAACCTAAACATGTTATCTATCAGATATGTAACAAAAGCACTTAATCAATTTTCCAATTTCGAGACAGTTAGTCATCCGCTAGGAGTTTTCTAACATGATGATTCTTCGGAAATTAACGCGATGAACACTCATTAAGCACCCAAACTCATTCTTTAGCGAGCTATTAATATTCATTCATGTGAACCTTTAAAGATAGATTAGTCACCCTCTAGGAGTTTTATAACCTCACTTATCAAAGAAAGCAATACCGATGGTCACAATACAGCCACGAGGATAAGCATTTAAGTAGATCATATAACAACATATTTCACCTTTACAAGTCTTGAACACAAATCTACCATGTCAGCAATTTCAGACCAAAACTACTAAACAATGATCATAAACTGCATGCAAGAACATGCAATCAACACCATATAATTTGTTAGAACCCTTATGTGCAATAAAGTATTCCTAATCAAAATAAGATATATCTTAGACAAAACCAATACCCCTCTCGAGTCTCATGGTGTAAACAAGTTTACAAACAAGTGATTAATCAAGAAATAGTTACCATCCCACTAACCACAAATTCATTATCCAAGATAATCAAACATAATCAGGAACTCAACATCAATGAAACGTTCATTATATAATCATGAACATTCAAACATGAAAAAGTACTAAAGTTTCATACAAACAAGATTACAACATAAAGATTATTCAAGAAACAAGTTTATAACTACTATTACATAACACTACATTAGACATAAACTAACATCAGCTCATAACTTGCAAAATGATTAGAATACATGTTCAACAACAAGGAATAGAACCATAAACAAGTAAGTAATTGATGGGTTGGATCGGTTATGCTTCCATTCGGTCTTGAAGCTTCAAAGTGGTCTGATCAGGACTGCTTCAGAACCTAGAAATTGCCCAGAAACATGGAGAAAAACCCAACAACTGAACCAGTAGCGAATGGCTCTATTTATAGGGAATTTTCTGATCGGCACGGTCGTGCCACTGGTCGCACGGTCGTGTGACAGGTGTTGTCGGGTGATGTCAGTTTGCCCGTTTCGATGTCAGCCAAGTGGACTGGTGGACAAGTTGCCTCGGTCTTCAGATCGGCACGGTCTTGCCATTGGTTGTACGGTAGTGCAGTGTCATCAGAAAGCTGATCAGTAAACTTGGTTTGTCTGTGCCACGGTCACGCGGCAGGTCGCACGGTAGTGCGGCCCGAGAAAAGGTTGGCACTAGCCTTTGCACTAGCAGTGCTTCTGAGATCGAATCAATCGGCACGGTAGTGCCGTCAGATGGCACGGTCGTGCCACACCTGGCAGTCAACAGAATTTTGCCCGTTTTATCAGAAATGCATCAGAATTTATCCGTTTTCATCAGATTTTTATTTTGTGCTCCGTTTAAGACCTGAAAATATAAAAGGACCGAATTTGGCACCTAAACGTCGTGGTTTCGGTCAAAAACGCTTAAAATGGAAGTGTTTGGGGGTATAAAAACATGTATAATTTAACGTATATTAAACATCCCCACACTTGAACTTTGCTTGCCCTCAAGCAAACTTAAAATAAATTACGGAATCAAACCTGAATATTTACAAAGTTACTAATTTGTTTGGTGATGAAATTGGTTTTCAAAAAGTCATCATCAAAGATTTAAAACAAACAAGCTTTGTTAGACGTATGAAAGGATAACCATAAAGCAATGATTCTACGTTGATTGGGTTAGCATGCAAATCTTTACATTTCTCACAATGTTCACACATACTCGGTTAAATTTCTGAATCATACATATAATGTGTATGTAAAACACTCAATGTCTAGTCAATGAATCATACAATATCATAAGCTTGTCAAAAGATCTAATCTCCACCAATTAGTATGTGAAAAACATAAATCAAGAGGTCTTTGAGGGTTGTAATGATAGGCTAAGGTTAAGGATATGGAATGGATAATTCAAAGTGGCAAGAAAGGTTAAAACATGGTGATTTATTTTCTAGGGTTCTGAACACGTTGCTAAGCTACTTGTGTATGTGTTCAGAGTTTTATTCTTTTTCACTTCTACTCTCCATTTTCTTTCTTAGTAGTTTTTCCATAATTTCCTTAGAGTTTTGACAAACGGGTTTTTTTTTTTTTTTTTTGATGATGTTTATTTCAATATGGATAGCTATGGCTGTCACACCCCGACCGCGTAAAACAACAAATCGCGGCGGAAACATCGGGGCGTGTTGCAACAGAATTAATGTTTCATAACCATGGATACCAAAGAGTGTTTCGTTTTATTAAACATTGAATAATTACATCGTCTTGAAATCTAAATACACAATTTAAACATAGTCTATCATTGTTATTGAGTCACTAAGGCCTCGTCCAATCCTATGTGAGCATGCATCTTATCAATCGATATCATTCAACAATACCTGAAACATATGTGAAAACGAGGTCAGCAAAGAAATGCTGGCGAGATACATAGGTTTTGTGAAAATAAGATTCATGACTTCTGTTTTTGAAAAATGTTTAGTCATGAACCTTGTAATTTGCTTTGTCTTTGTAAATCATTTGAAAAATAATAAGTTCGGATGATAAGTTTAAATAAGAGAATAATGCATGATTAAATGAATAACCATGTAAAATGAGTTTGTGTAAGATAAGTTGTTTGTAAATCAATGTCTTGTGAAAAGTATGTTACTTGTATAAAATGTTCTATGTCTCAATACTGAAATGATTCAAATAACGCTACGATATGTAATACCATACAAACACTTATATATAGGAAGTACCAGCGGCGTATCCACCATGCTTGTATCATATTACACACGCCTCGTTACTTAATCACTTAATCAAACCAAACCAACAATGTATAATGTCTATGTCAAAACCCTGTCAAAATGTCATGTATAACGAAAATGATATGTATGGCTAGTGGAATGCATCAACTAAACCATATGTGAAACGCACAAAACAAAGTATTGAAGTAAAACTTGGTTTAAATCAATACTATGTTTCGTGGAAATGCATGATCAAATGTAAATCATGTCCAGATGTTTACCCAATCGTTACCCATTCGTTCAAATCGTTCTTGTTTTAATCGTTCGAATCGTCCTTGTCTTAATTGTTCAGATCGTCCTTGTTTTAATTGTGAACTACTTTATGGTCAATTCTATAATAACATTCAAACCTTCTTGACTCGTTCCTCGTTCCAACTCGCTCTCGTTCTCGTTCTTAATAAACCCTTACCAAAGAGTAAATTAATAATTTCGTTCTTAACAAACCCTTACCAAAGGATAAGTTAATAATTACAGGTTCAGTCGCTACCCACAACCCCCACACATAACAATGGGTGCAGTAAATAACGGGATTTGTCAGATCCTATGGTACCATAACCTAATACTGGTCGGCTTGATCATTGCTAATGAATGTCATCGGTCATGTAAACTACAACCAACAAGTTTGTTCACTTTTTGAAATTGTTATTAGTTTTTGAAATCATTGTATTCGTTCTTGAAATCATTGTTAGCGTTCTTGAAATAATTGTTATTGTCCTTGAAACCTCATTGTAATTGTTCTTGAAACCACATTGTAATTGTTCTTGAAACCATTGATAAAACATTTAGCACATATGAGTCACCCCAAAACAGTTGAAAACAGTAAAAGAGGGGAATAATGTACTCGCCTGAGAGTGCTTAGGAGTCTTGAACAACTACCAAGTAAGCTAGAGAAGTCCCGGAAATCAAATGGTACCTAATATAGGTAACTACATAAATAACCCGGACCTAAATCGGAAGACTGGGTAGCAGGAGGGTTTGTAAACCAAATGAGTGTAGGAACTCATGTGATATGGTTTAACAAAGCCTACATACTAAATGAAACTTAACCTAAGTGCTTTCGACCCATCACGACCCATTAAGGTAGCTTATGCTACTTTAACGCGTCGTGCGCGTGAAACGCGTTCGGACCGTCTAACTAGTCCTATGACAAGTGTTATATGCCTAAACATGTTACATAATCAGTTATGTGATAAAAGTTTAGGTTACATATGCTTAACTACCAATTATACAAGAAAAGGGTATTCTGGTAATTTACCTAAGGCATATAAACTACCTATCATACAACTACTTAAACGATGTGACCATAGGGTATAACCTCGGAAGGTTATTCCCTACCTACTATGGTCACCTAATGTATTTGGTCGGATCCTAATGATCGACCAAATGGGTCGAGTTCGAAGGTATAGGCGATTTATTAGATCGCCTACCCTACGACCCTAGACAACGTGGTAATCAGTGGGCATAGTCCCAAGGGACTATGACCAACGTGATTACACTCACGTTGCGAAGTTCAAACGAACTTCGCATTGACCATTACTGGTCAACGCTGAAAGTCAAACAAAGTTTGACTTTCTGACTCGAAAAGCAGTAAAATAAGGAAAAGAACGAAAGAATACTTACCCAGGGTCCCCGAATGCTAATCTCGATTCAAGAACTCAGGTATGAAACAATGGTTTCAACTTAGAGCTCTCAAATCAAGATTCTTGTGAGAAAATGCAATGGGGGTGGATGGGTATATATAGTTTTCGGGTAACCGTTGAGATCGTTTCCTGGAAAAGAGGGCACGATCAAGGCCGTACATGTGTTGGAATGTTGTGGTGTGTCAAATGGCCACTCACCATAGGGAATTGACATGTGGAAGAGGGATTGGAGGTGCTAAACAGCTGCAACCAGCTGTAAAAACAATGAATCTGGTCTGCAGAGGCTGAGGCGGCCCGCTTCAGCATTAGACAAATCTAATGCGGGCCGCTTGGGGCTTCTGATCCGAAAATAAGTTTCAAAAATGACAGTTTCAGCCCCTGCACGTGTTTAAGGCCATTCCCGACACTTCTAAGGCCCGTAAATCCAACTTTAAGGCCCTAAAATGTTGCCTAAACATTGTGGACATGAAACATGCTCAAAAATATGTCGGATGTCAGTTCGTTTGGTCGTACGAACGCGATGTTCGCTTAATTACGACGGAATGCGCATAAGCGCGAAAAACGATCCAAATGACGTGACGAATGGATTTTTCTTATGGCGAACACTAAAATATAATATAGTCATGCTCACATAAATTTTTGGATGTCCGGATGTATTCAGAACGTAAGTTATGCGCGAAAATGCAAACTTGTGCACTTTTTGACACTTTTAGTCCCTGAATGACCCAAAAGTTTATTTTAGCACACCGAACCCCTCAAAGCCTATTTCTAAGCTATGTAAAGGATATTTAAGGTGTGTTTAACTTATGGTTATGTTCCGGAATGTTCGTTACAGTTCAAATTGACATACTTTCGCAGTTTGTCATATTTAGTCCCTGTAAGCGAATTAACTTGTTTTTGCCATACCAAAGCCTTCAAAACTTATTTCTAAGTTATGTAAAGGTTATTTAAGGTATGTTAAGCCTTTGTCACTATTCCGGAGTGTTTGTTGCGTTAAACTGGTTATATTTACGCATCGGTGCGCGTATAACCTTCCAGAAAGCGATTTAGAATTTGAAATTGAACAAGAATTGATATGTGCAAATGATACACATATTTTTACAAATCCCAAGTATGAAATATAATATTTCATTGGTTTGGTATTTGTTTGATGGCCGTGAAGGCACAGGTGTTACAGTCTCCCCTACTTTAGGAAATTTCGTCCCGAAATTTATTTAGAGGAAACTTGTGAGAGCTTGAAAATATGAAGTTGAAAAGATCAAACAACATTGGTTAGGGTTCTGAATTTCTAGTAACTTTAACAACATCATGTTTGCAATGTAAGAGGGATACTTATATACAAGTATATGAAGCGTCATTGGTGCGTCCACCGTACCTCCATTACATCGTTCTCATTTTGTTATTGTTGTCACTATCGGTTCTTACACATAATAAACCTTACTGGGTTTCTATGCACTAAATTTCATAATTATGTACGCGTCCATAATCAGACAATTCCTTGCACAGTTCACACAGTCTATTTTATAATGTGTAGGGTAAAACCAAATGAACATTCTTATGATGAGTGTGACTAGACCGCCATAGAGTCCTTTTAATTAAATCAATAAATGATCTAAATAGACTATCAAGGAGTCTGTCCAGCTACA
Source organism: Helianthus tuberosus (assembly GCA_030545235.1). Taxonomy (NCBI): domain Eukaryota; kingdom Viridiplantae; phylum Streptophyta; class Magnoliopsida; order Asterales; family Asteraceae; genus Helianthus; species Helianthus tuberosus. Next base: position 103,841,312 of record CM060424.1, on the reverse strand, counting down.
TCACTAGATGTCGTTCTTTAACCAAATTGTGAATCAATCTTTTTGACTAGACCACTAAAAGGGTCTCTTATCGAACCATGGAGTGGTACCATATAACCCAAGGGTCTTAACTACAACGTAGAAGCCCATAAAGATTTAGGTAGTACCTTTTGAATATCCTACTATGAATCCCTCATATGAAGATATGGAAGATTCTATGAGGATTTGAAAATCGTATCACACAAAAACATAGAGGAGAACACACAAACACATAACATATAATCGCATAATCGTTCAATTTGTTTAATTGTTTAATTTGTTATCGTTGGACACGGGTATTTAAAGCATACTAGGGATCAAATCCTTAATTGCGGTAATTTGGATTGATCCATATGAATACCCTGCTTGTTGACTACATGACCCAAGAACTGAACTTCTTTAAGCCAAAATTTCCCCTTGGAGGATTTAGCGAAAAGTTTGTTCCTTCTTTAAGGGTTCTAGTGTCAATGAAAGTGTTGATCGTTACCAGCTCGGGATATGAATAGATCAAGATGTCATAAATAACAATGACGAACTGATCCAAATAAGGCTTGCAGACTCTATTTATTAAGTCCTTGAAGATGGCTGGAGTATTTGTCAACCTAAAAGGCATGACTGTAAACTCGTAATGGCCATACTTCGTGCAGAAAACCGTTTTGGGAATATCTTCTTCGAGAATACAAAGTTGATGATACCCAAAACGCAAATCGATCTTGGAAAAGCATGAACGCTATGCAGTTGATCGCAGAAATCGATGATTTAAGGTAGGGGGGATATCGCTTCTTGATGGTAAGCTTACTAGGCTTACGTTAAGCGATATACATTCGAAAAGATCCATTTTTTTCTTTTCACAAGGAGAACAGGAGTTTCTCCAAGGTGAAAAGTTCTGACGGATGAATCCTTTATCAGACAACTCTTGAAGCTGTTTTGATAATTCTTGCATCTCGAACGGTGCAAGACGATAAAATACTTTAGATTTAAAAGAAACAAGTGTTTGAGGTTCTTAGGGAGATCACAAGTGATCATAGAAAAATGACAGAACCACACGAGTAGTTTTGTCTCTGTGTTGACATCATAAGGTTGGATCAAACATTCATACAATTGCATTAGTTAAAAATAAAAACCAGAAATTTTTATTTATATAACAACCGCATTGTTTTTAAATGTTACAAGATAACAACCAGAGGAATCACAAAATACTAAAAGTTCACTCCTTCATCATCGATTGCCTCATTGATGTTAAACACTCGACCGCGTGCTGGATTCACATTGACATTCGCATTCGGGTTTGCGTTAGCATTTGCATTCACCAGTCTTGGGCAGTTGTGGCGGAAGTGACCAATCTCTCCGCAGTTGAAACATGAACCCAGTGGGAATCTCGCAGCATTCCCTTGAACCGGAGCTTGAACCTGAGCAGCCTGATTTTGTCCCAAATGACAAATCTTGGCCAAATGCCCAAGTTTACCACACGTCGTGCATTGCCAGCAAGCTTGTTGTACTGCGTGATGACCGTTGCAGCGTGCACAATAAGGTGCGGTACCGGCATATGCTTTCTTTGCAGGTGGCTGAGCTGGTGGGTTCCGCGGGTTCTGAGCAGTCTGTGCTGTAACAGCAAAATTTTGGGCACCCTTTCGCTTCTTTGATTTCTTTGACGTCTCACCTTCCTTACCCTTCTTGTTTTGGCCTTTCTTGCTATCCTCCTTGTCAGCTGACTGTTTCTTGCCCTTGTCACCCTTCCTGTGTAACTTGTTCTTCCGAATCTGCGACTCAGTCAATGTCGCTGATAACTCGATCGCCTGACGGAGTGTGGCAGGGTTACTACCAGTAAGGATGTCTTGTACCGAGTCAGGTAGGCCGTCGATGTACCTTTCGATAGCTATGTCAAGTGGGGTAACCATTGTCGGGCAAAGCAGACTCAGCTCCTCAAACCTATCAGTATACGCCCTGTGCTCACCGCTATCTTGCTTCAATTCATCAAATTCCTTCTCCAAAGCTCGCTGCTCATGACGAGGACAGAATTCCTTCATCATAAGAGCCCTAAGTTCAGCCCATGTCTGTGCGAGAGCAACTTCCGCACCTCGGTCTCTCATTACCCCATTCCACCATGTAAGAGCCCTCTTCTGAAACACGCTCGAGGAGAACTCGACCTTGCGATTATCCGGGCACTGCACGTGGCGAAAAGTATTCTCAATGCTTTCGAACCACTGAAGAAGCCCAGTTGCTCCTTCAGAACCACTAAACTTGAGTGGTTTAGCCTGGTTGAAATCCTTGTATTTGCATAGCACATTGTTGTTGTTGTTGGCTTGGTTCCATTGAGCAAAGAGGTTTGGGAATTGAGCAGCCATTTGCTGCGCAATGATTTCTGCCAGCTCGGCAGTCTCTATCTGGCTTTCGCGTCGAGGAGGCATTGTCTAAAAGAGGAAACATGAAAGGAAACGAGTGAGAGTATTTAGACGAAAAGAATGAGATGAAACAAATCTGAGGAAAGCAAGGATAGTGGTCATTTGTTTGTTACTACAAAGCAACAAACGACCTTGGTGATTTGTCAAAGTAAATAGGTTAAAAATAATGTATCGCGAAGACATGCTCGCCTATAAGTGAACACTCATCCCAAGAATTCCCAGGTAAGCACAACTGGTCTCGCGTTTGATGAGATGTATACGAAGTGCTTGCCTAGACAGAAAACCCAGAATACAGGCATTCACCCTTCCAGTTTGCACGTGTTCACATTATTTAAAACCCAAAACCTTGACGAGATTTTGAAAATTCAAAGGGGTTCAAAACCATATAACAGAGGGTTCAAAACCTTACAATAGAGGGTTCAAAACCTAGTAATCAATCATCCTAGAACAGATGATTAGTTTTCAAAGCGGTTTTGAAATTTATGTTCTTGTTGTGATTGTCGCCTAAGGATTGGTGACGGTATTGTTTTATGACTAAACGCAAGTAAACTCGCGTTAGGGTCCTAAGAAGGTTATAGACTAGGTCAAAGCATTACTAATTACTAATAACCTAATTCCCTATAACCATTGGCTCTGATACCATCTTTTCTGTCACACCCCGACCGCGTAAAACAACAAATCGCGGCGGAAACATCGGGGCGTGTTGCAACAGAATTAATGTTTCATAACCATGGATACCAAAGAGTGTTTCGTTTTATTAAACATTGAATAATTACATCGTCTTGAAATCTAAATACACAATTTAAACATAGTCTATCATTGTTATTGAGTCACTAAGGCCTCGTCCAATCCTATGTGAGCATGCATCTTATCAATCGATATCATTCAACAATACCTGAAACATATGTGAAAACGAGGTCAGCAAAGAAATGCTGGCGAGATACATAGGTTTTGTGAAAATAAGATTCATGACTTCTGTTTTTGAAAAATGTTTAGTCATGAACCTTGTAATTTGCTTTGTCTTTGTAAATCATTTGAAAAATAATAAGTTCGGATGATAAGTTTAAATAAGAGAATAATGCATGATTAAATGAATAACCATGTAAAATGAGTTTGTGTAAGATAAGTTGTTTGTAAATCAATGTCTTGTGAAAAGTATGTTACTTGTATAAAATGTTCTATGTCTCAATACTGAAATGATTCAAATAACGCTACGATATGTAATACCATACAAACACTTATATATAGGAAGTACCAGCGGCGTATCCACCATGCTTGTATCATATTACACACGCCTCGTTACTTAATCACTTAATCAAACCAAACCAACAATGTATAATGTCTATGTCAAAACCCTGTCAAAATGTCATGTATAACGAAAATGATATGTATGGCTAGTGGAATGCATCAACTAAACCATATGTGAAACGCACAAAACAAAGTATTGAAGTAAAACTTGGTTTAAATCAATACTATGTTTCGTGGAAATGCATGATCAAATGTAAATCATGTCCAGATGTTTACCCAATCGTTACCCATTCGTTCAAATCGTTCTTGTTTTAATCGTTCGAATCGTCCTTGTCTTAATTGTTCAGATCGTCCTTGTTTTAATTGTGAACTACTTTATGGTCAATTCTATAATAACATTCAAGCCTTCTTGACTCGTTCCTCGTTCCAACTCGCTCTCGTTCTCGTTCTTAATAAACCCTTACCAAAGAGTAAATTAATAATTTCGTTCTTAACAAACCCTTACCAAAGGATAAGTTAATAATTACAGGTTCAGTCGCTACCCACAACCCCCACACATAACAATGGGTGCAGTAAATAACGGGATTTGTCAGATCCTATGGTACCATAACCTAATACTGGTCGGCTTGATCATTGCTAATGAATGTCATCGGTCATGTAAACTACAACCAACAAGTTTGTTCACTTTTTGAAATTGTTATTAGTTTTTGAAATCATTGTATTCGTTCTTGAAATCATTGTTAGCGTTCTTGAAATAATTGTTATTGTCCTTGAAACCTCATTGTAATTGTTCTTGAAACCACATTGTAATTGTTCTTGAAACCATTGATAAAACATTTAGCACATATGAGTCACCCCAAAACAGTTGAAAACAGTAAAAGAGGGGAATAATGTACTCGCCTGAGAGTGCTTAGGAGTCTTGAACAACTACCAAGTAAGCTAGAGAAGTCCCGGAAATCAAATGGTACCTAATATAGGTAACTACATAAATAACCCGGACCTAAATCGGAAGACTGGGTAGCAGGAGGGTTTGTAAACCAAATGAGTGTAGGAACTCATGTGATATGGTTTAACAAAGCCTACATACTAAATGAAACTTAACCTAAGTGCTTTCGACCCATCACGACCCATTAAGGTAGCTTATGCTACTTTAACGCGTCGTGCGCGTGAAACGCGTTCGGACCGTCTAACTAGTCCTATGACAAGTGTTATATGCCTAAACATGTTACATAATCAGTTATGTGACAAAAGTTTAGGTTACATATGCTTAATTACCAATTATACAAGAAAAGGGTATTCTGGTAATTTACCTAAGGCATATAAACTACCTATCATACAACTACTTAAACGATGTGACCATAGGGTATAACCTCGGAAGGTTATTCCCTACCTACTATGGTCACCTAATGTATTTGGTCGGATCCTAATGATCGACCAAATGGGTCGAGTTCAAAGGTATAGGCGATTTATTAGATCGCCTACCCTACGACCCTAGACAACGTGGTAATCAGTGGGCATAGTCCCAAGGGACTATGACCAACGTGATTACACTCACGTTGCGAAGTTCAAACGAACTTCGCATTGACCATTGCTAGTCAACGCTGAAAGTCAAACAAAGTTTGACTTTCTGACTCGAAAAGCAGTAAAATAAGGAAAAGAACGAAAGAATACTTACCCAGGGTCCCCGAATGCTAATCTCGATTCAAGAACTCAGGTATGAAACAATGGTTTCAACTTAGAGCTCTCAAATCAAGATTCTTGTGAGAAAATGCAATGGGGGTGGATGGGTATATATAGTTTTCAGGTAACCGTTGAGATCGTTTCATGGAAAATAGGGCACGATCAAGGCCGTACATGTGTTGGAATGTTGTGGTGTGTCAAATGGCCACTCACCATAGGGAATTGACATGTGGAAGAGGGATTGGAGGTGCTAAACAGCTGCAACCAGCTGTAAAAACAATGAATCTGGTCTGCAGAGGCTGAGGCGGCCCGCTTCAGCATTAGACAAATCTAATGCGGGCCGCTTGGGGCTTCTGATCCGAAAATAAGTTTCAAAAATGACAGTTTCAGCCCCTGCACGTGTTTAAGGCCATTCCCGACACTTCTAAGGCCCGTAAAGCCAACTTTAAGGCCCTAAAATGTTGCCTAAACATTGTGGACATGAAACATGCTCAAAAATATGTCGGATGTCAGTTCGTTTGGTCGTACGAACGCGATGTTCGCTTAATTACGACGGAATGCGCATAAGCGCGAAAAACAATCCAAATGACGTGACGAATGGATTTTTCTTATGGCGAACACTAAAATATAATATAGTCATGCTCACATAAATTTTTGGATGTCCGGATGTATTCAGAACGTAAGTTATGCGCGAAAATGCAAACTTGTGCACTTTTTGACACTTTTAGTCCCTGAATGACCCAAAAGTTTATTTTAGCACACCGAACCCCTCAAAGCCTATTTCTAAGCTATGTAAAGGATATTTAAGGTGTGTTTAACTTATGGTTATGTTCCGGAATGTTCGTTACAGTTCAAATTGACATACTTTCGCAGTTTGTCATATTTAGTCCCTGTAAGCGAATTAACTTGTTTTTGCCATACCAAAGCCTTCAAAACTTATTTCTAAGTTATGTAAAGGTTATTTAAGGTATGTTAAGCCTTTGTCACTATTCCGGAGTGTTTGTTGCGTTAAACTGGTTATATTTACGCATCGGTGCGCGTATAACCTTACAGAAAGCGATTTAGAGTTTGAAATTGAACAAGAATTGATATGTGCAAATGATACACATATTTTTACAAATCCCAAGTATGAAATATAATATTTCATTGGTTTGGTATTTGTTTGATGGCCGTGAAGGCACAGGTGTTACAATGGCCGAATTTTAACAAAAAGGGTAAATATAAAAAGGTTGTATTAGGCTTAATATTTGGGTAAAGTTACGAAAAATACGGAAAATAGGCTCAACATGGTGAACTAATGGATAGTGTTGGGTGCGGGATATAAACAAAGAAAAGGGCTGGCAAAAGGGTATCCTAAGTGTCTCAATCATTTCTATGTAATTTCACATATTCATGATTTTGAAAATTATTCAAATGACAAGTTCTAAATTACATAAAACATTCGGATCACTCATTTTTCCGCAAAAAACAAAGAAGCATTTGTCAAGAAAGCTGCAAAGGCTCAAAAATATGCTCATGTAAACGGAAGGAATGGGTATAACTACAAAGATAAATATGCAAGTCTTTCTTTTTGTTTTATCACCCTTTTTAGTTATATTTTCAAAAATCAAGTTGGCTTGTCGATTTTTATCAAATTTAATGCTTTCTAAAGAACACAATTGACCATTTTTGTTTTATTTTTCGAAAGTATGTACAAAAATGAGAACCATTAGGACAAACAAAGTTTAAAACCTTTTAAACCCCTCCCCATACTTGAACTTCACATTGTCCCCAATGTGAAATACATATTAGTTAAGCAATTATGAAGAGCTAAAATACTAATGTGAAAAGGGAAAGAGGTACTCCCTTAGAGTTGGAGTTGACTTGTTTGAGTATACTTTGATTGAAGTCGTCTCAACTCTGTGTGCATTCTTTACGAATCTGCCAAGTATGTCACTTGCTAAAACAGTCAACAGTACCATTGATCAAAATGTTAGATAACCAAACTAAATCCATTATTCAAACAAAGCAAACACACTACTTAAACATTTAAAACAGACATAAAGTTTTAAAAATCCCAAATAAAGTACTAAAAAGAAATACGATAAAACATTAGTTTCTGAATGGTCCACACTACTTCCTCCCACTCCTCATTATCATCATCATCATGGTGGCGCGTTCCAGATGAACCTGCCCCATAGTTACCTGTGTTTCCAAACGGAAACTGTGGGGGGTTGCCGAAGTGGCTAGGATATACGCTTTGTAGCCCTCCGAAGATGTAGGAAAAACCTGCATACATTTCCTCCCTCATTGTGTGTTGAGTTGCCTGCATAGCTTCCTGGTCGGCTCTCATAGCATCTTGAGTTGCCCACATAGCCTCCTGGTTGGCTCTCATAGTGTCTTGAGAGACCTGCATATGTTGGAACTGCTGGTACAACTCAGGGTAGGAAGGTATACCTGGAGGTCAGTTTTGCTATGGCTGATATTGATACGGGTGCTGGTGTTGTTCGTGCTGTGGCTGATCATGTGGTGACTGGTTGTGTGGTGGTGGCTCTAGGACCTGATGCTCCTCCATGTTAACGTCTTTGTCCTGTTGGGGTATCAGATCCCATATCTCCCAATTTAGAGCCCTCAGTCTCGGGCCATTTTCTGCATCCACTACCAGACCCATTGCTCTCAAAGATCTCATGTCTACGTCTCCTCCTGCATGAACGATTATTAGACCACTGACTACATCATCTGTCATAATACCCAAATTGTATGCCAGCAGAGTCACATATTCACCACCATGGATTTCACTGCTTGTAGTTCTCCCCGCGCTGTTCATGAAAAATTCAGCCATTCTAGCTGCGAAGTTGACGTACACTCCATTCATTATGGAATATAAGAAAAGAAGATCCGGAGTGGGACAGTTTCCTGCACTGTGTATGCGTCCACAAATGGTGTGACTCATGACATGATGAATAACCCTTAGTAGCGGGTCTCGTAGTCATGAAGCTTTAGCCTTTCTAGCCTCATAGGGTGGTCCAACTGCCACTTGTGCCCAAAAGTTAGCCCGTTGCTGCTCATTATCAAACTTGTAGATATCGGTGAAAAGTTCTGAATCGATGTCTTCAGCTGAGTACATTCCCAGTCTTCTCCCAAGTCTAGCAACTGACCACTTATGCCACTTTCTACCCAACCTGAACTGTATCGTCTCCCTATTTTTAAAGTCTGGATTTTCGCTTCTTGGCTTGTTATAAGTGTACGAAGCGAAAAATTCCAATGTAAACTCAAGATAAACGGGTTGTTCAGTGTTGAACAACCTTGAAATTGGATGCGACATCATGTTGGATAGCCGTTCTTCTAGGTTTAGAGTTGTTAGGGTGGCCCAATTGATCCTTCTTGGTTCCCTAATTTTTCCCCTTCGATTCCATAATGCTTCTAATCTTGCAATCCAGGGACGTTCTTTTGTTTTATTTTCGCTAAACTAGAGGAATCTGTGGTTCATCTGCATACAGGAATACAACAAAATAGGAGCAGAAACAAAAATTTCATTGCTGCCACCGGAACAGGCTGTTTATGACGTTATGTCGTCGTTTCAGCAACCGCACGGTCGTGCGACTGGTCGCACTACCGTGGCAATTCCTGATCAGTGACTGGCTTGTTTCCGGTAATTGGTCTCGCACTGCCGTGCCGATTTGGCACTACCGTGTGACTCAGTATCACAGTTCTGATTCAATGATCTGATGTTGTTTTCGGACCGGCACTGCCATGCCGTTTAAACTGCATTACCTTGTGACCGCTAAAATCATCAGAAAACAGCCCTATTCACTGATTTAAACCTTTATACTTCAAAATCTAACTAGTAATCAGTGAATGGACATCAGAACAGTGATCAGAACGACCGATTTGGCACCAAACATGCCACACCCCGACCTCGTTAAAACAACGAAACCGCAGCGGAAACGTCGGGGAGTGGAGCAACAGAATTATTGTTTCACAACCATGGATTCAAAAGTTTTGTTTTATTTATAGATTAACCATTTACATTGTCTTGAAATTTAAACAAACAAGTTAAACATAGTCTATCATCGTTATTAAGTCACTAAGGCCTCGTCCAGTCCTAACTAAGCATGCATCCTAGCAATCAACATCATTCCACAACACCTGAAACATATGTAAAAACAAAGTCAGCAAAGAAATGCTGGCGAGCACATAGGTTTTAAGTGTCACACCCCGACCGCGTAAAACAACAAATCGCGGCGGAAACATCGGGGCGTGTTGCAACAGAATTAATGTTTCATAACCATGGATACCAAAAAGTGTTTCGTTTTATTAAACATTGAATAATTACATCGTCTGGAAATCTAAATACACAAATTAAACATAGTCTATCATTGTTATTAAGTCACTAAGGCCTTGTCCAGTCCTATGTGAGCATGCATCTTATCAATCGATATCATTCAACAATACCTGAAACATATGTGAAAACGAGGTCAGCAAAGAAATGCTGGCGAGTACATAGGTTTTGTGAAAATAAGATTCATGACTTCTGTTTTAAGAAAATGTTTAGTCATGAACCTTGTAATTTGCTTTGTCTTTGTAAATCATTTGAAAAATAATAAGTTCAGGTGATATGTATAATAAGAGAATAATGCATGATTAAATGAATAACCATGTAAAATGAGTTTATATAAGATAAGTTGTTTGTAAATAAATGTCTTGTGAAAAGTATGTTACTTGTATAAAATGTTCTATGTCTCGAGCTGAAATGATTCAAATAACGCTACAATATGTAATACCATACAAACACTTACATATAGGAAGTACCAGCGGCGTATCCACCATGCTTGTATCATATTCCACACGCATTGTTACTTAATCACTTAATCAAACCAAACCACCAAAGTAATGTTCATGCCCAATGTAAATCATGTAATATGTAACCAAAACCCAACCGTATATCGCTTTGAAGCTAATCGTTTACCCAATTGTTAAAACATCGTGTGAAAACCAATCGTTTACCCAATCGTTAAATTCGTTTTAGGTCGTGAAACTACTTAAATGGTCGTCTCGCTAATAACATTCAAACCTTCTTGACTCGCATTAATAAACCCTTACCAAAGGATAGATTAATAATTCGCATTAATAAACCCTTACCAAAGGATATATTAACATCTCGCATTAATAAACCCTTACCAAAGAGTAAATTAACAATTACAGATTCAGTCGCTACCCACAACACCCACACATAACTACGGGTGTAGTAACTAACGGGATTTGTCAGATCCTATGGTACCATAACCTAATACTGGTCGGCTTGATCATTGCTAATGAATGTCATTTGTTATGTAACTACAACCAACAAGTTTGTTCACTTTATGAAATCGTTATTAGTTTTGTATAAATCGTCTTAATCGTTTTTGAAACCATCGTTATAACATCGAAAACATTTAGCACATATGAGTCACCCCAAAACAATTGAAAGCAGTAAAATAGGGGAATAATGTACTCGCCTGAGAATGCTTAGAGGTCTTGAACAACAACCAAACAAAGCTAGAGAGAGCACGGAATCAGTCGACAATCTAGAACTATATAAATAAACCGGACTTAAATCGGGAGATCGGATAGGATGAGGCTTGGTAAACCAAATGAGTATTGGAACTCATATGATATGGTTTAACAAGGCCTACATACTACAATGAAACCAAACCTAAGTGCTTTCGACCCATCGCGACCCATTAAGGTAGCTTATGCTACTTTAACGCGTCGTTCGCGTGAAACGCGTTCGGGACGTCTAACTAGTCCTATGACAAGTATTTATATGCCTAAACATGTTTAATTATGTTGTATAATCAGTTATGTACAAAAGTTTAGGTTACATAAGCTTAATTACCAATTATACATGAAAAGGGTATTCTGGTAATTTACCTAAGGCATATAAACTACCTATCATACAACTATTCAAACGAAGCGACCATAGGGTATAACCTCGGGAGGTTATTTCCTACCTACTATGGTCACCTAATGTATTTGGTCGGATCTTAATGATCGACCAAACTGGGTCGGGTTCGAAGGTATAAGCGATTTATTAGATCGCTTACCCTACGACCCTAGACAACGTGGTAATCAGTAGGCATAGTCCCAAGGGACTATAACCAACGTGATTACACTCACGTTGCGAAGTTCAAACGAACTTCGCATTGACCATAACTGGTCAATGTAGAAAGTCAAACAAAGTTTGACTTTCAGACTCGAAAGACTCGAAAAGCAATAAAAGAACGAAAGAATACTTACGAAGGGTCCCCGAATGCTAACTTCGATTCAAAAATCTCAGGTATGAAACAATAGTTTCAACTTAGAGTTTCTCAAATCAAAGTTCTTGTAATTTTGAAGCATGGGGGGTGGGGTATTTATAGGATTTCCCGAACCGTTAGGATCGTTTCTTGGAAAAAGTGCTTCAATCTTGGCCATACACTAGCACCCATGGTATTGTAATACCATGTGCCCAAAATACCAGCCCATAGATTCCCAAAACCATGTGCAACAAGTGGGAAGGACTAGATTCGATGTATAAGCAAACATCTTTCAGAAATGACAGTTTTGGTCCCTGTTATGTGTTTATGCCATTTCCGACACTTCTAAGGCCCGTAAAGCCAACTTTAAGGCCCTAAAATGATGTCTAAACATTGTGGACATGAAACATACTAAAAAATATGCCGGATGATGGTTCGTTTGGTCGTACAAACGCGATGTTCGCTTAATTACGACGGAATGCGCATAAGCGCGAAAAACGATCCAAATGACGCAACGAATGGATTTTTGGCAAGCCAAACACTAAAGCATAATATAGTCATGCTTACATAAATTTTTGGATGTCCGGATGTATTCAGAACGTAAGTTATGCGCGAAAGTGCAAACTTGTGCACTTTTTGACACTTTTAGTCCCTGAATGACCCAAAAGTTTATTTTAGCACACCGAACCCCTCAAAGCCTATTTCTAAGCTATGTAAAGGATATTTAAGGTGTGTTTAACTTACGGTCATGTTCCGGAATGTCCGTTACAGTTCAAATTGGCATACTTTCACAGTTTGTCAAGTTTAGTCCCTGTAAGCGAATTAGCTTGTTTTCGGCATACCAAACCTTCCAAAACTTATTTCTAAGTTATGTAAAGGTTATTTAAGGTATGTTAAGCCTATGTCACTATTCCGGAGTGTTTGTTGCATTAAACTGGTTATATTTAGAGGAAACTTGTGAGAGCTTGGAAATATAAAGTTGAAAAGATCGAACAACATTGGTTAGGGTTCTTGAACTTCTAGTAACCTTAATAACATTATGTTTGCAATGTAAGAGGGACACTTATATACAAGTATATGAAGCGTCATTGGTGCGTCCACCGTACCTCCATTACATCGTTCTCATTTCGTTATTTTTGTCACTATCGGTTCTTACACATAATAAATCTTACTGGGTTCCTATGCACTAAATTTCATAATTATGTACGCGTCCATAATTAGACAATTCCTTGCACAGTTCACACAGTCTATTTTATAATGTGTAGGGTAAAACCAAATGAACAAACCTGTGATGAGTGTAACTAGACCGCCATAGAGTCCTTTTAATTAAATCAATAAATGATCTAAATAGACTATCAAGGAGTCTGTTCAGCTACATCACTAGATGTCGTTCTTTAACCAAATTTTGAATCAATCTTTTAGACTAGACCACTCAAGGGTCTCTCATCGAATCATGGAATGGTATTATATAACCCAAGGGTCTTAACTACTACGTAGAAGCCCATAAGGATTTAAGGTAGTACTTTTTGAATATCCTACTATGAATCCCTCATATGAAGATATGAAAGATTCTATGAGGATTTGAAAAATCGTAACACACAAAAACATAGAGGAGAACACATAAACACATATCATATAACCACAAAATTGTTCGTTAATTTGTCTTGTAAATTGCGTACATGCATTTAAAGCACACTAGGAATCCATTCCGTGGATTTCATTTGGTACTTTAAACGTTACCAAGAATCCAACTATAAAGATAGAAAGATTCAAAAAGAAAATTCGATTTCGATTATTAGGAACCGAAGTGTTCGAATTAAGGTACCTAAGGAATCCAATTAAGGACTCTGATTTGAATGATAATCATCCACAAGGATCTAATTGTAAAGATAAAACGATCCCATATGAATTTTAGAAGTTGAAGATGTTTTGAAACCTTGCACTGGATGTGCTTAGGTCAAAACATGATGTAAAATGCTTATGAAGTTGAGATGCTTGATATGTCAAGGCGACATATGAAGCAGAATTTTGAAGGTTAAGTCAATGTATGAGGAAAATATTTTTGAAAACTATGCATGGGGTTCTTTTAAGAAAAATGTGTTTAACGTTTTTGAAACCTTATATATAATATTTTTTGAAATCATAAAGTAGGTGTATTAGGTAGATATATTTACAAAAATGTTTTAAAATCATGCGAGATGAATTTTGAAATTATGTATAAGGTTTTTGAAAGACATGAATGATGCTTTTCGAAATCATGCACTTGATCAGAAAATGTATTGTGTTAATATTGTCTTCAGACTATATGAAATATTTTGAAATTAGAAAGGTTGGTTTTGATAACATGGCCAATGTTTTTGAAATAACATAGACAATGCATCTAGAAAAATTGTTTTCAAACTATATGAAATGTTTTGAGATCAGGAAGATTGTTTTGAAATACTGGTACTGTGTATGTTGAAAAATCAAAACGTAATGGGTATGAGATTTGAAAATACCCTTAGTTATCTAACCAAGGATTTAAAGGCACAGATGTGCGAAAAGCACGATTACTCATAATGTCACTTAATTTTCTGTACTTTGTTTCTTAGAGTGAAACGAGTACTTAAAATTTTTGAGGGAATCATGAGCAATCATTTGAAAGAGAGAAATCACAAGAGTAGTTTGTAAGGTACATAGTTCCTTGATGTAGGTATCATAGGAAAAGCCATACACACCTAGCAGGGGGTTGAGCTGGTTGGTTGGGGACTGCATTACTATTGTGAGCGACCATGGCGAAGTTCTGAGAAGCCTTTCGCTTCTTTGACTTCTTAGGGGATCGTTCATCCATGGTCTTTGATTCCTCGATTGGTTTATTGGCTGATGGTGTTGTCGCCTGACTAGGTCCTGCCTGTCTTGGTGACTCTTGAGTGGCTTCATCCTGGAGATGATACATGGCAGTAGCTAATTCAACAGTCTTCAGGACTACTTCGCCTATTCGCTGAGCGAATTTTGGCTGCTTGCTCAGATATCTGGGCGTCATCGTGATGAAGAGACATTCTTGAAGAAAAAGAAAGGCATAGGGAGAAACAGGTGAAAGATTATTGGACAATCAAAACAGAATGATAACGCATGAAGATTGCGATCATTTGTTTGTTACCTAAGGCAAACAAATGAGACGGTGACTGATCAAAGTAAATGGGTCAAAAATAATGTATCGCGAAGACATGCTCGCCTATAAGTGAACACTCACTTACGACTCTATACAAGCACTAGACTAAAAGTGACGAGCTAAACATGTTTAGCTAAGTTAGAAAACAGGTTTGATATCAAAACAAAGTGTTTTGATACCCAAAAATAGCTTCGTCTCAAAATACGCTAAAACACGTACTTTGACCGAAACTTTGACTCGTCACTTCGACTAATCGACGTGGTAATCAGTAGGTATAGTCACACGGGACTATATCCATCGTGATTACGCTCACGTCGCAAAGTTCGAACGAACTTTGTGTTGACCAACTCATGGTCAAAGCAGAAAGTCAAACACGGTTTGACTTTCGTGCTTGAAAAGCATAAAAAGCATGAAAGAAACTTACAAAAGGTCCAAGCAAGGAAGTTTTGATTCAAATTACTCAGGTATGGATTATAAACCCCAACTTAGAGAAGATTGAATCAAAATTTGTGAGTTGCAAGAATGAAATCGAGTGGGTATATATAGATTTTGAAGAACCGTTAGGATCGTTTCTCGTAATTCGTGCTTTAATCCTAGCCATCCAAGTGTTACCCATTGTTTACAAAACATGGGGAACTCAAAAACCATAAAATGGTATTGCAAAACAAGGATCAAAACCATCAAAACCAGCTCAAAAGACCAGATTCAATGTTTCTGTCTGACAGATTGTCTTACGCGCCCCTCCTAGCATAGTTTGGCAGATTGTCACTTTTGGTCCCTGCAAGCCCAAAACCTGGTTTTTGATGCATTTTTGACATGTTTAAGCCTCGTTAACCCCATTTCAAGGCTCTAAAGTGAAGTTAAAGTATAGGGAACTTAAAATATGCTCAAAAACACCTCGGATGTCGGTTCGTTTGGTCGTACGGTTGCGTTATTCGGTTAATTACGATGAAAACTCGAACGAATGCAAAAACGATCCAAATTACCCGGCGAAAGGTATTTTTGCATTCCAATAACTAAAATAAAATATTTTAATGATTACAAAAATTTTTGGATGTCCGGATATATTCAGAACGTAAGATATGCATGAAAATGCAAACTTATGCACTTTTTGAAGCTTTTAGTCCCTATTGATCAAATAAGTTTATTTTCGCATACCAAAGCCTTCAAAGCCTATTTCTAAGCTATGTAAAGGATATTTAGGGTATGTTTAACTTATGATCAAGTTCCGGAATGTTCGTTACTGAACAAATCGGCATACTTTTGCAGTTTAACTTATGCAAAGGTTATTTAAGGTATGTTAAGCCTATATCACTGTTCCGGAGTGTTTGTCGTGTTAAACTGATTATGTTTACGCATCAGCTTACGTATAACTTTCCAGAAAGCGATTTAAAGCTTGAAATCGAACTCGAATCAAATCGTAAAATCATCAAACACAAATACGCACATAATAACACCAAAACACATCGTTTTATTGATAATTGATATTGTTTTACATCGTACATCGTTTACAGAGCACAGATGTCACAGTCTCCCCTACTTTATGAAATTTCGTCCCGAAAGTTTAACTAGAGGAAACTTGTGAAAACAAGTGTGGATATTTCGCTTTCATTTGGTCCTCACGTTCCCAAGTAAACTCTGGGCCACGTTCGGACTCCCAACGAACCTTGACTAATCGAATTCGCTTGTTCTTCAACTGTTTAATTTCACGGTCCACTATCTCCACGGGTTTCTCGACAAAGTGCATCGTTTCATCAACTTGAATTTCGTCGAGCGGAATGTGAAGATCAGTATCGGCTAAACACTTTCGCAAATTGGACACGTGGAATGTTGGGTGAATATTCCCGAGTTCAGGAGGTAGCTCTAATTGATAGGCAACCTTTCCGATTCTTTCAACAATCTTAAATGGTCCAACGTATCGTGGTGCAAGTTTTCCTTTCTTTCCAAATCTCACCACTCCCTTCCAAGGGGATACCTTGACTAGGACACAGTCTCCGATTTGAAATTCCAAGGGCTTGCATCGCATATCCGCAAAACTCTTTTGATGGCTTCTAGCTGTCAGAAGGTTATCGTGAATCTTCTTGATTTTATCTGTTGTTTCCAGTATGAGTTCAGGTCCAGTAAGCTGAGCTTCACCGATCTCATTCCAACAGACAGGTGAACGACATTTTCGACTGTATAAAGCTTCGAACGGTGCCATATTAATACTAGCATGATAACTATTGTTGTAAGAGAACTCGATCAACGGAAGATGAGAATCCCAATTACCACCAAAGTCTATCACGCATGCTCTAAGCATATCCTCCAATGTTTGTATCGTCCTCTCAGATTGTCCATCTGTTTGGGGATGATAAGCAGTGCTTAGATTTAGTTGGGTTCCCATAGCAGATTGCATGGTCTTCCAAAATATAGATGAAAATCGAGCATCACGGTCAATAATGATATCCAAAGGAACACCATGTCGAGATACAATCTCATCAACATAAATCTTGGCCAGTTTATCAGCAGATAGATCCTCACGAATCGGTATAAAATGAGCTGACTTCGTTAATCGATCGATGACTACCCAAATAGCATCGTGACCTCTAGATATACGTGGTTACTTTGTGATGAGATCCATAGCAATGTTCTCCCACTTCCATACCGGTATCTCTGGTTGTACAAGCAAACCAGATGGTCGTTGATGTTCAGCCTTGACTTTGAGACAAGTTATTAGGATTATTATAATTATTAATTAAATTCAGAAATTAAAAAGTTTTAATTCCATTGAACCGGTCAAGGACGGGACTCGAACCCGCGCCTTCCCGCAAACAAAGCACGCGCACAAACCAACTGGTCTACCAGTTGGGATGTGTTATAATATAGATTATATTATGTATATATATATATATATATACCCATTAAAACATATCTGTATATATATATACAAAACAACAGGTCGTGGATCTCGACGAAAACCCACCAAATCCGACCAAAATCGAATTTTTCCACTTTCTTCATCACTTTTAACCTAACCCATTATGATTATAATTCTTTTCCTTAAACAATTCGCACTTAGAACGCATTAAACGGACAATAACCAGGATATATTTTAAAAATTAAAAGTAGTACAATCCACTACTGTTTGTCAAATCTGAGATCGAATTGGAATGCTATATAAGTCCCTCAGACTCCCACGAACCTCTTACACCCTTCACAATCCACCAACACTTCGCATATTCCCGAATTTAAACTTGCAACTCACCGGAACAGTAACACCTCGCCGAAATTAGTCGAACCGTCGATCCAGACGATACCGGTTAGTTTTTATCTGGTCATTTAGTTCAAATATGCTTGTACAATGATTCCTTAAAGTTAATTTGGATACAACATAGGTTTCCCGTAGAATTGAAAGGTTTGACTTTTCTGTTTGACTCGGTCTAAACAATTGGGGAAGATGACCAATTTCCATTTCTGTATTTATTTTATTTAAACTAAACTTAAACATAACCACCAGGCCTGGCCCAGTGGTTGTGTTTGTTTGTTTGCAACCGGTTGACCCGGGTTCGAATCCGGGGACAACCAAACCTTTTTATTCTTTTTATTTTTAATACTTTTAATATTTCAATAATTTTTATAACATTATTAGACACTGTTACTTTTATTAAAAATATAAAGTTAGTCAATTTATTTATAAAACTAATTTTTATGATATTAAAACAGTTTGTTATTAAATATTTCATAATAAATCAATTTTCAAGAAATAAATACTGAAATTTTTATGATAATTATTTTAAGTGATAAACATTATAAAAATAATATTTTTACTGTTATTTTATATAATTTTGATATTTATATAATTAAATCAGTTTTAATACTTATGAATATAATTTAATTTCGTGTAATTAAATTATATAACTATATAATTTATATCCAAAATTATTTTAGACTTATTACTGAGTTTATATAAACTTAGAATCTGAATTTTTATTATATTTAATTATTTAGATAATTAAACTTATATAAACTTATTCATTGATATTTTAAACAAATTAATTCATTTTAATTTTTTAAAATGAATCCAGGGCTATAATATTTATTTTAGATCAGTAATATTCAAGTTCAATAATTAAAATTATTAATTTTAATTATTCTATTTTAATATAATTATTTTGATAATTAGTTATATAATTATCATATTTAATCTTTTAAGCAATATATTTATCATATACCATTTTAAATATATATTTAGCCATCTAAATTAATTTATAATTTTTATAAATTAATAATATCACTTGTAAATATTTTGGTTATAATCAATTATTTAACTATGTTATTTAATTAAACTAGTTAATTATATTTGATTTATTATTACAAATGTTTATATTAAATCAATTGTATAATTTTGCAATTTATGTTAATTGAAAATGTTCTTATAAATAATTCCTTTATATCATACTCATTTTCCGAGTTCTCTATTAGGTTATCCAAATCACATAATCACCGTTTATCCAAACCCTATTAAATTCTATAGATTTAGGATTTCCGTTAAAAAACAATTAAACACTTTTATTGATACAAATTCTATATTGTTGCATGTTCAATCTATTAGAGTGACGTGGAAATCTTGTTCCCAAAAACTCTTACAATTACATACGTGTTTGGACTTACCCGCAATCAAGGTGAGTTCATAGTCCCTTTTTACAATTATTTTTGGGATGAAACATATGATACGATGTGATACAAACTTATTTGATATTTGTGGATATCCCGATTGTCCTTGCATTTGCTTAATACTTGTTTTTGTTGCTTTAACGCGTTTACGTTCATTAACTTGCAAAAGCCCAACGATTATATTGTAGCGCTATAGATGTGACACCCCATCTCACTTCCAGTGAAACTATTTGTTGCAATTGTTGTTGTTGATACTCATGTGAAACTTTTTGGAAGTGTGGTGATAGACCCGTGTTACGTCATAAGGAAGGTTTGAATGTACCACCAAGTGACTACTTGTATTACTCTTTTGCTTAAAGACATATCACATGCCACAGTGTTAAACCATTTTCATATCACATTGTTATTTTTGCCTAACAAAACCTATGAATTCACTCAACCGTTTGTTGACCCAATATTTTTCTAACATATGTTTCAGGTGACAATGTTTGATGCTATGATTTGCAAGAATATTTCATATAGGATTGATCAAGATTTATGCCTTATATTAAATCCGAATCTATCATTTGTGAAGCAATTTGTTATGATGTATTTTGTTTATGTACTCTTATTTACTCGGATGTGAATGCAATCTCTTTAATTGAATCTACACTATATTTCAACTTAATTTAATCATCATGTGCTCAAATGCATTCTGCCATGTTTCGTGATGCCCTTGACTTTTCCGCCACCGATCAGGGTGTCACAGATTGGTATCAGAGCCATGGTTATAGGGATTTAGGTTATTAGTAATACTTTGACCTAGACTATAACTTACCTAGGACACTTTCCATTAGCAAACTCTTCCGTTATCTTTGCCTTTGTTTTCATCCATATCCTTATCTTTTGTAACCAATGCCTCGTCACCGCGGATCTCATCTTTAGATTTTACAAATGCTCATCACCTATCCTTAGGTGATTATTTTCAAAACCTCTTCTGATTTTTAAATTCTCATCAAAGTCTTGGGCTCTAATAACGAACTCGTGCAATCTGGAAGGGTGGATGCCTGTATTCGGGGTTTTCTGTCTAGGCAAGCACTTCGTATAAATTCCAACTCGAGGAACCAGTTGTGCTTACCTGGGAATTCTTTGGATGAGTGTCCACTTATAGGCTAAAGCATGACTTCACTAAGTTATAAGAAACCAACTACTTTGACTTGTCATTGATGTCGTTTATTCGTGGAATAAATGATATCCATCTTGTTGCGTGTTTTCTCTTATCCTCATTGATTTTATGAAACTACTTTATCTCATTATGAAATCACCATGATCTTATGTTTTACCTACCTCATGTAGATGCCTCCTCGACGTGCACCACAAGACAATGTCCCGAACACAGAATTGGCAGCTCTTCTTGTTCAACAGATAGCTGCAGTACTTCCCGACCTTGTAACACAACTTTCTCAAGCCACCAACGGACAAAGTAGCAGCAGAACCAACGGAAACCATCATGACACTCCATGCAACTTCAAACAATTCAACTCCTGCCACCCCACTAAGTTTACGGGGAATGAAGGTGCTACTAGACTCCTTCAATGGACCGAAAGTATGGAGAATACATTCCGCCACAGTCAGTGTACAAATGAACGCAAGGTCGAATTTGCTTCTAGCGTCTTCCAAAAGAGGGCGATAACTTGGTGGAATGGAATCATGAAGGATCCCACAGCCGAAGTTGCTATGGCTTTGACCTGGGAAGAATTGAAAGTTCTCATGTTAAAGGAATTCTGCCCGCGAAATGAAATGAAAGCACTGGAAGATGAGTTCCATGACCTTAAACAAGATAGTGGAGAAAACCGTGCTTATATAAACCGGTTCGAAGAATTGTGCATTCTTTGTCCCACAAACCTAGCTCTCGATCGCTTGATCGAGAAATTCATTAGTGGACTGCCTAGTTGCATCAAGCACATAGTGACTGGAAGCAGACCAGCCACACTTCGAGACGCTTATGAACTCTCTGCTATCTTGACGGATGCTCAAGTCAAGGAATGGAACTTATCCCGAAAGAGCGACAAGAAGACACCATCCAAAGCTGTATCCGACCCTATCAAAGCGGCAAATGATGGAGCCCAATCTTCGAGGAAAACCAGGAATGCAAACAAATGCAAAGTAGTCAGAAACTTTGCCATTACAACTCCTGCTCCCGCCAACCAGGCTCCTCCTGCCAAGAAGCCATATGTTGGTAAAGCACCGTTATACAACCGTTGTAACTACCATCATCAAGCCTGTTTTCCTTGTAAACAGTGCACAAGTTGTGGGCGCTTTGGTCATCTTGCAGCCACATGCCTTACACATTAAGTTGTTGCTCCTCCGGCTATTCAAGCTGCTGCACCACCGCGTTATCCCGTTGGAACTTGCTTCAATTGCGGTGATCCGAATCACTTCAAAAGGGAATGTCCCAAACTTGCAAATGCTCAACCCGCTAGAGGTCGTGCATTCAACTTGTGCCGCAAATAATGTGGTCAACGGTACGTTTCTCGTTAACAATCGCTATGCTTCTGTTTTGTTTGATCCGGGTGCAAATAGGAGTTTTGTTTCACTTGAGTTTGAACCTTTGCTTGCCTTACCACGTACAAAACTGAGTGAATCATTTGAAGTTATAGTAGCTAGTGGCGATCACTCCGTGTTAAATTCTGTCATTACCAATTATGAACTTGAACTTCATGGCCATGTTTTTTTGATCAACCTTATTCCCATGAAACTTGGATGTTTTGATATCATAGTAGGCATGGATTGGTTAGCTCCAAATCATGCCGAAGTTGTTTGTCATGATAAATTCGTTCGTTTGCCATTGTCGTCTGGTGAAGTTCTGAAGGTCTATGGGGAAGGACCCTATAAAAGACTCAACCTCATATCTTGCGTGCAAGCTCAGAAGTATTTGCGCAAGAACTATGTGGATTTCCTAGCCCACGTGGGGGTGAAGAAGGAAGAAACCAAGAACATTAAAGATATTCCAATCATTCGAGATTTTCCTGAAGTTTTTCCCGATGATCTACCTGGCTTACCTCCCGTGCGTCAAGTAGAATTTCGTATCGATCTTGTTCCTGGTGCTATTCCTATTGCCAAATCTCCCTATCGTCTTGCACCTTCGGAAATGCAAGAACTTGCTAACCAACTTCAAGAGCTTTCTGACAAAGGTTTCATTCGCCCCAGTTTTTCTCCTTGGGGAGCTCCAGTTTTGTTCGTCAAGAAGAAAGATGGTTCCATGCGTATGTGTATCGATTACCGTGAGCTGAACAAACTCACCATCAAAAACCGTTATCCCCTGCCTCGCATTGATGATCTCTTCGATCAATTACAGGGTGCCACTTACTTCTCAAAGATCGACTTACGCTCTGGTTATCACCAACTACGCATTTTTGAAGACGACATTCGTAAAACCGCTTTTCGCACACGCTACGGTCACTATGAGTTCACCGTTATGCCATTCGGTTTAACCAATTTCCCTGCGGTGTCACACCCCTATAATACCACCTAGGGAGTACCCTGATAGGCGTGTGACGTACCGAGAATGAGCCACTAATTACATGGAACCCTTGCAAGTTTCTAAATAAAGTTCCCAATCATTAATAAAATACCATCAATAAGTTTAAATGAAAACCAATATGTTCAGCGAAAGCAAATAAAAGAAATCATAGTTTAATTGTTTCAAGTCAAATGTATGTACTAAACCCATCATTCGTATCCAATCAGCGTGACCCATGACCACTCCAGCTACTTCAGACAGCAAGTTTCACATCCAAGTACTCTAACGACCTGCGAGCATGCAACAAGTGTATCAGACAACGCTGGTGAGTTCATGGTTTTACGAAAACATTAGTCACCGAGGGATTAGTTAATCCATTGAATTTAATTCAGAAAGTAATGTTGATAATATCTCGATACTGAACAAGATGGCTCCTGATGTTTGTTTTGCCCTTTCCCCAGTGCTCCTATCAAAGCACTGGGCCCGACTGGGTCATTAGTTCACAACCGTCCTCCCCGGTACGGCGTGAGGGTGCCACACCTAAGTAGTGCTATCAACTAATAACCTCGTTGCCTCCCCGGCAACTGTCGGTAGATGTAAGGGGTCTTATGTGATAGAAACTGAGTATAATAACAAACATCCCAATAAACAAGCGTTCCTCCCCGGAACGTTACCCGATATCCCTCCCCGGGATGCATGCTTGGAAAAAGAGCAGTGAACTCACCTTAGAGTGCTCGGTAGGATTAATTACTCGTTTAACCAAACAATCAACCAAGTCCTATGATAATTGCACATATAACAGTCAATATGCATACATACTCGGTACGTGTCATTCCACATTTATTCATCAATAAGTGCACACAATACACAAGTAGTGACATTCATCAACCTGTACACCAACTTATTCAGTTAAGCACAAAGTATATGAATTCATTAATGAAGGCAATATATCATATTATGTGACCCCACACTAAACAACTCGATGCACAACTAACTAAACTGCGCGGCCCAATAGCTTTAGACTTAGCCCAACAGTTAGCACCAACCACTGAACAAGATAACCCAAACATTATGCCCAGCCCGCAAGTACACATTTAAACAGGATGACCCTACGTGCACTAAAAGAGAGTGCAGTCCAATATCCATTAAGTCAGTCTAACAAGTTTAACAATTCTTTTAACAACCTTCGGCTGAGCAAACATGTTCACAATTTGTTAAAGTATTCGGCCCCACTTACATCATATGGATTTATTAGTTTATTTATAACAGCCCCTTTAGTTATGCATACATATATATTATCGGCCCAATAACACCCATTCATATCAATTCAGCAAAAACCCAAAGTATATTAATTCAAGGTAACAAACAATCACATAATTATAACATCATCAGAGTAGCAAATAATACCTACTTGTAATATGAACATCATCAAACAGTGACCTTTTATAATAATTAACAATTCAAAGCCATTAACCATATACCTCTACTTCTCAACAGAAATAGTCCGGTTCATCCTCACCTAATAACATTACCCAATAACAACATCAACCCAACAATATATGTATTAGCCGGTTAAGGTGTTCGGTCCAACTAGTATATATATATATAACCCAGTTTAATGGGTATGGTCCGGCTATCACAACAAGCCCAGTTCACATTTAAAGCCCAATGTAAATTCAACAAAACTGTGAAGTCCAGTCCATGAGTGCATGGCCCAGGTAGTGAACTCTTGACCCAATGATTCCTTTCCGTAGTTTCTCAAAACATCATCACTAATCTCGATTACTTTGGTTACACGATGAGTAACAGGTATGAAATCTAATTTTACCAGATCCAACAATTTCACTACCTACCACATACTCCTAATTAACAACAAATACTTAACCTGATTAATGATCCATTACCGAGGCCCCTTATTATTATTTAATTCACAACCAAACATTAACAATCCAATTGACCAGCCAAGTAAATTATCATTCATACCCACATACATAATTCTTTTTGTAATTACCTAATATGAATTTATAGTTGCAAGCCTAGCTTTATTTGATTACAACAGCCCCTATGATCTTACTACAATTGGTTCATTATCAAATTAAAGAATTCATCAACCACTAACATACACATGATTTCTACATCATAAATTAAGGTTGCAAACATTCATGCACATCGATGATAAGTCACATAATTACACACCACAGCCAAAAACATTTAGATAACTTTCTGTAATCACACATAACCGATAGGAAGTTGCATGAACACGGGATGAACTTACTAACCAGATTTCTATCACACAAAATAAGAGGAGATCCGCAGGGAAGAATCTTGATTCGTACACACCGATCCAAAAGAGCAGGAGGGAATATTAGGGTTTGTTACCGTTTCTCCAAAAAAGCACGTAACAAATTACTACCCCCCCTCCTTCATGCACGTATTAAAACACTTAGATTGGGGCTTTGGTTTGGACCTGATTCATTGTGTGGGCCGAGATGGGACAACAAGTGTGGACCAAGATGAAATAGAAGTGATATGATAGTTTAAAGAGTGTGGTTTGCGGCCCAAATGCAGGTGGCCCAAACGCACTAACAACCGGCCCAAACACTAGTTATGCGATACAATGAAACCCACCCGTACCATCACTCACACCCAATAATCATTTATGTTTAACAAGTTTAACAAAATCCCGAGCGTTATCAGATTCACTAAAATGAAGAGTATGCAAAGAAGTGATAATAGCGAGGAATCGGAATCACAAGATTGAAAGACACTAACCGTAAAGTTCGGGTTGTCACATCATCCCCAACTTGAAAGAAATTTCGTCTCGAAATTTGCTAAGTAACCCAAAGCGACAAGGTGTTAAATCAGAATGACTGTGGATTTTCCGCAGGTGCCACATCATCCCCAACTTGAAAGGGAATTTCGCCCCGAAATTCACCAGTGGCATCGGATTCAGTTTGGTTGATTTGGAATAAGTGCGAGTACTTGAGCATCATTTGATCCTCGCGTTCCCATGTGAACTCCAGCCCATGTCTTGAGTTCCAACGAACTCTCACGATTGGAATTCGACTATGATAACGAAACTTGACTTCCTGGCCCATGCCTACGATAGATTCCTTGACAACTGCGACTTGTCGTTCACCTTAGACTCTAGTAAGGGTAACAAGTGCTTCCTCAAACAAACACTTCTTTAGGTATAAGACATGATTAACATCGTGGACGTTACTCAATTTTCGAGTAACCCAAGTTTGTGAGCCATGTCACCGATTCGTTCCAGAAATCCAAATGTTCCAACGTATCGTAGACTAAGCTTGCCATGTTTTCCATAGGGTATCGCACCCTCCCAGGGTGAGACTTTCGATTATGACACGTTCTGCTACAACGAACTCCCAGTGTTTCATAAGCTTATCAGCTTTCCTAACAGTCACGCGTTGCTGTCAAACGATTTCCGATCTAAACCATCTTCCCAAGGGTATCCAAGTACAAGTCCTGGACCTGCGATTACATTGTCACCCTCCTTAATCCAACAAGGAGATGAGCGTACTGTCCATGCAATGATTCAAACAGAACTGTCTGAATACTAGAATGGTAACTGCTACGGTAGAACTCAGCCAAAGGTATGCGTCCTTCAAATTTTGACTAACTCAATCACACATGCCCGCAACATGTCTTCGAGTGTCAAGATGGTTCGTTTACGTTAATCGTTTGCCCTACCGTGATAAGCAATGCTCATGTCTAAACGTGAGCCAAGGGTGTTTTGTTTTGTCTGCCATAAATCAGGCATAGTTCAAAATCAAAGGTTTCAGGAGTTGACACCTCGTGCCTAAAAACCGCCCCTCTCAGAGGAATATTCACAAACTGTGGAGACTCGTCAGCTTCCCTGATTTGCAAGAAAGTGTGCTAGTTACATGAGTCAATCAACGATCGCCCAGGTGATATTGTTCCCATTCGGAGTTTTTGGTAAACCAGTGACAAAGTCCATGGTCGTATGTTCCAATCTCCAAATAGGTGTTTCTGATTACCTAAGCAAACCAGGAGGTTTCTTATGTTCCACCTTGACTTTCGCATAAGTCAAACGTCGTTCGCATGCTTCAAGCCCAGTTGCCAGTACAAGATCCCTCTGATCAAATCCAGATGACCGGCATATCGAGGCTGGTGTGCTTCGCTCAACACAAGTTCCCTCGGATTGCTGTACAGTAGAATTCATATTTGTTCCATGAAGTAGCAAGTACTGTCCGCCTTGCCAAAAGGTGCTCCTCCATGCCCCGCATGGACCCAACTAAAAAATCCTCTTCCTTCAGCACTTCAGTTTGAACAGGGCGAGTTTGATCAAGCAAGTTAGAGTTGATAATGAGTTGCATAACTCGTGTACGTTCAGGTCCCATCCAGCGGTGTCATTGGTTGCTTCAGCTCTCTCGATCATAGATACACGGGAGGCCCTTGTGATCGGTCTAGGTAATGCATTTGGTACCGCCCAAGCAATGCCCCCACTTAATCTAAAGCCTTGGTTTCCACCCCAGGTTGCGACGCATGTAAATCTTCTTGTAAACCCACCGAGTAACTTGTT
This sequence comes from Helianthus tuberosus, assembly GCA_030545235.1. Taxonomy (NCBI): domain Eukaryota; kingdom Viridiplantae; phylum Streptophyta; class Magnoliopsida; order Asterales; family Asteraceae; genus Helianthus; species Helianthus tuberosus. The sequence continues at coordinate 103,813,837 of CM060424.1, read as the reverse complement.
ACTCTCTTCGGGTTGCGTCAGCGTGTACCTAGGACTCTGATTCGAACCGTCATGGTATATCACTAAGTCACCCGCACCCTCGGGTAAAGACGATGTTCAGTGCATTATAGAGTTGAACTCCAAATGCTAAAAGGACGTTCTCTTGTTTTTTTTCCACGAACACAACACCCTGCTGTGCTAAAGAGGTTTAAACTGCACGATATTCGAAAATCCGGTGATGAATCTACGATAGTATCCAGCGAACCCAAGAAATCGCTGTATCCCCGAAGGAAGCCTTGGTGCCGACTAGTTTCCAGCAAAATGGATCCTAGCAAGATCCACGCGTATTCTCACTTCGTTGGTTACGTGGTCAAATGCATCTCTCGAATCTAGATGCTACACTAAACAAGACTTCGCACGAAATGGCTCCTCCCTCAGGAGCGCTAAAATAAGATACAGATATCGCCTATTATGTTCCTTTCTCCTGGAAATGATTCAACACGTTGTCAATAAGCGTAGTCGATTCATGTGATCCATGCAGCTGCCGGTGTGATGATTAGCCCAGAGGTTTTGGAATACAACGTCGCAATGGCCACCCTGCGTCTGATTTGCCGTTGTGAAAACATTCTTCCCTCTGGACTCCCATCCGATGATAGTTCATTCGTTGATTATTCCTCGAATGGAGGCTTGACCCTCACACTGGTAGGCAGGTTGCTAATACATGATCGAGGCAAACGGTTCTTATTGTCTCCTTACTAAGTTCTGGATAATCAGTACACATACGAAAAGGCTTAACTTCACGGATATAACTGGGGCTCCCCAAAGCGAGAAACTAGGTCCGACAAACTCCTGTCCAGTATTTCCTGTAGTTGGTTAAACAGTTCTTGCAACCCTCCTGTGCAAAATGGTACAAAGTAAGAGTATTCAGAGTTGCCTCTGTCGTGTGACCAACTGAGATTCCGACTAACAGTTGTGCAAGTAATCCTGAAAGTTCTTCGAGTAGCACGCCGAGGGGAGTCACGAACAATTGGTGGATCCCCGATCCTATTTTCCTTAGCCTGACAATCAGAAACGGTTGCTAACATAGCGGGGTAATCCCTCTGTAGACACTTCTGTCTTTTCATTGCAGAATTGATGCTAACCTTTACACAACTCTGGTACTTTGGAACAGATGACGATTATCCACACCAAATTTTCTTCTCACAAGGTATGTCTGCGCGATTTCTGAATAACCAATCCACACTAACTACTGCATTGTAACCATCAGGGGTAGTAGAAGGAAGGTCGATGTCGAACACCTGTCCCCCAAGGTCGAGTTTGCATCCTAGTGAACATATAAGGCTTCAACTAAATTGCATCAGCCGACTCCACAACAGGTTCGGTTCCAAGAAGCATCAGGGTTAAACAGAACAGAGACGAAGCGAATAGCTACCCATCCAAGCTATCGTGTTGCTATTACGCCTGGAATAGCCTATGCCAATGCTAAATGTCCTTCCATGAGCTTCATTTCCAGTGTTGTTTTCGTCACGAGAATTTCCAGTACTGCCGTCGTTCCCTTGGTTGTCGTCACCTTGACTTAACACAGTCAATCCTTGTCGAGGTCACCTTTGTTTCCATACTGTAAGCTACGACCACGAGTACCTTGATGTTGCCGCGACTGTTGCCTGTAATATCGTTTCCTGTAATGGTGTCCTGCGTCTTTTCACCAACAAGGTCCATCTTTTCACATTCAGTGCCACGTCCTAAGGCACTACTCATGGTGCGGGCGGTTACACAGTCCGCTCTATAGTCAATCATCATCGATTTTGTCCCGATTGGTTTGTAAGAGTCGACTCCCATGAGTCGCTGGCTGGGGTTAAGGATTCGATTGGAGTCAAATTGTTGTTGTTTGTTTCCGGTAACTAGGGTCGTTCAAATGCTGAAATCGGTAAGGTACTACGTTTACCCTCTTATCCATCGTTCTTGCAAGTTGACTGAGTAATACATGGTATATCGCGAGAGTGTTGCAGAAGTGATCGCACTTCGGGATCTAAGGCGTCAACATGCTAAGTTCTGGCAAACAAAGATAAGTGAGGAAAGTATAGTCCAATCATTTGACGCTGAGCCATCCAAATCAGGGACGTTCGTACTAGCACCTAACATTCTACACAGTTCGCTTGGCGTTCAGATGTGTGATCAGGTGATACTCGATAGCATCAAGATTCATAAAGATTCAGAAAGGGGTGAAAAAAATCATGTTTGAGTAGGAGACAGTCACTGCTATGACTCCTATAGACTGCTGAGTTCTAACATAACCTCAATTAACAGAGCGCAACCACTGTCACACTCGTTAAGCCTCACTGGGACTCACATGCACCCCACATTATTATTATGTGTGCACCCATAATAATAAGGCAATTTGCATGCTTATCCCAATGCCTCTTAACTCGCGCTAAAAGGTTCCCCGAATTCGAGCAATAAGAGAGATGACGCCACAACATAGATCATGAAAGTTCAAGAAGAGCCGCACTCTTAAAACATGTAACATGGGTTGGTAACATAGAAGTTCATACTGCAGTGCTAAATGTGCATTCACGTGTGATGTTATTCACAAGCAAACACTAGACATACTATGCAATAGTAAACGAGAAACAAACCTTGCAGTCTGGAGCTGAGTGTCATGGTCGATTTCAGATCTATTCGGTTATAGTCTGGTTTTATAAAAATGTTTTGAAACCAAGTTCACTATAACCAGTGGCTCTGATACCAAACTGTCACACCCCCAAAATACCACCTAGGGAGTACCCTGATAGGCGTGTGACGTACCGACAATGAGCCACTAATTACATGGAACCCTTACAAGTTTCTAAATAAAGTTCCCAATCATTAATAAAATACCATCAATAAGTTTAAATGAAAACCAATATGTTCAGCGGAAGCAAATAAAAGAAATCATAGTTTAATTGTTTCAAATCAAATGTATGTAATAAACCCATCATTCGTATCCAATCAGCGCGACCCATGACAACTCCAGCTACTTCAGACCGTAAGTTTCACATCCAAGTAATCTAACGACCTGCGAGCATGCAACAAGTGTATCAGACAACGCTGGTGAGTTCATGGTTTTACGAAAACGTTAGTTACCGAGTGATTAGTTAATCCATTGAATTTAATTCCAAATGTAATGTTGATAATATATCGATACTGAACAAGACGGCTCCTGATGTATGTTTTGACCTTTCCCCCAGTGCTCCTATCAAAGCACTGGGCCCGACTGGGTCATTAGTTCACAACCTTCCTCCCCGGTATGGCGTGAGGGTGCCAAACCTAAGTAGCGCTATCAACTAATAACCTCGTTGCCTCCCCGGCAACTGTCGGTAGATGTAAGGGGTCTTATGTGATAGAAACTGAGTATAATAACAAACATCCCAATAAACAAGCGTTCCTCCCCGGAACGTTACCCGATATCCCTCCCCGGGATGCATGCTTGGAAAAAGAGCAGTGAACTCACCTTAGAGTGCTCGGTAGGATTAATTACTCGTTTAACCAAACAATCAACCAAGTCCTATGATAATTGCACATATAACAGTCAATATGCATACATACTCGGTATGTGTCATTCCACATTTACTCATCAATAAGTGCACACAACACACAAGTAGTGACATTCATCAACCCGTACACCAACTTATTTAGTTAAGCACAAAGTATAAGAATTCATTAATCAGGGCAATATATCATATTATGCGACCCGACACTAAACAACTCAATGCACAACCAACTAAACTGTGCGGCCCAATAGCTTTAGACTTGGCCCAACAGTTAGCACCAACCACTGAACAAGATAACCCAAACATTCTGCCCAGCCCGCAAGTACACATTTAAACAGGATGACCCTACGTGCACTAAAAGAGAGTGCAGTCCAATATCCATTAAGTCAGTCCAACAAGTCTAACAATTCTTTTTAACAACCTTCGGCTGAGCAAACATGTTCACAATTTGTTAAAGTATTCGGCCCCACTTACATCATATGGATTTATTAGTTTATTTATAACAGCCCATTTAGTTATGCATACATATATATTATCGGTCCAATAACACCCATTCATATCAATTCAGCAAATAACCCAAAGTATATTAATTCAAGGTAACAAACAATCACATAATTATAACATCATCAGAGTAGCAAATAATACCTACTTGTAATATGAACATCATCAAACAGTAACCTTTTATAATAATTAACAATTCAAAGCCATTAACCATATACCTCTACTTCTCAATAGAAATAGTCCGGTTCATCCTCACCTAATAACATTACCCAATAACAACATCAGCCCAACAATATATGTATAGCCTGTTAAGGTGTTCGGTCCAACTAGTATATAAATATAACCCAGTTTAATGGGTATGGTCCGGCTATCACAACAGGCCCAGTTCACATTTAAAGCCCAATGTAAATTCAACAAAACTGTGAAGTCCAGTCCGTGAGTGCATGGCCAAGGTAGTGAACTCTTGACCAAATGATTCCTTTCCCTAGTTTCTCAAAACATCATCACTAATCTCGATTACTTTGGTTACACGATGAGTAACAGGTATGAAATCAAATTTTACCTGATCCAACAATTTCACTACCTACCACATAATCCTAATTAACAACAAATACTTAACCTGATTAATGATCCATTACCGAGGCCCCTTATTATTATTTAATTCACAACCAAACATTAACAACCCAATTGACCAGCCAAGTAAATTATCATTCATACCCACATACATAATTCTTTTTGTAATTACCTAATATGAATTTATAGTTGCAAGCCTAGCTTTATTTGATTACAACAGCCCCTATGATCTTACTACAATTGGTTCATTATCAAATTAAAGAATTCATCAACCACTAACATACACATGATTTCTACATCATAAATTAAGGTTGCAAACATTCACGCACATCGATGATAACTCACATAATTAAACACCACAGCCAAAAACATTTAGATAACTTTCTGCAATCACACATAACCGATAGGAAGTTGCATGAACACGGGATGAACTTACTAACTAGATTTCTATCACACAAAATAAGAGGAGATCCGCAGGGAAGAATCTTGATTCGTACACGCCGATCCACAAGAGCAGGAGGGAATATTAGGGTTTGTTACTATTTCTCCAAAAAAGCACGTAACCAATTACTCCCCCCTCCTTCATGTACGTATTAAAATACTTAGATTGGGGCTTTGGTTTGGACCTGATTCATTGTGTGGGCCGAGATGGGACAACAAGTGTGGACCAAGATGAATTAGAAGTGATATGATAGTTTAAAGAGTGTGGTTTGTGGCCCAAACGCACTAACAACCGGCCCAAACGCACTAACAACCGGCCCAAACACTAGTTATGTGATACAATGAAACCCACCTGTAACATCACTCACAGCCAATAATCATTTATGTTTAACCAGTTTAACAAAATCCCGAGCGTTATCAGATTCACTAAAACGAAGAGTATGTAAAGAAGTGATAATAGCGAGGAATCGGAATCACAAGATTGAAAGACACTAACCGTAAAGTTCGGGCTGTCACATGCGGTCTTCATGGATTTAATGAACCGTGTTTGCAAGCCCTACCGAGATAAATTTGTCATTGTTTTCATTGATGACATTCTTATCTATTCCAAAACCAAAGCTTATCATGAGAATCACCTTCGATTGATCTTAGACCTCCTAAAGAAAGAACAACTTTATGCCAAATTCTCGAAATGCGAATTCTGGCTTAAGGAAGTTCAATTTTTGGGACACATCATAAACAACAAAGGAATTCATGTTGATCCTACGAAGATTGAAGCCATACAGAATTGGAGTGTTCCTACCACTCCAACTGAAATTCGTTCTTTCCTTGGTTTAGCTTGGTATTATCGACGTTTCATTGCCAATTTTTCCAAACTTGCTGTTCCGCTTACGTCTTTAACTCACAAGGGTAAACCTTTTGAGTGGGGACCAAAACAAGATGAAGTTTTCCAAATTCTTAAACAGAAACTTTGTGTGCTCCTATTCTGACTCTCCCCGATGGTAACGACGATTTCGTGGTGTATTGTGATGCTTCCAAACTTGGCTTAGGCTGCGTCCTCATGCAACGAGGCAATGTCATAGCCTATGCATCTCGACAACTGAAGGACCATGAAAAGAGATAGACTACCCATGATATTGAATTGGGTGCCGTAATCTTCGCTCTCAAAATCTTGAGACACTATCTTTATGGTACAAAATGTGTGATTTTCACTGATCACAAAAGTCTCCGACACATCTTTGATCAGAAGGATTTAAACATGCGCCAACGTTGATGGATTGAACTTCTAAAGGACTACGATTGGGAAATTCGCTATCACCCCGGAAAAGCGAATGTTGTTGCCGATGCTTTAAGTCGTAAAGAACGCATTCAACTTCATAACATACAAATCCATTCTGACATCCAAACCCGTATTCTCCAAGCTCAGCAAGATGTTGTGGCCAGCGGTGATTTGCTTACTGAATTATCTCATAAACTTGATCTCCTTCTCGAGACCAAAGAAGATGGCTTATAACATTTCAAAAACCGTCTGTGGGTTCCTAATCGTAACAACCTTCGTACATTCTTGATGGACGAAGCCCACAAGTCCCGATATTCTATTCATCCCGGTGCGGACAAGATGTACATGGATCTTCGAAACCTTTACTGGTGGCCCGGAATGAAAAAGGATGTTGCTCTCTACGTGTCCAAATGCCTCACATGTTTAAAGGTTAAAGCTGAACACCAACGACCTTCGGGATTACTTGAACAACCCGAGATTCCTATGTGGAAATGGGAGGAAATTTCTATGGATTTCATAACCAAGTTACCACGCACATCTCGAGGTTATGACAGCATTTGGGTAATCGTTGACCGTCTAACCAAATCAGCTCACTTTTTGCCAATCCGAGAAGATTACTCTGTTGCTAAACTTGCTAAACTCTACCTTGACGAGATTGTTGCTCGTCATGGTGTGCCCTTGAACATTATTTCTGATCGTGATGGCCGTTTTACCTCTCGTTTTTGGGAAACTATGCAATCTGCTTTAGGAACTCGACTAAATCTCAGCACAGCTTATCACCCTCAAACTGATGGTCAGTTTGAACGAACCATTCAAACCCTTGAGGATATGTTACGAGCTTGCGTTATAGATTTTGGTGGTAATTGGGATTCACATCTACCTTTGATTGAATTCTCTTACAACAATAGTTACCACTCCAGTCTTGGAATGGCACCTTCTGAAGCTCTCTATGGTCGCAAGTGTCGTTCTCCAGTTTGTTGGAACGAGATTACTGAGGCACAAATCACTGGTCCTGAACTAATCCAAGAAAAGACTGACAAGATCTTTAAAATTCGTAACAACCTTACAGTGGCTAGAAGTCGTCAAAAAAGTTATGCTGATAAACGACACAAACCCCTTGAATTCCAAGTCGGTGAGATGGTACTTCTCAAGGTTTCTCCTTGGAAAGGTATTGTACGCTTTGGAAAGAAAGGTAAACTAGCTCCACGATATGTTGGCCCTTTTAAGATCATCGAAAGGATTGGTAAAGTAGCCTACAAACTTGAGTTACCTCCTGAACTCAGCAACGTTCATCCTACCTTTCATGTCTCTAATCTCAGAATGTGTCTTGTTGATGAAAACCATCATGTACCACTCGATGACATTCGCATCGACGACTCCGTGCACTTTGTTGAAAAACCAGTAGAAATCATGGACCGCGAAGTGAATAAACTAAGACGAAGCCGGATACCTATCGTTAAGGTACATTGGGAATCCAAACGTGGCCCAGAATTCACTTGGGAACGTGAGGGTGACATGAAGACCAAGTATCCGCATCTCTTTGCAAAAGAATCTCGTACACCAATTTCGAGACAAAATTCTCAAAAGTAGGGGAGACTGTAACCATCTTGGTTTTCGCACTTGTATTTGTTTTGACTTGCATTGTAACAATTACCGTATTTGGAATGAAACTTATTTGATCCTACTTGCTTTGTGCTCATACCGATACAAACACGTGAAACAATTTCAAATTTGATGAGTTTTTATGCTATTAAACATGGTTACATAAACTATAAGGGTTTATTGTGACTACTTGTGAAACTAGTAGTTAAGAGACCTATTTGACATTCTTTAAAACCTTCTTGAAATCTATTACTTTTTAAGTTCAAGGACTAAAATCCATAATTATTTGAAAGTACAAGTCCATGGGCTAAATTGTCATTTTTGAAACTATATAAGTACAAGGGTTAAAAGTGCAATTTTGCAAACTACAAGTTTAGGGTCCTTTGTATCATTTTTGAAACTTATTTTATAAAAGAAATAAAGATATATAAATTGTTTTAAAAAGTCTAGGGTTCAAATGGTCATTTTCTTAAACTTAAACTGTAGGGACCAAAACTGTTATTTTTAAACTTATATAAACTGAAAACCCTAACTGTGTTAGTCCTTTTATAAAGGTTTCCTTCTTTAAACATTAACTCAGTTAGCATACTTAACTGAACAGTACAGGGACTATTTGTGTCAATTTTCGAAACTTTAGGGACCAAAGTGTAAATATTCAAAAATTCGGTAAAAAGGGGGTATTCTTTAAAGAACCGGCCCTTGTGGGATTCGAACTCGTGATCTCTCATTTAGAACCGTAACGTCTTAACCAGTTTATCCTCCTAATAGGAGTTATTAGATTATAGTTTTTAATTCTTTTATACATTTATTAGGATTATTATAATTATTAATTAAATTCAGAAATTAAAATGGTTTTAATTCCATTGAACCGGACAAGGACGGGACTCGAACCCGCGCCTTCCCGCAAACAAAGCACGCGCACAAACCAACTTGTCTACTAGTTGGGATGTGTTATAATATAGATTATATTATATATATATACAGAACAACAGGTCGCGGATCTCGACCAAAACCCACCAAATCCGACCAAAATCGAATTTTTCCACTTTCTTCATCACTTTTAACCTAACCCATTATGATTTTAATTCTTTTCCTTAAACAATTCGCAATTAGAACGCATTAAACGGACAATAACCAGGATATATTTTAAAAATTAAAAGTAGTACAATCCACTACTGTTTGTCGAATCTGAGATCAAATTGGAATGCTATATAAGTCCCTCAGACTCCCACGAACCTCTTACACCCTTCACAATCCACCAACACTTCGCCTATTCCTGAATTTAAACCTGCAACTCGCCGGAACAGTAACACCTCGCCGGAAATAGTCGAACCGTCGATCCAGACGATACCGGTTAGTTTTTTTCTGGTCATTTAGTTCAAATATGCTTGTACAATGATTCCTTAAAGTTAATTTAGATACAACATAGGTTTCCCGTAGAATTGAAAGGTTTGACTTTTATGTTTGACTCGGTCTGAACAATTGGGGAAGATGACCAATTTCCATTTCTGTATTTATTTTATTTAAACTAAACTTAAACATAACCATCAGGCCTGGCCCAGTGGTTGTGTCTGTTTATTTGCAACCGGTTGACCCGGGTTCGAATCCGAGGACAACCAAACCTTTTTATTCTTTTTATTTTTAATACTTTTAACATTTCAATAATTTTTATAACATTATTAGACACTGTTACTTTTATTAAAAATATAAAGTTAGTCAATTTATTTATAAAACTAATTTTTATGATATTAAAACAGTTTATTATTTAATAATTCATAATAAATCAATTTTCAAGAAATAAATACTGAAATTTTTATGATAATTATTTTAAGTGATAAACTTTATAAAAATAATTTTGTTACTGATATTTTATATAATTTTGATATTTATATAATTAAATCAGTTTTAATACTTATGAATATAATTTAATTTAGTGTAATTAAATTATATAACTATATAATTTATATCCAAAATTATTTTAGACTTATTACTGAGTTTATATAAACTTAGAATCTGAATTTTTATTATATTTAATTATTTAGATAATTAAACTTATAAAAACTTATTCATTGATATTTTAAACAAATTAATTCATTTTAATTATTTAAAATGAATCCAGGGCTATAATATTTATTTTAGATCAGTAATATTCAAGTTCAATTAGTAAAATTATTAATTTTAATTATTCTTTTTTAATATAATTATTTTGATAATTAGTTATATAATTATCATATTTAATCTTTTAAGCAATATATTTATCATATACCATTTTAAATATATATTTAGCCATCTAAATTAAATTATAATTTTTATAAATTAATAATATCACTTGTAAATATTTTGGTTATAATCAATTATTTAACCATGTTATTTAATTATACTAGTTAATTATATTTGATTTATTATTACAAATGTTTATATTAAATCAATTGTATAATTTTGCAATTTATGTTAATTGAAAATGTTCTTATAAATAATTCCTTTATATCATGCTCATTTTCCGAGTTCTCTATTAGGTTATCCAAACCACATAATCACCGTTTATCCAAACCCTATTAAATTCTATAGATTTAGGATTTCCGTTAAAAAACAATTAAACACTTTTATTGATACAAATTCTATATTGTTGCATGTTCAATCTATTAGAGTGACGTAGAAATCTTGTTCCCAAAAACTCTTACAATTACATACGTGTGGACTTACCCGCAATCAAGGTGAGTTCATAGTCCCTTTTTACAATTATTTTTGGGATGAAACATATGATACGATGTGATACAAACTTATTTGCTATTTGTGGATATCCCGATTGTCCTTGCATTTGCTTAATACTTGTTGTTGTTGCTTTAACGCGTTTACGTTCATTAACTTGCAAAAGCCTAACGGTTATATTATAGCGCTATAGGTGTGACGCCCATCTCACTTCCAGTGAAACTATTTGTTGCAATTGTTGTTGTTGATACTCATGTGAAACTTTTTAGAAGTGTAGTGATAGACCCGTGTTACGTCATAACGAAGGTTTGAATGTACCACCAAATGACTACTTGTATTACTCTTTTGCTTAAAGACATATCACATGCCACAGTGTTAAACCATTTTCATATCACGTTGTTATTTTTGCCTAACAAAACCTATGAATTCACTCAACCGTTTGTTGACCCAATATTTTTCTAACATATGTTTCAGGTGACAATGTTTGATGCTATGATTTGCAAGAATATTTCATATAGGATTGATCAACATTTATGCGTTAGATTAAATCCGAATCTATCATTTGTGAAACAATTTGTTATGATGTATTTTGTTTATGTACTCTTATTTACTCGGATGTGAATGCAATCTCTTTAATTGAATCTAAACTATATTTCCACTTAATTTAATCATCATGTGCTCAAATGCATTCTGCTATGTTTCGTGATGCCCTTGACTTTTCCGCCTCCGGTCAGGGTGTCACACGATACCATACGAATCGGCAGACTTTTGTAGTTTGACGCAAATAGTCCCTACGATCGAATAAACTTGATTTCGACACACCAAACCCTCCAAAAATTATTTCTAAGTTATGTAAAGGTTATTTAAGGTATGTTAAGCCCATGTCACTGATCCGGGGTGTTTGTCGCGTTAAACTGATTACCTTTATGCATCAGTTCGCGTATAACTTTCCGAAAGCGATTTAGAGCTCGAAATCGAACAAGAATTGATATGTGCAAACGATACACATATTTATACAAATACCAAGATTGAAACACAAGATTTCATTGGATTTGTACTTGTATGATGGCCGTGGAGGCACAGATGTCACAATTCATAAGGCACTAAGCCAAAAACAAATCATCCGAAAGGGTGGGTGATTATTTTCAAAATCATTTTGGAAACCTTGAAGGTTCAAAACCTTATAACAAATCATCTACGGAGAGATGATTAGTTTTCAAAGCGGATTTGTTATTGTGTTCTCGTTGTGGTTATCACCTAAGGATAGGTGACGGTATTGTTTTAAAATCTAAACGCAAGAAAACTTGCGCTAGGGTCCTAGTAAAGTTATAGTCTAGGTCAAAGCATTACTAATAACCTAATTCCCTATAACCATTGGCTCTGATACCAACTCTTCTGTCACACCCCGACCGCGTTAAAACAACGAAACCGCGGCAGAAACGTCAGGGAGTGGAGCAACAGAATTGTTGTTTCACAACCATGGATTCAAAAGTTTTGTTTTATTTATAGATTAACCATTTACATTGTCTTGAAATTTAAACAAAAAAGTTAAACATAGTCTATCATCGTTATTAAGTCACTAAGGCCTCGTCTAGTCCTAAGTGAGCATGCATCCTAGCAATCAATATCATTCCACAACACCTGAAACATATGTAAAAACTAAGTCAGCAAAGAAATGCTGGCGAGCACATAGGTTTTATGAGAGTGTCGGATTCACGGCTCATTTACATGTCATTTGTGACAACACGTACTCTCATCGTCGAGAGAAGGGTATTTTAGTAATATTCGTAACTGTTAGTATTATTATTATTATTATTATTATTATTATTATTATTTAATAATAATAATAACCTATGAAGTGGGAAACTTATTGTTTTACTCATAACCCGAACCAGGTATATTTAATTTAATTTTACACACGTAATTATCGGGCAAGAGTTATACCCATGGGTTAGGCCCAACCCAACTCCCTAAACCTAAACCCTACACTATCTATACATCTTTAAAAACTTTCACCCTCATTTTTATCTCTAACAATAAAACCCTAAACCCCACTTGTCAGTTCTTAGCCGACAACAACCCCCTTCCCTTTCCCTCTAGTCACTCGAGCTCCGGCGATCGGAGACGTATTTCCGGCGACTTTTACCTCCAGCAATCGCACACCACACCCACCTAAACCCTTCTCCCTCTTTCACACTCACACACCCGTAACCCCTCCCTCCCTCGCGACTGACCGACAACGACAAGATCGGCAAAGTCGGCAATCACACCCGTGACGGCCGGTGACCAGTTTCAGCGGAGGCGGTGGTGACCGGCTGTTCTCCGGCCACACCCCTACACCCTCGTTCTTTTTCCCCTTCGTTTCTCCGCTGAACCGATTCGTGAATGATGTCGATATGATGATGGTGTCGAAGATGACGGTGACGGTGGTGCTTGGCTGTTGACGGCAGTAGTTATGGTGGAACCACGGGGCAGGCTATAGGAACCAACGGCGGCGGCGGCCGCCGGAGCTCCAATTCAGAGTATGAATTTTGACAGTGGGTGCCTCTTCACCTCATAATCCTCGCCCTAACAAACGGTAACCATAATAGGACGTGGTTGACCACATTAGCTCAAGTGACCAATATCTGCCGAGCTAATCTAAGGTGAGTTCACACTTTTTTCCAAGGCATGGGATTCCCAAGGGTTGGGAATGGGTTAATGAACTAAAACGGAAAACTACATATTCTCCTTGGGTAGGATATGTACGGCCATCCTCCATGGGTAGGATGCCAAGATTAAACCTCGCGTATTCTCCTTGGGTAGAATACGTACGTTCGTCCTCCTTGGGTAGGACAACAAGATTAAACACACTGGACCAAAACTCTATCATGAAGTCCCTCATTTTATATCGACTTAACCGCCAAGGCCGATGGCGAGCGGGTCATTAGTTGATAGCGCTATTAGGTTTAACAAACCTCACACCGTGTCGTTCGAACGGGCGTGAACTAATGGACTAAACGCAAAGGGTCAATGCTGATAGACATTTACTTAGGGCACAACTTATTTTCGTAGTAGTCGATATGGTACGGTTTGGTAACGCACATGGGAAGCCCCCACTAAATATCGTAAAAAGGTTTGGGAAACAGGGTAAACTGGAAATTCACATGGGAAGCCCCCACCAATTATGGATATAGTTTGGGAAACAAAGATACTGGTTAACTCGTGGTTTACGAACCAACTTATGGTTTTCAAAACAAACTTGTAAAACTAAACAACCAACTGTGAACTCGCTCAACTTTGTTGTTGACTCATTATTACATGCCTTGCAGGACTTTAGGTGCATATTGTTGGAACTTGCTGTCTGGGATGCTGGAGTGGTCATGGGTCGAGATACATAGAAACGCGAGACGAACTTAACGGCTTTCACACACTTGGTTTATGAATTTCTTAATTAATGTATTATGCTTCCGCTGAACGTTAAATAATGTTTTGTAACACTTCTATCAATAATAAATGAAAGTTTTATTTGGAATAATTGTTATGAGTTCAACATGATTGGTGGCTTGGATCCTGGTACGTCACAAGCCTAAAAGGGACATTCCCTATGTGGTATTTTGAGGGTGTGACCGATTGGTATAAGAGCCATTGGTTATAGTGAACTTGGTTTTAAAAAGGGGAAGAACGTTTTTGTAAAACCAGACTATAACCGAACAGTTCTGAAAACGCGAATACGACCATGACACTCAGCTCCAGATCACAAGATTCGTCTCTCGTATACTCATTGTACTGCATATCTAGTGAACACTTACACATGATGTTGCATGTGAACACTTACATATTACTTGCATGTGTTATGTGACTGATAGGGTAGTATTTCCCTAAACATTCGTGACTTACGTTTCGTAATACTCTTTGTTTGCTACTCGAGTTTGAGGAACCATTTGACATGAGTTAAGAGGAGCTGAGGTGAGCATGCAAATCACAATATTATTGTGGGTGCACATATAATAATAATGTGGGGTGCATGCGAGTTCCAGTGAGCCTTAACAAGTGGAAAAGGGGTTCCGTTCTGTTAATTGATCGATGTGAAACATAACAAACCTATATGGGTCATAGTAGTGATTGTCCCCTACTCGAACGTGAACTTTTCATTCATCCATGGATCCTTTCGAATCTCGATGCTATCGAGTATTACCTGAACACCCATCTGAACGCCTAGCGAACTGTGTAGAATGTTGGGTGCTTGTACGAGCGTCCCTGAGATGGATGTCTCCGCGTCAAACGATTAGTCTACACCCTCCTCCCCTATCTTTGTTTGTTAGAACCTAGCGCGATGACGTCTTAGACTCTGAAGTGCGATCACTCCTGCAACGCTCAGGAAACATATCATGTAATACACAGCCAACTTGCTAGAACGATGGATAAGAGGATGAGCGTAGTGCCGTACCAACCTTAGTATTAGAACGACCTTGACCACCGGCAACGGACACTAGCAGGCTGACTTCAACCAAATCCTTAACCCTAGTCAGCGACTTATGGGAGTCAGCTCCTACGAATTAATCGAGACATAAGCAATGGCAATCCACTATAACGTGGAATGTGTAACTGCCGACACAATGAGTAGTGCATTAGGACTTAGCACGGATATGAAAGGGAGGACTCTGTTAGTAAAAAGTCGCAGGAGTCCATTACAAGCAACGACACTAGAGGCAATAGTCACGGCGACACTAACGTACTCATAATCATAACCTATAATGTGGAAACGAAGGTGACTTCGACATGGATTGGCTGTTACTAATTTAAGGCGGCAACAACCGAGGGAACGACGGCAGTACTGGAAATTCTTCTAGCAAAAACAACAAACATGATGCTTATGAAAGGACACTTGGGGGCTGGCGTGGGCAACGCCAGGATTACAGCAACATGGTGGCCAGCACGTTCTTGGAAGCAAATCGTTTCGTTGATAGCCCTCATTACTGATGTCAAGGCTAAGGAAAAGAGGATCGAGGATCCACCAATTGTTCTTGATTTTTTTCCTTAAGAGCTACCAGAAGAACTATCAGGTTTACCTTCACATCGTCAGGTGGAATGTCAGATCGGTATCATGTCAGAAGCAGCCCTTGTTACTAGTATTCCTTATTGTCTTACACCAGGAAGGTTGCAGGAACTGCCTAATCAACATCAGGAACTATTGGGCATGAGTTTTATCTGATCTAGTTTTTTGCTTTAGGGAGCCCCAGTTATACCAGTGAAGATAAGCCTTTTCGTATGTATACCGATTATCGAGAACGTAACAAGGTGACAGTTAGGAACCGCCTGTCTCGACCCTATACTGGTCACCTGTCGACCAATTGTGAGGAACAAGCTTCCATTCGAGGATTGACTAGGGAATGAACTAACATCAGATGGAAGTCCACGAGGAGAATGCTCTTAGAACATCATGTCGAACGCAATGCAGCCATTTCAACTTTGTGCACCATGATCATTGAGTTGATCAACACACCAGCAGTTTCAGGGATCTCATGAATTGACCGCATTTGTTGACGATGTTCTGAATCCCGACCAGGAGAAAGGAACACCATGGGTGGCATATGTATCCTATTTCAGCATTGCAATAGAAACTGACCGACACCAAAGATCCCTTAGAGGATACAACAATTCCTTGGTCTCACTAGACACCATCACAGATTCGTCATAGAATTTTCGAAGATCGCGCCGCTTAAATCTCTTTAGCACAGCAGGGTGCTATGTTCGTGGAAGACAAAACAGGGGGACGTCTTTTTAGCTTTCGAATCCCAACTCTGCAACGCACTGCGCATTGTCTTTACCTAAGGGTACGGGTGATTTAGTGGTAAACCATGATGGTCCGAATCAGAGTCCCAGTTACACACCGACGCAACACGAGAGAGTGATGATTTACGTGATGGAGTTACCAAGAGGAACTGCACGACACACAACTGGCGGTGAAAACCATGGCCTTGGGATTTTGGATGGAGGCATTACCTGGACGGTACCAGATGCGTTATTTAGACCGATCACAAGGGCCTCCCGTGTACCTTGGCTTCGACAGAACTAAATCAGTTAATGACATTGCTGGAGGGAACTTTAGGATGATTACAACTATGAAACTTAAAAGTGCACGAGCTTTGCAGCTCACTATCGACTCGAACTTACCTGATCAGACTCTCCCTGTTCAAACTGGAGAACTGAAGGAAAAGGATCTTCAAGTTGAACCCATGCGGGGCATGGAGAAGAAACCTTTGATAGATCGGACGATACTCATTACCTCATGGAACGAATGTGGATCTCATTATACGGCAACTGTAGGGAACTCGTGTTGAGCAAAGCACAACGGCTTCGATATTCTAGTCGTCTGGGTTTTTGATGAGAGGCATTAGGATTTATAAACCTTGTGCTGGTAATCAGGCATGAAGGCCCACCTAGCTAGGTATTGTAATGATGTTTTGTGGGAAAGTGAAGGTGAAGTGTTAGCAACCAGAAACACCTATATGGAAAACGAAAACAGACTGCCATGGATTGCATCACTAGTCTATTTACAACTCGAAACGGAAACAATATCACCTAGATGATCGTTGATTGTCTCACGTAACCAGCACACTTTCTAGCCATCAAGGAAACGGCTAGGCACTGGGTGCCAACCTCCATTATCTCTGATCGCGACCCACGATTTGCATCTGATTTTGTGCCAAGCGACGCACAAACCCTTTGGCTCACGTATAGACATGAACACAGCATATCATCCACAGACGGATGGGCAGACTGAACGCACCATCCAAACTCTTGAAGACATGCTTTGAGCATGTGTAATCAATTTTGGTAATGGATGGGAGCGGCATCTACCTTTAGTGGAGTTTTCGTATAACAACAGTTACCACACCAGCATCCAGGCTGCTCCGTTCGAGGCATTGTACGGACGGAAGTGCCGATCACCTCTTTGTTGGGCAGAAGTTAGAAACAGCCAAATCACTGGCCCAGAACTCGTCGTAGACACAACAGAGAAGATTGCTCAGATACGACAACGAATGGCGGCAGCTCGTGATCGTCAGAAAAGCTACGCTGATAAGCGCAGGAAACCACTTGAGTTCCAGGTTGGGGATCGAGTACTACTTAAAGTCTCACCTTGGGAAGGTGTAGTTCGTTTTGGTATACGAGACAAACTCAACCCGCGATATGTTGGACCTTTCGAAATCTCTGAGAAAATCAGCAAAGTGGAATACAGATTGAATCTGTCCGAAGAGCTCAGTGGTGTTCACAACGCATTCCATGTGTCAAATCTGAAGAAGTGTCTGTCAGATGAGACCCTTATAGTTCCTCTTAAGGAGCTCACTATCGACGAACAGTTGCGATTTGTCGATGAACCAGTGGAAATCTTGGACCGAGAGGTCAAGATTCTCAATCGCACTAGGATACCCATTGATCGAGTTCGTTGGAACTCACGTTGTAACCTAGGGTTTACTCAGGAACAGAAAGGCCAGGTGATGCGCACGTATCCCCAGTCATTTGAGAATAAACTTCTAGCACTAATTTTAAAAAAAAAATCACGTCATTTAAATTTTCTGGACGAAAATTCTTTCAACTAGGGGATGATGTGACACCCGGCCTTCACAGAGTGATCACCAGCTCCGTTAACTTATATATATATTCACTTAGGCATTTCGTTTGAGTTCAGATGAACCAAGTGTCTCGAAACGTTCACATACACCCACGACAAAGTATTTTTGAGCAAATAGATATAACTTATGTGAAACTCCCTACTGTGTGAAATGACTATAAACTACGTGAATTTTTCATGTTATGCGAATTTCGTAACTTTACGTGATACATGATTTTATGTGCTACGTGTCTTACATGATCCGTTTTGTGAACTTTCGTGAAGCTATGTGTATTTACGTGCGACCATAAGGTTATTAGCGAATTTATAAATAAGAATTTATCGTATGTCTAAGCTTAAATTTCGAGGACGAAATTCCTATAACATGGGGAGAATGTGACAACCCGTACTCTCATCGTCGAGAGAAGGGTATTTTAGTAATATTCGTAACTGTTAGTATTATTATTATTATTATTATTATTATTTAATAATAATAACCTATGAAGTGGGAAACTTATTGTTTTACTCATAACCCGAACCAGGTATATTTAATTTAATTTTACACACGTAATTATCGGGCAAGATTTATACCCATGGGCTAGGCCCAACCCAACTCCCTAAACCTAAACCCTACACTATCTATACATCTTTAACAACTTTCACCCTCATTTTTTATCTATAACAATAAATCCCTAAACCCCACTTGTCAGTTCTTAGCCGACAACAACTCCCTTCCCTTTTCCTCTCGTCACTCGAGCTCCGACGATCGGAGACGTATTTTCGGCGACCTGTTACCTCCAGCAATCGCACACCACACCCACCTAAACCCTTCTCCCTCTTTCACACTCACACACCCGTAACCCCTCCCTCCCTCGCGACTGACCGACGACGACGAGATCGGCAAAGTCGGCAATCACACCCGTGACGGCCGGTGACCAGTTTCAGCGGAGGCGGTGGTGACCGGCTGTTCTCTGGCCACACCCCTACACCCTCGTTCTTTTTCCCCTTCGTTTCTCCGCTGAACCGATTCATGAATGATGTCGATATTCGTGAATGATGTCGATATGATGATGGTGTCGAAGATGACGGTGACGGTGGTGCTTGGCTGTTGACGGCAGTAGTTATGGTGGAACCACGGGGCAGGCTATAGGAACCAACGGCGGCGGCGGCCGCCGGAGCTCCAATTCAGAGTATGAATTTTGACAGTGGGTGCCTCTTCACCTCATAATCCTCGCCCTAACAAACGGTAACCATAATAGGACGTGGTTGACCACATTAGCTCAAGTGACCATTATCTGCCGAGCTAATCTAAGGTGAGTTCACACTTTTTCCATGGCATGGGATTCCTAAGGGTTGGGAATGGGTTAATGAACTAAAACGGAAAACTACATATTCTCATTGGGTAGGATATGTACGGCCATCCTCCCTGGGTAGGATGCCAAGATTAAACCTCGCGTATTCTCCTTGGGTAGAATACGTACATTTGTCCTCCTTGGGTAGGACAACAAGATTAAACATACTGGACCAAAACTCTATCATGAAGTCCCTCATTTTATATCGACTTAATCACCGAGGCCGATGGCGAGCGGGTCATTAGTTGATAGCGCTATTAGGTTTAACAAACCTCACACCGTGTCGTTCGAACGGGCGTGTACTAATGGACTAAAGGCAAAGGGTCAATGCTGATAGACATTGACTTAGGGCACAACTTATTTTCGTAGTAGTCGATATGGTACGGTCTGGTAACGCACATGGGAAGCCCCCACTAAATATCGTAAAAAGGTTTGGGAAATAGGGTAAACTGGAAATTCACATGGGAAGCCCCCACGAATTGTGGATATAGTTTGGGAAATAAAGATACTGGTTAACTCGTGGTTTACGAACCAACTTATGGTTTTCAAAAAAAAAAAAAAAAAACTTGTAAAACTAAACAACCAACTGTGAACTCGCTCAACTTTGTTGTTGACTCGTTATTACATGCCTTGCAGGACTTTTGGTGCATATTGTTGGAACTTGCTGTCTGAGATGCTGGGGGAAATTGTCATTTATTGGTTCATCCAGTGAATTTTCTGAATTACCATGCTCAAGTCTCGAGAGATGGTCGGCTGCAACATTTAAAGCTCCCTTTTTGTCTTGGATCTCAATGTCAAATTCTTATAGTAACAAGATCCATCTGATAAGACACGGTTTTACGTCCTGTTTGCTAAAAAGGTATTTAATTGCTGCATGATCCGTATACACAACTGTTTTGGACAACACAAGGTACAACCTGAATTTGTCGAAAGCATAAACTACTGCCAAAAGCTCTTTCTCTATGGTCATGTAATTCTCTTGAGCATCATGTAGAGTTTTGCTGGCATAGTAAATAGGATGAAAATGCTTCTCCCTTCGTTGTCCTAAGACTACTCCTATTGCGAAATCACTAGCGTCGCACATTATCTCAAATGGCAATACCCAATTTGGTGCAACTAGAATAGGGGCTTCAACAAGCCTCTATTTTAGTTGTTTGAACGCTTTCATGCATTCGTCTGAAAACACAAATGGAGCATCTTTTTCTAACAAACGGGTCATAGGTCTTGCGATTTTTGAAAAGTCTTTTATGAATCGCCTATAGAACCCTGCATGACCCAGGAAACTTCTAATCGCTCTGACCGAGGTAGGGGGAGGAAGTTTAGAAATGATATCTACTTTTGCTGGATCAACTTCCAACCCGGCTTCAGAGATTTTGTGTCTGAGAACTATCCCTTCCTTCACCATGAAGTGGCACTTCTCCCAGTTAAGCACAAAATTAGTTTCCTCATATCTCATTAACATTCTTTTCATATTTCCAAGACATTGATTAAAAGAACTCCTGAACACATAGAAATCAATCATGTATACTTCCATGGAGTCTTCGATCATGTCATGGAAAATGGCTACCATGCATCGCTGAAATGTGGCTGGCGCATTACACAACTCAAAAGGCATACGCCGGTAGGCGAATGTGCCGAAAGGACATGTGAAAGTAGTCTTTCCTGGTCTTCAGGAGCGATAGGAATCTGAAAATATCCAGAGAACCCATCCAGAAAACAGAAAAATGACTTCCCCGACAGACGTTCCAACATCCGGTCGATGAATGGAAGTGGGAAGTGGTCCTTACGGGTGGCATCGTTGAGTTTGCGGTAATCAATGCAAACTCGCCATCCGGTGACGGTACGGGTAGGAATAAGTTCATTCCTATCACAGTTGGAACTACAGTAATACCACCTTTCTTAGGTACTACTTGCACTGGACTTACCCAAATAGAATCAGATATAGGATAAATCAGCCCTACATCTAACAACTTAATTACTTCTTTCTTCACCACGTCTTGCATATTTGGATTCAAATGCCTTTGCTGCTGTGCACTTGGCTTGCAGTCGTCTTACATGAGAATCTTATGAGTACAAAAAGAAGGATTAATGCCTTTGATATCCATAATCTTCCATGCCATGGCTTTCTTGTGAAGCTTTAGAGCTTCGAGAAGCTGTCTCTTTTCCTCTTTTGCTAAAGATGCTGAAATGATGACTGGCAAGTGACACTCCTCGTCTAGAAATGCGTACTCGAGATGCAGTGGGAGTTCTTTTAACTCCAGTGACGGTGGGTCTTCAACCAACGGTTTTGACTTTTCTTCAATTTCACGGTCAATCTCCATAAATTGATTTGGACTTTGGAAACCTTCATCACCGATTTGGAAAACCGGCTGCTCCGCTTCGAGGCCCTCCTGTGAAATGCCATCTAGGTTCTCACATAATAGATGTGTGTCTGTATCAATTTCTCTAATCGTGCCTTGGAAATTAGAGCTTACACAAGTATCGACAATGTCGACATAGTAAAGCATATCATCGTGACTTTGCGGATGTTGTATTGATCTTTTAATATCAAAAGTCACGTGCTCGTCATTTACTCGGAGCGTGATTTGGCCTGCTGCCACATCAACAATTGTCCTCGCTATATTGAGGAACGGGCCTCCAAGTATTAATTGCACTTTTGAGTCTTCGTCCATGTCAAGAATAACAAAATCCATGGGAAAAACAAATTTATCAATTTTAACAAGCATATTTTCAACGAATCCACGCGGATACTTAATTGAACGATCTGCAAGTCGAATGCTCATTCTAGTGGGTGAAGGTTCTCCCAGATCTAACTTAGCAAAAACCATATAAGGCATAAGATTTATGCTGGCTCCTAAATCTGCCAATGCGTGACTGACAGACATGATGCCAATGAGGCAGGGAAGAGTAAAACTGCCCGAATCTCCTATCTTTTCAGATAGACGGTTTTGGAGAAGGGTTGAACAGTTTTCATTCATCAACACACAGGACAAGCTTTCGAGTTTCTATTTGTTTGTGAGGATGTCTTTCAAGAACCTTGCGTATTTAGGCATTTGAGCCAATGCCTCAACAAATGGTATGTTTATATGTAATTGTTTAAACATTTCTAAAAACTTACCATGTTTTTCATCGTCCTTCTGTTTCTTCAGTCTGCTAGGATATGGAACTGGATGAGTATAATCTGCAACTGGCTCCTGGAGCTGTGCTGTACTTGCTGGGACTCGCCTAGCGTGTACCTCGTCAGAAGCGTCAGTTTGGACCGTGCCAGTGATCGGTGGTGAGTCTGATTTGTCAGGTCCCGTGGTTTTTCCACTCCTTGTCATTACTGCATTAACATGCCCTCTCGGGTTTGGTTCTATGTTACCTGGAAGACTGCCTTGGGGTCTTTCAGACAACATCTTAGCAAATTGGATGACTTGATTCTCAATGGTTTGTATTGAAGCTTTTTGGCTCCGCATTTCCCCTTCATGTGCCATGAAACGCTCCTCATGCTGCTAGTATCTTTTCTCAGATATTTGGTTGGCATTGTTGGAGTTGTTTAATAGATGCGCCATCATTTCCACTAATTTTGATTTAGTTTGAAAGGTTGGCCCTGATGGCTGAAAAGATTGTCCCTGGGGTTGTTGTGGTGCGGGAGCACGTTGAGCATACCCGAGTGGGTTTTGGTTATTAGGATTAGATTTCCACCAAAAGTTTGGGTGATTTCTCCAACCTGGATTGTACGTGTTGCTGTAGGGGTTATTTTGGGGCCTAATTTGATTGCCCAAATAGTCCACCTCTTCGTGGCCTGTAAACATAACACCCTGCTCACATGTACCTGGCTCGTGTGACACTCCACACAGCTCACATGATGATTGTACTTTTGAAAAGTTCTGAGCTTGATCAAACCTTGCTGCCAAAGTTCCAATCAGCGCTGCAAGAGCCGTATACGTATCCACTTGATGAACTCCAGGAATAGATAAAGCTTTACTTCGTACTCCACTTTGACGAGAACTCGACTTCAAGGTAGCTTTCTCAATAATTGCGTAGGCTTCGTTGGGCGTTTTTGTTCCAAGATCGCCTCCTACATATACATCTAAACGTTCTTGTGAGTCGTAGTTGAGTCCTTGGTAGAAGTTCAATACAAGTTGTCTTTTGGACAACCCATGATGTAGAACATCGATCAGAAGATCTTTGAACCTCTCCCAAGCTGCATGTAGAGATTCTCCTTTGTCCTGTTTAAATGTCATTATACGGTTCTTCAACTTGGCTGTCTTTTCCAGTGGAAAATATTTTTGCATAAAAAGATCTGCCATCTCGTTCCAAGTCGTGATAGAACCTGCTGGAAGTGACAAATTGCATGATCGGGCTTTGTCTCGCAAAGAAAATGGAAAGAGTCACAAATGAATTGCGTCTTCAGAAACGTCTCTAATCTTGAATGTCGAGCACACTTCGAGAAATGATGCGTCTTCAGTTGTGTCTACCACTTGTTCAGGGCCTGTGATTTGGCTGACCCCAACCTCTGCCCAGCAAAGAGGTGATCGGCATTTACGTCCGTACAATGCCTCAAACAGAGCGGCCTGGATACTGGTGTGGTAGCTGTTATTATACGAAAACTCCACCAAAGGGAGGTGTCTTTCCCAACCGTTGCCAAAATCGATTACACACGCTCAAAGCATGTCTTCTAGGGTTTGGATGGTGCGCTCAGACTGTCCATCCGTCTGTGGATGATAAGCGGTGCTCATGTCTAAACGTGAGCCAAAGGACTTGTGCATAGCTTGCCACAACTCAGAAGTAAAACGTGCATCACGATCGGAAATAATGGAGGTTGGCACCCCGTGCCTCGAAACCACTTCCTTTA
This sequence comes from Helianthus tuberosus, assembly GCA_030545235.1. Taxonomy (NCBI): domain Eukaryota; kingdom Viridiplantae; phylum Streptophyta; class Magnoliopsida; order Asterales; family Asteraceae; genus Helianthus; species Helianthus tuberosus. The sequence goes on along the minus strand of CM060424.1, from coordinate 103,789,437 downwards.
AGTAAACGTCTGCTAAAGTAGAAAACTTGTCTATCCCTTTGATAGCGAAAAAGTGTGCAGACTTAGTCAATCTATCCACTATCACCCAAATAGTGTCATTTCCGCGTTGAGATCTACGCAGGCCAGTAACAAAATCCATGTAAATTTGCTCCCATTTCCATGCCAGGATCTCTGGTTGTTGGAGCAGGCCTGATGGTTTCTGATATTCGATCTTGCCTCTCACACAAGTCAAACATTTACTGACGTAGGTTGCTATGTTGGCTTTAATGCTAGGCCACCAGTATGTAGTCTTTAAGTCATCGTACATCTTATCCGAACCAGGATGTACTGAGTAACGAGACTTGTGCGCTTCATCCATCACAAGCTCGCGTAAGTTTCCGTAAAGTGGGACCCAGATGCGCCCTGTTACGTAGTAGGCGCCATCTTCCTTTTGTTCTAATCGTTTCCTCGATCCTCGTAGAGACTCGGCCCTGATATTCTCTGCTTTGACCTGAGCATCTCGTATCTGAGTAGGAAGACTAGATTGGATGGTCAGTTGTAACGCACGCACTCGCTTAGGTGTAGTATCCTTTCGACTGAGGGCTTAGGTGATGTTTGTGTTCCTCCTGACTCTTAGAATAGATCAGAATGTCGTCGATGAATACAATAACGAACTTATCTAGGTAAGGCTTGCACACTCTGTTAATAAGATCCATGAAGACCGCAGGTGCGTTTGTCAATCCAAAAGGCATAACCAGAAACTCGTAATGCCCATAACGAGTCCTAAATGTTGTGTTAGAGATATCCTCGTCTCAGACTCTCAGTTGATGGTAGCCTGACCTCAGGTCAATCTTAGAGTAGAAGCTCGACCCTTGCAGCTGGTCAAATAGGTCATCGATACGCGGGAGGGGATAACGATTCTTCACGGTCACCTTGTTGAGTTCACGATAGTCAATACACATTCGAAAGGTACCATCCTTCTTCTTCACAAACAAGACTGGAGCTCCCCAGGGCGAAGAGCTAGGACGAATGAAACCCTTTTCCAAAAGTTCTTGTAGTTGCGCGGATAGTTCTTCTAGTTCTGATGGGGCTAGATGATAAGGTGCACGAGCTATCGGTGCTGCTCCAGGAGCTAGCTCGATCTGAAATTCGACCTGATGGTGAGGCGGGAGACCAGGTAATTCCTCAGGGAATACCTCAGGAAAATCGCGCACAATAGGAATGTCTTCTATCTTCTTCTCTTTCGAGGATGTATCAGAAACGAGGGCTAGAATAGCAGTGTGGCCCTTTTGCAAACACTTCTGGGCCTTAAGGAAAGAGATGATGCCCACAACAACACCACTCTTGTCGCCATGAATCACTAAAGGTTCTTCACCAGAACGAGGAATGCGGACGATCTTCTCCTTGCAAAAGATCTCTGCTCGGTGTTGAGATAACCAATCCATCCCAATAACAATGTGGAAACTACCAAGAATGATGGGGATAAGATCGATAGAGAAATTCTGACCAACTAAGACGAGATTACAACCCTTAACTATGTGGACGATCTTCTCCTTGCAAAAGATCTCTGCTCGGTGTTGAGATAACCAATCCATCCCAATAACAATGTGGAAACTACCAAGAATGATGGGGATAAGATCGATAGAGAAATTCTGACCAACTAAGACGAGATTACAACCCTTAACTATGTGTGTGGCTTCAAGACTTTTACCGTTTGCTAGCTCTACCATGTGTTTAGTGTTCAAAAGTGTTGGAGTGCGCTTAAGCATTTGACTAACTTTTAAGGACACATAACTAGTATCGGCACCCGAATCAAATAATACAGTAACAAAGAAGTCATCCAGAAGAAACTTACCCATTACGACATTGGGATCGTTCCTCGCGTCACCCTGTCCAATCACAAAAGCTCGACCTCTGGCACCATTGCCACCATTGTTTTCCCCGTTGTTTCCATTCCCCTGGTTGTTATTATTGTTGCTGTTCTGATTCTAGTTCAGCTGGGGACAGTCACTCTTGAAGTGGCCTTCAGCACCACATTGAAAACACCCTTTGTTGTTACCTTGTTGTTGCTGCTGCTGTTGGCGTTGGTTTGGTGGGGCTCGCTGTTGTTGCCGATTCTGGTTCGCGGGATGCTGACTCCTACAATCCATTTCAATGTGACCAGGCTTGTTGCACCGATGACAGCTTCCCTTACTACATGCTCCGCTGTGGTGCAAGTTACAGCGATTACATTTGGGGTGATTCCCCTTGTATCCACCCTGCCCTTGACTCCCTGAAGACTGCTGACTGGGGCACCTATAGTCCTCAGTCCTTCGCTGCTGTGACAAAGACTGAATAGAAGTTGAACCCTTGCTTGAATTTCCATCCCACTTGCGCTTGTTGTCGCTAGGAGCCCCTGAAGTAGTTGTAGCACTGATACGCTTGGGAAGCTTATTTTGCTCAACTGCCTGATCCGTGAGATGATGAGCTAGTCGTATGACTTGCTGAATAGTACCAAGGTTAGCCGCAGTCACATGGCTTTGAATTTCTGGCACTAGACCCTTGAGATACAGTTCAATACGCTTGATGGGAGGATCCACCATAGTAGGACACACAAGATAGCTAATTCGTTCGATCTCTTTGTGTATGCCTCGATTTCAGACCCCGTCATCTTCAAATTGAAAAACTCTACCTCTAGCTTGTGGATGTCATCTCGACTATAGTACTCCTCTTTGATAAACTCTTTAAAGTCGTTCCATGGGGTGGCATTACCAACCGCCAGCCCTAACAGTTGAACATGTGCCTTCCACTAGGTTAACGCAGCACCTTCGAGTGTTCCAGTAGCAAACTTTACCCTACGAGCCTCAGGGCATTCACACATCTCGAAGACAGACTCGAGTTTCTCGAACCATTGGAGGAGACCTACAACTCCTTCTGTACCACTGAAGGTACTAGGTCTGCAATCCATAAATGTCTTGAACGTACACGCGGGAGGCTGAGCAGGCTGACCTGTCGCGCGAGAAAGAAAAGACAAGATTAAGCACGAGGGTTGGTTCGTAAGAGTAGGATCTAACCATCCTAGGATAGGTCGAAATGGCAGGTTATACCTCCTGCAGGGACAGCTGCGAGTACCTCAGCAACTCGTTCATTGATTAGAGCCGTCAGCTGGGCTTGAGTCAAGTTCAGGCGTCCACTCATGATCTTCACATCAAAGGAAACACAAGTAAGAAAGGTGTCGCGAAATTGCGTAAGTGTGGACTGACAGAAAAGAGCAAGCACGCAAGGTTCAAGCAACCATTGTTACACTAACGAAGCATGTCATGATCAATGCACTACATAACTAACAGGCAGGCAATACAATTACAAACCATATCACCTATTGTGTTGAGTCTTGCACGTGGAGCGAGGTGTTGTTGTGGATCGTTGAGCACTGTACAGGTTATAGTCTGGTTTTGTCAAAAAGCTTTTCCCCTTTTTAAAATCGAGTTCACTATAACCAATGGCTCTGATACCAATCTGTCACACCCCCCAAAATCAACACACGGAGTATCACCGCAGGGAGCGTAACATGACCAGGATCAAGCCACCAATCATACTGAACGATATAGTAAAGTAAAAGAATGTCCAACCACGCTATATAATTGGTGTTCAAAAACAGTTTAATAAGTCTAAGTTATCAGTGGAAGCAAATAGTTCAAAACCCAAATTGTAAATTAAAAGTGTTTAAGTTCATCATGAACAGTCAATGTCCATGCTCCACAACGACTCTTCCCCATGCAAGCTCCTGCTAAACCTAGTGACCTGCAAAGCATGTAGTAACGAGTCAACAACAAAGTTGAGCGAGTTCACAGTCGGTTGTCCATTTTAAAGATGTTTCAAAAACATAGTTTAATCTTAACCGGCTATCCAGCCGTGGGGGTTACCCCATAGTTCGAAAACGTTTATTAGTTAATCCATTTTTACTTCGCCCATCTCAACCGTGGGGGCTACCCCATGTTCTCAATCTTCGGCTCTCCAGCCCAGCACTTCGGCCGTGGGGGTTACCCCAGGTTTAAACTACAAGACTCGTTACCATATCGACTACTAACGTTCGTCATGTTTATGTGCCCTCGTCAATGTCTATCATCATTGACGTGCCTAGTCCATTAGTCCACACCCGTCCTCTGTGGCATGGTGTGAGGTTTGTTAAACCTAATAGCGCTATTTAACTAATGACCCGTTCGCCATTGGCCTCGGCGATTAAGTCGATATAAAAGGAGGGACTTTGTTGATAGAGTTCTAGTCTAGTAAATCTAAATCCGTCTCAACAGGACGAGGAATCTACTGTCACACCCCGACGGCGTAAAACAACAAATCGCGGCGGAAACATCGGGGCGTGTTGCAACAGAATTAATGTTTCATAACCATGGATACCAAAAAGTGTTTCGTTTTATTAAACATTGAATAATTACATCGTCTGGAAATCTAAATACACAAATTAAACATAGTCTATCATTGTTATTGAGTCACTAAGGCCTTGTCCAGTCCTATGTGAGCATGCATCTTATCAATCGATATCATTCAACAATACCTGAAACATATGTGAAAACGAGGTCAGCAAAGAAATGCTGGCGAGTACATAGGTTTTGTGAAAATAAGATTCATGACTTCTGTTTAAGAAAATGTTTAGTCATGAACCTTGTAATTTGCTTTGTCTTTGTAAATCATTTGAAAAAAATAATAAGTTCAGGTGATATGTATAAATAAGAGAATAATGTATGGTTAAATGAATAACCATGTAAACTGAGTTTGCATAAGATAAGTTGCATGTAAAACAATGTATTGTGAAAAGTATGTTATTTGTATAAAATGTTATATGTATCAAACTGAAATGATTCAAATAACGTTGCGATATATGTAATACCATACAAACACTTATATATCGGAAGTACCAGCGGCGTATCCACCATGCTTGTATCATATTCCACACGCATTGTTACTTAATCACTTAATCTAACCAAACCACCAAAGTAATGTTCATGCCCAATGTAAATCATGTAATATGTAACCAAAACCCAATCGTATATCGCTTTGAATCCAATCGTTTACCCAATCGTTAAAACATCGTGTGAAAACCAATCGTTTACCCAATCGTTAAATTCGTTTTAGGTCGTGAAACTACTTAAATGGTCGTCTCGCTAATAACATTCAAACCTTCTTGACTCGCATTAATAAACCCTTACCAAAGGATAGATTAATAATTCGCATTAATAAACCCTTACCAAAGGATAGATTAACATCTCGCATTAATAAACCCTTACCAAAGAGTAAATTAACAATTACAGATTCAGTCGCTACCCACAACACCCACACATAACTACGGGTGTAGTAAATAATGGGACTTGTCAGATCCTATGGTACCATAACCTAATACTGGTCGGCTTGATCATTGCTAATGAATGTCATTTGTTATGTAACTACAACCAACAAGTTTGTTCACTTTATCGAAATCGTTATTAGTTTTGTATAAATCGTCTTAATCGTTTTTGAAACCATCGTTATAACATCGAAAACATTTAGCACATATGAGTCACCCCAAAACAGTTGAAAGCAGTAAAATAGGGGAATAATGTACTCGCCTGAGAATGCTTGGAGGTCTTGAACAACAACCAAACAAAGCTAGAGAGAACACGGAATCAGTCGGCAATCTAAAACTATATAAATAAACCGGACTTAAATCGGGAGATCGGATAGGATGAGGCTTGGTAAACCAAATGAGTGTTGGAACTCATATGATATGGTTTAACAAGGCCTACATACTACAATGAAACCAAACCTAAGTGCTTTCGACCCATCGCGACCCATTAAGGTAGCTTATGCTACTTTAACGCGTCGTGCGCGTGAAACGCGTTCGGACCGTCTAACTAGTCCTATGACAAGTGTTATATGCCTAAACATGTTACAAAATCAGTTATGTGACAAAAGTTTAGGTTACATATGCTTAATTACCAATTATACATGAAAAGGGTATTCTGGTAATTTACCTAAGGCATATAAACTACCTATCATACAACTACTTAAACGAAGCGACCATAGGGTATAACCTCGGAAGGTTATTCCCTACCTACTATGGTCACCTAATGTATTTGGTCGGATCCTAATGATCGACCAAATGGGTCGGGTTCGAGGTATAAGCGATTTATTAGATCGCTTACCCTACGACCCTAGACAACATGGTAATCAGTAGGCATAGTCCCAAGGGACTATAACCAACGTTATTACACTCACGTTGCGAAGTTCAAACGAACTTCGCATTGACCATTACTGGTCAATGCAGAAAGTCAAACAAAGTTTGACTTTCAGACTCGAAAGACTCGAAAAGCAATAAAAGAACGAAAGAATACTTACCCAGGGTCCCCGAATGCTAATCTCGATCCAAGAACTCAGGTATGAAACAATGGTTTCAACTTAGAGCTCTCAAATCAAGATTCTAGTGAGAAATGAAGTTGGGGATGGATTGGTATTTATAGTAAATGGTCCACCGTTAGGATCGTTTGATGGAAAACGTGCCATGATCCAAGGCGTACACTTGTCGGAAACTCATGGTGGCTAAAAGTGATCCTTATCAGCTGACTAAGCGAAAGAGAATGTGTGGTTGTGAACGAAACAGCTGGAAACTGCTGTTAGATTCGATTAATCTGGTCAGAAGGGGCCTCGCGGGCCGCCTAGCAGTCACAGATCAGACATAAGTTTCAGAAATGACAGTTTCAGTCCCTGCACGTGTTTAAGGCCATTTCCGACACTTCTAAGGCCCGTAAAGCCAACTTTAAGGCCCTAAAATGTTTCCTAAACATTTTGGACATGAAACATGCTCAAAAATATGCCGGACATTGGTTCGTTTGGCCGTACGAACGCGATGTTCGCTTAATTACGACGGAATGCGCATAAGCGCGAAAAACGATCCAAATGACGTGACGAATGGATTTTTCTTATGCCGAACACTAAAATAAAATATTTTAGTGCTTACATAAATTTTTGGATGTCCGGATGTATTCAGAACGTAAGTTATGCGCGAAAATGCAAACTTGTGCACTTTTTGACACTTTTAGTCCCTGAATGACACAAAAGTTTATTTTAGCACACCGAACCCCTCAAAGCCTATTTCTAAGCTATGTAAAGGATATTTATGGTATGTTTAACTTATGGCCATGTTCCGGAATGTCTGTTACAGTTCAAATTGGCATACTTTCGCAGTTTGTCAACTTTAGTCCCTGTAAGCGATTAAACTTTGATTTCACCACACCAAACCTTCCAAAACTTATATCTAAGTTATGTAAAGGTTATTTAAGGTATGTTAAGCCTATGTCACTATTCCGGAGTGTTTGTTGCATTAAACTGGTTATATTTACGCATCAGTGCGCGTATAACCTTCCAGAAAGCGATTTAGAGTTTGAAATTGAACAAGAATTGATATGTGCAAATGATACACATATTTTTACAAATCCCAAGTATGAAATATAATATTTCATTGGTTTGGTATTTGTTTGATGGTCGTGGAGGCACAGGTGTTACATCTACATTCCTGAACACGTCCCATCAGGACGAGGAAATCCCTATTCTTTAACCCTTTCCCAATCCCACCGGGAATTACCATGCTTTGTAGAAAAGTGTGAACTCACCTTAGGTTAGCTCGGCAGATAAGCGAAAGGTCAATCGAGCTGCTAGGGGTCAACCACGTCCTAACATGGTTACCATAGAAGTCAGGTCTAGGTTCAAGTAGTGCAGGTAGGTTTACACAGAACTAACAAGTCAAGAACATGAAAATGATCATGGCATACACATTAAACATGTTAAGCAAATCAGTTAAACAAGCTCAAAGTTCAACTTGTGTGATCCCAATGGTTTGGACTGAACCATTTGTGCGATTCACTAATGAAGCCCAACAACCACCCCGGCCCAACATGTTGTGCGATCAGCACAATCTTGTGCGGTCCATGACATGTTGTGCGATTCACCATAACCCCGGCCCAAACAATTAAAAGCCCAAACATATATACACGGCCCAATTAATAACAAATATCGGTCTTGTGTGGTCCGGATGGACTTGTGCGATTGAGAAGTCCTTGTGGGACTGGGTTTGGGCTTTGAGGCCCAACAATATAATAAAATCCGTCAGATGTGTGTGGCCCAAGCCTTGTGCAATCGACACTGTCTTGTGCGATCCACAAGGTCTTGTGCGATCATGCATATTCTAGTTGTACTGTACTTAAACAGTTGCACCAAATCTTGTGCGACTGTCTTGTGCGATCAGTCCCTTGTGCTATTTGTTAGTGCACTATGTCTATTGACTTCGTCTTGTATCGAGTCTAGGATTTGAATTGTTAGATTAGATCTTGTTATACGAGAGTATAGGAGGTTTTAGAGTATGTTTAAGGTAATTTAGCTTGAAAGTGGTGATTTACCTTGAAAGTGTCACATGGCAGTTTCAAGCTAAATCAACATGTTGATTTCCCTTGAAAGTGGCATGTGTCATTTCAAGCTAAATCAACATCACTATAAATAGCATTCAAGCTAAATCATTTGTAAGTTTCAGAAAGTTTGGAGCTTGGTGCTTAGAGAGAGAAAGTAGAGAGAGAAAGTGCTCTAGGTGATTCACGGTTCTTGTACGATTTCAGATTTATCAAAGAATCACGTTTATATTACGTCACATGTGTTAGGTCGCGTTCGTGTACGGTTTCCGCACATTTCACGTTCGTTTCGCAATCGTTTCGGAGTCAAAACCAGTCCTACAAGTGGTATCAGAGCTAGGAGCTCGATTGCGCTGACCAAATACATAAATTCGTACCAGAATTCAGCGATTTCAGATCTATTTTTCGTTAAATTCTTCATATTCTACTACTTTTTCACGTTTTTGAAGGTTTTTCATCAAATTGAATGGGTTTAACTGGTCCGAATCTGCTGATTTTTTAGTATAATGTGCGAAAATACTTGTTTTTAAACCCTACCAAGTTTCAGATCCAAACTTCTAGCCGTTTAGGAGTAATTTGAGTTTTTGTGTCCGATTTCGTTGAAAACAGCAAGATTTCGCTTGAAAAATACAAGCGAAATCCTTATAAGTGAGATTTCGCTTGAGAAATCAGTTTAGTTTCGCTTGAAAATCACTTGGAACTCAGAGATTTCGCTTGAACTGTCGTCGTATTGTCTGAACATTTAAAGACTGTCGGGCATTCAATTAAAGTCATGTGATATAGCAGTGTATTAAGTGCTTGGCCAATCAGTTTTCGAATAGAAAAGGTTGCATGTGATATTCATAACAGGTGTTAACGAAACTTTGCTTGTAGGTTCATCGGTCAAATGAAATAAAAAATCATCTGAAGTTGTCAGATCGGTAATTGATGATGTCGGCCACACTAGTTTGAAGGTCCAATTAAATTGTGTTGAATTAAAAGAAAACAGTGACAATCAGTTTGTCAAAAGGATCTATGGCACCGGCCCATGTGTGGATAAGTGTCAAAAGAACGGTCCAATGAGATCAACTAGTGTCACAATTAAACTAGTGTCATTTTGATATGTGGTTAAGTGTAAGCATTTTATTCGGCCCATGTGCGGTTAAGTGTCTGAAGTTTTTAGTTTTGTCAAATCATTAACTAGTTGGTTTATGTGGAAGTAAAGGTCCAATCCTATATGTGACAAACATAAAACGTTTACGGCCCAATAAACAGTTGAGTGTAATAAATGTTGTGTGCAGCCCATGTGATGATATCTCGATTCATGTGTGTTTATGAGATTTGCATGTGATTTAGACTTGGCTTTATCAATTACCAATATATCAGTTCACAAGAGGTGGTTCAGTTCATTTGAATTCAAACTTGTTCAAGGTCGTGTGGTTTAGTGAGGTCATTAGAAAGGGTCATTGGATTTTAATCCGGGTCATAGCAGTCTGCACAGTTTGACAACTTGAACCTCAGTTCGCACAAGATATTCACCAGTCCAAGTATCAGTTTGATTCAGTTGTTTGATATTTTTAAACTGATAGTTTGTTTGTTTGATCTAGGTAATTGAAGATGTCAAGCAGTAAGGTTGATCCTGATAGATATTGGAAAGTAGACTATGCAAGATGGGAAATTGGGAAATTAAATGAACCATTCAAAGAAGCCCAGAGAGCTAAAAGATGGAATGAAGAGTTGGAATGTTACATGGATCCACGGGGTAATCCAGTTGTTGATCCATCAAAAGTGGATTTCGAAGCTGTAACAAATTTGGTTCCAAGGCAGGCTACTTTCAACACAAGAAGGCTTTCTGATGAAAGTTACTTGCCGGATTTAATGAACAAGATAAAAGAAGTTTTTGAAGCAAGTCTACCAAAGGTAGTGGAAATGAAGAAGAGGAAAGAACAAGAGCTGGAAAAGCTGATAGAGGAAGTAAAGAAATCGGCAGAGGAAACTGATAAAGAAGAACAGATGAAAGATGAAGATTAGAAAAAGACAGAAGAAGAAAGTGTGATAACAGAAAAAAATTCAAACGGAATCTTCTGAATTGTTTGACACAGACAAAAGCATTGAACAGTCTGCTGATAAAAATGAAAACAAGTGTAGGAATTGCATAGAAATGTGCAAAGTCTGTACCGAAAAGGATGAAATGATAAAAAAAAAAGAATTTGAAACAAATAAAATTGAAAATGTTTTCAAAATAAAATGTAAAGAAATGATAGAAAAAGAAGAAATTTTGAAACTAAAAGTTGAAAAATTGACACAGAAATGTCAAGGTCTTGAAAAGGATAATGATGTTTATAGACAACTGTGTTCTACAAAATGTGTCGATTGTGTTGAAAAAGAATCTAAATTTCAAGATTTACAAAAACAGTATGATTCTTTAAAGTGGTCGAGTCAGAGAGTACAAGAAGCTTATGATACTTTGAAAAGCCAAGTCAAAAGTTTTGATCAAAGATTGTCAGAAACTTTAGTCACTAAAGAAATGTATGAAAGAAAGTTTAAAGAAAAGCAAATTGAATTGAACAAATGTGTTGATGAAATTGCTAATCTTAAACAAGTCTTGGCTGAAAAAGAAAAGGTTGTAACCAAACTTCAAAGTTATCATAATTCTTCGTACATTCTTGAACGCATTTTCAACATCACACCAGATGACAAAGATACTGAAAATTGCAAAAAGGGTATTGGTTCAGAATTTCATCAGGTACCACCACCATTGAGAAACAATTATACTTTTTATGATGAGGAAAAGGTGGCAAAGGGTTTGAACATAGCTGACCAGTTACCTGAAAGTATCGATGTGACTTACTCCAAATCTGATGATGCTAATGATTCAGAGGTGGTAAGTAAGGTTGTTGAAAGCGTTTTGAAAGATGAGTCTACAAAAGGTAAGTCTGAATCACAGGATGAAGATGAAGGAAATCTTTATGATGGTTATCTGAAAAACACAAAATCCGAGAAAAATTTGAATGATGATTCAAAAGGATTGGTTTATACCATGATTGGATTGGACAAATTATTCTTAGATGTTGTATTCCCGATTCAGAATGTGATTTCAGAGAAGGTCGATAAAGTTTTCAAAATGGTTGAGATTGAGAAGTCTGAGATTCCAAAGTTTGCTGGTAAAGGTCATAAATCTTTTTATAACAAACCTGGTTTTAAGAAGAAAAACATGAAGGCTGGTTTGGGTTATAAAAAGAAACGGAATTGGAATCAAAGTAAAATACCAAATTTGCAACAAAAGATGAATTTTGTTAAAGGGAAAAGCTTGAAAGAAGAGGAAAAAACTCAAATTTGGACAACAGTCTAATGAGGAGTTTGATGCTATGAAAAAGAAACAACAACAGGCCAAGGATGTTTCAAAGAAAGTGTGTTTTAAATGTGATCAGATTGGACATGTTGCACGAAAGTGTCCAAATCCAATGCCTGTTGATGTTGAAAAACAGAAATCTGAGGATGTGAAATCAAGGTCAACCAGATTTGATTCGAAACAAACTTGGAGGTACAATACAAACAAGTTTGCTTCAAATCAAAATTGGAAATCAAACCCGAACAGGTTCGATTCAATACAGACCTGGAATTCTCACACACCCAGATTGAGAACAACACAGAGTTGGAGAACATCTGTTGATATGACAAAACCTCAAGAGTTTTGGAAACCTAAAAATGTTGTTCAAAATCAAAAGGTTCAAAAAGAGACAAATTTTTACAAAAGAGGTACTCCGAAAGGTCAAATGTGGAGTGCTAAGAAACAAGTAACGATGGTAAAAGATGAGAAAGTTGAAGTCAAAATTGAAAACGTTTTAAGTGACAAAGAGTTTCCAAAATTGAATGAACATTATTGTGTTGAAATGCCTAAGGTCCAACAGACCTGGGCTAAGTTGTTCAAATGATTGATAAAGTTTGAATGTGCTGGTGCTCAACGAAGCTGAAGATTGCGAGAATGGTAGTTGGAGCAACCTGGCACAGGAAGAGGTTGCAGGACCCTGGTTTGGTTGAACAGGGAGTTTAGTTTGAGTGATGTTTGTACATAAATAAACAATATTTTCAAAATCCTAAAAATTGGAAAAATTTAAAACCAAAAATATGTTTTTAGTTTGTTAAAATTTGAAAAACCATAAATATGTTTTGTTTTTAATTTTGTTTGAATGTATGTTGATTGAATACGCCGAAACCCTCACGGCTGAACAAACATGATTACTTTCATCAGATTGAAAAACGGTTTTCAAACTGTTAAGATCAATGGGTTGTAAATCTTGGGGGTACGTTATATTTTCTGCAAATCAGAGCACTTGAAGCAGAAAATGGATTGAGAGACAAAGCTATCAGTGTTGGTTGTCAAATTTTCTTTAAATGATTTTGCATTTTATGGGGAGAAAAATTGTCATTAGAAAATACAAAAACATTTGAAAATTTGAAAATGACAAAAACATGATAAAATTAATTTTTTTTTTGAGTTTTGCGTAAAAAGAGGAAATGATAGTACATCAGTAGACAGTTACAGTACGCTAAAGAAATGGAAAGTCAAAATGTGTTAAACGATCTCACCGTGGATGTGTCGGTAGATTTTTATACACTTAGTAAACTTTTTCGGGATATAAACATAAATTTCATACTTGCTTATTTCGTGGGGAACACTACTTGGATATATAGGTAACCCCTGAAATCTCGTTTGAAAGGTCTTGTATTCTGATATACTAGGTTTTTATACTCAGTGATATCTGGGGTATTATTCCGGGACTTCTGCTGAATGGAAGTTCTAACCTAGTCCTCGAATAATACTTTCTGCAAATGCTTGAAACACAGCATCACCCTCAGCATATATGATAAGACAATAAAATTGCTTAGCAATGCTGTTGTAAAAAAGATCATCTAAAGGGGACACACCCACAAGTTGAGTCATGATCTCTCTGCTGAACGATGGTTCTGACATGAGCTCTCATGATTCTTCATAATTTATTAACCCCTTACAGATATCATTTGTGTTATAATTACCTGTAAGACTGAATATTGGGATCTGGATACGGGAGTATATTCAAGAGGTGGGACACATGAATGGGTTTAAGTTCTTAAAATACCTAATTGTTGGTGCATGTTTTATGACAACAGCTTAATAGTTTGTTTATTTAGTCTTTGGATATTTTGTATTGGGCTTAGCATTATTGGTTAGGGAGTTAATTAGTGTTATGGGCTTGGAGAATGGCCTGGCCCAGACCAAAGCCCATGTGCAATCCTTGTCCTATATAAACAAGGCTTGGCATAAGGGTTGAGGGGTAGACACTTAGAGGAATTTAGAGGTTTGGAGAAATCTATAGAGAGTGGCTAGGAGATTTCTTGTGGGTCTTGAATTGATTGTAAACATCGTGTTGGATAATCAATAGAAGACCGGATTGAAAGTGTATCGTGTTCTTGATTATTGTTCTACACGTTTTCTGTGAAATCTAATCTAGAGGATTCCGCACTCTAGGTTGGATCGACGATTCTGTTACGATCCATACGGCTCACGGGACCTACAATTGGTATCAGAGCCTTAGGCTCTTGATTTGCTCGGTTCAGAATCGTTTCTGCAGAAAAATCAGCGTTTTTGGACGTTTTCGGAGGCTGTGTTCGTGTTCTGCTGGTGATTTCGGATCAAATTCAAGCATTTCGGATCATTACTGATCAAAGGGCTTGCATTTCGGACCAAAATTCAGCCATTTCGGATTAATCAGCATCATTTCGGACCTGAAAGTTTGGATTACGGATCAAACAGTTGCATTTCGGACTGGAAACCAATCATTTCGGATCAATTTCGGACCAGAAACAAGCATTACGGATCAGTTAGAGTTGATTCCGGATCAGTCAAAGGGATTACGGATCCATTTCGGATAGGAAAGCTGCATTTCGGACAAGTTAAGCTTGCATTTCGGATCAGACTAATCAATTCGGAAATTGGTTTTTAACATTATATATCATTGGAATCGTAATTTCGAGACGAATCTAGCGGTATAATTTGATAAAAACAGTTTTCGGATAATATTTGTACGGTTTTATCAGTTCGCTTACGGTAAAAGCTCAACAAGGACCAGTAGAGAAGTTAGAATTGGATTTTGACACAGGTTACCAAATTCATTTAAACTTTTTACGCTGCGTGATGGCTAAGATGGATAATGGAAGTGAGGTTGTTAAGAACTGGCCAAAGCTTATAAATGTCAATGAATATGCTGAATGGAAAAAGAAGGTTGAGGCATATGTTGAAAGTAAGGATGCAAGAATGTGGAGTTGTATGATAGATGGATACTTTGCTCCCACACGTCGTGTTGATGGTAGAGTAAAAGTAATTTCTTATGAGAAGATGGATGAATCTGAGAAACAGTTGGTTGATGCTGAGAAGAAAGCTTTCGCAGCAATAAAGATGTCCTTGCCTGAGGGTGTTAAACATCCTTTCAAGACGTATGGGACTTCTAGAGAGCTGTGGGAAGCTTTGGAAAAACGTTATCAGATTCCATCAAAAGTGAATACTTGTGATCAAGCATTGGTAGCTGAGTTTGCAGCGGTGAAGATTGGAGAAGTAGTTGCTGAGGATGAAGAGAAGAGGAAAGCTGATGAAGAGAATGTTGAGAAAAAGGAAGCTGAGAAGGAAACTGCTGAAAAGGAGGCTGCAGAAGTTTCAAAGGGCTTGAAGGATGTGAACGGACTTACAGCAGAGGTGAAGGTATCATCAGAATCTGTAAGTCATACATGTCTTAATTGCACTGAACTACAGGTTAAAGTTGACAGACTATCGGAGCAAAACAAAATTCTGTTAGCTGAATTAGAAAAGTTAAAAGAGTCAAATGTTCTTTTGATTAAACGAGAGTCAGATTGTTTAACAAAACTCAAATCAAATGAACAAGAAATCAGTAGTTTAACAAGCAAAGTCAATGAACAATTACAGATCATTGATTTGGCTCGTGAAACTGTGAAAGAAAAGACTAACGAGCTTTCAGAAAAGTGCACAGAATTGGCTAATGCACAAGCCAAAATTGTTGAACTTCAGGGGAAGTTAAGCAATTTTGGGAATTCTTCGTTAGTCAGGACTCAAATTCAAAATGGTTTAAAAAGAAGTAATGATAAAACAGGGGTGGGGTTTACTAAAGCTTCATCTTCTGGAAATCAAGACTACTCTTTTCTACCAAAAGAAGAAGAGCTAATTGATTTTGTAACCACTGCACAAGAGGTAGTGGATCCGATAGCTGTGGACTTGCCAAATAGTCCAGTTTCTTTGAAAGAATCTGTAGGGTCTAACAGTACACCTCATAAAGTGGATGAGGATACTGAAGACAAAAAGTCCAACACATTTAAAAAGGGATCAAACAAAAAGAAAAATTATAAGAAAAGATCCTGTTTTAAATGTCACAACAAAGGGCACGTGGCGAGTTGTTGTCCTTTGAAGAAAGGTAAACAAAAAGTTGATGAGGTTAAAGACGAGAATCAGGTTGGGTCAAGCAATAGTGTAAAACCAAGTTGTCAGACAAAGAAACCTGAATCTCAATCAAAACCCTCAACTTCTAAAAGATTTGATAGACCAAAAAGTATTTCTCCACAGTTTAGTCATTATAATGGTAAATCAAATCAGTTTCAAAGTCAACATAGAAATTTTGGATATCAAAATCGATACCAGACATCTGGAAATCGAAATTTTCAAAGAAGAAATGGGCATAGGGGTTTTAGTAACTCAAATGCTCAACAACATCAAAAATTTTTCCAAAATTCATGGTATAATAATGAGAGAAGCAGGTATCCAGATAATCCACTGAAGTGTGATGGACAATGGATGGATGTTCCTGTTATGGATGAATTTGGAAAACCCAAGACTATCAGGGCTTGGGTTCTCAAGACTAATTGAGTTGTTGAGAGTATGCAGGATGACCAAGAAGGACTGTTGATGTGTTCGACAGTGGTTATTCCTGTAAAGCATCTGAGGTGAATAATAGGTTAACATGGGTAACGAACTATTTACTTCTGTGATCATTTTGATTGTTTTTAAACTTAAAACGTGAAAAACTGTAGTCAGGTTAAGGTGGGAGTTTGTTTGTGTTTTTAAATTTATGTTTTTAAAACTTACTCCATAAAAACAAAATTTAGGGGGAGAAATTCCTCTAAGCCAAAAAGAGTTTAGACAGTGCGTGTGTTTAGGGGGAGTAAGTTATAAAATTTTTAAAAATCCAAAAACATTGAAAAATCAAAAATGAGTTTTCACTGTGTGAAAAAGAAGAAATGATAGTACATCAGCAAGTTAGACTGTCACACTCAAACTGAATTAGCATGCTTAAGTGTGATAGTAGCTTCATCATATGATATACCAGTAGGCAAAAGCATGAAATAATCAACTTACCAATGTGATATAAACCTAAATGTACTGAGTATGAGTGGGGAACACATCAGTGGTGTATGGTTTAATGACCTTAAATCTTGCGTTGATAGATTGCCAAAATCTGAAGTTTTGGGTCTTTATACTGTTATTTCATCTGGAGATATCAGGGGTGTCCTTCTGCTGCATCCAGATACATGCTGACCTAGACACACCCCGGATATCTTAAAAGAGCTAAAAATGCCAAAACCCTGAAAATGAAGAAGCTCTCATAGAGAGTCATTCAAAATAAGTGCTAAATGCACAAATCGTACCAAAAATGGTATCTGTCTTAGCCCTCGATAAGATATTTTGGTCTCTCTGCTGTACGGAAGTACTGACCTGTTCACCAATTATCTATCGTTGAAAAACAAAACGGATGAATTCAGTATACTCACCTACTACGATGAATCTTTGTGCATACCTTGATCGCGGGGGTATATCCTGAAGTGGGACACACTAATATATCAGAAATAAAATTACCTTAACGTATCATACGGTAATGGTACTTGAAATGTTCATGCATTTGTTTAAATGGACAAACATACTGGTAATCGTCTTGAACTGCTTTTCACGAAAAATTAAAGATAGAATTATCTAATAGTGTGAAAACAGTTTGATTTTGCTGATATGATCTTCTTGCACATGATACTCACAAAAAAAAGTGTTGTAAATATTTTTCAGTTTAGTTTTTGTTAGTTTAGTTTGTGTTGAAAAATATCAAAAATACCAAAAAGATTTCTTTTTAAAAGATCTCCCATTTTGAACTGACAGGTAGTTGTTTTTGCAAACTAAGATAAAATATTGGTTTATCTTTAAATGTGAAAAAGGCTAATGGTTTTTCGAGATACTTTCTTGTGTTGCTAAACAGATTGATGCGGTTATCAAAATGAAGTGCAGAATACAAGTAAAGTGCAGATTGAGAGGGAAATGAAGAACGTGTGAAGATGCATGGTAGGATCCTTCTACTACATTGCTGAAAGAGAGAGAGATATGGAAGAGTTGGAGCTTACTTGCTTAACCAAAGATTGCTAGTTCACTGATCTACAACGATGAAAGTTTTGGAGATTGGAAGCATCAGCTAAGGGGGAGTTTGTTGATGTCAGAAACTGTGTAGCTGACGCTATCCAAAGACCAAAAGACTGCAAGATGTTTGAAGACAAAGTTACACTATGAAGCTATTGTCAAGGGGGAGTTTGTTGGTGCATGTTTTATGACAACAGCTTAATAGTTTGTTTATTTAGTCTTTGGATATTTTGTATTGGGCTTAGCATTATTGGTTAGGGAGTTAATTAGTGTTATGGGCTTGGAGAATGGCCTGGCCCAGACCAAAGCCCATGTGCAATCCTTGTCCTATATAAACAAGGCTTGGCATAAGGGTTGAGGGGTAGACACTTAGAGGAATTTAGAGGTTTGGAGAAATCTATAGAGAGTGGCTAGGAGATTTCTTGTGGGTCTTGAATTGATTGTAAACATCGTGTTGGATAATCAATAGAAGACCGGATTGAAAGTGTATCGTGTTCTTGATTATTGTTCTACACGTTTTCTGTGAAATCTAATCTAGAGTATTCCGCACTCTAGGTTGGATCGACGATTCTGTTACGATCCATACGGCTCACGGGACCTACACTAATTCGTATCCTGAATCAGTTGAAATTTGTATGAAAATTTAAGTGGACAAGTATATCGACAATCTAAGTGAATTGTTTAATTCTTACTGTGAAATTAAGCTCAACGGTACTTGTGACTTGTCATAAACTGATATGATCCTCTGACGCATACTCAAACAAAAATATTGTCTGTGAATATGTTTGTACATATTTCTTTACTGCTTTATATTTTCAGAAAATACAAAAAGATTTTGATTTCTGCTTTATTTTCGACAATCGATGTCTGAGTGCTGAGTTTCAAAATCTAAGTAAGCTGATTGTGTTTCTGAAAAAATAAATCAAGTTCATTAATTTGAAACTTGAAGTTTTAAAATCAAAAATCAAAAACAGTTTGTGATATCTCCAAGGTCATTAAGTTGGACTTGGATGATTAACTGTGGGGGAGTTGGATGCTTATATTGTTATAAGTGTTAGTTTCCGATACGATTCGATGAAACTGCCAAATTCATGTAAATTGTTTGTTTAGAATGTTTGAGTGAGCCAGGATACAATTCCTGGATAGCTGAAATTTGAAATGCTGTTACTTATAAATGTTTGAGTGATTGCAGATGAGATTCCAGACTACGATCCCGGAAGCTGAGTCTAAGAGGGAGTCTGAAGACGAGCTCAAAGCAAGGGGGAGCTTGTAGATGGAAAGCTAGGTGTTGATCCCAAAGCACGGAAGCTTGATGAAAGGGGGAGCCTGAAGCTGATGGAAAGAAGATAAAGATTGAAGGATGCTTACAGTGTTACAATTCGGATAGAGTTTGAAGACTGATCAAGACTGAAGAGGTGTCATGATAAAGATTGGACACTGAAGACTTCGTCAATATCCAAGGGGGAGTCTGTTAGTGCACTATGTCTATTGACTTCGTCTTGTATCGAGTCTAGGATTTGAATTGTTAGATTAGATCTTGTTATACGAGAGTATAGGAGGTTTTAGAGTATGTTTAAGGTAATTTAGCTTGAAAGTGGTGATTTACCTTGAAAGTGTCACATGACAGTTTCAAGCTAAATCAACATGTTGATTTCCCTTGAAAGTGGCATGTGTCATTTCAAGCTAAATCAACATCACTATAAATAGCATTCAAGCTAAATCATTTGTAAGTTTCAGAAAGTTTGGAGCTTGGTGCTTAGAGAGAGAAAGTAGAGAGAGAAAGTGCTATAGGTGATTCACGGTTCTTGTACGATTTCAGATTTATCAAAGAATCACGTTTATATTACGTCACATGTGTTAGGTCGCGTTCGTATACGGTTTCTGCACGTTTCACGTTCGTTTCGCAATCGTTTCGGAGTCAAATCCGGTCCTACACGATTCAAGAGCTTGTGCATTCAACTCTTGTGCGACTAAGGGACTTGTGCGATTAGTTTTAATTATCCCGAAATCATGGCAATCGGTTACATGGTTTCCATTTATGCAATCTATCAATCAACAAAATTAACAGTTTCAAATCATGCATATCTCGATCAAATCAAGCAATCATCATTTAATTCCTATAAACCCTAATTAACATCCAAATCATAACAACAACCTATCATAACATTCAATCGAGTTAAACACTAGGATTAACACATATCATCCGAGTTCAAACACATCACAGCCGATTTACCTACATTCGGTTTTAAATCATCTTTCAAATCATAGCATCATAAATCCATATATTGATCCATATATACTACACATGTGCGCCGATTATATGAACACCAAACCTTAACAGTTTACATCACAATCAATCACATATCATCCCTACATCATCATGTAGAACATATTGATCACAACATTATGTAACATACAATAAGTAGCTAAAACACTAACCGGTTAGAGAAGAGAGCAAAGATTGATCCGAACACAAAAGCTTCGATGGAGAGGGGTGTGTTGCCGTCGGCTTCGAGATGAGAAAGAGAGAGTAGGGTTTGCTAAATTTTGTGTGTGTTGGTGAAGTGTAGGATTTATACTAACACCCTAGGTGTTATGCGAGCTAAGGGAGTGCGCCGAACCCTTCATGGGTTGCCCTTGGGTTTCGAGTACAATTACTGTGGCCCGAATGGGCTTGTGTGATTACATTGCATAGATACGTTACACAAAATCACTTAGTATAATATACATTCCATTAAAACCACCTATCACGTAATCACATATTGTCCGAACAAGTTACATCAAATCATAACGAAAAGTTCTGAAATACGAGTTGTCATAGTTTTTGCGTTCGTTACGAATTCCGTCATAATTAACCGAACAACGCAATCGTACGACCAAACGAGCCGACATCCGAGATTTTTTGAGCATATTTTAAGTTCCCTATACTTTAACTTCATTTTATAGCTTTGAAATGGGGTTAACGGGGCTTAAACATGTCAAAAATGTATCGAAAACCATGTTTTGGGGCTTTAGGGACTAAATCTGCCATTTTTGAAACTTGCTAACCTGCAAGGTCCTTACGGACCGTATGGGGATGGGCTTATGGTCCGTAAGCCATCACCAGCACATCAGAATTGAAGAAACTTCACAGCAGCTTCCCATCTCATTCTTGAGGTCCTTGTACGCAATTTTCATGTTTTGGGGACCAAGTTAACACCTCCCCAAGGCTTCTAATCAGCTTATAACATTTGTATGGCTATGAATCTTGCTTGGAGACCACACAAACAAGTGTCATGATCTTGTAAGTTTGCAACTAGTATAAATAGGCATACCCTCATTCCATTTTCCTCACATTTGATCTGAGAATTCTCTAAGTTGTTGTGATTATTCACTACATTCCTGAGAATACTTGGTATCAAATCTCTTTGGACCCTTTGTAAGTCCTCTTTCATTCTTTTATTGCTTTCCTAGTTTAAAAGTCAAACAGTGTTTGACTTTCAGCTTTGACCAGTCAATGGTCAACGAGAAGTTCTTTTGAACTTCGCAACGTGAGCGTAATCACGATGGCTATAGTCCCTAGTGACTATACCTACTGATTACCACGTTGACTAGGCATAGTGACGAGTCGTACTTTCGGTCAAAATGCGCATTTAAGCGTATTTTGCAACCAAACTACTCTTGGTATCAAAACACTTTGTTTTGATATCAAAACTTGTTTTCTAACTTAGTTAAGCATGTTTTAACATGCTTAGCTCGTCACTTTTAGTTTAGTGCTTGTCTAGAGTCGTAAGTCAAGCGGTCTAAACCACCGCTTAGACTTTCAAACTCGACCCGTTTGGTCGATCATTAGGATCCGACCAAGCATGTTTAGTGACCATAGTTTCATAGGGAATAACCTTCCGAGGTTATACCTTATGGTAACATAGTCTAAGTAGTTGTATGATAGGTAATTTATATGCCTTAGATAGACGTCTCGAACGCGTTTTACGCGAACGACGCATTAACGTAGCATAAGCTAACTTAATGGGTCGTAACGGTGGTCGAAAGCACTTAGGTTAGGTTTCGATTTAGGATGTAGGCTTTGTTAAACCATATCACATGAGTTCCAACACTTATTTGGTTTACAAGATCTCATTCTGTCCGATCTTCCGATTTAGGCGTCTATTGTTTGACTAGAGATTCGATTACTAGGTACTACTTGAATTTCCTTGGTTTGCCTAAGCTTCGCTAAGTTCTTTAGACCAAGGATACCCTTCTATTCAATGTGAGTACATAGTTCCCCTATTTTACTGCTTTCTATTGTTTTGGGGTGATTCATATGTATTAAAACGATTTTGATATTTTAACGATGGTTTCAAAAACGATTAAGATGGTTTATATTAAACTAATAACGATTTCGATAAAGTGAGCGAACTTGTTGGTTGTAGTACATAACGAATGACATGCATTAGCATTGATCAAGCCGACCAGTATTAGGTTATGGTACCATAGGATTTGACAAATCCCGTTATCAGACTACACCCATGGTTATATGTGGGGGTTATGTAGGTAACGATCGAATCTGATGATTGTTAACTTACCCTTTGGTGGTTTGTTAATGCGAGAAATGAGATAGTCGAGTCACAAAGGTTTGAATGTTATTAGCGAGATGACCAAAAGTAGTTTCACAATTAAAACGAGAATGATTTGAAACGAGTTAAACGATTTGAAACGATTTAAACGAGATAAACGATTTGGTTAAACGATTGGTTTTGGGTAGTGATTAGATAATGGGACAGGTGTAGCATGATAAAAGCATGGTAGATACGCCGCTGGTACATCTTATATATAAGTGATTTTATCATATTACATTGTGTGTCATTATTTAGTTCACTTGGGAAACGATTTTCGAAACAATGTCACACAACGAGATTTTACGAGATGTTTTATGAATTGGTTTACTAAAACAAATGTTTTGGGGTTAAGAATCATGGCTACGAGATTTTAAAAACTATAACCAACTTGATTTGAGTTGGTTATCTATTTTGCAATACACTTTTCAAAACGAGATTTGTACTTTTGACTCTTGTAGTCTAATAAGGTACTGCAACATATAAACGAGCCATGAATTCGATACTCTCATAAAACCTATGTACTCGCCAGCATTTCTTTGCTGACTTTGTTTTTACATATGTTTCAGGTGGTGTTGCGTGATATCGATTGCTAGGATGCCTGAGTCACATAGGATCTAGGCGAGGCCTTAGTGACTTAATAACAATAATAGACAATGTTTAATTTGTTTGTTTGGTTTTTAAAGACAATGTACATTACTTAATAAATCAATGAAATGAAACTTTTAATTACCATGGTTGTGAAACGATGATTCTGTTACAACACTCCTCGACGTTTCCGCCACGGTTTGTTGTTTTACGTGGTCGGGGTGTGACAGAAGAGTTGGTATCAGAGCCAATGGTTATAGGGAATTAGGTTATTAGCAATGCTTTGACCTAGACTATAACTTTCTAGGATCCTAACGCGAGCTATCTTGCGTTTAGATTTTAAAACAATACCGTCACCTATCCTTAGGTGATAACCACAATGAGAACACAATAACAAATCCGCTTCGAAAATTAATCATCTATCCTTGGATGATTGATTGTATGGTTTTGAACCCTTCCAGTTTGATTCATTTTCGGCTTTATGCCTTCTGAATTTTCAAAAGCTCGTCAAAGTTTGGGTCTAAATAATGTGAACACGTGCAAACTGGAAGAGTTAATGCCTGTACCCTGAGTTTTCTGTCTAAGGCTAGAGTGTTCGTACAAATCCGCAGTATCAGACCAGTCACTCTTACCTGGGAACTCTTGGGGTGAGTATTCACTTTTAGGCGAGCATGTCTTCGATGATACATTATTATGACCAATTTACTTTGATTAGTCAATGCGTGTCGTTTGTTTGTTCGTGTTAACAAACAAATGATCGCCTTCCTTGTGTTTTGTCGATGTTTTCAATACCTCTTTTGTTTTTTTCAATTGTCGATCTCACTCGATTCCCCTGTTTCCTTGTTAGACAATGCCTCCTCGACGTGATGCTCAACCTTTTACTACTGAAGAAGTCACAGCCCTTGTTGCTCAGCAAATGGCTGCAGTACTTCCTGGCGTAGTAACCCAGATCCATGAGTTATACAACAACAATAATAACAACAATAATGCACAGTGTAACTTCAAAACTTTCAATTCTGCTAAGCCAGTGAAGTTTTCTGGGTCGCAAGGAGTAATTGCACTCCTGCAGTGGTTCGAAAGTTTGGAAAGCACATTCAGACATGTGCAATATCCGAATGAGCGTAAGGTTGAGTTTGCATCAAGTGTGTTCGAGAAGCGAGCTCTTACATGGTGGAACGGAGTGATGCGCGATAGGGGTGCCGATGTGGCGATGGCACAAACTTGGGAAGAGCTCCGAGCTCTCATGATGAGAGAGTTCTGTCCCCGTCACGAGATTCGAGCTTTAGAACGAGAATTGGATGATCTGAAAAAAGACGGGGGAGAACACCGTGCTTATACGGATCGATATGAGGAGCTCAGCTTGTTGTGTCCTACGATGGTTACCCCGTTGGAGAAGGCAATTGAGAGGTACATCGACGGGTTACCCGATTCCGTGCAAGACATAGTGACTGGCAGTAATCCTACTACTGTCCGTCAAGCGATTGAGTTGGCTGCTACTCTGACCGAGTCTCAGGCCAGAAAGGGGAAATTGACCCGTAAGGGTGATAAGAAGAAGTCGGCCGATTCTGCACAGGAAAAGGGTAAGGGTAAGGGTAAGAAGCAGGGTGAGCCTTCGAAGAAGTCAAGGAAGCGCAAGGTGTGACAACCCGAACTCTCAAGGTTAGTAACGTTTGTACTAAACGGTCTGTTCATGTATAACTCCATTAAACTAAACATGATAACTTATTAATTAACGTCTTTGGGCTGCACATATTTTGGGCCGCGTGTTCGCATTTTAATATCCTGCACTACCTCGGCCCACAACCTTGATCACTCGAGCCCTATGCAAACTCTTTGTACTCCTTGGTCTCGGCCCAGACATGTAGCCCAAAGAAATTCCTTAACCACCGACCCACTTGTTTAGATATTAGAATTATATGAAACCACTTTGAATATATTACACTTGCATTGCACGTAACAACTTTACACCCCCTTCCTATTTTGTGCAATGACCTAATGGAATGGGCTGGAGCCCATCTCGGTTAATAAGGGAACCGCCCCAAACCTTGGATATTATATTTCCTTGGCCATCAAGTATACGTAAGATACTTCTTTATAAATTGATTAGTTTAAAACTAAAACAAACCCTACTGCTTCCGAAAGTTCGTGCGACAGGAGACCCCCCTCGTCATCAAGGCATGTTAGTTGCATCTCCTACACTTCGGTTAGTACGATATATGATTCACATAAACTGTTTGTTGTTTTGTTGAAGCTTTGACTTATTGTTGCTATCTTTTGATGCTTGAACCATTATAAGAATAATATGGCACTTCCTTGCAATAATTAGTTTATGTTCTATTTTAATATGGAATAGTGATATAAATTGGCATGGATTGATACTGACTGTTTTCATGATCATAATTCTTGATTAAAACCTTATGTTCTATTTTAATATGGAATAGTGATATAAATTGGCATGGATTGATACTGACTGTTTTCATGATCTTAATTCTTGATTAAAACCGAATCGTAACATATGATGGGCACGTAATTGTAGTTCTGGTTAATTGTTCCTGGTTCAGAATTTGCCATGTGAGCCCATGTGTTTTACTCGGTCCAATCCTGTGTAATAGAACATCAGTTTTGCGGCCTAGTGGAATTTTACATGAGTTGATTTAAATACCATGATCTAAAGCAACATATCCATTAACTTTCGGTCCAATCAGGTAGGCTATAAGTTGAGTGGACCATGTGATTGAGTTGAATCTATTAGTCAATCTATAGGTTAGTGGCCCAATATACTTGTCAGTCCACCAAACCCAATCGGTCCAATAGGAGAAATTGGTAAATATAATTGCTAGCTATGTGTGAATTGTTGGCCACCATGTCTTTAATTTGCATGTGAGATTGTCAGGGATTTATATGATTATTTATTATGTGCATTGTAGTGTTTTGCATGTGAGATTTGATGGGATGTGGTCTGCTAAAAGTTTTCATAAATTGGTTTGGGTAAACTCATGTGGGCCGAAGTTTAAAGTGTATGGACCCAATTAACATTGATGAATTATATTGTTTTGATTTTTGCATAAATTTCATTAACAGGACATAGTGATAGAGGGAATCAAATAGAATAAATAACATAAGATTTGTTTGGGGCTTCACACACTAGTTTGGGCCGAATACAGTGATAGATTGTAAACATCCTGGTTGGGTCATCACATATTAAAAGGACTGTTGCATTATTTGAACAAGTTGCGTTTGGAGCCGATGATATTTGCTAGTTAGGGTTGTTATAAAAATGGAATTAATAAACACGTGTAACTTGGTTTGGACCATTTTTTATAGAAAGCTACTGGTTGGGGATCTCGTGAGTAGGCTGGTTACGATGGCCCGGGTAGTATATTTGGGTTGTATGTGACGCCTTCTGTGTTACTTGTTTTCTTTATATATGCGAATAATTGCATGAAGTACTTGAAAGTGAACCTAATTAGATATGATAATAATAGGACGTGATTGACTAAAGTGATTTAACAAGTGAAATACCTGCCGAGCAAACCGAGGTGAGTTCACACTCTCTATAAGGCATGGGATTCCCAAGGGTTGGGAATGGGTAAAGGATTTAAACTAAAATTGCGTGATCTCTTGGTTTGGAACACGTACACACCCTCTTATTTGAAGGGTGACAACATGTGATAAGAAATTGATTTGGAACCTACGTAATCTCCTGGTTTGGGGATTTCGTACACACCCTCTTTATTAAAGGGTGACAACACGGATACTAGACCAAAACTCTCTATCATGAAGTCCCTCCTTTTATATCGACTTAATCGCCGGGCCAATAGCGAGTGGGTCATTAGTTAGATAGCGCTATTTAGGTTTGACAAGCCTCACGCCGTGCCGCAGAGGACGGGCGTGAACTAATGGATCTGGGCACTAGTTAATGATGATAGACATTGACGTCAGGGCACCAACTTACTTTAGTCAGTGGTCGATATGGTAAACGGGTCTAGTGGTTCACATGGGGAAGCCCCCATTGGTTATGGGTATGTTTGGGAAACAGGGAAAACTGGTTAACTTATGACTCACAAATGAACTCATGGTTTTTGAAACAACTTAACAATGAACACCAACTGTGAACTCGCTCAACTTTGTTGTTGACTCGTTGTTACATGCCTTGCAGGTCGTTAGGTATTTATGGAGCTTGCACGAGGAGCCGTGATCGTTGTGGGACATGGATAGTTGTATGCCATGTTAAACATTTGATACATTTGAATTTTACTTTGGTTTTAAACATTATGCTTCCGCTGATTACTTAAACTATGTTTTGTTTGGACACCAATTATATTGTGTTGGGTTTTATATTTATTTACATGCTTGTTCAATATGATTGGTGGCTTGATCCTGGTCAGTCACGCCTCCAAGCTATGATACTCCGCATGTGGATTTTGGGGGTGTGATAGATTGGTATCAGAGCCATTGGTTATAGTGAACTTGGTTTTAAAAAGGGAAAAAGCTTTTTGACAAAACCAGACTATAACCTGTACAGTGCTCAACGATCCACAACGACGCTTCGCTCCACGTGCAAGACTCGACACAATAGGTGGTACGATTTATGTTTACATTGTCTGCTTGTTAGTTCACCTAGTGCATTAGTTAACGTGATAACTGCTATTTGAAACTTGTGTGCTTACTCTCTTCTGTCATCCCACGCTTACGCACTTTCGTGACACTTTTCTCACTTACGTTTGCTTCATTGTGAAGATCATGAGTGGACGTATCAACCTAACTCAAGCCCAGCTGACGGCTTTAATCAATGAACAAGTTGTTGCAGCTCTCGCAGCCACTCAGGCAGGAGGTATAACCTGCCATTGCAACTTACTCTAGGATCTCTAGATCCTACTCTCGTGAACCAACACTTCTTCTTAACTTTGTCTTTTCTTCCTCGCGCAACAGGTCAACATGCTCAGCCTCCCGTATGTATGTTCAAAACATTCATGGATTGCCGACCTAGTACTTTCAGTGGCACAGAAGAAGCTGTAGGTCTTCTTCACTGGTTCGAGAAGATTGAGTCTGTTTTTGAGATGTGTGAATGCCCTGAAGCTCGTAGGGTGAAATTTGCTACTGGAACACTCGAAGGTGCTGCACTCACCTGGTGGAAAGCACAGGTTCAATTGCTAGGGCTGGCGGTTGCTAATGCCACCCCATGGAACGACTTCAAAGATTCGATCAAGGAAGAGTACTGTAGTCATGACGACATCCATAAGCTGGAGGTGGAGTTTTTCAATTTGAAGATGACAGGGTCAGAAATCAAGGCATACACGAAGAGATCGAACGAGCTGGCTATCTTGTGTCCTACTATGGTGGATCCTCCTATCAAGCGTATCGAGTTGTACCTTAAGGGTTTAGTGCCAGAAATTCAGAGCCACGTGACCTCAGCTAATCTTGGCACCATTCAACAAATCATCAAGTTGGCTCATCGTCTCACTGATCAGGCGATTGAGCAGAACAAGCTGCCCAAACGTATTAGCGCTACTATTACTTCTGATGCTTCCAGTGATAACAAGCGCAAGTGGGATGGAAATTCGAGCAAGGGTTCTACTTCAGTTCAGTCCCAGTCTCAGCAGCGAAAGACATATGACTACAAGAGCCCTGGTCAACAATCTTCTGGTAGTCAAGGGCAGAGTGGGTACAAGGGGAACCACCCCAAATGCAATCAATGTGGTTTTCATCATAGCGGACCGTGTATTAAGGGCACTTGTCAGAGGTGTAACAAACCTGGCCATGCGGCCAAGGATTGCAAGAGTCTTTACCCTGTAAATCAGCGATGATAGAACCAGCAACAAGCTCCCCAGAATCAGCGTCAGCAGCAACAGCAGCAACAGGGTAACAACAAGGGATGCTTTCAGTGTGGTGCTGAAGGCCACTTCAAAAGAGACTGCCCCCCAGCTGAATCAGAGACTGAACAACAACAACAATCAGGGGAACGAAAACAATAATGGGGGAAACAATGGTGGCAGTGGTGCCAAAGGTCGAGCTTTTGTGATTAGTCAGGGTGACGCGAGGAACGATCCCAACGTGGTGATGGGTAAGTTTCTTTTGGATGATTTCTTTGTTACTGTTTTATTTGATTCGGGTGCCGATACCAGTTATGTGTCCCTAAAAGTTAGTCAAATGCTTAAGCGCACCCCAACACTTTTGAAACCAAGCATATGGTAGAACTAGCAAACGGTAAAAGTCTTCAAGCCGCACACATAGTTAAGGGTTGTAATCTCGTCTTAGCTGGTCAGACCTTCTCTATCGATCTTATCCCCATCATTCTTGGTAGTTTCGACATCGTTATTGGGATGGACTGGCTATCTCAACATCGAGCAGAGATTCTTTGCAAGGAGAAGATCGTTCGCATTCCTCGTTCTGGTAAAGAACCTTTAGTGATTCATGGCGACAAGAGTGGTGCTGTTGTGGGCATCATTTCTTTTCTTAAGGCCCATAAGTGCTTACGAAAGGGCCACACTGCTATTCTAGCCCTCGTTACTGACACCTCAATGACAGAGAAGAAGATAGAAGATATTCCGATTGTACGTGACTTTCCTGAGGTATTTCCTGAGGAATTACCTGGTCTTCCGCCTCATCATCAAGTTGAATTTTAAATCCAGCTAGCTCCAGGAGCAGCGCCCATAGCTCGAGCACCTTATCGTTTAGCTCCATCATAACTAGAAGAATTGTCCACTCAATTGCAAGAACTCTTGGACAAGGGTTTTATTCGTCCTAGCTCTTCGTCCTGGGGAGCTCCAGTCTTGTTTGTGAAGAAGAAAGATGGTACTTTCAGAATGTGTATTGACTATCGTGAGCTCAACAAGGTGACCGTGAAGAATCGTTATCCTCTCCCACGTATTGATGATCTGTTCGACCAGTTGCAAGGGTCGAGCTTCTACTCAAAGATTGATCTGAGATCGGGCTACCATCAGTTGAGAGTTCGAGACGAGGATATCTCCAAGATAGCATTCAGAACTCGTTACGGGCATTACGAGGTTCTGGTCATGCCTTTAGGATTAACAAACGCACCTGCGGTCTTCATGGATCTCATGAACCGAGTGTGCAAACCCTACCTGGATAAGTTCGAAATCGTTTTCATCGACGACATCCGGATCTATTCTAAGAGTCAGGAGGAACATGAGCATCATCTACGACTTATTTTGGAACTTCTTCGAGCAGAGCAGCTGTATGCTAAGTTTTCGAAATGCAACTTTTGGCTTCATGAAGTCCATTTCTTAGGCCATGTGGTAAATGCGGATGGGATTCACGTTGATCCATCCAAGGTTGACTCGATCAAGAACTGGCCTGCGCTCCGTACACCAACGGAAATTCGCCAATTCTTGGGTTTGGCGGGCTACTATAGAAGGTTCATCAAGGATTTCTCCCAGATTGCGCAACCTCTCACCTCACTAACTCAGAAAGGTGTCACCTATCGTTGGGGTGATGCACAGGAATCTGCATTCCAGCCCTTAAAGGATAGACTTTGTAGCGCACCAATTCTCTCATTGCCAGAGGGCACAGACGATTTCATGGTTTATTGTGACGCGTCAATTCAGGGTCTTGGTTGTGTGTTGATGCAACGGGATAAAGTCATTGCTTATGCATTGCGCCAACTCAAAATTCACGAGAGGAATTACACCACACACGATCTGGAGCTGGGAGCTGTTGTTTTCGCACTTAAGATATGGAGACATTACTTGGACGGTACCAAGTGCACCATTTACACCGATCACAGGAGTCTCGAGCATATCTTCAAACAGAAAGAGCTGAACATGCGACACCGTCGATGGGCCGAACTCCTAAATGATTATGAATGCGCGATCAAGTATCACCCGGGCAAAGCCAATGTTGTGGCCGATGCCCTCAGCCGGAAAGAGACTAAACCTAAGCGTGTACATGCGTTACAGCTTACCATTCACTCTAGTCTTCCCGCTCAGATACGAGATGCTCAGGTTGAAGCATTGAAGGCAGAGAACATCAGGGCTGAGTCTTTACGAGGATCGAAGAAACGGTTAGAGCAAAAGGAAGACGGCACTTATTACGTGATAGGTCGCATCTGGGTTCCACTCTATGGTAATCTACATGAGCTTGTGATGGATGAAGCACACAAGTCTCGTTACTCAGTACATCCTGGTTCGGATAAGATGTACCATGACTTGAAAACTACATACTGGTGGCCTATCATGAAATCCCACATAGCAACTTACGTTAGCAAATGTTTGACTTGTGCGAGAGTCAAGACTGAATATCAGAAACCATCGGGCCTACTCCAACAACCAGAGATCCCGAAATGGAAATGGGAGCAAATTTCCATGGATTTCGTTACTGGCCTGCCTAGATCTCAACGCGGAAATGACACTATTTGGGTGATAGTGGATCGATTGACTAAGTCTGCACACTTTTTAGCCATCAAAGAAACAGACAAGTTCTCTACTCTAGCAGATGTTTACTTGAAGGAAGTGGTTTTGAGGCACGGGGTGCCAACCTCTATCATATCTGATCATGACACGTGTTTCACTTCTAAACTGTGGCAAGCAATGCACAAGTCCTTTGGCTCACGTTTAGATATGAGCACCGCTTATCATCCACAGACGGATGGGCAGTCTGAGGGCACCATCCAAACCCTTGAAGACATGCTTCGAGCATGTGTAATCGATTTTGGCAATGGATGGGAAAAACACCTCCCTTTGGTGGAGTTTTCATATAATAACAGCTACCACACCAGTATCCAAGCTGCTCCATTTGAGGCGTTGTACGGGCGTAAGTACCGATCACCTCTTTGTTGGGCAGAGGTTGGCGACAGCCAAATCACTGCTCCACAACTGGTGGTAGACACGACCGAGAAGATTGCTCAGATACGACAACGAATGGCGGCAGCTCGTGACCGTCAGAAAAGCTACGCTGATAAGCGCAGGAAACCACTCGAGTTCTAGGTTGGGGATCGAGTGTTACTTTGTAACATCTGTTCTTGCAATCATTATGAACAGTACCATTATCAATAAAACAATGTCATTTTATCCCAATGTTTGTTTGGTTATGTTTTACATTTTTCATGTTTTGACTTTTATTCAATTTCAAACTCTATATCACTTTCTAGAGAGTTATACGCAAACTGGTGCGTAAACGTAGCCAGTTTAATGCGACAAATACTCCGGAACATCAACATATACTTAACATACCTTAAATAACCCTTACATAACTTAGAAATAAGTTTTGAAGGCTTTGGTATGGCAAAAACAAGTTAATTCGCTTACAGGGACTAAACTTGACAAACTACGAAAGTATGCCAATTTGAACTGTAACGAACATTACGGAACATGACCATAAGTTAAACACACCTTAAATATCCTTTATGTAGCTTAGATATAGGCTTTGAGGGGTTCGGTGTGCTAAAATAAACTTTTGGGTCATTCAGGGACTAAAAGCGTCAAAAAGTGCACAAGTTTGCATTTTCGCGCATAACTTACGTTCTGAATACATCCGGACATCCAAAAATTTATGTAAGCACTATAATATTTTATTTTAGTGTTTGGCATGAGAAAAATCCATTCGTCGCGTCATTTGGATCGTTTTTCGCGCTTATGCGCATTCCGTCGTAATTAACCGAACAACGCAACCGTACGACCAAACGAACCGACATCCGAGATATTTTTGAGCATGTTTTGAGTTCCCTATACTTTAACTTCATTATAGAGCCTTGAAATGAGGTTAACAGGGCTCAAACGCATCGAAAAAGGCCTTAAACACGTGCAGGAACTAAAACTGTCATTTTTGAAACATTTCTGAAACAGGGGGTGGTGGCGTAGCGCGAGCCCTAAGGGCCTTACCAGTCGCGCTACAAGACTGCCTAACCAGATCAGATAAGACTGATTAGTCAGCAGATTTCAGCTGATTAACTCACAACCACACACTCACACTTGCCCTTTCAGCTCATTAGGGGCCATTTTTAGTCACCGCAACATTTCAACAAGTGTACGCACGAGATTCGATCACGTTATTCAAGAAACGATCTTAACAGTTCGGGAAATACTATAAATACCCCACCCCCATTTGCTTCAAACTCACTAGAATCTGATCTAATGTGCTCTAAGTTGAAACCTTTGTTTCATACCTGAGCTATTTTGATCTAGATTAGCATTCGGGGACCCTTCGTAAGTATTCTTTCGTTCTTTTATTACTTTTCGAGTCCGAAAGTCAAACTTTGTTTGACTTTCTGCGTTGACCAGTTTATGGTCAATTCGAAGTTCATTTGAACTTCGCAACGTGATTGTAATCATGATGGTTATAGTCCCTTGTGACTATGCCTAATGATTACCACGTTGTCCAGGGTCGTAAGGGTAAGCGATCTAATAAATCGCTTATACCTTCGAACCCGACCCATTTGGTCGATCATTATGATCCGACCAAACACATTAGGTGACCATAGTATATAGGGAATAACCTTCCGAGGTTATACCTTATGGTCGCTTCGTTTAAGTAGTTGTATGATAGGTAGTTTATATGCCTTAGATAAATTACCAAAATACCCCTTTGATGCCAAAATTCATTTTAAACATATGTAACATAACTTTTGACATCTAAACTGATTTGACAACCATATTAGACATGTTAAGGCATATATTACTTGTCATAGGACTAGTTAAGTGGTCCGAACGCGTTTCACGCAAACGACGCGTTAAAGTAGCATAAGCTACCTAAACGGGTCGTAATGGGTCGTAAACATTTAGGTTAGGTTTCATTTAGTATGTAGGCTTTGTTAAACCATATCACACAAGTCTCCATACTCGTTTGGTTTACGAACCCTCATTCTATCTAAGTCCTCCGATATTAGGTCCGGTTTATTGACATAGTTACCTATATTAGGTGCCGTTTGATTCCGTGATCTCTAGCATTGCTTGGTGGTTATCTTAGGACTTCTGAGCAATCTCAAGTGAGTACATAGTACATTGCTTTACATTACATTTCATGCTATGTATGTCCATTGTGTGCATACTTAGTACATTGTTTTACATTACATTTCATGCTATGTATGTCCATTGTGCGCATACTTAGTACATTGCTTTACATTTCATGCTATGTATGTCCATTGTGTGCATACTTAGTACATTGTTTTACATTACATTTCATGCTATGTATGCCCATTGTGTGCGTACTTAGTACAGTTGTTTTCATCACATGCTTACATTTTGTTAGGACATTTGGGTTGTTTACAATGGAACAATACATTCATTAACATTAGCTACGCCGTTCGTTAGTAGGTAGTGGTACCATAGGAATTGACAACTCCCGTTCCTGAAATCCTAGGTTTGTTTGTATTGGAAGGAATGACCGAATTCGATACACATAACTTAGATAAACCTTTAATTTGTTTAAGGGTTTATCGCCACAGTCTAAAGGCTTGGATGTATGCATTTTCATAATACCGCATAGATGTTTGTATCAGTATAGCATGCATTTGTTCCACAAAACATAACTTTGATTTAAACTATGTTTTACATCAATACCTTGTTTTTGTGCATTTTACATATGGTTTAGTTGATTTATTTCACTTACCATACATGATATTTTTGGGTACACATTACATGATCTACATTAAACATAAACATTTTGACATTGATATACACATTTGGTGGTTTACATTGAACATAGACATTTCGATATGGTTTACACATTAACACATGACAATTCATTTATACATAAACAATTTACATTGGTGGTTGATTTGAGTAAGTGATTTGAGTAACGAGGCGTGTGTAATATGATACAAGCATGGTGGATACGCCGCTGGTACTTCCTATAAACAAGTGTTTGTATGATATTACATGTCGTAGCGTTACTTAAATCATTTCAATATTTGACATATTACATTTTACATAAACAAATTATTTTCACAAGACATTGATTTACAAAACAACTTATCTTATACAAACTCATTTTTACTTGGTTATTCATTTAACCTTACATTATTCTCTTATTTATACATATCATTGCTTTTTAATGATTTACAAAACAAAACAACTTACAAGGTTCATGACTGACTGTTATTAAACAATATTTCCTAAACTTATAAGTCGTGAATCCTATTTTCACAAAACCTATGTATCTCACAGGCATTTTTATGCTGACGTACCTATTTTCACATGTGTTTTCAGGAGGTTTTCCGTAGGATGATAATCATGACACTAGGGCGGACCTGTGCCTTAGAGACATAAAATGAAGATAGACTTAGTTTAATTATGTTCTGAACTCTTTATTTCCTGTTTAAGACAATGTAACTCTTATGTTTATAAATAAAATACAACTTTGAATGCCATGGTTATGAAACAATTAATTCTGTTACAACACTCCCCGACGTTTTCCTCCATGTTTTGTATGTTATACGTGGTCGGGGTGTGACATACTTAAAGTCTCACCTTGGAAGGGTGTAGTTTGCTTTGGTAAACGAGGAAAACTCAACCTGCGATATGTCGGACCCTTCGAGATCATTGAGAAAATAGGCAAGGTGGCCTACAAGCTGAATCTACCTGAAGAACTCAGTGGAGTTCACAACGTATTCCACGTGTCAAATCTGAAGAAGTGTCTATCAGATGAGACCCTCATAGTTCCTTTGAAATAGCTCACCATCGATGATTAGTTATGATTCATCGAGGAACCAGCTGAAATCACTGACCGAGACGTTAAGGTCGTCAAGCACACCAGAATACCTCTTGTTCGAGTTCATTGGAACTCCCGTCGTGGCCCAGAGTTCACCTGGGAACGAGAAGACCAAATGAAACTCAAGTATCCCCAGTTGTTCAAGAAGAGTACAACCACTACTGAGGCTGAAGCTACTGCGGAATTTCGGGACGAAATTCCAAACCAACGGGGGGATGATGTGACACCCCAGGAAAATCAGGAAACCATGCAATCTAACTAGCTCCCTCAGTAACTACGTGCTAAATTTCGGGACGAAATTTCTTTCAAGTTGGGGATAATGTGACAACCCGAACTCTCAAGGTTAGTAACGTTTATGCTAAAAGGTATGTTCATGTATAACTCCATTAAACTAAACACGATAACTTATTAATAAACGTCTTTGGGCCGCACATATTCCAGGCCGCGTGTTCGCATTTTAATATCCTGCACTACCTTGATCACTCGAGCCCTATGCATACTCTTTGTACTCCTTGGTCTCGGCCCAGACATGTAGCCCAAAGAAATTCCTTAATCACCGACCCATTTGTTTAGATATTAGAATTACATGAACCCTCTTTGAATATATTACACTTGCATTGCACGTAACAACTTTACACCCCCTTCCTATTTTGTGCAATGACCTAATGGAATGGGCTGGAGCCCATCTCGGTTAATAAGGGAACCGCCCCAAACCTTGGATATTATATTTCCTTGGCCATCAAGTGTACGTAATATACTTCTTTATAAATTGATTAGTTTAAAACTAAAACAAACCCTACTGCTTCCGAAATATCCTGCGACAGGAGACCCCCCTCGTCATCAAGGCCTGTTAGTTGCATCTCCTACTCTTCGGTTAGTATGATATATGATTCACGTAAACTGTTTGTTGTTTTGTTGAAGCTTTGACTTATTGTTGCTATCTTTTGATGCTTGAACCATTATAAGAATAATATGGCACTTCCTTGCAATAATTAGTTTATGTTCTATTTTAATATGGAATAGTGATATAAATTGGCATGGATTGATACTAACTGTTTTCATGATCTTAATTCTTGATTAAAACCGAATCGTAACATATGATGGGCACGTAATTATAGTTCTTGTTAATTGTTCCTGGTTCAGAATTTGCCATGTGAGTCCATGTGTTTTACTCGGTCCAATCCTGTGTAATAGAACATCCGTTTTGTCAGCCTAGTGGAATTTTACATGAGTTGATTTAAATACCATGATCTAAAGCAACATATCCATTAACTTTCGGTCCAATCAGGTAGGCTATAAGTTGAGTGGACCATGTGATTTAATTGAATCTATTAGTCAATCTATAGGTTAGTGGCCCAATATACTTGTCAGTCCACCAAACCCAATCGGTCCAATAGGAGAAATTGGTAAATATAATTGCTAGTTATGTGTGAATTGTTGGCCACCATGTCTTTAATTTGCATGTGATATTGTCAGGGATTTATATGATTAATTATTATGTGCATTGTAGTGTTTTTCATGTGAGATTTGATGGGATGTGGTCTGCTAAAAGTTTTCATAAACCGGTTTGGGTAAACTCATGTGGGCCGAAGTTTAAAGTGTATGGACCCAATTAACATTGATGAATTATATTGTTTTGATTTTTGCATAAATTTCATTAATAGGACATAGTGATATAGGGAATCAAATGGAATAAATAACATAAGATTTGTTTGGGGCTTCACACACTAGTTTGGGCCGAATACAGTGATAGATTGTAAACATCTTGGTTGGGTCATCACATATTAAAAAGACTGTTGCATTATTTGAACATGTTCCGTTTGGGGCCGATGATATTTGCTAGTTAGGGTTGTTATAAAAATGGAATTAATAAACACGTGTAACTTGGTTTGGACCATTTTTGATAGAAAGCTACTGGTTGGGGATCTCATGAGTGGGCTGGTTACGATGGGCCAGGTAGTATATTTGGGTTGTATCTGACGCCTTCTGTGCTACTTGTTTTCTTTATATATGCGAATAATTGCATGAAGCACTTGAAAGTGAACCTAGTTAGATATGATAATAATAGGACGTGATTGACTAAAGTGATTTAACAAGTGAAATACATGCCGAGCAAACCGAGGCGAGTTCACACTCTCTATAAGGCATGGGATTCCCAAGGGTTGGGAATGGGTAAAGGATTTAAACTGAAACTGCGTGATCTCCTGGTTTGGAACATGTACACACCCTCTTATTTGAAGGGTGACAACATGTGATAAGAAATTGATTTGGAACCTACGTAATCTCCTGGTTTGGGGATTTCGTACACACCCTCTTTATTGAAGGGTGAAAACACGGATACTAGACCAAAACTCTCTATCATGAAGTCCCTCCTTTTATATCGACTTAATCACTGGGCCAATGGCGAGCGGGTCATTAGTTAGATAGCGCTATTTAGGTTTGACAAGCCTCACCCCGTACCGCAGAGGACGAGCGTGAACTAATGGATCTTGGCACTAGTCAATGATGATAGACATTGACGTCAGGGCACCAACTTACTTTAGTCAGTGGTCGATATGGTAAACGGGTCTAGTGGTTCACATGGGGAAGCCCCCACTAGTTATGGGTATGTTTGGGAAACAGGGAAAACTGGTTAACTTATGACTCACAAATGAACTCATGGTTTTTGAAACAACTTAACAATGTTGACTCGTTGTTACATGCCATGCAGGTCGTTAGGTATTTATGGAGCTTGCACGAGGAGGCGTGATCGTTGTGGGACATGGATAGTTGTATGCCATGTTAAACATTTGATACATTTGAATTTTACTTTGGTTTTAAACATTATGCTTCCGCTGATTACTTAAACTATGTTTTGTTTGGACACCAATTATATTGTGTTGGGTTTTATATTTATTTACATGCTTGTTCAATATGATTGGTGACTTGATCCTGGTCAGTCACGCCTCCAATCGGTGATACTCCGCATGTGGATTTTGGGGGTGTGACACAAGGCTTCCCAAAACTTTGCAGTTACTGCTCAGAACCCTCAGAACCCGCCAGCCCAACCGCCTGCGAAGAAGCAATATGCTGGTACCGCACCTCACTGTGCTCGATGCAACGGTCATCATGTTGCCCAGCAGGCCTGTAAACAGTGTACTACGTGTGGCAGACTTGGGCATCTGGCCAACATTTGTCGTATGGGTCAAAATCAGGCTGCCCAGGTTCCAGCTCAAACTCAAGGGAATGTTGCGAGATTCCCACCTGGTTCGTGTTTTAATTGCGGAGAAATGGGTCATTTCCGCAACAACTGCCCGAGATTGGTAAATGCGAATCCGAATGGTAACGCGATCGCGAATGTGAATCCCGCTCGTGGAAGAGCATTCAATCTGAACGCGAAGGAGGCGAGGACGGACAACGAGGTTGTTAACAGTACGTTCCTTGTTAACAATCAACTTGCATCTGTTCTTTTCGATTCTGGTGCCGATAGGAGTTTTGTTTCGTTATCCTTTGAGCCTTTACTTGCGATACCTAGAACTAAACTGAGGAAACCCCTATCTGTCGAAGTTGCTACTGGTAAACCTCTTGTACTCGATTCTATTATTCGTGGTTGTCAATTGAACCTCGATAACCATCTTTTTCCTATTGACCTCACACCGATGTAATTTGGGAGTTTCGACATCATCGTGGGGATGGATTGGTTAACCAAACATCATGCTGAGGTGGTTTGTTTCGATAAGATCATTCGTATTCCTCTTTCTTCTGGCGATGTTCTGGAAGTTCGTGGCGAGAAACCATCTGGTGGATTGAAACTCATGTCGTGTACAAAAGCCCAAAGTTACTTACGAAAAGGATATGTTGCTTTTCTGGCACATGTCACCGAGGAGAAAAGCAAGAGCAAGAGTATTCAGGATATTCCGATTGTTCGGGATTATCCAGAGGTGTTTCCTGATGAACTGCCTGGTTTGCCTCCAGTTCGTCAAGTCAAGTTTCATATTGATCTTGTACCCAATGCCAACCCGATTGCGAAAGCACCTTATCGTCTTGCACCGTCGGAGATGCAAGAGTTATCAAAACAGCTTCAAGAGTTATCTAATAAAGGATTCATCCATCTGAGTTATTCACCTTGGGAGCTCCTGTCCTCTTTGTGAAAAAGAAAGATGGATCTTTTCGAATGTGTATCGATTATCGTGAGCTTAATAAGCTTACCATCAAGAATCGATATCCCCTACCTCGAATCGATGATCTCTTTGATCAGCTGCAAGGTGCTACCTATTTTTCCAAGATCGATATGTGTTTTGGGTATCATCAGCTTTGTGTTCTCGAAGAAGATATTCCCAAAACTGCTTTCCGCACGAGATATGGGCATTACGAGTTCACTGTCATGCCTTTTGGTTTAACAAATGCTCCAGCTATATTCATGGACTTAATGAATAGGGTCTGTAAACCTTATTTAGACAAGTTCATTATTGTGTTCACCGACGATATTCTTGTTTATTCGAAGTCTCGAGCCGATCACGAGCAACACCTTCGTTTGACATTGGAACTCCTGAAGAAGGAACAACTTTTTGCTAAATTCTCCAAGTGTGAATTTTGGCTTAAAGAAGTTCAGTTTTTGGGACATATTGTCAACGAGCAGGGTATTCATGTGGATCCATCCAAGATTGTTGCAATTAAGGATTGGAACACACCGACGACGCCTACCGAGATTCGATCTTTTCTTGGTCTTGCTGGATATTATCGTCGATTTATTTTGAACTTCTCGAAGATTGCAGTTCCACTCACTGCTTTGACTCAAAAGAATAAGCCTTTTGAGTGGGGACCCAAGCAAGAGAAGCATTCCAAACGCTAAAACAGAAGCTCTGTGATGCTCCTGTTCTATCTCTGCCTGAGGGAAATGATGATTTCGTTGTCTACTGTGACGCATCTAATTTAGGCCTTGGTTGTGTTCTTATGCAACGAGGTAAAGTTATAGCATACGCGTCTAGACAATTGAAGGTTCACGAGAAGAACTACACAACTCATGATCTTGAGTTAGAAGCTGTAGTTTTTTCTCTCAAAATCTGGAGACACAACCTTTATGGCACAAAGTGTGTGGTTTTCACAGACCACAAAAGTCTCCAGCATATTCTTAATCAGAAGGAGTTGAACATGAGGCAACGACGTTGGGTTGAGCTCTTAAATGATTACGATTGCGAGATTCATTACCATCCTGGTAAGGCGAATGTCGCAGCTGTTCGAACTCTATCTGATCTTTAAACTCGTGTTCTTCAAGCTCAGCAATTTTGTATTTCACAAAATTTGATAGGTAAGGAATTACCACGTCAACTTGAGCTTAAACTCGAAGCGAAAGACGATGGTTTGCTCTATTTCAAGGATCGTTTGTGGATTCCAAAACAAGACGATCTTCACACTTTAGTGATGGACGAATCTCACAAGTCTCGATATTCTATCCATCCTGGTGCTGATAAAATGTACAAGGATCTTCGTACTTAGTATTGGTGGCCTGGTATGAAGAAGGATGTTGCCTTGTATGTATCGAAATGCCTAACTTGTCTCAAAGTCAAGGCTGAACATCAACGACCTTCTGGTTTGCTTGTACAACCAGAGATACCGGTTTGGAAGTGGGAGAACATTGCAATGGATCTCATCACTAAGTTACTGCGTACGTCTAAAGGTCATGATGCTATTTGAGTTGTTATCGATCGATTAACGAAGTCAGCTCATTTCATTCCAATTCGCAAGGATCTATCTGCTGATAAACTTGCAAAGATTTATGTTGATGAGATTGTATCACGACATGGTGTTCCTTTGGATATCATTTTCGATCGTGATGCTCGATTTTCATCTCATTTCTGGAAGACCATGCAATCTGCTATGGGAACCCAACTAAATCTAAGCACTGGTTATCATCCCCAAACAGATGGACAATCTGAGAGGACGATTCAAACTTTGGAGGATATGCTTAGAGCATGCGTTATTGACTTTGGTGGTAATTGGGATTCTCATCTGCCATTGATCGAGTTCTCTTACAACAATAGTTATCATGCTAGTATCAATATGGTACCATTCGAAGCTCTCTTTGGTCGAAAATGTTGTTCACCTGTCTGTTGGAGTGAGATTGGCGAAGCTCAGCTTACTGGACCTGAGCTCATTCTGGAAACGACAGACAAAATCAAGAAAATTCGCGATAATCTTGTGACAGCTAGAAGCCGTCAAAAGAGTTATGCGGATATGCGACGCAAGCCCCTAGAATTTCAAGTCGGAGACCATGTCCTACTCAAGGTGTCACCTTGGAAGGGAATGGTGAGATTTGGAAAGAAAGGAAAACTTGCACCACGATATGTTGGACCATTTAAGATTGTTGAAAGAGTTGGAAAGGTTGCCTATCGACTATAGCTACCTCCAGAGCTTGGAAATATTCATCCGACTTTTCACGTGTCTAATTTGCAAAAGTGTTTAGCTGACGCTGATCTTCACAGTCCACTCGACGAAATCCAAATCGATGAAACGATGCACTTTGTCGAGAAACCTGTGGAGATAGTGGACCATACAGTCAAACAGTTGAAGAACAAACGAATTCGCTTGGTCAAGGTTCGCTGGGGAATCTAAACGTGGCCCAGAGTTTACTTGGGAACGTGAGGACCAAATGAAGGCGAAATATCCGCAATTGTTCTCACAAGTTTCCTCTAGTTAAAATTTCGGGACGAAATTTCCTAAAGTAGGGGAGACTGTGACAACTGTGCTCTGTAATCGATGTATAATGTAAAACAATGTTAACTATCAATAAAATAATGTATTTTTGTGTTATTATATGTGTAATTGTGTTTGATGATTTTACGATTCGATTCCGATTTCAAGCTTTAAATCGCTTTCTAGAAAGTTATATGCAAACTGGTCCGTAAACGCAGTCAGTTTAATGCGACAAACACTCCGGAATAGTTACATAGTCTTAATATACCTTAAATAACCTTTACATAACTTAGAAATAAGTTTTGGATGGTTTGGTGTGTTGAAAACAAGTCTATTCGATCGCAGGGACTATTTGTGTCAAACTGCGAAACTATGCCGATTCGTATGGTATCGAATAGTCTGGAACTTAATCATAAGCTAAACATACCATGAATAACCTAAAAATATCTTAGAAATAAGCTTTGAGGGGTTCGGTGTGCGAAAACATGCTTATTTGATCTTACAGGGACTAAAAGCGTCAAAAAGTGCATAAGTTTGCATTTTCACGCATATCTTATGTTCTGAATAGATCCGGACATCCAAAAATTTATGTAATCATTAAAATATTTTATTTTAGTGATTGGCATTATAAAATTCCATTCGTCGCTTAATTTGGATCGTTTTTGCGTTCATTACGACTTCCGTCGTAATTAACCGAACAACGCAATCGTACGACAAAACGAGCCGACATCCGAGATGTTTTTGAGCACATTTTAAGTTCCCTATACTTTAACTTCATTTTAGAGCTTTTAAATGGGGTTAACGGGGCTTAAACGTGTCAAAAATGCATCGAAAACCAAGTTTTGGGGCTTCAGGGACTAAATCTGCCATTTTTGAAACTTGTTGACCTGCAAGGTCCTTACGGACCGTATGGGGATGGGCTTACGGTCCGTAAGCCATCACCAGCACATCAAAATTGCAGAAACTTCACAGCAGCTTCCCAGCTCATTCTTGAGGTCCTTGTACGCAATTTTTATGTTTTGGGGACCAAGTTAACACCTCCCCAAGGCTTCTAATCAGCTTATAACATTCGTATGGCTATGATTCTTGCTTGGAGACCACACAAACAAGTGTCATGATCTTGTAAGTTTGCAACTAGTATAAATAGGAATACCCTCATTCAATTTTCCTCACATTTGATCTGAGAATTCTCTAAGTTGTTGTGATTATTCACTACATACCTGAGAATACTTGGTATCAAATCTCTTTGGACCC
Source organism: Helianthus tuberosus (assembly GCA_030545235.1). Lineage (NCBI taxonomy): Eukaryota > Viridiplantae > Streptophyta > Magnoliopsida > Asterales > Asteraceae > Helianthus > Helianthus tuberosus. The sequence goes on along the minus strand of CM060424.1, from coordinate 103,745,842 downwards.
TTTGTAAGTCCTCTTTCATTCTTTTATTGCTTTCCTAGCTTAAAAGTCAAACAGTGTTTGACTTTCAGCTTTAACCAGTCAATGAGAAGTTCGTTTGAACTTCGCAACGTGAGCGTAACCACGATGGTTATAGTCCCTAGTGACTATAACTACTGATTACCACGTTGACTAGGCATAGTGACGAGTCGTAGTTTCGGTCAAAATGCGCATTTAAGCGTATTTTGCAACCAAACTACTCTTGGTATCAAAACACTTTGTTTTGATATCAAAACATGTTTTCTAACTTAGTTAAGCATGTTTTAACATGCTTAGCTCGTCACTTTTAGTTTAGTGCTTGTCTAGAGTCGTAAGTCAAGCGGTCTAAACCACCGCTTAGACTTTCGAACTCGACCCGTTTGGTCGATCATTAGGATCCGACCAAGCATGTTTAGTGACCATAGTTGCATAGGGAATAACCTTCCGAGGTTATACCTTATGGTCACATAGTCTAAGTAGTTGTATGCTAGGTAATTTATATTCCTTAGGTAAATGACCAAAACGCCCTTTTCATGCATAACTGGATTTTAAGCATATGTAACCTAAACATTTGTCACGTAACTGATTATGCAACATATTTAAACATGTTTAGGCATATAACACTTGCCATAGGACTAGATAGACGTCTCGAACACGTTTTACGCGAACAACGCATTAACGTAGCATAAGCTACCTTAATGGGTCGTAACGGGTCGAAAGCACTTAGGTTAGGTTTCGATTTAGGATGTAGGCTTTGTTAAACCATATCACATGAGTTCCAACACTCATTTGGTTTACAAGACCTCATTCTGTCCGATCTTCCTATTTAGGCGTCTATTGTTTGACTAGCGATTCGATTACTAGGTACTACTTGAATTTCCTTGGTTTGCCTGAGCTTCGCTAAGTTCTTTAGACCAAGGATACCCTTCTATTCAATGTGAGTACATAGTTCCCCTATTTTACTACTTTCAATTGTTTTGGGGTGATTCATATGTATTACAACGATTTCGATATTTTAACGATGGTTTCAAAAACGATTAAGATGGTTTATATTAAACTAATAACGATTTCGATAAAGTGAACAAACTTGTTGGTTGTAGTACATAACGAATGAAATTCATTAGCATTGATCAAGCCGACCAGTATTAGGTTATGGTACCATAGGATCTGACAAATCCCATTATCAGACTACACCCATGGTTATGTGTGGGGGTTATGTAGGTAACGACCGAATCTGATGATTGTTAACTTACCCTTTGGCGGTTTGTTAATGCGAGAAACGAGATAGTCGAGTCACGAAGGTTTGAATGTTATTAGCGAGACGACCAAAAGTAGTTTCACAATTAAAACGAGAACGATTTGAAACGAGTTAAACGATTTGAAAAGATTTAAACGAGATAAAGGATTTGGTTAAACGATTGGTTTTGGGTAGTGATTAGATAATGGGACAGGTGTAGCATGATAAAAGCATGGTAGATACGCCGCTGGTACATCTTATATATAAGTGCTTTTATCATATTACATTGTGTGTCATTATTTAGTTCACTTGGGAAACGATTTTCGAAACGATGTCACACAACGAGGTTTTCTAAATGATATAAACCATACGAGTTTTATTAATGAGATTTTACGAGATGTTTTACGAATTGGTTTACTAAAACAAATGTTTTGGGGTTAAGAATCATGGCTACGAGATTTTATAAACTATAACCAAATTGATTTGCATTGGTTATCTATGTTGCAATACACTTTTCAAAACGAGATTTGTACTTTTGACTCTTGTAGTCTAATAAGGTACTGCAACATATAAACGAACCATGAATCCGATACTCTCATAAAACCTATGTACTCGCCAGCATTTCTTTGCTGACTTTGTTTTTACATATGTTTCAGGTGGTGTTGCGTGATTTCGATCACTAGGATGCATGAGTCACATAGGATCTGGGCGAGGCCTTAGTTACTTAATAACGATAATAGACGATGTTTAATTTGTTTGTTTGGTTTTTAAAGACAATGTACATTACTTAATAAATCAATGAAACAAAACTTTTAATTACAATGGTTGTGAAACGATGATTCTGTTACAACACCCCCCGACATTTCCCCCACGGTTTGTTGTTTTACGTGGTCGGGGTGTGACACTAAACATGTTATCTATCATATATGTAACCAAAGCACTTAATCAATTTTCCAATTTCGAGACAGTTAGTCATCCGCTAGGAGTTTTCTAACATGATGATTCTTCGGAAAGTTAACGCGATGAACACACGTTAACCACCTAAAGTCATTCTTTAGCGAGCTATTGATATTCATTCATGTCAACCTTTAAAGATAGATTAGTCATCCGCTAGGAGTTTTCTAACCTCACTTATCAAAGAAAGCAATACCGATGGTCACAATACAGCCACGAGGATAAGCATTTAGGTGGATCATATAACAACATATTTCACCTTTACAAGTCTTGAACACAAATCTACCATGTCAGCAATTTCAGACCAAAACTAATAAACAAGGATCATAAATTGCATGCAAGAACATGTAATCAACACCATATAATTCGTTAAAACCCTTACTTGCAAGAAAGTATTCCTAATCAAAATAAGATATATCTTAGACAAAACCAATACCCCTCTCGAGTCTCATGGTGTAAACAAGTTTACAAAGAAGTGATTAATCAAGAAATAGTTAACATCCCACTAACCACGGATTCATTATCAAAGATAATCAAACATAATCAGGAACTCAACATCAATGAAACGCTCATTATATAATCCTGAAGATTCAAACATGAAAAAGTACTAAAGCTTCATACAAACAAGATTACAACATAAAGATTATTCAGGAAACTAGTTTATAACTACTATTACATAATACTACATTAAACATAAACTAACATCAGCTCATAACTTGCAAAATGATCAGAATACATGTTCAAGAACAAGGAATTGAACCATAAACAAGCAAGGAATTGATGGGTTGGATCGGTTATGCTTCCATTCGGTCTTGAAGCTTCAAAGTGGTCTGATTAGGACTGCTTCGGAACCCAAAAATCGCCCAAAAACATGGAGAAAAACCCAACAACTGAACCAGTAGCGAATGACTCTATTTATAGGGAATTTTCTGCTCCGCACGGTCGTGCGACAGGTGTTGTCGGGTGACATTAGTTTGCCTGATTCGATGTCAGCCAAGTGGACAAGTTGCATGGGTCTTCAGATCGGCACTGTCACACCCCCAAAATCCACAAGCAGAGTATCACCGCAGGAGGCGTGACATGACAAGGATCAAGCCACCAATCATATTGAACAATGTATTAAAGTAATTATAAAATCAACCACAATATAATTGGTGTCCAAAAGGAATAAACCAAGTTCAATTTATCAGCGGAAGACTAAAGTTTAAAACCAAAACATAAATGTTAAAAGTTCAAAGGTTTAACATGGAACTCAACAGTCCATGTCCCACAACGACCTCGTCCTCCTGTGCAAGCTCCACCTAAGCACCTAACGACCTGCAAGGCATATAGTAACGAATCAACAACAAAGTTGAGCGAGTTCACAGTTGGGTGTTCGTTTTAAGTTGTTTCAAAAATATAGGTTTCTTTTAGCTGGCTTACTTGCTGTGGGGGTTACCCCATAGTTTAAAACATGATTAACCCTTTCTTTTTAACTCTGGCTCCCAGCCGTGGGAGCTACCCCATAAATATCCCACTAGACCCGTTACCATATCGACTACTGACTTAAGTAAGTTGGTGCCCTAGCGTCAATGTCTATCATCATTGACGTGCCATAGTCCATTAGTCCACGCCCGTCCTCTACGGCACGGTGTGAGGCTTGTCAAACCTAATAGCGCTATTTAATTAATGACCCGCTCGCCATTGGCCTCGGCGATTAAGTAGATACAAAATGAGGGACTTAATGATAGAGATTTTGGTCTAGTAACAATGTTATCACACTTCAATAAAGAGGATGTAGTACGTGTTCCAAACCAGGAGATCACGCAGTTTCCGATTTAATTCTTTACCCATTCCCAACCACCGGGAATCCCATGTCTTGTAGAAAGTGTGAACTCACCTTAGGTTAACTTGGTAGATAAACAGAAGGTCAATCGAGCTGCTAGTGGTCAACCACGTCCTAACATGGTTACCATACAAGTAAGGTCTAGGTTCAAGTAGTACACATAGGTTTACACATAAGCTAACAAGTTACGAACACAAAACGATCATGACAAACACGTTAAACACATCAGACAAGTTCATGTAAAAGCCTAATATGAATACCTGGCCCAACCTATTGTGCGATCAGCACAACTTGTAGGATCCACAATGGGTTGTGCGATCCAACATAAACCCGGCCCAATAAAACATATGCAGCCCATGATTCATACGGCCCAAACAATTAAACAAATACTTATCTTGTGCGGTCCAAGTAAACTTGTGCGATTGAGAATAACTTGTGCGACTGGATTTTGGGTTGTTCGGCCTAACAGCTTAAACTCTTATGTGGCCCAACATCTTGTGCGTTCAGCACAACCTTGTACGATTCAAAAGATGTTGTGCGACTGAGCTTGATGGGGTTATATGATGTGTTTTAACTATTGTACTTAGACCTATTCTAGCTTGTGTGATTCCCTTGTGCGACCAGAGCTTGTGCGACTAGCTCTTGCGCGACTAAAGGAAACTTGTGCGATCAGAACTAGCTTGTACGATTGGCTAGATGTGCAATTTGAAACTTGTGCAACCAGTTAAATGTTTTTCCTCAAATCATGCAAATCAGTTACACATTCTATAATTGCACGGTTTACAATCAATCAATCTCTAATCAGTTATCATGTACCCGAAACATACTCAAATCATGATCAACACCTACCATTCCAATCAAATCGGATCAACATCAATAATTAAATCAGGAATCATGCATGTTCATATAACCCTAATTGTAATCTAATCAAGAACAGCAATCATCGAATCATTCGAATCAGTGATTTCAATATCTAATATGCAACCCTAATCATTCCAGCAATGATCATACACACACCATTCATCATTGTTTAATTCAGTTTTATGTTCAAGATCATATCAAAGATTCCAATCATTAATCAACGTCGACCACATCATGCATTCATCTTAATCAATTCTAACAGTTGGGTGTCATAAGTTGTTTATCTAGAATTTTTACTAACATAACACCCTAATCATCAAACCTCAAGTAAAACAAACCAAGCAACTAGTCATATCATCATGAAATCAAGTGTAACAACAATTAGGTCAAACCATAGCAATCGTGTACTAACCGAATGTAAGATGGAACCGAAGAGGACTTGAGAAATGAGACTATCATCGGCTTCGAAGAGGGGGAGGGGTTTCTGCCGTCGAGTTGTAGGGAGAGGGGAAGAGATTTAGGTTTTGAGGTTATCTTGTGTTATGAAAGGATTATGAGGGTTTACATCCTAATCATGTGTGTGTATTCATTGATTGTGGGCCGAACCAATCACTCGGGTTTCATATGGGACGTGGACTAGTCCTCCTCAAAGAGAGGTGTGTGTGTGTGGTCGTGCATGAGTGGTGCAACCCGAAGGATATTGTGCGATCAGGTTCCTATGCGATCAGTCATCATCTTATCATTAAACAATCCACAATCTGATAACCCTTAAACATCTTATTCAAATAGTTCAATCATTTAAACATGTATACATAATTACAATACAAAACTATCACACGGAAAACTAGCACAAGACTCTTGAAAGTACGAGTTGTCACATTATCCCCATGTTGAAAGAAATTACGTCCCGAAATTTAGTCATTGAGGAAGCTAGTTAGGTTGCGTGGTTTCCTGGTTTTCCTGGGGTGTCACATCCTTCCCTCGTTGTTTTGGAATTTCATCTCGAAATTCTGCAGTAGCTTCAGCCTCAGTAGTGGTTTTACTTTCTTCGAACAACTGGGGATAAGTGTGTTTCATTTGGTCTTCTCGTTTCCAGGTGAACGCTGGGCCACGACGGGAGTTCCAACAGACTCAAACAATGGGTATCCTGGTACGTTTGAGAATCTTGACCTCCCGATCCAAGATTTTCTATAGGTTCCTCGATAAATCGCAACTAATGGTCAATAGTGAGCTTTTTGAAAGGAACTATAAGGGTCTCATCCGACAGACACTTCTTCAGATTCGACACAGAGAATACGTTGTGAACTCCACCGAGTCCTTCGAGTATATTCAGCCTATACGCCACCTCGCTGATGTTCTCAGTGATTTCGAAAGGTCCAACATGACGCATATTAGATTAAGCTTGCCCTGTTAGTCAGAACGAACCACACCTTCCCAAGGTGAGACTTTAAGTAGCACTCGGTCCCCAACCTAGAACTCGAGGGGTTTCCTGCGTTTATCAGCATAGCTTTTCTGATGGTCATGAGCTGCCACCATTCGTTGTCGTATTTGGGTGATCCTTTCCGTCGTGTCGAGCCCCGAATAGAGCAGCCTGGATGCTGGTGTGGTAGTTGTTGTTATATGAAAACTCCACCAAAGGTAGATGCCTTTCCCAACCGTTACCAAAGTCGATTACACGTGCTCGAAGCATGTCTGGTGCGTTCAGACTGCCCATCTATTGCGGATGATATGTTGTGCTCCTATCTAGACGCGAGCCAAAGGTATTTGTGCGTCGCTTACCACAAATCAGAGGTAAAACGTGGATCATGATCAGAATTGATGGAAGCTGGCACCCCGTGCCTAGAGACTACTTCCTGTAGTTAGATGTCTACTAGAGTAGAGAACTTATCCATTTCTTTGGTAGCCAGGAAGTGTGCAGATTTTGTTAATCAACCCACTATTATCTAAATAGTATCGTTTCCTCTTTGAGATCTTGGTAAGCCATTAACAAGGTCCATGGAAATTTGCTCCCATTTCCATGTCGGGATCTCTGGTTGTTGAAGTAGGCCTAATGGTTTCTGGGATTCAACCTTGATCCTAGCACAGGTCAAATATTTACTAACATAGGTTACTATGCTAGCCTTCATGCGGGGCCACCAGTAGAGAGTTCTGAGGTCTTGGTTCATCTTGCCAGAACCAGGATGCACCGAGTAGCGAGACTTACGTGCTTTGCCCATCATAAGTTCTCGTAAGTTTCCAAAGAATGGAACCCAGTCACATTCCATGAAGTAGTGGGTACTGCCTTCCATGGGTTTTAAGTCGCCTTTCCATGCCCCGAATAGACTTAGCTAAAAGGTTCCCTTCTTCCAATGCTGCAACCTGAGCATCAGGGATTTAGGCGGGAAGACTGGAGTGAATAGTAGGCTGTAACATGCGTACACGCTTAGGTTTGGTTTCCTTAAGCCTGAGGGCGTCGGCCACGCCATTGGCTTTTCCTGGATGATACTTGACTGCGCATTCATAGTGATCAAAGAGTTCGATTCATTGACGCTGTCGCATGCTCCATTCCTTCTGGCCAAAGATATGCTGGAGACTCTTGTGATCAGTATAAATGGTGTACTTGGTACCGTCCAAGTAAGGCCTCCGTATCTTGTGTGCAAACACTACTGCTCCCAACTCCCAGTCGTGAGTAGTGTAGTTCTTTTCGTTAACTTTATGTTGGCGTGATACGTAACCAATGACTCCCTTACGTTGCATTATCTCACAACCAAGTCCTTGGATTTGACGTGTTACTAAAATCGCCTGTGACTTCAAGTAACGAGAGGGTAGGTGCGCTGCAAGTTTCAACTTCAGCTGTTAAGATGCGGATCCCTGAGCATCACCCCAACGGTAGGTGACACCCTTATGAGTAAAAACGGTAAGAGGCTGCACAATCTTCGAGAGATCCTTGGTAAACCTTCTGTAGTATCCTGCCAAACCCAAGATTTGCAGGCCAATTCTTGATTGAGTCAACTTTGGATGGATCAACATGAATCCCGTCCTCAATAACCACGTGGTCTAAGAAATGTACTTCATGAAACCAAAAGTCACTTTTCAAAAACTTAGCATAAAGTTGTTCTGTTCGGAGAAGTTCCAAAATGAGTCGCGAATGATGCTCGTGTTCCTCTTGACTCCTGGAATAGATCAGGGTGTCGTCGATGAATACAATGATGAATTTGTCCAGGTAAGGATTTGCACACTCAGTTCATAAGATCCATGAGAACCGCAGGTGCGTTTGTTAGCCCAAAAGGCATGACCAGGAACTCGTAGTGCCCATAACGAGTCCTGACTGCTGTCTTAGAGATGTCCTCATCTCGGACTCTCAGCTGATGATAGCCTGATCTCAGGTGGGGCTAAACGATAAGATGCACGAGTTATAGGTGCTGCTCCAGGAGCTGGCTCGATTTGAAACTTGATCTGACGATGAGGCGGAAGACCAGGTAATTCCTCAGGGAATACCTCAGGAAAGTCGTGTACAATCGGGATATCTTCTATCTCCTTTTCTTTTCGAGGTGTCAGTAACAGGAGCTAGGATAACAGTGTGGCCCTTTTTTTGACACTTCCGGGCCTTAAGGAAATTGATGATGTTCACCACAGCGCTACCCTTGTCGCCACAAAAAAATAAGAGGTTCTTCACCAGAACGAGGAATGCGGACGATTTCTCCTTACAAAGAATCTCTACTTGATGATGAGATAACCAATCCATCCCAATAACGACGTCGAAGCTACCAAGTATGAAGGGGATAAGGTCGAGAGAGAAGGTTTGACCAGTTAAAGCGAGGTTACAACCCTTAACTATGTGTGTGCCCTCAAGACTTTTACCGCTTGCTAGTTCTACAACATTCTTGGTGTTTAAGGGAAATGGGGGTACGCTTAAGCATCTGACTAACTTTTAAGGACACATAACTAGTATTGGTACCCGAATCGAATAAAACAGAAACAAAGAAGTTGTCTAGTAAGTACTTACCCGTTACAACGTTGGGGTCGTTTCTTTCCTCTCTTTGCCCATCCAGGAACTCACGCTTATCAGCTATGTGGTTATCATTATTGTCTCCATTATTGTTCCCGTTGCCCTGGTTACTGTTGTTGTCGCGATTCTACCTCATCTGTAAACAGTTCCTCTTGAGGTGGCCTTCAGCTCCACATTGGAAACACCCCTTTTTGCTACCCTGCTGCTGCTGGTGGTTCCGTGGAGCTTGATATTGTGGTTGCTGTCGGTTCCGGTTTGCAGGATATGGGCTCCTGCAGTCTCTAGCCATATGTCCCGTCTTCTGGCACCGATGGCAAGACGATCCCACACATGACACGCTGTGGTGCCGTTGGCACTTGCGGCATTTCGACTTATTCCCAAGGTATCCCCCCTGATTTTGGTAGTTCAGCCCCCGCTGTATGAGTTTCCTGTGCGGGTCCTGTTGTATAGAGTTAGGACCCTCACCTTGGTGATCACCCCAAATATGCTTGTTACTATTAAGAGCATTTGCATTGGAAAAGTTACGCTTGGGCAACTTGCCCTCTTCCACCGCCTGATCGGTGAGTTGTTGCGCCAGACGAACGACTTGCTGGATCATGGGAAGGTTGGCCACAATTACAGACCCTTGGATTTCCTAGACTAAGCCTCTGAGGTATAGCTCGATTCGTCTAGAAATGGGTTGTGACAAGTTAGGACATAAGGCAGCCAAGTCGTTGGACCTCTTTGTGTACGCCTCAATCTCTGATCCTTCCATCTTCAAACCATAATACTCTACCTCAAGTTCCAGAATGTCGTCCTGGTGACAGAATTCCTCATTGATCAAATCCTTGAAGTCGCTCCAGAGGGTGGCATTCGCGTCCGCCAACCCGAGCATCTGAACTTGTGTGTTCCACCAAGAATACGCTTTCCCTTGTAATGTGCCAGTAGTGTACTCTACTCATTTGCCGCCAGGGCTTTCACTTTCTTCGAATGTATATTCGATTCTTCGGATCCAGTGTAGAAGGCCAATTGCCCCTTCAGTGTCGTCGAATGTGGGAGGTTTGCATTCCAGGAACGCCTTGAAGGTGCCCATACGTGTTTGAGTGTGCATGGGTTGACTCCCTGTTTGGGTTGCTAAAGCTTCAGCAACCTGTTCACTAATCAAGGTTGTCAGCTGATCCTGAGTCAAGTTGAGACGTCCACTCATGATCTTCACATCGAGGGAAACACAGGTAAGAAAGGTGTCGCATAAGTGCGTAAGTACGGGATGACAGACGAGAGTAAGCACACAGGGTTTACAATCAGTGGTTATGTCAACTAAGTATGCCATAAATGATGCACTACTTAAAAAACAGGCAGGCAATACAAACACAAACCATATTACCTATAGTATTGAGCCTTGCACATGGAGCGAAGCGTCGTTGTGGATTGTTGAGTACTGTACAGGTTATAGTCTGGTTTTGTCAAAAAGCTTTTCCCTTTTTAAAACCAAGTTCACTATAACCAATTGCTCTGATACCAATCTGTCACACCACCAAAATCCACAAGCGGAGTATCACCGCAGGGGGCGTGACATAACCAGGATCAAGCCACCAATCATATTGAACAATGTATTAAAGTAATTATAAAATCAACCACAATATAATTGGTGTCCAAAAGGAATAAACCAAGTTCAAGTTATCAGCGGAAGCATAAAGTTTAAAACCAAAACATAAATGTTAAAAGTTCAAAGATTTAACATGGAACTCAACAGTCCATGTCCCACAACGACCTCGTCCTCCTCTGCAAGCTCCACCTAAGCACCTAACGACCTGCAAGGCATATAGTAACGAATCAACAACAAAGTTGAGCGAGTTCACAGTTAGGTGTTCGTTTTAAGTTGTTTCAAAAACATAGGTTTCCTTTAGCTGGCTTACTTGCCGTGGGGGTTACCCCATACTTTAAAACATGATTAACCCTTTCCTTTTAACTCTGGCTCCCAGCCGTGGGGGCTACCCCTTGAATATCCCACTAGACCCGTTACCATATCGACTACTGACTGAAGTAAGTTGGTGCCCTAGCGTCAATGTCTATCATCATTGATGTGCCATAGTCCATTAGTCCATGCCCGTCCTCTACGGCACGGTGTGAGGCTTCTCAAACCTAATAGCGCTATTTAACTAATGACCCGCTCGCCATTGGCCTCGGCGATTAAGTCAATACAAAATGAGGGACTTAATGATAGAGATTTTGGTCTAGTAACAATGTTATCACCCTTCAATAAAGAGGATGTAGTACGCGTTCCAAACCAGGAGATCACGCAGTTTCCGATTTAGTTCTTTACCCATTCCCAACCACCGGGAATCCCATTCCTTGTAGAAAGTGTGAACTCACCTTAGGTTAGCTCGGCAGATAAACAGAAGGTCAATCGAGCTGCTAGTGGTCAACCACGTCCTAACATGGTTACCATACAAGTCAGGTCTAGGTTCAAGTAGTACACATAGGTTTACACATAAGCTTACAAGTTACGAACACATAACGATCATGGCAAACACGTTAAACACATCAGACAAGTTCATGTAAAAGCCTAATACGAATACCTGGCCCAACCTATTGTGCGATCAGCACAACTTGTGCGATCCGCAATGGGTTATGCGACCCAACATAAACTCGGCCCAATAAAACATATGCAGCCCATGATTCATACAGCCCAAACAATTAAACAAACACTTATCTTGTGCGGTCCAAGTAAACTTGTGCGATTGAGAATAACTTGTGCGACTGGGTTTTGGGCTGTTCGGCCCAACAGCTTAAACTCTTATGTGGCCAACATCTTGTGCGTTCAGCACAACCTTGTGCGATTCACAAGATGTTGTGCGACTGAGCTTGATGGGGTTATATGATGTGTTTTAACTATCGTACTCAGACCTATTCTAGCTTGTGCGATTCCCTTGTGCGACCAGAGCCTGTGCGACTAGCTCTTGCGCGACTACAGGGAACTTGTGCGATCAGAACTAGCTTGTGCGATTGGCTAGATGTGCGATTTGAAACTTGTGCAATCAGTTAAATGTTTTCCTCAAATCATGCAAATCAGTTACACATTCTATAATTGCACGATTTACAATCATTCAATCTCTAATCACTTATCATGTACCCGAAACATAATCAAATCTTGATCAACACCTACCATTCCAATCAAATCGGATCAACACCAATAATGAAATCTGGAATCATGCATGTTCATACAACCCTAATCGTAATCTAATCAAGAACAACAATCATCAAATCATTCGAATCAGTGATTTCAATATCTAATATGCAACCTTAATCATTCCAGCAACGATCATACACACACCATTCATCATTGTTTAATTCAGTTTTATGTTCAAGATCATATCAAAGATTCCAATCGTTAATCATCGTCGACCACATCATGCATTCATCTTAATCAATTCTAACAGTTGGGTGTCATAAGTTGTTTATCCAGAATTTTTACTAACATAACACCCTAATTATCAAACCTCAAGTAAAACAAACCAAGCAACTAGTCATATCATCATGAAATCAAGTGTAACAACAATTAGGTCAAACCATAGCAATCGTGTACTAACCGAATGTAAGATGGAACCGAAGAGGACTTGAGATATGAGACTATCGTCAGCTTCGAAGAGGGGGAGGGGTATCTGCCGTCGAGTTGTAGGGAGAGGGGAAGAGAATTAGGGTTTGAGGTTATCTTGTGTTATGAAAGGATTATGAGGGTTTACATCCTAATCATGTGTGTGTATTCATTCATTGTGGGCCGAACCCATCACTCGGGTTTCATATGGGTCGTGGACTAGTCCTCCTCAAAGAGAGGTGTGTGTGTGTGGTCGTGCATGAGTGGTGCGACCCGAAGGATATTGTGCGATCAGGTTCCTAGGCGATCAGTCATCATCTTATCATTAAAATATCCACAATCTGATAACCCTTAAAAATCTTATTCAAATAGTTCAATCATTTAAACATGTACACATAATTACAATACAAAACTATCACACGGAAAACTAGCACAAGACTCTTGAAAGTACGACTTATCACAGGCACGGTCATGCCGTTGGTCGCACGGTAGTGCGGTGTCATCAGAAAGCTGATCAGAAAACTTGGTTTGTCTGTGGCACAATCATGCGGCGAGTCGCACGGTAGTGCGGACCGAGAAAAGGTTGGCACTAGCCTTTGCACTGGCAGTGCTTCCGTGATCGAATCAATCGGCACGGTAGTGCCGTTAGATGGCACGGTCGTGCCACACCTGGCAGTCAACAGAATTTTGCCCGTTTTATCAGAAATGGATCAGAATTTGTCCGTTTTCATCAGATTTTTATTTTGTGCTTCCTTTAAGACCTGAAAATATAAAAGGACCGAATTTGGCACCTAAACGTCGCGGTTTCGGTCAAAAACGCTTAAAACGAAAGTGTTTTGGGGTATAAAAACATGTATAATTTAACGTATATCACTGGTCGTGGATCTTGAGAGGAAAAGCTAGGACATCATAAAAAATCGGGACGTCATCCACAAAGTCGGGCATCGCGAAAGGCTAGAAATCATCCTCATCATCTGAGAGCATCTCAGGATCACTCTCCGTGTCGGATTTGAAAATCTCCGGGTCTGGTGCTACCTCATCGTCAGATACGATGGCCATAGCGTCATGCTCCTCTGATAAACTGTTGCTCTCGGACGATGACATAAGTACCTGTAACATATAATCATAACATATGTACATTTAATTATTATTACTTAGTATATACAGGCAAAGGTAGGCATCACATTACATGTATTCACATTGTTCCTACGTAGGTCCTTTCTAACTTGGCAAGTCTACCCCATGTAAACTAAACCACCGAATAATGTCCTTGCTTGTTTGTCTTTCTCTCCTTTGAAAATGTTTGTTCCATGGATCTTGACGTTTTTCAAATGCAATGAAAAATATTTTGTAAAAATATTTTCGTGAGAGAGTCCTAGTGATTGTAGTCTAGACTCGAGAAGGAATCCTAGTTCACTACAATCGAAGCTCTGATACCAAACTGTCACACCCTGACTTTTGCGGAAGCGTGTAATGTGTGACTTTATCAATATCATTGCATTCCATTATAATAAACAACTATATGATTAAAACATGATGTTCATTCATTCATAAGTTTTAAAATAATACAAACACAAGTTGTTTAGTGCAACCAACAAACTTCATGTTTAGTTTACAAACCATCCAAAAGTAATAAGTTCCATAACGAACTTTTAAACAAAAGACTTTGAAACCAAGGCTTTGATTTGTATATCCTATCTAAGATAAGATATCCAAACCAAACCCTTCAAAAGTAGGATGACATCAAAATTGAAATTTCATCTTGAAGCTTTTCTTAACGCCGCCAGATCCAATCAGTTTCCTGAAATACATGTAATTTGAAAACATCAACAAAAGTTGAGCGAGTTCATGTGTTTTATATGTGATCTCGTAATAAACTTGTAATCATTTGAAAGTATTCCTTTGTAATACGGTATGAAAGCGTCTATCAACAGATCATTAATGTGTAGCTAAGACATTAATATGTGTGTAATGGTGTAGGAAGGCTCAAACCTAGCGGATTTCGTACCAGGTCACCCGGCTGGAACGACATAGTCACCACATGGGCCAACTCCCGGACCCATGGGTGGGGCTTGCAACACCCAAATAGATCTATCACTCATGCTCCTCGGTCTTTATACAAAGATTAATGGTCTTAAGTATACGCCTACCCATTCACATGATCTAACAGTTCATTCCATAGCTAACCATACCATTTGAAACATGTATTTCACCCCTGAAAGTTATAAATCCAAAAACAGTTAAAAGAAAAGGGGGACATGAACTCACTGATTTGCGTAGCAGTCTCGTAACTCAAAGTTCCCTTTCCACGGGTCGTACTATCACCTACACACATGCTATGTTTCATTAGGCGTTTAGGTCGTGTAACGACTCCTAGTCTTAGTTGTTTATTAAGACTTATTTTGGAAGTTTAGTATACTTTTAGTTATTCGATTGATGTACATTATATAATTCCCAATTATATAATTATTAGTTAAAATAAGGATATTTTAACTTAAACTATTTTTATCCAATTATTTGGAATATTGTTAAAAATAATATATTTTTAACTTGATTTATCATGTATTTCTTAACATTTATTTCGCAAGTATAGGTATACTTGTATTTGCGTATTTTTCCAAGTATTGGTAGTGTACTCCGGTATGTATTTATACGTATAGGAATACGTATTTTCTTGTATTTATTAAGTATTCTATACTTGATTTTATGTGTAATTTTCCCCAATATTATTTTTATAATATTAAAAATCACCAACTTTATTATTCTTAAAATATACATATTCTAAGAGAATTTTTATAGAAAAATATCTATAAATTTTACTTGGCAAAAATAAGTATACTTTCATATATATATATATCTTAAAAATAATATATTTTTAAGATTAAACTTAGAAAAATATATATTTTTAGTTTTCACCAAATTAATATATTTTGGATTTGTTTAAGAAAATATTTATTTTTCTCCACTCAAAAATAATATATTTTCTACTTTGACAAAATTTGATATATTTTATAATAGTTGTAAAAATTCATATTTTTTACCGGTAACCCTAATGCTCTCTCTCTAGCTTGGCGATTTTGTTCTTCATGAATCCTCATATCTTTTTCGTAATTCTCTGTATAACAATCTGTGATTAGGGATTAATCTTTTAATCTCTATAACGAACTCGTTAGCAGATTTGATCGATTTACATCTAGGATTTTTTGTGTCTTTTTTTCCGTTCAATCGCCTCCTTAGTTCTGTGATATTCTGACGTGGTGTATAGTGCTCTTGGTTTATCGATCACTCTAGGATCTAGATTCACCAGTTTTACTATATATTGCGAAAGGGTGCATGTAGTAGGGTTTGCTAGAATTAGGGTTTTTCTGATTTTCGGTTTTTTTTCTTGTTGAGGCTCTGGTTAACGTGTTTTCTGGGTGCATGGTAGTTGTAATTGCTGTTTTATAGAGAGAGGTATTTATTTCACTATGTATGATCGTTCCAAACCTGATGATTCTGCACTAGGAGATCGAGGTAAGCCGCCTTTACATTACAAGGGTTTAGCCAGTCGTGTGGTCAATATAGATGGTAATCCGGTGTTACCTAGAAGAGGTACTGTGCAATTGCCGCAGCTTGATGCTAAGAAATTTAATGTAATCGATGAATTAACCAAGATCATTGTTCCGGTTCCTTCATCGGAATATGAGGGTGCGGGTATTAACTTGGCTGGTGGTGACAATCATGGAACTCAGCCGAGTAATGGTTATACCTCCAAGTCTATGTCATATGCAGATACGGTAGTTGCTAATAATTTAAAGAAAGTTAATTTTTGATCACTTGCTAGCTCCGTGATGCATGATGGTTGTGATGTTGTTTTGCCGAGGGAATCAATTCATTCTGTGCAAGATAAGCTGGCTAATACTCTTTATGGGCATTTTTTAGGAGACCGGGTTGCTTTTCCAGTGGTTGATTATTTTGTTCGGATGAATTGGAAGAAATATGGCTTGCAAAAAACTATGATGAACGCGAATGGTTTTTTCTTTTTCAAATTTAATGATGAAGTTGGTATGTCGAATGTTCTTAAGGATGGGCCTTGGATAATTATATCTCAGCCATTGTTTCTTGATGGCTGGACTCCAACAACTAAGCTCGAAAAGAAAGAGGTAAAGAAGGTTCAAGTATGGGTCAAAATTCATGAAGTTCCTTTAGCGGCTTATACGGAGGATGGCCTTAGCATGATTGCAACGACGATTAGGGAACCAAAGATGCTGGATTCGTTTATCACGTCTATGTGCATGGACTCATGGGGTCGTAGTAGCTATGCTAGAGCGTTGATTGAGATCTCGGCTGATAAAGAGTTCCGAGAAAAAATTACAATGGCAATTCCCAAACTTGAAGGGGAGGGTTTCATCAAAGAGACTATGTATGTGGAGTATGAATGGAGTCCGCATCGGTGTGCTACCTGTTGTGTGTTCGGTCACTCGACCGATGCATGCCTGAAGCAACCGATGAAACCAAGTAAGGCTATGCATGAGAATCACAATCGAAATATTCAAAAGAATTGTCCAGTAAAGAAGATGCCTGTTGTGGATCAGGATGGATACATAGGAGTTTATGGCAAGAAAGCTGCTAAGAAAGTTGGAATTCCTGTGAATAAGCAAAAATCTAAGTTCGAATATCGTCCTGTGGGTCTAAAGCCTAAGGGCGACACCAACAAAGCTTCGAGTTCTATTAATATCAGGTCGAATAATCCTTTTGATGTTCTTAATGAAGTGGAAGCCGATTCGGGTACTAGTAACAAGACGTCGGGGTTGAACAATGATGATTCAAATGAAGAAGAGGTTGTAGAGGTGTACAATGAAATGGGTGGTTTTATGATGGGGCAAGCACTCCTTCTCCGTTAGTTAACGATGGTTAGTATCGCTTCTTGGAATATAAGGGGGTTAAACCCCCCCTCTTAAACAGAAGGAGGTTCGGCAGGCAGTCAAAGACTTTAATTTGAGTTTGTGTGCTATTTTAGAGTCTCATGTGGATGTTGGTAAATTGGGTAAAGTGTGCAAGTCAGTTTTCTGATCTTGGGACTGGACTTCAAATGGAGGTTTCTATGACAAAGGCACGAGAATTATTATTGGATGGAACCCAACAATTTTTGATGTGATGATTTTGGCGCAGTCTCCTCCGGTTATGCATCTTCAGCTTGTTTTCAAATTAGATAAAAGGATGGTTTTTTGTTCTTTCGTTTATGCTGCTAATTATTACATCTCCCGTAAAGAGTTATGGCATAATTTGTCCATGCACAAAGCCCTTGTTAACAATAAACCTTGGTGCATTATGGGTGATTTTAATACGGCTCTTAACATTGAAGATAATTCTATGGGAACGTCATCGATTTCTATTGGTATGAGGGACTTTCTAGATTGTGTGGATGATATTGAGGCCGTTGATATTAACCGAATAGGGATCCATTTTACATGGAGTCAAAAGCCAAAAAATGGGGTAGGATTCTGAAGAAAATCGATCGAGTGATGGGTAACACAACCTTTATAGCTGATTTTCCAAACTCGGTGGCCATGTTCAAGCCGTATAGGCTCTCGGATCACTGTCCTTGTATTCTTTCGTTCCCGGAAGATAGTACGTTGAAGCCGCGGTCTTTCAAGTTTGCTAATTTCCTGGTGTTCAAACCAGAATTTTTGGAGATTGTTAAAAACAACTGGGATACTAGCGTGAATGGCGTTCATCAGTTTAGAGTGGTCAAGAAACTTCGATTGCTTAAAACCCCTTTGCGCTCTTTGTTATTCAAACAAGGAAATCTTCAAAAAAAGTAGAAAATTTGCGCTCGGAGCTGGATGTTATTCAACAAAATATTGATCGTGATCCATCTAAAGTTGATTTACGGGCAGCGGAGACTTCGATCAGTCGTGACCTCCAAGAGGCATCGTTAGACGAGGAACGTTTTCTGAAACAAAAGCGTAAGGTAGATTGGTTGACGGCGGGGGATATGAATTCTGCTTTTTTTTTTCACTCATCTCTGAAAATCAGAAATCATTGTAGCTAGATCGATGTGATTAAAGATTCGGAAGAGAAGCTATATGAAGGTGATACGGTTTATCAAGCGTTTGTCAAGCATTATGAGAAGTTTTTCGGTACTCAAGGTGATATTTCTCTTACTCCGGCTCCGGATTTATTCTCTAAAGTCCTACCTCCACAGGTTGCTTCTCATATGACCCGCCAAGTAACGGCGGAGGAGGTGAAAAAGGTGATGTTTTCTATTGGTATTGATAAAGCTCCTGGTCCTGATGGATATATAGCGGCGTTTTTCAAAAGTGCATGGCCTATTGTCGGTAATGATGTTACCGGTGCTATTATTGATTTTTTTTGAAACAGGAAACCTTCTTCGAGAATTGAATCACACGACTATTGTGCTTATTCCAAAAATTCCTACCCCTTCGGCTGTCATTGACTATCGGCCGATTGCTTGCTGTAATGTCTTATACAAGTGTATCAGTAAAATCGTTGCAGATAGAATTAAAGGTGCGCTGAATGACATCGTTAGCATTAATCAATCGGCTTTTGTTCCAGGAAGGAGAATCTCTGATAATATTATGCTGACTCAAGAATTAATGCATAATTACCATAGACAAGCGGGTCCTCCAAGGTGTGCTTTTAAAGTTGATATCTAGAAAGCTTATGACACGGTTGACTGGAGATTTCTAAAAAGTGTTTTGCTTGGGTTTGGTTTTAATGGCAAGATGGTTGATTGGATCATGTTGTGTGTCTCGACTGCTTCTTTTTCGATATGTGTCAATTGTTCTGTGCATGGTTTCATTAAGGGTAACCGAGGTTTAAGGCAAGGGGATCCAATCTCCCCATATCTCTTTACCTTAGTCATGGAGGTTCTAATGGCCATTCTTCAGCATGCGGTTCGTATTGACTCATCTTTTAAATTTCATAATAAATGTGAAAAACAACAGATTATCAATCTTTGTTTTGCGGATGATTTGTTCCTTTTTGCTAGAGGAGAAGTCAACTCGGCAAGGTGTATTATGACGTCTCTTTCTAAGTTCACAAAGATGTCGGGGTTAGTGCCTAGTAATCAGAAAAGTACGATATTCTTTTGTAATGTTAATGGCCATGTCAAAGATGCAGTTCTGGATATTATGCCATTTGTGGAAGGAAAATTGCCTGTCAGATATCTGGGTGTGCCTCTAATCTCTTCCAGACTCGGTTATAATGACTGTCGAGTGCTCGTGGTAAGATTAGAGAAGCGTATAATGCACTAGAGGAACAAGTTGCTCTCTTTTGCTAGTAGGTTACAGCTTATTATTTCGGTTCTCTCATCTATACGCATCTATTGGTCATCTGTCTTTATGTTGCCGGCTCGTATTATTAATGAGCTAGAAGCATGTATGCGAAATTTCTTATGGTCCCAAGAGAGTTCGTTTACTAAAGGCAAATCAAAAGTTTCTTGGAAGACCGTTTGTACTCCGAAATATGAAGGGGGTTTGGGCATTAGACGAATCGGGGATATGAATAAGGCTCTTTTGTCTCATCACATTTGGAGTATCGTTTCTAACCGTGATTCTTTGTGGGTTGATTGGGTGCATAGTTACCGGTTAAAAGGCAAGAGTTTCTGGGTGTGTAAAACCCCCTCTAATTGTTGTTGGTCTTGGAGAAATTTGGTTCAATTGCGGCCGCTTATCAGTAAACATATCTGGTCGGAGGTAGGCAATGGCGCTAAAACATCAGCCTGGTTCGACTACTGGTGTGATATAGGACCGCTCGGTGAGTTTATTTCGCCTAGAACCATTACCGATGTAGATTTTAATCTGGACGATTCTGTGGCTAACATCTATTCTCATGGTACTTGGTCCTGGCCTATGGCATGGAGAGATCTTTTTCCGGTGCTCATTCAATTGGATCAAGTGCATTTAAATCTGACAAAGATTGATAGACTATTATGGAGAGATGGTAGTGATCTAACTGAGTTTTCCTCTTCGTGTGTTTGGCATTCGGTTCGGTACAAAGAACCGGAAGTGAATTGGTGCAACATTGTTTGGTTTTCGCAGTGTATCCCTTGAGATGCGTTTATGATGTGGTTGGTCATCAAAGGTAAACTTTTGACTCAAGACAAAATTCTAAAATGGGAGTTGTCGCGGAGGAAGAACATGAATATGATGTGTTGCCTGTTATGTTATCAGAACTTTGACTCACACCCGCACCTATTTTTTGAATGCAAATATTCTTCTCAAGTATGGCATATAGTTCGGAAAAAGGTGGGTATGGATTCTGTTAGCCCGAAATGGAGTGATATCGTCGATTGGTTGCTGGTTCGAGCTCGTTCTAAATCGGCTATGATTTATGTTGCTAAGCTACTTGTTGCGGCTGCTTTGTACTTCATTTGGCAAGAAAGAAATGCTAGGTTATTCAAAAATCAGCTGAGACCACCGGAGAAGGTCAGTGAAATTATATTAAACACGGTAAGATACAAGCAGATTGGAGCTAAGCTAAAGAATACTGCAAGTGTGCGGAGGCTTCTTGGAGAATGGGAGATTCGTGGGGGAGAAGTTGATAACGATGGCGGCTGATTAGTTTACTTCATGTCGCATTTTGTCTAGAGATTAGTCTAGTTGTCTCCTAGTTATTTTTGGTTTTTATGGTTGTAATTGTGTCTACTTTCATGGGGCATGTCTCATGATTGAACTAGTGTAGACTATCTACACTACTTGGTTTATTTGTTTGTGAATATATAGAATCACCGGGGTAACCCTTTACCCAAAAAAAATCATATTTTGCTGTTTCTTCGGTTTCCAAAAATACCGTTTGTCATATTTGTCAAGTTACGAATTTATTTCCAGAAAATATATATATAGGGGATGGATCAAGAGAAAACTAGTTTAAATGAGAAAACCAAAAAACTAACTAAAAAAGCCTAAAAAACATACCAATTTTTTTTACAAATTTTTATAAAAAAATCGCTAGTTTTTATGCATGGGAAAAAATATTAAAAAAATAATTTTTTTTTGTTGTATTGCACATGTGCACTATTACAGATATAGTGCACATGTGTAGTACACATATAATGCACATGTGCAGTACAACAAATTTTATTTTTTATTTTTTGAAAATTTTTTTATATATAAAAACTAGCAATTTTTTTATTAAAAATTGTAAAAAAAATATTTTTTTGGTATGTTTTTTAGCTTTTTTTAGGCTTTTTTAGTTAGTTTTCTAGTTTTCTCATGATCCTCTCCCTATATATATATATATATATGTGTGTGTGTGTGTGTGTGTATATATATATATATAGGGGAAGGTTCATTGGGGAAGACTAAAAAAATGGGGAACAGCGGGAAACCGACTTAAACGAACTCCGATTGGACTCATTTCAGCGGCGTTGGAACCGGCTCGTCGAACCCTAACTAAGATCTTTTAACCCTAAACCCTAAATCGTAACTTCTAAACTCTAAACCCTAAAGCTAAAAAATAAGGCTAAAACCTAAGCTAAACCGTAAAATCTAAACTATAAAACCTAAAAGCTAAACCCTAAAGGCTAAACCTAAAGATAAACCCTAAAGCTAAACCCTAAAGCTAAACCCTAAACCCTTAAACTAAACCCTAAACCCTAAAGCTAAACCTTAAGGCTAAACCCTAAAGCTAAACCCTAAAAGCCAAACCCTAATATATTTAAGGTTTAGGTGTTATGATTTAGGGTTTAGGGTTAAAAGATCTTAGTTAGGGTTCGACGAGCCGGTTCCAACGCCGCTGGAATGAGTCCAATCGGAGTTCGTTTGAGTCTGTTCCCCACTTTTTTAGTGTTCCCCAATGAACCTCATACTATATATATAGGTAGGGCTGTAAACGAACCGAACGAACACGAACGAGGCATTGTTCGTGTTCGTTCGTTAAGAAAATAAATGTGTTCACGAACGGTTCATGAACACTTACCGAACAAGATTTTATGTTCGTGTTCGTTCATTAAGGAAATGAGCGTGTTCACGAACGGTTCACGAACACAAGCGAACACAAATAAATTTGCCGAACGCGATGAAGGATAAAGGTGGATGGCCCAGAGAGTAGCACTAGAACTTGAATCCCTTATTGTGGAACGGAGGTAGATCATATTCGTCGATGTAAATAATGAGAAAAGAAAGGGAAATGGTGCATAAACAAGGTGAAAGAGGGTTTCCTAGTAAGGTAATGATATAAATAAAAGTTTAATAGTATAAAAAGTATAGATAAAATATATGAAAGTATAAAAATCTTTAATTAAAACACGAACATACGAACATAAACGAACGCAAATGAACAAATGTTCACGAACACCTTATCGAACGTTCACGAACACAATTGAACGAACGAGACCTTTGTTCGTGTTCGTTCATTTAACTAATCGAACGAAATTTCTTGTTCATGTTCGTTCGTTTATTAAACGAACGAACATAAACGAACTTCCCGCCGAACGGTTCACGAACTGTTCGCTGAACGTTCGGTTCGTTTACAGCCCTATATATAGGTGACCCCTAAAATGAAAACCAACTCCAGTTGTAAGAACCGCGAGAACCAGTTCCTAACCACTAGATCAACAAGATGGATGGATGAGATTAAAAGTAACTAATATTAATATTAAATATATTTTGTCTTATTATGTCTTTAATATTTTAATCCAAAAGGGTAGTTTAGTAAAATTACTATTTTTTGTCTTTTAGTCTTTATTATTTTTTTATTACTTTTTTGTTTTATTATATTACTTTTTATTTTTTAAAAAGAAGTTTTTTATTAAAAACATTTTTCAACTCAGATTTTTTAACAAGACAATTTTTTTGCGCGTCGGTTTTTGCACACTGTTTTTACGCCCGGCTTTTTCACGCATCGTTTTTTAACGGGATCGTTTTTTGACGCCGTTTTTTACGCTCAACTTTCAAGCGTCGTTTTTTTAACGCGCCGTTTTTACGTACCGTTTTAACGCGGCGTTTTTTACGTTCCGTTTTTTTCCGCGGCGTTTTTATGCGCCGCATTCACGCCCCTTGTTTAGGTGCCGTTTTATCTCACGGTTTTTTTACGTTTTACAACTTACGTAGAAAAAGTTTTACGTTAAAAAGTTTACGTTTTACGTTAAACTTTTTAAACTTTTTACGTTTTACGTAAAACTTTTTACGTTTTACGTTAAAATTTTTACGTTAACTTTTTAAACTTTTACGTTTTACGTAAAACTTTTTTACGTTTTACATTTTACGTTTTATCTTAAACTTTTTACGCTTTACGCTTTACGTTAAAAAGTTTATGGTTTAACTTTTTTCCCAAAAACTTTTTTACGCAAAACGAACGCACCCAGAAATCGCAAACTCGGTATGTCTCTCAGATAGATTATTATCATCATCTACTGGGGGGAAAATAAAAAACCAACAACAACAAAACAATGTGTATTTCGAAAAAAACGGGGTTTGGCTCAGATTTCCCGATAATCAAAAGGCTGCAAAGTGGGGTTGCAGGTTCAAAAACCTACCCTCCACCATCCTTGCCGCGCCATCGTCATCAAAATATGCATTTTTTTTTCATCATCACCGCCACAAATATAAAACCACACTTCAATCGACCACCGGCACCACGGGGCACCACCGGCACCGCGCGGGCACCACGGGGCACCAACGCGCGGGCACCACCGGGCAGCACCGACACCCGAAAACAACAGTTTCTCTAAAATCAATTGAACAAAATTCCTTTTTTATGTTCATTCTTTTTTTTATCTTCAATTAACTTAACCAAAGACATAAAAAAATTATATTCATATTTTCAACCCAATTCCCCCCTCAAGGAAAGGCAAAATCTTGATTCCATTGTTGTTGAGAACATTAATGTCACCGGATCTTCTCCGACCACCGGCCAAATAATGCATTATTTTAGCATTCGAGGACATTAATAACATAAGATACAGGCGTGCATAAAAGAAGATTTGCATGTATTATCAATTAATTAACAAAGAAGCAAAGCAAGCAGCAATTAACACACCAGCGATAAAAGCGATAAAAGCTGAAGCATTTTTTCACCTCACCGAAAAAGACAACGAAATCTCTCCGAGATCTTAACACACCAGAAATCAACCGATTGCGGTGGCCACCACCGGTTCACACCCCCCCACCAACGGCTGCGGCGGCGTCCACCGAAACCACCGGAGCTCTTATCTCCACCTACAAACCATCATAAAATCTTCAAGATCACCCTCACCCCAGCCACCGTTCTCCTTCGCTCCTCACCACCTCCCACCGCCGACGGTATCGACTGAAACAGGGGATGGTGCCGGTAACGAGTGGGGTGTTTGGAGGTCACCGGAGAAACGAGTGGGGACGTCACCGGTGTGGGTGTGGTGTTTGGGGGTCGCTGGAGAAATGAGTGGGGTGCCGGTGTGGTGTTTTTGGGGGGTCGCCGGTGTGGGGTGTAGTGCCGGTAACTTGATCTATGTACTCAGATGAAGATGATGAACATTTGATTTTGATTTCTTGAGATGATTGTGGATAACCGATGATGAGAGATCAGAGGTTTTTAGAGAAAGAGAGATGAGAGATGAATGAATGAATTGGTTTGTGATGTCTTTAAAAGAAAGAGACAGAGGAAAGAGACAGACAGAGACATATACGACAATGTGTGGAAATGACTATAATACCCTTTATGTTGGCATATTCTGATTGGTTGAGAGTGGTTCTTACAACTGGAGGTGGTTTTCATTTTAGCGCTCCCCTATATATATATAGGGGATGGATCATGAAAAAACTAGTTTAAATGAGAAAACCAAAAAACTAACTAAAAAAGCCTAAAAAACATACCAAATTTTTTTTTTAATTTTTATAAAAAAAAATCGCAGGTTTTTATGCATGGAAAATTTTTTTTTAAAAAAATAAAAAAGCCTTTTGTTGTTGTATTGCACATGTGCACTATTACGGATATAGTGCACATGTGTAGTACACATATAATGCACATGTGCAGTACAACAAAAAAAAATTTGAAAATTTTTTTATATATAAAAACTAGCGATTTTTTTATAAAAAAATGTAAAAAAAATTTTGGTATGTTTTTTAGGTTTTTTTAGTTAGTTTTCTAGTTTTCTCATTTATATGTAGTTTTCTCATAATCCTCTCCCTATATATATATATATATATATTGTCTAAATGTCCTTTGTCCAATTTGTCCAATTTTGGGTATAAGATATATATTAATTTTCTTGTGAATTTGGAAATATTTCTTATTACAATTGTTGGTATTTTGGTGTGTTATATTATTTTCAATGTTCCTAACTTTAATATAACTAATACAAGCAATATACAAGTAGCACATAATTTTGTGTCTTCAAAATATATATTTTCTTAAATATATACTTAGTCATTTTAATTATCAAAAATCAACCTCCAATATTTGTAGTTTTTATAACAAAAATTATGGCAAATTTTATACTTAAAACCAACATCAAAAATAACTTGTAAACACTTGTTTAAAAATATTTTTTCTAAGTGTTTAAATTTTACAAAAATTTTGCCATAGTTTCCCCTTAAAAATGGAGGTTTCCATGCTTAATAGCATATTATTTTCTTTTAAAAATTCGTCATCAATCAACATTAATCAACTTACAACTTACCATAAGCCATTTATATGCATTTTTACAATATGACATGAACTTGAAGTTTGTAATTTCTTGTAGTAATTTAACATGATGTTTAATGTGTTGTAATAACACTAAATCCATGGTTTTTATTTTATAAAACTCATTCTTAAATTTTCATCCTTTACAACTTGTAAGATGATTTTTCAAAAACTAATTTTCTTGAGTTTTTCATGACTTACACATATCAAGTGTTCCATCTAACACTTAAAACAAGTCTTCTTTTTTTCAAAAATCAAACCATGTTAATTATTGAAGTAAACTTTAGTTTCATGAAATTTCCATCTTTGAAATCTTACATTTTTAAGGTTTACAACTTGTAGGATTAATCATCCTACACAAAATCAAGTCCATCTTCAAGTTCATTTTCAACATAAAGGATAATCAACATAAATTTCTCAAGAATCATATTCATACTTGCTAGATCATGTTTTAAATCATCATCTAGCAAGCTTTATGTGGTGATCTACACCATACATACAAGTAATCAATAAACAAGTTTACGACATACACTTAAACAACTTCGATCTTCATGTTTTTAAGCTTTATGTTCATATTCATCTTCTTGTTTTGTTGAGATTCTTTAGATTACCAAGTTACATCTTACTTTAACCACTAAAATTAAGAGTAAAAACAAGATCAAAGAGGCTTACTACTAGCACTATGGCTAGGGAAGAACAAGAAGCAAGTTGATGAAGAAAAGAAGTGGATAATAGCTCCTAGAGAAGGTCCTTCAAGTTCCTTTGCTTCCAACCTTCTTAAGTGTGCTTGAATCACCTTAGATTATGCTTGGATTACTTGGAAATGGCTTGAAGAATGATGACAAGGGAAGAGGGTGTTGGGCCGTAAGTAATGAAGAAGAGGAGAAGGTTTTGAGTGAGATAGAATGTTGAAGATGATAGTCAGTTAGGGACTTGTGGTTTCTTATCATCTTTCTCCAACATTTTATTACACAAAGTATAATATGTTCAATATCTAATTAACATACTTAATAAAATATTGAAAGAAAATCAAGGGTGGGACACCCTTGTTGTAACCGTCCATGATGGGGGGTCTTAGTTGGATTTCAATTCCAAGTTACATGATCTAGTTACATGTTTAGTGTTTAATTTAGGGGTTTAAGTGTGTTTAAGTGTTTTAGGTAGTAATATGATGTTTAATGATCATAACTAGATTTGTAACATTAAAACAATGTTTCTAGTTACATTTTGGTGTTTCGGGTAGTGTCCGGTTGTTCGTTTGGTTACCAGTTCGTTAAGGTGCAAAATTGCGCAATTTAGTGTGCAATATGATGTCTTTTATGACAGTTTTGGTTCGTTAAGGTGCTAAATTGCGCAATTCTGGACCATTAAACCTTATTTCTGCATTATATTTTGAGATTAAAATGCTGAATTTTGTTGTTTTCTGCAGAATTCTGTAGTTTAGGTGTGTTTCGGGCACTTTCTGGCGCTTAAATCGTCACTCGAAAGGCAGTTTTATAGTCCCTACTCTCCTACAAAATATTCTAGTGTAACTCTTGGTTCCGGGGCTCATTCTGTGTTCTAACAACATGTTTGTCTAAGTACTAAACTCCCATCAGTACTTCTAGTTTGTCTGGTAAGTGTGCTAGTTTCGTCTTGTGCACTAATTGAACTATTCCGGGTTGCATTTAATAATGATAAGCAATCATGCAACATGTAATGCATTTGTATGTCTTTGAAAGTAATCAGAAAATCATTCATTTCATTAGTTCAATCATGCACAATTATTAAGGTACAAATTATTGTTTATATTGTACGGAATACATGGAAAAGTGCCAATTGTCACATTTATTCACCCTACTTATTTCCTAACAACAAGATGTAACACTTAGTTTATAATCACAACACCTAAATCATCAAGACAGTGAACAATATACAAAATCAAAGACCACATGAACCCCAAAAATAATCAATGGGTCACATATTATCACGATAACATCTTCATCCGCTTTTTTTTATTCACGACAACTTATAGTCAGTCTCTTAAAACACCACCCTAGTCTAACATTCATACAATCACCACACAATCCATACAAAACCAAAATCTACAATAACCACAAATGTTCAAACATAGCATATACTGACCGAGAGACCAAAGGACGAAGACGGGTGTCAGCTGCCGCCACTGCCATGGTTGCTCCCGTCGCCGGCGCTGCTGGTCCACCGGAGAACCACCATCACCATCATCCTTATCATCTCACCATTTCGTGGTTAACCGGAGTTCTGCCGGAAGATCAGTCCATCGTCGACGTTCCACATCTTATCGGAGAAACAGTATTCTGCCGACATCATAACCGTTGACTCAGCACAACCACCGTCGAGTCACCGCCGTCACCGCTATTGTAACCAGCCACCGTCGTCCCTCTCTATCTCAAAAACTCTCTCTGCCGATACCAATTTCTGGAACGTATGTGTATGTACATTAATGTAAAAAGGGCTGTGGGGTGGGTTGTAGGTATGAGTGTCACGGGAACATTAGCCGGAGAAGAAGTCAGCTCCGGCGACTCAATCACAAGGGGGATGGTGGGGGTACTGATACGAGATATGGGTTGATGTAAGCGTGTACGAGGGAAGGGGTGTTTCTCGGTGTGGTGTGCTTGCCTAAACAGTTGCCGGAAGCTGGTGTGCCGACCGGAATCGTATCTCCGGTGGCTGATTTTGTGAGAAGAAGAGGGGTTTTAGTGTTTATGTGGCTGACGGAAGTTTTTACGGTTTTAATGTTTTTAAAAGAGGGGTGGGGTTTATCAATGGGTATATATATGTGGTAGGGTTTTAGGGGTTTAGGTAAGATGGGTTGGGCTTGGCCCGTGTGTTTGGTTTTGCATAACGTTATGTGTCTCGCTAAGCCCATTAGTTTGAGTCAAAATAATAATTCCTGATGCGGTTATTTTAATTAATAATACTAATAATAAACTATAAATTACCCTTCTCTCGATAATTGGGATCGAGAGTACAGGTTGTCACACCTATAAAGAGGCCGCGTTGTCAGTCAAGCCCTATGCCCATCTAGCGGCCCTTCGGGCCTTTCTCCTTTACTCTTCGGCTATAAATACCCATCCCGAACCTGGTTTGAGGTAACGCTAATCTGCTGTCTCACACATACTACTTAATACTTACTTTGGTCACAAGCAAATACTTATTCTCATGCCGGAGAGTGGTAACAAGGAGCAACCCCCACCCCATCCTCCTTGTTAAGAGTCATGTGTGTTTCCTTGTGCATGGGACAGATTATGTCACACCCCAATAAATCGATTACCTCAGAGCTGGGTGTGATCCGAATGGTATCTTCGTTGCACAGTGGAAGTATCCAAGCTAAGACTTCAAGAAAATGAACGCCCATTAAGTACTCAAATTCCCATTGTAACATCTGTGCTTGTAATCATTATGAACAGTACCATTATCAATAAAACAATGTCATTTGATCCGAATGTTTGTTTGGTTATGTTTTACATTTTTCATGTTTTGACTTTTATTCAATTTCAAACTCTATATCACTTTCTAGAGAGTTATACGCAAACTGGAGCGTAAACGTAGCCAGTTTAATGCGACAAATACTCTGGAACATCAACATATACTTAACATACCTTAAATAACCCTTACATAACTTAGAAATAAGTTTTGAAGGCTTTGGTATGGCAAAAACAAGTTAATTCGCTTACAGGGACTAAACTTGACAAACTGCGAAAGTATGCCAATTTGAACTGTAACGAACATTCCGAAACATGACCATAAGTTAAACATACCATAAATATCCTTTACATAGCTTAGAAATAGGCTTTGAGGGGTTCGGTATGCTAAAATAAACTTTTGGGGTCATTCAGGGACTAAAAGCGTCAAAAAGTGCACAAGTTTGCATTTTCGTGCATAACTTACGTTCTGAATACATCCGGACATCCAAAAATTTATGTAAGCACTAAAATATTTTATTTTAGTGTTTGTCATAAGAAAAATCCATTCGTCACGCCATTTGGATCATTTTTCGCGCTTATGCGCATTCCGTCGTAATTAACCGAACAACGTAACCGTACGGCTAAACGAACCGACACCCGAGATATTTTTGAACACATTTTAAGTTCCCTATACTTTAACTTCATTTTAGAGCTTTTAAACGTGTCAAAAAAACGCATCGAAAACCAAGTTTTGAGGTTGCAGGGACTGAAACTGTAAATCTGCCAAACTAGGTCCGTAAGTAGGGGCCAGATGCAGCAAAACGTTTTTTTCAGCTGTTAACAGCCCTTAACACTCTCCAAAGGCCAAGTGCCAAGTGTCAAACTCTTATGGTGGATGGCAAATGAGTTACCACAACTTTCCAACAAGTGTACGGCTTAGATCGTGCCCCCTTTTCCAAGAAATGATCCTAACGGTGAACCGAAAACTATAAATACCCACCTCAACCCTTCACTTTTCCTCACAAGAATCTGATCTAATGTGCTCTAAGTTGAAACATTTGTTTCATACCTGAGCTATTTTGATCTAGATTAGCATTCGGGGACCCTTCGTAAGTGTTCCTTCGTTCTTTTATTTCTTTTCGAGTCCGAAAGTCAAACTTTGTTTGACTTTCTGCATTGACCAGTTTATGGTCAATGCGAAGTTCGTTTGAACTTCGCAACGTGATTGTAATCATGATGGTTATAGTCCCTTGTGACTATGCCTACTGATTACCACGTTGTCTAGGGTCGTAAGGGTAAGCGATCTGATAAATCGCTTATACCTTCGAACCCGACCCATTTGGCCGATCATTAGGATCCAACCAAACACATTAGGTTACCATAGTATATAGGGAATAACCTTCCGAGGTTATACCTTATGGTCGCTTCGTTTAGGTAGTTGTATGATAGGTAGTTTATATGCCTTAGGTAAATTACCAAAATGCCCTTTTGACGCCAAAATTCATTTTAAGCATATGTAACATAAATTTTGGTATCTAAAATGTTTTGGTAACAATATTAGATATGTTAAGGCATATTTTACTTGTCATAGGACAAGTTAGGCGGTCCGAACGCGTTTCACGCGAGCGACGCGTTAAAGTAGCATAAGCTACCTAAACGGGTCGTAATGGGTCGTAAGCACTTATGTTAGGTTTCATTTAGTATGTAGGCTTTGTTAAACCATATTACACGAGTCTCCATACTCGTTTGGTTTACGAACCCGCATTCTATCCGATCTTCCGATTTAGGTCCGGTATATTAACATAGTTACCTATATTAGGTGCCGTTTGATTCTGTGATCTCTAGCATTGCTTGGTGGTTATCTTAGGACTTCTGAGCAATCTTAAGTGAGTACATAGACCCCTCTTTTATTGTTTTCAAACTGTTTTGGGGTGAAACACATGTGCCTACTTGTTACTTTCATGCTTTCCATGTTTTCACATCATATACCTGCTACGTTCGTTAGTACATTATAGTACATGTTTTACATTACATTTCATGCTATGTATGCCTATTGTGTGCGTACTTAGTACATTGTTTTACATTACATTTCATGCTATGTATGCCCATTGTGTGCGTACTTAGTACATTGTTTTACATTACATTACATTTCATGCTATGTATGCCCATTGTGTGCGTACTTAGTACAGTTGTTTTCATCACATGCTTACATTTTGGTATGACATTTGGTTTGTTTACATGGAACAATACATTCATTAACATTAGCTACGCCATTCGTTAGTAGGTAGTGGTACCATAGGAATTGACAACTCCCGTTCCTGAAATCCTAGGTTTGTTTGTATTGGAAGGAATGACCGAATTCGATACACATAACTTAGATAAACCTTTAATTTGTTTAAGGGTTTATCGCCACAGTCTAAAGGCTTGGATGTATGCATTTTCATAATACCGCATAGATGTTTGTATCAGTATAGCATGCATTTGTTCCACAAAACATAACTTTGATTTAAACTATGTTTTACATCAATACCTTGTTTTTGTGCATTTTACATATGGTTTAGTTGATTTATTTCACTTACCATACATGATATTTTTGGGTACACATTACATGATCTACATTAAACATAAACATTTTGACATTGATATACACATTTGGTGGTTTACATTGAACATAGACATTTCGATATGGTTTACACATTAACACATGACAATTCATTTATACATAAACAATTTACATTGGTGGTTGATTTGAGTAAGTGATTTGAGTAACGAGGCGTGTGTAATATGATACAAGCATGGTGGATACGCCGCTGGTACTTCCTATAAACAAGTGTTTGTATGATATTACATGTCGTAGCGTTACTTAAATCATTTCAATATTTGACATATTACGTTTTACATAAACAAATTATTTTCACAAGACATTGATTTACAAAACAACTTATCTTATACAAACTCATTTTTACTTGGTTATTCATTTAACCTTACATTATTCTCTTATTTATACATATCATTGCTTTTTAATGATTTACAAAACAAAACAACTTACAAGGTTCATGACTGACTGTTATTAAACAATTTTTCCTAAACTTATAAGTCGTGAATCCTTTTTTCACAAAACCTATGTATCTCACAGGCATTTTTATGCTGACGTACCTATTTTCACATGTGTTTTCTGGAGCTTTTCCGTTGGATGATGATCGTGACACTAGGGCGGACCTGTGCCTTAGAGACATAAAATGAAGATAGACTTAGTTTAATTATGTTCTGAACTCTTTATTTTCTGTTTAAGACAATGTAACTCTTATGTTTATAAATAAAATACAACTTTGAATGCCATGGTTATGAAACAATTAATTCTGTTACAACACTCCCCGACGTTTTCCGCCATGTTTTGTATGTTATACGTGGTCGGGGTGTGACAGAAGAGTTGATATCAGAGCCAATGGTTATAGGGAATTAGGTTATTAGTAATTCTTTGACCTAGACTATAACCTTTCTAGGACCCTAACACAAGTCATCTTGTGTTTAGATCTTAAAACATGTACATCACCTATCCTTAGGTGATTATCAAAACAAAAACCAAATTTTCCGAAACGATTTTTGAAAAACAATCATCTGTTTTTGGATAATTTATTACAAGGTTTTGAACCCTCTTTTGTACGGTTTTGAACCCTTCCAGTTTGACTAAATTTTTGGCCTTGTGCCTTCAAATTTTCAAAATCTCGTCAACGTCTTGGGTTTTAAATAATGTGAACACGTGCAAACTGGAAGAGTGAATGCCTGTATTCTGGGTTTTCTGTCTAGGCAAGCACTTCGTATATATCTCATCAGACGCGAGACCAGTTGCGCTTACCTGGGAATTCTTCGGATGAGTGTTCACTTATAGGCGAGCATGTCTTCGTGATACATTATTTTTTATCCATTTACTTTGATTAGTCACTGTGTGTCATTTGTTTGCTTGATAATGCGGACGAATGACCACCATCTTTGCTTTTGTTGATTTTGTTTCATCTCATTCTCTTCATCCAATCATCTCACTCGTTTCCTTTCATGTTCCTCTTTTAGAATGCCTCCTCGATGTGACAATCTGATTGCGACTGCCGAACTGGCAGAAATCATTGCGCAGTAGATGGCTGCTCAATTCCCAAATCTCTTTGCTCAATGGCACCAAGCCAACAACAATAACAATGCTCCATGCAAATACAAGGATTTTAACTCGGCTAAACCACTCAAGTTTAGTGGTTCTGAAGGAGCGACTGGGCTTCTTCAATGGTTTGAGAGCATTGAGAATACTTTTCGCCACGTGCAGTGTCCTGACAATCGCAAGGTCGAGTTTTCCTCGAGTGTGTTTCAGAAGAGGGCTCTTACATGGTGGAATGGGGTAATGAGAGACCGTGGTGCAGATGTTGCTCTAGCACAAACTTGGGCTGAACTCAGGGCTCTTATGATGAGGGAGTTATGTCCTCGTCATGAACAGCGAGCGTTGGAGAAGGAGTTTGATGATTTGAAGCAAGATAGTGGTGAGCACAGGGCGTATACTGATAGGTTTGAGGAGTTGAGTCTGCTTTGCCCGACTATGGTTACCCCACTCGACAAGGCTATCGAAACATACATCGACGGCCTACCTGACTCAGTACAAGACATCATTACTGGTAGTAACCCTGCCACACTTCGTCAGGCGATCGAGTTATCAGCGACATTGACTGAGTCGCAGATTCGGAAGAATAAATTACACAGGAAGGGTGACAAGGGCAAGAAACAGTCGTCTGACAAGGAAGATAGCAAGAAAGGTCAAAACAAGAATGGAAAGGATTCTGGTTCATCGAAAAGGGCAAGGAAGCGTAAGGCTTCCCAAAACTATGCTGTCACTGCCCAAGCTAACCAGGCAGCTCCCAACCAACCCGCACAGCCTCCAGCGAAGAAGCCGTATTCAGGGAATGCACCTTTGTGCAATAGATGCAACAGTCACCATCAGCCGCAACATCAGTGTCGTTTCTGTACTAACTGTGGGAAGTCAGGTCATCTTGCCGATGTTTGTCGGTTTGCTCAGAATCGCGCAGTTCAGAACCCGGCTCAACAAGTTGCTCAGCCTCCTGCTTAGCAACAGGGTCAAGCTGCACG
This sequence comes from Helianthus tuberosus, assembly GCA_030545235.1. Classification (NCBI taxonomy): domain Eukaryota; kingdom Viridiplantae; phylum Streptophyta; class Magnoliopsida; order Asterales; family Asteraceae; genus Helianthus; species Helianthus tuberosus. The sequence goes on along the minus strand of CM060424.1, from coordinate 103,711,228 downwards.
ACCACACTACCCACCAGGTGCTTATTATAACTGTGGGGATCTGACCCACTACAGAAACCGGTGCCCAAGGCTAGCTAACCAGAATCAGAATCCAAATCAGAATCAAGCTCAGGCTCAGGCTCGAGGGCGAGTCTTCAACATGAATGCCCAAGAGGCGCAGGCAGACGATAATGTGGTGAACGGTACGTTCTTTATTAATAATCAGCATGCATCTGTTCTTTTTTATTCGGGTGCCGACAAGAGTTTTGTGTCATTGTCTTTTGAGCCAATGCTTCGCGTGTCTAGAACAAAACTAGGTAAACCTTTGACAGTAGAGGTTGCTAGTGGTGAACCCATTATTCTTGAGTCTGTTCTTCGCAACTGCCAGTTGAACCTTAACGACCATCTTTTTCCTATCGACCTCACGCCAATGCAACTTGGAAGCTTCGACGTCATTGTGGGTATGGATTGGTTATCCAAGCATCGCGCAGAGATAGTTTGTTCTGAGAAGATTGTTCGTGTGCCACTTTCGACAGGCGAGATCCTACAGGTTCAAGGTGAGAAACCGTCTGGTGGCCTCAAACTCATGTCTTGTTTTAAAGCTCGGAAATATCTGCGGAAGAACTATGTGGCTTTCTTAGCACATGTTACAGCAGATAAAGGCAAGGGTAAGTCTATTTCAGATATTCCTGTCGTTCGGGATTATTCTGAAGTTTTCCCTGAAGAGTTACCTGGTCTACCCCCAGCATGCCAAGCCGTGTTCCGCATTGATCTCGTACCTGGTGCAAATCCCATTGCCAGAGCTCCATATCGTCTTGCACCATCTGAGATGCAAGAGTTGTCTAAGCAGCTTCAGGAGCTCTCTGACAAAGGTTTTATACGTCCTAGCTTTTCACCTTGGGGTGCTCCCGTTCTTTTTGTCAAGAAGAAGGATGGATCCTTTAGGATGTGTATCGATTATCGTGAGCTTAACAAGCTTACCATCAAGAATCGATATCCCCTACCTCGCATAGATGATCTATTTGATCAGTTACAGGGCACTTCTTATTTTTCGAAGATTGATCTACGTTCCGGATATCATCAACTTCGTGTGCATGAAGAAGATATTCCCAAGACGGCGTTCCGCACTCGGTATGGGCATTACGAGTTCACAGTCATGCCATTCGGTTTGACTAATGCTCCTGCTGTTTTCATGGACTTAATGAATAGGGTCAGCAAACCTTATTTGGATCAGTTCGTCATTGTTTTTATTAACGACATCTTGATTTATTCTAAGACGTGAGCTGATCACGAGCAACATCTTTGTCTTACTCTGGAACTCCTAAAGAAAGAGCAACTTTTCGCCAAATTCTCCAAGTGTGAATTCTGGCTTAAAGAAGTTCAATTCTTAGGACATATCATCAACGAACAAGGTATTCATGTAGATCCCTCCAAGATCAGTGCGATTAAGGATTGGGATGCGCCTACTACTCCTACTGAGGTTCGTTCTTTTCTTGGTCTAGCGGGTTATTATCGCCGCTTCATTGAAAATTTCTCAAAAATTGCAGTTCCTCTAACTTCTTTAACTCAGAAGAACAAGCCCTTTGATTGGGGATACAAACAAGAGGAAGTTTTTCAAAACTTGAAGCAGAAGCTTTGCGACACGCCTGTTCTGACTTTGCCTGAGGGCAATGATGATTTCGTCATTTATTGCGATGCATCTAAACTGGGTCTTGGCTGTGTTCTGATGCAAAGGAACAAAGTCATAGCATATGCATCGAGGCAGTTGAAGATACATGAGAAGAACTACACCACTCATGATCTTGAGTTGGGTGCAGTTGTTTTCGCTCTAAAGATCTGGAGACATTATTTGTACGGTACAAAATGTGTGGTTTTCACGGACCACAAAAGTCTTCAACATATCTTCAATCAGAAAGAACTCAACATGAGGCAACGACGTTGGGTCGAGCTTCTAAACGACTATGACTGCGAAATTCGCTACCATCCTGGTAAGGCGAATGTCGTAGCCGATGCATTGAGTCGTAAGGAACGTACTAAACTTCATTGTGTACGTGTTCAATCTGTAATACAAGCTCGATCCGATATCCAAGCCCGCATTTCTCAGGCTCAACAATCTTGTGTTTCACAAGGTTTAATGGATAAGGAATTTCCCTATCACATAACACCTGCTCTGGAACTGAAGGACAATGGATCATATTACTTCATGGACCGTTTGTGGGTCCCAAGCCAAGATAACCTTTGCACCTTGCTTATGGATGAAGCCCATAAATCGCGTTATTCTGTTCATCCTGGCTCAGATAAGATGTATAAGGATCTTCGTATTCACTATTGGTGGCCTGGTATGAAGAAAGACATTGCCTTATATGTATCAAAATGCCTTACTTGTCTCAAAGTTAAGGCTGAACATCAACGTCCTTCGGGTTTATTGGTGCAACCAGAGATCCCAGTTTGGAAATGGGAAAACATTACTATGGATCTTGTTACCAAACTTCCACGTACAAAGAAAGGTCATGATGCCATCTGGGTAGTTGTTGATCTTCTTACTAAGTCAGCGCATTTCTTGCCAATCCGTGAGGATTTTTCTGCTGACAAACTTGCTAAAATCTATGTGGATGAAATAGTAGCTCGACATGGTGTTCCTTTGAACATCATTTCTGACAGAGATGCTCGCTTCACTTCTCATTTTTGGAGAACCATGCAATCTGCTATGGGGACCCAACTTAATCTGAGCACGGCTTATCATCCACAAACGGATGGTCAATCTGAGAGAACAATCCAGACTCTGGAGGATATGCTTAGAGCTTGTGTGATCGATTTTGGTGTTAGTTGGGATTCACATCTTCAGTTGATTGAATTCTCCTACAACAACAGTTATCACACCAGCATCAAAATTGCTCCTTTCGAGGCTCTCTATGGTCGAAAATGTCGTTCACCAGTCTGCTGGAATGAGATCGGCGAGGCTCAGCTTACTGGACCTGCCCTCATTTTAGAGACAACAGATAAGGTCAAGAAAGTTCGTGATAACCTTCAGATAGCTAGGAGCCGTCAAAAGAGTTACGCGGACCCAAAACGCAAGCCTTTGGAATTTCAAGTCGGTGATCGAGTATTACTTAAGGTCTCACCTTGGAAAGGTGTGATCAGATTTGGAAAGAAATGAAAACTTGCACCTAGATATGTTGGACCATTCAAGATCGTCGAAAGAATCGGTAAGGTAGCCTACAGACTTGAGTTACCTCCTGAACTTGGAAATGTTCATCCAACTTTTCACGTGTCCAATATCAAGAGGTGTTTAGCTGATGAGAACCTCCACATACCACTTGACGAAATTCGTGTTGGTAAAACACTGAAATTTGTTGAGAAACCTGTGGAAATCATGGAACGTGAAGTTAAGTGGCTCAAACGCAAGCGCATTCCTTTGGTCAAAGTTCGTTGGGAAGCTAAACGTGGACCCGAGTTTACTTGGGAACGCGAAGATCAAATGAAGGCGAAATATCCGCATCTTTTTCCACGAGTTTCCTCTAAATAAATTTCGGGACGAAATTTCCACAAGTAGGGGAGACTGTAACATCTGTGCTTGTAATCATTATGAACAGTACCATTATCAATAAAACAATGTCATTTGATCCCAATGTTTGTTTGGTTATGTTTTACATTTTTCATGTTTTGACTTTTATTCAATTTCAAACTCTATATCACTTTCTAGAGAGTTATACGCAAAGTGGTGCGTAAACATAGCCAGTTTAATGCGACAAATACTCCGGAACATCAACATATACTTAACATACCTTAAATAACCCTTACATAACTTAGAAATAAGTTTTGAAGGCTTTGGTATGGCAAAAACAAGTTAATTCGCTTACAGGGACTAAACTTGACAAACTACGAAAGTATGCCAATTTGAACTGTAACGAACATTCCGGAACATGACCATAAGTTAAACATACCATAAATATCCTTTACATAGCTTAGAAATAGGCTTTGAGGGGTTCGGTATGCTAAAATAAACTTTTGGGGTCATTCAGGGACTAAAAGCGTCAAAAAGTGCACAAGTTTGCATTTTCGCGCATAACTTACGTTCTGAATACATCCGGACATCCAAAAATTTATGTAAGCACTAAAATATTTTATTTTAGTGTTTGGAATAAGAAAAATCCATTCGTCACGCCATTTGGATCATTTTTCGCGCTTATGCGCATTCCGTCGTAATTAACCGAACAACGTAACCGTACGGCTAAACGAACCGACACCCGAGATATTTTTGAACACATTTTAAGTTCCCTATACTTTAACTTCATTTTAGAGCTTTTAAATGGGGTTAACGGGGCTTAAACGTGTCAAAAAAACGCATCGAAAACCAAGTTTTGAGGTTGCAGGGACTGAAACTGTAAATCTGCCAAACTAGGTCCGTAAGTAGGGGCCAGATGCAGCAAAACATTTTTTTTCAGCTGTTAACAGCCCTTAACACTCTCCAAAGGCCAAGTGCCAAGTGCCAAACTCTTATGGTGGATGGCAAATGAGTTACCACAACTTTCCAACAAGTGTACGGCTTAGATCATGCCCCCTTTTCCAAGAAATGATCCTAACGGTGAACCGAAAACTATAGATACCCACCTCCACCCTTCACTTTTCCTCACAAGAATCTGATCTAATGTGCTCTAAGTTGAAACATTTGTTTCATAACTGAGCTATTTTGATCTAGATTAGCATTCGGGGACCCTTCGTAAGTGTTCCTTCGTTCTTTTATTTCTTTTCGAGTCCGAAAGTCAAACTTTGTTTGACTTTCTGCATTGACCAGTTTATGGTCAATGCGAAGTTCGTTTGAAATTCGCAACGTGATTGTAATCACGATGGTTATAGTCCCTTGTGACTATGCCTACTGATTACCACGTTGTCTAGGGTCGTAAGGGTAAGCGATCTGATAAATCGCTTATACCTTCGAACCCGACCCATTTGGTTGATCATTAGGATCCGACCAAACATATTAGGGAATAACCTTCCATGGTTATACCTTATGGTCACTTCGTTTAGGTAGTTGTATGATAGGTAGTTTATATGCCTTAGGTAAATTACCAAAATGCCCTTTTGACGCCAACATTCATTTTAAGCATATGTAACATAAATTTTGGTATCTAAACTGTTTTGGTAACAATATTAGATATGTTAAGGCATATTTTACTTGTCATAGGACTAGTTAGGCGGTCCGAACGCGTTTCACGCGAGCGACGCGTTAAAGTAGCATAAGCTACCTAAACGGGTCGTAATGGGTCGTAAGCACTTATGTTAGGTTTCATTTAGTATGTAGGCTTTGTTAAACCATATTACACGAGTCTCCATACTCGTTTGGTTTACGAACCCGCATTCTATCCGATCTTCCGATTTAGGTCTGGTATATTAACATAGTTACCTATATTAGGTGCCGTTCGATTCCGTGATCTCTAGCATTGCTTGGTGGTTATCTTAGGACTTCTGAGCAATCTCAAGTGAGTACATAGACCCCTCTTTTACTGTTTTCAAACTGTTTTGGGGTGAAACACATGTGCCTACTTGTTACTTTCATGCTTTCCATGTTTTCAAATCATATACCTGCTATGTTCGTTAGTACATTATAGTACATGTTTTACATTACATTTCATGCTATGTATGCCTATTGTGTGTGTACTTAGTACATTGTTTTACATTACATTTCATGCTATGTATGCCCATTGTGTGCGTACTTAGTACATTGTTTTACATTACATTTCATGCTATGTATGTCCATTGTGTGCGTACTTAGTACAGTTGTTTTCATCACATGCTTACATTTTGGTATGACATTTGGTTTGTTTACATGGAACAATACATTCATTAACATTAGCTACGCCGTTCGTTAGTAGGTAGTGGTACCATAGGAATTGACAACTCCCGTTCCTGAAATCCTAGGTTTGTTTGGATTGGAAGGAATGACCAAATTCGATATACATAACTTAGATAAATCTTTAATTTGTTTAAGGGTTTATCGCCACAGTCTTAAGGCTTGGATGTATGCATTTTCACAATACCGCATAGATGTTTGTATCAGTATAACATGCATTTGTTCCACAAAACATAACTTTGATTTAAACTATGTTTTACATCAATACCTTGTTTTTGTGCATTTTACATATGGTTTAGTTGATTTATTTCACTTACCATACATGATATTTTTGGGTACACATTACATGATCTACATTAAACATAAACATTTTGACATTGATATACACATTTGGTGGTTTACATTGAACATAGACATTTCGATATGGTTTACACATTAACACATGACAATTCATTTATACATAAACAATTTACATTGGTGGTTGATTTGAGTAAGTGATTTGAGTAACGAGGCGTGTGTAATATGATACAAGCATGGTGGATACGCCGCTGGTACTTCCTATAAACAAGTGTTTGTATGATATTACATGTCATAGCGTTACTTAAATCATTTCAATATTTGACATATTACATTTTACATAAACAAATTATTTTCACAAGACATTGATTTACAAAACAACTTATCTTATACAAACTCATTTTTACTTGGTTATTCATTTAACCTTACATTATTCTCTTATTTATACATATCATTGCTTTTTAATGATTTACAAAACAAAACAACTTACAAGGTTCATGACTGACTGTTATTAAACAATTTTTCCTAAACTTATAAGTCGTGAATCCTATTTTCACAAAACCTATGTATCTCACAGGCATTTTTATGCTAACGTACCTATTTTCACATGTGTTTTCAGGAGCTTTTCCGTAGGATGATGATCGTGACACTAGGGCGGACCTGTGCCTTAGAGACATAAAATGAAGATAGACTTAGTTTAATTATGTTCTGAACTCTTTATTTCCTGTTTAAGACAATGTAACTCTTATGTTTATAAATAAAATACAACTTTGAATGCCATGGTTATGAAACAATTAATTCTGTTACAACACTCCTCGACGTTTTCCGCCACGTTTTGTATGTTATACGTGGTCGGGGTGTGACACCCATGGGTTCTCTATTACAACAATTCCATAGTTTTGAAAACACAGCATGCGAAAAATCAACATAAAGTTGGCGAGTTCATAGTTTCTTTGAAAAAGATTTAAAATAAAGCTTTTTGATAACCGGTTTAAGTATTGTTGAGAAAACGTAATAAAACCATTTTCTTTGGTATGTCATTTGAAAACCTTGGTTTACAAGTTAAACTACAAAGTAATGGCATATTTTTTAGTCAATCAAAATATGTTAGAACTAGTTTGAAAAAAGTATTCACTAGAAAACTGCTCATCCTCAAAAACTGCCATGGCAACAGGAAACAAACTTGATTCTGATGTTGAAGGTAAACCAATTGACATAAAAACTTATAGGGGAATGATAGGATCACTGCTATACTTAATAGCCAGTAGACCAGACAAAATGTTTTCTACTTGTTTTCTGGCAAGGTATCAATGCAATCCTAAAGAGTCCCACATGAAAGATGTTAAAAGAGTTTTTAGATACCTTAAAGGAACATCAGATCTTGGCTTGTGGTATCCTAAAAACACAAATATAGAATTAATTGCATACACAGATTCAGATCATGCAGGATGCAAACTTGACAGAAAAAGCACATCTGGTGCATGTCAAATGCTTAGAGAAAAATTAGTATGTTGGGCAAGCAAAAAGCAAAACTGTGTTGCCACATCCACAGCTGAATTAGAATATATAGCAGTAGCAAGTTGTTGTTTACAAGTTCTGTGGATAAAAACTCAGCAGAGAGATTATGGAGTGAATCTGAAAAAAAATTCCAGTTCTATGCACTACAAAAAAATGCCATCTAGTGGCATGCAAAAAGTGCCACAGAAAAACAAGAGAGTGCCACTAAAGAACCTTGTAAGAATGGGCGGCACATAAAAAAAGTGCCACTAGAAGCGCTTACGCTAAAGCCTTTTATTGGCACTTTTTCAATGTGCCGCACAAAGTTTTTAGGATTTTAGTGGCACTTTTTTATCTGCCGGTACAAACTTTTGAGCTTTTAGTGGCACATATTGTTTGCCACAAAAATCACATCAAATTAAATGCCATTGACGTTTATCATATTAATTTTAGTTAATTACAATTATCATTTATTTACATTAAAAAATAAAAACAAAATTGTAAAATGTAGAAATCATAAAATAATCACTTCAATTAAAGTTCAATTAATCTTCCAAAGATTCCAAATGTCTAATAAGTGTCGATCTAAGTCTAATGATCAAACATATAACCCAAATAAACTAACAAGTGTATGAATAAAAACTCAAAACTTCATTGTGTTCATGAATCTCTTTCACAATCTTCATGCGAGTTAAATAATCATCATGTTAGCGTTTTCTTAGTAGTAATATTTCCCCTTCATAGTTCCCGGCACTTACTACTTATTGTCGCTACATTAGCCAACTGACTATACTCAACCTGAAATTTCACAATTCATGTTAAATTGGTTAGATCTGAAGATCACATCTATCAAAGATGTAAGAGCAGTTAATAAAAGGCAAACATACTTCTTTTGACATCACTTTAAGCTCTTCAGCCAAAAGATTGAGTGGTTTTTTTCAATACCCATGGTTGTTAGAATTGCCATCACCTAACAACAAGAGAGTTCATGATGAGAATGTTTACCCTTTAGTTTATAAGAGTCAAATTGAGTTATCTTCTGTTTTAGATAGGTCAATTGATGAACTAAAACATTGATAAAAATGTGGTGAATGGGTCAATAGGGTCAAAAAATGCCCAAAGTATATTCTTTAAGCATGCAATCACTATTTTTTGTACTGATGTAGTTTTTTAATCAATTAAAACCCGCTAACTAGAAGTTACACCTCTAGATGGAGTAATAGAACACACGCATACGTGTAAACATGGTAGGCTATTAATATCTTGTTCGGTAAAAAAGCCACCTAGAGAAAATGCATAAGTGAATTAAAGTTAATACAAACAAATAGATCAAAATATATCTTTTACATATGAGATAATGTGCATAATGTTATTTTCAGCCTAACCAGTATTAAGATGTATTAAAAAGAGTTATTTTACATTATTAGCTAGTGCAAAATATCATGAATGCACAAATCACTTATAGTTGGTATTTTGAAAAAAAATAAAAGTCTTACCTTAACATAAGTTATGTGGCATGGATATCTAGTTGATAAATTAGCATGAAAAATATAATCAAATATGAAAACAAAAACAATTATTTTCTAAAACATACATGTAAGATGGTAACATTCTCATCAGTATACAACTTTTTACACTAGCTTATTAAAGAATCAATTAATCACTAGTCTGCTCAATTTATCAAACACGAACCGAGTAAATCTCAAAGTATCCAAACCAGCCGACTTGCTTTGGTTGGAACCATCCAGTCAGTTTATCAAACATGAATACTGTTATGAACTTAAATAAATGGATCCATTTAGGTAGCCCAATTCATTAGGCCCAACAACTAACCAACCCAAACACTGAATACTCGATGAGACTTTTAATTATAAAAGGACAATTGAAGGAGAGAACATGCAGGAATTGAATTATGTGAATGTTCTAGTTTTCCCATCTTAGCTTTCTATGTAATTCCCATCTCCTTCTTCAATTGATTAATAGGAATCTGTGTTGGCTATCTCTTTTTCATTTCATTATCTATATAATTCCATATCACTTCACTTCAAATACACTATATATGACAAATTATACCCACGCCCTAAGTTAATACATGCCCATGTGTAACTTTAATAAGATATAATTATTATATAGATAAAAAGGAACTTTCACTGGCAAATCTGATGACATATTCTCAAGTTAAAAGTGATTAAGCAATATACCTTGAGATTTACAGGTCTGAGAAAGCTTCCTATTCCTACAACGAACAAATGCACCTTCACCAAATTCACTTGCTTTTGCTCCTAATTTACATTCTATTATAGAACATGCAGAATGTTACAGTTAATTAAAAATACAAAAGCAAACATAAATAAATATCTAAAAGCAGTGGTAACAAACATTAAGGCAAATCTTCAAACCTACCAAATATGAATGCATGTATCTTACGTGAATTTTGAGCATGAATTAGAGATTTGTTAAAGTATCAATGAAAATAAATGTCCCTAGAGTGATTCAATTTTGAACCATCGACTTAACTATCACATATCAGCTAACCATGGTTCTATAAAACTGCTATTAAGAGGATACATGTTCTTTCTAGTCTCCTGTAGAACACTAACAAAATTCCCTTACCATGAAACTGAACTTTCATAATTAAAAGAAATAAATCATAATAATGTTGATCTGCTTCATATATGTTCATTGAATCTGAAAATAGAAGTTGCACTAGAATTATCTATGTTAGCTCGTGATGGTGATTGAAACAAGGATATCGTTTAATTTAAAAGGTGAAATTGCTCCATTATTAAAACTTTTGGTTAGGTCTACCTTTCCTAGACACGTCTTCTGGTGAAATATCAACAACTCCCACTTCACTACTCACTAGCCATAACCACGTAAGGCCATGTAGAAAATACTAAAGAAACTTTAGCATGAAATAAGGAAGTTTACAACATGTCTATTACCATATCAAGTGTAGGTACATGATGTGTGCAAAATGCAACATATAAATTACATCAATTGTGGCATAAAACTAACCCTTCTTTAGTACTAATGTTGGAAAAAGTGTGCTTTTGTCGTCCTTTTGTATTTTCAGGATTAAATGAGCTCAAATTAACAAAAGAAGCAAAAAGGCAGCTAAATCTAACATAAATACAAGAAAAGATACAAACGTGGCATGCCCGACCTCCCTGACAGCATCTTCCCAAGCAAAACAAGAGAACAGAAGGCTGAACACGCCCCGTGCTCAGTGAACACGTGGGCGTGCCCAAGTGCCAGCATAAAAGACAAAGCTATAGAAGATTCCATCGCCCACCACGGGGTCGTGCTCAACGGACATGGGGCCGTGGTGAACTATAAGATTCGTAGAATCCAGGCAAATCTTGATAGTACAGATACGCTTCTGCACACGGGGGCGTGCCCAGCGGACACGTGGTCGTGGTCAACTAATGCAGACAAACTGCAATTAATGAAGACAGAGAAGAGGATGGACACGGGGCCGTGCCCACTGGACACGGGGCCGTGCCCGAGCTACTGTTCAGGCTATAAATTGGGGTGCTTGGCTCATTTGCAAACCATCCCTTGGCACACCACCCCTCTCACACTTCACCTACCACCCACCACCATCACAACACCATCATCCACCACCATCATCCATTATCTATCATAGAGTGTGTGAGTTGTCTCGGGATCCAAGATTGATCGTAAGAGTTCTTCAAAATCAAAGGCCTTATTTGCCTAAGTCTCTTACGTCACTTGGTGAAGACAAGTGTCTAGTGTAATACTTTTTATTTTTAATCTTTTCGCACATTTTACTTGGTTATGTATTAATGACTTTAATAATTAGTTTCTTATGTTGAAGGTGATTCTTCCTTATCGTTTGCCCGTGGTGTCTTGGCATTATTTTACTGTCTATATAAAATAAAAGATTTTCACCATTTATATCTCCACAGTCTATATGGAGGTATGTTGGCTACCTGGTCGGGGGTTAAGGGAACGGTTTGGTAAGAGTCTTGCCTTGTTCAATGTATAGATCATGCAAGGACCTGGGTCAAATTTAGTAGGATCTCCTTCAATACCCACCGGTATTGGATGGCGGGGGTCTAAACTCTTTGATCCCCTCATATGTAAGCTACTATTAATACTTTAACCCGGCTACTTTGGACTGTATCTGTGACAACCCGACTTTCCAAGGTCTTCCCCGACACGTACTTGTCTTATAGTGTGCTTTAATAATATATGACGTTGTTATATGTGCATCTTGTTAAATCATTTATCAACTATCTTCACTGTTTCGTTAATTGTTGATTCACTGTTTGACTAAGTCATGGAAATCTATAAACCATACTTGATACAAAACATAACGCTCCTAATAATCATTTCGACGAAACCAGTGGGGTTTCGCCATGCACACTTCGACGAAACTTGGGGGCAGTTACGTAATCACATTTAGAAACCCTAGATCTCTATATGTTCGCGACGGCGGTTTCCCTCTTGCGAATCTTTTCCCTTCAACCAATCGTTCGATTTTGGGGGTTAGTAATATTAATTATTAGATTGTTTGCTACGTATTATTTGATGATTATCACGTGTTTTCTGTGATCTGTGTTTAATGATATCGTTCCTATATTCCGAACATGTCAATAAATAATAAACGAATATGATTAACATGATTTTGATGGCCTTAACGATTGTTGTTGACTAATAAACGAATAGTGGTAATCACATGAAATTCTAGGGAACCCATACATCAGTAGTTCTATCGGTCCAATGTAGTTGAAGATTTGTGGCCATGTATGTAATCTAGTAATATACATATTTCTATAGCATTGTCAGTAAACCTAACATGTGCATTAAATGATGAAAAGATGTGTTGGTTTGGGAAATTGGGAACTGTGAAAGTAGCGGTTCTATTCTTGGGTTTGGATAGCATGCATAATGAAATTTTAGTACACAACAAAAACTAATGATGGGATGGCAATGGGAACCGTGAACATTAGGGTTTGATGAAGTGTTTCATGATAGTCGACGAAACCCGGTAGGTTTTGTCACAATGTCCACTCGACGAAACCTGGAAAGCTTTGTCACATGGTTTCTCGAAGAAATCCCTAGTGTTTCGTCGCATGGGGAGTTTCGCTGGGGACAGTTTGCATGGACAGTAGGTTTTGGTGGTTGAGTAAATTACATGCATAATACTGAATGAATATGCTACCGTATCTACTATTAATGATGGATGATTATGAATACTGTTAATGATGTTTATTGATGAGCAAGTGACATAATCTTGTTCGTACACCTAGTGTGGTACACACAACTGTTAAACATTGTTTCGGAACATATACGTGATTTGTGGGATTATATGAGTTGTATAATTGTTGTGGAAATTTGTATGCACACTATGACTTTTATGTGGACGTGAACTTTGAGAATGTGTAACTGATTACGCATGCATGAATACCGTAGGGTCTGATTGATTACTATGTGCGGGTAGTTAATCATACCGAGCAAACCGAGGTGAAGTTCACTGTTCTTTTCCAAGCATGCATCCCGGGAAGGGATATCGGGTAACGTTTTCAGGGAAGAATGTCAGGTTAATTGGATGTTTGTTATTACTCAGTTTCTATCATATAAGACCCCTTACATCAACCGATTGTTGCCGGGAAGGCAACGAGGTATTTAGTTGATAGCGCTATTAGGTTTGGCACCCTCACACCGGGCCAGAAGGAGGGGTGTGAACTAATTACCTTGACCACTTGACCAATGCTTTGATAGAGGCATTGGGGTTTGGGCAAACACATCTAGTAGCCACATACGGTAATCGAGTTAATAACATCATCAAAACATAACGTTGAACTGTTCTAAACACACATCTGGTAACTAAACGCGTTAACAAAACTTTGAACTCACCAGCGTCGTCTGACAAGCTTGTCTGCATGCTAGCAGGTCGTTAGATTCCTTGACATGGACTTGCTATCTGGGAGTGCTGGAGTGGTCATGGATCGAGGTTCTTGGATATATTTGCTATTTTGGTTTAGCACACTTATCATGAAACAGTTGTTTAACAATTTACTATCTGCTTCCGCTGAACATCACCTTTGGTTTAAACTTATGATTTGGATTTATATTTGACAATTAATGAAATGATTTATTTAAATATTATACGTGGTTCAATGTGATTGGTGGCTTGGATCCTGGTGCGTCACATGTCCTGCGGTGTTCCCGTATGTGGTATTTTGGGGGTGTGACAGTTTGGTATCAGAGCCACTGGTTATAGTGAACTAGGTTTTAAAACGTTTTGTAAAACCAGACTATAACCGAACACGTTCGAAAAATCGATCATGACACTCAGCTCCAGATTGCAAGGTTCTATTTCTGTTTACTTTATGCATTACCTGTTTAGTAGTCACACACCCACAGCTTGCATGAAACGATATATTAGATACTATGGTGATATGATAGTGTGACACAACCCTTTGACTACTATGATTCTTAGTCCTGTTATACCATTTGTTTGCTACTTGAATGCGGGGGAAACTTTTAACGCAAGTTAAGAGGCAGTGAGATGAGCATGCAAATTTCCTTATTATTATGGGTGCACACATAATAATAATGTGAGGTGCATGTAAGTCCCAGTGAGGCTTAACGAGTGTGAGAAGGGTTCCGCTCTATTGTGTGTAAACTTGGTAGTTGTAAATATCAACATGAGACTTGACTTTTACCTCATCTTGACACCTAAATTTGTTCTCTCTCCATATATAGAATCATGAGTGGACGAGGTCATGGACGTGGTCACATCGCAATGACCCAAGCTGAGCTGACAAACTTAATCAACACACGTGTGGGTGAGGCTTTGGCAGCCTACCAAGCTGGTATGAAATGTGCCAAACACTCTTTAATCTTGTGTCGCGTGCTCTTACCCCTGTAATGTATTTTTTTGTCCAATAGGTCAGCAAAACAAAAACAATCCACCTGCTTGCACGTTCAAGATGTTCATGGATTGTAAGCCGCAGACCTTCAATGGGACTGAAGGGGCAGTAGGACTCCTGCGATGGTTTGAGAAGGCAGAGTCGGTATTTGCTATGTGTAACTATCCTGCTGGGGACAGAGTGAAGTATGCTACGGGCACAGTCGAGGATGGTGCCCCGACATGGTGGAATGCCCAGGTTCAGCTGTTGGGTATCGAGGCGCCGAACGCCACTACTTGGGATGACTTTAAGGAATTGATCAGGGAGGAGTATTGTCCTCGCGATGAGATCCAGAAATTGGAGAACGAGTATTATGACCTGAAAATGGTGGGATCTGAGATTGAAGCATACGTGAAGCGATCGTATGAGTTGGCTGACATGTGCCCGAATTTGTCCCGACCTATGTCTCGAAGAATTGAGTTGTTTATCAAGGGATTACCTCCACGAGTGAAGGGTTTGGTTACTGGAGCAAATCTCAACAACTTGACACAGATTGTCCGTTTGGCTCACAAGATCGTTGATCAAGAGGTGGAGAGTAATTCACTACCACCACGTGTTTCTGCTACTGCTACTACCACTACTACAACCACTACCCCCGCCACTAACAGCAAGCTTAAGTGGAACGATGTGGAAAAGGCGTCCAATTCGATGCAGTCACAGAAAAGGCCGGACACCGGCAGCAATCGTAGTTTCAGCCTGTCGTCTTCGATGAACCAGAATCAGGGCTCTTATGTTGGGAAGAAGCCGCAGTGCAACAAGTGTGGCTATCATCATTATGGGCAGTGCGTTCGGGCTTGCCGTAGGTGCGAGAAAGTGGGCCATGAGGCCAAAAACTGTAGAGCCCCCCCAGCTAAAGCAGCAGCAACAGCAAAATCAGCAGTATCAGACACAGCAAAGGCAGCAACCCCAACAGAATCAGAGTTTCAAGAAAGGGTGTTATCAGTGTGGGGATGAGGGCCACTTTAAGCGGGATTGCCCTCAGTTGAATCAGAACGCCAACGACAACAACCGCCAGAATAACAACGGTAATGCTGGAAACAACAACAACAACAACGACAACAATGGGGGCAACGGTGCTTGTGGAAGGGTATTCACGATCGGGGTTGGGGATGCTAGGAACGACGACAATGTCGTGACTGGTACGTTTTCTGTAAAAACCTTATTGCTTCTGTGTTATTTGATTTCGGTGCCGATTGGAGTTATGTGTCCCTAGAGTTTAGTCAGCGACTAGGGTTAACTCCCACACCTTTAGAAGTTAAGCAAGTAGTAGAATTAGCTGATGGTAAAACGATAGAAGCTTCGCATGTTCTTTTTGGGTGTAAACTAGATCTCGTGGGTCAAGTGTTTGATATTGATCTCCTTGCTGTTACCCTCGGTAGTTTTGATATAGTAGTTGGTATGGATTGGCTGTCTAAGCACCAAGCTGAGATTCTGTGTAAGCGTAGAAAAGATTGTGCGTATCCCTATACCTGAAGGAGAGCCATTGTTGGTTCAGGGGCATCGCAGTGGTGCGATGGTTGGTATTATTTCAGCTATGCAAGCGTAGAAATGTCTACGAAAGGGGTATCCTTCTATTTTGGGACTTGTTACTGATACTCCGCCAGGAGAAAGAAAGATCGAGGATCTACCAGTAGTACGTGAATTCGCCGATGTGTTCCCTGAGGAGCTTCCTGGTTTACCTCCTCACCGTCAAGTAGAATTTCAAATCGATCTTGCACCAGGAGCAGCTCCAATTGCTCGTGCTCCTTACTGTTTAGCACCTGGAGAGTTGCAGGAGCTGTCTAATCAACTGCAGGAGTTACTGGATAGGGGCTTCATTCGACCCAGTTCTTCGCCTTGGGGAGCTCCAGTGTTGTTTGTAAGGAAGAAAGACGGGTCCTTCCGCATGTGTATTGTTTATCGGGAACTCAACAAGGTGACTATCAAGAACCGTTACCCATTGCCACGCATCAAAGACTTGTTTGACCAGTTGCAAGGGTCAAGTTATTATTCGAAGATCGACTTAAGATCAGGCTATCATCAGGTGAGAGTCCGAGAGGAGGATGTTCCGAAAACGGCTTTTCGAACGCGCTATGGGCACTATGAGTTCTTAGTTATGCCGTTTGGGCTGTCGAATGCACCAGCGGTCTTCATGGATCTCATGAACCGTGTATGCAAACCATATCTCGACGATTTCGTTATAGTATTCATCGACGACATTTTGATTTACTCGAAGAGCATGGAAGATCACGAGCGGCACTTACGACTTATCTTGGAGCTCCTGAGGAAGGAGCAGCTTTACGCAAAATTCTCTAAGTGTGACTTTTGGATTCGAGAGGAACCCTTCCTTGGGCACATTGTTAACGAAATGGGGATACACGTGGATCCTGCAAAGGTGGATGCTGTTAAGAATTGGGCGGCACCAAAGACTCCTTCTGAGGTGCGACAATTTCTTGGTCTCGCTGCATATTATCGGAGATTTATTAAGGATTTTTCGAAGATCGCGCAACCTCTCACCTCGCTAACACAGAAGGGCGTGTTATACTCTTGGGGAACGAAACAAGAGAAGGCATTTTAGTTATTAAAGCAGAAGCTTTACAGTGCATCGATCTTGTCTTTACCTGAAGGTACCGAAGATTTCGTGGTATATTGTGATGCGTCCATTCAGGGACTTGGATGCGTACTGATGCAGCGCAACAATGTGATAACTTATGCCTCTCGACAGTTGAAGATTCATGAAATGAATTATACGACACACGACTTGGAATTCGGGGCGGTGGTTTTCGCGTTGAAGATCTGGAGGCATTACCTGTACGGTACTAAGTGCACTATTTATACCGACCACAGGAGTCTTCAGCACATTTTCGATTAGAAGGATTTGAATAAGCGACAGCGTCGCTGGGTTGAACTTTTAAACGATTATGACTGTGCAATCAAGTATCATCCGGGTAAAGCCAACGTTGTAGCTGACGCACTTAGCAGAAAGGAATCGAAACCCAAACGTGTTCGCGCTTTGAAGCTCACTATTCATTCTAACTTGCCTGACCAGATCCGTTCGGCTCAGGCCGAGGCATTGAAGGAAGAAAATTATGAAGCTGAGTATTTACGGGGTATGGAGAAACGACTCGAGAAAAGGTCAGATGGCATTTACTACTTCATGGAGCGGATATGGATTCCATTGTTTGGTAACCTTAGAGAACTTGTGATGGACGAAGCGCACAAGTCTCGGTACTCTATTCACCCAGGCTCGGATAAGATGTATCAGGACCTCAAAATCATGTATTGGTGGCCGAAGATGAAAGCTCACATTGCAACTTATGTGAGTAAATGTTTAACCTGCTTGAAAGTTAAAGTGGAATACCAGAAGCCGTCTGGATTACTGCAACAGCCAGAAATACCCATGTGGAAATGGGGGCAAATAGCAATGGATTATGTTACCGGGCTACCAAGGACTCAAAGTGGGAATGACACAATTTGGGTAATCGTTGATCGCCTCACGAAGTCGGCGCACTTTCTGGAAATCAAGGAAACAGATAAGTTCTCACAACTAGCTGCGGTCTATCTTAAGGAAGTGGTTTCTAGGCATGGGGTGCCGACATCTATTATTTCTGACCGTGACCCGCGTTTCATCTCAGATTTGTGGCAGTCGATGCACAAATCATTCGGCTCGCGTCTTGATATGAGCACTGCTTATCACCCGCAGACGGATGGTCAAAGCGAGCGAACCATCCAGACACTCGAAGATATGTTGCGGGCGTGCATAATTGACTTTGGCAAGGGTTGGGAGAAACACTTGCCTCTGATAGAGTTTTCGTATAACAATAGTTACCATACCAGTATTAAGGCAGCTCCATTCGAAGCATTGTACGGACGGAAGTGTCGTTCACCCCTCTGTTGGGCTGAGGTGGGTGACAGCCAGATCACAGGCCCTGAATTTGTGCTGGAAACCTCCGAGAAGATTGTCCAAATCAGGAATCGTATGGCGGCAGCACGTGACCGTCAGAAAAGTTACACCGATGAACGTAGAAAACCCTTGGAGTTTGAAGTTAATGATCGTGTTATGTTGAAGGTCTCAACCTAGAAGGGTGTGGTGCGTTTTGGAAAACCTGGCAAGCTCAACCCTCGTTATGTTGGGCCATTCAGAATTCTGGAGCGAATTGGTAAAGTGGCCTACCGGTTGGAGTTACCTGCTGAGTTGGGTAACGTCCATGAAGTATTCCATCTGTCGCAGTTAAAGAAGTGTTTATCTGATGAAACACTGGTGGTACCGTTTCAAGAGCTGAAGATCGACGACAAGTTGCAATTTGTCGAGGAACCTATTGAAATTATGCACCGGGAAGTCAAGGTCCGTAAGCATAGTAGGATTCCAATTGTGAGAGTTCGTTGGAAGTCAAGACGTGGACCGGAGTTCACGTGGGAGCGTGAAGATCAGATGAAGCTTAAGTATCCACATTTGTTTCCTAACGACAAGTCCAAATCAGACAAGTCTCAATCTGCCACAACTAGTGAATTTCGGGACGAAATTCCCATTCAAGTTGGGGATGATGTGGTACCCGCGGAAAACCCACAGTCATCCTGAGTTATCGCCTTGCTGTTTTGGGGTTACCTGTCAAATTTCGGGACGAAATTTCTTTCAAGTTGGGGATGATGTGACAACCCGACTTTCCAAGGTCTTCCCCGACACGTACTTGTCTTACCGTGTGCTTTAATAATATATAACGTTGCTATATGTGCATCTTGTTAAATCATTTATCAACTATCTTCACTGTTTCGTTAATTGTTGATTCACTATTTGATAAGTCATGGAAATCTATAAACCGTACTTGATACAAAACATAACGCTCCTAATAATCATTTCGACGAAACCAGTGGGGTTTCGCCATGCACACTTCGACGAAACTTGGGGTTTCGTCCAAAGGTGGGGTTTCGTCGGGAACGGGCTTCGGCCCAAGGTAGTTTCGCCGGCCCAACTTCTTTATATTATAAAACCTTGTGAGCAGTTACGTAATCACATTTAGAAACCCTAGATCTCTCTCTGTGCGCGACGGCGGTTTCCCTCTTGCGAATCTTTTCCCTTCAACCAATCGTTCGATTTTGGGGGTTAGTAATATTAATTATTAGATTGTTTGCTACGTATTATTTGATGATTATCACGTGTTGTCTGCGATCTGTGTTTAATGATATCGTTCCTATGATCCGAACATGTTAATAAATAATAAACGAATTTGATTAACATGATTGGGATGGCCTTAATGATTGTTGTTGACTAATAAACGAATAGTGGTAATCACATGAAATTCTAGGGAACCGATACATCAGTAGTTCTATCGGTCCAATGTAGTTGAAGATTTATGGCCATGTATGTAATCTAGTAATATACATATTTCTATAGCATTGTCAGTAAACCTAACATGTGCATTAAATGATGAAAAGAAGTGTTGGTTTGGGAAATTGGGAACTGTGAAAGTAGCGGTTCTATTCTTGGGTTTGGATAGCATGCATAATGAAATTTTAGTACACAACAAAAACTAATGATGGGATGGCGATGGGAATCGTGAACATTAGGGTTTGATGAAGTGTTTCATGATAGTCGACGAAACCCGGTTGGTTTCATCACAATGTCCACTCGACGAAACCTGGAAAGCTTTGTCACATGGTTTCTCGACGAAATCCCTAGTGTTTCGTCGCATGGGGAGTTTCGCCGGGGACAGTTTGCATGGACAGTAGGTTTTGGTGGTTGAGTAAATTACATGCATAATACTGAATGAATATGCTACCGTATCTACTATTAATGATGGATGATTATGAATACTGTTAATGATGTTTTTTAATGAGCAAGTGACATAATCTTGTTCGTATACCTAGTATGGTACACACAACTGTTAAACATTGTTTCAGAACATATACGTGATTTGTGGGATTATATGAGTTGTATAATTGCTGTGGAAGTTTGTATGCACACTATGACTTTTATGTGGACGTGAACTTTGAGAATGTGTAACTGATTACGCACGCATGAATACCGTAGGGTCTGATTGATTTACTGTGTGCGGGTAGTTAATCATACCGAGCAAACCGAGGTGAGTTCACTGTTCTTTTCCAAGCATGCATCCCGGGAAGGGATATCGGGTAACGTTTTCAGGGAAGAATGTCAGGTTAATGGGATGTTTGTTATTACTCAGTTTCTATCATATAAGACCCCTTACATCTACCGATTGTTGCCGGGAAGGCAACGAGGTATTTAGTTGATAGCGCTATTAGGTTTGGCAGCCTCACACCGGGCCAGAAGGAGGGGTGTGAACTAATTACCTTGACCACTTAACCAATGCTTTGATAGAGGCATTGGGGTTTGGGCAAACACATCTAGTAGCGACATACGGTAATCGAGTTAATAACATCATCAAAACAAAACGTTGAACTGTTCTAAACACACATCTGGTAACTTAACGTGTTAACAAAACTTTGAACTCACCAGCGTCGTCTGACAAACTTGTCTGCATGCTAGCAGGTCGTTAGATTCCTTGACATGGACTTGCTATCTGGGAGTGCTGGAGTGGTCATGGATCGAGGCTCTTGGATATATTTGCTATTTTGGTTTAGCACACTTATCATGAAACAGTTGTTTAACAATTTACTAAATGCTTCCGTTGAACATCACCTTTGGTTTAAACTTATGATTTGGATTTATATTTGACAATTAATGAAATGATTTATTTAAATATTATACGTGGTTCAATGTGATTGGTGGCTTGGATCCTGGTGCGTCACACGTCCTGCGGTGTTCCCGTATGTGGTATTTTGGGGGTGTGACAGTATCCCTGCTGACTTAGACTACTTAGCCGAGGGTAACGTCACCTTCAAAAGAGGGGCCTACCACAATACGCATTAATAACTTAATTAATTATCTTTCAATAATCCGACCCTTTAGGATTGTATCCTTGTTGACTCAAACTACTGGGTTGAGGGTAACGTCACCTTCAAAAGAGGGGCCTGCTACAATAACTAAGATAATCTCTTAAAAAGTGCAAAAGTGCGGAAATAATCAAAGGTTACACTAAACACGAGTCGGAGCCAAGTGATTCATCTTGTCTATCTGTTTTTACTTTTATTTTTATTTTTCAGCATTTTAGTTAGTTTTTATTTTTCTAGTTTAAAACCTTTTTCTAAACTTTTGATTTGATTAGACATTGAGGATAAACCGGTACTAAAAGCTCTTGTGTCCTTGGACGACTTCGGTATCTTACCAACACTATACTACGCTCACGATGGGTGCATTTGCCCATATGTGTGTTAGTGTTAGTAAATATCGTGTTTTATAAATTTAAAACTTGGCTAAAAAGTATAAAAGGGCTTAAAATATACTTAAACTTATACACACACTTCACACGCATCAAGTTTTTTTGGCCCCGTTGTTAGGGATACAAGGATTTTAAGAAAGTTAGGAATCAACGACATAATCTTTTTTTTTATTTTTCTGTTTTTTTAGGTTTTTTCTTTATTTTTCAGTTTCTGCAGAGCTTAGCACGGGTCGTGCCTGGTCGGACACGAGCCGTGCCCAGCATTGTTACTGGCAGTTTTTATTTTCCGAGTTACAGAGAGCTGAGCACGGGGCCGTGTCGGTGCAACACGGGGCCGTGTCCAACTCCCCAGTAACAGGGATCCGGAAAACAATCATTGTATCTCTGACCACGGGCCGTGTTCACCTGAGCACGGGGCTGTGGTGAACCTTCTGACCAACATTCTTTTCTATTTTGTTGCAGGACTTGGAACCCAGGCGCCACAATTGAACTTCCTACGTAGTGTATGAGCTCCAGTTCTAGTATAGACATAAAAGAACCTCTAGAAGAACCCGAACGCTTTCTCAGAAAAAGATTTAAAGCTAAAAACCAAGAGAAAGTTTCGGGGGACCCATTTCGAATGGCGGACCAACGTACCCTCATGGATTACCTACGACCCACTGTAGGTAATCTCGGCGCTGCTATCAATGCACCGAATGTCAAAGCCAATAACTTCAAACTTCGGCCGCATTTGATACAAATGCTTCAAAACTCCGCAACCTTCCATGGGCTTGCGGACGAGGATCCCCATCTACATATTACTAATTTCTTAGAAATATGTGATACCTTTCGGATCAATGGAGCATCAAACGACGCCATCCGCCTTCGGATGTTTCCATTTTCACTAAAAGACCGAGCTAAGGCTTGGCTTAATACCCTCCCAGTTGGCTCGGTAAACACCTGGGATGAACTAGCCCAAAAGTTTATATATAAGTACTTCCCTCCTGCTAAAACGACTAAATTAATGACTGAAATTAATACATCTTCACAAGAGGATGGGGAATCCTTATATGAAACTTGGGAAAGGTTCAAGGAGATACTAAGAAAGTGTCCTCATCACGGTCTTGCGGTATGGCAACAAGAATCCACTTTCTACAATGGGTTGTTGCCACACACAAGACAAACACTTGATTCTAGCTCCAGGGGACTTTTAGGTAATCGTCGCTCAAATGAAATATATAATCAAATTGAGGAAATTGCTCAAACCAATTTTCAATGGCACACTCCTCGAGGCAATAAATCTATTGTCCCGGGCACCCATAAGGTTGATGAAAGCACTTCTTTACAAGCCCAAATCGAGGCCCTTTCTTCAAAAATCAAAAAGTTAGAAATGGCAAAAACGGTCTCGGTTATGGCTTGTGAAGGGTGTGGTGGGTCACATGAAAATTGGAGTTGTATGAAAGAGTTAGATGATCAAACGGAAACGGTAAACTACATTGATAATAGACCTAGGCCGTCGGGTCCTCCAACGGGTACCTACAACCAAGGATGGCGTAACCACCCTAACCTTGGTTGGAGAGATCCCGGCAATAGTAGTAACCAACAAAACCAACGAACTAACTTTCAACAACCACAAAATTTTTCTCAACAACAAGGTGGACGAGAAAGGCTTGAAGATACTGTATCTCGCCTCATCTCCGACACCGAAAAGAAAAACTCGGATCAATTTCAGCAATTGGAGTCGAATTTTAGAAATCAACAAGCTAGCATTCAAAACATTGAAAAACAATTAAATCAAATAGCTCAAAATTTCTCCGAGAGACCACAAGGCGCGTTACTGAGTAATACCGAGACCAACCCAAAGGCGCAAGTACATCTCATAACATTGAGAAACCGTACCGTGGGTCCCGAAGAGGCTCCACTCCCACCAACTGAAAGAAGCCAATCTAGCCAAACCACAACTCTACCCGCGATCCAACAAGAAAGGGCTTCTCCACTAGTTCAAGAGCCTACTAAGACTCCTCCGGTTCCATACCCCGGTCGGTTAATTCGTCAAAAGACCGATGAGCAATTCACAAAGTTCGAAAATTTACTAAAACAATTGCATGTTAATATTCCATTTATCAAAGTCCTAACTCAAATGCCTAAATATTCAAAATTATGAGGGACTTCCTCACTCATAAAAGGAAAATTGAATCATTGCAATTAGTTAACTTAGGCGAAGAATGCTCCGCCTTACTACTCAACAAACTCCCGCAAAAGAAACTTGACCCTGGAAGCTTCACAATTCCTTGCTCGATTGGGAAATCCCCCATTCGTTATGCACTAGCCGATCTCGGGGCAAGCATCAACCTCATGCCTCATCAATGTTCAATCGACTCGGCTTAGGAAAAACAAGCCCTACAAAAATAAGCATACAACTCACCGATAGATCCGTTAAATATCCACAAGGTGTCGCTGAAAATCTATTTGTCAAAGTCGGTGAATTTGTCTTTCCGGCCGACTTTGTCATACTAGATATGGAGGAAGATACCGAAGTACCACTCATCCTAGGGAGGCCATTCCTAGCTATGGCCCAAGCAGTGGTAGATATGAATGATGGAACACTAACATTGAGGGTTGGGGACGAGGAAGTAAAGTTTGGAGTCGGAAAAAGAGTAGAAGACGAACACCCGGTCAACTACATGAAGGTCATTGACTCAAGCTTGGATGATGCTCTCCGACGGTGTAGCATAGGATGCAAAACATCCCACTTGGGTAACATATAACCAGGCTTTAGCTCTAGCCAAGGACCCTTATAAACGTGGCGCACCACGGAGGCATTCCGCGGAACTATCCTTAGTTTAGTTTATATTAATTTTTATGTTTTCTAGTTTAGCTTTAATTTTCAGGAATAAAACACACTCGGGATGGTGAAGGATAACAAGGGAAACTTGTGTTGGTGCATTATGTCTAAAGCCTGCGTCTTAGTCTTGTTAGGTTAATGTATAGGGTCTAGATAGGTTGTTTATGTATTGTAAAGGGGTTAAATGTGTAATTTTGTGATGTTAGTGGATGAGGTCTGCTTATATGGACACATGTCGTAAAAGCGGATCTATATGTTGGAGGTCCGCTTATACGGACATGTCCATATAAGCGAACCTGTCACCACTATATATACCCCAGTCGTTTTCTCATTATGCACGTTGATGTCAAGAGTGTAGCCGAACTGCTGCCCGATTATTTTGTGAAAGATTAATGAGAAAACCGTATTAAAGTGATCTTCATCTGTTTCTACTCATTTCTACTACGTTTTTACTTTGATTCATACTGATTGTGTATTTCCGCTGCATAATCAGTAGATTCTAGCTCAGATTGACTCACTAGACTGTCAAATACGGTCCTACAATTGGTATCAGAGCCAGTTGTGAGCTAGTTTTCACGAATCAAAGCTGTTTACATACACATGTTGAGTTTCTGATACTTCCGACGGACAGAATGGATTGAAAATTTTTCACATAGTGTAAATCTGTTAGATATCAAACCCTTGAGAAGTTCAGGCTTAAAATCCGACTAAAAATGACCTAAAATTGTTCGTGAACAGGATCCGTTTTTATGTCTCTATAGAGGTCCACTCTAGAGGTCCGTTTATAAGGTCTTCTTTGTCATAGGTCCGCTTTAGAGGTCCGTTTACAAGGTCTTCTTTGTCATAGGTCCGCTTTAGAGGTCCGTTTATAATGTCTTCTTTGTCATAGGTCCGCTTTAGAGGTCCGTTTATAAGGTCATGTTTGTCATAGGTCCGCTCTAGAGGTCCGCACTTAGGTCATGTTTGTCATAGGTCCGCTCTAGAGGTCCGCACTTAGGTCAGATTAGTTTATGAGTTCCGCTTGTGAGATTCGTTTATGAGTTCCGCTTGTGAGGTTCGCTTGTGAGGTTCGTTTATGTGGTTCACTTGTGTGGTTCATATTTGTGGTTTGCTCTTGTTACTCAGGTCCGCTTAGTTGGTCTTAAGTTGATCCGCTTTTACATACGCTTAGAGTATAGGTTCGCTTATTTGACCTGTTAGTGTGTGAAATTCATTCTTTGAACATTCAAGTCCCTTTTGTACGTGATCAAGTGTTGGAAGTTCAATTTGTGTTAAAAGTTTTTGATAAAACAACCTGTTAATCAAAAAGTTAAACATTGTTGAAAATTTTGTCACTAAAATGGAAAACCAAGAGTTTTATAATTTCTTCTCGGGCAGTGGTATGGTAGCAGGACAAACTTCGAGTAGTGTTATACAAAATGTCAACATGGAGAACGAATTGGGAACAATGCAAAAGCCCCCTAAACTCATGAACCTCGACGAATATTCGAGTTGGGCAGGAAGATTTAAAACGTGGGTTCAAGCTAATCATTTTGAGAGCTGGTTGAAGATTGATGATAAATATGTACCTCCTGTTAATGCTATGGGTCATGCGAAAGTGATTGGAAGTTTGACCCAAACGGAACAAGCTGACTTTAAGGCTGAAAAGAAAATGATGAGCATCCTTCAACAAGCAATTAAGGAGGATATCTTGGTACTGTTACATCACGAAGACAATTCAAAATCCCTTTGGGATAAATTGTTGTTAAAGTTTGAAGGAAGTGGAGAGATGATGAAAAGCAAGAAGGCACAAAGCAATTGATTGAACGATACTGCCATTTGGTTTTGGAGATGGGAAGATTGAAGATAACCAAGACAAATGAAGAGTGGATCGACAAATTAGCAGACGCATTACCTTATGATGAGTGGGGAACGTATCTGATGGTGTTGAAGAACAATACAAATTTTTCTAGTATGAATTTGAGTGGTTTCATTGAGAAAATTGAGGCACATGAATTGGAACTAACAAAGATTAAACAAATGAATTCAGCAAATGTGCAGCAAGACATATCTCTGTATTACAAAGGAAGTATTCCTGTAGCAACAAATCAAAGTCCAAAGATACAGACGGATTTTAGTGCTGATGTAAATTTGGGTGGTTCCACAAACACTCCACAATTAAACAAGCCTTCACCATTTGTGAACTATGATCCAAACTTCAAAGCTCAAGAGCAGTCTTCACATCAAAGCTCTACAAGTTCAAATAATCAGGCTTATGTTTCTGGGGTGCATTGCAACATCGCGGTGAATATTAAGAATGGAAATGAAATTACTGAAACAGCCGCGAAACAACACATTGCATTACTTGCTTCCGTTCTAGAGGCTTATGAAGGATTAGTGGCGGGTAGGATTGGTAATCCTGATATGACCAAAGAGGATTACGACCAGATCGACCCGGAGGAGCTTGAACTGATTGATATAAAATGGGGCATGGCAAGTTTGGTTAGAAGAGCACAACGGTTTATGGAGATCACAGGCAGAAACAGTCTCTCAGGTCCTGATCAGAAGTTAGGGTTCGATAAATCAAAAGTTACGTGTTTCAAGTGTAAAGAACATGGTCATTTCAAGATAGAATGTCCGAATCGTGAAGTGAACAACCATCAGAACCCTTTCACAAAAGATTATTACAAGCAGGCAATCTATCATCGACCTAACCAACAACCTGTTGTTCAAAGACCATAAATTGAGAATAAACCGGAAAAAGCAATGATCGTGAATCAAGACGATGAGAAGGTAGCTGCAGGGTTCAGCTGGGATAAATATATTCCCAGTAGCGATGGACAGGCAATGATGGCTGAAGTTGTGGAAATTTCTGAGATAGTGTCTGAACCGGAAACAGTTACTGAAGATGTTTCTGTAGTTGTTGAAGAGGTTTTTACTGAAAAAGCAGACAATTTTGAAGAAATAGCTGCTGAAGTTCATAAATCTCAATCTGAGCAGGAAGTATTAGCTAGTTCGTTGAGATCTATCATGCCTCCTAAAATTTTTGAATCTTTTGCAGGTTTCTTTGAAGAACCGACGACTGGATTGTGTCCAAGATATGAGGAAAAGAAAGAATTTGTTGAAGAAATGATCGATGTGACAAAGGACATGACCGAAGACACATTGAAAGAAATTGCTGACAAGGCTCTCATGGCGAAACTGAGAGAGGTAGACTCAGAATCTGAGGAGTCTAAGTCTGTCAGTAGTGAGTCTGTCAAACGAGAGGAATCTGGAGTTCAGGGAAACGAATCGGTCAAACTGTCTGAGTCAGAGTCTGAAAATGTCGGTAAACAGGAAGTGAAAACTGCTCATGAAGCAGAAGTTGTTGAAAAAGTGGATTCAATATCTGAAACACCATGCCAAAAGTGTTTACAACCGTGCATGGAGTGTCTTGAAAAAGACACTAAGTTTCAGGAATTGAAAGAACATACTGAATTGTTAAAATTTGATCTAGGACAAGTCAAAGAAGCATATGATACTCTAGTCAGATCAGTTAAAATGATTAAAGATGAAAGTGTTGAAAATGATAAAGCCACAAAACTTGCAAAAGCAACACTTTTTGACAAACAAGTGGAAGTTAATTTTCATATTGACACAATTGCATCATTAAAGAAAGAATTGGAATTGACTAAAATTGAAAATGAGCGAATTGATAAGAAATTGATGAGCTATGTTGCATCGTCATATGTCCTTGAGCAAATTGTTCCACAACAGCTCAATGCTAAACCGGTCTTTAACAGTGTTCCACCCCCCAATGTGGAATCATTACACTCAGAAATATCCAGATGGGGTGGAAGCTGCTTTGAATCTCAAATTGAGATCAATTAAAGATGATTTGCCTGAAAGCATCGATGTTACATTCTCTGCATCCGACACCGACAACGAATCACAGGTTATCAAAACCGTTGTCGATCAGGTGTTAGATGAAGAGATTGATAACTCGGAGAAGTCACAATCTGAGAAAGGTGTTACAGATTCTGAAGATGAGGGTAATTTCTTGGAACGGTTTATACCGAAATCGGACAAGAGTGAGAATGATGATTCGATTATGGTAGTTTACACTATGATTGGAACAGAAAAACTTTACTCCGATTTCGAGTATCCTCTTCAGAATGTGAAAATTGAGAATGTTGAGAAAGTTTTTAAATTGGTTGAGATGAACATTGATGAGGTTAATAACAAAGAATTTTTTTCAAAACCTAAAAAATCGTTTGTTACATTACATCCTAACAATTCGGGAAAAAAAGAATGGGTAGGTAATGGTAACAAGAAAATTGGTAACCACTTTAAAAACAAAGGAATTGGTTTTGAGAAAAAGATGGCTAAGAAGGTTGTCAATTCAAAAGATAAAATGATTGATGTTTTTGTTGTTGGACCAAGTGTGCATGATGAGAAGGAATACATTTTTAGTCAAAAGGCAGTTGACGATTTCAATGCAGCAAAGAAATTGAAAGAAGAATCAATCAAATCAAATTTTGTTGAATATGACAAAAGAATTTGTTATCGCTGCAACGAAATCGGGCACATGGCAAAACAATGCAAGAAAGTTTTCGAAAAACCTGTCATTAAACATGTTGTTCAAAAACCTCAACCTAAGTCATCAATTGACAAAAAGGGTAAAAAACCAATGGTTTCACAAATCCGTATTTTGAAGAGGGGCGAATCGTTGAAGTCTGAAGATAAGCCGAAATCGACATTTGAGATTGGCGAATCTTCAAAGTCTCAAAAGACTTCAAAGATTTATCCAAAAACGAAAATTTTTGAAAATCAATTATGGGTTGCAAAATCAAAACCATCGGTAGAGGAGAAAAAGATGGAAAACATTTTGAAGAATGAAACAAAAGTTTTTGAAACTAAATCACAATCAGTTGAGGTGAAGAAAATGGAGAATGAGTTAAAGGTTGATTCAAAAGCTTTTAATCCCACTATTCAAAATATTTTCGGAAAAATGGTTGACAGAAAAGTCAAAGGGGTAAAGGAATTTTATGAATCAAAGGTGGGTGTTAATGATAATCATAAATTTGAGTTTGAACTTGACAAATTTCTTGCAGATTTTGAGTCAGAATTTCCACCAATCCAAAATGAAGTAAAACCAAAAGCTAAAACTGATGTTTTGAATGTCACATTTGACTTTCCTAAGATTGATGAGAAGTGTGATGTAGTGTTTGGAAGTGTTTCAGAAGTCAAAAAGTCATGGAGTTCATTGTTTGAATGAATTTGTTATGATGTTTGCAGGGGCTGCCCAAGTCTATATTGTCAAAATGGATCATGGATAGTGGCGCTTCACGGCATATGACTGGGACGCTTGCTTTGTTATATGATGTCAAATCTGTAAATGGAAGCTATGTTGGATTTGCCGGTAACCAAGGTGGAAGGATCGTTGGTCAAGGAACGCTGTCAAATGGCGTGATTTCATTCGACAAAGTGAATTACATAATAGAGTTAACAAACAATTTACTCAGTATTTCCCAAATCTGTGATAAAGATTTTAGTGTACATTTTACAAAAACTGAATGTGTGGTTTTGAAACCAGGGTTTAAAATCCCTGATGAGATGGTGCTGTTGCGTGCTCCACGGGAGTATGATCTTTATTATCTTGATATGAACATCGCAACTCCAACAACTCATCAGAAACAGTGTTTTGTGTCAAAGACTAAAGCGACGGAAAAAGATTCAATAATGTGGCATCGTAAGATGGGCCACATTCATGTTCGCAAAATGAATTTTTTAGTACATAATGATTTGGTTGATGGTGTTAATTTGAAGAATTTTCACTTAAATGATGATTGTGTAGCATGTAAGAAAGGAAAGCAAACTCGGAAGTCACATCCATTGAAGATGATGAATACAATCAGGTTACCTCTTGAGAGATTGCACATGGATCTCTTCGGGCCTGTCAATGTAAAGAGCATCAGTGGAGACTTATATTGCTTGGTGGTGACTGATGATTTTATGAGATTTTCTTGGGTAGTGTGCTTGGAACGAAAAGATTAAACTTTTGAGTCTTTGATGGTGCTTTTCAAGAAAATGGAGACGGTGTATAAGCTGCCAATTAGGAGGATTCGGAGCGACAACGGAACGGAATTTAAGAACAACAAGATGTACGAATTCTGCAACGAGAAGGGAATTCTTCATGAATTCAGTGCCCCGTACACACCACAGCAAAACGGCGTAGCTGAACGAAAGAATAGAACCCTGATTGAAACAGCCCGTACAATGTTAGCCGATTCCAAGCTACCAATCTTTTTCTGGAGTGAAGCCGTATCAGCAGCCTGTTACACTTTGAATAGAGTTCTCACTGTCAAGAAGTATAAAAAGACTTGCTTTGAGCTGCTGCACCGTTATAAGCCGAATCTTGAGTTTTTGGAGCCATTCGGGTCTCCTTGTACATTTATTGATGAAAATGGTAAATTTGGAGCTAAAGCTAATGAAGGTTTCTTTGTAGGTTACGCTAGCCCACTCAAGAGGGTGTTCGTACCATGCTTGAGTAAGGTAATTCAAGTTCAACACGTGGATTGTCAGAAGCACACTTCATCACCACAACTTCCTGGACAAAGATTCCTGTTTGACTACGATAAGCTCTGGGAGTCGTTTCATTTGCCGGTCGAGCCGAGTGAGGAGGAACTAGCTCTTATATATCTATATCAGCAAACTGTGTCAGAGGAGCAAGTATCTAGTCCGATAGAATTTTCTCAACCCACCGTGGGTACTCACGATGATGAAGCAGGCCCAAGTGGAACAGCACACGAACCACCAGAGGAACCAGTTCCATCATTTGATGAATCTGACGACTCAGAAGCGGAACCCGCTCCGTCTTTTGACGAGGATCCAACGGAAGCTGAGGATCAAACCGTTGATCTTGACATATCAAGCTTGGAATCGGAAGTGAATGTGCCTGATAATGCTATGCCACGAACGTTGTCTTATCATCCCTCAGAACAGATTATTGGCGACCTACAAAGTGGTGTCAAAACCCGACATCAAATAGATCAAGCTTTTACATGTTTCTATTCATCTATTGCTGATATGCAGAAAGAAGTCTCATTAAAATGTTTTATTTCGCAGATAGAGCCCAGAACCTACAAAGAGGCATTGACTGAGGATAGCTGGGTGAATGCAATGCAGGAGGAACTGCAACAGTTCGAAAAGCTGGGCGTCTGGAGACTTGTTGATCTACCTGAGAATCAGAAGTTAATCAAGACAAAATGGGTTTTTAAATGTAAGCGTGATGACAGAGGTGTCGTGGTGAGAAACAAAGCACGACTTGTGGTTCAAGGCTTCAGTCAACAGGAAGGAATAGATTATGATGAAGTTTACGCACCGGTTGCCAGACTTGAGGCAATTCGGATTTTTCTAGCCTTCGCATCATGGAAAGATTTTAAAGTCTATCAACTTGACGTCAAATCTGCCTTCCATTACGGAACAATCAGAGAAGAAGTGTATGTGGGGCAACCGCCGGGATTCACAGACCCACAACACAAAAACAAGGTGTTTCTACTGGAGAAAGCACTGTACGGTCTTCACCAGGCCCCGAGAGCCTGGTATGAGACGCTTTCGACATACTTGTTGGACAACGGGTTCACAAGAGGTACAGTAGATAGCACTTTGTTCACCAAGGAAGACGCAGGACACTTGTTGATCGTGCAAATATATGTTGACGATATCATTTTTGGATCCACCAACGACGATATGTGCAAAGAATTTGAAAAGGTGATGAAGAAAAAGTTTGAAATGAGCTCAATAGGGGAGATGAAGTTCTTCCTTGGGCTGCAGGTGGAACAAATGCCCGACGGAATCTTCATTCATCAATCAAAGTATGTGAAGGACGTGCTCGACAAGTTCGACATGACAGATTGCAGTCCTGCATCAACCCCTCTTGCACAGAATCATGGGATATGTCCAGACGAGAATGGTGTAAAGATGGACGAGACATTGTACCGATCTATCATTGGTTCTCTAATGTATCTCACGGCTTCCCGTCCGGATATCATGTACCCGACGTGTCTCTGTGCCAGATATTAGTCAAATCCAAAGCAGTCACACCTGACCATTGTGAAACGTATCTTACGGTATTTGAAAGGCTGCCCAAGCATCGGCTTGTGGTATCCTCGCTCGGGTGACTTTACTTTATCTGGTTTTGCTGATTCTGATTTTGGGAGCTGCAAGCAAAATGCAAAGTCCACCACTGCTGGGTGTCAGTTCTTCGGAACTCGACTTGTCACTTGGCAGTGTAAGAAACAAACCGCAGTAGCGCTCTCTACTTGCGAGGCTGAATACGTTTCAGCTTCCAGCTATTGCTCGCAGATCATTTGGATCCAACAGCAGATGCGCGACTTCGGTTTGCAGTTCTTAGACACTCCAATTTATGTGGACAATGAAGCAGCTATTAATATCACTAAAAATCCGGTTCACCATTCGAAAACGAAACACATTGAGATTCGTCACCATTTTATTCGTGATTGTCACGAGAAAAAGTTAATTCGGATTGAACATGTGCACACCGATGATCAGAAAGCGGATTTCTATACTAAACCATTTGACAAAAAGAGATTTTATTATCTTTTGAAATTGAACGGGATGAAAAATCTGCAATCTGGGAGGGTTATTGAATGTGAAGCCGAGTTGGGCGGCGATCTGACGTGAACCATATCGTGTTGTCAAATTTGTTTGTACAGTTTATTTTCTGCTTTTCGATAAAAACAAAAACACAAAAATATGTTTTTCTTTTTAGGGGGAGAAAGTTTGCAGAAAAATACAAAAACATGATAAAATCTATAAAAACCAAAAACATTTGAAAAAGTAAAAATGAGTTTGTGTATAAAAGGGAAATGATAGTACATCAGCTAGACAGGTGCAGTACGCTAAAGAATTGGAATGTATAAAATGCAATTTAAACAGTCTCGCTAAAGATGTGCCGATAGGTTTTCACAAAATCAGTAGATTAGTTTGGGATATAAACATAAAATTTACTTGCATCTACGTGGGGAACACCTCCAGGATATATAGGTAACCCCTGAAATCCTGTTTGAAGGGTCCCGTATTCTGAGATACTAGGTCTTTATGCTTAGTGATATCTGGGGTATTATCCCGGGACTTCTGATTTTGCGGAAGCAATGGCCTAGTCCCCGGAGAATACTTTACGTTGCTTTGAAATATAAGCCTCCCCTCAGCATAAAAAATGATAACACATTGCAAAATGGTTAATCATGTGCTGTTGAAAAGAAGATCCCCAAAGGGGACCCACCAAAAGTCGAAGCCGTCATCTCTCTGCGTATCGAAAGATCGACCTGAGCTCTCACGGCCCTCGCAATTAACCCCTTACAGATATCATCTAGGTATATTCACCTGTAAGACTGAATACTGGGGTCTGGATACGGGAGTATATACTGAGGTGGGACAGATGTAGATGTTTAAGTCCTAAAACACTAATTCTGTATCCTGAACAGATTGAAAGTTTTGTGAGAATTTAAGAGGATCAATATATCGGTAATCTACGTGAATTGTTTAATGCTTAAAATGAAATAACAGCTTAACGGTACTTGTATCTCGTCGGCAGCTGATATGATCCCTTAACACGCTCACAAAAAGATTGTGTGTACAGTTTTCAGTTTATCCTGTTAAAAAAATCCAAAAAGATTTTAATTTCTCATTTTATTTTCGACAACTGACATTGGGAATCGGAAGATCAAAGCCTAAGTGCAGAACATGTCAGTGTTTGATGAGGGATGGGTAAGCTGGAGATTGCTTTACAGTGATTGGTATATTGGTTGAAAGTTAAAATGTGTTTGAAAATTTGAAATGTTCAAAAGTTCATTTATTTGAACTGTTTTTAGAAAAATGTCAGCAAACGTCATATATCTGATCAACCAAGGTCATTAATTTGAACTTGGTGAGTCAAACAGTTGACCAAGGTCATTGACTTGGACTTAGTCAGCTGGGTGTAATTTTGTTTAATCTGAAAAATAAAAAAAATAGTAAAAAAAAAATTATTATCACAGGTTCGTTTATTTGTCCAATATTTCAAAAGAGGTTCATTTTTTTGTGTTCAACATTTCAATTGAGGTTCATTTTTATGTCACATAAAGGTTCACTTATATGTCATATGTCTTAAAAACGGATCTCCCTCACATATATAAACCGAGGTCCGCTTTTAGAGTCATTTACACCTTCGTTTTTGTGACCTTCTTCTTGGGCGATTTGAAGCGAACCTCTTACATAACCAATTTCAGGAGTTGTGCTGCCAAATTTTTTACAGAATCTTGTTGTTATCTTAGTGTACAATCATGGGGAAGGCTTCTCATGTTGTATTTGATCCTAATCATAACAGTTGTTGTGATTTGGATATTGAGAAAAATCCAGAACTGGAGAGTTTCAGGAGCATTTTGGAGTTTATGGGTCGTATACCCATCTTGAAGGCATTGACTGAACAAAGGCCTCTATACAAATCTCATATCAATCGTTTTTGGAGCAATGCAAGTTATGATGATCAAAGCAAAGAGATTTCATCAGTTGTTGAAGTTCATGGCAAGTTAGAAAAGATTTTAGTCACAGAAGCACTAATTCGTAAAGTCATTAACTTTCCTGACGAGCCCAATTATCCAACGAGATTTCCAGAAAGAATGGTGAAAGGGTGTATGTTGAGAATGGGATATACTGGAGCTTTAAATGCCAGAAAATATTTAAAGTCAAAATTTCAGAAATCTTTCAAGTTTTTGATTCAATGTGTACTGATTTCATTAAGTCATGCTAATGGAGGATTTAATGCAATGCGCGATTACCAAATGAATATGATTACAGCATTGCTGTTGAACAAAAAGTATAATTTCTCACATATAATATTCCATTATATGGCTGAGAATAGCAAGTCAGATCTCAAGACCTGGATGTATCCAAGATTTGTACAGATGTTGATTGACCATGTGTATCCAGAAATTGATCGTGATATCAAAGATGATTTGTTGATACAATCTCACATGACCAATAATTCACTGAAGCAGCTCGTGAAATATCATCAGAATCATCCAGAGCCAACACTTGTTGTTGAGCATTTTGGTTTTATTAAAGATGTTAAATATGTTGATCCAGATCCAGTTAATCATCAGAACTGGAGAAATGAAGAGGAAATGAAAGAAGCTAGATATGCTGATGAGTTGAAAATTCTCAAAGATTTCAAAACTATTAAGAATGAGTGGTATGTGAAAGAAACTGGAAGAAGACGAAGAATGGCAACTCCTATTATTCGAGAAGGTGAAGGATCTTCTTTGCAACCTAAGAAGAAACAAAAGAAAGTTGCTCAAACATCTTTGATTGATGAACCTGAAGAAGATGTACAAGTTGCAACTGATGAAGATGATCTATTTAATGTTGAAGAAAATTTGTTGTTTGATACTGAAGTTTTAGAAACAGGACCTTCTGTTGAGGTGGAAGCTGAGCAGATAGAAAATGTTGAAGCTCAGAAAGGCAAAGGAAAGGCAATTGATGATATTGAGGGTTACGATGTGGATAAAGATACAACAAGTTCCTCAAGTTCTTCAGATGAAGAGGTTGTAGATGAAATTGAACGTCGAAAAAGAATTCAAGAGGAGGTAGAAAAAGAAAAGTTGTTAAGAAAGAGAAAGAGACAAGAAAAAGATGATGATAATGTTTACAGTCCTTCTCCAGAGCATGTCTCTCAATCACAATCTCCTAAAAGAGGAAAAAAGAAAGCTGGTACGAGAAAGAAAGTGGTTTCTCCAAAAGCTCGCAAAGTCACTCCAAAGATCAAAATTCCGAAGATCGTGTTAAAGAAGAAACAAACAAAAGAAAGCAAAAGATCACCTACTCTACCACATGAACCAACACCATCACAATTACCAACTCAATCTCCACTTCA
This sequence comes from Helianthus tuberosus, assembly GCA_030545235.1. Classification (NCBI taxonomy): domain Eukaryota; kingdom Viridiplantae; phylum Streptophyta; class Magnoliopsida; order Asterales; family Asteraceae; genus Helianthus; species Helianthus tuberosus. The sequence goes on along the minus strand of CM060424.1, from coordinate 103,674,666 downwards.
ACAACCCACACCACCACAACCATCCTCTCCACCACAACCATCTTCTCCACAAAAACAACCAACTCCATCAAGACAACTTTCACCATTACATCTATCACCGCCACCACAACAAACTTTATTCACCTCACAATAACTTTTTCAAACACCACCTCGCACACAAATACAAATAACACCTGGTTCTTCTAGCAAAGGTCTTCATATTCCTTTTGATAATCTTGAAGATATTGGTGTTGGAGGTTTTGGTTTTATAAATGATGATCAAGTAAAAAAATTGGAGAAGAAAATGGTTGAAGTGTTGGATGATAACAAGAAATTAGCTGCTGAGAACAAAGAGATTTCTGATCGTGAACGAATTCTTGAAATGCAAGTAAAGAAGTTGGAAGTTGATAACAAAGAATTGATGAAGAAGGTTGACAGTGATCAATCAGATATAGATATTTTGAAAGTAAGAATTATAGAGTTGGAAGAAGAAAGTATTCGTCGTGATGAACAAATTAAAGAACTGCGAGCATTCAAGGCTAGAAATGCACACGAGAATTATATGTTGAAAAGGGTATTAGAAAGTGTAGTTGGCATGTCTTTAGAACAAACATTTGAAGAGCTGCAATTTGAAGAGCTTAGAGCAGAACGTCAGGCAGAGAAAGATAAAGGTAAGGGTGTTGAAGGAAGTTCTGCAGTGTTAGAAAGATCAATGGCACCTTCTATGGTGATTGATAATCCCGAGCCTATTTCTGCTATTTCTGGTCTGTTTGAAGATAATACTCCTATGAATGAGTTGATTGGAGATGATGATGAAGATGATGAAGAGGAGGATGAAGAGAAAGATGAAAAAGATGAGAAAGTGTTTTCTGCGAGTAGTCATGGTTCTGATGATGATGACGACGCTCAAGGTGGTACTGGATTGAGAGTTACTGAAGCTTCTTCTGAACAGAATGTTGATGATTTGATGAACGACACTATAAATGAAGAATCAGGGGAAGCAAGTGGAAAGGGGGAGTCGGGTAATACTCAGATCGTTGAACAGACTGAAAAGTTGTTTTTAGGATTGGATGTTTACAGAGAAATGTTGCATACAGTGAATCTTGAATTCCAGATTAATTCTGAAGAAGAGTTGGAGTCTTTTGATATCAATCAACAACCTGAATACAAGTATAAGTATGTTGAAGAGGCTGATAAGTATGACAGAGTTGAAGTAGAAGATTGGACAGATGATGAAGATGTGGTTGAAGATACTTCTAAGTTTCCTACGATTATGGAGTTCATTGCGGAAGAAAATAGAGAAGAATTGAGGCAAAAAGTAGCTGAGGCGGTAAAAGATAAGAATTTTGAAAGTACTCAAAAAGATATGGAAAAGGAAGATAGAACGAAATGGTTCAGACAAGGTCACGAGAGAAAGTTTAAGAGACCTTTGAAGTATTATCAATGTGATAGAAGTGTGTCACTTGGTGATATCCTCAGTTGGGGTTTCTTACCTCAAGTGAATGCGTATGCAATACGAAGAGAGTGCGGAGTTCAGTACTTTGAACGTTTATATGACATCATGTCATTACCATGGTGGGATGTAGATGAATTACCGAAGGTTAAATGTTTGGATAATTCTGTTCGAAAGAATGATGCTGCTATGTGGGGCTACATTAAATATGAATCATTGAAAGAGTTTCGTAAATGGAAGCCACAGCATCCTAAGAAAGTGCAGAGGGTTAATCCTGAGACAGGAGTTGAAGAAACTATTTTGAATATCAAACCGCCAAGAACGATGAAAACAATACCAATGCCTCAGATGGAACAAGATTTTTATAAAGGCTTCATGGATTGGGTTTATAGTTGTATTACAACCGAAGCCATAATTACTTACAGAGAAGGAGAAGAGACTCGAGAAATACATGTTTATGATCCTATGTGGCTTGTAAACTGTTAAGCGAAAGATATAGAATGTCTGTTCATTCATAAGATTCGCTTTCAGTCTGAAGATAAGGAACAAGCTATGCAATTCCAGAAGGTTGTGACTATTTGTTTTCAAAAAGGCATCAATGCTGATAATAAATGGAATTCAAAGTGGTGGAAGCTTGAAGAAAAGATGAAGTTGAAAGCTGCCAAGGAAAAGAAAGAACGTGAAGAACGTGATCGTATGCTGCGAGGAAAGTTTATGAAAGAACAGGAAGAAGAAAGATTGAAATTTGCAAAAGAGAATGAGAAGATTAGGAAGGCTTTACTGAAGAAGCCTAAACCGCATGAAGAAAAGTTCAAATCTCTCTGAAGACCCAAAGACTAGACTAAAGACTGCGGCTGTATCCAAGGGGGAGTTTGTTGGTGCATTATGTCTAAAGCCTGCGTCTTAGTCTTGTTAGGTTAATGTATAGGGTCTAGATAGGTTGTTTATGTATTGTAAAGGGGTTAAATGTGTAATTTTGTGATGTTAGTGGATGAGGTCCGCTTATATGGACACATGTCGTAAAAGCGGATCTATATGTTGGAGGTCCGCTTATACGGACATGTCCATATAAGCGAACCTGTCACCACTATATATACCCCAGTCGTTTTCTCATTATGCACGTTGATGTCAAGAGTATAGCCGAACTGCTGCCCGATTATTTTGTGAAATATTAATGAGAAAACCGTATTAAAGTGATCTTCATCTGTTTCTACTCATTTCTACTACGTTTTTACTTTGATTCATACTGATTGTGTATTTCCGCTGCATAATCAGTAGATTCTAGCTCAGATTGACTCACTAGACTGTCAAATACGGTCCTACAACTTGGACCAGCACCCCATGCACGAAAACAGGGCCATCCAACAAATTTTCTTCATTACAGCAGGTTCAGCACGGGCCGTGCCCGCCCAACACGGCCCCGTGCTGCACAGTCTGCAGAAAATGCCCAGTTCAGGTAAACTGGACACGGGCCGTGTCCACCCAACACGCCCTCGTGTCCAGGCTTCTGTTTCTTTTTATAACTTTTTGTTACTGGCACCTGAACACGGGGCCGTGTCCAGACGCCCAGTAACATAAAATTTTACTTTTTGACACCTTTTTACACATTCAATCAACCTAAAAACTTATTTTTGGGACACATTGAGGACAATGTGTAATTTAAGTGTGGGGGGGATGCTAAAACTTTGAATCTTGCAAGTCCTAATTACAAGCCTTACACAAAACTCTATTGGAACCGCTAATCACCCCAAATTGTTTTCAAATATTTTCATTTTTTTTACTTGTCTAGGTTTAACTTGGGAATTTCAAGTTCTAAAAAGGTTATATTTTTATAAATTTACAACCGATAGCGTCGTGATAAAAAGAACCAACATAAGAAAATTATGAAAAGGCATGACAAGTTTAGTTAAAATTTGATTATATATACTTGATCACATAAAAACACATTCCCACAAAAGTGAGTTTTGAGCCTTTATTGAGCATACAAATACATATCTTTAAACTAAATGCTCATTTTTCGTTTCTTGTGTGAATAGCCGCTTGGTTCTTACAACTCTAGAACTTGCCACGACGATACATTCCCGGTCCTTACCAACTTAAACCCAAGTAAGTAAATGATGGAGGCATTAAGACTAACCCTTTTTATTTCTACACCATTATTTATTTATTTTTTTTACCACCTACCCAAAATCCCCCTAGTTAACCCCTTTGAACCTAAACCTTTTCATTTCTTAACCCAAACCAAACACCCTTTCACCCACCAAAACCTTTTTATTTTTAACCCTTTGTTTTAGTAACAGGCTCGGTTTTTCGTATAACTTTTCAAAAAAAAAAAAGAGAGAGAAAAGTGTTGATGATGAAGTAAAAGAAATAAACAAGCAAGTTCATCAAAAATAACTTTGTTTGAATAATGGCTTCATCCATATAAAAAATAAGGTCTTACGAAAACCGACGCTTTTTACGCTTTTTCACCCTTTTCTACTAACCACTAACCCAACCACCTACCGTTAACCCAAGCCTAACCCTTCACCCCAAAAGTCCTCTTGATATTTACAAAGGTATATAGTTAAAAAGGAGGAGGATTGATTGCTTGGCAAGCCTATGGTAGAAGTAAGTTCCATGCCGATCTCGAGTGATTCACTAAAATACATCTTCGGCCAAGTGTTGAGTGATCCCCCGTGAGGTATGTGAACTTGTATATAAATGGAATTCTAAAAAAGGCATGTTATGCCCTAATAAGTAATTTTTCTTATGTAATGTTTTAAATAAATCATGACCAATAGGATTGTAAATAAATAAAAATAAAAACTTAATAAAGAATTTTGGAAATCCCGACACTCTATGACAAGCCCAAAAACCTTCTCTTCTACCCATTCCATTTGGGAGTGTAAAGCCACATTTTAAAGAGTTTTGCTTGAGGACAAGCAAAGATTCAAGTGTGGGGGTATTTGATGTGTGCAAAATGCAACATATAAATTACATCAATTGTGGCATAAAACTAACCCTTTTTAGTACTAATGTTGGAAAAAGTGTGCTTTTGTCTTCCTTTTGTATTTTCAGGATTAAATGAGCTCAAATTAACAAAAGAAGCAAAAAGGCAGCTAAATCTAACATAAATACAAGAAAAGGAACAAACGTGGCATGCCCGACCTCCCCAACAGCATCTTCCCAAGCAAAACAAGAGAACAGAAGGCTGAACACGCCCCGTGCTCAGTGAACACGGGGGCATGCCCAAGTGCCAGCATAAAAGACAAAGCTATAGAAGCTTCCATTGCCCACCACGTGTCCGTGCTCAGCGGACACGGGGCCATGGTCAACTATAAGATTCGCAGAATCCAGGCAAATCTTGATAGTACAGATATGATTCTGCACACGGGGACGTGCCCAGCGGACACGGGGTCATGGTCAACTAATGCAGACAAACTGCAATTAATGAAGACAAAGAAGAGGATGGACACGGGGCCATGCCCACTTGTGACAACCCTCAATTTACATGTATTTCGTACAGTTTATTAGTGATAATTAAAGTGCTTGATGACTGTGCTGAATCATTTAACTGCTCTCTGATTACTGTGTTATACGTACATGTGCGTGTTAGCATACTAGTAGTATACAGAAAAATTACTAAATAGTCTGGTATGCTTTCCTGAGTGTTAGGAATTAAAAGTGTTACAAAAATATATATATATAAGACACTTTACGGAATAATGAAACACTTTAATGGAACAGTATCCGACCGAACAACCAGACATTACCCGAGACACCAAATATTTGTCAAACACAGTGTTTTACTATTTTTGGCTAGCCATGATCCCCGTTTGCCATAACAACCACTAGAAACCTTATAACTAACAACATATCACCACATTACTTACAATTTAACTACCTATTTACCATTTAGTTGAAATGTTACACTAACCCCCCCCCCCCCCCCCAACCGATTTTCGGTCCCAATGGACCCCACCCAAAATCTTCACCATATCCTACTACAAGATTTTATGGCTATATTTTTGTGTAGGGTGGTTACTTGCATATCTTGCCAAGATATTGCAAATCTTATAAGTATGATTACTAGACCATGAAATATCTTGATATCTTCATCTTACCTTCCCAAAGATCACTCTCTCACCTCACTTCTCTCTCTCATTTTAGGCCCTCCATAGAAGCCACCATCACCACCACTTCACAACCATAAACATCCATCATCAAGTTCCATTCAAAGCTTGAAGTTCATTCATGGAGGTTGCAAGTTGAAGGACTTTCTAAGGAGCTTTGTTCTAGTCTTTTTCATCATCTTCTCTCTACATTTTCATCACTAGAATCATCCCTAGCTTTAAGCTAGTAGTAAGTTCCTCATGTCACTTTTGTTCATCTTGTTTCATGATTAAAAGATGTAATATGTTAGATCTACGCGAACACTAAAAAGGGTTTAAACAAGAAGATGAAACATGATGAAATTATGTTAGTATGATGCTGTCTTGGGATGTTACTGATTTCTTGCTGTTTACTTGTTAATATTGAGAACTAGAAATGTTGTTGACCATTATGCATGTTAACGGAACCAATCTAACTCGCATTAGAATGTAAAAGCTGAAAAACAGAAAGCTGCTTGCTGATTTCAGCCAACTTCAGTTGGCTGTAACCGAACCCTAATAAAGCGAAAAATGTGTTTTCTGAACTCTAGATTTATGTATTATGAAATACGGTTCTAATGGCACTGGAATCATAATTTTTTGGACTACGTTTACTATTTTAAAAGGGTCATTTCGTAACAGCAGCTCAAGCTGCATTTTTGCTGCTGAAAATAGGTGTTATGTTTTTAGTCATAACTTGAGTTCTGTGTTGAATCAGCCCTTGAAATTTGTACAGTAGATGACAACTGATGTATTTGTAATTACCCCACTGGAATTTAGTAAATCAGACTCTCAACGAATTTTTAATAAATTATTCCATGGACTGCAGTCAGAAAAAGATAAATCTGAGTTCAGTCCGGAAAATGAATTTTTATAAAATATTGGTGACGAACTGGACCCCGAGATTTTTATTCAATAATATATGGATCGTTTAAGACCTTCTGTAAAAATTTGGGAATTTTTGAAACACGTTAACTATTTTATTAAAATCCCCGAAAACAGCCGAGTTTCGAATATATAAGCTGAAACGACATAAGTAGTGATTTGCGTGTCTAAATGTCGGGTGGGTTATCCGAGAATGATATAACATGTTATATGACAATAAAAGTGTTATGTGCAATGTTGTATGTTTGTCTATGTATGGGGAATAGATGGGAAGGTTATATGGGCATGAACCGTTAAAGTGATGCATGTTATGTGATAGATACGTGTAGGAACTTTGTGTTCTATTTGAAATCACTAATAAACTAAGTGGTAATCATACTAGGGCGTGATTGACCGACCTTGACTATTAGCTATATTTAGGAGTCAAACCGAGCAACCAAGGTGAGTTCACACTCTTTCCAAGGCATGGGATTCCCGGTGGGTTGGGAATGGGATTGAATGACTACTCGAACTATCATTACTATTAAACTACTACTACTGTCCTCGGATTGAAGGGCACGTACGTAAAGCCTACGTACACGACCATAAAACCATCAACTCTATCAATTGAAGCCCCTCATTTATCGACTTAATCGCCGAGGCCTATGGCGAGCGGGTCATTAGTTAATAGCGCTATTAGGTTTAACAAACCTCACACCGTGCCAGTCGGACGGGTGTGTACTAATGGACTATGGGCAAAGGGTCAATGCTGATAGACATTGACTTAGGGCACCTCTTACATTTTCGTAGCAGTCGATACGCGTGGTCTAGTAACACATGGGAAGCCCCCACTAATCTTCGCAAACATGTCAGGAAGACCGCGATACAAATTTATACGATACATGGTTTACAAAACGAACAGATGATTTACGAAACGAATGCTATAACTAAACAACCAACTGTGAATTCACTCAACTTTGTTGTTGACTCGTTGTTACATGCCTTACAGGTCGCTAAACGCTTGGAGCTTTCACGAGGAAGAAGTCGTTGTGGTGTACGGACTGTTATGTCCCGTACTTAATAATTGAACTTTATAAACTATGTTTTGGACATTAAACTTATGAACTATAAATTTATGTTTTGAACTTCCGTTTTATGCTTCCGCTGTTAACTTAAAACTGGTTACTGTCTTATGGTCACCAATTGTATTGTGATTGGTTTTACTTACTAAGATTACGTTGTTCAATATGATTGGTGGCTCGATCCTGGTCATGTCACGCCTCCAAGCGGTGATACCCCGCATGGTGGATTTTGGGGGTGTGACAGATTGGTATCAGAGCCATTGGTTATAGTGAACTTGGTTTTAAAAAGGGAAAAGCTTTTTGATAAAACCAGACTATAACCTTTACAGTGCTCAACGATCCACAACGACGCTTCGCTCCACGTGCAAGACTCAACACAATAGGTGTTATGATTTATGTTATACTGTCGGTTAGATAATTCACACTGTGCATTAGTTAACGTGATAATTTCTATTTGAACCCTGTGTGCTTACTCTCTACTGTCGTCCCACACTTACGCACTTTCGCGACACTTTTCTCACTTACGTTGCTTCATTATGAAGATCATGAGCGGACGCGGAGGACGTATCAACCTCAATCAAGCCCAGTTGACGGCTTTGATCAACGAACGAGTCGCTGAGGCACTCGCAGCTAACCCTGCAGGAGGTATAACCTGCCATACCAACTCACCTTAGGGCGTTTAGATCCTACCTTCGCAAACCAACCCACGTGCTTAATCTTGTCTTTTATTCTCGCGTCACAGGTCAACATGCTCAAACTCCTGTGTGCACATTCAAAACGTTCATGGACTGCCGACCTACTACTTTCAGTGGTACAGAAGGAGCAGTAGGCCTTCTTCACTGGTTTGAAAAGCTTGAGTCAGTTTTCGAGATGTGCGAATGCCCCGAAGACCGTAGGGTGAAATATGCTACCGGAACACTTGAAGGAGCTGCGTTAACCTGGTGGAAGGCACATGTTCAACTACTAGGACTGGCAGTTACTAATGCCACACCCTGGAATGGTTTCAAGGAACTGATCAAAGAAGAATACTGTAGTCGGGATGACATCCACAAGCTAGAAGTGGAATTTTTCAATCTGAAAATGGCGGGGTCTGAGATTGAGACGTATACTAAGAGGTCAAACGAGCTGGCCATCCTGTGTCCAACTATGGTGGACCCTCCCATCAAACGAATTGAGCTGTATCTCAAGGGCCTTGTACCAGAGATTCAAAGTCACGTGACTTCAGCCAATCTGGGTACCATACAACAAATCATCAAGTTGGCCCATCGACTCACTGACCAGGCGGTGGAGCAAAACAGGCTGCCCAAACGAATCAGTGCCACAGCTACTTCTGATGCACTTACCGACAACAAGCGAAAATGGGACGGAAACTCCAGTAAGGGTTCTGCTTCGGGTCAGTCTCAGTAGCGAAAGACTGATGACTACCCAAGGTCCTGGTCAGCAATCCTCTGGTAATCAAGGACAGAGTGGGTATCGAGGAAACCACCCGAAGTGCAACAAATGCAACAGACACCATAGTGGTCAGTGCAACAAGGGACGTTGTCAGAGGTGTCTCAAGATGGGTCATGAAGCCAAGGATTGCAGGAGCTCACGGCCTGCAAATCAGAATCGCCAGCAGCAACAGCAAGCACCGCAGAATCAGCAACAGCAACAGGGCAACAGGGGATGCTTTCAGTGTGGCGCTGAAGGCCACTTTAAGAAGAACTGTCCCCAGCTTAACCAGAATCAGAACAACAACAACAACCAGGGACACAAGAACAATAACGGGGGCAATAATGGAGGAAACAATGATGGCAACGGTGCCAGGGTTCGAGTGTTCGTGATTGGTCAGGGTGAAGCAAGGAATGATCCTAACGTAGTGATGGGTAAGTTTCTTCTGGATGATTTCTTTGTTACTGTTTTATTTGATTCGGGTGCCGACACTAGTTATGTGTCCTTAAAAGTTAGCGAAATGCTTAAGCGCACTCCAACACTTTTGAACTCCAAACACACGGTAGAGCTAGCAAACGGTAGAAGTCTCGAGGCCACGCACATAGTTAAGGGCTGTGACCTTGTCTTAGCTGGTCAAACCTTCTCTATCGATCTTATTCCTATCATTCTGGGTAGTTTTGACGTTGTTATTGGGATGGATTGGTTATCTCATCAACAAGCGGAAATTCTTTGCAAAGAGAAAATCGTCCGCATTCCTCGTTCTGGTAAAGAACCCCTCGTGATTCAAGGCGACAAGAGGGGTGCAGTCGTAGGCATCATCTCTTTCCTTAAGGCCCAGAAGTGTTTGCGAAAGGGCCACACTGCCATTTTAGCACTCGTTACTGACACGTCAACGGAAGAGAAGAGAATTGAAGACATTCCTATTGTGCGTCATTTTCCCGAGGTATTCCCTGAGGAATTTCCTGGTCTTCCGCCTCATCGCCAAGTTGAATTTCAAATCGAGCTAGCCCCTGGAGCGGCGCCCATAGCTCGAGCACCTTATCGCTTAGCCCCAACCGAACTGGAAGAACTGTCCAAGCAATTACAAGAACTTTTGGAAAAAGGTTTTATTCGTCGTAGCTCTTCGCCCTGGGGAGTTCCAGTACTATTCGTGAAGAAGAAGGACGGTACCTTCCGTATGTGCATAGATTACCGCGAACTCAACAAGGTGACCGTGAAGAATCGCTATCCTCTCCCACGTATTGATGACCTGTTCGACCAGCTACAAGGGCCGAGCTATTACTCTAAAATTGATTTGAGATCAGGGTACCATTAGCTGAGAGTCCGAGATGAGGACGTCTCTAAAACAGCATTCAGAACTCGTTACGGCAATTGCGAGTTTCTGGTTATGCCTTTCGGATTGATGAATGCACCTGCAGTCTTCATGGATCTCATGAACCGAGTATGCAAACCTTACCTGGATAAGTTCGTTATTGTTTTCATCGACGATATCCTGATCTATTCTAAGAGTCAGGAGGAACACGAGCAGCATCTACAACTTATGCTGGAACTTCTTCGAGCTGAGCAACTGTATGCCAAGTTTTCGAAATGTGACTTCTGGCTTCGCGAAGTCCACTTTCTAGGCCACGTAGTGAATGAGGATGGGATTCATGTTGATCCATCCAAGGTTGACTCGATCAAGAACTGGCCTGCACCCCGCACACCAACAGAAATCCGCCAATTCTTGGGTCTGGCGGGCTACTACAGACGATTTATCAAAGATTTCTCAAGGATTGCGCAACCTCTCACTTCACTGACTCAGAAGGGTGTCACCTATCATTGGGGTGATGCACAGGAGTCCGCATTTCAGCACTTGAAAGATAGACTTTGTAGCGCGCCTATCCTCTCATTGCCTGAAGGCACAGATGATTTTGTGGTTTATTGCGACGCTTCCATCCAAGGACTTGGTTGCGTGTTGATGCAACGTGACAAGGTCATTGCTTACGCATCACGCCAACTCAAAGTTCACGAAAGAAATTACACTACGCACGACTTGGAATTGGGAGCAGTCGTTTTCGCACTTAAGATATGGAGACATTACCTGTACGGTACCAAGTGCACCATTTACACCGATCACAGGAGTCTCGAGCATATCTTCAAGCAAAAGGAGTTAAACATGCATCAACGCCGATGGGTTGAGCTCTTGAACGATTATGAATGCTCTATCAAATATCATCCGGGCAAGGCCAATGTTGTGGCCGACGCCCTCAGTCGAAAGGATACTATACCTAAGCGTGTACGTGCTTTACAACTTACCATCCAATCCAACCTCCCTGCTCAGATTCGCGATGCTCAGATGGAAGCATTGAAAGCAGAGAACATCAGGGCTGAGTCCCTACGAGGATCGAGGCAGCGGCTAGAACAAAAGGAAGACGTCGCCTACTATGTAACAGGGCGTATTTGGGTTCCACTTTATGGAAACTTACACGAGCTTGTGATGGATGAAGCACACAAGTCTCGTTATTCGGTACATCCTGGTTCGGATAAAATGTACCACGACCTCAACACTACGTATTGGTGGCCGGGCATGAAAGCCCACATAGCAACTTACGTTAGCAAATGTTTGACTTGTGTGAGAGTCAAGACTGGATATCAGAAACCCTCAGGCCTACTCCAACAACCAGAGATACCACAATGGAAATGGGAACAAATTTCCATGGATTTTGTTACTGGCCTGCCTAGATCTCAACGTAGAAATGATACTATTAGGGTAATCGTGGAACGACTCACAAAGTCCGCACATTTTCTGGCTATCAAGGAAACGGATAAGTTTTCTACCCTAACCGACATCTATCTAAAGGAAATAGTATCAAGGCATGGAGTGCCAACCTCCATCATTTCTGATCGTGACGCGCGTTTTACTTCTGAGCTGTGGCAAGCCATGCACAAGTATTTTGGCTCACGTTTAGATATGAGCACCGCTTATCACCCATAGACGGATGGGCAATCTGAACGCACCATCCAGACCCTTGAAGACATGCTTAGGGCATGTGTAATCGATTTTGGTAATGGCTGGGAAAAGCACCTCCCGTTAGTGGAGTTTTCGTATAAAAACAGCTACCACACCAGCATCCAAGCCGCTCCGTTCGAGGCATTGTACGGACGCAAATGCCGATCACCTCTCTGTTGGGCAGAAGTTGGTGACAGCCAAATCACTGGCCCAAAACTTGTGGTAGATACCACCGAGATAATTGCTCAGATACGACAACGAATGGCGGCAGCTCGTGACCGTTAGAAAAGCTATGCTGATATAGGAAGAAAACCACTCGAGTTCCAAGTTGGGGATCGAGTGCTACTCAAAGTCTCACCTTGGAAAGGTGTAGTCCGCTTTGGCAAACGAGGCAAGCTCAATCCGCGTTATGTCGGACCGTTCGAGATCATTGAGAAAATTGGCAAAGTCGCCTACAGGTTGAATCTACCTGAAGAACTCAGCGGAGTTCACAATGTTTTCCATGTGTTAAATCTGAAGAAGTGTCTGTCAGATGCGACCTTCATAGTTCCTTTGAAGGAGCTCACTATCGACGATCAGTTGCGATTCGTCGAGGAACCAGTAGAGATTACGGATCGAGATGTTAAGATCCTCAAGCGTACTAGGATACCTCTGGTCCGAGTTCGTTGGAATGCTCGTCGTGCCCAGAGTATACCTGGGAACGAGAAGACCAAATGAAACTCAAGTATCCCCAACTGTTTAAGAAAAACGCAACCACTACTGAGGCTGAAGCTACTGCAGAATTTCGGGACGAAATTCCAAATCAACGGGGGGATGATGTGACACCCCAAGAAAATCAGGAAAACAACACAACTTAACTAGCTTCCTCAGTAACCACGCGCTAAATTTCGGGACGAAATTCTCTTAACAGGGGGAGAATGTGACAACCCTCAATTTACATGTATTCCGTACAGTTTATTAGTGATAATTAAAGTACTTGATGACTGTGCTGAATCATTTAACTGCTCTCTGATTACTGTGTTATACGTACATGTGCGTGTTAGCATACTAGTAGTATACAGAAAAATTAAAGTGCTTGATGGCTGTGCTGAATTATTCCGTACAGTTTATTAGTGATAATTAAAGTGCTTGATGACTGTGCTGAATCATTTAACTGCTCTCTGATTACTGTGTTATACGTACATGTACGTGTTAGCATACTAGTAGTATACAGAAAAATTACTAAATAGTCTGGTATACTTTCCTGAGTGTTAGGAATTAAAAGTGTTACAAAAATATATATATAAGACACTTTACGGAATAATTAAACACTTTAACGGAACAGTATCCGACCGAACAACCGGACATTACCCGAGACACCAAATATTTTTCAAACACAGTGTTTTACTATTTTTGGCTAGCCATGATCCCCGTTTGCCATAACAACCACTAGAAACCTTATAACTAACAACATATCACCACATTACTTACAATTTAACTACCTATTTACCATTTAGTTGAAATGTTACACTAAACCCCGCCCCCCCAACCGATTTTCGGTCCCAATGGACCCCACCCAAAATCTTCACCATATCCTACTACAAGATTTTATGGCTATATTTTTGTGTTGGGTGGTTACTTGCATATCTTGCCAAGATATTGCAAATCTTATAAGTATGATTACTAGACCATGAAATCTCTTGATATCTTCATCTTACCTTCCCAAAGATCACTCTCTCACCTCACTTCTCTCTCTCATTTTCGGCCCTCCATAGCAGCCACCATCACCACCACTTCACAACCATAAACATCCATCATCAAGTTCCATTCAAAGCTTGAAGTTCATTCATGGAGGTTGCAAGTTGAAGGACTTTCTAAGGAGCTTTGTTCTAGTCTTTTTCATCATCTTCTCTCTACATTTTCATCACTAGAATCATCCCTAGCTTTAAGCTAGTAGTAAGTTCCTCATGTCACTTTTGTTCATCTTCTTTCATGATTAAAAGATGTAATATGTTAGATCTACGCGAACACTAAAAAGGGTTTAAACAAGAAGATGAAACATGATGAAATTATGTTAGTATGATGTTGTCTTGGGATGTTACTGATTTCTTGCTGTTTACTTGTTAATATTGAGAACTAGAAATGTTGTTGACCATTATGCATGTTAACGGAACCAATCTAACTCGCATTAGAATGTAAAAGCTGAAAAACAGAAAGCTGCTTGCTGATTTCAACCAACTTCAGTTGGCTGTAACCGAACCTTAATAAAGCGAAAAATGTGTTTTCTGAACTCTAGATTTATGTATTATGAAACACGGTTCTAATGGCACTGGAATCATAATTTTTTGGGCTACGTTTACTATTTTTAAAGGGTCATTTCGTAACAGCAGCTCAAGCTGCATTTTTGCTGCTGAAAATAGGTGTTATGTTTTTAGTCATAACTTGAGTTCTGTGTTGAATCAGCCCATGAAATTTGTACAGTAGATGACAACTGATGTATTTGTAATTACCCCACTGGAATTTCGTAAATCGGACTCTCAACGAATTTTTAATAAATTATTCCGTGAACTGCAGTCAGAAAAAGATAAATCTGAGTTCAGTCCGGAAAATGAATTTTTTATAAAATATTGGTGATGAACTGGACCCCGATATTTTTATAAAATAATATTTGGATCGTTTAAGACCTTCTGTAAAAATTTAGGAATTTTTGAAACAAGTTAACTATTTTATTAAAATCCCCGAAAACAGCCCAGTTTTGAATATAAAAGTTGAAACGACATAAGTAGTGATTTGCGTGTCTAAATGTCGGGTAGGTTATCCGAGAATGATATAACATGTTATATGACAATAAAAGTGTTATGTGCAATGTTGTATGTTTGTCTATGAGTGGGGAATAGATGGGAAGGTTATATGGACATGAACCGTTAAAGTGATGCATGTTATGTGATAGATACGTGTAGGAACTTTGTGTTCTATTTGAAATCACTAATAAACTAAGTGGTAATCATACTAGGGCGTGATTGACCGACCTTGACTATTAGCTATATTTGAGAGTCAAACCGAGCAACCAAGGTGACTTCACACTCTTTCCAAGGCATGGGATTCCCGGTGGGTTGGGAATGGGATTGAATGACTACTCGAACTATCATTACTATTAAACTACTAACTACTGTCCTCGGATTGAAGGGCACGTACGTAAAGCCTACGTACACGACCATAAGACCATCAACTCTATCAATTGAAGCCCTTCATTTATCGACTTAATCGCCGAGGCCTATGGCGAGCGGGTCACTAGTTAATAGCGCTATTAGGTTTAACAAACCTCACACCGTGCCAGTCGGACGGGTGTGTACTAATGGACTATGGGCAAAGTGTCAATGCTGATACACATTGACTTAGGGCACCTCTTACATTTTCGTAGCAGTCGATACGCGTGGTCTAGTAACACATGGGAAGCCCCCACTAATCTTCGCAAACATGTCAGGAAGACCGCGATACAAATTTATACGATACATGGTTTACAAAACGAACAGATGATTTACGAAATGAATGCTATAACTAAACAACCAACTGTGAATTCACTCAACTTTGTTGTTGACTCGTTGTTACATGCCTTACAGGTCGCTAAACGCTTGGAGCTTTCACGAGGAAGAAGTCGTTGTGGTGTACGGACTATTATGTCCCGTACTTAATAATTGAACTTTATAAACTATGTTTTGGACATTAAACTTATGAACTATAAATTTATGTTTTGAACTTCCGTTTTATGCTTCCGCTGTTAACTTAAAACTGGTTACTGTCATATGGTCACCAATTGTATTGTGATTGGTTTTACTTACTAAGATTACGTTGCTCAATATGATTGCTGGCTCGATCCTGGTCATGTCACGCCTCCAAGCGGTGATACCCCGCATGGTGGATTTTGGGGGTGTGACACCACTGGACATGGGCACATGCCCGAGCTACTGTTCAGGCTATAAATAAGGGTGCTTGGCTCATTTTCAAACCATCCCTTAGCACACCACCTCTTTCACACTTCACCCACCACCCACCACCATCATAACACCATCATCCACCACCATCATCCAATGTCCATCATAGAGTGTGTGAGTCATCTCGGGATCCAAGATTGATCGTAAGAGTTCTTGACAATCAAAGGCCATGTTTCCCTAAGTCTCTTACATCACTTGGTGAAGACAAGTGTCTAGTGTAATACTTTTTATTTTTAATCTTTTCGCACTTTTTACTTAGTTATGTATTAATGACTTTAATAACTAGTTTCTTATGTTGAAGGTGATTCTTCCTTATCGTTTTTCCATGGTGTCTTGGCATTATTTTATTGTCTATATAAAATAAAAAGATTTTCACCATTCATATCTCCACGGTCTATATGGAGGTATGTTGGCTACCTGGTCGGGGGTTAAGGGAACGGTTTGGTAAGAGTCTTGCCTTGTTCAGTGTATAGATCCTGCAAGGACCTGGGTCAAATTTAGTAGGACTTCCTTCAATACCCACCGGTATTGGATGGCGGGGGTCCAAACTCTTTGATCCCCTCATATGTAAGCTACAATTAATACTTTAACCCGGCTACTTAGGGCTGTATCCCTGCTGACTCAGACTACTTAGCCGAGGGTAACGTCACCTTCAAAAGAGGGGCCTACCACAATACGCATTAATAACTTAATTAATTATCTTTCAATAATCCGACCCTTTAGGATTGTATCCTTGCTGACTCAAACTACTGGGTTTGAGGGTAACATCACCTTCAAAAGAGGGGCCTGCTACAATAACTAAGATAATCTCTTAAAAAGTGCAAAAGTGCGGAAATAATCAAAGGTTACACTAAACACGAGTCGGAGCCAAGTGATTCATCTTGTCTATCTGTTTTTACTTTTATTTTTATTTTTCAGCATTTTAGTTAGTTTTTATTTTTCTAGTTTAAAACCTTTTTCTAAACTTTTGATTTGATTAGACGTTGAGGATAAACCGGTACTAAAAGCACTTGTGTCCTTGGACGATTTCGGTATCTTACCAACACTATACTACGCTCACAATGGGTGCACTTGCCCATATGTGTGTTTAGTGATAGTAAATATCGTGTTTTATAAATTTAAAACTTGGCTAAAAAGTGTAAAAGGGCTTAAAATATACTTAAACTTATATACACACTTCACACGCATCAGTACAGCTGGCACTGATCCCACTGGGATTTGATACCCTTGAGGCATTGATTGACGAGGACTTCTAGGTTGCGATTGATTTCCTGTCTCATTTCCAAGAGCAACTTGCATGGGCATACTGAATTGTAAACAAGTAGACAATCAAAATATATCAAATAGTAATCTAAATTATATGTGCACAAATCATCATGAAAGAAAAAACACAAGTCACCTGCATGTGTGGTTGCTTCAAGTCAGACATTGGTGTCATATATCTACAAAATAAACTATTATTTAAACATTCAGCCTTTACATAATATATGATAGTTTTGCCTTTAAAATAAAAGCAAAAAAGAAATTTACCTTCACTAGTAGTGAAAATTATTTCTTTCAAAATTAGTGGGGTGCTGGTGTTTGGCGGTCGCAACAGTTTGAAGACCGTAGTGGGGCATGGTCTTGAAAACGGCAACATGTGGTAGGTCAGGTCATGCTCTCGAACGACGGCCGTTTGGCACTCGAGGTAAGGACTGATGCCTTTGTTTAATTTATTCGATTAACAATCTTGTTCCTTGATAAATATATGATATGTGTGTGCGTGATGGAATAGTTTAGGTAGTCGAAAGGATACCGTTGACTGGAGTAGGCCGTGGTTCTGCTTTTCTAGTCAGATCTGCTAGTGTCGGGTCTTTCGTGCCCGTGTGAACGACGGCCCGAGTTGTGATTCGCGCTCAAAAAGGCATAGTTCGTGATGTTGGAGTTAGACCTGTAAATCTAATGGAGTTGTTTGGATAGTCAAATCTGGTCATCAAAATGATTATATTTTGTGTTTTCTGTTAAACTCTTGAACAAAAGGATTCACCATTCGGTTATCAAACTCTTCACCTCCAAGATGTGTGTCACCCACAGTCGATTTCACTTCAAATATACCCTCTTCAATCGTAAGAATTGATACATCAAATGTGTGACAACTCAAGATTTCAAGGTCTTTCTCCTACGTATCACTTGGGTTACGATCTTGTTTTACAATTTGTTTTACGTAGTGTAATGTGTAGTCTATTTGGATGATTAAGTATTGTTACGTCGGGTGTTACATGATGTCTATGAAATGTTTTGTCATGTAACTAATACTAGTGGCCCAATCATTTAACAGCTTTCAATATCTTGTATGTCGGCCCTTGAAAATAATAACTGGCCTCTTCAATTAGCGGCCCAATTAGAATTGTTTTGTCCATTCAAGCAGCTAATATTTAAATGGCATGTGATGATGATGTCGGCCAGTTATCTCTTGGCTCAACAAAGTAGCCATGTGCTAATGTCCAACACATGAAATAGGTCCAGTTTCTTTGAAGCCCAAAAATAGTTATAAAACTCAAAGTGGGGGATCGGACCACTTGTTTAGGTAATCGGCTCACTATTTAGATTATACGTAATCTTCATGTATCCCTCACAATCACAAAAAAATAATAATAATAAAATAACAAACCCTACTATCTTCCCTTACCATCCTATCCTTGACGGCAGCCCACCTTGGTCGAAATCCCACCCCTCTTATATTTCACAATCAGGTCAGTGGATGTTTTATTATTCATAAATACTAGTTGAGGATCAATGGATTAATTACGTGATGTATTTGTTGCAAACATGCTTGTGGATCGATATGCTACTAGATAATAATCCATTTTGTTTATGAAAGTGTGAATATGTTTAGTTAACCTTTGTGTAATCTCGCTCGGCTATGTGTAACGTAACTGATTGATATGAGATGTAGTATAACAATTGAGAGGTAGGAGTAGACGTTATCAAACACTAGACGTGGTCTATAACAATGTGTGATACGGATTGATGGCATAGAATTATTAATGGAATGTATTTGTTAAAGCATGCATTCAAAGATTAATAAGGTTGGTTATTCATAAATCGATTACGGAATGTTAGTTTGATGATTAATAATCATATGTTAGGGTGTTTAATAATAATGACGATGATTGATCTAGTTGAACGAATAGAGAAAAAGATTGTGTTGTTGGGATCGGGTAGGAGGCCCCTAAACAGATTGGGTTGCACCGTTTTTTTTGGGCTGAACAAAAGGTATCGGGCCTCACATATATATACGTGAAAACTGGGCACGAATGGGGATCAGTCGCACAGTCTAAGTGGGCTTGTTTGGAACGCACACTGGACTGGGCTATTGGGCCGGGTTGCGTTGGTTGGGTCAAACACGAAACTAGTAAATGGGTCGCATGAAAACTGTTTAAACATTTGGGCTGTACATTCAGAATTGGGCCGAATACTTCGCTGGACCTGAAAAATTGGGCTTGTGTATTGGGCCGCATTTTTCATAATAAGTTATGAGGGATTGGGTCGCACCGTCGGGTGTGTGCCCGAAACGAAATTACACAGAATGTTAATTGCAACGTGTCTTGTGAGGAATGAACTTGTAATGTGAATGTACAAATGAACTAACCACCTACTATGTGTATGTATGATGATAATCGACTGGGATGTTACATGAATTACCATTGTTGTGACAACTGTGCTCTGTGATCGATGTACAATGTAAAACAATGTCAGTTATCTATAAAACAATATGCTTTGGTGTTATTATATGTGTTTTGGTGATATTATGTGTGCAATTGTGTTTAATGATTTTACAATTTGATTCATTCGATTTCAAGCTTTAAATCACTTTCTGGAAGGTTATACGCAAACTGGTGCTTAAACACAATCAGTTTAACGCGACGTACACTCTGGAACTGTGACGTAAGCCAAACATACCCTAAATATCCCTTACATAACTTAGAAATAACTTTCGAAGGATTCGGTATGGCGAAAACATGTTTATTTGAACTAAAGAACTAATTACGACAAAATAGCGAAACGAACGTTGGTGACCGCCCAGATAATATTTAAATCCCACAAATATTCTGTTATGTTTAAAATTTTATTTTAATCAGGTCCCCGAACACCCTAATACATTATATATTTAATAACACTCATAACACCTAACTTTATACTTGAAACTAAACTAGTTCTCCTAACTACTAGTTACCATCCAACTCTATACACCCCCCCCCCCCACCTACGGCCCCAACAAGGGTGGCCTACCCATGATTTTGTTGTGATATTTTATTTGATTTTGTCCATTCTTTAGGCAACATAATACCCATTAGACATTGCTATTGTTATAAGAACCATGAGATCCTTCACATTTTCACTTCAACACTTCACAACTTCTAACAACAAACACCAACTCCCTCCTCTTCCCTTTGGTTCGGCAGCCACCATCACACCACCATACACCCACCTTCAAGCCTTTTTCTAGCAAACCATACATACACAAAGGTGCTAGAGACCGAACAAGTAAGCTTGGTGCACTCGGAAGCTCAAGGACCGCTCTCGTTTTCTTTTATCCACCACTTTTCTACGCTCGGACTCCCCTAGCCTTGTGCTAGTGGTAAGCACTTAGATCCTTGCATTTTACATGATTGTTGTGTGGTTAATGATGTTTAAAGATAAAAAAGATAGGAACTCTAAAGAAACTTAAACAAAGTCTTGAACATCATCTAACATATGATAAGGTAGTGTTAAAATGATGATGAAATATGATAATGCATGATAAATCTGATATATATTAGTGTTAATCTGCTGTAAATAACTTATTTTATGAGATAAATCATTATTAGAATGAATGGTAGTCGTAAGTGTACTTTTTAATGGCACTTATACTACAAAAAGCATGCTAGTCTGCATAATTCAGCCGCCTTTAACTGGCTGTAACCAGATCTTAACTTAATAAAAAACTGATTTTCTCGAGTCTATTTTTAAAGGGTCTTTTCGTAACAGCAGCTGGAGCTGCATTTTTCTGTTGAAAATATGCGTCCTGTTTTCAGTCATAACTTGAATTCTGTGTAAAGTTAGATCATGAAATTTGTACTGTAAATGACCACCGATGTATTTGTAATACTCTCACTGGAATATCATAAATCGGACTTACGATTAATTTTTAGTGAATTATTCCGTAGACTGCGATCAGAAAGTAGCAAATCTGATTACAGTCGGGACAATGAATTTTTATAAAATATTGGTAATGAACTAGACCCAGATATTTTTACACAATAATATTTGGATTGTTTAAGACATTCTGTAAAAATTTGGGAATTTTTGGAATAAGTTAACTATTTTATTTAAATGTCCGAAAAACAGTCCAGTTTCATATATATTCAAACAGAAATGACATAAGTAGTATTTTGCATGTCAAAGTGAGGTTTTTGATTATTAAAAATCATTCTTATTTAATTTAGGGCGGATAAACAATTTGAGGGATTGTGTTAACATTTAAAAACGCACCCGAAGGTGAGTACATAGTTCCCCCCTTTTACTATTTTCAATTGTTTTGGGGTGATTCATATGTATCAAAACGATTTTGATGTTTTAACGATGGTTTCAAAACGAGTAAGATGGTTTATACCAAACTAATAACGATTTCGATAATGTGAACAAGCTTGTTGGTTGTAATTACATAACGAATGACATTCATTAATTTCGGCCAAACCGACCAGTAGTAGATTATGGTACCATAGGATCCGACAAATCCCGTTATCAGACCGGACCCATGGTTATGTGTGGGTTAGGTGGTTAACGACTGAATCTGATGATTGTTAACTTACCCTTTGGAGGTTTGTTAATGCGAAAACGAGTTGAACAATAGACGAGTCACAAAGGTTTGAATGTTATTAGCGAGACGACCAAAAGTAGTTTCACGATCTAAAACGAGAATGATTTAAACGACTAAAGTGATGTTTAACGAATTAAACGATTTGGGTAAACAATTGGAAGCGATGTCACACAAACGAGGTTTTCGA
Source organism: Helianthus tuberosus (assembly GCA_030545235.1). NCBI lineage: Eukaryota > Viridiplantae > Streptophyta > Magnoliopsida > Asterales > Asteraceae > Helianthus > Helianthus tuberosus. Next base: position 103,652,735 of record CM060424.1, on the reverse strand, counting down.
AACGATATAAACTATACGAGTTTTATTAACGAGATTTTATTAAATATATATTTTGGGTTAAAAATCATGGCTACGAGATTTTATACACTATAACCAACTTGATTTGAGTTGGTTAGTTATGCCGCAATACAATACTTTTCAAAACAAGGTTTTTAATTGAGTATTGCAACATGTAAACTAGCCATGAATCCGACACTCTCAAAACCCTATGTACTCGCCAGCATATCTTTGCTGACTTTGTTTTTACATATGTTTCAGGTGAAGTTGCTTAGTGTTGATTGCAAATAGGATGCATGCTCACTTGGGACCGGACGAGGCCTTAGTGAATTAATGACGATATTAGACTGTGTTTGACTTGTTTGTTTAACTTAAGACAATGTTTAATATTTAATAAAACGAAACTCTTTGTATCCATGGTTTGAAACAATAATTTTGTTACAACACTCCCCGACGTTTTCGCCATGGTTTGTTGTTTTACGTGGTCGGGGTGTGACAGAAGAGTTGGTATCAGAGCCAATGGTTATAGGGAATTAGGTTATTAGTAAAATTTCGACCTAGACTATAATTTTCTAGGACCCCAACGCAAGTTGATTTGCGTTTAGAATTAAAAAAAAAAAGAAATCCGAATCTGCTTCGAAAATTAATCATCCGTTCTAGGATGATTGATTACTAGGTTTTGAACCCTCTGTTATAAGGTTTTGAACCCTTCCAGTATGACTCATTTTTGGCTTGGTGCCTATTGAGTTTTCAAAATCTCGTCAAAGTTTGGGTCTAAATAATGTGAACACGTGCAAACTGGAAGAGTGAATGCCTGTACCCTGAGTTTTCTGTCTAAGGCTAGAGTGTTCGTACAAATCCACATAATCGGACCAGTCACTCTTACCTGGGAACTCTTGGGGTGAGTGTTCACTTATAGGAGAGCATGTCTTCGCGATACTTTATTTTGATTCATTACTTTGATTAGTCACTGCGTGTCGTTTGTTTGTTCGAAGTAACAAACAAATGATCTCCTTCCTTATGTTTCGTCAATATTTTCAATACCTCTCTCGTTTTTCCTAATTGTCGACCTCCCTTGTTTCTCAAATTTACTTGTTAGACAATGCCTCCTCGACATGATGCACAATCTTTCACTGCTGAAGAACTCGCATCCCTTGTCTCTCAACAAATGGCTGATGTGCTTCCAGGCGTTGTGACCCAAATCCACAAGCTGTACAACAACAATAACAATAACAATGCACAATGTAATTTCAAGAGTTTCAATTCTGCTAAGTCGTTAACGTTTTTTGGGTCACAAGGAGCGACTACACTCCTTCAATGGTTTGAAAGTATCGAGAACACATTCAGACATGTGCAATGTCCGAATGGGCGTAAGGTTGAATTTGCATCAAGTGTGTTTAAGAAGCGTGCTCTTACTTGGTGGAACAGAGTGATGTGCGACAGGGGTGCCGAAGTGGCGTTGGCACAAACATGGGAAGAGCTTCGAGCTCTCATGATGAGAGAGTTCTGTCCCCGTCAAGAAATTCGAGCTTTGGAACGAGAGTTTGACGATCTGAAACAAGATGGGGGAGAACACCATGCGTATACGGATCGATTTGAGGAGCTCAGTCTTTTGTGTCCTACTTTGGTTACCCCGTTAGAGAAAGCGATAGAGAGGTATATCGATGGTCTACCCGATTCCATACAGGATATTGTGACTGGCGTCAATCCTGCTACTATTCGTCAAGCGATCGAGTTATCTGCTACCCTGACTGAGTCGCAAGTCAGGAAGGGTAAACTTACCTGCAAGGGTGATAAGAAGAAGTCAACTGATTCTGCTAAAGACATGGAAAAAGGGTAAGGCTGAGAAGGGTGAGTCTTCGAAGAAGTCGAGAAAGCGAAAGGGTGCTCAGAACTTTGCAGTAACTGCACAACTGCTTAGAACCCTCAGAACCCACCAACTCAACCTCTTGCGAAGAAAGTGTATGCTGGTACCGCACCTCATTGTGCTCGCTGCAACGGTCATCATGTTCAACAACAAGCTTGTAGGCAATGCACAACGTGTGGTAAGCTTGGGCATCTGGCCAACGTCTGTCGTTCGGACCAAAATCAGATTGTTCAGAATCAAGCCCCAGTTCAGGGGAATGCTGCTAGATTCCCACCGGGTTCATGCTTCAATTGTGGAGTGTATGGTCACTTCCGCAACAATTGTCCGAGGTTGGCAAATGCAAATGCAAATCCGAACGTGAATGTCAATGGCAATGCGAATGCGAATCCCGCTCGTGGACGAGTATTCAATCTAAATGCAAACGAGGCGCGACCTGACAACCTCGTCGTTAATGGTACGTTTCTTGTTAACAATCGACCTGCATCCATTCTTTTTGATTCTGGTGTCGATAGAAGTTTTGTTTCACTATCTTTTGAGCCTTTGCTTGCGATACCTAGAACTAAACTGAGGAAACCCTTATCTGTCGAAGTTGCTACTGGTAAACCTCTTGTTCTCGATTCTGTTATTCATGGTTGTCAGTTAAACCTTGATAACCATCTTTTTCCCATTGACCTCACGCCGATGCAACTTGGAAGTTTCGATATTATCGTGGGGATGGATTGGTTAACCAAACATCATGCTGAGGTGATTTGTTTTGATAAGATTGTTCGTATTCCTCTTCCGTCTGGCGATGTTCTGGAAGTTCGTGGTGAGAAACCATCTGGTGGATTGAAGCTTATGTCATGTATGAAGGCCCAAAGATATTTGCAAAAAGGATACGTTGCTTTCCTGGCACATGTCACCGAGGAGAAAGACAAGAGCAAGAGTATTTAGGATATTTCGATTGTTCAGGATTATCCAGAGGTGTTTCCCGATGAACTGCCTGGTTTGCCTCCAGTTCGTCAAGTCGAGTTTCATATTGACCTTGTACCCAATGCCAACCCGATTGCGAAAGCACCTTATCGTCTTGCACCATCGGAGATGCAAGAGTTATCGAAACAGCTTCAAGAGTTGTCTGATAAAGGATTTATCCGTCCAAGCTTTTCGCCTTGGGGAGCTCCTGTCCTCTTTATGAAAAAGAAAGATGGATCTTTTCGAATGTGTGTCGATTATCGTGAGCTTAATAAGCTTACCATCAAGAATCGATATCCCCTACCTAGAATCGATGATCTCTTCGACCAGCTGCAAGGTGCTTCATGCTTTTCCAAGATCGACCTACGTTCTGGGTATCATCAACTTCTTATTTTCGAAGAAGATATTCCCAAAACTGCTTTCCGTACAAGATATGGGCATTACGAGTTCACTGTCATGCCTTTCGGTTTGACGAATGCCCCAGCTATCTTCATGGACTTAATGAATAGGGTTTGTAAACCTTATTTAGAAAAGTTCATCATTGTGTTCATCGACGATATTCTTATTTATTCAAAGTCTCGAGCCGATCACGAACAACACCTTCATTTGACGTTGGAACTCCTAAAGAAGGAACAACTTTTTGCTAAATTCTCCAAGTGTGAATTCTGGCTTAAAGAAGTTCAGTTCTTGGGTCATATTGTCCATGAGCAAGGTATTCATGTAGATCCATCCAAGATTGTTGCAATTAGGGATTGGAATACACCGACGACACCTACAGAAGTTCGTTCTTTTCTTGGTCTTGCTGGTTATTATCGACGGTTTATTTCTAATTTCTCGAAGATTGCGGTTCCACTCACTGCTTTGACTCAGAAAAATAAGCCTTTTGAGTGGGGACCTAAACAAGAAGAAGCGTTCCAAACGCTGAAACGAAAGCTCTATGATGCTCCAGTTTTATCTCTGCCTGAGGGAAACGATGATTTTGTTGTCTATTGTGACGCGTCGAATCTAGGACTTGGTTGCGTTCTTATGCAACGTGGTAAAGTCATAGCTTATGCATCTAGACAATTGAAAATTCACGAGAAGAACTATACGACTCATGATCTTGTGTTAGGGGCTGTAGTCTTTGCGATTAAAATCTGGAGACACTACCTCTATGGAACGAAGTGTGTGGTTTTCACAGATCACAAAAGTCTCCAACATATTCTCAATCAGAAGGAGCTGAACATGAGGCAACGACGTTGGGTTGAACTCTTAAACGATTATGATTGCGAGATCCGCTACTATCCTGGTAAGGCAAATGTCGTAGCCGATGCGCTTAGCTGAAAGGAACGAGTCAAGCTTCATTCTATTCGAACTCTATCTGATATTCAATCTCATGTTCTTCAAACTCAACGATCTTGTGTGATCAATGACTTATTGAAATATGAGCTACCACTTCAACTTGAGCTTAAACTCGAAAGGAAAGACGATGGTTTACTCTATTTTAAGAATCATTTGTGGATTCCGAATCAGGACGATCTTCGCACCTTAGTAATGGATGAATCCCATAAGTCTCGATATTCTATCCCTCCTGGTGCTGATAAAATGTACAAGGATCTTCGTACTCAGTATTGGTGGCCTGGTATGAAGAAGGATGTTGCCTTGTATGTATCGAAATGCCTAACTTGTCTCAAAGTCAAGGCCGAACATCAACGACCTTCTGGTTTGCTTGTACAACCAGAGATACTGGTTTAGAAGTAGGAGAATATTGCAATGGATCTTATTACTAAGTTACCGCGTACGTCTAAAGGTCATGATGCTATTTGGGTCATAGTTGATCGTTTGACAAAATCTGCTCACTTCTTACCAATCCATGAGGATTTCTCTGCTGAAAAGCTTGCCAAGATCTATGTAGACGAGATTGTATCACGACTTGGTGTTCTTTTAGATATCATTTCCGATCGTGATGCTCAATTTTCATCTCATTTTTGGAAGACCATGCAATCTGCTTTGGGAACCCAACTGAATCTAAGCACTGCTTATCATCCCCAAACAGATGGTCAATCTGAGAGGACGATTCAAACTTTGGAGGATATTCTTAGAACATGTGTGATAGACTTTGGTGGTAATTGGGATTCTCATCTGCCATTGATCGAGTTCTCATACAATAATAGTTATCATGCTAGCATTAAGATGGCACCATTCGAAGCTCTCTACGGTCGAAAATGTCGTTCGCCCGTCTGTTGGAATGAGATAGGTGAAGCTCAGCTTACTGGACCTGAGCTCATTCTGGAAACAACAGACAAAATCAAGAAAATCCGCGATAATCTTGTGACCGCTAGAAGCCGTCAAAAGAGTTATGCAGATTTGGGACGCAAGCCCATGGAATTTCAAATCGGAGACCGTGTCCTACTCAAGGTGTCACATTGGAAGGGAGTGGTGAGATTTGGAAAGAAAGGAAAACTTGCACCACGATATGTTGGACCATTTAAGATTGTTGAAAGAATTGGAAAGGTTGTCTATCGACTAGAGCTACCCCCAGAGCTTGGAAATGTTCATCCGACTTTTCACGTGTCCAATTTACGAAAGTGTTTAGCGGACGCTGATCTTCACATTCCTCTCGACGAGATCCAAATTGATGAAACGATGCACTTTGTCGAGAAACCTGTGGAGATAGTGGACCGTACATAAAAACAGTTGAAGAACAAACGGATTCATTTGGTCAAAGTTCGCTGGGAATCCAAACGTGGCCTCGAGTTCACTTGGGAACATAAGGACCAGATGAAGATGAAGTATCCGCATTTGTTTTCACAAGATTCCTCTAAATAAAATTTCGGGACGAAATTTCCTAAAGTAGGGGAGACTGTGACAACTGTGCTCTGTGATCGATGTACAATGTAAAACAATGTCAGTTATCTATAAAACAATATGCTTTGGTGTTATTATATGTGTTTTGGTGATATTATGTGTGCAATTGTGTTTAATGATTTTACAATTTGATTCGAATTCGATTTTAAGCTTTAAATCACTTTCTGGAAGGTTATACGCAAACTGGTGCTTAAACGCAATCAGTTTAACGCGACGTACACTCCGGAACTGTGAGGTAAGCCAAACATACCCTAAATATCCCTTACATAACTTAGAAATAAGTTTCGAAGGATTCGGTATGGCGAAAACATGTTTATTTGAACTAAAGAACTAATTACGACAAAACAGCGAAACGAACGTTGGTGACCGCCTGGATAAATTTAAATCCCACAAATATTCTGTTATGTTTAAAATTTTATTTTTATCAGGTTCGTGTTGAAAAATAAATTAAAACGCTTAAAAACGTTATTTTTCAAGTTTAAGCGCGTATCGTGTGTTTCTGCGCGACACAGTGCTTTTACTGTGAAACACAGACAACGTAGCCAGTCTTGGCAACTGGAACTTATTTCAGTAATATTTTGGCGAGTTTATTTTTATAGAATAATAAAAATAAATTAGAACGCCATAAATCGGGATTTGAACGCTAGATAAAATAACCGGTACATAATTAAACACTTTATCGGGACGGTGTTTAACCGGACAAACGGACTTTACCCGGAACACTAAAATAATGCTAGAAGCATTGTTTTTATTTTTCTAAGCTAGTTAGGGTCCCCGAACACCCTAACACATTATATATTTAATAACACTCATAACACCTAACTTTATACTTGAAACTAAACTATTTCTCCTAACTACTAGTTACCATCCAACTCTATACCCCCCCCCCACCTACGGCCTCAACAAGGGTGGCCTACCCATGATTTTGTTGTGATATTTTATTTGATTTTGTCCATTCTTTAGGCAACATAATACCCATTAGACATTGCTATTGTTATAAGAACCATGAGATCCTTCACACTTTCACTTCAACACTTCACAACTTCTAACAACAAACACCAACTCCCTCCTCTTCCCTTTGGTTCGGCAACCACCATCACACCACCATACACCCACCTTCAAGCCTTTTTCTAGCAAACCATACATACACAAAGGTGCTAGAGACCGAACAAGTAAGCTTGGTGCACTTGGAAGCTCAAGGACCGCTCTCGTTTTCTTTTATCCACCACTTTTCTACGCTCGGACTCCCCTAGCCTTGTGCTAGTGGTAAGCACTTAGATCCTTGCATTTTACATGATTGTTGTGTGGTTAATGATGTTTAAAGATCAAAAAGATAGGAACTCTAAAGAAACTTAAACAAAGTCTTGAACATCATCTAACATATGATAAAGTAGTGTTAAAATGATGATGAAATATGATAATGCATGATAAATCTGATATATATATAAGTGTTAATCTGTTGTAAATAACTTATGTTATGAGATAAATCATTATTAGAATGAATGGTAGTCGTAAGTGTACTTTTTAATGGCACTTATACTACAAAAAGCATGCTGATCTGCATAATTCAGCCGCCTTTAACTAGCTGTAACCAGATCTTAACTTAACAAAAAACTGATTTTCTCAAGTCTGTAGCATGTTATTATGAAATACGGTTCTAATGGCACCGGAATCATAATTTTTGGACTCCGTTTACTATTTTTAAAGCGTCTTTTCGTAACAGCAGCTGGAGCTGCATTTTTCTGCTGAAAATATGCGTCATGTTTTCAGTCATAACTTGAATTCTGTGTAAAGTTTGATCATGAAATTTGTACTGTAATGACCACCGATCTATTTGTAATACTCTCACTAGAATATCATAAATCGGACTCACGATTAATTTTTAGTGAATTATTCCGTAGACTGCGATCAGAAAGTAGCAAATCTGATTGCAGTCGGGAAAATGAATTTTTATAAAATATTGGTAATGAACTAGACCCCGATATTTTTACGCAATAATATTTGGATCGTTTAAGATATTCTGTAAAAATTTGGGAATTTTTGGAATAAGTTAACTATTTTATTTAAATGTCCGAAAACAGTCCAGTTTCATATATATTCAAACAGAAATGACATAAGTAGTATTTTGCATGTCAAAGTGTGGTTTTTTATTATTAAAAATCATTCTTATTTAATTTAGGGCGGATAAAAAATTTGAGGGATTGTGTTAACATTTAAAAACGCACCCGAAGGTGTGTACATAGTTCCCCCCTTTTACTATTTTCAATTGTTTTGGGGTGATTTATATGTATCAAAACGATTTCGATGTTTTAACGATGGTTTCAAAACGAGTAAGATGGTTTATACCAAACTAATAACGATTTCGATAATGTGAACAAGCTTGTTGGTTGTAATTACATAACGAATGACATTCATTAATTTCGGCCAAACCGACCAGTATTAGGTTATGGTACCATAGGATCCGACAAATCCCGTTATCAGACCGGACCCATGGTTATGTGTGGGTTAGGTGGTTAACGACTGAATCTGATGATTGTTAACATACCCTTTGGAGGTTTGTTAATGCGAAAACGAGTTGAACAATAGACGAGTCACAAATGTTTGAATGTTATTAGCGAGACGACCAAAAGTATAAAACGAGAATGATTTAAACGACTAAAGCGATGTTTAACGAATTAAACGATTTGGGTAAACAATTGGAAGCGATGTCACACAAACGAGGTTTTCGAAACGATATAAACTATACGAGTTTTATTAACGAGATTTTATTAAATAAATGTTTTGGGTTAAAAATCATGTCTACGAGATTTTATACACTATAACCAACTTGATTTGAGTTGGTTAGTTATGCCGCAATACAATACTTTTCAAAACAAGGTTTTTAATTGAGTATTGCAACATGTAAACTAGCCATGAATCCGACACTCTCAAAACCCTATGTACTCGCCAGCATATCTTTGCTGACTTTGTTTTTACATATGTTTCAGGTGAAGTTGCTTAGTGTTGATTGCAAATAGGATGCATGCTCACTTAGGACCGGACGAGGCCTTAATGAATTAATGACAATATTAGACTGTGTTTGACTTGTTTGTTTAAATTAAGACAATTTTTAATATTTAATAAAACGAAACTCTTTGTATCCATGGTTTGAAACAATAATTCTGTTACAGCACTCCCCGACGTTTCCACCACGGTTTGTTGTTTTACGTGGTCGGGGTGTGACAATTGTGACTTGTATAACGTTATGTGCAACCTGTGTACGCTACAAGTGCAGTATGTGTAAAGGATACGTGTTCTAGGTGCATATGAAACTAATTGTTATGTGTAACCATCATAGGGCTCGGTTGACCAATTTTGTTAAACAAGTAACTAATCTTACCGAGCAAACCAAAGGTGAGTTCATTTCTCTTGAGCATGCATCCCGGTGGTTGGGACAGTCATTGGGTATCCCTGAGAGGGATAGGTTTTTGGGTAAATCAATTGGGTATTCCTGAGAGGAATACGTCTTGTGGGTAAATCTGGAATGTTGGATAATACACTCATCCTATCACCATTAAAGTCCCTCCTTGTTGTTTGTTACCTGAGAGGTAACGGAGTATTAGTTGGTAGCGCTATCTAGGTTTGGCACCCTCACCCCGTACCTGAGAGGATGGGTGTGAACTAATGACTCAGTCATACCCAATGCTTTGATAGGAGCATTGGGGAAAGGGAAAAATAAATCTGGAGCCGTCTTGTATTCGAGGTATTATCAACATTGTAATCAATGAACGGAACTAATCACTTGGTAACTAACGTTTTCGTAAAACTATGAACTCACCAGCATTGTCTGATACACGTGTGTGCATGCTCGCAGGTTATTGATATATGTGGATGTGGAACTTGCTGTCTGGGATGCTGTAGTGGTCATGGGTCGAGGAACATGGAAACTTGAAACGAGACTAGCTGATTTCATATACTTGGGTTTTAGTTAAACTTGTATTATGCTTCCGCTAAACACAACGAGTTATAAATATGTTTTGAAACACTTTATCTTAATGATTGAAAGTTGTATTAGAAATCTTGTTATGAGTTCAATGTGATTAGTGGCTAAATCCAGGTACGTCAACCCTGCTACTTCTTGAAACTGAACTTGTTGAGGAATTAGCTGATGGCAAATCAATTGAAGCCCCATATGTTCGTTGAGATGCAAACTCGACCTTGTGGGACAAGTGCTCGACATCGACCTTCCTTCTGCTATTCTTGATAGTTTCAATGCGGTAGTTAGTGTGGATTGGTTATCCAGATATCACGCAGATATACCCTGTGAGGAGAAAATTTTGCATATCCCTCCCCTTAGTGGAGTATCGTTATCTGTTCTAAAGCGTCAGAGTGGCGTAAAGGTTAGCGTCATCTCAGCAATGAAAGCCAGGAGCGTCTACAGAGGGACTACCCCGCTATGTTAGCAACCGTTATTGATGTTAAGGTTAGGGAAAAGAGGATCGAGAATTCATCAATTGTTTGTGATTTCTTTCGATGAGCTACTCGAAGAACTTTCAGGTTTACTCCCACAACTGTTAGGTAGAATCTCAGTTTGATCTCATGCCAGAGGCAGCCCTGATTACTTGTACTCCTTACCGTCTTGCACCAGGAGGGTCGCAAGAACTGTCTAATCTACTATAGGAATTGTTGGACAGAAGTTTTGTCGGACCTAGCTCTGTTCGCTTTGGGGAGCCCCAGTTATATCCGTGAAGATAAACCTTATCGTTGGACATGTGTACTGATTATTGAGAACTCGGCAAGGCGACAGTCATGAACCGTTTGCCTCGACCATGTATTGCCAGCCTGTTGACCAATAGCGAGGGTCAAGCTCCCATTCGAGGATTTACTAACGAACTATCGTCAGATGGAAGTCTAAGGGGAGAATGTTCCTAAACGGCATAACAAACGCAGTGTGGCCATTACGACGTTGTATTCCATGACCTTTGGGCTAATCATCACACCAGCGGCTTTATGGATCACATGAATCGACTATGCTTATTGATGACGTGTTGAATCATTTCCAGGAGTAAGGAACATCATGGACGGCATCTGTATCTTATTTTAGAGCTCCTGAGGGAGGAGCCATTACGCGTGAAGTCTTGTTAAATTTAACATCTAGATTCGAGAGATACATTTTTATCATATAACCAATGAAGTGGGAATACACGTGGATCTTGCTAAGATCCATTTTGTTTGAAACTGATCGACACCAAAGATTCCTTCGGGGATACAACAATTCCTTGGTTTCGGTGGATATTATCGCAGATTCATCGCGGGATTTTCGAAGATTGCGCAGATTTAACCTCTTTAGCATAGAGGGGTGTTGTGTGTTTATGGGAGACAAAACAGGAGAACGTCATTTTAGCTTGTGAAACCCAACTCAACAATGCACCGAACTTTATCTTACACCCGAGGGTACAGGTGATCTAGTGGTATACCATGATGGTTTGAATCAGAGCCCCAGTGCGCACCGATGCAACATGAGAAGGTAATGGCTTACGTAGTGGATTTACAAGAGGAATTGCATGAGTCACAACCTACAGTGGAAACCATGGTCTTTGGATTGAAGATGGAGGCATTACTTGGATGGTACCAAATGCACTACTTAGACAGATCACAAGGGCCTCCCATGTACCCCTGTTTCGAAAGAGCTAAACATGTGATGGCATCGCTGGATGGAACCTTTGAATGATTTCGACTATGAAACCTAGACACGTATGAGCCTCGCAGTACACCATCGACTCTAACCTACCTAATCAGATCCGTTCTGCTTGAGCCGGAGCACTGAAGGAAGAGAATTTTTTAGTAGAGTCCATGCAGGGCATGGAGGAGCAACTTTTGGCAAGTCGGACGATATTCACTACTTCGTGGAACGAATAAGGACCCCACAACATGACAACTTTGGAAACTTGTGATGAACGAAGCACACAAGCCTCAATATTCCACTCGTCTGGATTTTGATGGAATATATTAGGATCTAAGGATTTTGTATTGGCAACCGGGCATGAAGGCCCGCATAGCAATGTATGTGAACGATGGTTGACGTGTGCGAAGGACAAGGTGGAATATCAGGAACCCTCTGGTTTGGGTCGACAACAGGAAATACCCATACGGAAATAAGAACAGCCTTCCATGGATTTTGTCACTAATCCACTTAAAACTCAAAATGGAAACAATATCACCTGGGAGATCGTTGATTGTCTCATGTAACCAGTACACTTTCTTGCAATCAGGGAAAATTGACAAGTCTTCATATCCTGTGAGTAATTACCTGGGAAGGGAGGTTTCTAGGCACGGGGTGCCAACTCCTGTTGCCACTGATTTTGATCTATACTTGATTTATGACAGGCAATACTCAACACCCTTGGCTCACGTCTAGGCATGAGCATTCCTTATCACCATAGGACAGACGGTCAGAGTAACCAACCATCCTGACACTCGAAGACATGCTGCGAGCATGTGTGTGACTGACTTGGTAAAAATTGGAAGGACACATTCCTTTGGCTGAGTTCTACTGCAGTAGTTACCATTCTAGTATTCAGATAGCTCTATTTGGGGCATTGCATGGACGATAATATCGATCCCCATGTTGGACTAGGGTGGGTGACAACCTAATCACGGGTCCATGACTTATACTGAAATCTTTGAGAAGATTGTTTGGATCGGGAATCGTGTGGCGGCAACGCGTGACCGCCAAGAAAGCTGATAAGCTTAGGAAACGATGGGAATTCGTTGTAGGCGATCATGTCATGTTGAAAGTCACACCCTGGGAGGGTGCGGTGCGCTTTGGGAAGCGTGGCAAGCTCGAGTTACCCGACGAATGCGGTAGCGGGCACGATGTCATTTATGTCTCGAATCTAAGGCAGTATTTGTCTAATGAAGCACTCGTGATATCCTTGCTAGAGCATAGTCAGATTGCAATTGTGGGAGTTCATTGGAACTCAAAGAGAGGACCAGAGTTCACGTGGGAACGCAAGGATCAGATGATGCTCAAGTACCCACACTTATTCCCGACCGACGAATCTCAATCCGATGCAACTGGTGAATTTCAGGGCGAAATTCCCTTTCAAGTTGGGGATGATGTGGCATCTGGGGAAAATCCACAATCATCCTGATTTAACAACATGCCGCTTTGGATTACCTGTCAAATTTCAGGATGAAATTACTTTCAAGTTGGGGATGATGTGACAACCCGAGATTTCAAGGTCTTTCTCCTACGTATCACTTGGGTTACGATCTTGTTTTACAATTTGTTTTACGTAGTGTCATGTGTAGTCTATTTGGATGATTAAGTATTGTTACGTCGGGTGTTACATGATGTCTATGAAATGTTTTGTCATGTAACTAATACTAGTGTCCCAATCATTTAACAGCTTTCAATATCTTATATGTCTGCCCATGAAAATAATAACTGACCTCATCAATTAGCGGCCCAATTAGAATTGTTTTTTCCATTCAAGCAGCTAATATTTAAATGGCATGTGATGATGATGTCGGCCAGTTATCTCTTGGCTCAATAAAGTAGCCATGCGCTAATGTCCAACACATGAAATAGGTCCAGTTTCTTTGAAGCCCAAAAATAGTTATAAAACTCAAAGGGGGGGGATCGGCCCACTTGTTTAGGTAATCGGCTCACTATTTAGATTATACGTAATCTTCATGTATCCCTCATAATCACAAAAAAAAAAAATAACAAACCCTACTCTCTTCCCTCACCATCCTATCATTGACGGAAGCCCACCTTGGTCGAAATCCCAACCCTCTTATATTTCACAATCAGGTCAGTGGATGTTTTATTATTCATATATACTAGTTGAGGATCAATGGATTAATTACGTGATGTATTTGTTGCAAACATGCTTGTGGATCGATATGCTACTAGATAATAATCCATTATGTTTATGGAAGTGTGAATATGTTTAGTTAACCTTTGTGTAATCTCGCTCGGCTATGTGTAACGTAACTGATTGATATGAGATGTAGTATAACAATTGAGAGGTAGGAGTAGACGTTATCAAACACTAGACGTGGTCTATAACAATGTGTGATACGGATTGATGGCATAGAATTATTAATGGAACGTATTTGTTAAAGCATGCATTCAAGGATTAATAAGGTTAGTTATTCATAAATCGATTACGAAATGATAGTTTGATGATTAATAATCATATGTTAGGGTTTTTAATAATAATGATGATGATAGATCTAGTTGAACGAATAGAGAAAAAGATTGTGTTGTTGGGATCTGTCACACCCCGACCACGTGAGACAACGAAACGTGGGGGAAACGTCGGGGAGTGTTGTAACAGAATTAATTGTTTCAAATCCATGGCAATTAAAGTTTCGTTTTATTAATCAAACAAGAGAGTTTACATCGTTTTAAACAAGAAACAAAGAGTACATAACAAAAATTAACTAGTTCTTGTCTCGTTTTAAGTCACTAAGGCACAGGTCCGCCTAAGTATGTCTCGATAAGTCCTATGCATCAACTCCTGAAAACACATGTGAAAATAGGTACGTCAGCATAAAAATGCCTGTGAGATACATAGGTTTTGTGAAAATAGGATTCATGGCTTGAAAGTTTAAGAAAATGTTTAGTCATGAACCTTGTAAATTGATTTGTTTTGTAAATCGTTTGAAAAACAATAAGTTCAGATGATATGTATAAATAAGAGAATAATGTATGGTTAAATTAATAACCATGTAAAATGAGTTTGTATAAGATAAGTTGTTTGTAAATCAATGTCTTGTGAAAAGTATGTTATTTGTATAAAATGTTATATGTCTCAAATTGAAATGATTCAAATAACGCTACGATATGTAATACCATACAAACACTTATATATAGGAAGTACTAGCGGCGTATCCACCGTGCTTGTATCATATTACACACGCCTCGTTACTTAAATCACTTACTCAAACCAAACCATCAAGATGTAATGTTTAACAATTGTAGAAATGTTTAGGTATAGTCAAATGTCTATTGTCAAATGGTTCACATGGTTCAATAGATACAAATGGTTCACATAATGCAATATAATGTGTTCATATGCTGGATGAGCATATGCAACAAAATGTAATGTAATGTAAAACAATGTACTAAGTATGCACACAATGGACATACATAGCATGAAATGTAATGTAAAACAATGTACTAAGTATGCACACAATGGACATACATAGCATGAAATGTAATGTAAAACAATGTACTAAGTATGCACACAATGGACATACATAGCATGAAGTGTAATGTAAAACAATGTACTAAGTATGCACACAATGGGCATACATAGCATGAAATGTAATGTAAATCATGTACTATAAATGTACTAATGAACATAGCAAGTATATGATGTGAAAACATGGAAAGCATGAAAGTAACAAGTTGGCACATGTGTTTCACCCCAAAACAGTTTGAAAACGGTAAAAGAGGGGTCTATGTACTCACTTGAGATTGCTTAGAAGTCCTTGAGTAACAACCAAACAATGCTAGAGATCACGGATATCAAACGGCACCTAATATAGGTAACTATGTTAATATACCGGACTTAAAATCGGAGGATTGGATAGAATGAGGGTTCGTAAACCAAATGAGTATCATGTAATTTGGTTTAACAAAGCCCACATACTAAAATGAAACCTAACCTAAGTGCTTACGACCCATTACGACCCGTTTAGGTAGCTTATGTTACTTTAACGCGTCGTTCGCGTGAAACGCGTTCGGAACGCCTAACTAGCCCTATGATAAGTAAAATATGCCTTAACATGTCTAATATTGTTACCAAATCAGCTTAGATACCAAAAGTTATGTTACATATGCTAAAAATGAGTTTTGGCGTTAAAAGGGCATTTTGGTAATTTACCTAAGGTATATATACTACCTATCATACAACTACTCAAACGATGTGACCATAAGGTATAACCTCGGAAGGTTATTTCCTATACAACTATGGTCACCTAATGTGTTTGGTCGGATCCTAATTATCGACCAAACGGGTCGGGTTTGAAAGTATAAGCGATTGTTTAGATCGCTTACCTTATGACCCTATATAAGCACTAAACTAAAAGTGACGAGCTAAGCATGTTAAAACATGCTTAACTAAGTTTAGAAAACAGGTTTGGTATCAAAACAAATGGTTTTGATACCTAAGAGTAGTTTGGTTACAAAATACGTAAGAATGCGCATTTTGGCCGAAACTACGACTCGTCACTGAGCCTAGATAACGTGGTAATCAGTAGGTATAGTCACTAGAGACTATAACCATCGTGATTACGCTCACGTTATGAAGTTCAAACGAACTTCGCATTGACCATAAACTGGTAAATGCAGAAAGTCAAACAAAGTTTGAGTTTAACGCTAAAACGAATAAAAGAACGAACGAACACTTACAAAGGGTCCCCGAAAGCTAATCTTGATCCAAGTAACTCAGGTATGAAGCAATGGCTTCAACTTAGAGCACTCTTAGATTAGATTTGTGGGTTTTGCAAGTGAACTTGATGGGTATTTATAGGATAAGGACCACCGTTAGGATCGTTTCTTGAATAGCTTGATATAATCTCATCCCTACACTTGTTGGTAACCTCATGTGCATCACATTGCCCCCCCATAAGCAGGAAACAACATGTGGAATTGGGTTTAGAGTGCACAAGAGCTATTAACAGCTGTTAAAACAGCTTTTGCTGATCTGAAAGGGCCTCGCGTGACGCCTAGGGGGCTAGGGGTCACGCCTAGGTCCTTCTGATCAGCAAACAGTTTCCAAAGTTTCCATTTCAGTCCCCGTTGTGTATTAAGGCCATTTCTGACATGTCTTAGGCTCGTTAAGTCAACTTTAAGGCCCTAAAATGATGCCTAAACATTGTGGACATGAAACATGCTCAAAAATATCCCGGATGTCGGTTCGTTTGGTCGTACGATCGCGATGTTCGCTTAATGACGATGACATGCACATGAGCGCGAAAAACGGTCCAAATTACGTGACGAATGGATTTTTGACAAGCCAAACACTAAAGCATAATATTATAATGCTTACATAAATTTTTGGAGGTCCGGATGTATTCAGAACGTAAGATATGCGCGAAAGTGCAAACTTATGCACTTTTTGACACTTTTAGTCCCTGAATGAGCCAAAAGTTTATTTTAGCACACCGAACCCCTCAAAGCCTATTTCTAAGCTATGTAAAGGATATTTATGGTATTTTAACATATGGTCATGTTCCGGAATGTCTGTTACAGTTCAAATCGGCATACTTTCGTAGTTTGTCGAATTTAGTCCCTCTAAGCGATTAAACTTGATTTCGGCATACCGAACCATCCAAAACTTATTTCTAAGTTATGTAAAGGTTATTTAAGGTATGTTAAGCCTATTTCACTATTCCAGAGTGTTCGTTGCATTAAACTGGTTATATTTACGCATCAGTGCGCGTATATTTATAGCCCGAAATCGAACAAGAATTGATATGTGCAAATGATACACATATTTGTACAAATCCCAAGTATGAAATACAATATCTCATTGATTTGGTATTTGTTTGATGGTCACGGAGGCACAGTTGTCACAGTCTCCCCTACTTTAGGAAATTTCATCCCGAAATTTATTTGTAGGAGCCTGTCTGTGACCTTGTGTTAAATAACCATCAAGGATAAGGCAAAATCCTGATATTCCTCTTTCACGGACATTTTTCAGAAATGAAAAATGCACGGAATGAGTCATTTTCCTTAATGGGTATCCTTCAGAAACGAAAATGCACGGAATGAGTCATTTTCCTTAATGGGTATTCTTCAGAAACGAAAATGAACGGAATGAGTCATTTTCCACAATTTCTTCAGAAACGAAAATGAACGGAATGAGTTATTTTCCACAATTCCTTCAGAAACGAAAATGCACGGAATGAGTCTTTTTCCACAATTTCCTTAGAAACGAAAATGCACGGAATGAGTCATTTTCCTTAATGGGTATTCTTCAGAAACGAAAATGAACGGAATGAGTCATTTTCCACAATTTCTTCAGAAACAAAAATGAACGGAATGAGTCATTTTCCACAATTTCTTCAGAAACGAAAATGAACGGAATGAGTCATTTTCCACAATTTCTTCAGAAACGAAAATGAACGGACTGAGTCATTTTCCATAATAACGGAATGAGTCATTTTCCACAATTTATTCAGAAACAAAAATGAACGGAATGAGTCATTTTCCACGATTTCTTCAGAAACGAAAATGAACGGAATGAGTCATTTTCCACGATTTCTTCAGAAACAAAAATGAACGGAATGAGTCATTTTCTAGACACACGACCAAACTTGCTGTGGTTTCTGTGCACTGAATTCCATAATTATGTATGCATCCATAATTACGCAATTCCTTGCACAGTTCGCACAATTTGTTTTGTAATGTGAAGGGGAAAAATTAAACCTGTGATGAGTGTGACTAGACCATCGTAGGGTCCTTTTAATTAGATCGACAAATGATCTCTCTTAATTAGACCACCAAGGAGTCTTTTCAGTTATTTCATCACATGATATTCCTAACCAGATTTTTGGATCAATCTGTTTAACTAGACCACTCAAGGGGTCTAATTATGGAATAGTACAATATAATCCAAGGGTCTTTACTATTACGTAAAAGCCCATTGAGGATTTAATATAGTACCTTTGGATATCCTACTATGAATCCCTTATATGAAGATATGGAAGATTCTACGAGGATTTGGATAACAAAACTTGGATTACACCAAAAACATAAAAAGGAAACACATAAGCACATAATAACATAGTTGTTTTACTTGGTTATTAATTTGTTATTAACTTGTTATCGATTGAAAATGGATATTCAAGGTACACCTAGGAAACCAGTAGATGGGCTTCAATGTCCTCTATGATCTATCTGAAAAGATAGGATGATCTCCAAAAATTCGATTTTGTTTTCAAAGAAACGTAATATTCGAATTTAAGGAACACAACAATTTTTGGATTTACGGAAATACCCTTAGGTACCCTATTAAGGATTTATAGTGGTACTTTTGGTATTCATCCAGTGTTGTAACTTGCGCCTTGTACTTCGTTTTCCTTAGAAGAAACTGGTACTTAGGAATTTCGTGGAAATGCAAGATATCATAAAATAGAAAAATTTTTGGGGGGGTAGTTTGCTTTTCAAGGAATACGATTCCTTGATTGTCGGTATTGTAGGGGATATGTTGTTTATACATATAACCACATAAATACATTGCAGTGCAAATAAAAGATTTATTTATAAACAATGATAATAACTGTTTCATGTACTTTGACAACAAAAGAAAATAATACATAAGACGTGATTATTTCTAAAGGGTGTTGTCTTCTAGTCGGTCAGATGCTCATCCCTGTGCTGGATTTGCATTAGCAAGCTTTGGGCAATTTCTTTGGAAATGACCCATCTCGCCACAATTGTAGCAAGAACCTGGTGGAAAGCGAGCTTGAGCAGGATTGTTGTCAGCTTGATTTGGTGCAACTGCTGCTCGACAAACTTTTGCTGTATGACCTTTAAGTCCACAAATTTAGCATTCGCGGCACTTCACCCTAGCATGATGATGAAGGTTACATTGGTTGCACAAGGGTGAACTTCCATTATATGGCTTCCTAGCAGGGGGTTGAGCTGGTTGGTTGGGGATGGCTTGACCATTGTGAGCTACCACGGCGAAGTTCTGAGAAGCCTTTCGCTTCTTTGACCTCTTAGGGGATCCAGTCTGTTCATCCATGGTCTTTGATTCCTCGATTGGTTTCTTATCATCTTTTCGGAAGAGTTTACCTTTCCTGATTTGAGATTCAGTCAAGGTAGCAGATAGCTCAATGGCCTGCCTAACCGTAGTGGGGTTACTACCAGTAACAATGTCCTGAACTGAGTTAGGGAGACCATCAATGTATTTTTCGATCGCCTTATCCAAAGGCGTAACCATGGTAGGACATAACAGGCTCAGCTCCTCATATCGATCAGTGTATGCTCGATGTTCACCACTGTCTTGCTTAAGATCATCGAATTCCCTTTCTAAGGCCCTGATCTCGTGACGAGGGCAGAATTCCTTCATCATCAGAGCTCGAAGCTCTTCCCACGTTCGGGCCAGTGCCACATTGGCACCCCTATCTCTCATCACACCATTCCACAACGTCAAAGCTCGTTTCTCAAAGACACTAGATGCGAAATCTACCATTCGCTCGTTTGGACATTAAACATGTCTGAAGGTGCTCTCTAAACTCTCGAACCATTGCAGAAGTGCAGTCGCTCTTTGATACCCAGAAAACTTTGATGGCTTAGCCAACGTCTTGAAGTTTCAGGGGGCATTATTGTTGTTGAGAGCTTGGTTACATTGAGCAACGATGTTCGGGATTGCAGCAGTCATTTGTTGTGTAATGACAGCTGCCAGCTCTTCAATAGATACCTGATTTTCGTGTCGTGGAGGCATTCTAAAAGAGGAAATAAGAGAGAAAATAAATGAAATGGCATTGGGTAATTATAGGATGTTACAATTACCGACCAAAATCATGGGTGATGGTCATTTGTTTGAACCACGAAGCAAACAAATGACACACAAAGGCTGAATCAAAGCAAATAGATCCTTATAATGTATCGCGAAGACATGCTCGCCTATAAGTGGACACTCACCCCAAGAGTTCCCAGGTAAGAGTGACTGGTCCGATTATGTGGATTTGTATGAACACTCTAGCCTTAGACAGAAAACTTAGGGTACAGGCATTCACTCTTCCAGTTTGCACGTGTTCACACTATTTAGGACCCAAAACTTTAACGAGATTTTGAAAACTCGAAGGGGTTCAAAACCTTATAATAGAGGGTTCAAAACCTTACAATAGAGGGTTCAAAACCTAGTAATCAATCATCCAAAAACAGATGATTAATTTTCAAAGCGGATTTGGAATTGATGTTCTCGTCGTGGTTATCACCTAACGATAGGTGACGTGCATGTTTTAAGATCTAAACACAAGATAACTTGCATTGGGGTCCTAGAAAGGTTATAGTCCAGGTCAAAGCATTACTAATAACCTAATTCCCTATAACCATTGGCTCTGATACCAACTTTTCTGTCACACCCCGACCACGTGAGACAATGAAACGTGAAGGAAACGTCGGGGAGTCTTGTAACAGAATTAATTGTTTCAAATCCATGGCAATTAAAGTTTTGTTTTATGAATCAAACAAGAGAGTTTACATCGTTTTAAACAAGAAACAAATAGTACATAACAAAAATTAACTAGTTCTTGTCTCGTTTTAAGTCACTAAGGCACAGGTCCGCCTAAGTATGTCTCGATAAGTCCTATGCATCAACTCCTGAAAACACATGTGAAAGTAGGTAAGTCCGCATAAAAATGCCTTTGAGATACATAGGTTTTGTGAAAATAGGATTCATGACTTGTAAGTTTAAGAAAATGTTTAGTCATAAACCTTGTAAATTGATTTGTTTTGTAAATCGTTTGAAAAACAATAAGTTCAGATGATATGTATAAATAAGAGAATAATGTATGGTTAAATGAATAACCATGTAAAATGAGTTTGTATAAGATAAGTTGTTTGTAAATCAATGTCTTGTGAAAAGTATATTATTTGTATAAAATGTTATATGTCTCAAATTGAAATGATTCAAATAACGCTACGATATGTAATACCATACAAACACTTATATATAGGAAGTACCAGCGGCATATCCACCGTGCCTGTATCATATTACACATGCCTCGTTACTTAAATCACTTACTCAAACCAAACCATCAAGATGTAATGTTTAACAATTGTAGAAATGTTTAGGTATAGTCAAATGTCTATTGTCAAATGGTTCACATGGTTCAATAGATACAAATGGTTCACATAATGCAATATAATGTGTTCATATGCTGGATGAGCATATGCAACAAAATGTAATGTAAAACAATGTACTAAGTATGCACACAATGGACATACATAGCATGAAATGTAATGTAAAACAATGTACTAAGTATGCACACAATGGACATACATAGCATGAAATGTAATGTAAAACAATGTACTAAGTATGCACACAATGGACATACATAGCATGAAGTGTAATGTAAAACAATGTACTAAGTATGCACACTATGGGCATACATAGCATGAAATGTAATGTAAAACAATGTACTAAGTATGCACACAATGGGCATACATAGCATGAAATGTAATGTAAATCAATGTACTAAGTATGCACACAATGGGCATACATAGCATGAAATGTAATGTAAAACAATGTACTAAGTATGCACACAATGGGCATACATAGCATGAAATGTAATGTAAATCATGTACTATAAATGTACTAATGAACATAGCAAGTATATGATGTGAAAACATGGAAATCATGAAAGTAACAAGTAGGCATATGTGTTTCACCCCAAAACAGTTTGAAAACAGTAAAAGAGGGGTCTATGTACTCACTTGAGATTGCTTAGAAGTCCTTGAGTAACAACCAAACAATGCTAGAGATCACGGATATCAAACGGCACCTAATATAGGTAACTATGTTAATATACCGGACTTAAAATCGGAGGATTGGATAGAATGAGGGTTCGTAAACCAAATGAGTATGGGAACTCATGTAATTTGGTTTAACAAAGCCCACATACTAAAATGAAACCTAACCTAAGTGCTTACGACCCATTATGACCCGTTTAGGTAGCTTATGCTACTTTAACTCGTCGTTTGCGTGAAACGCGATCGAAACGCCTAACTAGCCCTATGATAATTAAAATATGCCTTAACATGTCTAATATTGTTACCAAATCAGTTTAGATACCAAAAGTTATGTTACATATGCTAAAAATGAGTTTTGGCGTTAAAATGGCATTTTGGTAATTTACCTAAGGCATATATACTACCTATCATACAACTACTCAAACGATGTGGCCATAAGGTATAACCACGGAAGGTTATTCCCTATACAACTATGGTCACCTAATGTGTTTGGTCGGATCCTAATGATCGACCAAACGGGTCGGGTTCGAAAGTATAAGCGATTGTTTAGATCGCTTACCTTACGACCATATATAAGCACTAAACTAAAAGTGACGAGCTAAGCATGTTAAAACATGCTTAACTAAGTTTAGAAAACAGGTTTGGTATCAAAACAAACGGTTTTGATACCTAAGAGTAGTTTGGTTACAAAATACGTAAGAATGCGCATTTTGGCCGAAACTACGACTCGTCACTGAGCCTAGATAACGTGGTAATCAGTAGGTATAATCACTAGAGACTATAACCATCGTGATTACGCTCACGTTATGAAGTTCAAACGAACATCGCATTGACCATAAACTGGTCAATGCAGAAAGTCAAACAAAGTTTGACTTTAACGCTAAAACGAAAAAAAGAACGAAGGAACACTTACAAAGGGTCCCCGAAAGCTAATCTTGATCCAAGTAACTCAGGTATGAAGCAATGGCTTCAACTTAGAGCATTCTTAGATCAGATTTATGGGTTTTGCAAGTGAACTTGATGGGTATTTATAGGATAAGGACCACCGTTAGGATCGTTTCATGAATAGCGTGATATAATCTCATCCCTACACTAGTTGGTAACCTCATGTGCATCACATTAGCCCCCCATAAGCAGGAAACAACATGTGGAATTGGGTTTAGAGTGCACAAGAGCTGTTAACAGCTGTTAAAACAACTTTGGCTGATCTGAAAGGGCCTCGCGTGACTCCTAGGGGGCTAGGGGTCACGCCTAGGTATTAAGGCCATTTCCGACATGTTTAAGGCTCGTTAAGTCAACTTTAAGGCCCTAAAGTTTCCATTTCAGTCTCCGTTGTGTATTAAGGCCATTTCCGACATGTTTAAGGCTCGTTAAGTCAACTTTAAGGCCCTAAAATGATGCCTAAACATTGTGGACATGAAACATGCTCAAAAATATCCCGGATGTCGGTTCGTTTGGTCGTACGATCGCGATGTTCGCTTAATTACGAAGACATGCGCATAAGCGCGAAAAACGGTCCAAATTACGTGACGAATGGATTTTTGTCAAGACAAACACTAAAGAATAATATTATAATGCTTACATAAATTTTTGGAGGTCCGGATGTATTCAGAACGTAAGATATGCGCGAAAGTGCAAACTTATGCACTTTTTGACACTTTTAGTCCCTGAATGAGCCAAAAGTTTATTTTAGCACACCGAACCCCTCAAAGCCTATTTCTAAGCTATGTAAAGGATATTTATGGTATGTTTAACTTATGTTCATGTTCCGGAATGTCTGTTACAGTTCAAATCGGCATACTTTCGTAGTTTGTCGAATTTAGTCCCTGTAAGCGATTAAACTTGATTTCGGCATACCGAACCATCCAAAACTTATTTCTAAGTTATGTAAAGGTTATTTAAGGTATGTTAAGCCTATTTCACTATTCCGGAGTGTTCGTTGCATTAAACTGGTTATATTTACGCATCAGTGCGCGTATAACCTTCTAGAAAGCGATTTTGAGCCCGAAATCGAACAGGAATTGATATGTGCAAATGATACACATATTTGTACAAATACCTAGTATGAAATACAATATCTCATTGATTTGGTATTTGTTTGATGGTCACGGAGGCACAGTTGTCACAGGATCGGGTAGGAGGCCCCTAAACAGATTGGGTTGCACCGTTTTGTTTTGGCCGAACAAAAGGTATCGGGCCTCACATATATATACGTGAAAACTGGGCCACGAATGGGGATCAGTCGCATAGTCCAAGTGGGCTTATATGGAACACACACTGGACTGGGCTATTGGGTCGGGTTGCGCTGGTTGGGTCAAACACGAAACTAATAAATGGGTCGCGTGAAAATTGTTTAAACATTTGGGCTGTACATTCAAAATTGGACCGAATACTTCGCTGGACCTGAATAGTTGGGCTTATGTATTGGGCCGCAATTTTCATAATAAGTTATGAGGGATTGGGTCGCACCGTCGGGTGTGTGCCCGAAACGAAATTACACGAAATGTTAACTGCTACGTGTCTTGTGAGGAATGAACTTGTAATGTGAATGTACAAATGAACTAACTACCTACTATATGTATGTATGATGATAATGGACTGGGATGTTACATGAATTACCATTATGACTTGATAACGTTATGTGCATTCTGTGTACGCTACAAGTGCAGTATGTGTAAAGGATACGTGTTCTAGGTGCATATGAAACTAATTGTTATGTGTAACCATCATGGCTTGGTTGACCAATTTTGTTAAACAAGTAACTAATATTACCGAGCAAACCAAAGGTGAGTTCATTTCTCTTGAGCATGCATTCTGGTGGTTGGGACAGTCATTGGGTATCCTTGAGAGGGATAGGTTTTTGGGTAAATCAATTGGGTATTCCTGAGAGGAATACGTCTTGTGGGTAAATCTGGAATGTTGGATAATACACTCATCCTATCACCATTAAATTCCCTCCTTGTTGTTTGTTACCTGAGAGGTAACAGAGTATTAGTTGGTAGCGCTATCTAGATTTGGCACCCTCACCCCGTACATGAGAGGACGGGTGTGAACTAATGACTCAGTCATGCCCAATGCTTTGATATGAGCATTTGGGCAAGGGCAAAATAAATCTGGAGCCATCTTGTATTTGAGGTATTATCAACATTGTAATCAATGAATGGAACTAATTACTTGGTAACTAACATTTTTGTAAAACTATGAACTCACCAGCGTTGTCTGATACAAGTGTGTGCATGCTCGCAGGTTATTGATACGTGTGGATGTGGAACTTGCTGTCTGCGATGCTGGAGTGGTCATGGGTCGAGGAACATGGAAACTTGAAATAAGACTAGCTGATTTCATATACTTGGGTTTTAGTTAAACTTGTATTATGCTTCCGCTAAACACAACGAGTTATAAATATGTTTTGTAACACTTTATCTTAATGAATGAAAGTTTTATTAGAAATCTTGTTATGAGTTCAATGTGATTAGTGGCTAAATCCTGGTACGTCACACGTCCCGATGTATTTCCCGCATGTGGTATTTTGGGGGTGTGACAAAATGTACCACCACCGAGGCAGAAAATAAGCACGTTTTTCTCACCAGCACTAGATGCTTGCTTGTCGAGACCATTAGCAATGGCTGTAGCAGTCGGCTCGTTGATGATACGCATCACGTTAAAACCCGCTATGACACCAACATCTTCCGTGGCTTGCCTTTGCGAGTCATTGATGTATGCACGGACCATAATGACTGCGTTTTTGATGGTCGATCCCATGAAAGGTTCAGCGATTTCACACATTTTAGTGAGCACCATTGAAGAGATCTCTTCAGCTGACTACGGATAAAACTTTTCAGATCAGATACCGTATCAAGGCGGCTCGCGATCGACAAAAGAGCTACGGAGACAAGAGACAGAAGCCATTATTTTTCGAGGTTGGAGACAAAGTCTTGTTGAAAGTCTCGCCTTGGAAGGGCGTAAGAAGGTTCAGTAAGCGTGGAAAGCTTAACCCTCGATATGTTGGACCATTTGAAATCCTGGAAAAGATTGGCACCATTGTCTACAAGCTGAAGTTACCAGACGAACTTAGTAGTGTGCACGACACATTTCATGTGTCGAATCTTAAAAAGAGTCCAACGCAAGAGACGGTTATCATCCCTGCGGATGAGGTTCACATTGACGACAAACTCCAATTCACTGAAGAACCTGTTGAGGTCATGGACTGGAAGATCCAGAAAACACGGAGGAGTCGTATCAAATTAGTAAAAGTTCGTTGGAACTCTCTGCAAGGACCCGAGTATACTTGGGAACGTGAAGATCAAATCAAAGCTAAATATCCTCACCTGTTCGCGAAGACTCCTGCAAAGGATGACTCAGCTTGAATTTCGGGACGAAATTCTCTATAACAGGAGGAGAATGTGACAACTGCCACTTTCTGTTAATTTTCGTACAATTAAACTAATCATTTAAGTTATACAGTTATGTGTTTTAAACATCGGAACTGCATGATTTCATGACATACACCTAGAATACTCATGAAATACATATTTATGGTGCACATTATTCATTTTTATTGGTTACATCTGAAACAGTTTAAACAATGCACCGAAACAACTAGTATAGTTACCTAATAGACTATTAGTGCAGATAAAAACGCAGGAAGCGCAGAACTCAGCTTAATGACATATTTAGGACTTAGACGAGAGTCCAACATCAACTATACATTAAACCATAAGTGGGAATACAAGGGTTTAGTTTAATACCTTCCCGAAGTCCAATAAACACTAAAAATTGTCCGAAAAGCACTATAAGTAACAAATTCATCACTCTTCTGCAGAAAATCAGCAAAATTCAGCATTGTATTTTTAATACAATGTGTAAAAGTGGTGTTTAACTAAAAATTCATATGAAAGGACATTGGGGATATCATTTAAACCAATAACCATATCATTCCCTACAATTTACATAAGTTAATCCTTCAACTATAGACTAGCAGAACAAATGCCAAACAAATATCTCAACACTATCTAAACTTTTTTTAGTGACTATTTAACATTACTTTTGGCAATTTAAAGCTAGTTATGACATCTAAACATCTTGAAGCATGGAAATCCCTAAACATATAAACACCTTAAACATTTTGCTACATTTTTCTAACAATTTAACAACATAAAACAAGAAGCAAAACAAGACCCCCCCCCCCCCCCGCATGTTGTAACCGTCCCCATGTGGGACCCACATCAACTTCACCCACTTGTAAAAATATCTAGATATTTCTCATTGTTGCAAGTGGTATTGATATGATAATTAAAATCTTAGAACACTTATCCTAACTAAACACTTTCAACATAATTTACACCTTCCAAAACACACACTTAAGCTCTCAAGTTTCCTTCCAAAAATTCTGCCAAGAACACCTTCAAATCATCTTCATTTTCAAGCTTTTTCAAGATGATCAAAGTGTACTTCTATGGAGCTTAAGAAGATCTAAGACACCTCCAAGTTGAAGCAAGTATTTTCGCTCACTTTGGAGCTTTCAACCATCAAAATCTTCATCATCTTAGCTTCTTCAAGATCTTCCCTTGCCATAAGTGCTAGAAGTGAGCATCCTAATATTTTTTTATACTTGTTTATGTATATATTACTTATGAACAAGTAATATCTAAAAGATTCATGAAAGAATAAGATGAAAATACTTAAAAGCAAACTAAAGATCATAATATATAAGATTGTTTATGTTGTGATTTGAAACTTGTTACTTGTTTATTTGAGCTAGTTATGATGAACATGATATGTAAACTGTTAGATGATGTTTAAAAACATAATCTAACAAGTATACATGAAAAGTCTTGAAAGGGGTTATTGTTTTGGTCAAAAATTACCGAAGCAATTAAGTGATCAAATTAGTAAAGTGAGGTAGTGTGCTAGAAAGTGTATTGAAAATATGCTTGTTAAGTTATTTAGAAAACCAGTATTCAGGATACGGCTCAGGATATTGAGCTGTATCTATGATCAAACTATGAGCAAAAGTAAAGTAAACGACACGAGATGTACGAGGAAAGCCCTTGATCAATCTAGATCGCCGGCATAAAACCTCGGGAGCTGACAATCGCAGCTGCCTTGTTCTTCTTATTACTTCAAACGTCAGGATACAGTGCAGGATATAGACCAGATCGCTAAGTGTTACAATGCCTTTGTATAGAAGTGAGAGTTGCTTGGAAGCGAGTGTTAGAGTGTAGCGAGTGTGTATGTGATGTCCTATTCGATCTGGTATACCCACCTATTTATAGTTACAAATTAGAAACTAAAATTCCTATAAATATGGGATGCTCCCGAATATTCCATAAGTAGCCGTTTGGAGCCAAATAAAGCGGGCTTAACGTCTTTCTTCGAACAACTTGGACCGAGTCTTCCGCGGAATGAGTCTTCGTGAACGTTGATAGCTTCTAACCCACGTACCTGCACATAATCCGTTAGTAATCCCGAGGATACCATTCAGGATGTTACCGATATCCTGAATCAGCATCCCGGATGTAAACAGATACTACATAACCAAGATATAAATCAAGATATTTTCCAGGATATGGGCTCAGAATTTCACCCATAACAATTGTCCCCAAAAATGTTACCGTTTGTAATCCTGCGCCAACGGTTACATTTTTCTTTCACGGTGATCGAGGTAATTAAGAGATAAGACCAATGATGTGACAGTTTCCGGCCTATATTTACTCATCATGCCCTATATCTTCTCATTCTCATCTCTTTTTTAATCATAATCGACAAGGAAAGGTAACATTCTCTCTCTCATCTTCATATTTATCTTTACCCTCTTTCTCCGGCGAAAAATTCAGGCGACCAAATGCCAAGGCAAACGAGGTCCAGTTCAGGTGACTCGGTTCCCACATTTATCCAACAGAACTTTCTCCAAGAACCGGAGAAGGAAACATGTACCTTCGATAGTGCCCACCTGTCAGCCTTGAAATCCTCCGGCATCTTCCCGGAAGGAACCGTGTTTAGACCGTTTGACCGAGAAATCCGGTCGGATATGGTCTCCAACGAGTGGATATGCTTTAGTGCTTTCCCTTTTACCCTAGGGCTACAATTCCCCTTTCCGGACTTCATCACCGAATTCTTTAATATCACCAAAATCTCTTTCAGCCAAACCATGCCAATGCTCTGGCGTGTTTTATCTGTTCTTGACCAAATCAAGAGAAACCACATTCCTGATCTCTCCGTCCATGATCTGCCCCTAGCTTACAAACTTAGATGCCATGGATCATGTAGATTTCTATTTTACACTACTTCCGGTGATCCACTGATACTTCGTGCCACCAGGAACGAGGATGGTTGGCAATCCAAGTTTTTCTTTGTAAAAAGGGACTCAATCCCTGGTGGAACGGATTATCCGATGAGATGGTTGAAGAAGGGTAGGATTTAGGGTTTAAAGATGATCCTGCCTCTTATCCTGCTTTATATCCTGAACTGACCAATTTTATTTTCTCTGTTGTGTATGCAGCTGATTTCAGGAAGATTGCACCTCCCCTTGCTGATTCTCAAAAAAGAATAGACGCCATCAGACTCCTTTCAGAGGCAGAGAGAAGCTTCAACCCATCTCCACCAACTCCAAGCCCTCTTTCAAGCGCAAACATGTCTGGTAAGGATCCTGCAAGATATCCTGTACATACATGTTTTTATTTGATATTTTTAGGAGAGATTTAGAATTTTACTCCCTTTGTGCAGATTCCAGCAAAGTTCCAGTCTATCTAGACCTTGATGAACTCGACAGCTATCCAACCCCAGCCACAGTCAAGAAAGAAACTCCTGCTGCAACTAGCTCCAAGCCACTCCCGGCTCCCAAGGCCAATCCAAGAACTCGTGCTTCCACAGCAAAAAAGAGGAAAGGTCTTGAAGTCACTGCTCCAGGTTCAGAAGGGTTCTCCTATGACGAACTCAGCTTCTCTGATTCCTTAGAGCCAATGACATCCTTCCTCAACAAGGTAATATCCTAACTCATATCCTGACAGGATATCCTGGTCAATATATATTCTAACTTATACCTGTAATTGATGTGAAGGGACTCCAGCATTTGCTCCACTTGTATAATGATGCCTGTGGTACTGTTGCACTTCATGAAGCCAGGATCAAACAGCTTGAAAGCACCGTCGCTGACCAAGGTGCCATTGCTGAAGCGAAGACCCGGCACTACGAAAGCCTGCTGAAGAAGGTTACCCAAGACGCTGAGGTCAAACTCGCCACCGTTCAAATGGACCATGATCAAGCCTTGGTCAACTTCCGAGAGGGAATCAAGGCTTCTGCTATCGTCTCCCTGTTACAAGCACGCATCAAGATGGCCTACGAGGCCAAGGAGACGGGCCTTGTTTATCCATCTTGGCCAGTTGAATCCTGGGTGGCCAAACTAAAGGAGCTCGGAGGCAAAGCTGTGCCACTTCCTGTTGAAGCTGGTGAGTCTTCTAAGTCAGCAGAGGTGGTGATCCAGGCTGGAGACAAGAAGGATGCTGGAGCAGATGCTGGGATGGATGCTGGTGAGGATGCTGCTCAGGATGCTGGTGCTGAGAAGTCTGAGAAGGTTGGAGAGGATGCCGCTGTGTGAGGGCATTTAGGTGGGCGATGACGGATATACGTGCCAAGGCCAGAGCCCACCTTTTTAAATTTGAATGTTGGTCTGTAGTCCCTTAAACAATTTACTGTTCTGCACTTTACTTTCCTGCACCTGAACAATTTACATCTCCTGCATGCTTTTTGAACAATACAACAGTTGAAGGTGGATGGGTCTCGGTTTGAGATGAAACCTTCAACTGTTGGGTAAATATGGTAATGAACTATAGTGCTCTTAGTGGATGGGCCTTGTTTTGAGGTGAAACTAAGAGCACATCTTTTGGTATGTTAATAATATAACTTCTCTTTTGACTTTATTATTGTTGTCATTGATATGAAAATTTTTCTTGTGAAAACTGTTTGATTTGTACATTTTTGGGAATATATATTATAAATGTATCCTGGGAGATATCCTGAAAGATATCTTGATAAGGATATTAAAATACAACCTATAAATTGTCCAAATAAAAAGGAGAGATCATACCAGAGATTCTTAGAGAATCAATTTTAATCCTCCATTATAAGTTTGTCCCCAGTGCACACTTATAAACTTGGATCCATCCTTTGAACAGTATAATGTATGTCCCCTGTGTTTGACACAGAAACGCAAATGTATTTATATTCTGACTCAAATAAATTCCGAATACCCCGGGGCAAACCCAAGATATCCTGAAATGAATCCTTAGCATACTTTGGATAAACCTTTAATACCCTGGGGATAAACCCTGATATCTGGGGATAAACCCTAAATTTCATGCGCTACAGGCGAGAGTGTATAAACTCCAATTCTTAGAAAGGTGAAAACCTTTAAACCTTTGAGAGTATGAAAATACTTTTTCGTGAGAGAGGGTGATCAATCCTCATATACCTTCAGGATCCAGGATATAGCCAACAGTAACGAAATTGTCAGCCACTTTTACATGAACTGGTCCCGCTACCTTGAACTATACCTAGATAACTTGTGCTCCAGGAGAGGTGTTTAAACCCAATTCGAAAGAAAGGTGAATACCTTTAAACCTTTGAAGGGACCATGATCCCTTAAACGTGAGAGAGGGGCCCAATCCTCTAATCTTTCGACTTATCCTGAGTATATATCCTGGAGCTATATCCTGAAAAACAATTGTAAACTAAGGTGGGTGTTAGCTTGGCTAACACCCCTCCGATGCTTAAGTCAGTATTGGGTTCAAGATAATAAACAAATATATTTAAAATAGAATACATACCATTCCGAGATAGAAAATAAATTCTACTCTTACTTGAAATAGAGCTTTAAATGTATTGCATTCCAGGATCTTGGTAGCATATCCCCCTCCATATTCTTGAGTCGATATGCTCCTTTCCCTGCTTCGAACTCGACTTCATAAGGTCCTTCCCATTTCGGAGCTAGCTTGCCATCGGCAGGATTAGTGGTATTTTGGAAAGCCTTTCTTAGCACCCAATCACCAACTCGAAATCTTCTAGTCCTTATGTTCTTATTATATGCTCTGGATATTCTTTGTTGATATGCTGCTATCCTTAGTCTTGTTGCGTCTCTTTTTTCATCTATAGTATCCAAATCTCGGCACAAGACTTCAGGATTTTGTTCAGGATCCTGTAGCATAGATCTTGCAGTAGGTATCGTCATTTCTGTTGGAATCATTGCTTCTGCTCCAAATACCAAGAAAAATGGGGTTTGGCCGGTTGCATTCTTTACCGTTGTCCTATCAGCCCACAAAACAAAGGGTAACTCTTCCGCCCATCTTCCTTTTTTGGCTCCAAGCCTCTTCTTTAAGTTATTGACTATTATCTTGTTTGAGGATTCAGCTTGCCCATTCGCTTGAGGATGTACCGGTGTAGACGTGATCATTTTGATTCCCCAACTCTTGCAAAAGTCAGTAGTCCTTTTGCTTATAAACTGGGACCCATTATCACAAATGATCTCAGCTGGTACCCTAAACCTGGTCAGGATATTCCTCTTTATGAAGGATACTACTTCTTGGTCTCTAACTTGAACAAATGCTTCAGCCTCAACCCACTTAGAGAAATAATCCGTCATTGCTAATATAAAGACTTTTCCTCCCAGAGCTTTTGGTAACTTCCCTACTATATCCATCCCCCATTTCATGAATGGCCAAGGGGAAACTCCAGGATATAGTGGTTCAGCTGGTTGATGTAGTATGTTACTATGCCTTTGACATGCTGTCACACCCCCAAAAACCACACGCGGAGTATCACCGCTTGGAGGCGTGACTGACCAGGATCAAGCCACCAATCATATCAAACGTAATAAGAACTAAATGTAATTTAAACCAAACGATATGAAAGGTGTTCCAACAAAACATGTTAAGTGTATAGCGGAAGCATAAAATGTAAACCCGACGTAAGTAATAAGTTCAATGTTTAATGTTTCAATATAAGATCCACAATCCGTGCCCACAACGACCTGCTCCTCCCTGTGCAAGCTCCATATGTACCTAAGGTCCTGCAAGGCATGCAGCAGAGAGTCAACAACTAGTTGAGCGAGTTCACAGAAAGTAAGTTCGATGCATATCATTACGTTATTAACCAGATCGTTTGTATGTTCGATAGGTGGGGGCTTCCCATGTTAATACGTACTAATGGTGGGGGGGTTTCCCATGATCATATGTATTACTAGTGGGGGTTTCCCACGTTTATCTTTACTAATGGGGGCTTCCCATGTTTGCACTTACTAGACTATTTGCAACCATGTGTTCTTCTTAATCCGAGAACAGGAATACGTACAAGGTCACGTAGGATTTACGCGAGTGCCCTTCCCCGAGGACAATGGTACGTGTGGGGTTTACGTAGGATTTACGTAAGTGTCCTTCCGACCCGGAAGACAATGGTAGGTATTAGTTTACGTAGGTTTTACGTAAGTGTCCTCCCGACCCGGGAGACAATGGTAGATACTAGGTTACGTAGGTTTTACGTAAGTGTCCTGACTATCCTGAGGACGATGGTCTATAGTCTAGCGATAGCGTAAGTACGAGTAGTTATCCATTTCAAATAATCCAACCCGATTCCCAACCCGAGAATCCCATGCCTTGGCTGTGTGAACTCACCTTGGTTTGCTCGGTATGCTAATGTATGTGCTCACAGTAAATCAATCACGTCCTAAAGTACGCACGTATACATAATCAGTTTCATATTCACGAAGTTTATGCATGCATATTAAATCACCAACTGGCACAGATCACGTATTCAAAATCATACAAGTCATGCATATCATCTAACAGCAGTTAGTTAACTCAGTTAAGTTTTAACAGAAATAGTTACTGTGCAAATTACCCAATCGGCGAAACACCCTTGTTTCGCCGTGAACCCCTTCGACGAAACGCTTCCCTTTCGTCGTATTCAACCTCGGCGAAACACTCTTGTTTCGCCCTTCGTTTCGTCATAACTGGTTCCGACGAAACGCATTTGTTTCGTCGGATCCGTTTCACCGTGAGTCGGTTTCGTCAAAAGTCAGTTACGTCGTTATCAGAAATCATCCTTAAAAATCAACAGTGGCCGACCAGTGTATTTTGTTGTCATGTTTCCATTTGACCAATATGTGATGGCTGCAAGTTTCTTGTGAATGGACCGATTGTTTTCATGATCTTATATTACTTAATTTAATGCAATGTAGTGTATAAAGAAACATGTGCACAAACAGTCATGATATTGAAATTATTAACTCATGTACCAACATCATCATCAGGTTTCACATATAATAACATAACCGACCTTATCATGCATATGAAACATCCACATTTACCCTACATCAATTTTAATGAAAACTTGATCATGTAATGAGTGCTATTCTTTGATTGGACCAAAGATCCACTAAGCCGACAACAATTCTTGGTTTAATCATCACCCAAACATAATCTTCAATCAATCAACAATCTCACCAAAGAACTAAAACAGTTTTGTTAATTATTCAACATCATCATCGTATAATCAGATTCAACTCACACATTATTCATCTCATAATTCATACGATTTAAATACGGTTCTAGGTCGTACAGGTTTACCTAATCCATCAGACATCGCACATCATAATTTTTAATATTAATTATCGATCACCACTTCCATGTCCTAATCCTACCCGTACACAAAGAACTCAAAACATAAACACATAATCAAATAATCTAAAGTTTAGCATAATATAAATCTACTAACCAATAATCTGACCGAACAAGATGCTATCTCGGAGGGGGGGGGGGGGGTCTGCTGCCGTCGCCAATCATAAAAGGGGTAGGGTTTGTCTTTGTTTGCAAGGAATTGTATAACACAATAATGTGTTTACGTATACATAAGGAAAAGTAGGTTTGGGCCGTGTAAAAGAAAATAATGATGAGTTGGGCCGAGAAGTACTAATTTCAAGGAATTAGTTTAAAGAGATTGGGCCAAGTTCATTTATAAGCGGTGGCGGCCCAACGGTATTTGCGACCGGGTTACACACGTTCACATAACACCAAAATCAAACATAACATTCAATAATCAACACGGTTTATATAATCACATAAGGTCTACATACGTTACATCAAAGTACAAGAATAGGTTTGAAATACGAGTTGTCACATTATCCCCAAGTTGAAAGAAATTTCGTCCCGAAATTTAGCACGTAGTTACTGAGGAAGCTAGTTGTGTTGCGTAGTTTACTGGTTTTCCTGGGGTGTTACATCATCCCCCCGTTGATTTGGAATTTCGTCCCGAAATTCTGTAGTAGCTTCAGCCTCAGTAGTGTTTGCACTGTTTCCGAATAACTGGGGATACTTGAGTTTCATTTGATCTTCGCGTTCCCAGGTGAACTCTGGGCCACGACGGGAGTTCCAACGAACTCGTACAAGAGGGATTCTCGTGTTCTTGAGGACCTTAACATCCCGGTTCGTGATTTCAACAGGTTCCTTGACGAAGTGCAACCGCTCGTCGATAGTGAGTTCCTTCAAGGGAACTATGTGGGTCTCATCTGACATATACTTCTTCAGATTCGACACGTGAAAGACGTTGTGAACTGCACTGAGTTCAGCTGGTAAGTTCAATCTGTAGGCTACCCTGCCTATCATCTCAATAACTTCGAAAGGTCCAACGTATCGTGGATTAAGTTTGCCGCGTTTGCCAAAATGAACCACACCCTTCCAGGGCGAAACTTTGAGTAGCGCTCGATCCCCAACTTGGAATTCGAGTAGTTTTCTATCTTTATCGGCGTATGCTTTCTGACGGTCACAAGCTGCCGCCATGCGTTGTCGTATTTGAGCAATCTTTTCAGTAGTATCAACTACCATTTCTAGACCTGTGATCTGACTGTCTCCCACCTCTGCCCAACAGAGAGGTGACCGGCATTTACGCTCGTACAATGCCTCGAATGGTGCAGCTTTAATGCTGGTGTGGTAGCTGTTATTGTATGAAAATTCCACAAGTGGCAGATGTTTTTCCCAACCATTGCCAAAGTCAATTACACATGCACGAAGCATGTCTTCTAGAGTTTGGATAGTGCGTTCAGACTGCCCATCCTTCTGAGGATGATAAGCTGTGCTCATGTCTAAACGAGAGCCAAAAGATTTATGCATTGCTTGCCACAGTTCTGAGGTAAAACGTGCGTCACGATCAGAGATGATGGAGGTGGGCACCCCGTGCCTCGAGACCACTTCTTTTAAGTAAATGTCTGCTAAGGTAGAGAACTTGTCTGTTTCTTTGATGGCCAAGAAGTGAGCAGACTTTGTGAGTCGATCCACGATCACCCAAATAGTATCATTTCCGCGCTGAGATCTAGGTAAGCCAGTAACAAAATCCATGGAAATTTGTTCCCATTTCCATTGTGGTATCTCAGGTTGTTGGAGTGGTCCTGACGGTTTCTGATATTCTGCCTTGACTCTCGCACAAGTCAAGCATTTGCTAACGTATGTGGCTATGTGGGCCTTCATGCTAGGCCACCAGTATGTAGTTTTGATATCGTGGTACATTTTATCCGCACCAGGATGTACCGAGTAGCGAGCCTTATGAGCTTCATCCATTACGAGCTCGCGTAGGTTACCATAGAGTGGGACCCAGATGCGTCCTGTTACGTAATAAGCACCATCTTCCTTCTGTTCTAGGCGTTGCCTTGAGCCGCGTAGGGCTTCTGCCCTGATGTTTTCTGGTTTCAATGCTTCTACCTGAGCATTTCGTATCTGGGAAGGAAGACTAGACTGTATAGTGAGTTGTAAAGCTCGTACGCGCTTAGGCGCGGTGTCCTTTCGACTGAGGGCGTCAGCCACAACATTGGCTTTGCCTGGGTGGTACCTGATTGAGCATTCGTAGTCGTTTAGCAGTTCGACCCATCGTCGTTGTCGCATATTCAGTTCCTTCTGTTTGAAGATATGCTCGAGGCTTCTGTGGTCCGTGTAGATAGCACATTTGGTACCGTACAGGTAGTGTCTCCATATCTTAAGTGCAAAAACAACAGCTCCCAGCTCTAAATCATGTGTAGTGTAATTCCGTTCGTGAATCTTAAGTTGGCGCGAAGCATAAGCAATGACTTTATCCCTTTGCATCAATACACATCCAAGACCTTGGATAGATGCGTCGCAGTAGACTACAAAATAATCCGTGCCTTCCGGCAATGAGAGGATAGGTGCACTACAAAGCCTATCTTTTAAGTGCTGAAACGCTGTTTCCTGTGCATTACCCCAACGGTAAACCACACCTTTCTGCGTCAGTAGCGTAAGCGGCTGTGCAATCTTCGAGAAGTCTTTGATGAACCATCTGTAATAACCCGCCAAACCCAAGAATTGGCGTATTTCGGTTGGTGTGCGAGGTGCAGGCCAGTTCTTGATCGAATCTACCTTGGATGGATCGACATGAATCCCATCCTTATTTACCACGTGGCCTAGAAAGTGGACTTCACGAAGCCAGAAGTCGCATTTTGAAAACTTGGCATACAGCTGTTCCGTTCGAAGAAGTTCCAAAATAAGTCGTAAATGATGCTCGTGTTCCTCTCGACTCTTCGAGTAGATCAGGATGTCATCGATGAAAACAATAACAAACTTGTCAAGATAAGGTTTGCACACCCTGTTCATAAGATCCATGAAAACCGCAGGCGCGTTCGTTAGCCCGAATGGCATGACCAGAAACTCGTAATGGCCGTAGCGTGTTCTGAATGCTGTTTTGGAAACGTCCTCATCCCGGATTCTCAGTTGGTGATATCCTGACCTCAGGTCAATCTTCGAGTAATAGCTCGACCCTTGCAACTGGTCAAATAAGTCGTCGATGCGCGGAAGAGGATAGCGATTCTTCACGGTCACCTTGTTCAGTTCGCGGTAATCTATGCACATGCGGAAGGTACCGTCTTTCTTCTTTCACAAAAATATTGGAGCTCCCCTGGGCGAAGAGCTAGGACGAATGAAACCCTTTTCCAAGAGTTCTTGCAGTTGCTTAGACAGTTCTTCCAGTTCGGTTGGAGCTAAACGATAAGGTGCTCGAGCTATTGGGTGCTGCTCCAGGAGCTTGTCACCATGAATTACCAAACGTTCTTAACCAGCACGAGGAATGCAGACGATCTTTTCTTTGCAAAGAATCTCTGCTCGATGTTGAGGTAGCCAATCCATACCAATAACGATGTCGAAACCATCACAACGTTGAGGTCATTCCTAGCATCATCCTGACCAATCACGAACACTCGACCCCTGGCACCATTGCCGTCGTTATTACCCCCGTTGTTATTCCCGTTGCCCTGATTATTGTTGTTGTTGTTCTGAATCTGGTTTAACTGAGGGCAGTCCTGCTTGAAGTGGCCTTCAGCACCACACTGAAAGCATCCTCTATTACCTTGCTGTCGCTGCTGGTTCTGTGGAGCTGGTGGTTGTTGCTGTTGGTTCTGATTCGCAGGTCGCGAGATCCTGCAATCCTTAGCTTCATGACCCATCTTGAGACACCTCGGGCAACGACCCCTGTTGCACTGACCACTGTGGTGTCTGTTGCATCTATTGCACTTTGGGTGATTTCCTTGATATCCACCCTGCCCTTGACTACCAGACGACTACTGACTGGGCTCTGTTAATTATCTGTCTTTCACTGCTGTGTCTGGGACTGAACCGAAGTTGAACCCTTGCTGGAGGTTCCATCCCATTTTCGTTTGTTGTCACTGGGGGTAGCAGAAGTAGTAGTAGTGGCAGTACCTATACGCTTAGGCAGCCTGTTCTGTTCCACTGCCTGGTCTATGAGGCGAGTAACATCCTGGATAGTAGTAAGGTTAGCAGCAGTCACATGGCTTCGAATCTCTGGTACTAAGCCTTTGAGGTACAACTCAATGCACTTGATGGGAGGATCCACCATAGTTGGACACAACACTGCCAGTTCGTTGGACCGTTTCGTGTACGCTTCTATCTCTGATCCCGTCTTCTTCAGGTTAAAGAACTCCACTTCCAGCTTGTGGATGTCATCACGACTACAGTATTCACGTTTGATCAGTTCCTTAAATTATTCCATGGGGTGGCATTAGCAGCCGCCAGCCCCAGCGTCTGAACTTGCGCGTTCCACCAAGTTAGCGCAGTGCCTTCGAGAGTACCGGTAGCGTACTTCACCCTACGAGCCTCAGGGCATTCACACATCTCGAAGACCGATTCGAGCTTCTCAAACCTGTGGAGGAGTCCAACTGCTCCTTCCGTGCCACTGAATGTGCTAGGATGACAGTCCATGAAAGTCTTGAACGTGCACACAGGTGGCTGAGCGTGTTGACCTGTCGTGTGCGTAAGAGTAAACATACTGAAACACGAGTGTTGGTTTACGAGAGTAGGATCTGAAGATCCTAGAGTAAGTGGTGATGGCAGGTTACACCTCCTGCCTGGGCAGCTGCGAGTGCTGCAGTAACTTGTTCAGTGATCGAAGCCGCCAACTGGGCTTGAGTTAGGTTAACGCGTCCACTCATGATCTTGATATCAAGGAGAACATGAGTGAGAGAGGTTCGCGAAAGTGCGATGACAGAAAAGAGTAAGCACATAAGTGTTCTCAAGCAATAGTTGTTACGTTTATCTAAGCATACCGTGAGCAAGGTTCTATGTAATCTAGTAAGTAGGCAATGTAAACATAAATCAAATCACCTAGAATGTCGAGTCTTGCACGTGGAGCGAGGCGTCGTTGTGGATCGTTGAGCACTGTACAGGTTATAGTCTGGTTTTAATAAAAACGTTTTCCCCTTATTAAAACCGAGTTCTCTATAACCAATGGCTCTGATACCAATCTGTCACACCCCCAAAAACCACACGCGGAGTATCACCGCTTGGAGGCGTGACTGACCAGGATCAAGCCACCAATCATATCAAACGTAATAAGAACTAAATGTAATTTAAACCAAACGATATGAAAGGTGTTCCAACAAAACATGTTAAGTGTATAGCGGAAGCATAAAATGTAAACCCGACGTAAGTAATAAGTTCAATGTTTAATGTTTCAATATAAGATCCACAATCCGTGCCCACAACGACCTGCTCCTCCCTGTGCAAGCTCCATATGTACCTAAGGTCCTGCAAGGCATGCAGCAGAGAGTCAACAACTAGTTGAGCGAGTTCACAGAAAGTAAGTTCGATGCATATCATTACGTTATTAACCAGATCGTTTGTATTTTCGATAGGTGGGGGCTTCCCATGTTAATACGTACTAATGGTGGGGGGGTTTCCCATGATCATATGTATTACTAGTGGGGGTTTCCCACGTTTATCTTTACTAATGGGGGCTTCCCATGTTTGCACTTACTAGACTATTTGCAACCATGTGTTCTTCTTAATCCGAGAACAGGAATACGTACAAGGTCACGTAGGATTTACGCGAGTGCCCTTCCCCGAGGACAATGGTACGTGTGGGGTTTACGTAGGATTTACGTAAGTGTCCTTCCGACCCGGAAGACAATGGTAGGTATTAGTTTACGTAGGTTTTACGTAAGTGTCCTCCCGACCCGGGAGACAATGGTAGATACTAGGTTACGTAGGTTTTACGTAAGTGTCCTGACTATCCTGAGGACGATGGTCTATAGTCTAGCGATAGCGTAAGTACGAGTAGTTATCCATTTCAAATAATCCAACCCGATTCCCAACCCGAGAATCCCATGCCTTGGCTGTGTGAACTCACCTTGGTTTGCTCGGTATGCTAATGTATGTGCTCACAGTAAATCAATCACGTCCTAAAGTACGCACGTATACATAATCAGTTTCATATTCACGAAGTTCATGCATGCATATTAAATCACCAAGTGGCACAGATCACGTATTCAAAATCATACAAGTCATGCATATCATCTAACAGCAGTTAGTTAACTCAGTTAAGTTTTAACAGAAATAGTTACTGTGCAAATTACCCAATCGGCGAAACACCCTTGTTTCGCCGTGAACCCCTTCGACGAAACGCTTCCCTTTCGTCGTATTCAACCTCGGCGAAACACTCTTGTTTCGCCCTTCGTTTCGTCATAACTGGTTCCGGCGAAACGCATTTGTTTCGTCGGATCCGTTTCACCGTGAGTCGGTTTCGTCAAAAGTCAGTTACGTCGTTATCAGAAATCATCCTTAAAAATCAACAGTGGCCGACCAGTGTATGTTGTTGTCATGTTGCCATTTGACCAATATGTGATGGCTGCAAGTTTCTTGTGAATGGACCGATTGTTTTCATGATCTTATATTACTTAATTTAATGCAATGTAGTGTATAAAGAAACATGTGCACAAACAGTCATGATATTGAAATTATTAACTCATGTACCAACATCATCATCAGGTTTCACATATAATAACATAACCGACCTTATCATGCATATGAAACATCCACATTTACCCTACATCAATTTTAATGAAAACTTGATCATGTAATGAGTGCTATTCTTTGATTGGACCAAAGATCCACTAAGCCGACAACAATTCTTGGTTTAATCATCACCCAAACATAATCTTCAATCAATCAACAATCTCACCAAAGAACTAAAACAGTTTTGTTAATTATTCAACATCATCATCGTATAATCAGATTCAACTCACACATTATTCATCTCATAATTCATACGATTTAAATATGGTTCTAGGTCGTACAGGTTTACCTAATCCATCAGACATCGCACATCATAATTTTTAATATTAATTATCGATCACCACTTCCATGTCCTAATCCTACCCGTACACAAAGAACTCAAAACATAAACACATAATCAAATAATCTAAAGTTTAGCATAATATAAATCTACTAACCAATAATCGGACCGAACAAGATGCTATCTCGGAGGGGGGGGGGGTCTGCTGCCGTCGCCAATCATAAAAGGGGTAGGGTTTGTCTTTGTTTGCAAGGAATTGTATAACACAATAATGTGTTTACGTATACATAAGGAAAAGTAGGTTTGGGCCGTGCAAAAGAAAATAATGATGAGTTGGGCCGAGAAGTACTAATTTCAAGGAATTAGTTTAAAGAGATTGGGCCAAGTTCATTTATAAGCGGTGGCGGCCCAACGGTATTTGCGACCGGGTTACACACGTTCACATAACACCAAAATCAAACATAACATTCAATGATCAACACGGTTTATATAATCACATAAGGTCTACATACGTTACATCAAAGTACAAGAATAGGTTTGAAATACGAGTTGTCACACATGCTTCACATCTTCGAGCATATTCTGCAGCATCTTTCCTTATCGTTGGCCAATAATATCCTGTCCTTAACACTTTCGAGAACAATGATCTGCCCCCAGTGTGATTACCACAATCCCCTTCATGTATATCTTGAAGTACTTCTTTGGCTTCAGGATCCTCCAAGCACCTCAAATATGGTCCTGCAAGAGATTTCTTGTATAAAACATTATTTATGATAGTGAATCGTGATACCTTCATCCTAAATGCCTTAGGATTTTCATTTTCGGGGATGTGTCCATCTTT
Source organism: Helianthus tuberosus (assembly GCA_030545235.1). Classification (NCBI taxonomy): domain Eukaryota; kingdom Viridiplantae; phylum Streptophyta; class Magnoliopsida; order Asterales; family Asteraceae; genus Helianthus; species Helianthus tuberosus. The sequence continues at coordinate 103,610,114 of CM060424.1, read as the reverse complement.
GAGATATTTTAGAATTGGAGCCGTCCAGGATTTAGGATCCTGTTCAGGATATTCCACTCCAGGATCCCGAATACCCGCTACTTCTTTATCCTGAGGATTCGTTGCAGGATATATGACATGTAATATTGGTATTTGGGTCCCTTCAGGTATCCTGATCGATGATCCCAAATTTGCTAAGGCATCCGCTTCAGCATTATCATCCCTTGGTACCTGTTCAAGTGTAAAAACATCGAAATATCCTGCTAATTTTTTGAGAATATCAAGATATTCAATCAATTTCTCACCCTTAACTGCATAGGATCCGTTAAAATGGTTAGTAATTAACAAAGAGTCAACATATACTTGTAAATTTTTGATACTCATGCTCTTAGCCAACTCTAACCCTGCAATTAAAGCCTCATACTCTGCTTCATTATTAGTAGCAGGAAATTCACACCTAATAGCCTGGGGTAATATGTCCCCCTGTGGCGATTTTAGTAGTATTCCTAATCCTACTCCTCTTATATTAGATGCACCATCAGTATATAATGTCCAGGATCCTGAGGATTCTCCTAACTGTTGAACTTCTAGGTCTACCTCTTCCTGAATGTCACTACTAAAATCAGCCACAAAGTCAGCTAAAGCCTGAGACTTTATGGCATTCCTAGGTTCATATACTAAATCATAAGCACTCAACTTTACTGACCATTTGGCCATCCTGCCTGACATTTCTGGTTTCCTAAGTACATTTTTAACAGGATAATTTGTTTTAACATGAATCCTATGTGTCTCAAAGTAATGTCTAAGTTTTGTTGATGCCATAACTAATGCTAGTATCAATTTTTCTAAATGAGAATATCTAGTTTCAGCATTTAACAAGCTTTTACTAACATAATAAACAGGATATTGCTGACCTTCATGGTCCTTTACAAGGACGGCACTTACAGCATTCCCTGATACTGCGAGATATAAGGACAGTGGTTCACCATTCTCAGGCTTCATCAGTAGAGGTGCAGTTGAAAGATATTGCTTTAAATCCTGTAGGGCCGCTTCATGCTTCTCACCCCATTCGAATTTCTTGTTTTTCTTCAGGATATCATAAAAATCTTTGCATTTTTCTGAGGATCTTGAGATAAATCTGTTTAATGCTGCCACTCGCCCTGTTAATCGTTGAACATCTTTCATATTTGAGGGTGATTTAATATCCAAGATGGCTTTAATCTGCTCCGGGCTCGCCTCTATTCCTCTTTTGGTCACCATATATCCTAGAAATTTACCTGCCCCCACTCCAAAATAGCACTTATACTGATCCAGGATATCAAATGCTCCTTTAATATCCTGGAGGTGATCCTGAGCTTTCTTTGATTTTACCACCATATCGTCAATGTACACCTCCATGGTGTCCCCCAGTTTGTCTTTGAACATCATGTTTACCAATCTTTGGTATGTTGCACCTGCATTTTTCAAACCAAAAGGCATAGCTGTATAACAATAAATACCTGTTGGTGTCATGAAGGCAGTATCTTCTTGGTCAGAAGGCTCCATTTGGATCTGTTGAAATCCTGAGGATGCGTCCATGAAGGTCAGCATTTCATGCCCGGCAGTGGCATCTACCATTGCATCAATGTGGGGAAGAGGAAATGGGTCTTTAGGACAAGCTTTGTTCAAGTCTGTGTAGTCTACACAAACTCTCCATTTCCCATTTTTCTTTTGTACCACAACCACGTTTGCTAGCCACCTTGGGAACTTAACCTCTCTGATCATCCTGGACTTCAAGAATCTTTCAACTTCCTCTTGAATAATCGTATTCCGCTCAGGAGCAAACTTCCTTCTTTTTTGTTGAACAGGCTTGAATGATTTATCAATTCCAAGCTTGTGAGTGATGATGTCTTTGGATATGCCTGTCATATCCTCATGCTTCCATGCAAACGTTGACATCCTGCATTTCAAAAAGTTAATTAACTGTTCTTCAATATCCTGAGGGATATTGGTTCCTACGAGCACCGAAATATCGGGGTTATCCTGATCCAAGATAATTTTCTTCACATCCTGCTCCGGATCCTCCACGATATCCTGGGCCCGCGTCTTTAATTGCTATGCTGCACTAGGCTTGGTTGAGGATTTCATCGAGGATGAGTAGCATTCTTTCGCCTCCTGCTGATCACTATCAACTTTGACAACTCCCCAAGGGGTAGGTATCTTGATGCATTGGTGATATGTTGATGGCACAGCCTTCATATCGTGAATCCACTGTCTTCCCAGTATGATGTTATAGCAGGATAGAGAATCCATTACACAGAAACGTTGTATCGAGTTGACTCCTTCAACGTATACTGGCAACTTTATCTCTCCCACTGTGTTTCTAGCCTCTCCACTGAACCCTACAAGCACGGTAGACTTTGAAGTGATATCCATTGGAGATACATTCATTCTCTTCAGCGTCTCCAGTTGGATTATGTTGACGGAGCTGCCATTATCAACCAATATCCTGCGTACAAAATGGTTAGCCACATATAATGTTATTACCAGAGCATCATGGTGAGGATCCTGGACAGTATCCCTGTCATCAGCATCAAATTTGATCACTTTGTCAGTTGTGAGGGTAGTCATCCTGACAGGTTTATCTCCCCTTTCGGCCTTAGCTTCTTTTGCATGTCTCTTTGCTGCCGAATACGAAGTCCCACAAATGTCGGACCCTCCCGAAATGAAGTTGATTATCTTGGCATCCGCGGGAGGTGATGCTGCTCGCTCAGGATCCTTCTCAGTATCCTGACCCTTATTCTTCTTTCTTCCTAAGAGATCTTTCAGATATCCCTTGCTTAGAAGATAGCTTATTTCTTTCCTTAGAGCAATGCAATCCTCAGTTACATGTCCGAAATCTTCGTGGAAAGCACACCATTTCGACTTATCTTTCCAATCAGCCTTTTGTTGATTCTTTCGAGGCCACCTAGCCTTGTCTCCTAAACCCTGCATGGCATACATTAATTCAGGAATGTTAACAGAAAAACAATATTCAGATAGTTCAGGATATTCTTCAGGATCCTCGTCTTCAATAGCATTCACTTTCTTGTTTTCATTTCTACCATATGGCTTAGAGCGATATGGCTTAAATGAGGATTCTGATTTTCTGTTAGTTGACTCATAAGTGTTAGATGAGTTCATCCTCTCTTGCATCTTTCTGTCATCCTCCAATCGAATATATCTCAGGGCCCTGTTCCGAGCTTCATCCAAGTTCCTGCACGGGTTCATTACAAGGTCTTGGTAAAATTGAGAATCCTTTTGCAGCCCCATCTTGAAAGCTTGCACAGCTGTTGCCACGTCAAGATGCGAAATGTCTAAGGATTCCCAGCTAAACTTGTTTACATAATCCCTTAGGGATTCTTGATGCCCTTGTGGTATCCTGTAAAGGTCACTTGTTAGTTTCTCAAAGCTCCTACTACAAGAAAACTGACTATTAAATAAATTTACTAAGTGAGCAAAATATGTAATCGAATGCGGAGGAACATTCAAGAGCCATTTCAAGGCTGATCCTGTTAAGGTAGAACCAAAACCCTTGCACAAGCATGCCTCCTTGAGATCCGGAGGGATAGGGTTGATCTCCATTCTTTCCCTATACTGAGCAATATGCTCCTCAGGATCCGTAGTTCCGTCGTAAAGCTTCATGTTGGGGGTTTGAAATCTCTTTGGGATCTCAGCATCACAAATAGGATATGCAAAACGAGATATCTTGTGGCTGTCTTGGGACACTTCCGGGATCGGCTGGATCACTCCAGGTACACTAGATATCATGTCCTTCAACTTCTGAAGTTCCCTAGTGAGTGCTGATGTTACTCCCGTATCCTGCAAAGATCCACTATTGTTAGTAGCATGAGTATTATTTTTATTTGACACGTTACCCGTCGTAGGATTTTGCCCATATCCTGAAGCATATCCTGAGCTCCTCATGGTTGACATCCTGACCGAGGAGGGTATTTCAGGAGTATGATTCTGAGGAAGGCTGGGCACAATATTCCCCCTGCTATCCTCAGTATACACAGCTGAACTAAAGTTCAAAGTTCTGGGATGTAATGGAGTGACAATATCCTCAGCAGATCTGCTCGAGCCAGACTTCAGGAGTTGTATTTCCCTCAATAGCATTTGGTTTGTTTCCTGTTGCTGCCTCATTTGTTCCTGCACACTTCCAAATAAGGTTAGAATTTCATCATTAGAAGCTAAAACGGGAGCAGATTCCTGAACACTGCGAGTAGGGATAATATCCTGAGGTCGTGAAGAGGCTGGCATCCTTGGAGGAGGTGGTGGAAGCACCGAACCGGTAGTAGCAGAAGTCATAGCAGACACAGCGGAGGAGCTCATGTTTGATCTTGAAGCCATTGTGGACAATGTGGCAAAAAGTTTTGAAAATAGAAAGCCGATTAGCGATTTCACAAAAATTTTTAGTAAAGAGAGCACCACTTGCCCCACGGTGGGCGCCAAATTGTTTTGGTCAAAAATTACCGAAGCAATTAAGTGATCAAATTAGTAAGGTGAGGTAGTGTGCTAGAAAGTGTATTGAAAATATGCTTGTTAAGTTATTTAGAAAACCAGTATTCAGGATACAGCTCAGGATATTGAGCTGTATCTATGATCAAACTATGAGCAAAAGTAAAGTAAACGACACGAGATGTACGAGGAAAGCCCTTGATCAATCTAGATCACCGGCATAAAACCTCGGGAGCTGACAATCGCAGCTGCCTTGTTCTTCTTATTACTTCAAACGTCAGGATACAGTGCAGGATATAGACCAGATCGCTAAGTGTTACAATGCCTTTGTATAGAAGTGAGAGTTGCTTGGAAGCGAGTGTTAGAGTGTAGCGAGTGTGTATGTGATGTCCTATTCGATTTGGTATACCCACCTATTTATAGTTACAAATTAGAAACTAAAATTCCTATAAATATGGGATGCTCCCGAATATTCCATAAGTAGCCGTTTGGAGCCAAATAAAGCGGGCTTAACATCTTTCTTCGAACAACTTGGACCGAGTCTTCCGCGGAATGAGTCTTCGTGAACGTTGATATCTTCTAACCCACGTACCTGCACATAATCCGTTAGTAATCCCGAGGATACCATTCAGGATGTTACCGATATCCTGAATCAGCATCCCGGATGTAAACAGATACTACATAACCAAGATATAAATCAAGATATTTTCCAGGATATGGGCTCAGAATTTCACCCATAACAGTTATTTTAAACATAGTGTTTAAATGAATGAACATAAATATTGGTGTTGAGAAAGTGTATAAAAGAGTTCACTAAAAATTATAAACTTTGAAAGATTTATAAAAGTAAAGGTTAATGGATTTAAACCCCCAACTATGGCCATTTGGCCGCTGGCACTCTCAACTTTGACTTTGGCTCACACCACTCCCAACTTAACACATTGATTGTCATGGCACCCCCTCGTTAAATATTCACTAACCAGGTTAGTAAATTTAGCCTATGTGGCAATTTTATCTGATGTGGCATGTATGATGTGTTATTTAAATCTGATGTGGCCAATTATTTTTTAAAAGAAATCTATGTAATAATTATTATATTTAATAATATATACGTATATATATATATAATATGTGTATTTATATATGCAGAGCCCCCATCTCTCTCTAGTTCTCCCCTTCTCTTTACATCTCCATCTCCCTCTCTCCACCAACAACTGCCACCATCAACCATCACCGCCACCACTTCCTCACCTGCTAACATCCACCACCACCACCACCACCACCATTTACACAAGCCGTCATTTACTATCACAATTTACCACCACACACCACCGCCCCACCTGCAACAACCTACCACCTACTTCCTACAACCACCCACCCTCAACCATAGTAGCTGTGACAACTGTGCTTTGTAATCAATGTATAATGTAAAACAATGTTAACTATTAATAAAAGAATGTATTTTGGTGTTATTATATGTGTAATTGTGTTTGATGATTTTACGATTCGATTCGATTCCGATTTCATGCTTTAAATCGCTTTCTGGGAAGTTATACGCAAACTGGTGCGTAAACGCAGTCAGTTTAACGCGACAAACACTCTGGAATAGTTACATAGGCTTAACATACCTTAAATAACCTTTACATAACTTAGAAATAAGTTTTGGATGGTTTGGTGTGTTGAAAACAAGTCTATTGGATCGCAAGGACTATTTGTGTCAAACTGCGAAACTATGCCGATTCGTTTGGTATCGAATAATCCGGAACTTTATCATAATCTAAACATACCATAAATAACCTAAAAATAGCTTAGAAATAAGCTTTGAGGGGTTCGGTGTGCGAAAACATGCTTATTTGATCTTACAGGGACTAAAAGTGTCAAAAAGTGCATAAGTTTGCATTTTCACGCATATCTTACGTTCTGAATACATCCGGACATCCAAAAATTTATGTAATCAATAAAATATTTTATTTTAGTGATTGGCATGATAAAATTCCATTCGTCGCTTAATTTGGATCGTTTTTGCATTCGTTACGACTTCCGTCGTAATTAACCGAACAACGCAATCGTACGACCAAACGAGCAAACATCCGAGATGTTTTTGAGCACATTTTAAGTTCCCTATACTTTCACTTCATTTTAGAGCTTTGAAATGGGGTTAACAGGGATTAAACGTGTCAAAAATGCATCGAAAACCAAGTTTTGGGGCTTCAGGGACTAAATCTGCCATTTATGAAACTTGCCGACCTGCAAGGTCCTTACGGACCATATGGGGATGGGCTTACGGTCTGTAAGCGATCACCAGCACATCAAAATTTCAGAAACTTCACAGCAGCTTCCCAGCTCATTCTTGAGGTCCTTGTACGCGATTTTCATGTTTTGGGGACCAAGTTAACACCTCCCCAAGGCTTCTAATCAGCTTATAACATTTGTATGGCTATGATTCTTGCTTGGAGACCACAAAAACAAGTGTCATGATCTTGTAAGTTTGCAACTAGTATAAATAGGCATACCCTCATTCCATTTTCCTCACATTTTATCTGAGAATTCTCTAAGTTGTTTTGATTATTCACTACATACCTGAGAATACTTGGTATCAAATCTCTTTGGACCCTTTGTAAGTCCTCTTTCATTCTTTTATTGCTTTCCTAGCTTAAAAGTCAAACAGTGTTTGACTTTCAGCTTTGACCAATCAATGGTCAACGAGAAGTTCGTTTGAACTTCGCAACGTGAGCGTAATCACGATGGTTATAGTCCCTAGTGACTATACCTACTGATTACCACGTTGACTAGGCATAGTGACGAGTCGTAGTTTCGGTCAAAATGAGCATTTAAGCGTATTTTGCAACTAAACTACTCTTGGTATCAAAACACTTTGTTTTGATATCAAAACTTGTTTTCTAACTTAGTTAAGCATGTTTTAACATGCTTAGCTCGTCACTTTTAGTTTAGTGCTTGTCTAGAGTCGTAAGTCAAGCGGTCTAAACCACCGCTTAGACTTTCAAACTCGACCCGTTTGGTCGATCATTAGGATCTGACCAAGCATGTTTAGTGACTGTAGGATCGTGAAACGACCTAACGAGTCGATCAGAAGAGTGCTCAGACAGAATCAGAGGCGGAATTCATTAATTCTGTCTTTGTTTAGCTTGTATAACACTAGAATCACTATTAGCTGTCTCTTGTATTGCTCAAAACACGATTACAAAGCTGGAGACACTTCGACAGCACCTCGGCGTCGGAAACAAGAACTCTAAAACTGATTACGCTTGAGTAGGTATTTATAGGCATGTGATTTCGCTTGAACATGCTTCAAGCGAAATGACATTCTCAAGCGAAACATCATTCAAGCGAAATTACATTCAAGATTTCGCTTGAACTTGTCCACCTGATCTCGCTTGAAATGACTCTGTGTCATTCAAGCAGAATCACCTATATTCCCATTTCTCGTTTTTCGTGCTCTAATCTATCAGTTCTAATCTAAGACTCGAACAAAGATGAAGTCGACAGACAACTGCACCAACAGACTCCCCCTTGAATGTTGACGGAATCCTCAGTGAGAGTCTTCAACATAACGACTCTTCAATCTTAATTGGTCTTCTTCAGGAATTTCTCCCGGAATCATGTACCCGGATCTTTTCTCTAGCTCTAACCTCGTCAGACTCCCCCTTTCATCAAGCTGGGATTTTCAGTCTGGAATTAGCTATCGCCTTTTAAATCAAATCCTGGCTTTTATCTGTTCAGTTCAACACCTACACAATTCTCAACAAAACATAAGTTTTTACTTAAATCAATAAGAAAAACTTACTACAAATAGTTACATCAAGTTCAAATTAATGACCCTGATTAACTAATCTCAACTACATTCTTAAAACAAAATTTTTCAATTCAGTATACACACTCCCCAAACAGTTCATCTTGTTTAGCACTTGGAATTTTGAAAATCAGCTCTTCAACATCAGTTGTCGAAAATATTTTTGTATTTTTTTCAAAAATTATGCTAAAACACTAGAAATAACAATATAGAAATGCAATAAAGAAATATTTAAAAACAATATTTTTGTGAGTTTGTGTAAGAGGATCATATCAGTTTATGTGACCAATCACTAGCTGTCACACCCTGTCTTTTGCGGAAGCGTATGATGTGTGACTAGCTTGTTATCATTGCATTCAATCGTAATAAACAACTACATGATCAAAACGATGTTCATCCATTCATGAAAATTTGAGTATTACAAACACTTGTTATTTAAGTTTTCAAAATACGACCTTTGACAATGTTACAATTCAACAAAATTGGATGACATCTAAACTTGTAGTCTACTTCTAGTTACGACACTTGCGCCCAAGATCCATCATGTCACCTGAAATACATGTAATTTTGGAAAACATTAACATAAAGTTGAGCGAGTTCATGCGTTTTTGTATTTCACGTTTTTATACTTTGTATGAAAACATAGTATTTGTCATGTATAATTCAAGTCTTTCTTGAGTACCCCACGTACTCAAGTATAATTCCCGTTTTCTTGAGTACCCCACGTACTCAAGTATCATTCAAGTTTTCTTGTGTACCCCACATTTTAAATGATTGTTTATACAAGGACATTAAGGCATGTGAGGACATAGGGAGCATTAGTATATTCTCCTTTAAGGCATGTGAGGACATAGGGAGCATTAGTATTTTCTCCTTTAACTGTGTCGATTACCCTCGACTGTGTCGATTAACCTCGACTGCGTCAATTTCCCTTGACTGTGTCGATTTCCCTCGACTGTGTCGATTAACCTCGACTGTGTCGATTTCCCTCGACTGGGACACCGAAGCACTCAAGAGGTCACATAAGGACCATGAGTGGGGCTCGGCCGTACCCGTTAGATCTAACCCTCGTCCCTAATTAAGTATTAATGGCATCTCAATATCTAGTTTAAGCTCACATGATCTAGTATTTTCTAGGCTTTTCTTAAAGCTCATCATATTGCACTCACCACGAGTGCTTCTCGTATTCTCAAATCATATTGCACTCGGTTCTCGTTCTCACCAAGAGTGCTTCTTGTATTTTTACCCTTTGTAAAAATTATAATATTTGTAACATGTATTTCACCCCCGAGAGTTATAAAACCAAAAACAGTTAGAGAAAAGGGGGAGCATGAACTCACAACTTTGCGTTCCTGCGTCGTAAACTTCACCGGATTTGCTTATCTAGCGTCGTGACCTATACGTGTTTTCTTAACGTTAGTCACTAGACTTGTATCGCACAAGTACAGTCACTATCTCTTGTGTACGTATTCTTGTGTTAAAAATAACTTATATTTTTTACTAAGTGTCTTACTTATATTATTTTCTCAAAAATTAATATAAGTATCTCGTGTTTTGCACTTTGCACCCGAATTATGTATCTTGTATGTTGTATGTGTATTTTTATGTTTATACCCCTCATGAGTATTTAGTGTATTTTTAAGTCTTAATACACTAGCACGTATAACACATACTATATACACTTAGCATAAAAGTTGGTGATAAAATAATATATATTTTTCTCTCAAAAATATACATACTTATATCCATTTTTATTCTTGAAGAAATCCTCATTTCTTATCACCAAAAATTAGGGAAACCTTGGTAATACTTTAAATACATTTTTAGGGAATAAGTTTCCCAAAAACTTATATTTTTCTAAGTGTCAAAATTTATAAAAATTTTGACAGAGTTTCCCCTAAAAATGGAGGTTTCCCATGTTTTCAAAACATGTGTTTATTTTCTTTTAAATCGTCAACAATCATCAACAACAATTATCAACAATAATCATCAACAACAATCACTAATTTCTCCATTTCATGAACTTGAATATTTACAAAAATGTGTAGTAATTTACTAGCACATTTAGTAAGCCTTGTTATCTTTAAAAATAAGTTTAATTTCTTAAAAACTTTATTTTTAAAGAATATGAAGTTTCACAACTTCTAGTCGGTTTTTACGAAAATTATTTCTTTGTTAAAACTTTTGTTACACAAGTGTCCACACACTTGTTTGTTCATAAAAACACCTCTACTTCATGAAAGATCTGGTTTTAAAACATGGTTTTGTCTTACAGTTGGTCTTTCGAAAATACCACTTGTAGATCTTTAGATCTACTAGTTTAGAACTCCATTTCATAAGATAAATTGTTTTTACACAAGTTCATGTTTAATAGTAGTAGTGTTCATCATCTAGTCCTTTTTATACTTTAACATACACTAGCTCATGCTCTAAGAACATAACCTAGCCGGGTTAGATGACGATCCGAACTACTACTAGCATTAAACAACACAAAATAATCATCACAAAACAAGTTTAACAAGTTTTACACAATTATCCATCTATTAACCATCATATTCATCACTTTAATAGACTTTTAGTTGGTGATTTAGTATGTTCATGATTTTCAACCGACAAATCTCTTATTAACCACTCTAGACAAGATAAAGAAGGTGTTTTAGAACACATACCACTAGCTCAAGGCTAGGGAAGTTCAAGAGTGCAAATGAGGTGGATAAAAGCAAATGGTGAAGGTCCTTCAAGTTCCGTGAGCACCGATCCTCGTTAGCGACCTTCTTACACCATAATATCACCTTAGAATGGATGAGTGTGGATCGAAAATTGATGTGTGGGGAGGGGGTGCTTGAGCCGTAGCCTTGAGGGAAGAAGGAGAAGAAAGTTGTTGTTTGTTGTGTGAATGATGGGATGAAGAAGATCTTGTGGTTTAATATAAAATCCTCTAACATGGCATTATCCTCTAGTCAATGTATCTTCAAGATATCACACATGATCTATTTTTTTAATTCAAGGAAATCAAGGGGGTGTACCCCTTGTCTAGGGCCGGTTATGGGGGGTTTGGGCATCTAGTTTGATTTCAAGTGGAAGTTACAAGCTCTAGTTACATGTTAAGTGTTAGATTTAGTGTTAAGTGTGTTATGAAATATATAGTGTGTTAGGGTGTTCGGGGACCCTAACTACATTAGAAAAATAAAAACAATGCTTCTAGCATTATTTTGGTGTTCCGGGTAATATCCGGTTGTGCGGTTAGACACAGGTTCGTTAAAGTGCTAAATCACACTTTTTAGTGTCTTTTAAGTACCCTTCTTGTACCCTTTCAATTCCCAACACTTAGGGAAATATTCTGGATGATAAAACGAAATTTCTGCATAATATTCATGTGTTTAAATGCTGAATTGAGCTGAATTATCTAAAATTCTGCACTTAAAGTGCGTTTCGGGTGCTTTTTAGTGCTTATTTCTGCTTTCGCAATGTCTATAAATTAAACCCTTATATGTACTCTTGGGTTTTAATGTACTTTTGTCATCGGACCTACACCTAGGCCTCAATTCTAATGTCTGACTGCTTTCTGCAGTTCTGTTGACACAGTGTGTCTTACCGGTGAGTTTACTAATATTTTTGACGTAACGCTATCATAACGTAATTCTTGTAGCATATATCATGCATGAATTCACTTGTATGGAATTCAGAAATTTATTTGTCTGGTAAACCAGATCATGCACAATCATTTAAGCATAAATTACTGTTCATTTCGTGTACGGAATGTACGGAAAAGTGACGGTTGTCACACTAGCACCGTTAAGCTTTAAACATTTTCAGTTCTAAACGATTCACATAGATTGACGATATTGCTGTCCACTTAAACTCAATCTAAAAACTTTCGAAATGCTTACCGATACGTTAAGGTATATTAATTTTGCACTAAGTTCTTATGGACCCCACGATCTCAGCATATCCCCTCATCATGCAATACACAAACTCAAATAATGCCTTTAAACTTTTATCAACTGTGATTTGTGCGAAAACAAAGCAGAATGTTTAAACATTAACAATCAGATCGATACTTCCGTATACGCAGAGAAAGTCCAATGTTTAAACAAAATAAGAAAATAAAAATAAGTTGAAGTTGTTTAGGCTTTAACCCCCAGGTCGATACTTCCGTATACGCAGAGGAGGTCCAAAGCTTAAACGAAACACCAAAGAAAATAAAGCAGAACGTTTAGGCAATAACATCCAGGTCGATACTCACGTATACGCAGAGGATGTCCAATGCTTAAACAAAATAAAGAAATAAAACAAGTTTAAATCTTTGCAAAATAAAATGCACAATCACAACAACTTTTCAGCAAAGTTGTGAAAGTTCACAAACTTAACCAGTTTTATGTCTTTCGACAATCAGCGATTACTGAGTAGGCACACAGTCAAGAAGGACAAAACTAAGTACTATGCTTTTGACCATGTTTCCCACTAGAACTAGGCTTTTTCATTTATGTTTGTATCGTTATCGCAAATCTACTAGTCTAGCTGAGCCTACCGTCACATCTTTAGTGAGATCGTTTATCACATTTTATCATTCCATTTCTTTAGCATGCTGTGACAGTCCAGCTGATCTACTATCATTTCCTCTTTTTTACAACAAAACTCATTTTTGCATTTTTCAATGTTTTTGACATTTTCAAATTTTTTTATTTTTTTTTATTTTTACTCCCCCTAAAATCAAAATATATCTCAATTTTGATTTTTTGGGAAAATTTGAAAATGAACTTTACAAAGAAAGGTGACAACATGATGAGAATTACTTCAATTCTCCATTCACTTGGCTTAAACAATCAGAACTCCCCCTGACAACAAAACATTTTCCCATAGTGATTTCAAAACACTTAAGTTTGTTTTAATCAAAATGGTTTTTCCAAAAAGTAAGTTTTGTGAGTCATTTCTCAAACATGGGGATATTTCATCACCTTGTTAACATTTCCAGATTTTTCAACATAATCTCTTGTAGAAAATCAAGTACAACTTAACGTCCCTGATTTACCACTTGTAAGTCGAAATATCACTTTCATGAATTTCTCAAGAAATGTGCCGATTCCTGCTCCACTCTTACCAACCTGGGAGCTCCGGCAAGTCAGGTTTTTCATTTAAACAGACTTACCCAAGCCTGACGGTCCTTGGGTGATTTTGAATTCTTGTTTAACAATGGTGGAAAATTTGCATCATCCATTGTTAGACCAGAATTCTCATTTTTTACCTCAACACACGGCTCTTCTGGCTTTACCACACCAGATTCATCGCCTGATCGTGGCTTGTCTGACTTTAACGAGTCAGATTCATTGCCAACAACTGGCTCCTTTGTTTCCGGAGAAACAAATTCATCACCAGGAAGTAGATTCTCCACTTTCTTTGATTTCCCTTTCGTCCTCAGATTTGTATCTGATGAATCCGTTTTGCTAGACTTGTCATTCTTTGGAGAGCAAGATGATTTATCAGAACTGTTATTCGCTTTAACGGCTGAATCCGAGGACAAAATCCTTTCGAGATATTCTCTCGCTTTCTTCCTCTTCTTCCTCAGTCTCTCTTTCTGCCCTTGTGAAAGCTTAACTTTCTTTTCTTGAACTTTCTGTTCTTTGGGCTTTTCTTCGACTTTGACTGATTTCTTTGCCAATTTTTGAGCATCAGCCCTCGATCTTCTCTTTGATCTCATTGGGCAATCTCTGGCAATGTGACCTTTGAAATGGCATTCAAAGCATCTTCTCGTCTCAAAACTCCAACTTTGGCAGTTAACAGCCATGTGTCCTTGATAACCGCATCTGAAACACACTCTGTTATCGTACCAATCACCATCTTCAGTCCAAACATTCAGATCATAGCACTGTTTGGCTTGGTGATAATCCTTGCTCCTCTTGTTTGCTGGATTTGGCTTTTGAGCACTGTGGTAAAACCTGTACCACTTATTACCAACAGTTTTTGAGTTTTGATTTTCCAATTTTTGTGATTTTTTTATCATGATTGGATGATTGAACTGATGAGCTTTTATTTTCTTTTTGAATATTTTTCGGCTTTTTATCCTTTTGTTTTTGTTCCACATTCTTCTTTACAGGTTTTTGCGTTGAGCATTCACCTTTCTCAGTAGAATGTAAAATGGTTTCTTTAAACATTTCATTTAATTTCAAAAATATTTTTCTTTTTTCAACTTCATCATCAGTTTTTTCATCACAATCTTCAACTTTGACTTTGTCAAAGTTTGTGACGTTGTCACTTATTGGAACAGAATTGATCGGTTTTGGACATGGATAATCTGGTGTTATGACGAAGTCTCAAAACCTCTCAATTTCTCTTCAAGCTCTTTGATTTTAATCCGAGCTTTTTCAGCTTCTTTTTCAAGTCGAATAATTGTCTGAATATGAGAATTTATTGCATTTTGCTTTTCAAGATTATTTTTAAAAATAGCAGATTTCTCATCTTCTAAAATCTTCATTTGACTTTGAAAATCTTTTTCAAATTTTAATTTTAAATTTTTAATTTTCAAACTCTTTTTCCTTTTCTTTCAAAATCTTGTTTTCCAATGTCAAACTGTTCAAATTACTTAACAGTTTGTCATTTTCAGATTTCAACTTCTCACAATTTTCCTCCATTTCAAGAATCTGTTTAACATCTGATTTCATCTCATTCTTCAATTTTTTTATCTCCAATGTCAAACTTTCTGCATCTTTCAAGACTTTGTCATTGTCAGCTTTAAATTTGTCACATTTAAAGCACACTAAATCAGAATTCGAAGATCCAAGCTTCACAGATTCTTCATTCTTTGAAATTTCCTTTGTTTCCATCTTGTATGTTCCTGCACAAAAGAGTTTAACGAAATCAAAAGGATTCATATTTTCGTCGATATAATATTTCCTTCTAATATCATATTTCAAAATACTCTTTGTTGCAAGACACACAAGAATTCTTTTATCTTTTTCAGCAATTACATCCAAATCCATTTTTTGTAAATTCTTTTCCACTTCATTCATCAATTCCTTCCTTTTTTATATTCCTTACGAAACTCTGCATTAACCTCATTGAAGAACTGTTTTGGATAAAGTTCTGGAAAATATCTTTTCTTTTTAGTTCAATCAAGAATTCATCCCATTTAACAGGTAATGCATCTGCCAATTTCGATATCAGATCATCATTTGATAATCTAATATCATTTTTCCTCAAATTTGTTGTTACAATTTCAAAACGTCTTTCCAAATCATCCGATGTTTCATCTTTACGACACAAAAAATGTTCAAAACTTTTAACCCAAGTACTCACCTTTACATTTCTATAACAGTCATCCAAATTTCTCACATACCAACTATTTAAACTTTCAATATAATCGTTTTCTTTTTCATCAAACATCATTGCCATTTTTCAAACAACCCCGACAAATTTCACTCAAAACACACTTTCAAGCGAAACAATGATTTGAAGTGGAATCACCCGTGAAGCGAAATAACCCTGATGCAAAAATATTGATTTCGCTTGAAGTAGTATGCACTCAAGCTAAATATCAACTTGAAGCGAAATAAGGTGTAATTTCAAGCGAAACCTCAATTTCAAGCGAAATGAGGTCAAAAATTCAAGCGAAACCTCATTTTCAAGCGAGATCAAACTGCTAATTTCGCTTGAAATGTGCTGACATCATCAATTCGATCTGATTTTTGCAAAATTGATCAAGTTTTAAGCCGATTTTAAGTCTTATTCTTTCAAGGATTTGTTAATTCAATGTTTCGCACACTATATGTGAGAATCAGTCCATTTTAACCGTGAAAACTTGATTAATTTTGAAAAGAAGATGTAGAAGTTAGAAATTTCTAGCGAAAACGAGCTAAACGGTAAGAACTCTTCCTCCTGAGCTCTCATACCACATGTAGGATCGTGAAACGACCTAAAGAGTCGATCAGAAGAGTGCTCAGACAGAATCAGAGGCGGAATTCATTGATTCTGTCTTTGTTTAGCTTGTATAACACTAGAATCACTATTAACTGTCTCTTGTATTGCTCAAAACACGATTACAAAGCTGGAGACACTTCGACAGCACCTCGGCGTCGGAAACAAGAACTCTACAACTGATTACGCTTGAGTAGGTATTTATAGGCATGTGATTTCGCTTGAACATGCTTCAAGCGAAATGACATTCTCAAGCGAAACATCATTCAAGCGAAATTACATTCAAGATTTCGCTTGAACTTGTCCACCTGATCTCGCTTGAAATAACTCTGTGTCATTCAAGCGGAATCACCTATATTCCCATTTCTCGTTTTTCGTGCTCTAATCTATCAGTTCTAATCTAAGACTCGAACGAAGATGAAGTCGACAGACAACTGCACCAACAGTGACCATAGTTGCATAGGGAATAACCTTCTGAGGTTATACCTTATGGTCACATAGTCTAAGTAGTAGTATGATAGGTAATTTATATGCCTTAGGTAAATGACCAAAACGTCCTTTTCATGCATAATTAGATTTTAAGCATATGTAACCTAAACATTTGTCCGTAACTGATTATGCAACATATTTAAACATGTTTAGGCATATAACACTTGTCATAGGACTAGATAGACGTCTCGAACGCGTTTTACGCGAACGACGCATTAACGTAGCATAAGCTACCTTAATGGGCCGTAACGGGTCGAAAGCACTTACGTTAGGTTTCGATTTAGGATGTAGGCTTTGTTAAACCATATCACATGAGTTCCAACACTCATTTGGTTTACAAGACCTCATTCTATCTGATCTTCTGATTTAGGCGTCTATTGTTTGACTAGTGATTCGATTACTAGGTACTACTTGAATTTCCTTGGTTTGCCTGAGCTTCGCTAAGTTCTTTAGACCAAGGATACCCTTCTATTCAATGTGAGTACATAGTTCCCCTATTTTACTGTTTTTGATTGTTTTGGGGTGATTCATATATATTAAAACGATTTCGATATTTAAACGATGGTTTCAAAAACGACTAAGATGGTTTATACTAAACTAATAACGATTTCGATAATGTGAACGAACTTGTTGGTTGTAGTTACATAACGAATGACATTCATTAGCATTGATCAAGCCGACCAGTATTAGGTTATGGTACCATAGGATCTGATAAATCCCGTCATCGTACTACACCCATGGTTATGTGTGGGTTAGGTAGGTAACGACCGAATCTGATGATTGTTAATTTACCCTTTGGTGGTTTGTTAATGTGAGAAACGAGATAGTCGAGTCACGAAGGTTTGAATGTTATTAGCGAGATGACCAAAGTAGTTTCACAACTAAAACGAGAATGATTTTATACGAGTTAAACGATTTGGAAACGACTGAAACGAGATAAACGATTTGGTTAAACGATTGGTTTTGGGTAGTGATTAGATAATGGGACAGGTGTAGCTTGATAAAAGCATGGTAGATACGCCGCTGGTACATCTTATATATAAGTGCTTTTATCATATTACATTGTGTGTCATTATTTAGTTCACTTGGGAAACGATTTTTGAAACGATGTCACACAACGAGGTTTTCTAAATGATATAAACCATACGAGTTTTATTAACGAGATTTTGCGAGATGTTTTACGAATTGGTTTACTAAAACAAATGTTTTGGGGTTAAGAATCATGGCTATGAGATTTTATAAACTATAACCAACTTTATTTGAGTTGGTTATCTATGTTGAAATACACTTTTCAAAACGAGATTTGTACTTGTGACTCTTGTAGTCTAATGAGGTACTGCAACATATAAACGCGAGCCATGAATCCGATACTCTCATAAAACCTATGTACTCACCAGCATTTTTTTGCTGACTTTTTTTTTACATATGTTTCAGGTGGTGTTGCATGATGTCGGTTGCTAGGATGCATGTTCATATAGGATCTGGACAAGGCCTTAGTGACTCAATAACGATGATAGACGATGTTTAATTTATTTGTTTGGTTTAAAGACAATGTACATTACTTAATACATCAATAAAACGAAACTTTTAATTACCATGGTTGTGAAACGATGATTCTGTTACAACACTCCCCGACGTTTCCGCCATGATTTGTTGTTTTACGTGGTCGGGGTGTGACAAAAAAGTTGGTATCAGAGCCAATGGTTATAGGGAATTAGGTTATTAGCAACGCTTTGACCTAGACCATAACTTTCTAGGATCCTAACGCAAGCTATCTTGCGTTTAGATTTTAAAACAATACCGTCACCTATCCTTAGGTGATAACCACAACGAGAACACAATAACAAATCCGCTTCGAAAATTAATCATCTATCCTTGGATGATTGATTGTAAGGTTTTGGAACCCTTCCAATTTGATTCATTTTCGGCTTTATGCCCTCTGAATTTTCAAAATCTCGTCAAAGTTTGGGTCTAAATAATGTGAACACGTGCAAACTGGAAGAGTGAATGCCTGTACCCTGATTTTTCTGTCTAAGGCTAGAGTGTTCGTACAAATCCACAGTATCGGACCAGTCACTCTTACCTGGGAAATCTTGGGGTGAGTGTTCACTCATAGGCGAGCATGCCTTCAGTGATACATTATATTGACCCATTTTCTTTGATTAGTCACTGCGTGTCGTTTGTTTGTTCGAGGTAACGAACAAATGATCGCCTTCCTTGTGTTATGTCGATGTTGTCAATACCTCTTTTTTTTCCAATTGTCGATCTCACTCGATTCCCCTGTTTCCTTGTTAGACAATGCCTCCTCGACGTGATGCTCAACCTTTGACTGCTGAAGAAGTCGTAGCCCTTGTTGCTCAACAAATGGCTGCAGTAATTCCAGGCATGGTAACCCAGATCCACGAGTTATACAACAACAATAATGCACAGTGTAACTTCAAAACATTCAATTTTGCTAAGTGTGACACCTGTGTCACTTCAACCATCAAACAAATGCCAAACCAATGAAATATTGTATTTCATACTTGGGATTTGTAAAAATATGTGTATCGTTTGCACATATCAACTCTTGTTCGATTTTAAGCTTTAAATCGCTTTCTGGAGGGTTATACGCGCTTTGATGCGTAAATATAACCAGTTTATTCCAACGAACACTCCAGAATAGTTAAATAGGCTTAACATACCTTAAATAACCTTTACATAACTTAGAAATAAGTTTTGAAGGCTTTGGTATGGCAAAAACAAGTTAATTCGCTTACATGGACTAAACTTGACAAACTGCGAAAGTATGCCAATTTGAACTGTAACAGACATTCTGGAACATGACCATAAGTTAAACACACCTTAAATATCCTTTATATAGCTTAGAAATAGGCTTTGAGGGGTTCAGTGTGCTAAAATAAACTTTTGGGTCATTCAGGGACTAAAAGTGTCAAAAAGTGCATAAGTTTGCATTTTCGCGCATAACTTACGTTCTGAATACATCCGGACATCCAAAAATTTATGTAAGCACTAAAATATTTTATTTTAGTGTTTGGCATAAGAAAAATCCATTCGTCACGCCATTTGGATCATTTTTCGCGCTTATGCGCATTCCGTCGTAATTAAGCGAACATCGCGTTCGTACGACCAAACGAACCAACATTCGACATATTTTTGAGCACGTTTCATGTCCACAATTTTTAGGCATCATTTTAGGGCCTTAACGTTGGCTTAACGGGCCTTAAACGGGTCGGAAATGGCCTTAAACCACAACAGGGACCTAAACTGTCATTTCTGAAAGTTATTTCTGATCAGGACACCCAGGCGGCCCGCGTAAGCCCAGGGTGATCCTTTACGCGGCCCGCGTCAGGCACCTAGACCAGATTCAATGTATTAATAGCCTGTTAACAGCCCTTCAAACACCCCAAAGGCCAATGCCACATGTCAAACTCTTGTGGTGGGGGCAAAATGAGTTACCACAACATTCCGACAAGTGTACGGGTGAGATCAAGGCACGTTATCCAAGAAATGATCCTAACGGTGAACCGAAATCTATAAATACCCATCCATCCCCATTGCAAAACCCACAAGAATCTGATTTGAGAAGCTCTAAGTTGAAACCATTGTTTCATACCTGAGCTACTTGAATCAAGATTAGCATTCGAGGACCCTTTTATTGCTTTTCGAGTCCGAAAGTCAAACTTTCTTTGACTTTCTGCATTGACCAGTTTATGGTCAACGCGAAGTTCGTTTGAACTTCGCAACGTGAGCGTAATCACGATGCTTATAGTCCCTTGTGACTATGCCTACTGATTACCACGTTGTCTAGGGTCGTAAGGGTAAGCGATCTAATAAATCGCTTATACCTTCGAGCCCGACCCATTTGGTCGATCATTAGGATCCAACCAAACACATTAGGTGACCATAGTGTATATAGGGAATAACCTTCCGAGGTTATACCTTATGGTCGCTTCGTTTAAGTAGTTGTATGATAGGTAGTTTATATGCCTTAGGTAAATTACCAAAATACCCCTTTGATGCCAAAATTCATTTTAAACGTATGTAACATAACTTTTGACATCTAAACTGATTTGACAACAATATTAGACATGTTAAGGCATATGTTACTTGTCATAGGACTAGTTAAGCGGTCCAAACGCGTTTCACGCGAACGACGCGTTAAAGTAGCATAAGCTACCTAAACGGGTCGTAATGGGTCGTAAGCACTTAGGCTAGGTTTCATTTAGTATGTAGACTTTGTTAAACCATACTACATGAGTTCCATACTCATTTGGTTTACAAGCCCTCATTCTATCCGATCCTCCGATATAGGTCCGGTTTATTAACATAGTTACCTATATTAGGTGCCGTTTGATTCCGTGATCTCTAGCATTGCTTGGTGGTTATCTTAGGACTTCTGAGCAATCTCAAGTGAGTACATAGTTCCCCTCTTTTACTGTTTTCAAACTGTTTTGGGGTGAAGCATGTGTACCTATCTGTTATTTTTATGTTTTCCAAAAGTATAATTGATTATACATCTTAGTACTTATCTGTTGACAAACTGAATGACTATCTATGGTTTAAACACTGATTTTTCAAAGACTATAACATAAATTGTTGAATTGTACTTATTTTGTTCACCAGACCGGTTGTTAGTATGATATAGCGCTATAGGATTAGACACCCCATTCCTGTTGTCATGGAATGTCTGAAACCAATTTGTTTCTCCATCCAAATAGGGATTGCCTTTGTGGTATCCTTATAGTCTCAAAGGTGTAGTTTGATGCACTAGGTCTGAATGAATTCTTAAATCACACCTTTAAAGTATATTTTGATAGACTCCCAAAAGTATAGTTTGATATACTCTCATGTGTGGTATTGTACAGAACCAACATATATATTTTATCAACAAACTAAAACATATTTTTATATGTTATTTATAAAACCCAAAGCATATTTTGATATGTTATTTATGAAACCAAAACATAGTTAAATATGTTAT
The DNA here is from genome assembly GCA_030545235.1 of Helianthus tuberosus. NCBI lineage: Eukaryota > Viridiplantae > Streptophyta > Magnoliopsida > Asterales > Asteraceae > Helianthus > Helianthus tuberosus. The sequence continues at coordinate 103,588,461 of CM060424.1, read as the reverse complement.
TTACAAATCCAAAGTATACTTTTAATATGCTACTATAAGGTTATTCGTTTAAACTTACATTATTTTACAAAGCATAACTTTTGATTTATTCAAACACTTTGTTTTGTACATTTTTACTTATGGTTTAAGAAATCTCATTTTACTTAACATACATAACTTTTGTTTACACATTACATGGTTTACATTTAACTTGAGTAATACAATAACATTGGACTATTGGTTTAAACATGAACATTCTATATTGGTGGTTTGGTTTGAGTAAGTAACTTAAGTAACGAGGCGTGTGTAATATGATACAAGCATGGTGGATACGCCGCTGGTACTTCCTATATATAAGTGTTTGTATGGTATTACATATCGTAGCGTTATTTGAATCATTTCAATTTAAGTCATATAACATTTTATACAAATAACATACTTTTCATAAGACATTGTTTTACAATAACTTATCTTATACAAATTCATTTTTACTTGGTTATTCAATTAACCTTACATTACTCTTTTACGTATCATCTACTTTATCATCACTTTTCGAATGATTTATAAAACAAAACATTTTACAAGGATCATGACTGACTTTCACTAAACAGCTCTTTCTAAACTTATAAGTCATGTATCCTATATTCACAAAACCTATGTATCTCACAGGCATTTTTATGCTAACGTACCTATTTTTACACATGTTTCAGGTGCTGTCTTGAGATGATTGTTGATACATGCTACATTTAGGATGGACTCGTGCCTTAGCGACTTTAAAACTTGGAAGATCATAGTTGTACTTATTTGATTGTATTAAAACAAGGAGTTCATTTATTCAATAAAACAAAATTATTTATTCCATGGTTACGAAACAATGATTCTGTTACAACACTCCCCGACGTTTCCGCCACGTTTTGTTGTTTTACGTGGTCGGGGTGTGACAGAAAAGTTGGTATCAGAGCCAATGGTTATAGGGAATTAGGTTATTAGTAATGCTTTGACCTAGACTATAACCTTCCTAGGACCCTAACGCAAGTTTTCTTGTGTTTAGTTTTAAAACAATACTGTCACTTATTCTTAGGTGACAACCACAATAAGAACACAAATTTCAATCCTGCTTTGAAAACTAATCATCTGTTCTAGGATGATTGATTGTAAGGTTTTGAACCCTCTAAGTTTTCGAAATTCCGTCAAAGTTTGGTCTAAATAATGTGAACACGTGCAAACTGGAAGGGTGGGTACCTGTAGCCTGAGTTTTCTGTCTAAGGCTAGAGTGTTCGTACAAATCCACATAATCGGACCAGTCACTCTTACCTGGGAACTCTTGGGGTGAGTGTCCACTTATAGGCAAGCATGTCTTCGCGATACATTATTTTTGACCTATTTACTTTGATTAATCACCGGGGTCGTTTGTTGCTTTGTAGTAACAAACAAATGACCACTATCCTTGCTTTTATCAGATTTGTTTCATCTTATTCTTTTCGTCTAATTCCCTCACTTGTTTCCTTTCATGTTTCCTCTTTTAGAATGCCTCCTCGACGCGACAATCAGATGGCGAATGCCGAACTGGCAGAAATCATCGCGCAGCAAATGGCTGTTGCCTTCCCAAATCTTTATGCTCAAATGATTCAAGCCATCAATAACAACAATGCTCCATGCAATTTCAAGAATTTTAACTCGGCTAAACCGCTCAAGTTTAGTGGTTCTGAGGGAGCAACTGGGCTTCTTCAATGTTTCAAGAGCATTGAGAATACTTTCCGTCATGTTCAATGTCCTGAAAATCGCAATGTCGAGTTTTCTTCGAGTGTGTTTCAGAAGAGGGCTCTTACGTGGTGGAACGGGGTTATGAGAGACCGCGGTGCTGAGTTTGCATTAGCACAGACTTGGGCTGAGCTTAGGGCTCTTATGATGAAGGAATTATGTCCTCGTCATGAGCTAAGGGCTCTAGAAAGGGAATTTGATGATTTAAAGCAAGACAGTGGGGAACATCGAGCCTATACTGACCGCTTTGAGGAATTAAGCTTGTTATGCCCTACTATGTTTACGGCTTTGGATAAGGCGATTGAGAAATACATTGATGGTCTTCCTGACGTAGTTCAGGATATTGTTACTGGCAGCAACCCTACTACTGTCAGACAAGCCATTGAATTGTCTGCCACTCTGACTGAATCCCATATCAGGAAGCGCAAACTGTTTCGGAAAGGCGACTCAAGACCATCTGACAAGACTGCTCAAGTGGAACCAAAGGAAGAAAATGCTGAGGTGTCCAAGAAGAAGAAGCGCAAAGCCTCTCAAAACTACGCTGTAAGTGCTCAAGACAAACAGGTTGCACCAAACCAAACCAACCAGCACAACCTCGCAAAAGGCAAAACTATGTTGGTACCGCACCTTTGTGCAACAAGTGCAACCGTCATCATCTAGAGCAAGAGCAGTGTCACAAATGTACCCATTGTGGGCGGTTTGGCCATTTGATCAATGTTTGTCGTTATGCAAATCAAGCTGCTGCAAACCCTGCTGCTGTTCAAGCACGGTTCCCTTCGGGGTCATGTTATAACTGTGGTGACCTTACCCACTACAGGAATAATTGCCCAAGACTTGTTAACATACCTCCAGCGCGTGGACGAGTGTTTAACATCAATGAGGCAAACATGAACAATGATGCAGCAGTGAACAATTAGTGTTTTGTATTTCCTTGGTTGTTATCTTTTGACACTTCAAGACAATTCGGTTGTTACATAAATAAAGATTTGTTGTTTTTATTTCTGCAAAATTTATGCGTTTGTGTGAATGCTTGATACAACCTTATGATGTCAACCCAAAGACAAACTACTTGTGTGGTTCTGTCATTTTATGATCACTTGTGATCTCCCCAAGAACCTTAAACACTCGTTTCTTTTAAGAAACAAAGCCAAACTCTTTTTGAAAATCCTTCTATCTTTATAGATGGATCCTTGAAAAATATTAAAGTGCCAAATAAAAATCCACTGATTGGATTCCTGGTGTGCTTTAATTATCCATGCCCAAAGATAACGAATTAAAGAATCAAATTAACTAATTTTGTGCTTATGTGTTTTCTTACATGTTTTGTGGTTGTATGTGATCCATCCAAATCCTCGTAGAGTCTTTCATATCTCATACGAGAGATTCATAATAGGATATCCAAAGATACTATCTTAAATCCTTAATGGACTTCAACATTGTAGTTAAGTCCCTTGGGTTATGAAGTACTATTTTATAATTGGACCTCTTGAATGGTCTGGTTAAACAGTTTGATTTTGAAAATCTGATTAGAAATATCATGTGATGATATAATTAAAAAGATCCCTTAAGTGGTCTATTTAAGGAGATCATACGACGGTCTAGTTAAGAAGATCATGTGTTGATCTAGTTAAAAAGATTGTTCGTTGATCTAGTTGAAAAGATCCTTTGGTGGTCTAGTCAGGTCGCTTCATGTTTATTCAATTGATTTTTTTTCTCTACGCATTATGAAATGAACTGTGCGGACTGTGCAAGGGATTACGTAATTATGGAGGCCTACATAACTATGGAAATTCAGTGCACCAAAACCACAGGAAGCTTTGTCATGTGTTAAGACCTATAGTGACAAGAATAATGATACGGGAGAAGTCTTGGACCTTGACCGATGTCATTTTATCTTACACTCCCCAATTCTGATTTCAAGCACACACAAGTTTCCTATGATAAGTCATCATAAGAAACGTTCTTCTGTCCGTAGTTCAAAATTCCATGTTTTACTACTACAAGAAATTCACTTTGAGGGTTAAAAAATTCGCTAAGAGACCTAACATGGCCCAGAGTTTTACTTAAGGGTTCAATGGATCTATTAGAAAGTGAAACCGTCACAGCTATCTTCACAAGTTTCCTCTAGAATTAAATTTCGGGACGAAATTTCCTAAAGTAGGGGAGACTGTGACACCTGTGTCACTTCAACCATAAAACAAATGCCAAACCAATGAAATATTGTATTTCATACTTGGGATTTGTAAAAATATGTGTATCGTTTGCACATATCAACTCTTGTTCGATTTTAAGATTTAAATCGCTTTCTGGAGGGTTATACGCGCTCTGATGCGTAAATATAACCAGTTTAATCCAACGAACACTCCGTAATAGTGAAATAGGCTTAACATACCTTAAATAACCTTTACATAACTTAGAAATAAGTTTTGAAGGCTTTGGTATGGCAAAAACAAGTTAATTCGCTTACAGGGACTAAACTTGACAAACTGCGAAAGTATGCCAATTTGAACTGTAACAGACATTCTAAAACATGACCATAAGTTAAACACACCTTAAATATCCTTTATATAGCTTAGAAATAGGCTTTGAGGGGTTCAGTGTGCTAAAATAAACTTTTGGGACATTCAGGGACTAAAAGTGTCAAAAAGTGCATAAGTTTGCATTTTCGCGCATAACTTACGTTCTGAATACATCCGGACATCCAAAAATTTATGTAAGCACTCAAATATTTTATTTTAGTGTTTGACATAAGAAAAATCCATTCGTCACGCCATTTGGATCGTTTTTCGCGCTTATGCGCATTCCGTCGTAATTAAGCGAACATCGCGTTCGTACGACCAAACGAAACAACATCCGACATATTTTTGAGCACGTTTCATGTCCACAATGTTTAGGCATCATTTTAGGGCCTTAACGTTGGCTTAACGGGCCTTAAACGTGTCGGAAATGGCCTTAAACCACAACAGGGACCTAAACTGTCATTTCTGAAAGTTATTTCTGATCAGGACACCCAGGCGGCCCGCGTAAGCCCAGGGTGATCCTTTACGCGGCCCGCGTCAGGCTCCCAGAACAGATTCAATGTATTAACAGCCTGTTAACAGCCCTTCAAACACCCCAAAGGCCAATGCCACATGTCAAACTCTTGTGGTGGGGGCAAAATGAGTTACCACAACATTCCGACAAGTGTACGGGTGAGATCAAGGCACGTTATCCAAGAAACGATCCTAACGGTGAACCGAAATTTATAAATACCCATCCATCCCCATTTCAAAACCCACAAGAATCTGATTTGAGAAGCTCTAAGTTGAAACCATTGTTTCATACCTGAGCTACTTGAATCAAGATTAGCATTCGGGGACCCTTTGTAAGTATTCCTTCGTTCTCTTATTGCTTTTCGAGTCTGAAAGTCAAACTTTGTTGGACTTTCTGCATTGACCAGTTTATGGTCAATGCGAAGTTCGTTTGAACTTCGCAACGTGAGCGTAATCACTATGGTTATAGTCCCTTGTGACTATGCCTACTGATTACCACGTTGTCTAGGGTCGTAAGGGTAAGCGATCTAATAAATCGCTTATACCTTCGAACTCGACCCATTTGGTCGATCATTAGGATCCGACCAAACATATTAGGTGACCATAGTATATAGGGAATAACCTTCCGAGGTTATACCTTATGGTCGCTTCGTTTAAGTAGTTGTATGATAGGTAGTTTATATGCCTTAGGTAAATTACCAAAATACCCCTTTGATGCCAAAATTCATTTTAAACGTATGTAACATAACTTTTGACATCTAAACTGATTTGACAACAATATTAGACATGTTAAGGCATATGTTACTTGTCATAGGACTAGTTAAGCGGTCCGAACGCGTTTCACGCGAACGACGCGTTAAAGTAGCATAAGCTACCTAAACGGGTCGTAATGGGTCGTAAGCACTTAGGCTAGGTTTCATTTAGTATGTAGACTTTGTTAAACCATACTACATGAGTTCCATACTCATTTGGTTTACGAGCCCTCATTCAATCCGATCCTCCGATATAGGTCCGGTTTATTAACATAGTTACCTATATTAGGTGCCGTTTGATTCCGTGATCTCTAGCATTGCTTGGTGGTTATCTTAGGACTTCTGAGCAATCTCAAGTGAGTACATAGTTCCCCTCTTTTACTGTTTTCAAACTGTTTTGGGGTGAAGCATGTGTACCTATCTGTTATTTTCATGTTTTCCAAAAGTATAATTGATTATACATGTTAGTACTTATCTGTTGACAAACTGAATGATTATCTATGGTTTAAACACTGATTTTTCAAAGACTATAACATAAATTGTTGAATTGTACTTATTTTGTTCACCAGACCGGTTGTTAGTATGATATAGCGCTATAGGATTAGACACCCCATTCCTGTTGTCATGGAATGTCTGAAACCAATTTGTTTCTCCATCCAAATAGGGATTACCTTTGTGGTATCCTTATAGTCTCAAAGGTGTAGTTTGATGCACTAGGTCTGAATGAATTCTTAAATCACACCTTTAAAGTATATTTTGATATACTCCCAAAAGTATAGTTTGATATACTCTCATGTGTGGTATTGTACAGAACCAACATATAAATTTTATCAACAAACTAAAACATATTTTTATATGTTATTTATAAAACCCAAAGCATATTTTGATATGTTATTTATGAAACCAAAACATAGTTTAATATGTTATTTACAAATCCAAAGTATACTTTTAATATGCTACTATAAGGTTATTCGTTTAAACTTACATTATTTTACAAAGCATAACTTTTGATTTATTCAAACACTTTGTTTTGTACATTTTTACTTATGGTTTAAGAAATCTCATTTTACTTACAATACATAACTTTTGTTTACACATTACATGGTTTACATTTAACTTGAGTTATACAATAACATTGGACTATTGGTTTAAACATGAATATTCTATATTGGTGGTTTGGTTTGAGTAAGTAACTTAAGTAACGAGGCGTGTGTAATATGATACAAGCATGGTGGATACGCCGCTGGTACTTTCTATATATAAGTGTTTGTATGGTATTACATATCGTAGGGTTATTTGAATCATTTCAATTTAAGTCATATAACATTTTATACAAATAACATACTTTTCATAGGACATTGTTTTACAACAACTTATCTTATACAAATTCATTTTCACTTGGTTATTCAATTAACCTTACATTACTCTTTTACGTATCATCTACTTTATCATCACTTTTCGAATGATTTATAAAACAAAACATTTTACAAGGATCATGACTGACTTTCACTAAACAACTCTTTCTAAACTTATAAGTCATGTATCCTATATTCACAAAACCTATGTATCTCACAGGCATTTTTACGCTGACGTACCTATTTTTACACATGTTTCAGGTGCTGTCTTGAGATGATTGTTGATACATGCTACATTTAGGATGGACTCGTGCCTTAGCGACTTTAAAACTTGGAAGATCATAGTTGTACTTATTTGATTGTATTAAAACAAGGAGTTCATTTATTAAATAAAACAAAATTATTTATTCCATGGTTACGAAACAATGATTCTGTTACAACACTCCCCGACGTTTCCGCCACGTCTGGTTGTTCTACGTGGTCGGGGTGTGACACTAAGCCATTGAATTTTTCTGGGTCACAAGGAGCAACTGCGCTCCTTCAATGGTTTGAAATTTTGTAAAGCACATTCAGACATGTGCAATATCCGAATGTGCGTAAGGTTGAATTTGCATCAAGTGTGTTCGAGAAACATGCTCTTACATGGTGGAACGGTGTTATGCGCGATAGGGGTGCTGAAGTGGCTTTGGCACAAACTTGGGAAGAGCTCCGAGCTCTCATGATGAGAGAGTTATGTCCCCGTCACGAGATTCGAGCTTTAGAATTAGAATTTGACGATCTGAAACAAGACGGGGGAGAACACCGTGCTTATACGGATCGATATGAGGAGATCAGCTTGTTGTGTCCTACGATGGTTACCCCGTTGGAGAAGGAAATTGAGAGATATATCGATGGGTTACCCGATTCCGTGCAAGACATAGTGACTGGCGGTAATCCTACTACTGTCCGTCAAGCGATTGAGTTGGCTGCTACTCTGACCGAGTCTCAAGTCAGAAAGGGGAAATTGACCCGTAAGGGTGATAAGAAGAAGTCGGCCGATTCTGCACAGGAAAAGGGTAATGGTAAGGGTAAGAAGCAGGGTGAGCCTTCGAAGAAGTCAAGGAAGCGCAAGGCTTCCCAAAACTTTGCAGTTACTGCTCAGAACTCTCAGAACCCGCCAGCCCAACCGCCTGCGAAGAAGCAATATGCTGGTACCACACCTCACTGTGCTCGATGCAACGGTCATCATGTTGCCCAACAGGCCTGTAAACAGTGTATTACGTGTGGTAGACTTGGGCAGCTGGCCAACATTTGTCGTATGGGTCAAAATCAGGCTACCCAGGTTCCAGCTCAAGCTCAAGGGAATGTTGCGAGATTCCCTCCTGGTTCGTGTTTTAATTGCTGAGAAATGGGTCATTTCCGCAACAACTGCCCGAGATTGGTAAATGCGAATCCGAATGGTAACGCGATCGCGAATGTGAATCCCGCTCGTGGACGAGCATTCAATCTGAACGCGAACGAGGCGAGGACGGATAACGAGGTTGTTAACGGTACGTTCCTTGTTAACAATCAACTTGCATCTGTTCTTTTCGATTCTGGTGCCGATAGGAGTTTTGTTTCGTTATCCTTTGAGCCTTTACTTGCGATACCTAGAACTAAACTGAGGAAACCCTTATCTGTCGTAGTTACTACTGGTAAACTTCTTGTTCTCGATTCTGTTCTTCGTGGTTGTCAATTGAACCTCGATAACCATCTTTTTCCTATTGACCTCACGCCGATGCAACTTGGGAGTATCGACATTATCGTGGGGATGGATTGGTTAACCAAACACCACGCTGAGGTGGTTTGTTTCGATAATTCGTATTCCTCTTTCGTCTGGCGATGTTCTGGAAGTTCGTGGTGAGAAACCATCTGGTGGATTGAAACTCATGTCGTGAATAAAAGCCCAAAGTTACTTACGAAAAGGATATGTTGCTTTTCTGGCACATGTCACCGATGAGAAAAGCAAGAGCAAGAGTATTCCGATTGTTCAGGATTATCTAGAGATGTTTCCTGATGAACTGCCTGGTTTGCCTGTAGTTCGTCAAGTCGAGTTTCTTATTGATCTTGTACCCAATGCCAACCCGATTGCGAAAGCACCTTATCGTCTTGCACCGTCAGAGATGCAAGAGTTATCGAAATAGCTTCAAGAGTTATCTGATAAAGGATTCATCCGTCCGAGTTATTCACCTTGGGGAGCTCCTGTCCTCTTTGTGAAAAAGAAAGATGGATCTTTTCGAATGTGTATCGATTATCGTGAGCTTAATAAGCTTACCATCAAGAATCGATATCCCCTACCTCGAATCGATGATGTCTTTGATCAGCTGCAAGGTGCTACCTGTTTTTCCAAGATCGATCTGCGTTCTGGGTATCATCAGCTTCGTGTTCTCGAAGAAGATATTCCCAAAACTGCTTTCCGCATGAGATATGGGCATTACGAGTTCACTGTCATGCCTTTTGGTTTGACAAATGCTCCAGCTATGTTTATGGACTTAATGAATAGGGTCTGTAAACCTTATTTAGACAAGTTCATTATTGTGTTCATCGACGATATTCTTGTTTATTCGAAGTCTCGAGCCGATTACGAGCAACACCTTCGTTTGACTTTGGAACTCTTGAAGAAGGAACAACTTTTTGCTAAATTCTCCAAGTGCGAATTTTGGCTTAAAGAAGTTCAGTTTTTGGGTCATATAGTCAACGAGCAGGGTATTCATGTGGATCCATCCAAAATAGCTGCTATTAAGGGTTGGAATACACCTACGACACCCACAAAGATTCGATCCTTTCTTGGTCTTGCTGGATATTATCATCGTTTTATTTCAAATTTCTTGAAGATTGCGGTTCCACTCACTGCTTTGACTCAGAAGAATAAGCCTTTTGAGTGGGGACCCAAACAACAAGAAGCGTTCTAAACGCTGAAACAGAAGCATTGTGATGCTCATGTTCTATCTCTGCCCGAGGGAAACGATGATTTCGTTGTCTATTGCGATGCATCCAACTTAGGCATTGGTTCTGTTCTCATGCAACGAGGCAAAGTTATCGTCTAGACATCTGAAAGTTCAAGAGAAGAACTACACGACTCATGATCTTCAGTTGGGTGCTGTAGTCTTTGCTCTCAAAATCTGGAGACACTATCTTTATGGCATGAAGTGTGTGGTTTTCATAGACCACAAAATTCTCCAGCATATTCTTAATCAGAAAGAGATGAACATGAGGCAACGACGTTGGGTTGAACTCCTGAACGACTACGATTGTGAGATTCGGTACCATCCTGGTAAGGCGAATGTCGTAGCCGATGCGCTTAGTCAAAAGGAATGAGTCAAGCTTCATTCTGTTCGAACTCTATCTGATCTTCAATCTCGTGTTCTTCAAGCTCAAAGGTCTTGTGTGATGAAAGGCTTATTGAAATATGAGCTACCGCTCCAACTCGAGCTTAAACTCGAAAGGAAAGACGATGGTTTACTCTATTTCAAGGATCGTTTGTAGATTCCGAAACAAGACGATCTCCGCACTTTAGTGATGGACGAATCTCATAAGTCTCGATATTCTATCCATCCTGGTGCTGATAAAATGTACAAGGATCTTCGTACTCAGTATTGGTGGCCTGGTATGAAGAAAGATGTTGCCTTGTACGTAGCGAAATGCCTAACTTGTCTCAAAGTCAAGGCTGAACATCAACGACCTTCTGGCTTGCTTGTACAACCAGAGATACCGGTATGGAAGTGGGAGAACATTACGATGGATCTCATCACTAAATTACCGCGTACATCAAAAGGTCATGATGCTATATGGGTTGTTATCGATCGATTAACGAAGTCAACTCATTTTATTCCGATTCGCGAGGATCTATTTGCTGATAAACTTGCAAAGATTTATGTTGATGAGATTGTATCACGACATGGTGTTCCTTTGGATATCATATCCGATCATGATGCTCGATTTTCATCTCATTTTTGGAAGACCATGCAATCTGCTATGGGAACCCAACTAAATCTAAGAACTGCTTATCATCCCCAAACAGATGGTCAATCTAAGAGAACAATTCAAACTTTGGAGGATAAGCTTAGAGCATGCGTGATTGACTTTGGTGGTAATTGGGATTCTCATATTACATTGATTGAGTTCTCTTACAACAATAGTTATCATGCTAGCATTAATATGGCACCATTCGAAGCTCTTTACAGTCGAAAATGTCGTTCACCTGTCTGTTGGAATGAGATCGGTGAGGCTCAGCTTACTGGACCTGAACTCATTCTGGAAACGACAGAGAAGATCTAGAAAATTTGCGATAATCTTGTGACAGCTAGAAGCCGTCAAAAGAGTTATGCGGATATGCGACGCAAGCCCCTAGAATTTCAAGTCGCAGACCATGTCCTACTCAAGGTGTCACCTTGGAAGGGAGTGGTGAGATTTGGAAAGAAAGGAAAACTTGCACCACGATATGTTGGACCATTTAAGATTGTTGAAAGAGTTGAAAAGGTTGCCTATCGACTAGAGCTACCTCCAGAGCTTGGAAATATTCATCCGACTTTTCACGTGTCCAATTTGCAAAAGTGTTTAGCTGACGCTGATCTTCACACTCCACTCGACGAAATCCAAATCGATGAAACGATCCACTTTGTCGAGAAACCTGTGGAGATAGTAGACCGTACAGTCAAACAGTTGAAGAACAAACGAATATGCTTGGTCAAGGTTCGCTGGGAATCTAAACATGGCCTAGAGTTTACTTGGGAACGTGAGGACCAAATGAAGGCGAAATATCCGCAATTGTTCTCACCAGTTTCCTCTAGTTAAAATTTCGGGACGAAATTTCCTAAAGTAGGGGAGACTGTGACAACTGTGCTCTGTAATTGATGTGTAATGTAAAACAATGTTAACTATCAATAAAAGAATGTAGTTTGGTGTTGTTATATGTGCAATTGTCTTTGATGATTTTACGATTCGATTCGATTCCGATTTCAAGCTTTAAATCGCTTTCTGGAAAGTTATACACAAACTGGTACGTAAACGCAGTCAGTTTAATGCGACAAACACTCCGGAATAGTGACATAGGCTTAACATACCTTAAGTAACCTTTACATAACTTAGAAATAAGTTTTGGAGGGTTTGGTGTGTTGAAAACAAGTCTATTGGATCGCAGGGACTATTTGTGTCAAACTGCGAAACTATGCCGATTCGTTTGGTATCGAATAGTCTGGAACTTGATCATAAGCTAAACATACCATAAATAACCTAAACATACCTTAGAACTAAGCTTTGAGGGGTTCGGTGTGCGAAAACATGCTTATTTGATCTTATAGGGACTAAAAGCGTCAAAAAGTGCATAAGTTTGCATTTTCACGCATATCTTACGTTCTGAATACATCCGGACATCCAAAAATTTATGTAATCATTAAAATATTTTATTTTAGTGATTGGCATGATAAAATTCCATTCGTCGCTTAATTTGGATCGTTTTTGCGTTCGTTAAGACTTTCGTCGTAATTAACCGAACAACGCAATCGTACGACCAAACGAGCCAACATCCGAGATGTTTTTGATCACATTTTAAGTTCCCTATATTTTAACATCATTTTAGAGCTTTGAAATGGGGTTAACGGGGCTTAAATGTGTCAAAAATGCATCGAAAACCAAGTTTTGGGGCTTCAGGGACTAAATCTGCCATTTTTAAAACTTGCCGACCTGCAAGTCCTTACGGACCGTATGGGGATGGGCTTACGGTCCGTAAGCCATCACCAGCTCATCAAAATTTCAGAAACTTCACAGCAGCTTCCCAGATCATTCTTGAGGTCCTTGTACGCAATTTTTATGTTTTGGGGACCAAGTTAACACCTCCCCAAGGCTTCTAATCAGCTTATAACATTTGTATGGCTATGATTCTTTCTTGGAGACCACACAAACAAGTGTCATGATCTTGTAAGTTTGCAACTAGTATAAATAGGCATACCCTCATTCCATTTTCCTCACATTTAATCTGAGAATTCTCTAAGTTGTTGTGATTATTCACTACATACCTGAGAATACTTTGTATCAAATCTCTTTGTACCCTTTGTAAGTCCTCTTTCATTCTTTTTGTATCACATCTAAAGTTTTTTGTTTGTTATTTGAGTCTGATATGTTTGTTATTTCTGTCGAATCGTTCATTTTCTCTTAGTCCGACAGAAGATCCACTAGGTTGACCTCTTGGTACCGTTATAAACCATCTTCTCTGAGATCGGCTGCTGCTTATGTTAATCCTCATCTTCTTCTGTTCAGATATGGTTTTAATACCGGTAATCGTTTAATCTGGCTTTAGTTTACTTTGTATCTGTTGTTGAATCTGTTGTTTTTGGTTGATTTTAGCGGTTGTAGATCTGAATCTACCCATTTTATTCCATTTTCAAACCTTCAAAGATCCAGAGAACTAAAGGCTAGGGTTCAACTAACTGGCAGTTAACTTCTCCGAGATCCGCTGCTGCTCGTGTTAATCCTCACCGTCTTCTGTTCAGATATGGTTTTAATACTCGTAATCGTTTAACTGTATATAGTTTGAGCTAATGATTTTGTGTTTGAACTTTGGATATGTGAATTTGAGTGTTATTCATGTGGATTGTTGTTAATTAATGGTTATGAGAGTTGAAACTGTACTACAAACTGTTTTGGATATGTTTGTCGTGGATTTGGTGAGTGTTTTAAGTTAATTTGTGTTTGAATTTGTGAAATTTGAGTGTTATGTAAGTGGATTTGTTGTTAATTAACAGTTATGCGAGTTGAAACTGTACTGAAATTAACGGTTATGCGAGTTTTGGGTCAAATTGGTCAAAGTTAGGGTATGTAGGAGGTTTGTTATGTGAAATGGATGAGAGGTATACAACTTCGGGTTGTAAATAAAGCTTATTGGTTGGAATGTACATGATCTCGGTAGTAAATTATCTAGCTTGAATATTAGACCATTTTAAACACTCCATGTTTATATGTTTATCACATCTCCATGTTTACATGTTCCTGTTTGCATTTTGTATTTAAGACTCATTTTGAGTTTAATGAAGGTTGTTTGTGATTTATGCTGTTGATTTTCAGGTGATAACTCTGGACCAGCACTGGAGAGACGTTTCCAACCCGTAAAGGTACCTGAGCCCACAATTGATGAAACCATACAGATTTTAAAGAGGTTTCGAGAACGATACCAAATCTATTTTTAATAAAACTTATATCGGGATGTTCAGAAAATTATTTTAAGAAATATTATGTATTTAGTTTTTCTTATAAGTTTAATTATAAAAAGTTATTTGAAAATTCCATTGATGAGTCATGAGTGGCTGATAACTTTTAAAAAACAAATATATTCAACAGAGATGAATTCTTAAATCACTAAAAACATAATTTTTGTTCTTTTCTTTTTATTTTTCCACAAGACAATCACTGTCACACCCCCAAAATCCACACGCGGAGTATCACCGCTTGGAGGCGTGACTGACCAGGATCAAGCCACCAATCATATCAAACATAATATGTATTAAATGTAATTTAAACCAAACGATATGAAAGGTATTCCAACAAAATATGTTATGTGTATAGCGGAAGCATAAAATGTAAACCCAACATAAGTAATAAGTTCAATGTTTAATGTTTCAATATCAGATCCACAATCCGTGCCCACAACGACCGCATCTCCCGTGCAAGCTCCATATGTACCTAAGGTCCTGCAAGGCATGCAGCAGAGAGTCAACAACTAGTTGAGCGAGTTCACAGAAAGTAGGATCGTTATAACAAATCATATATGCATTTAGTGGGGGCTTCCCATGTAAATACGTACTAATGGTGGGGGTTTCCCATGATCACATGTTTTACTAGTGGGGGTTTCCCACGTTTATCTTTACTAATGGGGGCTTCCCATGTTTGTACTTACTAGACTATTTGCAACCATGTGTTCTTCTTAATCCGAGAACAGGAATACGTACAAGGTCACGTAGGATTTACGTGAGTGCCCTTCCCCGAGGACAGTGGTACGTGTGGGGTTTACGTAGGATTTACGTAAGTGTCCTTCCGACCCGGAAGACAATGATAGGTATTAGTTTACGTAGGTTTTACGTAAGTGTCCTCCCGACCCGGGAGACAATGGTAGATACTAGGTTACGTAGGTTTTACGTAAGTGTCCTGACTATCCTGAGGACGATGGTCTATAGTCTAGCGATAGCGTAAGTACGAGTAGTTATCCATTTCAAATAATCCAACCCCATTCCCAACCCGAGAATCCCATGCCTTGGCTGTGTGAACTCACCTTGGTTTGCTCGGTATGCTAAGTATGTGCTCAAAGTAAATCAATCACGTCCTAGAGTATGCACGTATACATAATCAGTTTGTAGTCACAAGGTACACGTATAAGCAGGTAGTACTTATTCTCAATCACACAAGTCATGTATATCATTTAACAGCAGTTAGATATTCCAGTTAACACTTAACAGAATTAACTCAAGTTACTGCACAGCTCGGCGAAACACATAAGTTGGCGAAACACAGATATTGACGAAACACACATGTTGGCGAAACACATTTGTTTCGTCGAGGTGTCCTTTGGCGAAACAGAACTTCTAATTCGTCAATTACCCTTGGCGAAACACATTCTGTTTCGCCGAGAGTTCTGTTTCGTCGGACAGTTCAGTTACGTCGAACATCAGTTACAGCAGTTACGAATAACACAGAAACCCTAATCATGCTAGCAGCCGTCATCAGCAAATCATCAATTATACAGTAATCATTCGTTCACAGAATTCATCATCACATCATTATAACATAAGCATCATAGTTCTTAACGTCTAGCATGAACCCTAGGTTATGTGTTCAACATATCGATTAACATACCACATCATATCATCGAACCCTATCAAGGTGCTAACGTGCATTCAGAATCAAATCATATAACCAACATCCAGAACCGAGCCTTCGATTGTATTAAGTTTCGCATAGCATTGTATATATCCTAATACATCATACATATCGAAATCTATATCATCATCATCATCATCATACTCTTATCACAGCAGTAACACACATAAATCACATATCCAAACATGAATCGAGATAATACAGAAACATGAAATCGATTAACAACACACACTAACCGATTCGAGGTGAACAAACAAGGATTCGAGAGCTAGGGATGATGGTAAATGATGGTTGTTGCCGTCGCACAGAATAGAGGGAGTTCTAGGGTTTCCTGATTGCCTAACTCGTGAAACTGAACCCGTTTCATGTAAATATTCACGAAATAACGTTCTGGGCCGTACTGGGCTTTTGGCGAAACTGGGCTTGGCGAAACACCTCTGTTTCGTCAAGTGGGTTGTTGGCGAAACTGACCTGTTTCGTCGAGATCGATCTTGGCGAATCTCACTTGTGTTTCATCGGATTGATTTATGGTTTACTAGTTTAAGTTTTACAAACAGTATACATGTTATACAATCACACATAACCATGCAAACACACTACATTTTATCATATCACAACTATATAGTCAAAGTCAACGTGCAATAAATGCGAATAAAGAATGTCGGAAATTCGAGTTGTCACATTATCCCCAACTTGAAAGAAATTTCGTCCCGAAATTTAGCATGCAGTTACTGAGGAAGCTAGTGGTGTGACGTTGTTTACCTGTATCGTATCGCGGCTCCCCGAGCAGGTTTGCGAAAAATTACTGGTTTTCTTGGGGTGTCACATCATCCCCCTGTTGATTTGGAATTTCGTCCCGAAATTCTGTATTGGTAGCTTCAGCCTCAGTAGTAGTTGCATTGGTTCCGAATAACTGGGGATATTTGAGTTCCCTGTGATCTTCACGCTCCCAGGTGAACTCTGGGCCGCGACGGGAGTTCCAACGAACTCGTACAAGAGGGATTCTCATGTTCTTGAGGACCTTAACATCCCGGTCCGTGATTTCAACAGGTTCCTCGACGAAGTGCAACCGCTCGTCGATAGTGAGTTCTTTCAAGGGAACTATGTGGGTCTCATCTGACGTACACTTCTTCAGATTCGACACGTGAAAGACGTTGTGAACTGCACTGAGTTCAGCTGGTAAGTTCAATCTGTAGGCTACCCTGCCTATCTTCTCAATAACTTCGAAAGGTCCGACGTATCGTGGATTAAGTTTGCCGCGTTTGCCAAAACGAACCACACCCTTCCAGGGTGAAACTTTGAGTAGCGCTCGATCCCCAACTTGGAATTCGAGTAGTTTTCTATCTTTATCGGCGTATGCTTTCTGACGGTCACAAGCTGCCGCCATGCGTTGTCGTATTTGAGCAATCTTTTCAGTAGTGTCAACTACCATTTCTGGACCTGTGATCTGACTGTCTCCCACCTCTGCCCAACAGAGAGGTAACCGGCATTTACGTCCGTACAATGCCTCGAATGGTGCAGCTTTAATGCTGGTGTGGTAGCTGTTGTTGTAAGAAAATTCCACAAGTGGCAGATGTTTTTCCCAACCATTGCCAAAGTCAATTACGCACGCCCGAAGCATGTCTTCTAGAGTTTGAATGGTGCGCTCAGACTGCCCATCCGTCTGAGGGTGATAAGCTGTGCTCATGTCCAATCGAGAGCCAAACGATTTGTGCATTGCTTGCCACAGTTCTGAAGTAAAACGTGCGTCACGATCAGAGATGATGGAGGTGGGCACCCCGTGCCTCGAGACCAATTCTTTCAAGTAGATATCTGCTAGTGTAGAGAACTTGTCTGTTTCTTTGATAGCCAAGAAGTGAGCAGACTTTGTGAGTCGATCCACCATCACCCAAATAGTATCGTTTCCGTGCTGAGATCTAGGCAAGCCAGTAACAAAATCCATGGAAATTTGTTCCCATTTCCATTGCGGTATCTCAGGTTGTTGAAGTGGACCTGACGGTTTCTGATATTCTGCCTTGACTCTCGCATAAGTCAAACACTTGCTGACGTATGTTGCTATGTGGGCCTTCATGCTAGGCCACCAGTATGTAGTTTTGATATCGTGGTACATTTTATCCGAACCAGGATGTACCGAGTAGCGAGACTTATGAGCTTCATCCATTACTAGCTCACGTAAGTTGCCATAAAGCGGGACCCAAATGCGTCCTGTGACGTAGTAAGCACCATCTTCCTTTTGTTCTAAACGTTGTCTTGAGCCACGTAGGGCTTCAGCCCTGACATTTTCTGGTTTCAATGCTTCTACCTGAGTATCTCGTATTTGAGAAGGAAGACTAGACTGTATAGTGAGTTGTAAAGCTCGCACGCGCTTAGGCGCGGTGTCCTTTCGGCTGAGGGCGTCAGCCACAACATTGGCTTTGCCTGGATGGTACCTGATTGAGCATTCGTAGTCATTCAACAGTTCGACCCATCGTCGCTGTCGCATATTCAGTTCCTTTTGTTTGAAAATATGCTCGAGGCTTTTGTGGTCCATGTAGATAGCACATTTGGTTCCGTACAAGTAGTGTCTCCATATCTTAAGTGCAAAAACAACCGCTCCTAGCTCTAGGTCGTGAGTAGTGTAATTCCGTTCGTGAATCTTAAGTTGGCGCGAAGCATAAGCAATAACTTTATCCCGTTGCATTAATACACATCCAAGACCTTGGATAGATGCGTCGCAGTAAACTACAAAATCGTCTGTGCCTTCAGGCAATGAGAGGATAGGTGCACTACAAAGCCTATCCTTTAAGTGCTGAAACGCTGCTTCCTGTGCATTACCCCAACGATAAACAACACCCTTCTGCGTCAGTAGTGTAAGTGGTTGAGCAATCTTTGAGAAGTCTTTGATGAACCTTCTGTAATAACCCGCCAAACCCAAAAATTGGCGTATTTCTGTTGGTGTGCGAGGTGCAGGCCAGTTCTTGATCGAATCCACCTTGGATGGATCGACATGAATCCCATCCTTGTTTACCACGTGGCCTAAGAAGTGGACTTCACGAAGCCAGAAGTCGCATTTTGAAAACTTAGCGTATAGCTGTTCCGTTCGAAGAAGTTCCAAAATAAGTCGTAAGTGCCGCTCATGTTCCTCCTGACTCTTCGAATAAATCAGGATGTCGTCGATGAAAACAATGACGAACTTGTCGAAATAAGGTTTGCACACCCTGTTCATAAGATCCATGAAAACCGCAGGCGCGTTCGTCAACCCAAATGGCATGACCAGAAACTCATAGTGGTCGTAGCGTGTTCTGAACGCTGTTTTGGAGACGTCCTCATCCCGGACTCTCAGTTGATGATAACCTGACCTTAGATCAATCTTCGAGTAATAGCTCGACCCTTGCAACTGGTCGAATAAATCGTCGATGCGTGGAAGAGGATAGCGATTCTTCACAGTCACCTTGTTCAGTTCACGGTAGTCTATGCACATGCGGAAGGTACCATCCTTCTTCTTTACAAAAAGTACTGGAGCTCCCCAGGGCGAAGAGCTAGGACGTATGAAACCCTTTTCCAAGAGTTCTTGTAGTTGCTTAGACAGTTCTTCCAGTTCTGTTGGAGCTAAGCGATAAGGTGCTCGAGCTATGGGTGCTGCTCCTGGAGCGAGCTCGATCTGAAATTCGACCTGGCGATGAGGCGGTAACGCAGGTAATTCCTCAGGAAACACTTGAGGATAATCGCGTACTACTGGAATATCTTCAATCTTTTTCTCTTTCTTCGACGTATCTGTAACAAGTGCTAATATTGCAGTGTGGCCCTTTCGCAGACACTTCTGAGCCTTTAAGAAAGAAATGATGCCACTCACGACACCACTCTTGTCGCCTTGAACCTCGAGAGGTTCCTTGCCCGAACGAGGAATACGAATAACCTCTTCTTTACATAAGATCTCCGCTTGCTGTTGAGATAACCAATCCATACCAATGACGACGTCAAAGCTACCCAGGGTTATAGGAATGAGGTCGATAGAGAAGGTCTGACCCGCGAGGATAATATTACAACCCTGAACTATATGTGTGGCCTCTAAACCTTTACCGTTTTCTAACTCTACGACATGTTTGGTGTTTAAGGGAGTTGGTGCACGTTTAAGTATTTCACTAACTTTTAGAGACATATAACTTGTATCCGCACCCGAATCAAACAATACAGTAACATAAAAATCGTCGAGAAGAAACTTACCCATAAC
The DNA here is from genome assembly GCA_030545235.1 of Helianthus tuberosus. Lineage (NCBI taxonomy): Eukaryota > Viridiplantae > Streptophyta > Magnoliopsida > Asterales > Asteraceae > Helianthus > Helianthus tuberosus. The sequence goes on along the minus strand of CM060424.1, from coordinate 103,568,489 downwards.
TACGTTGGGATCATTCCTTGCATCACCCTGCCCGATCACAAATGCACGACCTCTAGCGATATTGTTGTTGTTGTTCCCACCGTTGTTGTTTCCGTTGCCCTGGTTATTGTGGTTGTTGTTGTGATTCTGGTTCTGGTTCAACTGAGGGCAATCACGTTTGTAATGACCCTCTGCTCCACACTGGAAACATCCCCGGTTTCCACGCTGTGGCTGTTGCTGTGGGTTCTGTGGAGCTGGTAGTTGCAATTGCTGGTTCTGATTCGCAGGCCGTGGGCTCCTACAGTCTTTGGCCTCGTGACCCATCTTGAGACACCTTTGGCAACGACCCTTGTTGCACTGGCCGCTGTGGTGCCTGTTACAGTTGTGGCACTTCGGTTGATTTCCTTGGTATCTTCTCTGCCTATGACCACCAGAGGATTGCTGATTAGGGCTTTGGTAGTGGTCAGTCTTCTGCTGCTGAGCTTGAGACTGAACTGTTGCTGAACCCCTGCTGGAATCCCCCTCCCATTTCCGCTTGTTGTCACTGGGAGTAGCAGGTGTAGCTGAAGTAGTAGCGGTAGTAGTACTGATGCGTTTAGGCAACTTGTTTTGCTCCACCGCCTGATCAGTGAGACAGTGAGCCAACTGAACAACCTGCTGGTAGGTGGCAAGGTTTGCTGAAGTCACATGACTTTGGATCTCTGGCACTAGACCACCGAGAAAAAGTTCGATACGCTTAGCTGGAGGGTCCAGCATAGTAGGACACAGTAATGCTAGCTCATTAGATCTCTTAGTAAACGCCTCAATCTCTGACCCCGTCATCTTGAGGTTAAAGAACTCGACCTCCAGCTTATGAATGTCGTCACGACTGCAGTATTCCTCCTTGATCATTTCCTTAAAGTTGTTCAATGGGGTGGCGTTAGCAGCAACCAACCCTAATATTTGGACCTGAGCCTTCCACCATGTGAGGGCTAAACCCTCGAGAGTACCAGTAGCATATTTCACCCTGCGTGCCTCAGGGCATTCACACATCTCGAATACTGACTCTAGCTTCTCAAACCAGTGGAGAAGACCTACGGCTCCTTCAGTGCCGCTGAAAGTAGTAGGACGACAGTCCATGAAAGTCTTGAAAGTGCAAACAGGTGGTTGACCTGTTGTGTAAGAATCAGAGTAATGTTAAACACAAGAGTTGGTTTAGGAATGTAGGATCTAAGGATCCTAGTGTGAGTTGTAACTGCAGGGTATACCTCCTGCTTAAGCGGCTGCAACTGCCGCAGTAACTCGTTCGTTAATGAGAGCCGTCAACTGCTCTTGAGTCATGTTGATGCGTCCAGACATGATCTTCATAGTAAAGATAACGTAAGTGAGAGAGGTTCGCGAATAGTGCGATGACAGAAGAGAGTGAGCACACAAGTATTCTCAAGCAATAACGTATAGTAGGTTCTGTAATCTAAGCATACCACGAGCAAAGTTCTATGTAATTCTAGCAAGTAGGTAAGGTAACATGAATGGTAGTACCTATGATGTTGAGCCTTGCACGTGGAGCGAAGCGTCGTTGTGGATCGTTGAGCACTGTTCTGGTTATAGTCTGGTTTTAGCAAAAATCGTTTTCCCCCTTATTAAAACCGAGTTCTCTATAACCAATGGCTCTGATACCAATCTGTCACACCCCCAAAATCCACATGCGGAGTATCACCGCTTGGAGGCGTGACTGACCAGGATCAAGCCACCAATCATATCAAACATAATATGTATTAAATGTAATTTAAACCAAACGATATGAAAGGTGTTCCAACAAAACATGTTATGTGTATAGCGGAAGCATAAAATGTAAACCCAACATAAGTAATAAGTTCAATCTTTAATGTTTCAATATCAGATCCACAATCCGTGCCCACAACGACCGCATCTCCCGTGCAAGCTCCATATGTACCTAAGGTCCTGCAAGGCATGCAGCAGAGAGTCAACAACTAGTTGAGCGAGTTCACAGAAAGTAAGATCGTTATAACAAATCATATATGCATTTAGTGGGGGCTTCCCATGTAAATACGTACTAATGGTGGGGGTTTCCCATGATCACATGTTTTACTAGTGGGGGTTTCCCACGTTTATCTTTACTAATGGGGGCTTCCCATGTTTGTACTTACTAGACTATTTGCAACCATGTGTTCTTCTTAATCCGAGAACAGGAATACGTACAAGGTCACGTAGGATTTACGTGAGTGCCCTTCCCCGAGGACAGTGGTACGTGTGGGGTTTACGTAGGATTTACGTAAGTGTCCTTCCGACCCGGAAGACAATGATAGGTATTAGTTTACGTAGGTTTTACGTAAGTGTCCTCCCGACCCGGGAGACAATGGTAGATACTAGGTTACGTAGGTTTTACGTAAGTGTCCTGACTATCCTGAGGACGATGGTCTATAGTCTAGCGATAGCGTAAGTACGAGTAGTTATCCATTTCAAATAATCCAACCCGATTCCCAACCCGAGAATCCCATGCCTTGGCTGTGTGAACTCACCTTGGTTTGCTCGGTATGCTAAGTATGTGCTCAAAGTAAATCAATCACGTCCTAGAGTATGCACGTATACATAATCAGTTTGTAGTCACAAGGTACACGTATAAGCAGGTAGTACTTATTCTCAATCACACAAGTCATGTATATCATTTAACAGTAGTTAGATATTCCAGTTAACACTTAACAGAATTAACTCAAGTTACTGCACAGCTCGGCGAAACACATAAGTTGGCGAAACACAGATATTGACGAAACACACATGTTGGCGAAACACATTTGTTTCGTCGAGGTGTCCTTTGGCGAAACAGAACTTCTAATTCGTCAATTACCATTGGCGAAACACATTCTGTTTCGCCGAGAGTTCTGTTTCGTCGGACAGTTCAGTTACGTCGAACATCAGTTACAACAGTTACGAATAACACAGAAACCCTAATCATGCTAGCAGCCGTCATCAGCAAATCATCAATTATACAGTAATCATTCGTTCACAGAATTCATCATCACATCATTATAACATAAGCATCACAGTTCTTAACGTCTAGCATGAACCCTAGGTTATGTGTTCAACATATCGATTAACATACCACATCATATCATCGAACCATATCAAGGTGCTAACGTGCATTCAGAATCAAATCATATAACCAACATCCAGAACCGAGCCTTCGATTGTATTAAGTTTCGCATAGCATTGTATATATCCTAATACATCATACATATCGAAATCTATATCATCATCATCATCATCATCATACTCTTATCACAGCAGTAACACACATAAATCACATATCCAAACATGAATCGAGATAATACAGAAACATGAAATCGATTAACAACACACACTAACCGATTCGAGGTGAACAAACAAGGATTCGAGAGCTAGGGATGATGGTAAACGATGGTTGTTGCCGTCGCACAGAATAGAGGGAGTTCTAGGGTTTCCTGATTGCCTAACTCGTGAAACTGAACCCGTTTCATGTAAATATTCACGAAATAACGTTCTAGGCCGTACTGGGCTTTTGGCGAAACTGGGCTTGGCGAAACACCTCTGTTTCGTCGAGTGGGTTGTTGGCGAAACTGACCTGTTTCGTCGAGATCGATCTTGGCGAATCTCACTTGTGTTTCATCGGATTGATTTATGGTTTACTAGTTTAAGTTTTACAAACAGTATACATGTTATACAATCACACATAACCATGCAAACACACTACATTTTATCATATCACAACTATATAGTCAAAGTCAACGTGCAATAAATGCGAATAAAGAATGTCGGAAATTCGAGTTGTCACAATCACCAAGTCCTTGAAAGATGAAAAAATGTGTTGTGTAACTTTATCATAATTCTGCAGTTTTAGTTTGCAATTTTTCATAATTCTGCAGTTTATTCTGCATCTTTTTAGTATTAGAATTATATGTTCTTTTAAAGAAATATAATAATCAAAGTTACCCACTCATCTTTCAGCTGTTAATGAAGTCTACTTGGTAAATGGTGTGTGGTAGCCAGTGAGACGATGGTGGTGTTTTCTAGCAGTTAAGTAGTAGATCGCCCTGATTTAGGGGTTATCGGTTTGCCTACCGAAGCTGCTTTAAAACTGCTGGTAGAAAAAATGGGAGTTCCTGATGTTAATGCCCAAAAGAAAATTCGCGGGTTGCAGATTATGGCAAACTATTTGATTGATAACAATAGTGTTAAGTTAGGCAAGTTCAAAACTTTGTTATATGTTTTCTTAATACTTGTATTGATATTTGTAAATGTTTCTTTAATTAAATTTTTAATGGAGTGCAGGGTGTTGCGACTGGTGGGCTAAAAGATCGAAGCGCGTTGGCACATTAGAGTTGGACCGGATTCGTAAGTCCATGAGTGTTATTGTCCGTGAGCCAGATGGGCATAATCGACTGCTTGCCAAGGTAAAATGGGTCGGACAAAGGTCATAATGGCATGTTTGGAACGGGTTGTGTTGAGTTGACCCGTTCATATAGTAATTTTTTTTTGACATTTTTCAATAATTAACATATGTTAGTTGAATCAGATCATAGATTTGCTGGCATTTATTAGACTGTAGTTCGTATTGACATGCTTTTTAGGGTTAACTCATGACCCTCCACGTCTGTGCCATGTCACAAAAGCGAGAAACGCACAAAAGCGATGAGAACTAAAACCAGGCGCGCAACTCAAAGTGTAAAAGTTTCGGGCTTTTCGTACCTAAGACGCATGATGGTTAGACTATAATGTCGGGCACAAACTAGAGGTCACTGGGAACAAGAAGTGACATGCTTTAGATCTCCTCCGCTAAGCTTGTAAGTTGTTCTTCAATCTCCATGTTTTCTTACTAGAAAGTGAGAAAACCAATCATTTTTCTTACTCAAATAGTTTATATAACTTTTTGTGGTTGTAGAGGTGATGAAAGCATTGCCAATTGATCTATTTCATTTTAAGTGGTCATACAAAAATGGGTTTCCTTAAGAAATTTCAGGTTTAGAGTTTACTCTACTTTGTAGCATTCTTTATTATAATCACATTTACTTTTATAAAAGAAAAGAATGCTAAATGTGCGTTTTGGGTAACGGGTATTTTTGGTACATGATAAAATGGCTCAGCTCAGGCTTGACCGACTCGAAACACTTATTTTTTTTTTTCTAAAAGGATAGAGAAAAACGCATCTAAGTATAATCTAAGTGGTCATTTAACCAAGATATAGTAGTGTATTATATTTTGAAAATACAAAAGAAATTATAATGTGAGCGACTTTTAAGTCAAAATTGATATAAGTGACGCGATGAACATCTTGTCGAGTCTGATTTTATGCATTTTTAGTACTTATCTAATTTTATGGTATATTATGTAACTTCATTGTGCTTTTGCTTTAATTCTATATGGAATGATATAGGGTAGTGTAAAAAGTAAAGTGGATTATGTTAAAACACTTCTGATAAGGAACTTATTACAGGAACTTGTGCACATGAAAATGGAGTTGAACAGATTGTTGTTGTTGCTGAAGCTTTGTTCACATATAAGATTCGGTGAGTGGGAATGGCATGTAAATTCAGCAGCACATAAAGGAGAGGAGCAATCAAACATAGTACAAAACGCATCATCTTTCGAGGTGTTGATTCCGGCTGGTGGTGACCGAAAACTGCACGATGCTTATTGTCAGTTCTGGTTCACTGGTCGTAAGCATATTGTACACTATGCACCATCTGTTATATATTGTGCTATAAACTCCTAAAACCATGATGATTCTTTTTGAAGAGTTTAGCTCAATCTGATTAGTTATTTGAGACATGAATTCAGATGTCAGGTCAGAATGCTTGAACATACTGATACTAAGATCATGCCCATGGTGCACAAAGCTTGGTTCAGGTGTTGTATGATTCAGCCCATGACTACTGATTGATGTGTGTGTGGAACAATATAAGTATAGAAATGAAACCAGAAAAGAGAAATAATAGCATAAAAGCCATGCGTATATACGATTATGGTAACTTCTTTCATCAGATTGTGTGAGAAGAGGAAGAAAATTGTGATATGATATGAATTGCAAGTGTCATAATGTTTGCCTGTTTAAATGTAATATACCGATGAGGCTTGACTTTTGTAAATAGCAGCTTGAAGTTAGTGGTGATGGTGGTATCAAAAGATATACACATATTTGTTTTGGAACCATCTGCAATTAATTTGGTAAATTTGTAATAGAGAGTTGCATATTCGAAGGTATACAAAGTGGAAGATAATAAACTACTATATGTGTTAGGAACTACTCTTTTTTTGTAATAAATTTTTTTGGATTACTCTTCACTTTTATAGCGGAGAAAATTTGCAATCTTGGCATAAGGGGAGCAGGGGCGTCATTGGGTAGGTTCAATTGGGTACCCCTACCTGATTTGGTTGGAAATTTTGGTTTAATAATGTTGGAAAAGGCTAGGCTAGAAAAAAAGATTTTTTTTTTAAGTTGGTCGACTAAAATTTCAGAGTAAGTTAGAAAAATCTAGGCTGGAACAAGTACTTTTTTAAGTTGGTTTACTAAAATTTTCAGAGCAAACTTTTTGGTTAAACTTTTAAAAGGTCAATGACTGTCAACTGGTGAGGGTTCATTGGGGTTAACAAGTGTGATTTACATGCGTGATAAATTTGAGAGGGGTTGCTTATTATTTTGGGCGCGTTTAATTGAGATGGTTTGGTATTTGGAGTGTTGGTGTGTAGGTACGTCCGGTAAACATATCGGAAAAGGATGGTAGAGCTTGGGTCATGATATTTATGGTAGTAATTAGAATCATGTTAATTTGGCCCATACTCTTTCATATGGTACAGCAGTGGATTGAGCCAAATGGTTATTTAACGGGAATGCGATTCAGCTATTTTTACGTGGGATGCTTCATGTTTTGGGCCGGAAGCCTATTTTAGGCAAAATAGGAAAAGGGAAAGAGGTTGTGAGATTTATACATACTGTTATTCATATATGGGCTGAGAAGGGAACACGTACGGGTTTCTTATTGGCCCAATCGAAATTCTTTAATTTTTTCTAATATTTGATAATATCAGAAGCGTATATGTAAAAGAGTAGTAGCCTAAAAAGTAAATAATGTCTATATATATTTTTTGTTTTCAACCCAACCACAATGATTTGCATGCTAATATTGCAAATATCACGGTTTCTTGGTTTGATCATAATAGTAATACAAATAATAAATCAAATTGCTATATTCATATTTTATTTTCAAATTTACTACAGGTACGATATTTTTTTTATTCGTCTCTTCATTTATTATCTAATTGAGATCTGTAAGGCTCTTGGCATTGATAGACTACACTGACGTTACAAATAAGAAAACTAAAAATTTATATATAGTTATTGATGATCTGTAAATGTGACTGTGATTAATAGGTTGGAGCACAAACGTCATTAAATCCCCATGACCGGTTTTGAAGTACCTTAACCGAAAATTTAGATTTTAGTTATGACCCAACTGAACAGAACCTTCTCATGCACACCCTTAGAATTACTAACAAGCGTTGTGTTTTCCGTTGTATCGCGAATTTGGTTTTGGTTATGACTCAAAACCGAATCGTCCCGTACATAGCCCTAAACTCACCAACCTAACTGATATGTTTCCCGCCGCATCGCGCGGGTAAACGACTAGTATTCATATAAACATATCTTAAAATATATTTATTTTAAGAATACAAGATAGCGTATAATGGATACAATGATATACGTATTCCTATGCGTACAATTATATACTCACTTACATCACCAACACTTGGTGAAAATACAATTATACATGTATGCCCATACATGGGAATTATTTATACACATACAGTTTACTCATACGAGACACATTCATACACATACAGTTTACTCATACAAGACACATTCATACACATACAGTTTATTCATGCAAGACACGAAGTCAAGAAGTATACATATACAATTTATTCATAAGAGACACGAAGTCAAGAAGTATACATATACAATTTATTCATAAGAAACACAAAGTCAAGAAGACTTGATCCGATAATACAACTCTCAAGATACAAGAATAAATATATTTAGCGAAATATATATTGAACAGTTTATCAATTCATACATCTAATACACAATTCAATGAATAACAATTCCATACAAGTCTTAATACATATTCAAGAAAGAAGACTTGTACATGAGTCAATACAAATACCGAAGTGTCTAACAAATCTAGGACCTTTGTAGGTCGTGATACAATTCAAGACAACTGCAAGTGAGGTTACAATTACATACAGTATACGGATGCAATTCTGTGAGTTCATGTCCCCTCTTCATTTTAAATGCTTTTCAACTTTACAACTATCGGGGAAAATACATGTTCAATAGTATGCTAAGTTAAGGAATGAAACACCATAGATCATGTGCGAATAGGGTTATACAACTAAGCACCATTAATCCAGTTTGGACCTAGGTACAAAGGGTTAGATCTAACAGGTTTTGGCGAACCCCACTCTTGGTCATGGACCCATACAGAAGAGTGCGTTTGTGTCCCAGTCGAGGATAGTCGACACAAAATCGTCAAGGTTTGGATTGCTTCCTATTTCGTCACACATGTTAATGTCCTTGCAAAACATTAATGATCAACGATTTCACTGACGCTTTACATACTACATCTTTATATACTGGTTTTCATCTGATACAACTCACATTTTACAGATACATCTTATACAACTAAACTGCATGAACTCGCCAACTTTTGTTAATGTTTTCATCTTAACATGTATTTCAGGGAATTAGTGGACCATGCAGATATTTCAGTCAAAGAAAGCAATTATCAAGACTCCATGCCACCATCTAAAGGGTTTGCCCGTTATATACCACCTCTTTGCGGTGATATAGTGGTCAAAGCCTTAACATTTTAGGACTTGCATTTTGATGTATGAAACTACGACAATTTATTTTCAGTTAATGGTTTGTAACCGATATGCTTAACTCGTGTTGTGTTCTTTTGAAACAATTATGGCAATGGCATTGGAGCATGTTTTATTCATTTAGTATGTTCACTTATATTGATTATGCAATGAGAACTAATCAGATAACACCTCACGCTTCCGCTACGAGCGGGTGTGACATGGAAAATGTAGAAATGGGAATGAGTTTGATGAAGAGACATTAATGGAGTACAATCACATGAGCTTTGGTGGACCTCCTGTGAAAACCAAGACAGTTGAAGAACTTGTGAGAGTAGATGAAAAGGCATCTAAAGTTGGTAATATACCTGATACACTTCACATTACCTGTTTTTTATTACTTCGATGACAAGTTTCATTTTGTTATTTCAGAGGCAGAAGTTCTTTCAGCCCATCCAAAGTTGGTTTACAGTAAATCAGTTTTGCGGTGATGAATTTGATTCTAGCTCTAAAAGTTCGCTGACCTAATAGTAATGATTTTGTTTTTTTTTTGTTTTTTTTTTTGTTTATCTAAATGCAGCCTCACTAGAAAGCTATTGGTGGCTGTAGCAGACAAGTGGGATTGTCATGTTCTGGTCATTGACAAAGTTGCTCCACAAAACTGGAAGGTTTAAACAACATGCTTGGTTATTATGTTATCTATATATTGTTTTCGATTTGCAACCTAATCACTTATGAATGGGTCAATTTAGGTTGTGTTTTTTGCCGGAAGCAGGAGCTACAGTCCTCGTGGCCGATCACCACCACGCCGTAGCGTGTCACCCCCTCGCAAGATTAACTACAGTAGGTCACCTCCGCATCGTGGACGAGATGAGTTGCCTACACAAACGGCTATGTTTTATTTCTGTTTCTTTTTGAATATGTAGGAAGGATAGGTCTAAAGGCGTTGACATTTTAGTGAAGGACTTGAAAGTGTTTTTTGCTTTTAATGACGATCTGTTTAAAGAAATAACTCAGCTTTTGACTTTAGTAACTTCATGTGTGTTATTGTTATCTAATTCGTTTTGAGTTTTGTTATAAAAAGTCAAAAGTTTTAATGGAAATACGGTCATATAGGGATAACGAACAATTATCAAAATACGGAGACACTAAATCTGATAGGGGGATAATGTTGGGAGAGCTAAAGAAGTTGATTGAAGCAAATCCCCTATTTCGCTACAAGTTAAACTTTCTGAGCTTAAAGAACTCAAGAATTCGAACACTTATTAACCAAGGGTTCATATCTTTATCCATATCTATCTCTATGTTTCAATTTCTTCTTTGATAACATGACTTTTCATTAGTATTAGCAACACCAGCTTTGTAAAAACCCGAGCCGAACCCGGACATCAAAACACTGTTTGTTGATCATTCTTGTGGGTTGCCGCAGCCAAACGGTGCACGGGCCCCATCACCAGTAACTAATCCATTAATGGGCTCTATGTTAGAAAACTGGTAATGATAAGAACTGCAAAATAATACGAAACAGAAATAGTTAACGAGAACCGGGCTTGTGTTTGACACAATTCCCTTAAACAGATTCGTCGTCTGTTCCCAGGGTATGCTGGTTGGAAGCAGCAACAGCGCACTGCCGGACTTGAACACTTGCCTAAAAAGAAAAGGAGAATGTTGTAGAGAGATCGAGAGAAGAGATGATTTCTGGTGTGTTTAAACTGAGCAGCTTACATCTGGTTTTATAGTCACTAAACTATAACCGAAATCTGACCCATTATTGCATGAATTAAAACTGAATAATGGTCATCATTGAGTCAGTTTCGAAACTGATATTCAAAACCAAAGACCAAATAATGATCATCATCAATGCGAATAATCATCTTAATTTCAGTTTTAAAACTCATTTAAAAAAAATGGTTACAGTCTTGAGTGCAAAAACTCGCCTCGCACGGGTCCAGGTTTTCGGAGCTGCATTCGTGTCCGCAGGACGCGCGGGCGCACACGAGTTCAACTAAATCCGATTCTATTTTTTGCACCCCCCCCCTGCGCGCACGCGCGAGGGACTTGTGGTAAAACATGTCATAAAGTGATATTTGTTAGGTAAATGTTTTACCTTATAAATACCCTTTTTGTTTGTCTCCACACCAATGTGGGACAAGTGTTTTACCATATGAGACTACCATTCACACACACCCAAATTCCAACAATCCCCCACATGAATGGAGGTCGATCTCAGAACAACATTGTTCCCATTAGATTTCAGCAGTTGAGTTTTGCATACGATAGGTAGGTGTTACCCTTTGAACCTTCGCTCATGAAATGCACTTAGCCCACTAGCTCTGAGTAGAACTTGATGTCTTTGAACTCGTCTGCCGTTTGTGTAGACGACAATGCACTTCACACAATACTCTCCCTGACAAAGTCAAGTCCTCATAGTTATGTTCGTTATGGTCATGAACATGATGCCTGGTTCTGCGAGAGGCATTAGGTATTGTGCCCCAACAATACCCTTCGAAGCGACCCCACTTCTCTCTCACATAGGTGATTCACTATGTATGTTTACTTTAGTCGAATCATTAAAAGGCATAGGCTTAGCCTCACACTTGTCACTTTTAGGAATGGACTAGGAAGTTTATAAATCTTTATAATAAACTACCATATTAAATGCGTAGGGTTATCCCCCCACAGTGACCTTGCTTATTCATACAATTAGGTTTTCCTATTGAACTCAATTCTTGGGATCTCCAGTCTATTGAGTTAGGTTTCCATCATATGAACTTCATTTTTCAAGGGCTTCAGTCCCATTCCCATGGACGACGTCTGTACTAACTCTCTACTTAGGCCTTTTATCAGCGGATCCGCAATATTATCCTTTGACCTCACGTAGTCAACAGTGATAATTCCTGTAGAGATTAGTTGTCGTATCGTATTATGTCTACGTCTGATATGTCTGTTCTTACCATTATACATTATGCTACGAGCTCTGCCAAGTGCCGATTGGCTATCACAATGTATACAAATGACCGTTGCCGGCTTAGGCCATCTTGGTATATCCTCAACAAATTGACGTAGCCATTCTGCCTCTTCACCTGCTTTATCTAAAGCGATGAACTCAGATTCCATCGTGGATCTAGCAATAACCGTTTGTTTTGATGATTTCCACGATATCGCTGCACCTCCAAGTGTGAATACATACCCACTTGTTGCTCTGGAATCATTCGTGTCAGATATCCAATTTGCATCGCAGTGTCCTTCTATAACTGCTGGATATCTGTTATAATGCAACCCGTATTCCCGAGTGTATTGTCACACCCCCAAAATCCACCTGCGGAGTACTACCGCTTGGAGGCGTGACTGACCAGGATCCAGCCACCAATCATATTGAACAAGCATATAAGTAGTTATAAAATCCAACCAATACAATTGGTGTTCAAACAAAACATAGTTTAAGTTGCAAGCGGAAGCATAATGTTTAAAACCAAAACATGAGTTTAATTGTTCAAAGTTTAACAAGGCACACAGCTGTCCATGTCCCACAACGACCTTCTTCCATGCACGCTCCAGCTAAGTACCTAAAGACCTGCAAAGCATGTAGTAACGAGTCAACAACAAGTTGAGTGAGTTCACAGTTGGGTGTTTGTTTTAAGTTGTTTCGAAAATAGTTTCCTTTATCTGGCATCCTGCCGTGGGGGGTTACCCCATAGTTGAAAACGTGACTTGTTTATTCCCGGTTACTCTGGCACTCCGGCCGTGGGGGCTACCCCATGTTAGTTATCTGGCATTTCGGCCGTGGGGGCTACCCCATGTATACACTAGACTCGTTACCATATCGACTGCTGACTGTAGTCATGTTTATGTGCCCTGAAACTGTCAATGTCTATCATCATTGACGTGCCCCAGATCCATTAGTTCACGCCCGTCCTCTGCGGCACGGTGTGAGGTTTGTCAGACCTAAATAGCGCTATCTAACTAATGACCCGCTCGCCATTGGCCCGGCGATTAAGTCGATATAAAAAGGAGGGACTTCGTGATAGAGTTTTGGTCTAGTACGAGTTATCTGTCCATGAGGACGAGGAATTAATTTCCTGAACCAACGCTGTCCTACCCAAGGAGGACGAGAAACCCACGTTCCTTAACCCCATTCCCAAACCCCTGGGAATCCCATGCTTTGTAGAGGGTGTGAACTCACCTTGGTTTGCTCGGCAGATACACAGAAAAGTCAATCAAGTTGTAAGTGGTCAACTACGTCCTAACATAGATACCATTCAAGTCAGGTTCATACCAAGAAATGCACGTATGTTTTCTACACGTATACGAACAAGTTGCATACATGTATTATTCATGGCTTACACATATAACATAGCGGTTTACAATAATACCTATGAGTTGAACAGTGGCATGTATATAAGTGAACAAAGCCCAAAAGTACGGCCCAAACTTAAGCCCGTAACAATGCAAGTCCAAACAGTGCACGTGTACATGGTCTCGAGTCGAGACTGTGCGGTCTCGAGTCGTACATGTGAGTTCTCGAGTCGCAACCGTGGATGTCTCGGGTCATGTCTCGAGTCGCAACAAGACTCGCAACCCTGATCTCGAGTCATGTTGTTTTGTGCTGGCATCGTGTGGTCTCGAGTCGAGACTAGAGAGTTCTCGACTCGTAACCTGTGTCGCAATCCCCGGTCTCGAGTTGTCATGTTCATGGTCTCGAGTCGAGGCCAAGGGTCTCGACTGGCACACCTGTTAATAGCCGGCAATTGTACTATCCAATGGCATTTCAATTTCATGATACAATGTACTATCCAACCACAATCCTTAAACATGTTTCTTTGTCTAACACTAACCGAAAATGGATCAAACACCTCAATTTCAAATACCCAAGACACATTCATCCCATGTTCATGTTGTTCTTCATATATTCAAGTAGTTCATCAAACATTCATAACACAAACAACCCTTATTCATATATTTCATCATTTGCAAGCATGTTCATACAAGTCAACCTAAATCTCTAAACAAATGCAAATCCGATTTTATGAATAACCACTTCCTCATTCAACCTAAGCATGACTAAACCTTTCGGATCCAACCATATAGAACCGATTACCAACATTCGTGATCAATCACGTATTATCTCTACCAAACCGACCTTACATCATCATATAACAACAATCTTAGTACCGTATATTCAAGAAGGATGTATTTATCATGCATAAAGCTCAACAAGCAACATATTATCAAATAATCTTCATCATACATCATTATCAACCGAAATATAAACACACAATATGGAACACTTATGAATCGATCACTTGAACACTAACTCATCGGAACATCATTTGACAAAACACCAAATCATGAATCACTAACCGGTCAAGTGTGGGTTCAAAGGTGTGTATGAAGCTTCCAAAATGGGTGTGTGTGTGAGCCGATCCGAGAGCTCCTTGTGGTCGCCGGTTGAATCCGAGAAGAAGGAGAGGAGAGGTGGTGTTTGATCCTTAGGGTTTTAGTGAGAGAGAAGGTAGGAGTGTGTGTGTAGGAGAGTGTGTGTAGTCCAAAGAATGGCAAAGTTGGCTCACTACAAAGGTTATATACTAGCTTTAAGTTGATGCACCCTAATGGGTTTCGGCTGGATTAAGTGGCCCAACCGGCCCAAATAGTTACACTGTTCACTCGAGACCGCATGGTCTCGAGTCGGGTCCTTGTGTCTCGGGTCATATAAATGCATACATACATACAAGCATAGCACATAACCACATAATAACATTCATTAAACCAACAAGTCACTTAGTCACACGTTTAAGCATGTTACATCGAGATACAAATGAAAGGTTCTAAATTTCGAGTTGTCACATCATCCCCAAGTTGAAAGAAATTTCGTCCCGAAATTTGGTAAGCACTCACTGAGGAAGCTAGTTAAGTTGTATGGTTTTCACTGGTTTTCCTGGGGTGTCACATCCACCCCCCGTTGATCTGGAATTTCGTCCCGAAATTCCGTAGCTTCAGCCTCAGTAGTGGTTGTACTGTTTGCGAACAGTTGGGGATACTTTTGTTTCATCTGATCTTCGCGTTCCCAGGTGAACTCTGGGCCGCGACGTGAGTTCCAACGAACTCGAACAAGAGGTATTCTAGTGCTCTTGAGGACCTTAACATCCCGGTCCGTGATTTCAACTGGTTCCTCGACGAATCGTAACTGCTCGTCGATAGTGAGTTCCTTCAGAGGAACTATGTGGGTCTCATCTGACAGACACTTCTTCAGATTCGTCACGTGGAAAACGTTGTGAACTGCACCGAGTTCTGCTGGTAAGTTCAGTCTGTAGGCCACCCTGCCTATTTTCTCGATGATTTCGAAAGGTCCGACGTATCGTGGGTTAAGTTTGCCTCGTTTACCAAAACGAACCACACCCTTCTAGGGTGAAACTTTGAGTAGTACTCGGTCCCCAACCTGGAGCTCAAGTGGTTTCCTACCCTTATCGGCGTAGACTTTCTGACGGTCACGAGCTACCGCCATGCGTTGTCGAATTTGAGCAATTCGTTCGGTTGTGTCTACCACATGTTCTGGACCAGTGATCTGACTATCCCCCACCTCTGCCCAACAAAGGGGTGACCGGCATTTACGCCCGTACAATGCCTCAAACGGAGCAGCTTTAATACTGGTGTGGTAGCTGTTATTGTACGAGAATTCCACAAGTGGCAGATGCTTTTCCCAGCTGTTGCCAAAGTCGATTACACATGTACAAAGCATGTCTTCTAAGGTTTGAATAGTGCGCTCGGACTGCCCGTCCGTCTGAGGGTGATACGCCGTGCTCATGTTTAATCGTGAGCCAAATGATTTGTGCATCGCCTGCCACAGTTCTGAAGTAAAACGCGCATCTCGATCTGAGATAATAGAGGTGGGCACCCCGTGCCTCGAAACAACTTCCTTGAGGAATACGTCTGCTAAAGTGGAGAACTTATCCGTTTCCTTGATAGCCAAGAAGTGAGCAGACTTTGTGAGTCGATCCACGATTACCCAAATAGTATCGTTACCTCGTTGAGATCTAGGTAGACCGGTAACAAAATCCATGGAAATTTGCTCCCATTTCCATTGTGGTATTTCTGGTTGTTGGAGTAGGCCTGAGGGTTTCTGGTATTCAGACTTGACTCTTGCACAAGTCAAACACTTGCTGACGTAAGTTGCTATGTGGGCCTTCATGCTAGGCCACCAATACGTAGTTTTGATATCGTGGTACATCTTATCCGAACCAGGGTGTACCGAGTAGCGAGACTTGTGTGCCTCGTCCATCACAAGCTCTCGTAGGTTGCCATAGTGTGGGACCCAAATGCGCCCCGTTACGTAGTAAGCACCGTCTTCCTTCTGTTCCATGCGTTGCCTTGAGCCGCGTAGGGCTTCAGCCCTGACGTTTTCTGGTTTCAATGCTTCTATCTGAGCAGCTCGTATTTGGGAGGGAAGACTAGAATGTATAGTGAGTTGCAATGCTCGCACGCGCCTAGGCGTAGTGTCCTTTCGACTAAGGGCATCAGCCACAACATTGGCCTTGCCCGGGTGATACCTGATCGAGCACTCGTAATCATTCAGTAGTTCGACCCATCGTCGTTGTCGCATATTCAGTTCTTTCTGTTTGAAGATGTGCTCGAGGCTCCTGTGGTCGGTGTAGATGGCACACTTGGTACCGTACAGGTAGTGTCGCCATATCTTAAGTGCAAAAACAACAGCTCCCAGCTCTAAATCGTGTGTAGTGTAGTTCTTCTCGTGAACTTTGAGTTGGCGTGAGGCGTAGGCTATAACTTTATCTCGTTGCATCAATACACAACCAAGACCTTGAATTGATGCGTCACAGTAAACCACAAAATCATCTGTGCCCTCTAGTAATGAAAGGATAGGTGCGCTGCAAAGTCTATCCTTTAAATGCTGAAATGCTAATTCCTGTGCATTTCCCCAGCGATAAACAACGCCTTTCTGCGTCAGTGAAGTGAGAGGCTGTGCAATCTTGGAAAAATCCTTAATGAACCTTCTGTAGTAACCGGCCAATCCCAAGAATTGGCGAATTTCCTTTGGTGTACGAGGTGCAGGCCAGTTCTTAATCGAGTCCACCTTGGATGGATCAACGTGAATCCCATCCTTGTTTACCACATGGCCTAGGAAATGGACCTCACGAAGCCAGAAGTCGCATTTCGAGAACTTTGCGTAAAGTTGTTCCGTTCGAAGGAGTTCCAAAATAAGTCGTAGATGCTGCTCATGCTCCTCCTGACTCTTAGAATAGATCAGGATGTCGTCGATGAAGACTATAACGAACTTGTCCATGTAAGGCTTTCACACTCGATTCATCAAGTCCATGAAGACCGATGGTGCATTCGTCAGCCCAAAAGGCATGACCAAAAACTCATAGTGGCCATATCGAGTTCTAAAAGCTGTCTTGGAGACGTCCTCCTCTCGGACTCTCAGCTGGTGATAGCCCGATCTCAAATCAATCTTTGAATAGTAGCTCGACCCTTGCAGTTGGTCGAACAAGTCGTCAATACGCGGTAGAGGATAACGATTCTTCACCGTCACCGTGTTGAGTTCCCGGTAGTCGATGCACATTCTGAAGGTACCGTCTTTCTTCTTCACGAACAGAACTGGAGCTCCCCAGGGCGACGAGCTAGGACGAATAAAACCCTTATCCAAGAGTTCTTGTAGTTGCGTAGAGAGTTCTTCTAACTCTGATGGAGCTAAACGATACGATGCACGAGCTATAGGCGCAGCTCCAGGAGTTAGTTCAATCTGAAACTCGACTTGGCGATGAGGCGGAAGGCCAGGTAATTCCTCAGGAAATACCTCAGGATAGTCGCGTAAAACTGGAAAATCTTTTATCTTCTTCTCTTTCTCCGAGGTGTCAGTAACGAGAGCCAAAATGGCAGTGTGGCCCTTTCGCAAGCACTTTTGGGCCTTAAGAAAAGAGATGACGTTCTCAACAACATTCCTCTTGTCGCCACGAATCATGAGAGGTTCACCACTGGAACCAGGAATACGAACAATCTTCTCGTTGCAAAGAATCTCCGCTCGGTGTTGGGATAACCAATCCATCCCAATGACAACGTCGAAACTACCCAAGACGATAGGGATGAGGTCGATAGAGAAGGTCTGGTTAGCAAGAACAAGTTTACATCCCTTGACTACGTGTGTGGCCTCTAAGCTCTTACCATTTGCTAGCTCTACAGTGTGCTTGTTGTTCAAAGGTATTGGAATATGCTTAAGCATTTGACTAACTTCTAGTGACATGTAGCTAGTATCGGCACCCGAATCGAATAAAACTGTAACATAAAAGTCGTGGAGAAGGAACTTACCCGCCACAACGTTGGGGTCATTCCTTGCTTCACCTTGGCCAATCACGAACGCCCGCCCCCTGGCACCATTGTTGTTATTGTTCCCATTGTTACCATTCCCCTGATTGTTGTTATTGTTGTTGTTGTTGTTCTGGTTCCTGTTCAGCTGGGGGCAATCCCTCCTGAAATGGCCTTCAGCTCCACACTGAAAGCACCCTTTGTTATCACCTTGCTGCTGCTGCTGGTGCTGGTTCTGTGGGGCCTGTTGTTGACGATTCTGGTTTGCGGGGTATAAGCTCCTGCAATCCTTTGCAGCGTAACCCGGCTTGTTGCACCGATGACAGTTACCCCTGGTGCACGGCCCGCTGTGGTGCAGGCTGCAGCGATTGCATTTGGGGTGATTCCCTTTGTACCCACCATGACCTTGACTGCCAGATGGTTGCTGATTAGGGCTCTTGTAGTCATCAGTCTTTCTCTGCTGAGACTGGGACTGAACTGAAGTCGAACCCTTACTTGAAGCTCCATCCCATTTTCGTTTGTTGTCACTAGGGACACCAGCAGTAGTTGCAGCACCTATACGCTTTGGTAACCTATTCTGCTCCACCGCCTGGTCAGTGAGACGGTGAGCCAACTGAACAACCTGCTGGATAGTAGCGAGGTTTGCTGAGGTCACATGACTTTGGATCTCTGGCACCAAGCCCTTGAGAAAGAGTTCAATTCTCTTAATTGGAGGGTCCACCATAGTGGGACACAATAATGCAAGCTCGTTCGACCTCTTGGTATACGCCTCAATTTCTGACCCCGTCATCTTGAGGTTGAAGAACTCGACTTCCAGCTTATGAATGTCATCCCGACTATAGTATTCTTCCTTGATCATCTCCTTAAAGGTTTCCCATGGGGTGGCGTTGGCTGCAACCAACCCCAGCATTTGAACCTGAGCGTTCCACCATGTGAGGGCTAAACCCTCGAGAGTACCGGTAGCATACTTCACCCTGCGCGCCTCAGGGCATTCACACATTTCGAAAACTGATTCGAGCTTCTCAAACCAGTGGAGGAGACCTACTGCTTCTTCAGTGCCGCTAAAAGTAGTTGGTCGGCAGTCCATGAAAGTTTTGAAGGTGCACACAGGTGGCTGAACATGTTGACCTGTCGTGGGTGTAAGAAAGGGCAGAGTTTAACACAAGGGTTCGTTCACGAGAGTAGGATTCTAAAGATCCTAGAATGAGTTTGGACTGCAGGATATACCTCATGCGTGTGCAGCTGCAAGTGCCGCAGCAACTCGTTCGTTAATCAGAGCCGTCAACTGGGCTTGTGTCACGTTAATGCGTCCAGACATGATCTTCATATCAAGAGGAACGTGAGTGAGAGGGGTTCGCCAAAACGCGATGACAGAAGTGAGTAAGTACACGCATGTTCAAGCAACAGTAGTTATACTAACCAAGCATACCATGAGCAATGTACTATGTAACTAACAAGTAGGCAATATACACATAGATCATATCACCTAGAATGTCGAGCCTTGCATGTGGAGTGAAGCGTCGTTGTGGATCGTAGAGCACTGTACAGGTTATAGTCTGATTTTAATAAAACTTTTCCTTTATTAAAACCAAGTTCACTATAACCAATGGCTCTGATACCAATCTGTCACAGCCCCAAAATCCACCTACGGAGTACTACCGCTTGGAGGCGTGACTGACCAGGATCCAGCCACCAATCATATTGAACAAGCATATAAGTAGTTATAAAATCCAACCAATACAATTAGTGTTCTAACAAAACATAGTTTAAGTTGCAAGCGGAAGCATAATGTTTAAAACCAAAACATGAGTTTAATTGTTCAAAGTTTAACATGGCACACAGCTGTCCATGTCCCACAACGACCTTCTTCCATGCACGCTCCAGCTAAGTACCTAAAGACCTGCAAAGCATGTAGTAACGAGTCAACAACAAGTTGAGTGAGTTCACAGTTGGGTGTTCGTTTTAAGTTGTTTCGAAAATAGTTTCCTTTATCTGGCATCCTGCCATGGGGGGTTACCCCATAGTTGAAAACGTGACTTGTTTATTCCCGGTTACTCTGGCACTCTGGCCGTGGGGGCTACCCCATGTTAGTTATCTGGCATTTCGGCCGTGGGGGCTACCCCATGTATACACTAGACTCGTTACCATATCGACTGCTGACTGTAGTCATGTTTATGTGCCCTGAAACTGTCAATGTCTATCATCATTGACGTGCCCCAGATCCATTAGTTCACGCCTGTCCTCTGCGGCATGGTGTGAGGTTTGTCAGACCTAAATAACGCTATCTAACTAATGACCCACTCGCCATTGGACCGGCGATTACGTCGATATAAAAAGGAGGGACTTCGTGATAGAGTTTTGGTCTAGTACGAGTTATCTGTCCATGAGGACGAGGAATTACTTTCCTGAACCAACGCTGTCCTACCCAAGGAGGACGAGGAACCCACGTTCCTTAACCCCATTCCCAAACCCCTCGGAATCCCATGCTTTGTAGAGGGTGTGAACTCACCTTGGTTTGCTCGGCAGATACACAGAAAAGTCAATCAAGTTGTAAGTGGTCAACTACGTCCTAACATAGATACCATTCAAGTCAGGTTCATACCAAGAAATGCACGTATGTTTTCTACACGTATACGAACAAGTTGCATACAGGTATTATTCATGGCATACACATATAACATAGCGGTTTACAATAATACCTACGAGTTGAACAGTGGCATGTATATAAGTGAACAAAGCCCAAAAGTCCGGCCCAAACTTAAGCCCGTAACAATGCAAGTCCAAATAGTGCACGTGTACATGGTCTCGAGTCGAGACTGTGCGGTCTCGAGTCGTACATGTGAGTTCTCGAGTCGCAACCGTGGATGTCTCGGGTCATGTCTCGAGTCGCAACAAGACTCGCAACCCTGATCTCGAGTCATGTTGTTTTGTGCTGGCATCGTGTGGTCTCGAGTCGAGACTAGAGAGTTTTCGACTCGTAACCTGTGTCGCAATCCCCGGTCTCGAGTTGTCATGTTCATGGTCTCGAGTCGAGGCCAAGGGTCTCGACTGGCACACCTGTTAATAGCCGGCAATTGTACTATCCAATGGCATTTCGATTTCATGATACAATGTACTATCCAACCACAATCCTTAAACATGTTTCTTTGTCTAACACTAACCGAAAATGGATCAAACACCTCAATTTCAAATACCCAAGACACATTCATCCCATGTTCATGTTGTTCTTCATATATTCAAGTAGTTCATCAAACATTCATAACACAAACAACCCTTATTCATATATTTCATCATTTCCAAGCATGTTCATACAAGTCAACCTAAATCTCTAAACAAATGCAAATCCGATTTTATGAATAACCACTTCCTCATTCAACCTAAGCTTGACTAAACCTTTCGGATCCAACCATATAGAACCGATTACCAACATTCATGATCAATCACGTATTATCTCTACCAAACCGACCTTACATCATCATATAACAACAATCTTAGTACCGTATATTCAAGAAGGATGTATTTATCATGCATAAAGCTCAACAAGCAACATATTATCAAATAATCTTCATCATACATCATTATCAACCGAAATATAAACACACAATATGGAACACTTATGAATCGATTACTTGAACACTAACTCATCGGAACATCATTTGACAAAACACCAAATCATGAATCACTAACTGGTCAAGTGTGGGTTCAAAGGTGTGTATGAAGCTTCCAAAATGGGTGTGTGTGTGAGCCGATCTGAGAGCTCCTTGTGGTCGCCGGTTGAATCCGAGAAGAAGGAGAGGAGAGGTGGTGTTTGATCTTTAGGGTTTTAGTGAGAGAGAAGGTAGGAGTGTGTGTGTAGGAGAGTGTGTGTAGTCCAAAGAATGGCAAAGTTGGCTCACTACAAAGGTTATATACTAGCTTTAAGTTGATGCACCCTAATGGGTTTCGGCTGGATTAAGTGGCCCAACCGGCCCAAATAGTTACACTGTTCACTCGAGACCGCATGGTCTCGAGTTGGGTCCTTGTGTCTCGGGTCATATAAATGCATACATACATACAAGCATAGCACATAACCACATAATAACATTCATTAAACCAACAAGTCACTTAGTCACACGTTTAAGCATGTTACATCGAGATACAAATGAAAGGTTCTAAATTTCGAGTTGTCACATGTATCTTAAGTAGCGAAGCAACCGAGTGATACAGTTCCAATGAATTGAACTTGGGTTGCTTGTGTATCTACTTAGCTTGCTCACAGCAAATGCTATGTCTGGCCTAGTACAACTCATAAGATACATCAAGCTACCAATAATTCTTGAGTATTCCAACTGGTTTACGGGTTCACCTCTATTCTTGGCTAGATGTTGACTTGTGTCAAGTGGAGTTCTAGCTTCATTAGAGTCATTTGCATTGAACTTCTCAAGAATTTTGTCCACATAGTGGGATTGACTTAAAACGAGTCCACTTTGGGTTCGCGTGATTTTGTCCCCCAAAATCACATCTGCAAGACCCATGTC
Source organism: Helianthus tuberosus (assembly GCA_030545235.1). NCBI lineage: Eukaryota > Viridiplantae > Streptophyta > Magnoliopsida > Asterales > Asteraceae > Helianthus > Helianthus tuberosus. The sequence continues at coordinate 103,545,786 of CM060424.1, read as the reverse complement.
TTTCATGTCAAATCTTGCTTTTAGCATGTTCTTTGTAGATTTTATGATTTTGTCATCGTTTCCAGCAATGAGCATATCATCTACATATAGACACAAAATGACATATCCATCAGATGTGTCATTCACATACACACACTTGTCACATTCATTGATTTTGAACCCAACATCAAGCATGACATGATCAAACTTTTGATGCCATTGTTTTGGAGCTTGTTTCAATCCATACAAGGATTTCACAAGTTTACACACTTTCTTTTCTTGCCCAATAGCTGTGAAGCCTTCGGGTTGCTCCATGTAGATTTCTTCCTCTAGAATTCCATTCAAGAAAGCTGTTTTCACATCCATTTGGTGAACTTCCAAATTTCTAATGGCGGCAATGGCAAGCACCAACCTGATGGATGTTATTCGCGTAACTGGCGAATATGTATCAAAGTAGTCTAAACCTTCTCGATGTTTATATCCTTTGATCACCAACCTTGCTTTGTACTTATCGATGGTTCCATCTGGTTTCATCTTCTTCTTGAAGATCCATCGATATCCTAGTGGTTTACATCCTTGAGGAAGATCCACTAGTTCCCAAGTATGGTTCTGTAAGATAGAGTCTATCTCACTTTTGATTGCCTCCCTCCACTGAGGTCCTTCTGAGGAATGTACCGCTTGTTGGTACATTTGAGGTTCATCTTCTACTATATAGGTAAGAAACTCAGGACCAAAGGATTTTTCAGTCCTTTGCCGTTTACTTTTCCTGATTTCAACTTCCTCATTCTTAGATTGTTCTCGAGGTTCATCGTTTTCAACTACACCCTCGGGAACAATTTCCTCAACCGGTCTAGAAGAACTCGGTTCACTTCTATCTAAGCATGGGAACACATGTTCAAACCACGTTGCATCCTTAGATTCGATTATGGTGCCTTTGCATATTCCAGGGTTCTTGGAATCATGCACAATAAAACGATAAGGACCATAAGGACGGGTGTATCCTATAAGTACACAATCCACCATTTTGGGACCTATTAGTAGGCGCTTAGGTGGTGTGACCACCACCTTAGCTAGACACCCCCATACTTTCAAGGATTTATATGGTGCTTTCTTTCCCGTCCATAATTCGTAAGGCGTTACATCCTTTTTCTTATTGGGTATCATGTTTAACACATAATTTTCCGATAAGATTGCTTCCCCCCACATGTTTTGGTTTACACCAGAACTTATTATCATGGCATTCATCATTTCTTTCAAAGTGCGATTTTTCCGTTCCACTATGCCATTTGATTAAGGGGAGTAAGGAGTCGTGAGTTCGTGGATGATTCCACTCTTTGCACATACGTCAATAAAAGGTGAAACATATTCACCTCCTCGGTCGCTCCTTACAATTTTGATTTTCCGATTTAGTTGATTCTCATCTTCGGCTTTGAACAAGATAAACTTGTCAATAGCCTCGTCCTTACTCTTAAGTAAGTACACATAGCAATACCTTGTACTATCATCAATGAACGTGATGAAGTACTTGTTCCCACCACGAGTAGGAATTGCTTTTAGATCACACACATCAGTGTGGATCATCTCGAGGGGTTCGGTGATTCGTTCCACCTTTTTGAAAGATGATTTCGTTTGTTTTGCTTCTACGCAAGTTTCACATTTATTAATTGAGTCGATATCGAATGTTGGTATGCAATCAAGTTTGATTAAACGACGAATGGAATTACAATTTACGTGACCTAGTCTACCATGCCAAAGATTAGAAGACTCAATCAAGTAAGTAGAACTAGTAGCATTTTCTTTCATTGCATTCACGACAATTACATTGAGTTTAAACATTCCATTTAGGGCATAGCCCTTACCAACATACACACCATTTTTGGTCAACACGACCTTATGCGACTCAATCACCATTTTGAACCCAAACTTGTTCAATTGCCACCCCGAAACAAGGTTCTTACGAATTTCTGGAACATACAACACATTGGACAATGTGAGTTCTTTTTCAGAAGTCATCTTCAAAACAACGTTACCCTCGCCTTTTATTTCTACCGTGGCAGAATTTCCCATGAAGACCTTTTCTCCATTAGTCACCTCCTTGAAGGTGTTGAAAAGGCTTTTGTCAAAGCACACATGTCGGGTAGCCCTCGTATCGACCCACCAATCCTTGTTATTTTGCCCAACTATATTCACTTCCGTGGCCAAAATCGAGAGGTCTGTGACCATGGCAACAAGCTTATCGACTTCATCTACCATGTTCACTTGTTGAGCATTTTCCTTCTTCTTGGGAAGCTTGCATTCGCTAGCCTTGTGGCCTTGTTTTTGACAATTGTAACAAGTTCCAAGGTTGGCCTTCACAGTTTCAGGACCATCAACCTTTTTTAGGGCCACTTTGTTATCTTCTTCAATCCGAAGACGAACAACAAGATCTTCGATGGTCATCTCCTTTCGCTTATGCTTGAGATAGTTCTTGAAATCAACCCAGCTTGGTGGCAGTTTTTCGATCATTGCAGCAACTTGGAATGTCTCGCCGAGCATCATTCCTTCCGCATAAATATCATGAAGGATAACCTGCAATTCTTGGACTTGGCTCATGACAGTTTTTGAGTCTATCATTTTAAAGTCCAAGAACTTTGCCACCACGAATATCATGAAGGATAACCTGCATCTCTGGTTTCTCAGCATGCGACACTTCATTAGGCAGTGGTGTCACCAGACTGGTAGTGATGGTAACAGCGGAAGTCATGACCGCAGAAACAGCACTGGTCATGACAGCAGAAACAGCAGTAGTCATCGGGTGTGATTCCATTCTGAAAAGAAACATAATGCAGGAACAAATAAGTAATAGAGTCTGTTTAAGTTTGTTAGAAAACTGGTACTGATAAGAACTGCAAAATAGTATGAAACCAAAATTGTTAACGAGAACCGGGCTTGTGTTTGACACAATTCCCTTAAACAGATTCGTCGTCGGTTCCCAGGGTATGCCGGTTGGAAGCAGCAACAGCGCACTGCCGGACTTGAACACTTGCCTGAAAAGAAAAGGAGAATGCTGTAGAGAGATCGAGAGAAGAGATGATTTCTGGTGTGTTTAAACTGAGCAGCTTACATCTGGTTTTATAGTCACTAAACTATAACCGAAATCTGACCCATTACTGCATGAATTAAAACTGATATTCAACTAAATCCGTGTCCGCAGGATGCGTGGGCGCACACGAGTTCAACTAAATCCGGTTCCATTTTTTGCACCCCCCATGCGCGCACGCGCGAGGGACTTGTGGTAAAACATGTCATAAAGTGATATTTGTTAGGTAAATGTTTTACCTTATTAATACCCTTTTTCTTTGTCTCCACACCAATGTGGGACAAGTGTTTTACCATATGAGACTACCATTCACACACACCCAAATTCCAACACTCTACACCAAAGCCTGCAGGCTTTCCACCTCTGGGTGCTCACGGTGTAAGTGAAATTAGCCTATCGTTTACGTTCATTTGAAGTTTTAACTAATATTATACATTTTTAAACCTGAGTTATACATTTTTTTCTTGCGTTCGAAGCCTTTCCAGCCTGCACCTGCACCTCTGCCATCATCTCTTGCTAGTTGGATGGCAAACCCATATGTGCCTCATCCGTCAGTTTCTACCGTCCCTATTGGGTTCACCCCACCTAATAATGCTCGTACGTATATCTTTAGCTCGATTAACTTTAGATAACAGTATCCTGATAGAGTGTGTAATGTTTCTGAATATGATTTGCTGGTTTCTTGTTTTATATCACATTGAAGCTTTGTTAAAGCAATCTAGGACTCCTCCCACCAACAATCCAGTTGTAGATTATCATTTATCAAACAGCTGATTCTGAACACGCGTTGAAGAGAACGCGTACATTTGGGATATCTGATGATTTTGGATTAGTTGCAATGTTGTGTAAGAATTTTGTTGAAGATATTCATATTTGAACTTGAAGTCTCGACCGGAGGATTGTTTATAAATAGCACTTACAAAAAATGTCATCATGAATTTTAGTTTTAAATCATCTCGATGACTTAAAGTGAATAACTATTTGTATCAGGAACCCTGCTACTTTTCTTCATGCATACACTTGTCTTCCCTTTGCTTACGCTACAAGGCAAGCTGTTGGTGCTATTTTGCAAGATGTTGCTGATACGGGTGTCGTTTTTGCGATATTGATGTACAAAGACAAGGTTTTTACAGCCATAACTCTTATGTTAATGCCTTCTACAAATAAATAAATTTATATTTTTTTTTTAGTTTGTGGAATACTAGATATCATTCTTATATAACTAAGATGCAGGTTGTTAGTCTGGTAGGCTTGCAGAAATCATCACTTCATCCTGATGATATGTTGCTGCTGGCTAAGTTCGTCATGTCATCTGAATCTTTTAGGTAAGTTTGTTTCTTTCGTTCTACTTTATATTATAGAATAAAGAGTAAAATGCCATTTTCGTCCCTGAGCCTGAGGTTTAGCCAGTTTTGCGACTTTCGTCCAAAGGTTTGTTTTTCCGTATTTGGATCCAAAGGGTTTGAAATCTTGCCATTTCAATCAGGCTTGTTAACTCCATCCATCTTTCTTCGTTAAGTCAAGGGCATTTTCTTCTTTTTTTTGGTAACTTAAAGGGCAATTTGGTCCTTTTCACTTTATGTAAAAAGACCGAAAAGTCGGAAACCCCTGAAAAAGACGAATTGCCCTTTAAGTTAACAAAAAGGACAGAGATACCCCTTACTTAACTGAGAAAAATGGATGGAGTTAACGAGCCGGATGAAAATGGCAAGATTTCAAACGTGTTGGACCCGGATGCTTAGAAACAAACCTTTGGATGATAGTCGCAAAACTGGCCAAACCTCGGGGATGAAAATGACATTTTACTCTAGAATAAACTCAGAGGTGGCAAATAGGGCATGTCCGGCTCATTGTGGAATATGTCAAAACCGTTAAATTTTGTACAGGTCAAAACAGGTTGGGTTAGGTTGTCACAAAATTCCTTTTGTCCAAAAGTTTTAGATATTTTTAATGTAATTAGTGAAAGTTTTAGATATTTTTAATCTAAATAGTGTGTTAAATACTTAAATATACATTTAAAAAAACTTTATTTCAGTTCAATATGCTTTTTCGTATCTACTTATTAAAGAGGTCTTTATGCATCAAAAACAGTAAAACTCGTAAGTGACTTTTGATCTATTAGAGATTAATATGACCCATTTATGTGAGATATATAGGGTACTGACATTGCAAAATATTTAACTCGGTGCAGGACATTTGAATCTTTTTCACCAATATGTTTGCCAAGATACAACCCTATGGCATTTCCACATGCTTACGTTCACTATCTTGATGTGAGTGAATCACAACTTTTGGAGATTTATCCTTCCACAACTAAAGTGCTTACATAACAGAATCTTGTTAGTTTGTGTTGTTCGTTATAAGATGAAAATATAGACTATATGTTTAGAACGTTTTGTGTTATCACTGGACAACTTTAAATAAGGGATAAATGTTATTAAATATTAATAAAAACTAATATTACACAAAGGCTCGACGAGCTTGACAAGCTTCACATGCTAGGCTTAAGATTTTAGTCTCAAGCTCAGCTCGGGATCGATAAGGCGCGGCTCGTTTGCACCCCTACATGGTATGTTCTGCAAATGAGAGCTGATGGTTATATTTTGATTGAGTGCAGATTCATCTATGAAATCATTATTGAAAACACCAGCCGTTACTCAAACCAGTCATGTAAAAGATGGGCAGGAGGATGCTGCTGCTTTTGCAAACCAAGATAATGGTATGACCATCTTTAAATCTGTTATATTTATTGCTTTTTAAGATTATGGTATGTTCTGCAAATGAGTGATGGTTATTTTTTAAGCGAGTGCAGGTTCATCGCTAAAATCATTATTTAGAACGCCAACCGTTACTCAAACTAGTCAAGTAAAAGGCCATCAGGAGGATGCAGTCAGTTACGGCAACCAATATCCTTGTATGCACATCTTTTTTCTTCTACATCCATTTTTATGTTTTTATCAGTAGTTGCACTAAAACAGCATTGTATGCTTTAAAAGGTTGCCATAGGGTAGCCTGTAGCTTGCAATATCTTTAAATCTTACCCTTCAAGATCGTCTGTTGAGAGCTGATCTTTTGTTTTTTGATGGTTTTTTTGTGCAAGTGCAGTTTCATCTCTGAAACCCTTATTTACAACACCAGCTACTACTCAAATGAGTCATGTAAAAGACACTCAGGGTGAAGCAACCAATTTTGCTAACAAAGATCATTTTATGACTTTCTGCAAGAATCTGTTTTTAGTCCCTAAAATGGGCGGTCCTAGCTGGGTTGGGTAACCGGATCCAAATGGGTTTGGCTTGAAACGTGTAGTTTTCAACTTTTCATTACATATTGAAACAAGTCAAGTTCGATTCCCACACACTTTAACCATTTTTTAAAATCTTTTTATAACTTACACTATGTTAAATACAATCACAAATACTTTACATTTTTACATTAATAAGCTTTCTTTTTTAAAAATAATTGATTAATAAGCTTACTTAAACTTTACATTGATTCGTTAATACAAACCAATTCAAATCGTAGGTTGAAATTGCCATCTCTATTAAGATCATGATTCGTTCAATAAATAAAAGCTAACGGTTATTCTTTTGTGACAGATGCAGACTCGTCTCTGAAAACATTGTTTGCAACACCAGCCACTTCTAGAACGAGTCATGTAAATGACTGTGATGACAATATCGGGTCTAGCAGATCTGCAGCACATGAGTTTAATCATCAGTGGGGAAATGACCCGTCAAAAAAAAATAATGGTGAGTTTTTCATGGGTTGGTCGTATAAGTTGACATCCTTTTTTTTTAATAATTCGACTATAGGAGTCTGTTTGTGCATTGGTACCAGGTCATTCTCTTTTGACCCATTCAGTTTTATGTACTTTTTAAAGTTAGCTCTTTCGTCCCGTTAAGTGGTTAACTATAACCCGTTTGTAGATAAAAGTGGTCCAAGAAACGAGATTCATGGAGTTCCAAGCTTTGAAGATTATCCTCTGAAGAAACACAGAACTAATTTTAGAGTTAATTAGTTTGGTTTATGTTTCAAACATGAGGGTTAATCTTCTTAAACTTTCCTGAGCTCCGATTTGATCCGTTCTTCCTTCAAAACAGAAACACCGTTAGCTCGTTAAGAGGGGAATATGGGGGTTTCCCTCTTAACCAGACTCTGACGTGAGAATAAGTATCTGCTTTGAGGAAATAAGTGTGTGTTAAGAGTAAGAGTAGTGGGAATGGAATGTTTAACCTGTGCATGAAGGTCTCTATTTATAGCCGGAGAGGTGTAAGAGAAGATGGGCTGATGGCCTTGGGCCGGAAGGCGACAACTAAGGAATATCCTCCTTGTCTCACTGGTCTCGACCGTTAGTGTCTTCTAGAAGATCTCCGATGCTGGCGCACCATGATTGGAGTTCACGTGTCCTAGTTATCGGCCTTGTTGTCCCTCTGCCATCAGCAAGTAAGTGGAGATCATGGGGCAGTTGTCGCCGCCCCCTGATTGGTGCCACATAGGCGTCCTTGTGTACTCATTGTCTCCTGCACGTCAGACGATCGTGGAGCACGATAGAGCACAGCCTGGAGGACGCCAATTGGCTTATTCTTCTGCCACTTGTACCTTCTGTACTTTCTGAAGTGGCCTTGGGCTCTAACTCCTGCGCGACCCTTGCTAAACACGTAACTAGCTCGCACAGGGTTGTAGGGGCTGAAGGATCTTATTCAGAACACCAAGTGTGGAAACTGATGTTATCTCTTGTTTGGACCTCACGGGAGACCAGGCTTTGTTTAAGCAGCCCGCGCGGGTCTAAAAGGATTGATCAGCTTGCTGAGTAAGGAGTATGGTCCAGCGGGCGACCTAAATGGTATGCGCGGCTTTTTGGGACCATACCCCTTCTTCCTCATAAGTTATTTGAAGATGATGTAGGCGGTTCAATCGACAGGTCGGAGAGTGACACACATTTTGGGTTCAAACATATTGAAATCTTAAATGAAGCAGCAGGAACAAACCATCAAAATCTTTCCGGTTTGAAAGATAACTCAACCTGTGGTCAAGAGTTTGAAAAGAAAGAAGATAACCTAATAAAGGGGTCAGAAGTTAATGATGATTTTGCCTTTGATACAGGTAAATGAAAATCTGTGATTCAATAACCGACTTTTTTTTGTTATAGTCGGTTAATCATTGGTTTTGTGTCTTAATGAAGTGTCGGTTCAGTTATTTTAGTTATATATATATTCACATGTAACTATATTTTTTTCTTATGGTTTGGAAATGATAATTTTTCGTACTATATTTAAAAAAAAATACTAAAATAATTAAAATGTTGATATATGTTAACATTTTAATATATCTTATTCGTTCAAATTGTAAGGCATATGCATGATTACAGAGACAACACTCTATATTCTAACAAGTGAAGTGATGAGCACATATATTATGTTGGGCAGAAGCAGTTAGAGACTTTGTGGCTTGTCAAAAACCCTTTTTATTTTGTATGTTTGACTACATGTAGCATAAACTGACCCTGATTTTCTATCCTGTGTTTAGCTAACTCTTATAACTTATAAGACACATTTTGAGCAGCCTTATTGTTATTATGTTTTCTCATTAGTTTGAATCAAGGTGTGCATATATGTCATGCTCTTCTAAGCAAGAGGAACAAATCATGTGTTTACATGTCTTATGATTCTCATTTTATACCCATCGCGAGTCTTGCAACTGTGAGAATAACTATAGACAATGCAAATCATACCGTTCCTCAAGTAAGTCATAATTTGTATCTAGAGTTTTTATTGTAGAGTGGAAGCAAGTAAATTAAGAGGATCGATTTTCAAAGGAATTCGATAACTTTCTAAGTCAAATATGCCCCATTTTATAAGGAGTTTTCTAAATCTGGCAAATTTGCCAAAATTTGAAATTACAAAGTGACCAGCAATTATTGAAGTTGCTACAATAAATAATAAAAACATAAATTATGCTAATTTGAGCTTTATGCGTATTAAGCTATAATCGAAAAGTACAAAAAATGCAATTCTTGGGTGAAAATCTTGATCGACACGATCGAGACAACTGGTTGGTGGTTTGCCGCTTGATCTGATTTGTTAAAGACATTTCTGTTGCTTGCCCGTGGGTTGCGTAACTCCAATCGTAGTACAAGTTAAGCCCGTTTAAAGTTTGAGCCATTTCTGTCATGTTTTCCTAATGAAGTTGGTCCATATATGAATCCGCTAGAATTGAGTTTTATTGCATTTTTGTCACTCAGTTTTGACTTTTTTCGTATAACCAATGGTTTTTTGCACTGATTTTTTAGGTGGCGTATGTATTTGGGGCAGTGCACTCTCATATTCTTCGAGTCCCATTTAGAACCGAAAAGGGAATTCTTCGTAAATGGATCTTTCTCTTTGAGGTGTGGCCCTACATTGAGAATTGCAGCGAGGATGTCGCCAACGAAGTCACAGTAGAGCTGCAAGCCAAACCAGATTTGAATATTGGAAACTCCAGTGAGGGAAACTTGATTGCTTATTTATTAGCATGCATGTTGGGTGTCAGTGCGTCACAAAATGTACCTTTTCTTATTATCTAAATCATCATTTAACAAATTGTGAAACAAAATAAATAAAAACTATATCTATTATAGGTTTTCTAATGGCACACCCCCTGTCTATCTACACACCTTTTCAATTCAATACGCATCATATAGGCCTATACGATGCGTATTGAATTAAAGTAAAAAACATGGCAGACTGACAGATGCAGGTTATATCTGGCGGCGGGTTTGATACGCATCGTATAGGCCTACACGATGCGTATCATGCCACTGTTTTTTTTTATTTATTTTTTGTTGGGTTGTGTCGAATGCGAACCTGAGAAACGAAATGGATTTCGAGTAGTTGGTCATCTTTCCAAGCTTTTACACACGAATATGTGGTTCCCAATTTGCGGAACATAATCCCAGATTGTCTAAAGAAGCGCTTTTATCATGTGTTATATTAGATGTGTTATGGTGAGATTTTTCAAGTTTACACAGTGGGAGAAAAGACCAGCACCTCTTTCAGTATTGTCTTCTAAATTCGCATAAACATATATTTGTTTCATAACCTCCTCCTATAAATCAACCACAATTCACCCGAGACCGACCTCTGGATCACACATGATAAAAGTGCTTCTTTAGACAATTTGGGATTATGTTCCATTTTTTCAAGATTTACGTCTGATGTCCAAGTTTGATCACATTTGACTTCATTTGCGGCAGTCGAATGACTTTCTTGGTTCAATAATCCGACAATAGGGCCCACGGATCTTATGCCCACCCGAGACCGACCTCTGGATCACACATGATAAAAGCGCTTCTTTAGACAATCTGGGATTATGTTCCGTTTCTTCAAGATTTACGTCTAATGTCCAAGTTTGATCATATTTGACTTCATCTGTGGCAGTTCAATGACTTTCTTGGTTCAATAATCCGACAATAGGGCCCACGGATCTTATGCCCACCCAAGACCGACCTCTGGATCACACATGATAAAAGCGCTTCTTTAGACAATCTGGGATTATGTTCCGTTTCTTCCAGATTTACGTCTGATGTCCAAGTTTGATCAATGTTCCGTTTCTTCCAGATTTATGTCTGATGTCCAAGTTTGATCACATTTGACTTCATCTGCGGCAATCCAATGACTTTCTTGGTTCAATAACCCGACAATAGGGGGATCTTATGCCCACCCAAGACTAACATCTGGATCACACATGATAAAAGCGCTTCTTTAGACAATCTGGGATTATGTTCCGTTTCTTCAAAGATTTACGTCTAATGTCCAAGTTTAATCACATTTGACTTCATCTGCGGCAGTCCAATGACTTTCTTGGTTCAATAATCCGTTCAATATCAGTGTTGTTTATCACCCTGTGTGTGCATTGGAAGCCCGACAAACAGTCTTGCAATTACATCTTCAATCGAGACCGCATTATTAATTATAATGAAGCAATGAAGATTGAATGTGCAAAACCGCAACTGTTTTTTACTACGGAAACGGTGGCTATGGGAAATACAAACCTGACACGAACCACAATGGACTCAGACTCATACTACCCTTGTCGTTCCGTATTTTCTCCTTTTCTAATTTTCGAAGAATCTCGTAACGTATGACACATGATAAAAGCGCTTCTCTAGACAATCTGGGATTATGTTCCATTTTATTACAATCGTGAGTTGGTCAAACCTTTCTAAAAGTAGAAAAAAATAAAACAGAAGAAAGTGTTCCTCTTGTTACCAAGCATATCATCTGAAACAATTAACAGGACATTGTTAAAAGGGAGAATCTATTGGAACACCTGATTAAGAGAAACTTCTTCGAGCTAACTACCGATATCTCATCCTTCTGTTGTTCAGTACTTCCGAGATGATTCAAGTGAGTCCTATGAAGCAAGTGTCTGTCTACAAATTCCAACAAATTGTGGGTTAATAGATTCCGAAGGTGTTATTTCAGTTATTTTTGTTGATTCAGTACTTCAAAGCATGCCTGTTTGATGACCGAATAGAGATCCAAATTGTGAGGAAAGATGACCGAATAGAGAACAAGTTCACCGCAGAATGAGACATTTCATAGAGAACAAGTTCACAGCAGAATGAAATTTTATTGAAAACTTCTAAAAATGTTAAGTGTTTGAGGCATGCCTGTTTGATTCAAGTAAGTCCTATGAAGCAAGTGTCTGTCTATTCAATTGAGAGGAAAGATGACCAAATAGAGATCTGAACCAACCGAAATCCACAATTCCAACGAATTGTGTCTAATGCAAGGATCTTCGAATGCGGTGTGTACGTTAAATACCGTTCCCCGCTTTTAATGTATTTTAGTTGGTTTCGAATATACCCAAAGAGATCTGAACCAACCGAAATCCACTTCCGAGACGATTCAAGTGAGTTCTATGAAGCAAGTGTTTGTCTATTCAATTGAGAGGAATCATTGCATTACATCTCCGTTGAAAACAAGTGGTTGTAATGATGGAACCCTTGATTTGAAAAACATTTTTGAGAAATTTATAGTTCAATACGCATCGTATATGCCTATACGATGCGTATTAATCGATGATTTTACTGAAATACCCCTGGTTTTCTGATAAATTCAGGGGTATTTTTGAGAAAATTCAAAGTTTTATACGATTCGTATAGGCCTATACAATTCGTATTACGCTGATATAAGATACAAAATAGGCCTATACGATCGTATATGGCATTATTTCAAATTTAGTGTTATCGTGTTTCCCTCGGTTCGACGTGTATACGTCTCGTTTTTTTCCAAACTTTCGCATATTTTGTCGTTTTATTACGTATACCTTCAACATAAGTCGTTTCGGTGTCGTTCGGTTGAGTGCGAATATCGTATTCTATGATTACGTACAGTTTTGTTTGAAATCCACTTGTACTCCATAGTGCCGTATTATATGTATACGTGTGTAGAAATATCGTTAGTCGCATATTTTGACGTATTTTTGCGTAATTTGACGTATTCTAACTTGTTGTTGCGTATTCTTGCGTTTTTTTACGTATTTGAGCGTATTCTAACGTATTTTAGCTTATTTTAACCTATTTTAGGGTATTTTTACGTATTTTGGCGTATTTTAGCGTATTATAATGTAATTTTAGCGTATTTTAATGTAATTTAGCGTATTCTAACGTAATTTAGCGTATTCTAACGTATTTTGACCTGTTTTAGCATATTTTTACGTATTTTATCGTATGTTAATGTATTTTAGCGTATGTTAACGTATTTTAGCGTATTTTAGCTTATGTTAAAGGATAACGCAAACAAGTTCTCCACTGTTTGTTATTCATATGTCTATTCAGTCATCTTTCCAAACTACAACACACGATAAGTTTAAACTTTATAGTGCGTGATTTGACTAGGAAAGGATAGGAGGTGATTTATACTTTTCCTTCAATTTCGAGAACATTCTCTGTAACATGAAGACGTGTCGGGTTCTTCTACTAGTGGTATTATAATGAAGTATTGAAGATTGAATGTGCAAACCGCAACCGTTTTTTACTATGGAAACGGTGGCTATGCGAAATACAAACCGCAACTGCCTTGACTATGGGAAACACAAGTTTTCTTTTTGAGCTTGATGGGTGTCCGTTATCTCAGTTGATGCGTGCATTGTTTAAATTTGAATATAACTAGTTGTTACGTGTAACTTCATTGAACCAAGAACAAAGCTTATTTCAAAACACATGTGTTCGTATCAGCGTTGTTTATCACCCTGTGTGAGCATTGGAAACACGACAAACAGTCTTGCAATTATATCGTGTCAAGATGTTTCAGTTTGCACATTCAATATTCAAAGTTGCATTTGGAACAGGAAGTCCAACAATCCGTTTATTATCCGTTTGTTGTCTAAACAATATGAATGCACGCAACGAATTTGACAACTGTGACAGCTTATCTTTCTGCAATTCAAGAAGGCATGGATGCAAAACGTACTGTTATTACAACCGAGACGATTCCATTGAGTCCTATGAAGCAAGTGTTGGTCTATTCAATTGAGAGGAAACATTACATGCCTTGAACGAGTCTAGAACACTCGTAATCCTCAACCGGCTTTGAAACCAGACGGAATCTACGAAGAAACTGTTCAATTTCACGGTGAGTGTAGAAATTAGCGACGGAGAAACTATTGGAATTTGTGGATTTCGGTTGGTTTAGAAACTTAACTAGAGAAGCAACTAAAAAAGCGGTGAATGGTATTTAAAGTACACACCGCATTCGAAGATCCTTGCATTAGACACAATTTGTTGGAATTTGTGGATCAACAGAAATAACTGAAATAACAGCTTCGGAATCTATTAGAACGATCCTTGTTCATCATTGTTCTTGAAGATGAAGATGAAGAAACGAGGGTTAATTCTCTTTAATCTATTAGAACGATCCTCGTTTTGAGAACCTGATTCTGTTGTTCAGTACCAACAGAATGCATACACAAATAGTTCTAGTGGACGAAGCAAAGAGACCGTTGTGTATCTGAATCTGGTTCTCAAACAAACACTACTAAAGATGAGTTGGTGATAAATACCGGAGATGTTATCTTGGTTGTTCAGTACTTTCGTGATAAATACAATGTTCATCTTCGTTATCCTTTGCTTTCTGAAATTCAAGCAGGCACGGATGCAAAACGTACTGTTATTACATCCGAGAGGATTCCAGTGAGTCCTATGAAGCAAGTGTCGGTCTATTCAATTGAGAGGAAACATTGCATGCCTTGAACGAGTCTACAACACTCGTAATCCTCAACCGGCTTTGAAACCGGATGGAATCTACGAAGAAACTGTTTGATTTAACGGTGAGTGGAGAAATTAGCGACGAAGAAACTTTTGGAATTTGTGGATTTCGGTTGGTTCAGAAACATAACAAGAGAAGCAACTAAAAAAGCGGTGAACGGTATTTAACGTACACACCGCATTCGAAGATCCTTGCATTAGACACAATTTGTTGGAATTTGTGGATCAACAGAAATAACTGAAATAACAGTTTCAGAATCTATTAGAACGATCCTTGTTCATCATTGTTCTTGAAGATGAAGAAACGAGGGTTAATTCTCTTTAATCTATTAGAACGATCCTTGTTTTGAGAACCTAATTCTGTTTTTCAGTACCAACAGAATGCATACACAAATAGTTCTAGTGGACGAACGAAAGAGACCGTTGTGTATCTGCATCAGGTTCTCAAACAAACACTACTAAAGATGAGTTGGTGATAAATACCGGAGCTGTTATCTTCGTTGTTCAGTACTTTCGTGATAAATACAATGTTCAACTTCGTTATACTTTGCTTTCTGAAATTAAAGCAGGCACAGATGCAAAACGTACTGTTATTACATCCGAGAGGATTCCAGTGAGTCCTATGAAGCAAGTGTCGCTCTATTCAATTGAGAGGAAACATTGCATGCCTTGAACGAGTCTAGAACACTCGTAATCCTCAACCGGCTTTGAAACCGGATGGAATCTACGAAGAAACTGTTTGATTTAACAGTGAGTGGAAAAATTAGCGACGAAGAAACTTTTGGAATTTGTGGATTTCGGTTGGTTCAGAAACATAACAAGAGAAGCAACTAAAAAAGCGGTGAACGGTATTTAACGTACACACCGCATTCGAAGATCTTTGCATTAGACACAATTTGTTGGACTTTGTGGATGAACAGAAATAACTGAAATAACAGTTTCAGAATCTATTAGAACGATCCTTGTTCATCATTGTTCTTGAAGATGAAGAAACGAGGGTTAATTCTCTTTAATCTATTAGAACGATCCTTGTTTTGAGAACCTGATTCTGTTGTTCACTTCCAACAGAATGCATACACAAATAGTTCTAGTGGACGAAGCAAAGAGACCGTTGTGTATCTGAATCAGGTTCTCACACAAACACTACTAAATATGAGTTGGTGATGAATACCAGAGCTGTTATCTTGGTTGTTCAGTACTTTCGTGATAAATACAATGTTCATCTTCGTTATCCTTTGCTTTCTGAAATTCAAGCAGGCACGGATGCAAAACGTACTGTTATTACATCCGAGAGGATTCCAGTGAGTCCTATGAAGCAAGTGTCGATCTATTCAATTGAGAGGAAACATTGCATGCCTTGAACGAGTCTAGAACACCCGTAATCCTCAACCGGCTTTGAAACCGGATGGAATCTACGAAGAAACTGTTTGATCTAACGGTGAGTGGAGAAATTAGCGATGAAGAAACTTTTGGAATTTGTGGATTTCGGTTGGTTCAGAAACATAACAAGAGAAGCAACTAAAAAAGCGGTGAACGGTATTTAACGTACACACCGCATTCGAAGATCCTTGCATTAGACATAATTTGTTGGAATTTGTGGATCAACAGAAATAACTGAAATAACAGTTTCAGAATCTATTAGAACGATCCTTGTTCATCATTGTTCTTGAAGATGAAGAAACGAGGGTTAATTCTCTTTAATCTATTAGAACGATCCTTGTTTTGAGAACCTGATTATGTTGTTCAGTACCAACAGAATGCATACACAAATAGTTCTAGTGGACGAAGCAAAGAGACCATTGTGTATCTGAATAAGGTTCTCACACAAACACTACTAAATATGAGTTGGTGATGAATACCGAAGCTGTTATCTTGGTTGTTCAGTACTTTCGTGATAAATACAATGTTCATCTTCGTTATCCTTTGCTTTCTGAAATTCAAGCAGGCACGGATGCAAAACGTACTGTTATTACATCCGAGAGGATTCCAGTGAGTCCTATGAAGCAAGTGTCGGTCTATTCAATTGAGAGGAAACATTGCATGCCTTGAACGAGTCTAGAACACCCGTAATCCTCAACCGGCTTTGAAACCGGATGGAATCTACGAAGAAACTGTTTGATCTAACGGTGAGTGGATAAATTAGCGACGAAGAAACTTTTGGAATTTGTGGATTTCGGTTGGTTCAGAAACATAACAAGAGAAGCAACTAAAAAAGCGGTGAACGGTATTTAACGTACACACCGCATTCGAAGATCCTTGCATTAGACACAATTTGTTGGAATTTGTGGATCAACAGAAATAACTGAAATAACAGTTTCAGAATCTATTAGAACGATCCTTGTTCATCATTGTTCTTGAAGATGAAGAAACGAGGGTTAATTCTCTTTAATCTATTAGAACGATCCTTGTTTTGAGAACCTGATTCTGTTGTTCAGTACCAACAGAATGCATACACAAATAGTTCTAGTGGACGAAGGAAAGAGACCGTTGTGTATCTGCATCAGGTTCTCAAACAAACACTACTAAAGATGAGTTGGTGATAAATACCGGAGCTGTTATCTTCGTTGTTCAGTACTTTCGTGATAAATACAATGTTCATCTTCGTTATACTTTGCTTTCTGAAATTAAAGCAGGCACGGATGCAAAACGTACTGTTATTACATCCGAGAGGATTCCAGTGAGTCCTATGAAGCAAGTGTCGGTCTATTCAATTGAGAGGAAACATTGCATGCCTTGAACGAGTCTAGAACACTCGTAATCCTCAACCGGCTTTGAAACCGGATGGAATCTACGAAGAAACTGTTTGATTTAACGGTGAGTGGAGAAATTAGCGACGAAGAAAATTTTGGAATTTGTGGATTTCGGTTGGTTCAGAAACTTAACAAGAGAAGCAACTAAAAAAGCGGTGAACGGTATTTAACGTACACACCGCATTCGAAGATCTTTGCATTAGACACAATTTGTTGGACTTTGTGGATGAACAGAAATAACTGAAATAACAGTTTCAGAATCTATTAGAACGATCCTTGTTCATCATTGTTCTCGAAGATGAAGAAACGAGGGTTAATTCTCTTTAATCTATTAGAACGATCCTTGTTTTGAGAACCTGATTCTATTGTTCAGTACCAACAGAATGCTTACACAAATAGTTATAGTGGACGAAGCAAAGAGAACGTTGTGTATCAGAATCAGGTTCTCAAACAAACACTACTAAATATGAGTTGGTGATGAATACCGGAGCTGTTATCTTGGTTGTTCAGTACTTTCGTGATAAATACAATGTTCATCTTCGTTATCCTTTGCTTTCTGAAATTCAAGCAGGCACGGATACAAAACGTACTGTTATTACATCCGAGAGGATTCCAGTGAGTCCTATGAAGCAAGTGTCGGTCTATTCAATTGAGAGGAAACATTGCATGCCTTGAACGAGTCTAGAACACCCGTAATCCTCAACCGGCTTTGAAACCGGATGGAATCTACGAAGAAACTGTTTGATCTAACGGTGAGTAGAGAAATTAGCGACGAAGAAACTTTTGGAATTTGTGGATTTCGGTTGGTTCAGAAACATAACAAGAGAAGCAACTAAAAAAGCGGTGAACGGTATTTAACGTACACACCGCATTCAAAGATCCTTGCAATAGACACAATTTGTTGGAATTTGTGGATCAACAGAAATAACTGAAATAACAGTTTCAAAATCTATTATAACGATCCTTGTTCATCATTGTTCTTGAAGATGAAGAAACGAGGGTTAATTCTCTTTAATCCATTAGAACGATCCTTGTTTTGAGAACCTGATTCTGCTGTTCAGTACCAACAGAATGCATACACAAATAGTTCTAGTGGACGAAGCAAAGAGACCGTTGTGTATCTGAATCAGGTTCTCAAACAAACACTACTAAAGATGAGTTGGTGATAAATACCGGAGCTGTTATCTTGGTTGTTCAGTACTTTCGTGATAAATACAATGTTCATCTTCGTTATCCTTTGCTTTCTGAAATTCAAGCAGGCACGGATGCAAAACGTACTGTTATTACATCCGAGAGGATTCCAGTGAGTCCTATGAAGCAAGTGTCGGTCTATTCAATTGAGAGGAAACATTGCATGCCTTGAACGAGTCTAGAACACTCGTAATCCTCAACCGCCTTTGAAACCGGATGGAATCTACGAAGAAACTATTTGATTTCACGGTGAGTGGAGAAATTAGCGACGAAGAAACTATTGGAATTTGTGGATTTCGGTTGGTTAAGTAACATAACAAGAGAAGAAACTAAAAAAGCGATGAACGGTATTTAACGTACACACCGCATTCGAAGATCCTTGCATTAGACACAATTTGTTGGAATTTGTGGATCAACAGAAATAATTGAAAGAATAGTTTCAGAATCTATTAGAACGATCCTTGTTCATCATTGTTCTTGAAGATGAAGAAACGAGGGTTAATTCTCTTTAATCTATTAGAACGATCCTTGTTTTGAGAACTTGATTCTGTTGTTCAGTACCAACAGAATGCATACACAAATAGTTCTAGTGGACGAAGCAAAGAGACTGTTGTGTATCTGAATCAGGTTCTCAAACAAACACTACTAAAGATGAGTTGGTGATAAATACCGGAGCTGTTATCTTGGTTGTTCAGTACTTTCGTGATAAATACAATCTTCATCTTCGTTATCCTTTGCTTTCTGAAATTCAAGCAGGAACGGATGCAAAACGTACTGTTATTACATCCGAGAGGATTCCAGTGAGTCCTATGAAGCAAGTGTCGGTCTATTCAATTGAGAGGAAACATTGCATGCCTTGAACGAGTCTAGAACACTCGTAATCCTCAACAGGCTTTGAAACCGGATGGAATCTACGAAGAAACTGTTTGATTTCACGTTGAGTGGAGAAATTAGCGACAGAGAAACTTTTGGAATTTGTGGATTTCGGTTGGTTCAGAAACATAACAAGAGAAGCAACTAAAAACGCGGTGAACAGCATTTAACGTACAGACAGCATTCGAAGATCCTTGCATTAGACACAATTTGTTGGAATTTGTGGATCAACAGAAATAACTGAAATAATGGTTTCAGAATCTATTAGAACGATCCTTGTTCATCATTGTTCTTGAAGATGAAGAAATGAGGGTTAATTCTCTTTAATCTATTAGAACGATCCTTGTTTTGAGAACCTGATTCTGTTGTTCAGTACCAACAGAATGCATACACAAATAGTTCTAGTGGACGAAGCAAAGAGACTGTTGTGTATCTGAATTAGGTTCTCAAACAAACACTACTAAAGATGAGTTGGTGATAAATAAAGGAGCTGTTATCTCGGTTGTTCAGTACTTTCGTGATAAATACAATGTTAATCTTAGTTATCCTTTGCTTTCTGCAATTCAAACAGGCACGAATGCAAAACGTACTGTTATTACATACGAGACGATTCCTGTGAGTCCTATAAAGCAAGTGTCGGTCTATTCAATTGAGAGGAAACATTGCATGCCTTGAACGAGTCTAGAACACTCGTAATCCTCAACCGGCTTTGAAACCGGACGGATTCTACGAAGAAACTGTTTGATTTCACGGTGAGTGGAGAAATTAGTGACAGAGAAACTTTTGGAATTTGTGGATTTCGGTTGGTTCAGAAACTTAACAAGAGAAGCAACTAAAAAAGCGGTGAACGGTATTTAACGTACACACCGCATTCGAAGATCCTTGCATTAGACACAATTTGTTGGAATTTGTGGATCAACAGAAATAACTGAAATAATGGTTTCAGAATCTATTAGAACGATCCTTGTTCATCATTGTTCTTGAAGATGAAGAAATGAGGGTTAATTCTCTTTAATCTATTAGAACGATCCTTGTTTTGAGAACCTGATTCTGTTGTTCAGTACCAACAGAATGCATACACAAATAGTTCTAGTGGACGAAGCAAAGAGACTGTTGTGTATCTGAATTAGGTTCTCAAACAAACACTACTAAAGATGAGTTGGTGATAAATACCGGAGCTGTTATCTTGGTTGTTCAGTACTTTCGTGATAAATACAATGTTCATCTTCGTTATCCTTTGCTTTCTGAAATTCAAGCAGGCACGGATGCAAAACGTACTGTTATTACATCCGAGAGGATTCCAGTGAGTCCTATGAAGCAAGTGTCGGTCTATTCAATTGAGATGAAACATTGCATGCCTTGAACGAGTCTAGAACACTCGTAATCCTCAACCGGCTTTGAAACCGGACGGATTCTACGAAGAAACTGTTTGATTTCACGGTGAGTGGAGAAATTAGCGACAGAGAAACTTTTGGAATTTGTGGATTTCGGTTGGTTCAGAAACATAACAAGAGAAGCAACTAAAAACGCGGTGAACAGCATTTAACGTACAGACAGCATTCGAAGATCCTTGCATTAGACACAATTTGTTGGAATTTGTGGATCAACAGAAATAACTGAAATAACAGTTTCAGAATCTATTAGAACGATCCTTGTTCATCATTGTTCTTGAAGATGAAGAAACGAGGGTTAATTCTCTTTAATCTATTAGAACGATCCTTGTTTTGAGAACCTGATTCTGTTGTTCAGTACCAACAGAATGCATACACAAATAGTTCTAGTGGACGAAGCAAAGAGACCGTTGTGTATCTGAATCAGGTTCTCAAACAAACATTACTAAAGATGAGTTGGTGATAAATACCGGAGCTGTTATCTCGGTTGTTCAGTACTTTCGTGATAAATACAATGTTCATCTTCGTTATCCTTTGCTTTCTGCAATTCAAGCAGGCACGAATGCAAAACGTACTGTTATTACATCCGAGACGATTCCTGTGAGTCCTATGAAGCAAGTGTCGGTCTATTCAATTGAGATGAAACATTGCATGCCTTGAACGAGTCTAGAACACTCGTAATCCTCAACCGGCTTTGAAACCGGACGGATTCTACGAAGAAACTGTTTGATTTCACGGTGAGTGGAGAAATTAGCGACAGAGAAACTTTTGGAATTTGTGGATTTCGGTTGGTTCAGAAACATAACAAGAGAAGCAACTAAAAACGCGGTGAACAGCATTTAACGTACAGACAGCATTCGAAGATCCTTGCATTAGACACAATTTGTTGGAATTTGTGGATCAACAGAAATAACTGAAATAACAGTTTCAGAATCTATTAGAACGATCCTTGTTCATCATTGTTCTTGAAGATGAAGAAACGAGGGTTAATTCTCTTTAATCTATTAGAACGATCCTTGTTTTGAGAACCTGATTCTGTTGTTCAGTACCAATAGAATGCATACACAAATAGTTCTAGTGGACGAAGCAAAGAGACCGTTGTGTATCTGAATCAGGTTCTCAAACAAACATTACTAAAGATGAGTTGGTGATAAATACCGGAGCTGTTATCTCGGTTGTTCAGTACTTTCGTGATAAATACAATGTTCATCTTCGTTATCCTTTGCTTTCTGCAATTCAAGCAGGCACGAATGCAAAACGTACTGTTATTACATCCGAGACGATTCCTGTGAGTCCTATGAAGCAAGTGTCGGTCTATTCAATTGAGAGGAAACATTGCATGCCTTGAACGAGTCTAGAACACTCGTAATCCTCAACCGGCTTTGAAACCAGACGGATTCTACGAAGAAACTGTTTGATTTCACGGTGAGTGGAGAAATTAGCGACGGAGAAACTTTTGGAATTTGTGGATTTCGGTTGGTTCAGAAACTTAACAAGAGAAGCAACTAAAAAAGTGGTGAACGGTATTTAACGTACACACCGCATTCGAAGATCCTTGCATTAGACACAATTTGTTGGAATTTGTGGATCAGCAGAAATAACTGAAATAATGGTTTCAGAATCTATTAGAACGATCCTTGTTCATCATTGTTCTTGAAGATGAAGAAACGAGGGTTAATTCTCTTTAATCTATTAGAACGATCCTTGTTTTGAGAACCTGATTCTGTTGTTCAGTACCAACAGAATGCATACACAAATAGTTCTAGTGGACGAAGCAAAGAGACTGTTGTGTATCTGAATTAGGTTCTCAAACAAACACTACTAAAGATGAGTTGGTGATAAATACCGGAGCTGTTATCTTGGTTGTTCAGTACTTTCGTGATAAATACAATGTTCATCTTCGTTATCCTTTGCTTTCTGAAATTCAAGCAGGCAAGGATGCAAAACGTACTGTTATTACATCCGAGGGGATTCTTGTCACACCCCGAAATTATCAGAGCTTGGCGTGACTGGACTGGTATCGTCATTGCACAGCGGAAGCAAACAAAGCTAAGTCTTTTAGAAATTGAACGCCCACTAAGAACTCGTATCTCGATGGTTCTCCTATTCCAATCGTGCCTTGTCTTAGAAATGCAACCTGAGAAAGAACATGCGAGAAAAATCAACATAATGTTGAGCGAGTTCATAGTTTGTTTGTAAAAGATTTGAAATAAATCTTTTGAGTTGTGAAAGGTTTGAAATAAATCTTTGGAATTGTGAAAGATTTGAAATAAATCTTTGGAATAACCGGTTTTTGAAGTAGTATTGAGAAAATGAATTTAAAAACCATTTTCTTGCAAAGTTATATGGAAACGTTGTGTTTGTAACACGTTATGTTCATAAGACCATGTATTTGTAATGTTCGTATAATCATCAATGCCCACCCTGACTTTGACCCGCATAATCTTATGCCTTTAATTTTGTATATAACATGGTATTTAATTTGTATGAACAAGTATGTTTCGTAAGTATAAAATCCCTGGTATGTAGCAAATAAGGCAAAAGAGATCACCAATGGTTTGCAAGGCCATTGATATGTGTGAAGTGCAAGTAGGAAGACTCAAACCTAGCAGATTTATGCGTCGGGCACAAAGTCACCCCGAGGTCCGTTCTGTTTGGGCCTGGGGCTGGGCTCGCTACACCCAGATAGATCTACCGCTCCTGTCCCTCGGTCCTACAACCTAGCAGATTTATGCGTCGGGCACAAAGTCACCCCGAGGTCCGTTCTGTTTGGGCCTGGGGCTGGGCTCGCTACACCCAGATAGATCTACCGCTCCTGTCCCTCGGTCCTACAATGAGGATTAATGGCCTCAAGTTTCCGCCTACCCACTCACATGATCTAAGTAGTAAACCCTCCTTAAGCTAACCATACCGTGTGTAAAAATGTCTGTAATAATTGTAACATGTATTTTTCCCCAGCCTCTAAGGCTGAATCTCCCCAGCCACTAAGGCTGATCCTCCCCAGCCACTAAGGCTGATCCTCCCTAGCCACTAAGGCTGGCTCCTCATTCTCTATATATCATTACCAAACGATCCATCCCTAATCATGAAAATCATTCATTTCGATAATACTCATTTGTTTTGTAAAAACCGGTATGTTTAGTATAAACCTTTCGTAAATCATTTGAGTTCCTCGAAATCACTTCATAATATGATTTAGAAATACGAGTTTTGCATTTGTTCAGAACTTTGTGTGTTTTTGCAAAACGTGCATGTCTTTCCACCCCGAAAACATTTACAAAAATGTAAACAGTAAAAAAAATGGGGGTTATGAACTCACCTGAATATTCCTGTGCAAAGCTAGCTAATTACGACTTCGTGATGTCGTTTCCAAGGCAGGACTTGCTAGCGTGCATTCTACAATATTCCTAAAACGGAATATCTAATAAGTTTCTAAATAGACGTAGTAACTAACTACGTGTCACCGAGCTCTACCGAATCGTTAATCGAACGATTCGAAAATAATTAAGTTATACTTGTTAAGTCTCGTTTAATGTCAGTAGCAATTTAATAAGTCTTGAAAAAGACTTGGTTTCCGAGAGACTTAAAATGAATAAGTATAAAAATATATAAATATATCGTTGTAAGTGTGTTAGCCGTCGCGGGTAGTCGTACAAGTATGTATCGAGTAATCGTATATAATAACTTGTATTATATATATCACATCTTGTGTATATTTGCCAAAAATGTACGTATAGGCCGTTTAGGCGTATAAAATAAATATGAAGAGTTATATTTATTTTATAAAGAAATCGTCGAGTTGTTATGTTTGAAAATAAATATAAACCATATTTATTTTTGTAAAAGACTTCGCGTTGTACGACATTCAGAATAAATATATAACTATATTTATTTTAGTAACACAATTGTAGTGTCGCTTGAAATATGAAATAAATATATGAGCTATATTTATTTGTAAAAGTATACGAGTTGACGGCGTTCGAAATAAATATAACATTATATTTATTTGTAAAAGTGTTTGGAATTATCAAGGTTTGAAGTATTATAAACTCGAATTTCCTTTAAGCGTCGTTTTTGAAATATAATACGTGTCGTGTTTAAGGGTGTTTCTCGAAAAACGGGCAGAGTTTCCTCTATTTTTGGACGCCCTGGACAACTAAGTTGTTTTATTTTCAAAAATTCAACACGATATAATCAAGATCCAACTATATGCAATTTTATCAAATATATATATCAAATGTAAATTATAATCAATTGGTTCGAGCTCGTTATCACGTGATACGTTAAAAGTATAAAACACGAAATAGTAACGCCGTTAAAATCTTTACCACTTCTTTGAGTCGTCATGTCGAGCCGCTTGACTGAGTTGACTGAGTCAACTGGTTTGACCCGCTGAGTCGACTCGGTTTGACCGAGTTG
Organism: Helianthus tuberosus; assembly: GCA_030545235.1. Taxonomy (NCBI): domain Eukaryota; kingdom Viridiplantae; phylum Streptophyta; class Magnoliopsida; order Asterales; family Asteraceae; genus Helianthus; species Helianthus tuberosus. Next base: position 103,520,856 of record CM060424.1, on the reverse strand, counting down.
GACCGAGTCGACCGAACCAAACCGTCTAATCCCATTGACTGCATTACTTGAACCCGCTGAGCTGAACCCGAACCACAACAGATCTGACCCGTTGACCCGAGTTGACTGAGTTGACTCGGTGAGTTGACCGAGTCAACCGGATTGACCGTTTAACCACTGTTCATCATCATCAAGCATCATCATCATCTTTATCAGAATGGAAGAAAATGAATCAGGCGAGACGACTTACCGGTAGACCCGTCGGAAATCGGCAAGGACCGCCGGACAAACAATCGGACCGGTGGTCCGAGTCTCCATCTCGTTCTCAGCTGCTTGAATCCCTGAAACTGACTTGAACCTGAACCAAATTGAACCCGAAACCACGAACCATGAACCACGAATCGTACCGAGCTCGAATCCGATCTGAACATAATCGTCGTCGGAGGGAACCACCACCACCGCAGCGGCGGTGCTCCGGTCGTCACCGTTGTCGTTCCGTCAACAAGACCACCGCCTCCGCCGTCACACTCCGCCACGCGCCACCGTTTCTCTCTCTTGCGTCTCACTCTCTCTCTCCATCTGTCTCTCTCTCTTCTGGTTCGTAGCCCCGCACCACCACACGCCGCCCCGCAGGTGGTGGTGGCAACCGTTAGCTAGAAAAAGAGGGGAGGGGCGCGGTTGCTCAACGGACATAACCGGTCGCCGGTGGCCGGTCGGAGGTCCGGTTGTGGTCTTCACCGGAGAGGAAAAATCGAGATGTGTGAAGGGTGGGGATGGAGGATCTGTGTTTGTGTGTGTATTGTACAAGAGATCGAGAGATGGAGAGAATAAATATGAGTCTGCATTTGTGTTTGGTTGTGTAGAGAAGATGGGGTGTGGGTGGTTTTATAGACATTTAGTTGGGTAATGACTAATGTTATTGTCTTATGTCTAGTGTGTAAAGATCCATAGAGATTTTTATGAGGATTTTGGCAGATTTTGTGTTACCATTTTTGAGACACAAATCTATTGGAAAGATTTGTGGAGATATGGTAGAGATTTTGTAAGATCTCGCAAATTTTGCAAGATTTTGACAAGATTCTAATATATTATGCGCGGGTTTAGGCTTGTGAGTTTTGGGCTTGGGCTCAGGGCCCACAAGTCCATCTCACGTGTAATTGGTCCGTAATTCCTACGAGACCCGTTGCCAAATCCTGAACTCCGTTTTAGCGTCAAAAATTAAAATACACAAAAAAATACGGTCGGTAATCGTTGTTGCACGCCCGTTTGTTGATTACGGTGATAATCGCGAAAAATTGTATCGTTGCCGTCTTTAATCCGTTTTTCGATCTGGTTTCGACCGTAGTCACTAAAATTAAATTACGAAGCTAAAATATATCGTAAAAATTTAACATCAGTCGGCGTTGTCAGTATCCTGTTTGGTTTCAATCCGTTGCCGTTTAACATTTCGCCGGTTTCTCTGTAGACCACCATTCGCACACTGTAAAGACGGATAGACGTTCCCAGGCACTCCAAAGGCCTAATTAAGTTTATTCGCGCTGTAAACACTATTTATTATCGCGTTAAACACATGTTAATCACGTAATTAAGAGCCGTAAATCACGGGTTGTCACATTCTCCCCCTGTTACAGAAATTTCGTCCTCGAAATTTAGACTATGTTATCTCCCCAGAATTGTGTTATTCGCAGGTAAGTCCGAATAATAACAAAGTAAATGACCGCGTAATCGAAACAAGACTTATTCGAATCATGTGAATTCAAGGGCATTCCTTCACAATAGGAATCCCAACAGTTTAAAAGAAATGTGTCTCAGTAATTGATGTTAAAGGAAACGAGACGTATAGGTACAGTCACTAATGTGACTAAGTTAACAGGGATCCAACAGGAACTTCGACCAATCGAATTCCATAAGAATGTTCACAATAAGTAACTGAGTTCTAGAAGCAATAACATCCACTGAATGAACTTAGAATCAACAATCTCAAATGTAATAGTTTGCATGAAACGTTCGATCGTGATCAGCGCAAGCTGCAAGTCATACCGACGCCACAAGGTGTCGCAATGAATGAAACCATTTAATAATAGAGGTGATCGAACAAGTATCACCTGTGTTTTGCATGAAACGCTTAATCATAATTAGCCCAAGCTACAAGTTTGTACTGACACCACAAAGTGTCGTAGTGATTGAAATAATTCAATAATAGCGGTGATCAAACAAATTCACCGTGTTTGAAGTCAATTGAAAGCGCAATGGAGTAAATACGAATGTTTGTTTCAAAACAAACATCAAAGAATTTTCAATTGAAGATGGAACATCAATGAAACAATGTTTTCGATCGAAGGTGAAGAAGCAATGGATGTCGCAAAGCATTCGATCGATGTTGAAAGAACCGTTATGAGGTACACCGGAATATGAAATGAATTTGTGTACCATTGTCTTAACACACAATTGTGCTAAGACTGTTGTAATGTGATAATTCAAAGCGGATTTAATCTGAATCAATAAATGAATAATTAAATCCGTGCATAAGGTACGTAAACGAGTTTAGCGCAAGGTTCAAATAAGTGAAAACACCACCACGAGGTGTCGAAATCAACAATTTAATGGAGTCGAATACCAAACAAGTTTACCACGACTCGGAACAAATGAAGTGTTCGTTAAAAATTGATTTGAATATGATGCTCCCAATACATCATATGGTGTCTCGAATCGAATAAGTGTAATGAGCAGGTTCAAACAATTGAACTTGGTTTTAGCGTAATCCGACAATAAGTATATGTATCGACAAGAAAACTTTCGGCAAGGTTATAACGAAAAACCATGTATGTAACTTGTAAAGAAATGATCGTAATACAATGACCATTAAGAGGAGTAGAGATACGAAAATCTACTCAGTAAGTGTGAAATTCGAAATTTCAATAAAAGAAATTTGAGGACTTTACCTGGGGTTTCGTGTGACGACCAATTGTTAGGTGACATTACCATGGAATGTCGAACATAGCGTGTTCGTCGTTAGTTAGGTAGGGGGGATTACGGAGACAATAGTCTTCTCCCTGGCGTGATTCGTGTCGTTGCAGGATCGCGTGACAAGTTGTCGTTTCCTGATTGTTAGTTCTCCTGCTGACAGGAATCTAGCGTCGGCGTTAGATTGCGTCATCGTTTCTTCTCAGAGGCCTCGCCTTGACAGTCGTATGTGTCGTACCTCCGTTGATGTATAGCTTAAGTTTCACGTATACCTGCGCACTAGCGTTGTGTGCCGCGTAGGAGGTGATGTATCCCGACATCCGTTGACGTAGAAATTGAGTTCCATGTATTCTCGTGCACTAGTGTTACGTTCTGCGTAGAATGTGATGTACTCCGACATCCGTTGACGTAAAGTTTGAGTGCCATGTATTCTCATGCGCTAGTGTTTTGTTATGCGTAGGCTGCCTGCTCGGGAAGTTAAATATCATAGACAATATGGATAATAGCGTGTGCCCGAGTTAATATTCGCGGTTCCTACGTGATGACCGTTAATAAACACACATGAGCGCAATTAATCAATCATATAACATGTCAGTCACCAATAAGCAATCAGGTAATTCTCCTAGTTTCACTAGCCAATTTCTCCCAGTCTTTAAGACTGCTCTATCCTCCACCTCGACCTCTTAGATCGAGCCTCGGTCCCCTTGACCGAGCCTCAGCCTTCACGACTGAGCCTACTCTTCCTAGCCTCACTAGCAAACTACCTCGGTCACCTAAACCGAGCCTCGATCCTCCAGACCGAGCCTCAGCCCTCGAGGCTGAGCCTATAATAAATCAACGTGCTCAACTACCTCGGTCACCTAGACCGAGCCTCGATCCTCCAGACCGAGCCTCAGCCCTCCAGGCTGAGCCTATAAATAGTAAAATGTGCTCAACATTTGTTTGGAAACAAAATTTTGACTGTTTGCTTGTCGGCAACGGTTGGAGACCATATTTGAGTACTGGGCGTCCTGTATGTATTCAACGTCTTAATAGTCTAAGTTCCCAGAGGAAAGTGAGGTTAGAGCCTAGGTATCACAACAGGAACCTAATTCGCTGTAACCTATAGCTCTGATACCAATCTGTCACACCCCGAAATTATCAGAGCTTGGCGTGACTGGACTGGTATCGTCATTGCACAGCGGAAGCAAACAAAGCTAAGTCTTTTAGAAATTGAACGCCCACTAAGAACTCGTATCTCGATGGTTCTCCTATTCCAATCGTGCCTTGTCTTAGAAATGCAACCTGAGAAAGAACATGCGAGAAAAATCAACATAATGTTGAGCGAGTTCATAGTTTGTTTGTAAAAGATTTGAAATAAATCTTTTGAGTTGTGAAAGGTTTGAAATAAATCTTTGGAATTGTGAAAGATTTGAAATAAATCTTTGGAATAACCGGTTTTTGAAGTAGTATTGAGAAAATGAATTTAAAAACCATTTTCTTGCAAAGTTATATGGAAACGTTGTGTTTGTAACACGTTATGTTCATAAGACCATGTATTTGTAATGTTCGTATAATCATCAATGCCCACCCTGACTTTGACCCGCATAATCTTATGCCTTTAATTTTGTATATAACATGGTATTTAATTTGTATGAACAAGTATGTTTCGTAAGTATAAAATCCCTGGTATGTAGCAAATAAGGCAAAAGAGATCACCAATGGTTTGCAAGGCCATTGATATGTGTGAAGTGCAAGTAGGAAGACTCAAACCTAGCAGATTTATGCGTCGGGCACAAAGTCACCCCGAGGTCCGTTCTGTTTGGGCCTGGGGCTGGGCTCGCTACACCCAGATAGATCTACCGCTCCTGTCCCTCGGTCCTACAACCTAGCAGATTTATGCGTCGGGCACAAAGTCACCCCGAGGTCCGTTCTGTTTGGGCCTGGGGCTGGGCTCGCTACACCCAGATAGATCTACCGCTCCTGTCCCTCGGTCCTACAATGAGGATTAATGGCCTCAAGTTTCCGCCTACCCACTCACATGATCTAAGTAGTAAACCCTCCTTAAGCTAACCATACCGTGTGTAAAAATGTCTGTAATAATTGTAACATGTATTTTTCCCCAGCCTCTAAGGCTGAATCTCCCCAGCCACTAAGGCTGATCCTCCCCAGCCACTAAGGCTGGCTCCTCATTCTCTATATATCATTACCAAACGATCCATCCCTAATCATGAAAATCATTCATTTCGATAATACTCATTTGTTTTGTAAAAACCGGTATGTTTAGTATAAACCTTTCGTAAATCATTTGAGTTCCTCGAAATCACTTCATAATATGATTTAGAAATACGAGTTTTGCATTTGTTCAGAACTTTGTGTGTTTTTGCAAAACGTGCATGTCTTTCCACCCCGAAAACATTTACAAAAATGTAAACAGTAAAAAAAATGGGGGTTATGAACTCACCTGAATATTCCTGTGCAAAGCTAGCTAATTACGACTTCGTGATGTCGTTTCCAAGGCAGGACTTGCTAGCGTGCATTCTACAATATTCCTAAAACGGAATATCTAATAAGTTTCTAAATAGACGTAGTAACTAACTACGTGTCACCGAGCTCTACCGAATCGTTAATCGAACGATTCGAAAATAATTAAGTTATACTTGTTAAGTCTCGTTTAATGTCAGTAGCAATTTAATAAGTCTTGAAAAAGACTTGGTTTCCGAGAGACTTAAAATGAATAAGTATAAAAATATATAAATATATCGTTGTAAGTGTGTTAGCCGTCGCGGGTAGTCGTACAAGTATGTATCGAGTAATCGTATATAATAACTTGTATTATATATATCACATCTTGTGTATATTTGCCAAAAATGTACGTATAGGCCGTTTAGGCGTATAAAATAAATATGAAGAGTTATATTTATTTTATAAAGAAATCGTCGAGTTGTTATGTTTGAAAATAAATATAAACCATATTTATTTTTGTAAAAGACTTCGCGTTGTACGACACTCAGAATAAATATATAACTATATTTATTTTAGTAACACAATTGTAGTGTCGCTTGAAATATGAAATAAATATATGAGCTATATTTATTTGTAAAAGTATACGAGTTGACGGCGTTCGAAATAAATATAACATTATATTTATTTGTAAAAGTGTTTGGAATTATCAAGGTTTGAAGTATTATAAACTCGAATTTCCTTTAAGCGTCGTTTTTGAAATATAATACGTGTCGTGTTTAAGGGTGTTTCTCGAAAAACGGGCAGAGTTTCCTCTATTTTTGGACGCCCTGGACAACTAAGTTGTTTTATTTTCAAAAATTCAACACGATATAATCAAGATCCAACTATATGCAATTTTATCAAATATATATATCAAATGTAAATTATAATCAATTGGTTCGAGCTCGTTATCACGTGATACGTTAAAAGTATAAAACACGAAATAGTAACGCCGTTAAAATCTTTACCACTTCTTTGAGTCGTCATGTCGAGCCGCTTGACTGAGTTGACTGAGTCAACTGGTTTGACCCGCTGAGTCGACTCGGTTTGACCGAGTTGGACCGAGTCGACCGAACCAAACCGTCTAATCCCATTGACTGCATTACTTGAACCCGCTGAGCTGAACCCGAACCACAACAGATCTGACCCGTTGACCCGAGTTGACTGAGTTGACTCGGTGAGTTGACCGAGTCAACCGGATTGACCGTTTAACCACTGTTCATCATCATCAAGCATCATCATCATCTTTATCAGAATGGAAGAAAATGAATCAGGCGAGACGACTTACCGGTTGACCCGTCGGAAATCGGCAAGGACCGCCGGACAAACAATCGGACCGGTGGTCCGAGTCTCCATCTCGTTCTCAGCTGCTTGAATCCCTGAAACTGACTTGAACCTGAACCAAATTGAACCCGAAACCACGAACCATGAACCACGAATCGTACCGAGCTCGAATCCGATCTGAACATAATCGTCGTCGGAGGGAACCACCACCACCGCAGCGGCGGTGCTCCGGTCGTCACCGTTGTCGTTCCGTCAACAAGACCACCGCCTCCGCCGTCACACTCCGCCACGCGCCACCGTTTCTCTCTCTTGCGTCTCACTCTCTCTCTCCATCTGTCTCTCTCTCTTCTGGTTCGTATCCCCGCACCACCACACGCCGCCCCGCAGGTGGTGGTGGCAACCGTTAGCTAGAAAAAGAGGGGAGGGGCGCGGTTGCTCAACGGACATAACCGGTTGCCGGTGGCCGGTCGGAGGTCCGGCTGTGGTCTTCACCGGAGAGGAAAAATCGAGATGTGTGAAGGGTGGGGATGGAGGATCTGTGTTTGTGTGTGTATTGTACAAGAGATCGAGAGATGGAGAGAATAAATATGAGTCTGCATTTGTGTTTGGTTGTGTAGAGAAGATGGGGTGTGGGTGGTTTTATAGACATTTAGTTGGGTAATGACTAATGTTATTGTCTTATGTCTAGTGTGTAAAGATCCATAGAGATTTTTATGAGGATTTTGGCAGATTTTGTGTTACCATTTTTGAGACACAAATCTATTGGAAAGATTTGTGGAGATATGGTAGAGATTTTGTAAGATCTTGCAAATTTTGCAAGATTTTGACAAGATTCTAATATATTACGCGCGGGTTTAGGCTTATGAGTTTTGGGCTTGGGCTCAGGGCCCACAAGTCCATCTCACGTGTAAGTGGTCCGTAATTCCTACGAGACCCGTTGCCAAATCCTGAACTCCGTTTTAGCGTCAAAAATTAAAATACACAAAAAAATACGGTCGGTAATCGTTGTTGCACGCCCGTTTGTTGATTACGGTGATAATCGCGAAAAATTGTATCGTTGCCGTCTTTAATCCGTTTTTCGATCTGGTTTCGACCGTAGTCACTAAAATTAAATTACGAAGCTAAAATATATCGTAAAAATTTAACATCAGTCGGCGTTGTCAGTATCCTGTTTGGTTTCAATCCGTTGCCGTTTAACATTTCGCCGGTTTCTCTGTAGACCACCATTCGCACACTGTAAAGACGGATAGACGTTCCCAGGCACTCCAAAGGCCTAATTAAGTTTATTCGCGCTGTAAACACTATTTATTATCGCGTTAAACACATGTTAATCACGTAATTAAGAGCCGTAAATCACGGGTTGTCACAATTCTAGTGAGTCCTATGAAGCAAGTGTCGGTCTATTCAATTGAGAGGAAACATTGCATGCCTTGAACGAGTCTAGAACACTCGTAATCCTCAACCGGCTTTGAAACCGGATGGAATCTACGAAGAAACTGTTTAATTTCACGGTGAGTGGAGAAATTAGCGACGAAGAAACTTTTGGAATTTGTGGATTTTGGTTGGTTCAGAAACATAACAAGAAAAGCAACTAAAAAGCGGTGAACGGTATTTAACATACAGACAGCATTCGAAGATCCTTGCATTAGACACATTTTGTTGGAATTTGTGGATCAACAGAAATAACTGAAATAACAGTTTCAAAATCTATTAGAAAGATCCTTGTTCATCATTGTTCTTGAAGATGAAGAAACGAGGGTTAATTCTCTTTAATCAATTAGAACGATCCTTGTTTTGAGAACCTGATTCTGTTGTTCAGTACCAACAGAATCCATACACAAATAGTTCTAGTGGACGAAGCAAAGAGACCGTTGTGTATCTGAATCAGGTTCTCAAACAAACACTACTAAAGATGAGTTGGTGATAAATACCGGAGCTGTTATCTCGGTTGTTCAGTACTTTCGTGATAAATACAATGTTCATCTTCGTTATCCTTTGCTTTCTGAAATTCAAGCAGGCACAAATGCAAAACGTACTGTTATTACATCCGAGACGATTCCAGTGAGTCCTATGAAGCAAGTGTCGGTCTATTCAATTGAGAGGAAACATTGCATGCCTTGAACGAGTCTAGAACACTCGTAATCCTCAACCGGCTTTGAAACCGGACGGATTCTACGAAGAAACTGTTTGATTTCACGGTGAGTGGAGAAATTAGTGACAGAGAAACTTTTGGAATTTGTGGATTTCGGTTGGTTCAGAAACTTAACAAGAGAAGCAACTAAAAAAGCGGTGAACGGTATTTAACGTACACACCGCATTCGAAGATCCTTGCATTAGACACAATTTGTTGGAATTTGTGGATCAACAGAAATAACTGAAATAATAGTTTCAGAATCTATTAGAACGATCCTTGTTCATCATTGTTCTTGAAGATGAAGAAACGAGGGTTAATTCTCTTTAATCTATTAGAACGATCCTTGTTTTGAGAACCTGATTCTGTTGTTCAGTACCAACAGAATGCATACACAAATAGTTATAGTGGACGAAGCAAAGAGACTGTTGTGTATCTGAATCAGGTTCTCAAACAAACACTACTAAAGATGAGTTAGTGATAAATACCGGAGCTGTTATCTTGGTTGTTCAGTACTTTCGTGATAAATACAATGTTCATCTTCGTTATCCTTTGCTTTCTGAAATTCAAGCAGGCACGGATGCATAACGTACTGCTATTACATCCGAGAGGATTCCAGTGAGTCCTATGAAGCAAGTGTCGGTCTATTCAATTGAGAGGAAACATTGCATGCCTTGAACGAGTCTAGAACACTCGTAATCCTCAACCGACTTTGAAACAGGATGGAATCCACGTAGAAACTGTTTGATTTCACGGTGAGTGGAGAAATTAGCGACGAAGAAACTTTTGGAATTTGTGGATTTCGGTTGGTTCAGAAACATAACAAGAGAAGCAACTAAAAAAGCGGTGAACGGTATTTAACGTACAGACAGCATTCGAAGATCCTTGCATTAGACACAATTTGTTGGAATTTGTGGATCAACATAAATAACTGAAATAACAGTTTCAGAATCTATTAGAACGATCCTTGTTCATCATTGTTCTTGAAGATGAAGAAACGAGGGTTAATTCTCTTTAATCTATTAGAACGATCTTTGTTTTGAGAACCTGATTCTGTTGTTCAGTACCAACAGAATGCATACACAAATAGTTCTAGTGGACGAAGTAAAGAGACCGTTGTGTATCTGAATCAGGTTCTCAAACAAACACTACTAAAGATGAGTTGGTGATAAATACCAGAGCTGTTATCTCAGTTGTTCAGTACTTTCGTGATAAATAAAATGTTCATCTTCGTTATCCTTTGCTTTCTGCAATTCAAGCAGGCACGAATGCAAAACGTACTGTTATTACATCCGAGACGATTCCAGTGAGTCCTATGAAGCAAGTGTCGGTCTATTCAATTGAGAGGAAACATTGCATGCCTTGAAAGAGTCTAGAACACTCGTAATCCTCAACCGGCTTTGAAACCGGACGGATTCTACGAAGAAACTGTTTGATTTCACGGTGAGTGGAGAAATTAGCGACGGAGAAACTTTTGGAATTTGTGGATTTCGGTTGGTTCAGAAACTTAACAAGAGAAGCAACTAAAAAAGCGGTGAACGGTATTTAACGTACACACTTCATTCGAAGATCCTTGCATTAGACACAATTTGTTGGAATTTGTGGATCAACAGAAATAACTGAAATAACAGCTTCGGAATCTATTAGAATGATCCTTGTTTATCATTGTTCTTGAAGATGAAGATGAAGAAACGAGGGTTTATTCTCTTTAATCTATTAGAACGATCCTTGTTTTGAGAACCTAATTTTGTTGTTCAGTACCAACAGAATGCATACACAAATAGTTCTAGTGGACGAAGCAAAGAGACCACCTTGTTAATTTTAATGAAGCAATGAAGATTGAATCTGCAAACCGCAACCTTTTTTTACTACCGAAACGGTGGCTATGCGAAATACAAACCGCAATCGTTTGTGACTATGGGAAACTTGGACATCAGACGTAAATCTTGAAGCAAATATGTAGTCCCCAATTTGCGGAACATAATCCCAGATTGTCTAGAGAAGGGCTTTTATTATGTGTCATATGGTAACAAGAGTGTGTTGTTCCAAGGTCAACTCCAATTGCAGTTTTTTCAACTCTCCTGTTCCAAATGCAGCTGATGAAATCGGAGCTGTTATCTTGGTTGTTCAGTACTTTCGTGATATATACAATGTTCGTCTTCGTTATCATTAGCTTTCTGCAATTCAAGCAGGCACAGATGCTAAACATACTGTTATTACATCCGAGACGATTCAAGTGAGTCCTATGAAGCAAGTGTCGGTCTATTCAATTGAGAGGAATCATTGCATTACATCCCTATTGAAAAACATAATCGATAAATTTAGGGAAAATGGGGTTGAAAGATGATAACTCAACAGTGGAGGATCTCATTCTACAGCTTCGATAAATTCAGGGGTATTCTCAAATAATGTTTCCTAGATGTTTGAATACCAACAAATGTCCAAAGTGCTGCTTTTTCGTTCGCGTGATGGAAAGCTACCGCGTGACAGGAAGCTACCTTGCAAAAATTAAAAAATTAAATTGACACCCTCAATCGCATCGTATAGGCCTATACGATGCATATTACTTTTTGGTAGGGGACAATGGCAGCCTTTGGCAGACATAGAAGTTTGAACCCACCTCAATACGCATCGTATAGGCCTATACGATGCGTATTGAGGGTGTCGATTTAATCCCCCAAGGTGTGCCAATAATACGACCCTATTAGGGAAGATATTTGAACCAGAACCTTTAATTATATGAACAAACTAAAGTCGCTTCTCAACCTTAAAATATTTTTGAAGACCCTACTTAATTAAGAAAACATCCAATAACCAATCTTCATAAAAACCTTCTTCAAATGTGCATGTGACTAAAATATTATATTTATGACATATATTTTTTATGTTCGTTATTATTTAACTGAGATCTGTAAGGTATAGCTAGACCACATCGATACTATGTTTAATAAAACTAACAGAAGTACCATACAATATATCATGAGAGGAATGATAAACTAACTATAAAATGAGTACTACGTTGTTAATAGTCACCGCCGCATTGTGCGGATTCTTTATTTTCACATGGACAGCTTTATGTGGCGTTATCAAGAGGGATTTCAAGACAAAATATGAAGGTTTAGTACATCTTGCCAAAGATTTTAAACAAATCGGAGTTTACACATCAAATGTTGTCACGAATAAGAAAACTAACTTAAGTGTCACACCCCGACCGCGTAAAACAACAAACCGCGGCGGAAATGTCGGGGAGTGGAGCGACAGAATTATTGTTCCACAACCATGGTAAATTAAAGTTCGATTTTATTTGAATTTAAGAGGTTACATTGTCTTAAACAAAGGAAACATAATATAAATTAAACTAGTCTTGCATCTTTTATTGTCACTAAGGCCCGAGTCCGCCTAAGTGTATCACGATCATCCCTATGCATCAGCTCCTGAAAACACATGTGAAAATAGGTATGTCGGCAGAAAAATGCCTGCGAGATACATATGTTTTGTTTATGAAGGATTCATGACTTGTAGTTGAAAGAAACGTTTAACAAAAAGTTAGTCATGAATCTTATTAAAAGTGTTTTCTTTTATAATTCATACGAAGATTTGATAAGGAAATCAAGTGTTATAAAAGAAAGGTGTAAGGTTAAGTGAATAACCAAGAAAAAAAGGGTTTGTATAAAATATATCGTTTGTAAATCAATGTCTTGTGAAAATATGTCTTTTATCTAAAATGTAACATGTCTTTTGTCGAAATGATTTAGATAACGCCACGATATGTAATATCATAAAAGCACATATATATAGGAAGTACCAGTGGCGTATCCACCATGCTTTTATCATATTACACACACCTCGTTATTTAAATCACTCACCAAATAACCACCAAAATGTCTTGTTTAAACCAATGTCAAAATGTTTATGTATAAGCAATGTCTAATGTCAATGTAAATCATGTCTTGTATAATCTCAAATATTATGTATGGCAAGTAAAAAGTATCTAACCAAACCATATGTACAATGTCAATGTATAATCAAATGTTATGTATGGTGAATAAAAAGTATTTACTCAACCCCATAGATAAAATGTACAAAACAAAGTCTTTTTAAATCAAAAAGTCATGTTTTGCAAAAATAATTGCTTTACTGATACAAACATTTGTGCGGTAATGTTAAACGCATACATTCAGGCCTTGCGACTGACGGACAAACCTTCAAACGAATCAAAGGTTTATCAATTATGTATATCGGATTCAGTCATCCCTTACTTCCAAACAAACCTAGGATTCCCGGGATGGGAGTTGTCAATTCCTATGGTACCACTGCATACTACCGAGCGGCATGATCAGTGTTAATGAACGTATTTTAGTTTCGTTAAACAAACCAAATGTCATACCAAATGTAAGCATGTTATGTGAAAACAATGTACTAAGTATGCTAAGTAAACATACGAAGCATAAATGTAATGTAAATCAATGTGTCCATATGCTGAGTAAACATATGCAACAAATGTGTTTATGAAATCAATCCGCTAGCATGCTAAGTAAACATACATAGCAAAGCATAATGGAAATCATGTACTATATGCGTACTAATGAACATAGCAAGAATATGTCATGAAAGCACAAAAGTAACAAGTAGGCACATGTGTATCACCCCCAAAATATTTGAAAACAGTAAAAGAGGGGACTATGTACTCACTTGATATTGCTTAAAAGTCTTTAGATAACAACTAAATAACGCTTGAGGGATCACGGAATCAATCGGCACCTAATATAGGTAACTACGTTAATAAACCGGACCTAAATCGGAAGATCGGATAAAATGAGGTTTTGTAAACCAAATGAGTATTGGAACTCATGTGATATGGTTTAACAAAGCCTACATTCTAAGTCAGAACCTATCCTAAGTGTTTATGACCCGTTACGACCCGTTTAGGTAGCTTACGCTACTTTTGTGACACCCCAGGAAAACCAGTAAACAACACAACACAACTAGCTTCCTCGGTAACCGCGTACTAAATTTCGGGATGAAATTTCTTTCAAGCTGGGGATAATGTGACAACTCGAGTTTCCAAGATTTCCACCTTCGTAGTAATTGCACGTTAATTGTTGTTTACACGACTTGTTGTTTCATAACTGTACATGTTTGAAATCTGCTAAATCGTACTGTGACTGATATGTTATATATGGTGTGCATTACATTTGAGGGTATGTTATTAATATGTTCATGTTAATATTGTATTTTGTGTAATTAAAAATTGGAACTTTGATCGAACATCTCCCTAGCCGAAATCACCCCACCTAGAATACCCCACTCGAAAACACCCCACCCATGAAAACACTTCATGTGTTTTCGTCCACATGTGGCCAACGAAAACAGGAATGGGCCCTTGGCCCAGTAGTGGATTAGTTATTTATTATTTCCAACCTTTACGTGAAAGTTAATCGACAAACCCTAACTATCCCCTTCAAGTCGACGGCAGTTATCCTCCCATTCGAATCCGGATTCTTCCTTGTTTGATCATTCTTAGTGCGGTCAGTGATTTACACGTTTACTTTGAATTCAATTCTAGATATATATATATGGTTATGCTGTAAACATGTTCGTAACTGTGATGGATCTAGCGATGGAATGATTTCATGTGTTAGGTAAACCTTGATATCGATCTAAGGTTCTGACGGTTTGGGTAATTGGAAATTGTGTAAACTTGTTGCTGCTTGATTTGGTATTTGTGAGTATCTAGATCTGTATGTCACACCCCGACCACGTAGAATAACCAGACGTGGCGGAAACGTCGGGGAGTGTTGTAACAGAATCATTGTTTCGTAACCATGGAATAAATAAATTTTGTTTTATTGAATAAATGAACTCATTGTTTTAATACAATCAAATAAGTACAACTATGATCTTCCAAGTTTGAAAGTCGCTAAGGCACGAGTCCATCCTAAATGTAGCATGTATCAACAATCATCTCAAGACAGCACCTGAAACATGTGTAAAAATAGGTACGTCAGCATAAAAATGCCTGTGAGATACATAGGTTTTGTGAATATAGGATTCATGACTTATAAGTTTAGAAAGAGTTGTTTAACAAAAGTCAGTCATGATCCTTGTAAAGTGTTTTGTTTTATAAATCATTCGAAAAGTGATGATAAAGTAGATGATACGTAAAAGAGTAATGTAAGGTTAATTGAATAACCAAATAAAATTGAATTTGTATAAGATAAGTTGTTGTAAAACAATGTCTTATGAAAAGTATGTTATTTGTATAAAATGTTATATGACTTAAATTGAAATGATTCAAATAACGCTACGATATGTAATACCATACAAACACTTATATATAGGAAGTACCAGCGACGTATCCACCATGTTTGTATCATATTACACACGCCTCGTTACTCAAACCATTTACCCAAACCAAACCACCAATATAGAATGTTCATGTTTAAACCAATAGTCCAATGTTATTGTATAACTCAAGTTAAATGTAAACAAAAGTTATGTATGGTAAGTAAAATGAGATTTCTTAAACCACAAGTAAAAATGTACAAAACAAAGTGTTTGAATAAATCAAAAGTTATGCTTTGTAAAATAATGTAGGGTTAAGCGAATAACCTTATAGTAGCATATTAAAAGTATACTTTGGATTTGTAAATAACATATTAAACTATGTTTTGGTTTCATAAATAACATATCAAAATATGCTTTGGGTTTTATAAATAACATTTAAAAATATGTTTTGGTTTGTTGATAAAATATATATGTTGGTTCTGTACAATACCACACATGAGAGTATATCAAACTATACTTTTGGGAGTATATCAAAATATACTTTAAATGTGTGATTTAAGAATTCATTCAGACTTAGTGCATCAAAATACACCTTTGAGACAATAGGGATACCACAAAGGCAATCCCTATTTGGATGGAGAAACAAATTGGTTTCAGACATTCCATGACAACAGGAATGGGGTGTCTAATCCTATAGCGCTATATCATACTAACAATCGGTCTGGTGAACATAAAATAAGTACAATTCAACATTTTTATTTTATGTTCTTTGAGAAATCAGTGTTTAAACCATAGATAGTCATTAGTTTGTCAAAAGATAAGTAATAACATGTATAATCAATTATACTTTGAAATCATGAAAATAACACATAGGTACACATGCTTCACCCCAAAACAGTTTGGAAAACAGTAAAATAGGGGAACTATGTACTCACTTGAGATTGCTTAGAAGTCCTAGGATAACCACCAAGCAATGCTAGAGATCATGGAAATCAAACGGCACCTAATATAGGTAACTATGTTAATATACCGGACCTAAATCGGAGGATTTAGATAGAATGAGGGTTCGTAAACCAAACGAGTATGGAGACTCGTGTCATATGGTTTAACAAAGCCTACATACTAAATGAAACCTAACCTAAGTGCTTACGACCCATTATGACCCGTTTAGGTAGCTTATGCTACTTTAACGCGTCGTTCGCGTGAAACGCGTTTGGACCGCCTAACTAGTCCTATGACAAGTAGAATATGCCTTAACATGTTTAATATTGTTGATAAATCAGTTTAGAGGTCATAGGTTATGTTACATATGTTTAAAATGAATTTTGGCATCAAAGCGGTATTTTGGTAATTTACCTAAGGCATATAAACTACCTATCATACAACTACTTAAACGAAGCGACCATAAGGTATAACCTCGGAAGGTTATTCCCTATACACTATGGTCACCTAAGGTATTTGGTCGGATCCTAATGATCGACCAAATGGGTCGGGTTCGAAAGCATAAGCGATTGATTAGATCGCTTACCCTTACGACCCTAGACAAGCACAAAACTAAAAGTGACGAGCTAAGCATGTTGAAACATGCTTAACTAAGTTAGAAAACAAGTTTGGTATCAAAACAAACGGTTTTGATACCTAAGAGTAGTTTGGTTACAAAATACGCAATAACACGCATTTTGGCCGAAACTACGACTCGTCACTGAGCCAAGATAACGTGGTAATCAGTAGGTATAGTCACTAGGGACTATGACCATCGTGATTACGCTCACGTTATGAAGTTCAAACGAACTTCGCATTGACCATAAACTGGTCAATGCAGAAAGTCTAACATAGTTCGACTTTCGGACTAGAAAAGCGATAAAAGAACGAAGGAACACTTACAAAGGGTCCCCGCAAGATTGATAATCCAAGTATTCTCAAGTATGAGGTGATGAAACACCCCAACTTAGAGAATTCTCAGATTTCAAGTGGGTTTTACAATGGGGATGGATGGGTATTTATAGTTTTCGGAGAGCCGTTAAGATCGTTTCTTGGAAACCGTGCTTTGATCTTGGCCATACACCTCAAGAACATTAGTTTTACAAAACCATTTGAGCCCCTAGTATTGAGAAATACCATGTGGGTTTTGTGGGTAATGCAGCTGTTAACAGCCTGTTTAAACATTGAATCTGGTCTGGGAGCCTGACGCGGGCCACGTAAGATATCACCTTGGGCTTACGCGGGCCGCCTGGGCCTTCTGATCAGAAACCAAGTTTCAAAAATGACAGTTTTGGTCCCTGTTGTGCTTTAAGGCCATTTCCGACATGTTTAAGGCCCGTTAAGCCAACGTTAAGGCCCTAAAATGATGCCTAAACATTGTGGACATGAAACATGCTAAAAAATATGCCGGATGTTGGTTCGTTTGGTCGTACGATTACGATGATCGCTTAATTACGACGGAATGCGCATAAGCGCGAAAAACGATCCAAATTGCGTGACGAATGGATTTTTCTTAAGCCAAACACTAAAATAAAATATTTTAGTGCTTACATAAATTTTTGGATGTCCGGATTTATTCAGAACGTAAGTTATGCGCGAAAATGCAAACTTGTGCACTTTTTGACGCTTTTAGTCCCTGAATGACCCAAAAGTTTATTTTAGCACACCGAACCCCTCAAAGCCTATTTCTAAGCTATATAAAGGATATTTAAGGTGTGTTTAACTTATGTTCATGTTCCAGAATGTTCGTTACAGTTCAAATTGGCATACTTTCGCAGTTTGTCAAGTTTAGTCCCTGTAAGCGAATTAACTTGTTTTTGCCATACCAAAGCCTTCAAAACTTATTTCTAAGTTATGTAAAGGTTATTTAAGGTATGTTAAGCCTATTTCACAATTCCGGAGTGTTCGTTGGATTAAACTGGTTATATTTACGCATCAGGGCGCGTATAACCCTCCAGAAAGCAATTTAAAGCTTAAAATCGAACAAGAGTTGATATGTGCAAACGATACACATATTTTCACAAATCCCAAGTATGAAATACAATATTTCATTGGTTTGGCATTTGTTTGATGGTTGAAGTGACACAGGTGTCACACTGTACATGGAACTCATCTCTGTTGCTATCTAGATCACATGTGGTATGTTATAATTTAGGGTGCATGCTAGACATTAAGGATTGTGTTGATTGTTAGGATAATGGAAAGTAACATGTGGTGTTTATGAAATCGAGAATGACATCCTGATTCAAACCCACCAATTATTAATGCTATTGGACCTTTCCAAACAATCACATGGGCCGAAATATTGTAGTGGTCTGACAATAGTAATATAATATCTCAATTATATGATGGCCGATTAATACTTGATAATCATAACACTTTACCGATTTATTGAATAATGATTGAATATTTGTGGTTTTGTGTAACTGATACTGATGATGATGTTGATGGTTGATGAGGTACCCGACTAAATCAAGAGCAAACGAAAACAGTGTTTTCCTCAAAACCCCTGAGGAAATCACTTTGGGATTTCGGCACCCTAGTGATTTCGCCAATTAGTGTTTTCGCCAAAAAGGGTTTTCGGCTATTGATCTGTAACTAGTATGTTAAGTCTGTTACTTGTTAACTCTGTTAGTTTGCTATCTGTTAGTCTGTTAACTCTATTAGTTCGTTAACTCTGTTAAATGGTTAACTCTGTTAAGTTGTAAACGATGTTAGTTTATTAACTCTGTTAGTTGTTAATTCTGTTTAGTCTGTTAATACTGTTAAGTATGTTATATTAACTATGCTATGTATACCAACTATGTTATGTATGTTAAGGCTGTTTAGTTTATTAACTTGGTTAAATATGCTAACCTTGGTAAACCAGTTAACCCTGTCAAGCATGCTAATGAATAACCATGTTATAGAAAACTGTGAAAGACACGTATGTGAAGCATGAATGTTATGAATGTGACTATCTGTTTATGTGGTGCATGATGTTAATTGCCAAGCATTATGTGATGTTAGATTTGCATGCGAGTCATTACGAACTTGAACTGATTGAATATACGTGCGTACTATAGGTCGTGATTGATTATTTGTGAGCGTGTATTTCATTAGCATACCGAGCAAACCAAGGTGAGTTCACACTCTAGCCAAGGCATGGGATTCCCAAGGGTTGGGAATGGGTTAAAGAACTGAACGATAACTACAAACTTGCGTATTCCCCATACAACAGGATACGTTCGATCATAAGACCATCAACTCTATCACTTTAAGTCCCTCATTTATCGACTTAATCGCCGAGGCCTATGGCGAGCGGGTCATTAGTTAATAGCGCTATTAGGTTTAACAAACCTCACACTGTGCCAGTCGGACGGGCGTGTACTAATGGACTATGGGCAAAGGGTCAATGCTGATAGACATTGACTTAGGGCACCTCTTACATTTTCATAGCAGTCGATACGCGTGGTCTAGAAACACATGGGAAGCCCCCACTAATCTTCGCAAACATGTGTGGGAGACCGCGATACAAATTAATACGATACATGGTTTACAAAAGGAACATACGATTTACGAAACGAATATGATAACGAAACAACCAACTGTGAACTCGCTCAACTTTGTTGTTGATTCGTTGCTACATGCCTTGCAGGTCGTTAGGTACCCATGGAGCTTGCACAGGGAAGCGCAGTCGTTGTGGGAAATGGCAATGTGTGCCATGCTATAAACATTACTTTATTTCGTACTTAATACTTACTTTGGGTTTTTACAATTATGCTTCCGCTAAACACTTAATTATGCTTTGGTTTTGAACACCTTTCATATTGTTTGGTTGAATTATATTTACTACATACATTGTTCAATATGATTGGTGGTTTGATCCTGGTCATGTCACGCCTCCAAGCGGTGATACCCCGCATGGTGGATTTTGGAGGTGTGATAGATTGGTATCAGAGCCATTGGTTATAGTGAACTTGGTTTTAATAAGGGAAAAAGTTTTGTTAAAACCAGACTATAACCTGTACAGTGCTCAACGATCCACAACGACGTTTCGCTCCACGTGCAAGACTCGACATTCTAGGTGATATGATTTATGTTTACATTGCCTACTTGCTATATTACATAGAACTTTGCTCATGGTATGCTTAGATAAACATAACAACTATTGTTTGAAACACATGTGTGCTTACTCTCTTCTGTCATCGCACTTTCGCGAACCTTTCTCACTCATGCTTCCTTTGATATGAAGATCATGAGTGGACGCGTTAACTTAACTCAAGCCCAGTTGGCGGCTTTGATCACTGAACAAGTTACTGCAGCACTCGCGGCTGCCCAGGCAGGAGGTATAGCCTGCCATCACAACTTACTCTACGATCCTTAGATCCTACTTTCGTAAACCAACACTTGTGCTTAATTCTGTTTACTCTTACGCACACGACAGGTCAACACGCTCAGCCACCTGTATGCACATTCAAGACTTTTATGGACTGTCGTCCTACTACTTTCAGTGGCACTGAAGGTGCTGTTGGACTCCTCCACTGGTTCGAGAAGCTCGAATCGGTCTTCGAAATGTGTGAATGCCCCGAGGCTCGCAGGGTGAAATATGCCACTGGTACTCTCGAAGGCACTGCGCTAACTTGGTGGAATGTGCAAGTTCAGATGCTGGGGTTGGCGGCTGCTAATGCCACCCCATTGAATGATTTTAAGGAACTGATCAAGCGAGAATATTGTAACCGTGATGACATTCACAAACTGGAAGTGGAGTTCTTTAACTTGAAGATGACGGGGTCAGAGATAGAGGCGTATACGAAGCGATCTAACGAACTGGCAATTTTGTGTCCAACTATGGTGGATCCTCCCATCAAGCGCATTGAACTGTACCTCAAAGGCTTAGTACCAGAGATTCAAAGCCATGTGACTGCTGCTAACCTTGCTACTATCCAGGATGTTACTCATCTTGCTCATCGTCTCACAGACCAAGCAGTGGAACAAAACAAGCTGTCTAACCGTATTGGTGCTACTACTATTACTACTTCTACTACTCCTAGTGATAACAAGCGAAAGTGGGATGGAACCTCCAGCAAGGGTTCGACTTCAGTTCAGTCCCAGGCACAACAGCGAAAAATTGATGACTATCAGAGCCCTGGTCGGCAATCCTCTGGTAGTCAAGGGCAGGGTGGATACCGAGGAAACCACCCAAAGTGCAACAGATGCAACAGGCACCACAGTGGTCAGTGCAACAGGGGTCGTTGCCAGCGGTGTCTCAAGATGGGTCATGAAGCTAAGGATTGCAGGAGCTCACGACCTGCGAATCAAAACCAACAACAACAACCACCAGCTCCACAGAACCAGCAGCGACAGCGAGGTAACAGGGGATGCTTTCAGTGTGGTGCTGAAGGCCACTTTAAGCGGGACTGCCCCCAACTAAATCAAAATTCGAACAACAACAACAACAATAAGGGAAACGGAAACAACAATGGGGGTAACAACGGGGGAAACAATGGCGCCCGAGGTCAAGCGTTCGTGATTGGTCAGGGTGACGCAGGGAATGATCCTAACGTGGTGATGGGTAAGTTTCTTCTCGACGACTTTTATGTTACTGTCTTATTTGATTCGGGTGCCGATACCAGTTACGTGTCTCTAAAAGTTAGTCAAATGTTAAAGCGCACACCAACACTTTTGAACACCAAGCATGTTGTAGAGTTAGCAAACGGTAAAAGTTTAGAGGCCACACACATAGTTAAGGGTTGTAATCTTATCCTCGCTGGTCAGACTTTCTCTATCGATCTCATTCCTGTAGTTCTGGGTAGTTTTGACATCGTCATTGGGATGGATTGGTTATCCCAATAGCAAGCAGAGATCCTATGCAAAGCGAAGATTGTTCGTATTCCCCGTTCTGGCAAAGAACCTCTCGAAATTCAAGGCGACAAGAGTGGTGCTATAGTGGGCATCATATCCTTCCTTAAGGCCCAGAAGTGTTTGCGAAAGGGCCACACCGCTATTTTAGCACTCGTTACTGATGCATCAATGAAAGAGAAGAAGATAGAGGATATTCCAGTTGTACGCGACTTTCCTCAAGTGTTTCCTGAGGAATTACCTGGTCCACCGCCTCATCGCCAGGTCGAATTTCAGATCGAGCTAGCTCCTGGAGCAGCACCCATAGCTCAAGCACCTTATCGCTTAGCGCCAACCGAACTGGAAGAACTGTCCAAGCAATTGCAAGAACTCTTGGATAAGGGTTTCATTCGTCCTAGCTCTTCGCCCTGGGGAGCTCCTGTGTTGTTTGTGAAGAAGAAAGACGGTACCTTCCGTATGTGCATAGATTACCGCGAACTAAACAAGGTGACCGTAAAGAATCACTATCCTCTTCCACGCATTGATGACTTGTTTGACCAGCTGCAAGGGTTGAGCTACTATTCAAAGATTGACCTGAGGTTAGGCTACCATCAACTGAGAGTCCGGGACGAGGACGTCTCCAAAACAGCATTCAGAACACTCTACGGCCATTACGAGTTTCTGGTCATGCCATTCGGGTTAACAAACGCGCCTGCGGTCTTCATGGATCTTATGAACAGAGTGTGCAAGCCTTACTTGGATAAGTTTGTGATTGTATTCAACGATGATATCCTGATCTATTCGAAGAGTCAGGAGGAACACGAGCACCATTTACGACTCATTTTGGAACTCCTTCGAGCAGAACAGCTGTACGCCAAGTTTTCAAAATGCGACTTCTGGCTTCGTGAAGTCCACTTTCTAGGCCACGTAGTAAACAAGGATGGGATTCATGTTGATCCATCTAAGGTAGACTCGATTAAGAACTGGCTTGCACCTCGCACACCAACGGAAATTCGCCAATTTTTAGGTTTGGCAGGTTACTACAGGAGGTTCATCGAGGATTTTTCCAAGATTGCGCAACCTCTCACTTTGTTAACGCAGAAAGGCGTTACCTATCGTTGGAGTAATGCTCAGGAATCAGCATTTCAGCACTTAAAGGATAGGCTCTGCAGCGCACCTATTCTCTTCTTGCCAGAGGGCACAGACGATTTTGTGGTCTATTGTGACGCATCAATTCAGGGTCTTGGTTGTGTATTGATGCAACGAGATAAAGTCATTGCTTACGCCTCATGCCAACTTAAAGTTCATGAAAGGAACTACACTACACATGATCTAGAGCTGGGAGCTGTTGTTTTCGCACTCAAGATATGGAGACATTACCTGTATGGTACCAAGTGCACCATCTACACCGATCACAGGAGTCTCGAGAATATCTTCAAGCACCATCCGGGAAAAGCCAATGTTGTGGCCGACGCCCTCAGTCGAACGGATACTACACCTAGACGCGTACGTGCTTTACAACTCACTATCCAATCCAGTCTTCCTGCACAGATACGAGATGCTCAGGTAGAAGCATTGAAACCAGAGAACGTCAGGGCTGAAGCCCTACGCGGCTCAAGGCAGCGGTTAGAACAAAAGGAAGACGACGCCTACTACGTGACAGGACGCATCTGGGTCCCACACTATGGAAACTTACGCGAGCTTGTGATGGATGAAGCGCATAAGTCTCGTTACTCGGTACACCCTGGTTCAGATAAGATGTACCACGATCTCAGAACTACGTATTGGTGGCCTAGCATGAAAGCTCACATAGCAACTTACGTCAGCAAATGTTTGACTTGTGCGAGAGTCAAAATTGAATATCAGAAACCGTCGGGCCTACTCCAACAACCAGAGATACCACAATGGAAATGGGAGCAAATTTCCATGGATTTCGTTACCGGCCTGCCTAGATCTCAACGTGGAAATGATACTATTTGGGTGATCGTGGATCGACTCACAAAGTCTGCACACTTCTTGGCTATTAAGGAAACGGATAAGTTCTCCACTTTAGCAGACGTCTATTTAAAGGAAGTTGTCTCGAGGCACGGGGTGCCAACCTCTATTATTTCCGATCGTGATGCATGATTTACTTCAGAACTGTGGCAGGCAATGCACAAATCTTTTGGCTCACGATTAGACATGAGCACAGCTTACCATCCGCAAACAGATGGGCAGTCTGAACGCACCATCCAAACTCTAGAAGACATGCTTCTTGCATGAGTAATCGATTTCGGCAATGGCTGGGAAAAACATCTCCCGTTAGTGGAGTTTTCGTATAACAACAGTTACCACACCAGCATTCAAGCCGCTCCATTTGAGGCATTCTACGGGCGTAAATGCCAATCACCCCTTTGTTGGGCAGAGGTGGGTGATAGTCAGATCACAGGTCCAGAACTTGTAGTAGACGCAACAGAAAGAATTGCTCAGATACGACAAAGCATGGCGGCAGCTCGCGACCGTCAGAAAGCCTACGTAAACAAACGCCGGAAACCACTCGAGTTCCAAGTTGGGGATCGAGTGCTACTCAAAGTTTTACCCTGGAAGGGTGTGGTTCGTTTTGGCAAACGGGGCAAGCTCAATCCGCGATATGTCGGACCATTCGAAATCATTGAGAAAATAGGCAGGGTGGCCTGCAAACTAAATCTTCCCGCAGAACTCAGTGCAGTTCACAACGTTTTTCACGTGTCAAATCTGAAGAAGTGTCTGTCAGATGAGACCCTCATAGTTCCTTTGAAGGAACTCACTATCGACGATCAGTTGTGATTCGTCGAGGAACCAGTTGAAATCACGGACCGAGACGTTAAGGTCCTCAAGCACACCAGAATACCTCTTGTTCGAGTTCGTTTGAACTCCCGTCGTGGCCCAGAGTTCACCTGGGAACGAGAAGATCAAATGAAACTCAAGTATCCCCGGTTATTCGGAAACAGTGCAACCACTACTGAGGCTGAAGCTACTACAGAATTTCGGGACAAAATTCCAAATCAATGGGGGGATGATGTGACACCCCAGGAAAACCAGTAAACAACACAACACAACTAGCTTCCTCAGTAACCGCGTACTAAATTTCGAGACGAAATTTTTTCAAGTTGGGGATAATGTGACAACTTGAGTTTCCAAGATTTCCACCTTCGTAGTAATTGCGCGTTAATTGTTGTTTACACGACTTGTTGTTTCACAACTGTACATGTTTGAAATCTGCTAAATCGTATTGTGACTGATATGTTATATATGGTGTGCATTACATTTGAGGGTATGTTATTAATATTTTCATGTTAATATTGTATTTTGTGTAATTAAAAATTGGAACTTTGATCGAACACCTCTCTAGCCGAAATCACCCCACCCGGGATACCCCACTCGAAAACACCCCACCCACGAAAACACTTCATGTGTTTTCGTCCACATGTGGCCAACGAAAACAGGAATGGGCCCTTGGCCCAGTAGTGGATTAGTTATTTATTATTTCCAACCTTTACGTGAAAGTTAATCGACAAACCCTAACTCTCCCCTTCAAGTCGACGGCAGTTATCCTCCCATTCGAATCCGGATTCTTCCTTGTTTGATCATTCTTAGTGCGGTAAGTGATTTACACGTTTACTTTGAATTCAATTCTAGATATATATATATATATATATATATATATATATATGGTTATGCTGTAAACATGTTCGTAACTGTGATGGATCTAGCGATGGAATGATTTCATGTGTTAGGTAAACCTTGATATCGATCTAAGGTTCTGACGGTTTGGGTAATTGGAAATTGTGAAAACTTGTTGCTGCTTGATTTGGTATTTGTGAGTATCTAGATCTGTACATCGAACTCATCTCTGTTGGTATCTAGATCACATGTGGTATGTTATAATTTAGGGTGCATGCTAGACATTAAGGATTGTGTTGATTGTTAGGATAATGGAAAGTAACATGTGGTGTTTATGAAATCGAGAATGACATCCTAATTCAAACCCACCAATTATTAATGCTATTGGACCTTTCCAAACAATCACATGGGCCGAAATATTATAGTGGTCTGACAACAGTTATATAATATCTCAATTATATGCTGGCCGATTAATACTTGATAATCATAACACTTTACCGATTTATTGAATAATGATTGAATATTTGTTGTTTTGTGTAACTGATACTCATGATGATGTTGATGGTTGATGAGGTAGCCGACGAAATCAAGTGCAAACGAAAACAGTGTTTTCATCAAAACCCCTGACGAAATCACTTTGGGATTTCGGCACCCTAGTGATTTCGCCAAAAAGGGTTTTCG
This sequence comes from Helianthus tuberosus, assembly GCA_030545235.1. Classification (NCBI taxonomy): domain Eukaryota; kingdom Viridiplantae; phylum Streptophyta; class Magnoliopsida; order Asterales; family Asteraceae; genus Helianthus; species Helianthus tuberosus. Next base: position 103,494,602 of record CM060424.1, on the reverse strand, counting down.
GCTATTGATCTGTAACTAGTATGTTAAGTCTATTACTTGTTAACTCTGTTAGTTTGCTATCTGTTAGTCTGTTAACTCTATTAGTTCGTTAACTATGTTAAATGGTTAACTCTGTTAAGTTGTAAACGATGTTAGTTTATTAACTCTGTTAGTTGTTAATTCTGTTTAGCCTGTTAATACTGTTAAGTATGTTATATTAACTATGCTATGTATACCAACTATGTTATGTATGTTAAGGCTGTTTAGTTTATTAACTTGGTTAAATATGCTAACCTTGGTAAACCAGTTAACCCTGTCAAGCATGCTAATGAATAACCATGTTATAGCAAACTGTGAAAGACACGTATGTGAAGAATGAATGTTATGAATGTGACTATCTGTTTATGTGGTGCATGATGTTAACTGGCAAGCATTACGTGATGTTAGATTTGCATGCGAGTCATTACGAACTTGAACTGATTGAATATACGTGCGTACTATAGGTCGTGATTGATTATTTGTGAGCGTGTATTTCATTAGCATATCGAGCAAACCAAGGTGAGTTCACACTCTAGCCAAGGCATGGGATTCCCAAGGGTTGGGAATGGATTAAAGAACTGAACGATAACTACAAACTTGCGTATTCCCCATACAACATGATACGTACGATCATAAGACCATCAACTCTATCACTTTAAGTCCCTCATTTATCGACTTAATCGCTGAGGCCTATGGCGAGCGGGTCATTAGTTAATAGCGCAATTAGGTTTAACAAACCTCACACCGTACCAGTCGGACTGGCGTGTACTAATGGACTATGGGTAAAGGGTCAATGCTGATACACATTGACTTAGGGCACCTCTTACATTTTCGTAGCAGTCGATACGCGTGGTCTAGTAACACATGGGTAGCCCCCACTAATCTTCGCAAACATGTCTGGGAGACCGCGATACGAATTAATACGATACATGGTTTACAAAACGAACATACGATTTACGAAACGAATACGATAACCAAACAACCAACTGTGAACTCGCTCAACTTTGTTGTTGATTCGTTGCTACATGCCTTGCAGGTCGTTAGGTAACCATGGAGCTTGCACAGGGAAGCGCAGTCGTTGTGGGACATGGCAATGTGTGCCATGCTATAAACATTACTTTATTGCGTACTTAATACTTACTTTGGGTTTTTACAATTATGCTTCCGCTAAACACTTAACTATGCTTTGGTTTTGAACAGCTTTCATATTGTTTGGTTGAATTATATTACTACATACATTGTTCAATATGATTGGTGGCTCGGTCCTGGTCATGTCACGCCTCCAAGCGGTGATACTCCACGTGTGGATTTTGGGGGTGTGACAACTTTAACGCGTCATTTGCGCAAAAGCGCAAACGAGTAGCCTAACTAGTCCTATGACAAGTATTATATGTCCTAACATGTTTAAATATGTTGCATAATCAGTTTAGGTGACAAAATTTAGGTTACATATGCTTAAAATGAAATTATGCAATAAAAGGGCATTTTGGTCATTTTCCTAAGGCATATAAATTACCTATCATACAACTAACTAAACGAAGTGACCATAAGGTATAACCTCGGAAGGTTATTTCCTATACAACTATGGTCACAAAATATGTTTGGTCAGATCCTAATGATCGACCAAACGGGTCAGGTTCGAAAGGCTAAGCGGTTGTTTAGACCGCTTATCTTACGACCCTATATAAGCACTAAACTAAAAGTGATGAGTTAAACATGTTAGAACATGTTTAATTAAGTTAGAAAACAAGTTTGATATTAAAACAAAGGGTTTTGATACCCGAAAATAGCTTCATTGCAAAATACGCATAAATACGTATTTTGACCGAAACTTTGACTCATCACTACGCCTAATCAACGTGGTAATCAGTTGGTAAAGTCACAAGGAACTATAACCATCGTGATTACGCTCACGTTTTAAAGTTCAAACGAACTTTGTGTTGACCATAACCTGGTTAAAGCAGAAAGTCAAACACTGTTTGACTTTCATGCTTAAAATGCATAAAAAGCATGAAAGAAGCTTACAAAGGTCCAATGCTTGAAGATAGAACAAGAAAACTAGAAGATTGGAGCCTTCAACCAGAAGGGATAGCTCCAAATGAGCAGATGAAGAAGAAATTCAGAAATGAGCAAGTTGGGTTATGAGAATACATGGGTTTATATAGAATTTCAAGAACCGTTAAGATCGTTCCAAGTGTTTTGAGCTTTGATCCTAGCCACACATGTGTTACCCACTGTTTAGAATACCATTGGAGTCTAAATATCAGCCCATAGTGTGAGAAAACCATGTCCCAAAACCCAAGGTTCAACTGTTGTTTGCTGAAAATCAATTTTCTGCACAGATGGGGTCTGTCGCGCCCCGCGTAAGACTCAGGGCAGTCTTACGCGCCCCGCGAGCGACTCACAGTTCAGCAATAGGTTGGTTATTTACAGTTTTGGTCCCTGCATGCTTTTAAATTTTTGACACGTTTAAGCCCCATTAACCCATTTTCAAGGCTCAATAATGATGTCAAAGTATAGGGAACATGAAATATGCTTGAAAACATCTCGGATGTCGGTTCGTTTGGTCATACGGTCACGTTATTCAGTTAATTACAACGAAACACGAACGGACGCGAAAAACGATCCAAATTACGCGACGAATGAAATTTTAGCATTCCAAACACTAACATAAAATATTTTAACGATTACAAAAATTTTTGGATGTCCGGATATGTTCAGAACGTAAGATATACGCGTAAATGCAAACTTATGCACTTTTTGACGCTTTTAGTCCCTGTTTGATCAAATAAGTTTATTTTCGCATACCTAACCCCTCAAAGCCTATTTCTAAGCTATGTAAAGGATATTTATGGTATTTTTAACTTATGATCATGTTCCGGAGTGTACGTTACTGTACGAATCGGTAGACTTTGCAGTTTGTCGCAAATAGTCCCTGCTATCGAATAAACTTGTTTTTGCCATACCAAACCCTTTAAAACTTATTTCTAAGTTATGTAAAGGTTATTTAAGGTATATTAAGCATAAGTTGAGGTTCTGGAGTGTTTCTCGCATTAAACTGATTACGTTTACGCATCAGTTTGCATATAACTTTCTAGAAAGCGATGTAGAGTTCAAAATTAAACAAAATCAAAACGTGCAAAGTGTCAAACATAAATAAAAAAATATTGAGATCAAATCACATTGTTTTATTGATAATAAATACCAAGGGAAACTTGAACCAGCACCCCATGCACAAAAACAGAGGCTCCCGTAAAATTTTCTTCATTACAGCAAGTTCGGCACGGGCCGTGTCCAGCCAACACGGCACCGTGCTGAACCATCTGCAGAAAATCGCCCAGTTTAGGTAACTGGACACGGGGCGTGTTCACTGAACATGCCCCCCGTGCCCAGGCTTCTATTTCTTTTTACTTATTTCTGTTACTAACAACCTGAACACGGGGCCGTGCCCGGACACCACGGGCCCGTGTCCAGATGCCCAGTAACATAAAAATTTGTTTCTAAACACACTTTTACACATTTAGTCATCCTAAAAACATATTTTTGGGACACATTGAGGACAATGTGTAATTTAAGTGTGGGGGGATGCTAAAACCTTGAATTTTGCAAGTCCTAATTACAAGCCTTACACAAAATTCTATTGGAACCGCTAATCACCCCAAATTTTTTCAAAAACTTTTCATTTTTTTCTACTTGTCTTGGTTTAATTTGGGAATTTCAAGTTCTAAAATGTTATATTTTTAAAAATTTACAACCGATAGCGTCGTGATAAAAAGAAGCAACATAAGAAAATTATGAAACGATTACAAATCTAGTTAAAATTTGATTATATATACTTGATCACATAAAAACTCATTCCCACAAAAAGTGAGTTTTGAGCCTTTATTGAGCATACAAATACACATCTTTAAACTAAATGCTCATTTTTCGTTTCTTGTGTGAATAGCCGCTTGGTTCTTACGACTCTAGAACTTGTCATGACGATACATTCCCGGTCCTTACCAACTTAAACCCAAGTAAGTAAATGATGGAGGCATTAGGACTAACCCTTTTTATTTCAACACCATTATTTTTCTTTTTTTTCTTTTTTTTTCACCTACCCAAAATCCCCCTAGTTAACCCCTTTGAGCCTAAACCTTTTCATTTCTTAAACCAAAACAAACACCCTTTTTGACCACCAAAACCCTTTTTCATTTTAAACCCTTTATTTTAGTAACAAAGCTTGGTTTTCATGTGACTTCCTTATAAAAAAAATTATGAAGCTAAGAAATAAACAAACAAGTTCCTCAAAAAGAACTTTGTTTAAAGAAATTCTTCATTAAAAAATAAAAAGTTGAAAAAAATAAACAGTCTTACGAAAACCGACGCTTTTTACGCCTTTCGCCCGTTTCTACTAACCACTAACCCAACCACCTACCTTTAACCCAAGCCTAACCCTTCCCCCAAAAAGTCCTCTTGATATTTACAAAGGTGTATAGTTAAAAAGGAGGAGGATTGATTGCTTGGCAAGCATATGGTAGAAGTAAGTTCCATGCCGCTCTCGAGTGTTTCACAAAAATACATCTTCGGCCGAGTGTTGAGTGATCCCCCGTGAGGTATGTGAACTTGTATATAAATGGAATTTTACAGAGGCATGATATGCCCTAATAAGTAATTTATCTTATGTAATGTTTTAAATAAATCATGACGAATAGGATTGTAAATAAAATAAAAATAAAACCTAATAAAGAATCTTGGAATCCCGACACTCTATGACAAGCCCAAAACCTTCTCTTCTACCCATTCCATTTGATAGTGTAAAGCCACATTATAAAGAGTTTTGCTTGAGGACAAGCAAAGATTCAAGTGTGGGGGTATTTGATGTGTGTAAAATGCAACATATAAATTACATCAAACAAGGCGTACAACTAACCCTTTTTTAGTACTAATGTTGGAAAAAGTGTGCTTTTGTCTTCCTTTTGTATTTTCAGGATTAAATGAGCTCAAGTGAACAAAAGAAGCGAAAAGGCAGCTAAATCTAACATAAATGCAAGAAAAGGAATAAACGTAGCATGCCCGACCCCTCGACGGCATCTCCCCAAGCAAGAACAAGAGAACAGAAGGCTGAACACGCCCCGTGCTCACTGAGCACGGGGGCGTGCCCAAGTGTTTGCAGAAAATACAAAATTGTAGAAGCTTCTGTCACCCACAACGGGGTCGTGCCCAGCGGACACGGGGACGTGGTCAACTAATGCATACAAACTGCATTTAATGAAGAAAGATAGGAGGGATGGACACGGGGCCATGCCCAATGGACACGGGGCCGTGTCCGGGCTTCTGTACATGCTATAAATAGGGGTGCTTGGCTCACTTGCAAACCATCCCTTGGCAAACCACCTCTCTCACACTTCACCCACCTACCACCACCATCACAACCCACATCCACCACCATCATCCATCATAGAGTGTGTGAGTAGTCTCGGGATCCAAGATTGATCGTAAGAGGTCTTGACAATCAAAGGCCATGTTTGCCTAAGTCTCTTACAACACTTGGTGAAGACAAGCATTTAATGTAATACTTTTTATTTTTAATCTTTTCGCACTTTTTATTTGGTTATGTATTAATGACTTTAATGACTAGTTTCTTATGTTGAAGGTGAATCTTCCTTATCATTTGTTCGTGGTGTCTTGGCATTATTTTACTGTCTATATAAAATAAAAGATTTTCACCATTCATATCTCCACGGTCTATATGGAGATATGTTGGCTACCTGGTCGGGGGTTAAGGGAATGGTTTAGTAAGAGTCGTGCCTTGTTCAGTGTATAGATCCTGCAAGGACCTGGGTTAAGTTTAGTAGGACCTCCTTCAATACCCACTGGTATTGGATGGCGGGGGTCCGAATTCCTTGACCCCCTCATATGTAAACTACTATTAAAACATTAACCCGGCTATTTAGGATTGTATCCCTGCTGACTCAAACTACTTAGCCGAGGGTAACGTCACCTTCAAAAGAGGGGCCTACCACTTTGCGCATTAATAACTTAATTAATTGTCCTTCAATAATCCAACCCTTTAGGATTGTATCCTTGCTGACTCAAACTGGCGAGGGATGGTAGGGATCAGTTATCGGCATGGTGTAAGGTGGGAACCATCAAAATGGCTCATCGAGTGGTGAAGAAGTAAAATGAGCAGTAGGTGTATACTGAGGCACGTGAGGGAAAGCTGCTGACACAGGTGGGTCATGGCTAGGTCGCTGGCTAGAAGTGCCATCCCCTGGATGGGGTGCAGGGATATCCTACAAGAAGGTGATAGGTAAGTTAGTACGGTGAACATCGGACTCTCGAGGTGCCTCTCCCGATCGAGCCCCTGGATGGAAAGGAGCAACATCAACAGGTGAGGGTGCAAGTGGGGGAGTGACTGACTCAATGACAGGAGGGTCAGCGGGTGCAGAAACTTGATCTGGTATAAGTGGTTCACTGCCAGGCATGCTAAAGGGGATAGGATCAAAATTAGGCAAAGGCTCAGGTGTGGGCACAGGCTCAGGAGCTGGTACCTGCACAGGATCAGCGGGTGCATCATCAGGCTGGTCATCGGGAACAAAGTCAGGCTCGGCATCATGAGGAGGTAACGGTGCAGCTGACATAGCTGTATCGTCATCAGAATCAATGGCGTATCGATGCAAACCAACTGCCTGTAAGGCAGAAGAAGTCACAGATGCAAAAGAGTCTGAGTCAGTGTGAAAGCTAGAATCAGAAGAAATCTCAATAATAGGGATCTCAAGAAGTGGGGCAGCAGGGTCCTCATCCGCCATCTCAATAACAGGAATCCCCAGAAGTGGAACAGCAACAACGTCCTCATCGAGCTCTCCATCACCCTGAGCGTCATCGGGAGGACCATCGACAAACAACTCAACATCATCGTCAAAAAGATCGTCAAAAGGCCAATCCTCAGGGGGAATGACCATGAGGGGAACGGGAGCGAGGATTGGTGCCACGACATGCTCACTATCGGGGTGACCGATGATAAGATGATCGTGAACTAGAATAGGAATAATGAAAGGATCCTCGGCTGGGATACCATCAGCAATCGATAAATCAACTCCGAAATCGGGCAGCGCAAAGGGCTGAAAGTCGTCGTCATCGTCGGACATCATCTCTGGGTCACTCTCGGTGTCAGAAGTAAGGATCTCCGGATCATGGGCAATCTCATCATCTGAGACTACAGCCATGGGGTCATCGGTATCAGACAAACCACTCTCGGATGATGACATAGTGTCTGTAACAAAACAATCACAACATATGCACATATATCAACAATCTATCATTAAACATGCAATCAATAACAATGTAATCACGTATCCTTCTTAGTCTCCCAGACTAAGCCACCTAGTCTCTAAGACTAAACTACCTAGCCTCCTAGACTAGACCTCCCAGTCTCTTAGACTGAACCACCCAGTCTCTAGACTGAACCACCCAGTCTCCCAGACTGAGCCATAACCATAAACTTTGAAAATGTGCTTTGTGGCTTTTGTAAAAATATTTATTTTCCTGGATCTGGGCGTTTCATGTATGCAATGAAAACATGTTGTAAAAGTATTTTCGTGAGAGCCCTAATGATTGTAGTCTAGACTCGAGAAGGAATCCTAGTTCGCTACAATCGAAGCTCTGATACCAAGCTGTCACACCCTGACTTTTGTGGAAGCGTGATTATGGTGTGACTTTCTTAATACCATTGCATTCAATCATAACAACAACTATATGATTAAAACCATAGATTTTCATCCATTAATTAAGTTTAAAAACATGACAACATTGTCTTAACACATAAAAATTCAAATACGAGTACAACCATGCAACTTGTTTAAAAGTTCAAAGACTCGACCATTGACATTAAATAAAACCAGGACTTGGAAGACGTGTCTCGTCCAGGAATAAGACACACTGTCCAAACCCTAAGACCATGGATGACATCTTTTATTCTTAACCCAGCTTGAAACATCCAACGCCCGCAAGATGCACTACTAATTTCCTGAAATACATGTATTTTGGAAAACATCAACAAAAGTTAAGCGAGTTCATGTGTGTGATTGTGAATAAACTTTTGAAATCTTTGAATGTAAGTTTGAGAACTCTTGGTATCAAAGCAACAAGGAAAACAGATCAATTAATGTGTAGCTAATACATTAATATTTGTAACGCGATGCAGGAAAACTCAAACCTAGCAGATTTGTCTCCGGGATGAAGACATAGTCACCACATGGGCCACCCTGGTCCTCATGGGTGTGGGCTCGCTACACCCAAATAGATCTATCACTCATGTCCCTCAGTCCTACTAAGAGGATTAACGGTCTTAAGCGTTGTACCCACCACTCACATGATCAAGCAGTACCCTTCCTTAGCTAACCATACCAAATCAAAATGTTTGTAAATCGTTGTAACATGTACTTCTCCCCCGAAGTTATAAAACAAAACCATTTATAGAAAAGGGGGAACATGAACTCTCAGATTTGCGTCTTCAATCACCGTAACCCAAGCTCTTCGGATAAACACGACTACCTACAACGTACTAATGCCTATTAGACGAACGGGCTGTGCTTTGACTTAGAATTAATGTCTTTGAGTTACGATTCTTTTAATGTCTTCGATATTATTCCAAATTTTATAATTATTTTTTAAAATAATTAATATTTTAACTTAAATTATATTTATTAAATTTTTGGAATAATATTATATTTTTGGCTTTATATACTTCGGGTATTTACACATGCATATCCTTCCTAAGGATGGGGGTATCTTTCACTTGTATATTTTGCCTTATATCGGGGTCGTATTCCGGTGCTTATTTATATGTACGAGAATACGTATTTTTATTGAATTCTTTAAGTATTCTTTATACTCAATTTCATATTAATTATTCCGGAATACTATCTTTAATAAAGATCCAATATATATTTCCAAAATATATATTTTAAAGAATATTTCTTAGAAAAATTATAAATAATTTTTCTTTAGGAAAATATTTGTAATTCCTCATAAGTTTCAAAAATTAATATATTTCCAAGTCCAAAATATATTTAAACTCATTTTTCCCAAAAATGACATACTTCATATTTATTTGAGAAAATGTATATTTCATCCATAAATGTTGTATTTCATGTTTGTGCAAGAAAATATATATTTCTTAAAAATAATATATCTTCTAAAAACTTCAAGAAAAATATATATTTCATATTTGCCAAAAATAATATATTTTCCTTGTCAAAATATGATATATTTTGTAATATTGTAAAAATCATATTTTTACTTCCTTGGTGTCCAAAATATTATTTACCAAAATATACTTTGTGGATAAGTTTCCGAAATATTTTTTTAAGTCTTATTCCTTCGTTCGATTTCTTCAATATTTTGTGTAAATGTGTATATTCATTTGTTGGAATTTTGGTAATATTTTGGATGGATATTCTTGGTATTTTGTGTGTGTTATATTATTTCAAGTCCTAAAATAATATAACTAATGCACAAAGTATACAAATAATCATACACTTGTGACTTCTAAATATATATTTTCCAAATACATATTTAGTCACTTTTATTTATGAAAACCAACCTCCAATAATTATATTTTTGTATCAAAAATTATGGCAAAGCTTGTGTAGCAAACTCATGGTTTAAAATACACTTGTAAATATTTGTTTAAAAATATTTTTCTAAGTGTTTATATTTTTAGAAAATTTTGCCATAGTTTCCCCTAAAAATGGAGGTTTCCATGCTTTCAAGCATATCATTTTCTTTTGTAAAAATCAACACAATCAATTCACATTCAACAATAAACAACCTTAACTTACCAATTTGCCAAAAAATTATGCATTTTCTACTACTACATGAACTTGAATATTTGTAAAAATTTGTAGTAACTTACTAGTGTTATTAGTAAGCCTAGTTATCCTTTAAAATGTGATTAGTTCTTTAAAAACTTCATTTTTAAAGAAGTTAGTTGTTTACAACTTTTTGTCATATTTTCTAAAAATGCTTCTTTATGTAATCATTTTGTCACACAAGTGTTTCTACACTTGTTTAACCATTAAAAATAATATTTGTTTGTGTAAGAACCAAGATTTAATAAAACTCATATTTTTAACTTGGTTTCTTTGAAAGATCATTCATAAATCCTTAGATCTGCATGTTTAACAACTTACTTTGTTCATTACTTTTCAAGAAAACAAAGTATTCTTTCAAGTTCATGATCTTTATGTGGATGACCTATCATCCTTCATCATTTCTACTTTCACATCTTGCTAGATTATGTTTTAGTCATGATCTAGCAAGGGCTTATGATGATCAACATCATTCCTACAAACAATCAATGATCAATAAGTATAACAACCCATATTCATCAAGATTACTTAATTAAACAAGCTTATGTTCATGTTTACTTCTTATGTTCTTTAGTGTTCTTGATGTTTTTGATTATGATCTTCTTTAACTACTAAAAATAGATGTAAAATAGATAGATCATGGCTCTTACCACTAGCACAAAGCTAGGGATGATTCAAGTGAAGAAATGAAGAGGATAAAAGAAAACTAGAAAGGTTCTTCAAGATCCAAAGCCACCAAGATTCCTTGTCTTGCTTCTAGCACCCTTGTATGCACTTGGAATGGTTGAAGGTTGAACAAAAATGGTGGATGTGTGTGGGTGAGGGGTCGACCGAGAACAAGGGAGAAGAAGAGAGGAGAGTTTGTGTGTTTAAGTGTGTGTAGAATGAATGATATGATCTCAAGTGTCTTACTTATAACCATCTTCACATTCTAACCATTGTATAATGGGCTTATTATGGGGGAACATAATCTAATTTTTAATTGAAATAAAATCTATTTGGTGGGCCATATGTTGGCCGAAAATAGGTGGGGGTAGTAGATTAGGGTGTAACTAGATTGATTACTATCTAGTTCAATTTCAAGTGTTAGTTACATGTCTTGGTTATTAGATATCTTTTTTGTGACACTATTGATTCCCGACACTTAGGAAAGCATTCAGGACCATTTTACCATATTTCTGCATTATATTAGTGTGTTAAATTGCTGAATTTTGCAGAATTCAGCACTTTGCATGAGTTTTAGGCACTTTCCAGCACTTAAACTATTACTACAAAGGAAGTTTAGTGATCCTTACTTTCCTATACACTACACTAGTGTCATACTTAGTTTCTGGCTCATTCTATACCTTAATGCACTGTCTATCGATGTGCTGAGTTCTGTCAGCACTTTCCTGATTTATTAGATAGCCATGCTAACTATACTTAATGCATTATTCAAGGCAATATAGCTTTCATGCAATATTGGTATGATATTAAACAATGTATGATGCACATGCATGTATAAAGAAGAAATCAGAAAGCAATTAATTGAGATTTAGCACAGTCATTAGGCACAAATCACACTTAATTAATTATACGGATACCTGGATTTTTGACAGTTGTCACACTTTACGGTCGAAAATGTGGTTCACCTGTCTGTTGGAATGAGATCGGTGAAGCTCATCTTACTGGACCTGAGCTCATTCTGGAAACAACAGACAAAATCAAGAAAATTCGCGATAATCTTGTGACAGCTAGAAGCCGTCAGAAGAGTTATGCGGATATGCGACGCAAGCCCTTAGAATTTCAAGTCGGAGACCATGTCCTACTCAAGGTGTCACCTTGGAAGGTAGTGGTGAGATTTGGAAAGAAAGGAAAACTTGCACCATGATATGTTGGACCATTTAAGATTGTTGAAAGAATTGGAAAGGTTGCCTATCGACTAGAGCTACCTCCAGAGCTTGGAAATATTCATCCGACTTTTAACGTGTCCAATTTGCGAAAGTGTTTAGCTGAAGCTGATATTCACATTCCACTCGACGAAATTTAGGTTGATGAAACGATGCACTTTGTCAAGAAACCTGTGGAGATAATGGACCGTGCAGTCAAACAGTTGAAGAACAAACAGATTCAATTGGTCAAGGTTCGCTGGGAATCCAAACGTGGCCCAGAGTTTACTTGGGAACGTGAGGACCAAATGAAGGCGAAATATCCGCATTTTTCTCACAAGTTTCCTCTAGTTAAAAATTTCGGGACAAAATTTCCTAAAGTAGGGGAGACTGTGACAACTGTGCTCTGTAATCGATGTACAATGTAAAACAATATCAATTATTAATAAAACAATGTGTTTTGGTGTTATTATGTGTGTATTTGTGTTTGATGATTTTACGATTTGATTCGAGTTCGATTTAAACCTTTAAATCGCTTTCTAGAAAGTTATACGCAAACTGGTGCGTAAAAGCTGTCAGTTTAATTTGAAAAACACTCCAGAATAGTGAAATAGGCTTAACATACCTTAAATAACCTAAAAAAAACTTAGAAATAAGTTTTGGAAGGTTCGGTGTGTTGAAACCAAGTTTATTCGATCGCAGGGACTATTTGTGTCAAACTGCGAAACTATTCTGATTTGTATGGTAACGAACATTCCGGAACTTGATCATAAGTTAAACATACCCTAAATATCCTTTACATGGCTTAGAAATAGGCTTTGAGGTGTTCGGTATGCTAAAATAAACTTATTTGATCAATAGGGACTAAAAGCGTCAAAAAGTGCATAAGTTTGCATTTTCGCGCATATCTTACATTCTGTATATATCCGGACATCCAAAAATTTGTGTAATCATTAAAATACCTTATTTTAGTGATTGGCATGCAAAAATTCCATTCGTCACTTAATTTGGATCGTTTTTGCGTCCGTTACGATTTCCGTCGTAATTAATCGAATAACGCAACCGTACAACCAAACAAACAGACATCCGAGATATTTCTGAGCATATTTTAAGTTCCCTATACTTTTACTTCATTTTAGAGCTTTGAAATGGGGTTAACGGGGCTTAAAAGTGTCAAAAATGCATCAAAATACAAGTTTTTCAAGTGCAGAGACCAAAGTTGACATTCTTTCAAACTTTGCTAGGCGGGCCGCGTAAGCTGAGGTGAATTCCTACACGGGGCGTGACAGACCTGCAGACAGAAACATTGAATCTGGCTTTCCAGCCTGTTTTTGATGGTTTTGTTCATGGTTTTTCATTACCATCTGCTTGTTTTTATGGTTTATCATGTCCCATTGGTTTCTAAAACCATTTGCCCACTTGGATGGTCAAGATCGAAGCCTCTTTAGCAAGAAATGATCCTAACGGTTTACAAAAAAACTATAAATACCCAAGCATTCACTCCATTTTCTGCACCCTTGATCTGATTAATGCTCTAAGTTGAAGCCTTTGCTTCATACCTGAGTGTTATAGATCAAGTTCTCCCTAGCTTGGACCCTTTGTAAGCTTCTTTCGTTCTTTTATTGCATTTCGAGCGTGAAAGTCAAACAGTGTTTGACTTTCTGCTTTGACCAGTCTTTGGTCAACACATAGTTCGGTTGAACTTTGCAACGTGAGCGTAATCACGATGGTTATAGTCCCTTGTGACTTTACCTACTGATTACCATGTTGATTAGGCATAGTGATGAGTCGTAGTTTCGGTCAAAATGCGTATTTATGCGTATTTGGCAACCAAACTACCCTTATGTATCAAAACAATTTTTTTTGATATCAAAACCTGTTTTCTAACTTAGTTAAACATGTTTCAACATGTTTAGCTCGTCACTTTTAGTTTAGTGCTTGTTTAGAGTCGTAAGTCAAGCGGTCTAAACCACCGCTTAGACTTTCGAACTCGACCCGGTTGGTTGATCATTAGGATCCGACCAAGCATGTTTAGTGACCATAGTTTTATAGGGAATAACCTTCCGAGGTTATACCTTATGGTCACATAGTTTAAGTAGTTGTATGATAGGTAGTTTATATGCCTTAGGAAAATGACCAAAATGCCCCTTTCATGCATAATTGGATTTTAAACATATGTAACTTAAACTTTTGTCACTTAACTGATTATGCAACATATTTAAACTTATTTAGGCATATAATACTTGTCATAGGACTAGTTAGACGTCTCAAACGCGCTTTTGCGCGAACGACGCGTTAAAGTAGCGTAAGCTACCTTAATGGGTCGTAACGGGTCGAAAGCACTTAGGATGGGTTCCGATTTAGAATGTAGGCTTTGTTAAACCATATCACATGAGTTCCAATGCGCTTTTGCACGAACGACGCGTTAAAGTAGCGTAAGCTACCTTAATGGGTCGTAACGGGTCGAAAGCACTTAGGATAGGTTCCGATTTAGAATGTAGGCTTTGTTAAACCATATCACATGAGTTCCAATACTCATTTGGTTTACAAGACCTCATTCTGTCCGATCTTCCGATTTAGGTGTCGATTTAAGTACTAGTGATTCGATTACTAGGTGCTACTTGAATTTCCTTGGTTTCCCTGAGCTTGTTGAGTTCTTTAGATCAAGGATATTTGCACTTCGATGTGAGTACATAGATCCCCCTCTTTTACTGTTTTCGATTGTTTTTGGGTGATTCATATGTGTTAAATGATTTCGAGGTTTAAACGATGGTTTCAAAAACGATTAAAATGGTTTATATTAAACTAATAACGATTTCAATAATATGAACAAACTTGTTGGACGTATTTACATAGCAAATAACATTCATTAGCATTGATCAAGCCGACCAGTATTAGGTTATGGTACCATAGGATCTGACAAATCCCGTTATCAGACTACACCCATGGTTATGTGTAGGGGTTATGGGTAACCACCGAATCTGTGATTGTTAACTTACCCTTTGGTGGTTTGTTAATGCAAGTTTCAAGATAGTCGAGTTGCGAAGGTTTGAATGTTATTAGCTAGACGACCAAAAGTAGTTTCACAATTAAAACAAAAACGATTTTGGGATGAGTTAAACGATTTGAAACGATTTAAACGAGATAAACGATTTGAACAAACGATTGATTTTGGGTTGTGATAAGATAATGGGACAGGTGTAACATGATAGAAGCATGGTAGCTACGCCGCTGGTACTTCTTATATATAAATGCTTTTATCATATTATATTCCGTGGCATTATTTAGTTCACTTGGGCAAACGATTTTGAAACGATGTCACATAACGATGTTTCCTAAATATAAACCATACGAGTTTTGTAACGAGAACAATTTACGATTTGGTTTACTTAAACAAATGTTTTTGGGTTAAGAATCATGGCTACGAGATTTTATAAACTATAACCAACTTGATTTGAGTTGATTAATTATGTTGTAATACTATACACTTTTCAAAACAAGGTTTGTAACTTTTGATTCTCGTAGTCAATCAAGGTATTGCAATATATAAACGAGCCATGATCCGATACTCTCATAAAACCTATGTGCTCGCCAGCATTTCTTTGCTGACTTTGTTTTTACATATGTTTCAGGTGGTGTTGCATGATATTGATTGCTAGGATGCATGTTCATATAGGATCTAGACGAGGCCTTAGTGACATAATAACAATAATAGACTATATGTAACTTGTTTGTTTATTTTAAGACAATGTAAATTATCTAATTAATCAATAAAACGAAAACTTTTGATTACCATGGTTGTGAAACGATGATTCTGTTGCAACACTCCCCGACGTTTCCGCCGTGGTTTCGTTGTTTTAACGCGGTCGGGGTGTGACAGAAGGCCGAAAAGCTGTAATCCCATTCATTCACAAGTGCCACAACAGTAGATGTTTGCGTCTTGTTTAGCTGATCCCATCCACCCTTGTTTTCAGCAACACATTGGAGGAAAAAGTGAACTAACAGCCTCCAGTATGGTGGAAATAGCTTCTTCAGCACAGTAGGATATCCACCTTCATAAATCATCCTTCTTAAAGCAGCTTGAACCCTAGCTTGATCATATAATGTAAGATGATGCGGCTGATCTCCCAGTCTTAACACTTCCTGAATCACTACTTCAGATATGATAATCTTTGTCTTTTGCACAGTAGCTTCAATAGATCCTGCTCCTTGCCTGTTTATCTTCGCTGTATTCCAAAATGCATTAATACAGCCACTGCATATGACCGAATTTGCTCTTAAAGCGTGCGTGAGAGGACAATTGTTAAGACCCCTGATTAAGGATCCAAATAACTCCACTTGATCTGCTGAGGATCTGATAAGAATCCCGCTTGATTATAAAACTCACTGACTTCCAATTGCCATTGGTTTCCTTCTTGTAACATTGCACCGGCCATTTTCTGCACTAAAACATTGCCGTTGGATCATTTTAAGATGAAAGTTAACTTATATTCGAGTTAACGACGAGTTAATAAAATCAACACATTGAAAACTTAAACACAAGCAACTTGTTGCAAAAGCAGTCCAAAGGTCCATTTGAAAAGGTTCAAATAAAAAATCAGGTCAAGGGTCAGAACTGGTCAAGGTCCGGAATGATGGGGTTCATTTCAGATGAACCTTTTCATCCGGTCCAGAATCATCCGGAATCATCCGTAATGCTTCTTGGTGATCCAGAATGATATACCTTCGATCCATAATCAATCTGTAATCGTCCGTAATGAAAGAAGTTTGAGAGAGAATACTCAGTCAGAAATGATGCGCAATGTGTTTGGGACCTTTGTCCTTTACACATTAAATACTCCGGAATGGGTTAATGGGCCAGGCCTATTTCGGATGATCCGAAATGATAGACCTGTTCAGGATTGACTAAGTCAATTCCCGATGGGACCCATCCGGAACAGTGGGCCATTCAGATCCAATTCTTTATTATTATTTTATTCAACTTTTCAAGATAGCAAAATATCCCCCTTCAAAATCAACGAAACAGCCCACTGAGCACCATTAAAATATATTAAAATAATAATAATAATAATAATAATAATAATAATAATAATAATAATAATAAAATAACAGTATGCACAAGATACTAACGTAGGGGTGATTTTGGGAAGATTGTAACATGATCAAATCGTTCTCGAACTGATTAAGGGACACTTTTCAGCCCTTCGTTTACTTGGGTCGGTCCATGCGTTTGTTGATATGTTTGTCCTCTTAAATCCACCGCTCAAACTTCAACTTTTAGCTTCGCGATAAGCTTTAGTTAGAATTATACTGAAACATCTATGTGTCCCATTCCAAGGCATACCACCGCGATCAAGGTAAGCACAATGGTTCATCATAGCAAGTGAGTATACAGAGATCATCCTTTTTATTTTTTAACGCCAGACTTCCTGGTGAACAGGTCAGTACTTCCGTACAGCAGAGAGACCAAGGAAGTTCTGACGAGGGCGAGACAGATACCTTAAACGGTATGAATTTGGCTATGATAGCTCACAGAATTCTCCTTTTATGAGATTTACTTACATTTAAGGTTTTGGCCCTTTTGTGGCTCTTTTGCAAGATATCCTGATTGTGCCCAGGTCTGCATATAATCTGGGTGCAACAGAGGGACAGCCCTGATATCCCGGATGATTCATCAGCATAAAGACCCGAAACCTCAGATGTTGGCTATCTATCAATGCAGTATTTAAGACCATGAAATCATACACCGTTGGTCTGTTACCCACGAGATGTCCAGTCCATTATGTTTATATCACTTTGCTTCTTTTTGCTTTTCGAGCGGTAGACCTATCAATACATCGCAGTGGAGCCTAGCCTGTTTAACATTGAAACTTTACGTGTGTTAATCAAGTTCTTTAACAAGAAAATTCATTTCATTACCCAGGAACTTTTTCTCCCCCTAAATTTGTGCAAAAGTAGAATACTTTATGCTCAAATTTACCAGATGAGACACATAAAAACCCCTTTATTTATTATTTACAATAGTTTTTTTAATGCTCAGTTGGTGAAGCGAATCATTTTCAAGAGGTCTACAAGCACATTGAACCTAGAGATGCTGACAGGTTTGGTAAAAAGATCCGCTGTGTTAGTATCAGTATGGATCTGTTCAAGTTTAATAAGACCTCTGTCAAAGCAATCTCTTGTGAAATGAATTTTAATGTCAATGTGCTTGGTTTTGGAGTGAAAAACAGGGTTTTTAGTGATCTGGATAGCGGCATCGTTATCACAATAAATGGTTGTATCAAGATAAGTCGAACCGTAATCCTCCAGCTAATGTTGCATCCAAAGAACCTGGGAGCAGCATGCAGATGCTGCAACATACTCTGCTTCCGCTATCGAGAGAGACACTGTCTGCTGCTTCTTGCATTGCCAAGAAATGAGTCTATCTCCCAGAACTGGCATCCAGCTGATGTAGACTTCCTGTCCCTGTCAGTTCCTCCAAAATTTCTATCTGAAAAGGAAAACAGATCAAACTTCGAATCTCTGGGATACCAGAGTCCGAGTTTTGGAGCTCCCTTCAAATATCTAAAAATTCTTTTAACAACAGTTAGATGAAAGAGTTTAGGGTTAGCCTGATAACGAGCACACTAACAGACGGCGTACAAAATCTCCGGCTGACTTGCAGTCAGATACATTAGTGAGCCGATCATCGAGTGATACAACATCTGATTAACAGGACTTCCCTCTGGGTCCTCAGTCAATAACGGCCGTTCTGCAATTGGGGAGTCAATTGGCTTTGAGTCTGTCATGCTGAACTTTTCAAGAACGTCAGTTACATATCTACTTTGGTGAATCAAGATTCCTTGATTATTCTGACGGACTTGCATGCCCAAAAACATCGCCATCTCTCCTAAAGAGCTCATCTCAAACTTTCTCTTCATGACTTCTTCAAACTCCTTGTAGA
Source organism: Helianthus tuberosus (assembly GCA_030545235.1). Lineage (NCBI taxonomy): Eukaryota > Viridiplantae > Streptophyta > Magnoliopsida > Asterales > Asteraceae > Helianthus > Helianthus tuberosus. The sequence goes on along the minus strand of CM060424.1, from coordinate 103,475,919 downwards.
GTGCATCATTGGTCGATCCGAAGATGATGTCATCAACGTTTATTTGAACAAGGATGATGTACTTGTCAACACGTTTGATGAACAATGTCTGATCGATCATTCCTCGAGTGTACCCATGAGCGAGCAAATGTTCTGTTAGGGTAGCATACCATGGACGAGGTGCTTGGTGCAAACCATACAGAGCCTTGTCTAGCTTGTAAGCATACCCTTCCTTTTCTTGATCAATGAAGCCCAATGGTTGAGCAACATAGATCTCTTCCTTGACCTTCCCATAAAGAAATGTTGTCTTAACATCCATTTGATAGACAGTAAAGCCCATAAAGGATGCATATGCCAAGAAAATACGGATGGCTTCTAGACGTGCGACTGGGGCATATACTTCATCATAATCTAGACCTTCAACTTGACTGAAACCTTGGACTACTAATCTTGTCACACCCTGGCTTTACGGAAGCGTGGGTTTATTATGGTATGACTTCTTAATACCATAGCTTAATCACATCAAAGCTATATGAATTTAAAACCACGATGATCATCCATTACTTCATGTTTTAAAAACAAAATACCACAACATTGTTTTCAAATGTCGACACACGCAACGAAAATGCAACATAACAAGCTAAAAACATTGTTCAAATGACACAACCACAGACATGAAACAAACATAGCTCAAGACTTGTGACTCGTCCAGGTAAAAGCCACAACTCCCAAACTTGGATGACATCGCACTTCTTACGCAGCTTGAAAACATAACATACCTTACCAGATCCCTAATTCCCTGAAATACATGTAAGTTGAAAAATCAACATAAAGTTGAGCGAGTTCATGTGAAAGTGAGTATGTAAAACCTTTGTAAGTATAAAATCCCTGGTATGTAGCAAATAAGGAAATAAAGAGATCACCAATGGTTTGCAAGGCCATTGATATGTGTGAAGTGCAGTAGGAAGACTCAAACCTAGCAGATTTTTTACGTCGGGTACCAAGTCACCCCGAGGTCCGTACTGTTGGGCCTGGGGCTGGGCTCGCTACACCCAGATAGATCTACCGCTAAAGACCCTCGGTCCTACAAAGAGGATTAATGGCCTCTAGTTCCCCCCTACGCACTCACATGATCAAAGTAGTAACCCTCCTTACGCTAACCATACCATGTAAAAAGTATTCGTAATCATAGTAACATGTATTTCACCCCCGAAGTATAAAAACTAAAAACAGTTAAGAGAAAAAGGGGACATGAACTCACAGAAGTGTGTCTCGAAATAGTAAATCCCCAAATCAACCTGCTTCGTGACGACCTACATGTACTAACTTCTATTAGACGGACGACTGTGCCTTGGCTTAAGGTTTAACGTTTTTGGGAAATAGTTAGGCAACTATTTCGTATTTACACTTCGTAATTATTTAATAATTATATTCCTTCCCAAGGATAGGGGTTTTAATACATGTGCGTTTTTATAACTCCAAAAATATATTATTAAGTCTCACTTAATAAAATATATTTTTATTCATTTGTCTAAAATAGTCTATCTCCAAAATATACATATTTTTCCCAAAAATATTATATTTTATACCTTACAATTTCCAAAATAACACTTTTATCAAAATACGCATTTAAGAGTATTTTTCCAAAATAAGTAAGTTACATTTAAAGTTCGGATGGTAATAATAATACCGGTGTAACTTAGATATTTATTTGTAAAGGCGTTGGTATTATTTTGGAGTCGTGCTTTCACAATGTATTCCAGTTATATTATTTTTACTCTAGAAATAATATACATATAGTTCACAAAATAATCATGAAATCACACAAGCGTTTTACTATGAAATATATATTATAAATATATATTTAGCAAGTTTTATTTACGAAAATCCACCTCTGAATACTTGGTTATTTTTGTAATAAAAATCATGGCGAAGTTTGTTTTTGAGAACAAGTCAAAAATATATTTATAACCATTTGTCACCAAAAATATTCTAAGTGTTATTTTCTGGAAAAATTTCGCCAGAGTTTCCTCTGTAACTGGAGGTGGCGACGCTTACAAGCGTATCATTTTCTTTTCAAAATTCAATCAACAATTTTTCCAATCATCAATATTCAATGTTCAATAATCAAACTAGTCAAAATAAGCATAAATCGCAAACACATGAACTTGTAAGTTGTGTAAAAGTATGTAGTAACTTTCTAACATTTTTAGTAGATCTTTCCATCTTTAAAAATAAAATCAGTTTCACGAAAACTTTATTTTTAAAGAATATGTAACTTTACAACTTATAGTCCAAAAATTTCGAAAATATTTCTTTGTTAAATCCCTTTTATCACACAAGTGTTTACACACTTGTTTGTTCACAAAATGCTTTTAGTTCATGAAAGATCCGGCTTTTAAACATGATTTGCATCTTACACTTGGTTCTTCGAAAATACCACTTGTAGATCTTTAGATCTACTAGTTTAGAACTCCATTTTACAAGAAAAACTATTTTTACACAAGTTCATGGTTATGTATGGAAGGGTTTGTCATCTTGTATCTTCTACACTTAACATATTGCTAGTTCATGTTCCATGAACATGATCTAGCGTGGTTAGATGACGATCCGTTCCACTACTAGCAACCAACATCATAAAATAATCACAACAAAACAAGATTCATAAGATTTACACCATTATTTATTCTTTAACCACCATGTTCATCTTTCTAGCAAGACTTTAAGTTTTGTTTTCGCATGTTCTTGAGTTTTAACCGTTAAACTTCTTATTAACCACTTTAACCATGAACAAGGAAGTGTTTAGAAGCACTTACAACTAGCTCAAGGCTAGGGAAGAATCAAAGCGAAAACTAGGTGGATAAAAGCGATGTAGAGAGGTCCTTGAGATTCCGTAAGCTCCGAGTCTCCTCGTATGACACCATTCACCTTTGTGTGTATGTAATATAGCAAGAACCAAACTTGATGATGGGTGGAGGTGGGATGGTGGTCTCGACCGTAAGCAAGGCAAGAGGGAGAGAGAAGGAAATTTTTGTGTAGTGTTGTGGTTAGTGAATGAATGCTCTTGGTCTTATGGTGTTACTTATAATCCATCCAATTGTATTAACCATAAGGTAATATGTATGGTAGATATTAGACATGGATCAATATAATATTAAAAAATGTGTGGTGTGTTCCACATGGGGGAAAACCGATCGGATGGGGGGGGGGGGTTATATGGTTGGATTTCAACTAACTAGTTAAGTGTTAGTTAGTTAGTTAATTAGGTATCTAAATTAGAGTAATAGTGTGTTATATAATATAACGGGTGTTAGGGTGTTCGGGGACCCTAACTGGCTCAGAAAAGGAAAAACAATGTCATTGACAATATTTTTATGTTCCGGGTAAAGTCCGGTTGTTCGGTTGGATATTAATCCGTTAAAGTGCTAAATAAGCATTTAAAGTGTCCATAATATTATTTTTAGTGACACAATAAATTCCTGACACTTTGGAAAGTGTCTAGTATTATTTTCCCATGTTTTTGTACTTTACTAGTTAACTTAAATGCTGAATTTTGGTAATAAAGTGCAGAATTTTGTAGTTAAAGTATGTTTTAGGCACATCCTGTCACTATAATTATCACCTAGTGACGCAGTTCTACAATCCTCACCTCCCTACACTCTTTACTAGTGTAGTAATCTATTCTCGGCTCATAATGGCCTCAGAGACAGTAACTGTCTAGTGCTGGCAATGTCAGCATGTTTACTGGGTTATCCGTATAGTGTGCTCACTGTGCTTTTGTGCATCAAGGTTGTCACTGATGTTTGTGTGTAAATAATAGAGTGACAGTAATAAAGTATGATGCATGAATATGTATGTATCAGAAATCAAGAAGCAGTTTAACCACAGTTGTAAGCAAGCACAGTAATTAAGCGTTAATTAAATATTAATTAATTCATACGGATACCTGGTTTGATGAGGGTTGTCACATTCTCCCCCCGTTAAATAAATTTCGTCCCGAAATTTTAGGCTCTGCTTCTAGTTGCAGGGGTCTTAGGAAATAGATGGGGGTATTTCTCCTTCATACGGTCCTCACGTCCCACGTGAATTCAGGTCCATGCCTTGCATTCCAACGAACTTTGACGAGTTTGACACTGATCCTGCGAGTGTTGTTAACTTTCCAATCCGTAACCTCGACGGGTTCTTCGGTAAAGTGGAGCGTGTCGTCGATATGAACTTCGTCAGCAGGAATGATTACTGTCTCCTGCGTTGGACTCTTCCTCAATATTGATACATGGAATGTATCGTGAACACCATTGAGTTCAGCAGGTAGGTCCAATTTGTAGGCTACAAGCCCAATCCTTTGCAGGATTCTGAAAGGGCCAATGTAACGCGGATTCAACTTCCCACGCTTTCCGAAGTGTGCCACACCCTTCCAGGGTGAAACTTTCAATAAAACCATATCCCCAACTTGAAATTCCAAAGGCTTCCGCTTTGGATCTGCATAGGCTTTCTGTCTATCGCGAGCCGCCTCGATGCGTTTTCGAATTTGTGCAATCTTGTCTGTCGTCTCTTGGACTATCTCGGGACCAACAAGCTGCCTATAACCTGCATCAGCCCAGCATAGTGGTGATCGACACTTGCTTCCTTAAAGAGCTTCAAATGGCGCGGCTCCAATGCTTGTGTGGTAGCTGTTGTTGTACGAAAATTCGACCAAAGGTAAATGTTTATCCCAGCTACCACCCAAATCCATTGCACATGCTCTCAGCATATCCTCCAAAGTCTGAATTGTTCGTTCACTTTGGCCGTCAGTTTGCGGATGAAATGCAGTGCTCAGGTTCAACTGCGAGCCAAATGCTTCTTGGAAGGATTGCCAAATCCTTGATACAAATCTCCCATCTCTATCAGAGATGATCGAGAGAGGCACTCCATGACGTGCAACAATCTCTCGCATGTATATTTCTACCAGTTTACTCATGGTGTCCTTTTCTTTGATTGGCAAGAAATGTGCGAACTTTGTTAGGCGGTCAACTATCACCCAAATCATATCATGGCCTCTGGGCGTCTTGGGCAGTTTCGTTATGAAGTCCATTGAAATATGTCCCCATTTCCACTTGGGAATCTCAGGTTGCTGTAGAAGACCTGAAGGCTTCTGGTATTCAGCTTTCACCTTGGCGCACGTTAAACACTTGCTAACATAAACAGAAACATCTCCTTTCATCCTAGGCCACCAATAATAATCCTTAAGATCTTGGTACATCTTATCCGCACCGGGATGAATTAAGTACCGAGACTTATGAGCTTCATCAAAAATAATCTTTCTCAAACCACCAAATAGAGGAACCCAAATCCTTTTCATGAAGCGTAGCGTTCCTTCCTCGTTTGGCACTAATTGCTTCTCCATCCCACGGAGATATTCCTCTTCAATGTTCCTTTCTTTCAGAGCTTCTCTCTGGGCGGCACGAATGCGCAGAGAGATGTCTGTCTGGACGATCATTTCCAAAGCCCTAACCCTTATAGGCTTGATCCTCTCTTTTCGACTCAGGGCATCAGCGACCACATTTGCTTTCCCTGGATGATACTTGATCTCGCAGTCGTAATCGTTCAATAATTCGACCCAACGTCTTTGCCTCATATTAAGCTCTTTCTGGTCGAATATGTGCTACAGACTCTTATGATCCGTAAAGATTTCACACTTTGTACCATACAAATAATGTCTCCAGATTTTCAGCGCAAATACCACTGCGCCTAGCTCCAAATCATGCGTGGTATAGTTCTTTTCATGAACTTTCAATTGGCGTGAAGCGTAAGCTATAACTTTCTGGCGTTGCATCAACACGCAACCCAATCCTTGACGCGAGGCGTCACAGTAAACCACGAAATTATCAGTTCCTTCCGGTAGCGCAAAGATCGGCGCATTGCAAAGCTTGTCTTTCAGTAACTGGAATGCTTCTTCCTGTTTGATTCCCCAATCAAACTTCTTATCCTTCTGTGTGAGGAAGCTCAATGGTTGAGCGATCTTTGAAAAATCCTCAATAAATCTTCGATAGTAGCCAGCCAAACCTAAGAACTGTCAAATCTCGGTCGGCGTTTTTGGAGTCTCCCAGCTCTTTATCGCCTCGATCTTTGTGGGATCAACATGGATTCCATTTCCATTAACCACGTGTCCAAGAAACTAGACTTCGCGTAGCCAAAACTCGCACTTTGAGAACTTGGCGTACAACTTTTCCTTTTTCAGCAACTCCAAAATAGCTCTTAGATGTTGTTCGTGTTCATTCTTTGTCTTTGAATAAATCAAGATATCGTCTATGAACACAATCACAAACTTGTCTAGGTACGGCTTACACACTCTATTCATCAAATCCATAAAAACAGCTGGCGCGTTTGTCAACCCAAACGGCATCACCAGAAACTCGTAGTGTCCATAGCGAGTTCTGAAAGCGGTTCTAGGAATACTTTCCTCTTGTATTCTCAGCTGATGGTAACCAGATCGCAAATCGATCTTCGAGTAGTAGCATGAGCCTTGCAGTTAGTCGAAAAGATCATCGATTCTCGGCAAAGGGTATCTGTTCTTGATAGTCAACTTATTCAACTCCCGGTAGTCAATGCATATACGGAAACTACCATCTTTCTTCTTAACGAACAGTACTGGAGCTCCCCAAGGTGAGAAGCTTGGTCTGATGAATCCTTTATCCAATAGCTCTTGGAGTTGTGTCGACAACTCCTGCATCTCTGACGGCGCAAATTTTGTAGGGTGCCTTGGCTACAGGCGCGGCACCTGGAACCAAGTCAATGTGAAACTCAACTTGCCTTTGAGGTGGTAATCCTGGCAAGTCTTCTGGAAAGACTTCCGGATATTCTCTGACGACTGGAATTTCTTCAATCTTTGGTTCAACAACTTTCTTATCCACGATGTGTGCCAAGAAGGCAACACATCCCTTCTTCAAGCACTTTCTAGCTTTCAGGTAGCTAATAATTCTTAGTGGTGTATTATGCTTCTCTCCGTGCACTATGATCGTTTCTTCATCCGTCAGTGGGATGCGGATGGTCTTCTCATGGTAAACGATCTCGGCTTTGTTACTCGATAGCCAATCCATTCCCACTACCACATCAAAGCTTCCCAACTCGACAGGTAGTAAGTCTAGCGTAAACTCGTGCCCTCCAATCACACATCCTTGGACAACTTCACTGGTCTCAACTAGTTTCCCATTTGCTAATTCGATGGAGTACGGAACGTCTAACTTACTAGGCGTCAACCCAAGTATATTCTTAAATTCTAATGACACGAAGCTATAATCCGCACCAGTATTAAACAAAATGGATACAAAGCATTGGTTTATAGGGAACGTACCAGTAACAACGTTGGGATCCTGGCGCGCTTCCCTCGCTTCAATGTTAAACACTCTTCCGCGGGCTTGAATCAATCCTGGGCAGTCCCTCTTAAAGTGGCCAATGTCACCGCAGTTAAAACAACCCAATTTTTGACCATTACCTCATCTGTTCCCCGCTTGATTGTTGTTTTGATTTTGATTCGCATCCCTAGCTTGATTTGCATTGTTCCCTCGATTTCCATTACCTCCATTATTCCCTTGTACACGATTTCCATTACCACCTCGATTATTGTTCCGATTACCAAAACCTCCTTGGCCTCCCCGGCCTGCACTAGCCCAGCAGTTATCCTTCAGGTGACCAACTTTTCCACAAGCTTCACATACTTTTGGCCCACATCGGCCAGAATGATGACGCTGGCAGGTGTTAACCTTGGGATGAGTACCCATATATCCTTTTCCTTTCTTCCCAGCACTGGTTGCAGCTTGGATGTGACAACCCTCACCAAACTAGGTATCCGTACGAATTAATTAATATTTAATTAATGCTTAATTACTATGCTTGCTTACCATTGTGGTTAAACTGCTACTTAAATGTTGAAACATACACATACATGCATCATACTTTATTGCTGTCACTCCATTATTTACACAGAACTATAGTGACAAACTTGATGCACAAAAGCACAGTAGCACACTATACAGATAACCCAGTAAACATGCTGACATAGCCAGCACCAGACAGACACTGTCTCTGAGGCCAGTATGAGCCGGGAATAGTTTACTACACCAGTAGGGAGTGTAGGGAGGTGAGGATTGTTGAACTGCGTCACTAGGTGATAGTTATAGTGACCGGATGTGCCTAAAACATGCACTAATCACAAAATTCTGCACTTGAATACAAAATTCAGCATTTAAGCTAACTAGTAAAGTGCAAGAACATGGGAAAATAATACTAGAAACTTTCCAAAGTGTCAGGAATTCATTGTGTCACTAAAACAAATATTAACGACACTTTAAATGCTTATTTAGCACTTTAACGGATCAATATCCAACCGAACAACCGGACTTTACCCGGAACATAAAAATATTGTCAATGACATTTTTTTTCCTTTTCTGAGCCAGTTAGGGTCCCCGAATACCCTAACACCCGTTATATTACATAACACACTATTACACTAAATTAGTTACTTAACTAACCAAACTCAACACTAGCTACTTGGCTGAAATCCAACGATATACCCCCCCCCCCCTAACCGAACGGTCACCACAAGGGTGACACACCTTTGTCCTTGCTTGATTATTTTAATCCTTGTGTCTAATATCTTGGTTACATATTATATATTGGGTAATAAGGATGAGTGGACTATAAGAATGCTTAAAGGGTAAACACTTACATTTCACCAACACTTAACAAAACTCTCTCTCTTTCTCCCTTTGATACTCTCGGTCGAACACAACCATCATCACCACCACTACCTTCAAGTCTTGATCAACCGTTCCACATACATACAAGTGTGCTAGAGTTCATACAAGGAGGCTCGGTGCTTACGGAATCTCAAGGACCTCTGTACATCGCTTTTATCCACCTAGTTTTCGCTTTGATTATTCCCTAGCCTTGAGCTAGTTGTAAGTGATTCTAAACATCTTCTTGTTCATGTTTAAAGTGGTTAATAAGAAGTTTAACGGTTAAAACTCAAGAACATGCGAAAACAAAACTTAAAGTCTTGAATAAATGATGAACATGGTGGTTAAAGAGTAAATAGTGGTGTAAAACTTGTGAATCTTGTTTAGTAATAATTATTTTATGTTGTTTAATGCTAGTAGTGGAACGGATCGTCATCTAACCACGCTAGATCATGTTCATGGAACATGAACTAGCATTATGTTAAGTAGGAAAGTTACTAGATGACGAACCCTTTCATACATAAACATGAACTTGTGTAAAAATGGTTTTTCTAGAAAAATAGAGTTTTAAACTAGTAGATCTAGAGATCTACAAGTGGTATTTTCGAAGAACCAAGTGTAAGAAGCAAACCTTGTTTAAAAGCCGGATCTTTCATAAACTAAAAGTGTTTTTGTGAACAAACAAGTGTGTAAACACTTGTGTAACAAAAGGATTTAACCAAGAAATATTTTCGTAATTTTTGGGACTATAAGTTGTAAAGTTACATATTCTTTAAAAATAAAGTTTTCGAGAAACTGATTTTATTTTTAAAGATGGAAAGATCTACTAAAAATGTTAGAAAGTTACTACATACTTTCACACAACTTACAAGTTCATGTGGTTGCGATTCATGTTGATTTTGACTAGTTTGACGATTGAACATTGATTATTGATGATTGGAAAATTGTTGATTGAATTTTGAAAAGAAAATGATACGCTTGTAAGCGTGGCCACCTCCAGTTACAGAAGAAACTCTGGCGAAATTTTTCCAAAAAATAACACTTAGAATATTTTTGAGTGACAAGTGTTTATAAATATGTTTCTGACATGTTTTCTATACAAACTTCGCCATGATTTTTATTACAAGGTAACCAAGTGTCGGAGGTGGAATTTTCGTAAATAAAACTTACTAAATATATATTGAGAATATATATTTCATAATAAAACGCTTGTGTGATTTTATGATTATTTTGTGAACTATATATTATTTTTAGGGTAAAAATAATATAACTCGTATACACTAAAAAGTAACGACTCCAAAATAATACCAACGCTATCACAAATAAATGTTTAAGTTACACCGGTATTATTATTACCACACGAACTTTAAAATGTAACTTAAGTATTTTTGGAAAAATACTCTTAAATGCGTATTTTGATAAAAGTGTTATTTTGGAAATTGTAAGGCATAAAATATAATATTTTTGGGAAAATATGTATATTTTGGAGATAGAATATTTTAGACGAATGAATAAAAATATATTTTATTAAGTGAGACTTAATAATATATTTCTGGAATTACAAAACGCACATGTATTAAAACTCCCATCCTTGGGAAGGAATACAACTATTAAATAATTAAGAAGTGTAAATACGAAATAGTTGCCTAACTATTTCCCAAAAACGTTAAACCTTAAGCCAAGGCACGGTCGTCCGTCTAATAGAAGTTAGTACGTGTAGGTCGTCACGCAGCAGGTTGATTTGGGGATTTACTATTTCGAGACGCACTTCTGTGAGTTCATGTCCCCCCTTTTCTCTTAACTGTTTTCAGTTTTTATACTTCGGGGGTGAAATACATGTTACTATGTTTACGAATACTTTTTACATGGTATGGTTAGCGTAAGGAGGGTTACTACGTAGATCATGTGAGTGGGTAGGCGGGAACTGGAGGCCATTAATCCTCAGTGTAGGACCGAGGGTCTTTAGCGGTAGATCTATCTGGGTGTAGCGAGCCCAGCCCCAGGCCCAATAGTACGGACCTCGGGGTGACTTGGTACCTGACGTGCTGTCGTAGGTACACGATCAAATTTAATCCAATTACAACTAATTAGCTAGTGGTAAGTGGGTATCGAACACAGGGAGTTTGTGGAATATGTGTTATCCAGATGGTTTATCTAAATGACTAATGTTAACTAAATTGAAAGAAAAGTAAACTCACTGATTTGGTTGTTTGGTTTTAATTAACAAAATTAGATTACAAATCAAGGTTAAGTTTTGTAACAAGATAAGAAGGTAGTGATCATCCCGAGTTTCAGGTTTTAAGGGACAACTAACGTTCATGTTCAACTGGAAAGAACCACATAGATATGGCTCATGTAAGATCAATTGTTTGTGATGAAAGGGAACTAAGTACTCGGATTCCTAGAACGCGAGGTTGTTACCCGATGACCAATCAACACATATCCAACCCTAATCCCTCCCATGATATCTCGATTGCCAACGGCACCAAGAACGTATGGTTTAGAACTATGATCAAACATACATCAACAATTTACAAACAACCAATCAAACACCATAATAAACTAACAACACATGCACAGTCTAATATTCAAGAAATTAAAGAACAAACATAATTGTCACAAATAAAACCTTACATCCGAGACGATCACCAAGCAAACCTAGCCGCTCATAGTGTTATGAACCATCATCACAATCGAACCTTTGTCCATTGGAATCAAAAACAAAGTCTTCATGTTTAGATCACTCAAGAACACCTTAGAACACCCCAAATTCGCCCCCTATGTGTTCTCTAACTGACCAATGATGATAATAGATGAAAAGACACCATAAAATTGAATAAATGATGGCAGTTACAAGTTTTCCGCAGCTTCCACCGTAACTTACGGTACCACCGTAAGTTACGGTGGCTTAAAATGGTTTATGGTGGATTTAAACTGAGTTACGGCATCAATTTTTGTTAGAGTCTACCGTAAATTACGGTACCACCGTAAGTTACGGTAGGCTTCAGCAATCAATTTTTTTTTCTTCATAACTTTCTCGTTTCAACTCCGTTTTCTTCACCGTTTTCGCCTACGTTCTCGTAATTTCATCCTCTATCATGCTATCTTCTTAATTATTCAATTCCAAAATTTTATTTTTTTCATTTATTCTCCGTCTTTCAATCTACAATCCAGTCGTGTCTATTCGAAGCTTTATTTCCATACTTTTAAGCTCTAAATGTACCTGAAACACAAGCAACCGTAGTTATCTAATTCACGACAATTACATGATCAAATGAGGGATTCACTCATCTTTTAACACACTTAAGGGTTGTCCCATGGACCACCCGTCACATCCCCACACTTAACCGTTGCTTGCCCCAAGCAACCCATCAATTCAAGTTCTCAACAAGTGATCAATACAAATCAAGCAAAAACTTGCAATCCTTTTACTAACCCTTTTTAACACCCAAAACAATGCACCCCTCACTATGTCTCTCCTCTCGGTAACAAGTAAGCACTAGCAATATGAGCTAGACACACAAAGACTAACGGGCGGTTGCACAATTATTGGCTTGTACCTAAATCGATCCTTCTCCTAACAAGTGCCAAACATGAATGCAAATCAAAGGGACTTTCAAGGCTGTAACATGGCTAGGTGTATGGGTAGGAAATGGAATATATATGAAGTAACGAAAATTTAACCCGGTCTTTTTATTACACAATGAAACAAACAATAAACATGACATAACTTCTATATACAAGACAACTCAACATCACTTTTTTTTTTCTTTTTCATTGCTTTTTTCTTTTTCTTTTTTTTCATTGCTTTTTTTTCTCTTTTTTTTTCCTTTTTTTTAGCATAGAGAAACATTCAACAAAACATATCTAAACACAACTATAACAACTACTAACACTATAAGACCGGGTCAAATTTGGGTAAGTTTTTAAGTAAGTAGCTAGGGGTAACAAATGATAGGCTTTTAGGCACAAAATTGGGCAACTAAATGTCCAAACCCCCGCCCCTCTCGCAACCATGCTCATATATATAACTTATGAGGTCCAACCCCCCAAATCCCACACTCACACACACTAAAGACGAGGCTACCTAGATGCCCTTATCCTTTTCGAATTCATGTCTAACTAAGGATTCAAATCGCATTCAAGCACAAGTTCTAATGCACCCCCACCCGTTGCCACTCTCATCAAAGACAAGCATTATTTATATACATGTGTGGCTTCAACTCTCACCAAGAATAAAGGTAATTAAAGGCTGCCGGTGCATCATTCGGGTGTAGTCCAGGGTGTTCAAATTCTCACAATGTTTTGCTTGATTAAATTTTTTTTTAAAAACCTCAAAATTTCCCCCATCCCCACACTTGGGATACATTGACCCCAATGTATGGTTTTAGGAGAATTTGATCGCTTAAACTCTTAAACACCAACTAAAAGCTTATACACTCAAACCACAAATTTCTTTTTTTTTTAACAACTAATACCAATATTTTAATACTAAAGAACATAACAAGACTAAGGAAAGAGTACATTGACCTGGTGAAGTTTGACACAACAGATGTTGTAGATAATCCGACTTCCTATCATCACCTTCACATAACTCTCCGCACATCTTCCCCACACTTATCTAAAAACACCTAGGGTTGCCTCCCAAGCAGCGCTAAAGTTTAGGTCTTCAGCCCGACCGTACCTGATATGTATCAAGGTGGTCTCAATGCACATTTACCTTTTTCGTTGCTGATGTAAGCACGGTGTTTGATTCTTCTATTGTGTGTGTGCTTTGTCATGTCCCATCTTTCTTTGCAAAATTCTTTAAATCCACATTTTCCTACCGAATTTCCAACAAATGCTCGGTAGTTTACTCTCCACTTCACTACTTTGTTTTCTGTGCCCAACAAATCCAAACTCTCCCATAAACATAACTTATGAATGAAATCTCCCACATCATGAAGTGCCACCTTCCTAGTTTCTAAACATGCATCCTTAACACTCTTGGTTTCCATAACCACCACAGCCGGAGAGTTGTAATCAACTTTGATTGGTTCATCAAGTAAAAGGCCCTCAACTTTGCTCTCCATAGGTGGTTCCTCCACAATAATTTCAATTGTATATTCCTCATTTGGCCCTAATAATCCAGTTTCAAGTTCGGGAGGACTCACAACCTTTTCTTCTACATCACCCATAGGTGTCATTTGTTCAATCTGCACATATATCCAGTGTTGTTTTGCTTGACGTTTTTCCAATATCGACGTCCCTGGCCTCATCTCTTTCACCTCTTTTGGTAACAAATCATATTTCCATTCCAAAAGTTCTACTCGCTCTTCCAATGACAAATGAGGTTTTGTTAATTCTTTTTCAACATGAACCATGTGTCTCTTTCTCATCATCTCGTCAAGACTTTCAGATTTATGTGACTGATAGTGCAAAGTAGGTTGTTGAGTTACACATTCATAACCATACTGATCAAATGTATACTGAGCATGATAATAGTCTTGATCGTACATCTGAGGGCCTTCATATGAAAGTTGGGAATATTCATCATAATAATCCATGTTCGACTTGTAAGGTGAATCATAGTATGAATCATGTGGGTGAAACTCATCATAATGGACATTCCGCTCGTCCATTCTCATCTGTTCTTCTCTACGCTTATGTTGGGCCTCCCGACAACATATACTCGGATGAAGTGGGCCTTTGCACAATCTACACGTAAATAAGCTGAAATTTGTGAAATGCCCTGTCATCCTGCACAACACAACTCAACTACCAAGTGTAAATCATGAACATAAAAGAAATCTTTTTGGTTTTTTTTTTATTTTTTTTCAAACTAATACACAAGATAACACACGTTGCGCACTACTCCCCGCCAACGGCGCCAAAATTTGACGTGCTGTCGTAGGTACACGATCAAATTTAATCCAATTACAACTAATTAGCTAGTGGTAAGTGGGTATCGAACACAGGGAGTTTGTGGAATATGTGTTATCCAGATGGTTTATCTAAATGACAAATGCTAACTAAATTGAAAGAAAAGTAAATTCACTGATTTGGTTGTTTGGTTTTAATTAACAAAATTAGATTACAAATCAAGGTTAAGTTTTGTAACAAGATAAGAAGGTAGTGATCATCCCGAGTTTCAGGTTTTAAGGGACAACTAACGTTCATGTTCAACTGGAAAGAACCACATAGACATGGCTCATGTAAGATCAATTGTTTGTGATGAAAGGGAACTAAGTACTCGGATTCCTAGAACGCGAGGTTGTTACCCGATGACCAATCAACACATATCCAACCCTAATCCCTCCCATGATATCTCGATTGCCAACGGCACCAAGAACGTATGGTTTAGAACTATGATCAAACATACATCAACAATTTACAAACAACCAATCAAACACCATAATAAACTAACAACACATGCACAGTCTAATATTCCAGAAATTAAAGAACAAACATAATTGTCACAAATAAAACCTTACATTCGAGACGATCACCAAGCAAACCTAGCCGCTCATAGTGTTATGAACCATCATCACAATCGAACCTTTGTCCATTGGAATCAAAAACAAAGTCTTCATGTTTAGATCACTCAAGAACACCTTAGAACACCCCAAATTCGCCCCCTATGTGTTCTCTAACTGACCAATGATGATAATAGATGAAAAGACACCATAAAACTGAATAAATGATGGCAGTTACAAGTTTTCCGCAGCTTCCAGCGTAACTTACGGTACCACCGTAAGTTACGGTGGCTTAAAATGGTTTACGGTGGATTTAAACTGAGTTACGGCATCAATTTTTGTCAGAGTCTACCGTAAATTACGGTACCACCGTAAGTTACGGTAGGCTTCAGCAATCAATTTTTGTTTTCTTCATAACTTTCTCGTTTCAACTCCGTTTTCTTCACCGTTTTCGCCTACGTTCTCGTAATTTCATCCTCTATCATATTATCTTCTTAATTCTTCAATTCCAAAATTTTATTTTTTTCATTTATTCTCCGTCTTTCAATCTACAATCCAGTCGTGTCTATTCGAAGCTTTATTTCCATACTTTTAAGCTCTAAATGTACCTGAAACACAAGCAACCGTAGTTATCTAATTCACGACAATTACATGATCAAATGAGGGATTCACTCGTCTTTTAACACACTTAAGGGTTGTCCCATGGACCACCCGTCAGTACCCGACGCAAAAAAATCTGCTAGGTTTGAGTCTTCCTACAGCACTTCACACATATCAATGGCCTTGCAAACCATTGATGATCTCTTTATTTCCTTATTTGCTACATACCAGGGATTTTATACTTGCAAAGGTTTTACATACTCACTTTCACATGAACTCGCTCAACTTTATGTTGATTTTTCAACTTACATGTATTTCAGGGAATTAGGGATCTGGCGAAGTATGCTACGTTTTCACGCTGCGTAAGAGTTATGAGGTCATCCACGTTTAGGGATTGTGACTTTTACCTGGACGAGTCGCAAGTCTTAAACGGTGTTTATTTTATGTTTGTGGTTGTGTCTTTCGAACAATGCTTTTATTTTGTTGGGTTGTAACACGTTGCATGTGTCAAATTTAAACAATGTTGTCGTAATTTACTTTTCAAACTTAAATCAACGGATGATCTTCATGGTTTTATTTTCATATAGCTTTGTTGTAATTAAGCTATGGTATTAAGAAGTCACACCATAATAAACCCACGCTTCCGCAAAGTCAGGGTGTGACAGCTTGGTATCAGAGCTCTAATCATAGCGAACTAGGATTCCTTCTCGAGTCTAGACTATGATCACTAGGGCTCTCACGAAAACATTTTTACATTGCATACAATACGTCCAGATCCAGAGTGCAAAATATTTTTAAAAGTTATGGCTCAGTCTGAGAGGCTGAGGGAGTAGTCTAGTGGGACTAGGAGGCTTAGTCTGAGAGGCTGAGGGAGTAGTCTAGTGGGACTAGAGGGTTTAGTCTGAGAGGCTGAGAGGTTAATCTAGTGGGACTAGGAGATTCAGTCTGAGAGGCTGGGAGGTTAATCTAGTGGGACTAGGAGATTCAGTCTGAGAGGCTGGGAGGTTAATCTAGTGGGACTAGGAGGATCAGTCTGAGAGGCTGGGAGGTTAGACTAGTGGGACTAGGATAATTACTTGATTGCTTATTGGTGACTAACATGTTTATTTGATTATATGATTGATTGTTTGTACGTGTGTGTGTGTTTGTGTTACAGACAATCATGCCTTCTTCATCAGACACTGGAGTTTCCGATACTCTGGACCCTATGGCGATAGTATCAGATGACATAGTTTCATCGGAGCACGAGGTGTACACTTCCGATACTACCAGCACAGACGATGACGACTTTCTCCCTTTGCGCTGCCTGACGTCGTAGCCGAGCCTGCTGATGGCCATCTCGCTGGGGATTTACCACTCGTGGTGATCCCTGCTCCTATACCCCTTGCTGCTTATCCGGTTGTTGATATGCCACTTGTTGATGTTTCTGACGATGATGTCGATTTATTTGAGGAGGACCCACTTGAGGATGACCTTGAGGGCGAGGCCCATATTGCTGTCGGTGATATCCTACTGCTTGCTGATGCTCCTGCAGAGGAGGCTCATGCTCATTCACCTGTCCCAGACTCATTTGAGTCTGTGGCGTCCGCATCATTGCAAACACAGGGAGTGCAGCACCACTCACACGACGCCAACCCTGATATGGCGTCATCAGCTGCACCTACACATGACTTTGAGTTTGATCACCATATTGAGGATGATCCTGTTTTTCCACCTGGTTTTGATCCAGACCATGACATTGAGTTCATACACTTAGACCAGCCCCTGGAGGATCCTGTAGCCCCTGTCGACCCCTTGTTTGCTGATCCACCTGATTTCAAAATGGAGTTTGTTGATCCGGAGCCGGCTGTGGCCCCTGAGCCAGGCGTTGCTCTTGACCCCGCATTGGAGCATGACCCTGTTCATGCCGATGCACCTGCTGTTGCACTTTTGGTTGATGATATACCTGTTGATGATCATCCTGTTGTTGTTCCACAGTTGGTGGATGATCATGCTGTTGATGTTCATATTGATGTTCCATTGTTGTTAGAGGATTCTGTTGTCGCCCCACTTCCAGATCCTATGCCGGTGATATTCGACCTCGCACCTTTTGCGACCCACATTGATCCACGATACGCACACACCCACAATGGGTGGATAGACGATGATGATGATTTCCCACCTTTCATGGTGCCTGTTACACCACCTGTAGCCCCCATTTCAGCTCCTGTTTCAGCTCCCATTGATGCTCCTTTGATTCCTCCACATATCACAGATACTCACCGCACAGATCTCCCGAACACTTATCTCCAGGACATTCCTCTACCACGTCCTGGGGAGGGTTCGTCACGTCATCCGTTTGGTCATACACCTTTTGTGTCAGGGGGAGGCCAGTTTGTGCCTCAGATTGTTCATCCCACTGTTATCCCCACAGTTGCACCATTTACTGTGCCATCCTTCGCTCCATCTAGTGAGCCATTCCTCTGGACTACGCCCCCCATTATGCCACCGACGGATCCGTATCACCCATACCACGTGGGGTATTCTACGGAGGATGTTCTCAAATCTTTTATGATACAGCAGGAGGCGCTGACCCGACGCGTACAGGAGCTAGAGAGAGCTCAGCGACTCCCGTGCCAGTGCCAGACCCCACCTGCCGTATCACACCCTCCTCGACCACTTTCACCTGATTCTGCCGCTCGTTTTTGGACTCCCGAGCAGCAGATAACATACTTATTGCGCTCTCATCGCGCTATGGAGGACGACTGGCTTCATATGCGACGTTTACTCTTTTCTCGTTTTCCCCCTCCTCCACCGCCATCAGCTTAGGGCCATTTTGTACGACTCGGGTAGACTTTTGGTGAGACGACCACGATTGTGCAGACTACACAGCTTTTGGAGACCACATTTTGATGATTGTGACTTTTGATGATTTGTATATTTGTTGCTGTTGTCACTGGTTAGATAGTTTGGACTAGGGAGATCTGGCCCTTAGTCACTGATGATGTACGATACAGTTATGTACTTGTAAACCTTACATTGTGGTCTTGATTTATGACAGCGCAATCACAGTATTCTCATTATATGTTGGGTTGATTATTGATTGTTTTTATTCTGTAACATGAGATGTTATGTGGTTGATTTATTTATAACATGAGATGTTATGTGTTGATATTGTTGAATATATACGTACACTTTACTTACTATGACCTGACCAACGTGAACCATCTTTTAGAAGATGCCACCAAGACGCGAATAGCGTATGCCTGCCAACGAGGCAGAACTCCAAGGAATCATTGTTGCCGCCATTGCGCAGTATGCAGCCTTACAAGGAGGAATCGACGGAAGCAATTCGAACAATAACGGCAATAACAATCCACCACATGGTAATGTTAAGTCGTTTGGGACGTATTACAATACACTTGGATATTTATAGCACGTCCGCTAATACCATTTGTATATTCTAACGTATGTGCAGGGTGCACTTACAAGCAGTTCCTAGACTGCAAGCCTGTGAATTTTGACGGCACCGGAGGTGCTGTTGCTTTTGTAAGATAGGCCAAAAAGACGGAGTCTGTTCTTCGAATGAGCAAGTGCGCTCCAGACCAGCAAGTGACTTACATTTCTGGGCTATTTTTGGACAGAGCCCTGTCCTGGTGGAACTTACAAGTGCAGACTCTTGGTGAAGCCGCTGCTTACGCGTTGAGCTGGGCTGAGTTAAAAGAATTGATGCCAAGGAAGTATTGTTCTCGTGCTGAGATACAAAGGTTGGACACTGAGTTTTGGCATTTGAGGATGGATGGTCCCAAAATCGCGGAGTATGTTCAGAGATTCCACGACCTGTCTCATGTGGTACCTTATATGGTTACACCGGAATTCAAGCGAATTGAGCGCTTTATCTGGGGTTTAGCTCCACAGATCATGAGTATGGTCACTACTTCCAAGCCTGCAACAATCACAGAGGCTATCGATCTGAGCGTGTCTCTTACTGAGGAAGCCATCCGCCTGAACAAGTTTTCGAATGTTGAGCCAAAGAAGAAAGAGACTCACGTAGAGTCGTCTGGTGAGCATAAGAGGAAATTCTCGAACTTCAAGCAGGGAACTAGCAATGTTGGCAAGAAAGGAGAATCAAGCACACCGGTCCAAGCTGCAACCGGTGCTGGGAAGAAAGGAAAAGGATATATGGGTACGCATCCCAAGTGTAACTCCTGCCAACGTCATCATTCTGGCCGGTGTGGGCCAAAAGTATGTGAAGCTTGTGGAAAAGTTGGCCACCTGAAGGATAACTGCTGGGCCAGTGCAGGCCGGGGAGGCCAAGGAGGTTTTGGTAATCGGAACAATAATCGAGGTGGCAATGGAAATCGTGTACAAGGGAATAATGGAGGTAATGGAAATCGAGGGAACAATGCAAATCAAGCTGGGGACGCGAATCGAAATCAAAACAACAATCAAGCGGGGAACGGAGGAGGTAATGGTCAAAGATTGGGTTGTTTTAACTGTGGTGACATTGGGAATTTTAAGAGGGACTGCCCAGGATTGAATCAAGCCCGCGGAAGAGTGTTTAACATTGAGGCGAGGGAAGCGCGCCAGGATCCCAACGTTGTTACTGGTACGTTCCCTGTAAACCAACGCTTTGCATCCGTTTTGTTTGATACTGGTGCGGATTATAGTTTCGTGTCACTAGAATTTAAGAAAATACTTGGATTGACGCCTAGTAAGTTAGACGTTCCGTACTCCATCGAATTAGCAAATGGGAAACTAGTTGAGACTAGTGAAGTTGTCCGAGGATGTGTGATTGAGTTAGGAGGGCACGAGTTTACGCTAGACTTACTACCTGTCGAGTTGGGAATCTTTGATGTGGTAGTCGGAATGGATTGGCTATCGAGTAACAAGGCCGAGATTGTTTGCCATGAGGAGACCATCCGCATCCCGTTGACGGATGAAGAAACGATCATAGTGCACGGAGAGAAGCATGATACACCGCTGAAAATCATTAGCTGCCTGAAAGCTAGAAAGTTCTTAAAGAAGGGATGTGTTGCATTCTTGGCACACATTGTGGATAAGAAAGCTGCCGAACCGAAAATCGAAGACATTCCAGTCATCAGAGAATACCCGGAAGTCTTTCTAGAAGACTTGCCAGGATTACCACCTCAAAGGCAAGTTGAGTTTCACATTGATTTGGTTCCAGGTGCCGCGCCTGTAGCCAAGGCACCCTACAGACTTGCGCCGTCAGAGATGGAGGAGTTGTCGACACAACTCCAAGAGTTGTTGGATAAAGGATTCATCAGACCAAGCTTCTCACCTTGGGGAGCTCCGGTACTGTTCGTTAAGAAGAAGGACGGTAGTTTTCGTATGTGCATAGACTACTGCGAGCTTAATAAGTTGACCATCAAGAACAGATATCCCTTGCCGAGGATCGATGATCTTTTCGACCAACTACAAGGTTCAATCTTTTACTCGAAGATCGATTTGCGATCTGGTTACCATCAGCTGAGAATACAAGAGGAAAGTATTCCTAGAACCGCTTTCAGAACTCGTTATGGACACTATGAGTTTCTGGTGATGCAGTTTGGGTTGACAAACGCGCAAGCTGTTTTTATGGATTTGATGAATAGAGTTTGTAAGCCGTACCTAGACAAGTTTGTGATTGTGTTCATAGACGATATCTTGATTTATTCAAAGACAAAGAATGAACACGAACAGCACTTAAGAGCTATTCTAGAGCTACTTAAGAAGGAGAAATTATACGCCAAGTTCTCGAAGTGCGAGTTTTGGCTACGCGAAGTCCAGTTTCTTGGACACGTGGTTAATGGAAATGGAATCCATGTTGATCTCAGAAAGATCGAGGCGATAAAGAGCTGGGAGACTCCAAAGACGCCGACCGAGATTCACCAGTTCTTAGGTTTGGCTGGCTACTATCGAAGATTTATTGAAGATTTTTCCAAAATTGCTCAACCTCTGACCACGCTCACACAGAAGGATAAGAAGTTTGATTGGGGAATCAAACAGGAAGAAGCATTCCAGTTACTGAAAGACAAGCTTTGCAATGCGCCGATCTTAGCGCTACCAGAAGGAACCGATGATTTCGTGGTATATTGTGACGCCTCGCGTCAAGGATTGGGTTGCGTGTTGATGCAACGCCAGAAAGTTATAGCTTACGCTTCACGCCAATTGAAAGTTCATGAAAAGAACTATACCACGCATGATTTGGAGCTAGGCGCAGTGGTATTTGCGCTGAAAATTTGGACACATTATTTGTATGGTACAAAGTGGACAATCTTTACGGATCATAAGAGTCTGCAGCACATATTCGACCAGAAAGAGCTTAATATGAGGCAAAGACGTTGGGTCGAATTACTGAACGATTACGACTGCGAAATCAAGTATCATCCAGGGAAAGCGAATGTGGTCGCTGATGCCCTGATTCGAAAAGAAAGGATCAAGCCCATAAGGGTTAGGGCTTTGGAGATGATCGTACAGACAGGCCTCTCTCTGCGCATTCGTGCCGCCCAGAGAGAAGCTCTGAAAGAAAGGAATATTGAAGAGGAATATCTCCGTGGGATGGAGAAGCAATTAGTGCCAAACGAGGAAGGAACGCTATGTTTCATGAAAAGGATTTGGGTTCCTCTGTTTGGTGGTTTAAGAAAATTTATTTTCGATGAAGCTCACAAATCACGGTACTCTATCCACCCAGGAGCGGATAAGATGTACCAAGATCTTAAGGATTATTATTGGTGGCCTAGGATGAAAGGCGATGTTGCTGTTTATGTTTGCAAGTGTTTAACGTGCACCAAAGTGAAAGCTGAATACCAGAAGCCTTCAGGACTTCTGCAGCAACCCGAAATTCCCAAATGGAAATGGGAACAAATTTAAATGGACCTCATAACAAAGCTGCCAAAGACATCCAGAGGCCATGATATGATTTGGGTGATAGTCGACCGCCTAACAAAGTCCGCACATTTCTTGCCAATCAAAGAAAAGGACAACACGAGTAAACTGGCAGAAATATACATGCGAGAGATCGTTGCACGTCACGGAGTGCCCCTCTCGATTATCTCGGATAGAGATGGGAGATTAGTATCAAGGATTTGGCAATCCTTCCAAGAAGCTTTTGGCTCGCAATTGAATCTGAGCACTGCGTTTCACCAGCAAACTGATGGCCAAAGTGAACGAACAATACAGACATTGGAGGATATGCTGAGAGCATGCGTAATGGATCTAGGTGGTAGCTGGAATAATCATTTACCATTGGTTGAATTTTCGTACAACAACAGTTACCACACAAGCATTGGAGCCGCTCTATTTGAAGCTCTTTACGGACGCAAGTTTCGATCACCACTATGCTGGGCTGATGCAGGTGATAGGCAGCTTGTTGGTCCCGAAATAGTCCAAGAGACGACAGACAAGATTGCGCAGATTCGAAAGCGCATCGAGGCGGCTCGCGACAGACAGAAAGCCTATGCAGATTCAAAGCGGAAACCTTTGGAATTTCAAGTTGGGGATATGGTTTTATTGAAGGTTTCACCCTGGAAGGGTGTGGCACGCTTCGGGAAGCGTGGAAAGTTGAATTCGCGTTACACTGGCCCTTTCAGAATCCTGCAAAGGATTGGGCTTGTTGCCTATAAGTTGGACCTACCTGCTGAACTAAATGGTGTTCACAATACATTCCATGTATCAAATTTGAGAAAGAGTCCAACGCAGGGGACAATAATCATTCCCGCTGACGAAGTTCATATCGACGACACGCTCCACTTTACCGAAGAACCTGTCGAGGTTACGGATTGGAAAGTTAATAAAACTCGCAGGAGCAGTATCAAACCCGTCAAAGTTCGTTGGAATGCAAGGCATGGACCTGAATTCACGTGGGAACGTGAGGACCGTATGAAGGAGAAATACCCCCATCTATTTCCTAAGACCCCTGCAACTAGAAGCAGAGCCTAAATTTTCGGAACGAAATTTATTTAACGGGGGGAGAATGTGACAACCCTCACCAAACCAGGTATCCGTACGAATTAATTAATATTTGATTAATGCTTAATTACTGTGCTTGCTTACAATTGTGGTTAAACTGCTACTTAAATGCTGAAACATACACATACATGCATCATACTTTATTGTTGTCACTCCATTATTTACACAGAACTATAGTGGCAAACTTGATCCACAAAAGCACAGTAGCACACTATACGGATAACCCAGTAAGCATGCTGTCATAGCCAGCATCAGACAGACACTGTCTCTGAGGCCAGTATGAGCCGGGAATAGTTTACTACACTAGTAGGGAGTGTAGGGAGGTGAGGATTGTTAAACTGCGTCACTAGGTGATAGTTATAGTGACCAGATGTGCCTAAAACATGCACTAATCACAAAATTATGCACTTTAATACAAAATTCAGCATTTAAGCTAACTAGTAAAGTGCAAGAACATGGGAAAATAATACTAGACACTTTCCAAAGTGTCAGGAATTCATTGTGTCACTAAAACAAATATTAACGACACTTTAAATGCTTATTTAGCACTTTAACGGATCAATATCCAACCGAACAACCGGACTTTACCCGGAACATAAAAATATTGTCAATGACATTTTTTTTCCTTTTCTGAGCCAGTTAGGGTCCCCGAATACCCTAACACCGTTATATTACATAACACACTATTACACTAAATTAGTTACTTAACTAACCAAACTCAACACTAGCTACTTGGTTGAAATCCAATGATATACCCCCCCCCCTAACCGAACGGTCACCACAAGGGTGACACACCTTTGTCCTTGCTTGATTATTTTAATCCTTGTGTCTAATATCTTGGTTACATATTATATATTGGGTAATAAGGATGAATGGACTATAAGAATGCTTAAAGGGTAAACACTTACATTTCACCAACACTTACCAAAACTCTCTCTCTCTCTTTCTCCCTTTGATACTCTCGGCCGAACACAACCATCATCACCACCACTACCTTCAAGTCTTGATCAACTATTCCACATACATACAAGTGTGCTAGAGTTCATACAAGGAGGCTTGGTGCTTACGGAATCTCAAGGACCTCTCTACATCGCTTTTATCCACCTAGTTATCGCTTTGATTCTTCCCTAGCCTTGAGCTAGTTGTAAGTGATTCTTAACATCATCTTGTTCATATTTAAAGTGGTTAATAAGAAGTTTAACGGTTAAAACTCAAGAACATGCGAAAACAAAACTTAAAGTCTTGAATAAATGATGAACATGGTGGTTAAAGAGTAAATAGTGGTGTAAAACTTGTGAATCTTGTTTAGTAATAATTATTTTATGTTGTTTAATGCTAGTAGTGGAACGGATCGTCATCTAACCACGCTAGATCATGTTCATGGAACATGAACTAGCATTATGTTAAGTAGGAAAGTTACTAGATGACGAACCCTTTCATACATAAACATGAACTTGTGTAAAAATGGTTTTTCTTGAAAAATAGAGTTTTAAACTAGTAGATCTAGAGATCTACAAGTGGTATTTTCGAAGAACCAGGTGTAAGATGCAAACCTTGTTTAAAAGCCGGATCTTTCATAAACTAAAAGTGTTTTTTGTGAACAAACAAGTGTGTAAACACTTGTGTAACAAAAGGATTTAACGAAGAAATATTTTTGTAATTTTTGGGACTATAAGTTGTAAAGTTACATATTCTTTAAAAATAAAGTTTTCGAGAAACTGATTTTATTTTTAAAGATGGAAAGATCTACTAAAAATGTTAGAAAGTTACTACATACTTTCACACAACTTACAAGTTCATGTGGTTGCGATTCATGTTAATTTTGACTAGTTTGACGATTGAACATTGATTATTGATGATTGGAAAATTGTTGATTGAATTTTGAAAAGAAAATGATACGCTTGTAAGCGTGGCCACCTCCAGTTACAGAGGAAACTCTGGCGAAATTTTTCCAGAAAATAACACTTAGAATATTTTTGAGTGACAAGTGTTTATAAATATGTTTTTGACATGTTTTCTAAACAAACTTCGCCATGATTTTTATTACAAGGTAACCAAGTGTCGGAGGTGGAATTTTCGTAAATAAAACTTACTAAATATATATTGAGAATATATATTTCATAATAAAACGCTTGTGTGATTTTATGATTATTTTGTGAACTATATATTATTTTTAGGGTAAAAATAATAAAACTCATATACACTAAAAAGTAACGACTCCAAAATAATACCAACGCTATCACAAATAAATGTTTAACTTACACCAGTATTATTATAACCACACGAACTTTAAAATGTAACTTATGTATTTTTGGAAAAATACTCTTAAATGCGTATTTTGATAAAAGTGTTATTTTGGAAATTGTAAGGCATAAAATATAATATTTTTGGGAAAATATGTATATTTTGGAGATAGAATATTTTAGACGAATGAATAAAAATATATTTTATTAAGTGAGACTTAATAATATATTTCTGGAATTACAAAACGCACATGTATTAAAACCCCCATCCTTGGGAAGGAATACAACTATTAAATAATTAAGAAGTGTAAATACGAAATAGTTGCCTAACTATTTCCCAAAAACGTTAAACCTTAAGCCAAGGCACAGCTGTCCGTCTAATAGAAGTTAGTACGTGTAGGTCGTCACGCAGCAGGTTGATTTGGGGATTTACTATTTCGAGACGCACTTCTGTGAGTTCATGTCCCCCCCTTTTCTCTTAACTGTTTTCAGTTTTTATACTTCGGGGGTGAAATACATGTTACTATGTTTACGAATACTTTTTAGATGGTATGGTTAGCGTAAGGAGGGTTACTACTTAGATCATGTGAGTGGGTAGGCGGGAACTGGAGGCCATTAATCCTCAGTGTAGGACCGAGGGTCTTTAGCGGTAGATCTATCTGGGTGTAGCGAGCCCAGCCCCAGGCCCAACAGTACGGACCTCGGGGTGACTTGGTACCCGACGCAAAAAATCTGCTAGGTTTGAGTCTTCCTACAGCACTTCACACATATCAATGGCCTTGCAAACCATTGATGATCTCTTTATTTCCTTATTTGCTATATACCGGGGATTTTATACTTGCAAAGGTTTTACATACTCACTTTCACATGAACTCGCTCAACTTTATGTTGATTTTTCAACTTACATGTATTTCAAGGAATTAGGGATCTGGCGAAGTACGCTACGTTTTCACGCTGCGTAAGAGTTATGAGGTCATCCACGTTTAGGGATTGTGACTTTTACCTGGACGAGTCGCAAATCTTAAACGGTGTTTATTTTATGTTTGTGGTTGTGTCTTTCGAACAATGCTTTTATTTTGTTGGGTTGTAACACGTTGCATGTGTCAACTTTAAACAATGTTGTCGTAATTTACTTTTCAAACTTAAATCAACGGATGATCTTCATGGTTTTATTTTCATATAGCTTTGTTGTGATTAAGCTATGGTATTAAGAAGTCACACCATAATAAACCCACGCTTCCGCAAAGCCAGGGTGTGACATTAGACCGGTGTGCTTGATTCTCCTTTCTTGCCAACATTGCTAGTTCCCTGCTTGAAGTTCGAGAATTTCCTCTTATTCTCACCAGAAGACTCTACGTGAGTCTCTTTCTTCTTTGGCTCAACATTCGAAAACTTGTTCAGGCGGATGGCTTCCTCCGTAAGAGACACGCTCAGATCGATAGCCTCTGTGATTGTTGCAGGCTTGGAAGTAGTGACCATACTCATGATCTGTGGAGCTAAACCCCAGATAAATCTCTCGATCCGTTTGAACTCTGGTGTGACCATATAAGGTACCACATGAGACAGGTCGTGGAATCTCTGAATATACTCCGTGATTTTGGAACCGTCCATCCTCAAATGCCAAAACTCAGTCTCCAACCTTTGTATCTCAGCACGAGAACAATACTTCCTTCGCATCAATTCTTTTAACTCAGCCCAGCTCAACGCGTAAGCAGCGGCTTCACCAAGAGTTTGCACTTGTAAGTTCCACCAGGACAGGGCTCCGTCTAAAAATAGCCCAGAAATGTAAGTCACTTGTTGGTCTGGAGCGCACTTGCTCATTTGGAGAACAGACTCCGTCTTTTCGGCCCATCTTACAAAAGCAACAGCACCTCCGGTGCCGTCAAAGTTCACAGGCTTGCAGTCTAGGAACTGCTTGTAAGTGAACCCTGCACATATGTTAGAATATACAAATGGCATTAGCGGACGTGCTATAAATATCCAAGTGTATTGTAATACGTCTCAAACGACTTAACATTACAATGTGGTGGATTGTTATTGTTGTTATTGTTCGAATTGCTCCCGCTGGTTCCTCCTTGTGAGGCTGCATACTGCGCAATGGCGGCAACAATGATTCCTTGAAGTTCTGCCTCGTTGGCAGGCATACGCGTCTCGCATCTTGGTGGCATATTCTAAAAGATGGTTCACGTAGGTCAGGTCATAGTAAGTAAAGTGTGCGTATGTATTCAACAATATCAACACATAACATCTCATGTTATAAATAAATCAACCACATAACATCTCGTGTTAAAGATCATAAATAATCAATCAACATCACATATAATGAGAATACTACGATTGCGCTGTCATAAATCAAGACCACAATGTAAGGTTTACAAGTTCATAACTGTATCATACATCATCAGTAACTAAGGGCCACATCGCCCTAGTCCAAACTATCTAGTCAGTGACAACAGCAACAAATATACAAATCATCAAAAGTCACAATCATCAAAATGTGGTCTCCAAAAGCTGTGTAGTCTGCACAATCGCGGTCGTCTCACCAAAAGTCTACCCGTGTCGTACAAAAAGGCCTATGCTGATGGTGGTGGAGGAGGAGGAAAACGAGAAAAGAGTAAACGTCGCATATGAAGCCAGTCCTCCTCCATAGCGCGATGAGAGCGCAATAAGTATGATATCTGCTGCTCGGGAGTCCAAAAACGAGCGGCAGAATCAGGTGAAAGTGGTCGAGGAGGGTGTGATACTGCAGGTGGAGTCTGGCACTGGCACGGGAGTCCCTGAGCTATCTCTAGCTCCTGTACGCGACGGGTCAGCGCCTCCTGCTGTATCATGAAAGATGTGAGAACATCCTCCGTAGAATACCCCACGTGGTATGGGTGATACGGATCCGTCGGTGGCATAATGGGGGGCGTAGTCCAAAGGAATGGCTCACTAGATGGAGCGAAGGATGGTACAGTAAATGGTGCAACAGTGGGAATAACAGTGGGATGAACAATCTGAGGCACAAACTGGCCTCCTCCTGTCACAAAAGGTGTATGACCAAATGGATGACGTGACGAACCCTCCCCATGATGGGGTGGAGGAATGTCCTGGAGATAAGTGATCGGGAGATCTGTGCGGTGAGTATCTGTGATATGTGTGGGAAGCAAAGGTACGTCGATGGGAGCTGAAACAGGGGCTGAAACAAGTGCCACAGGGGGTGTAACAGGCACCACGAAAGGTGGGAAATCATCATCATCGTCTATCCACCCATTGCGGGTGTGAGCGTATCGTGGATCAATGTGGATCGCAAAAGGTGCGCGGTCGAACATCACTGGCATAGGATCTGGAAGTGGGGCGACAACAGGATCCTCTAACAACAGTGGAGCATCAACATGAGCATCAACAGCATGATCATCCACCAATTGTGGAATAGCAACAGGATGATCATCAACAGGTATATCATCAGCCAAAGGAGCAACAGCAGGTGCATCGGCATGAACAGTGTCATGCTCCAATGCGGGGTCATGAGCAACGCCTGGCTCAGGGGCCACAACCGGCTCCGGATCAACAAACTCCATCTCAAAATCAGCTGGATCAGCAAACATAGGGTCGACAGGGGCTACAGGATCCTCCAAGCGCTGGTCTAAGTGTATGAACTCAATGTCATGGTCTGGATCAAAACCAGGTGGAAAAACAAGATCATCCTCAAAATCATGATCAAACTCAAAGTCATGTGTAGGTGCAGCCGATGACGCCATATCAGGGTCGGCGTCGTGTGAGTGGTGCTGCACTCCCTGTGTATGCAAAGATGCGGACGCCACAAACTCAAAGGAGTCTGGAACAGGTGAATGAACGGGAGTCTCCTCTACAAGAGCATCAGTAAGCAGTAGAATATCACCGGCAGCAATAGGGGCCTGACCCTCAAGGTCATCCTCAAGTGGGTCCTCCTTAAATAAATCGCCATCATCGTCAGAAACATCAAGAAGTGGCATATCAACAACCGGATAAGCGGCAAGGGGTATAGGAGCATGGATCACCACGAGTGGTAAATCCCCAGCGAGATGGCCATCAGCAGGCTCGGCTACGACGTCAGGCAGCGCAAAGGGCTGAAAGTCGTCATCGTCTGTGCTGGTAGTATCGGAAGTGTACACCTTGTGCTCCGATGAAACTATGTCGTCTGATACTATGGCCATGGGATCTGTAGTGTCTGACTCTCGAGTACCGGATGAAGGCATGACGACTGTAACACAAACACACACATGCACAAATAATCAATCATATAATCAAATAAACATGTTAGTCACCAATAAGCAATCAAGTAATTCTCCTAGTCCCACTAGTATAACCTCCCAGCCTCTCAGACTGACCCTCCTAGTCCCACTAGATTAACCTCCCAGCCTCTCAGACTGAACCTCCTAGTCCCACTAGATTAACCTCCCAGCCTCCCAGACTGAACCCTCTAGTCCCACTAGACTAACCTCCCAGCCTCCCAGACTGAACCCTCTAGTCCCACTAGACTAACCTCCCAGCCTCCCAGACTGAACCCTCTAGTCCCACTAGACTAACCTACCAGCCTCCCAGACTAAACCCTCTAGTCCCACTAGACTACTCCCTCAGTCTCTCAGACTGAGCCTCCTAGTCCCACTAGACTACTCCCTCGGCCTCTCAGACTGAGCCATAACTTTTAAAAATATTTTGCACTCTGGATCTGGACGTAGTGTATGCAATGTAAAAATGTTTTCGTGAGAGCCCTAATGATCATAGTCTAGACTCGAGAAGGAATCCTAGTTCGCTATGATCAAGGCTCTGATACCAAGCTGTCACACCCTTGCTTTGTGGAAGCGTGGGTTTATTATGGTGTGACTTCTTAATACCATAGCTTAATCACATCAAAGCTATATGAATTTAAAACCACGATGATCATCCATTACTTCATGTTTTAAAAACAAAATACCACAACATTGTCTTCAAATGTCGACACATGCAACGAAAATGCAACATAACAAGCTAAAAACATTGTTCAAATGACACAACCACAGACATGAAACAAACACAGCTCAAGACTTGTGACTCGTCCAGGTAAAAGCCACAACTCCCAAACTTGGATGACATCGCACTTCTTACGCAGCTTGAAAACATAACATACCTTGCCAGATCCCTAATTCCCAGAAATACATGTAAGTTGAAAAATCAACATAAAGTTGAGCGAGTTCATGTGAAAGTGAGTATGTAAAACCTTTGTAAGTATAAAATCCCTGGTATGTAGCAAATAAGGAAATAAAGAGATCACCAATGGTTTGCAAGGCCATTGATATGTGTGAAGTGCAGTAGGAAGACTCAAACCTAGCAGATTTTTTACGTCGGGTACCAAGTCACCCCGAGGTCCGTACTGTTGGGCCTGGGGCTGGGCTCGCTACACCCAGATAGATCTACCGCTAAAGACCCTCGGTCCTAAAAAGAGGATTAATGGCCTCCAGTTCCCGCCTACCCACTCACATGATCTAATTAGTAACCCTCCTTACGCTAACCATACCATGTAAAAAGTATTCGTAATCATAGTAACATGTATTTCACCCCCGAGGTATAAAAACTGAAAACAGTTAAGAGAAAAGGGGGACATGAACTCACAGAAGTGCGTCTCGAAATAGTAAATCCCCAAATCAACCTGCTGCGTGACGACCTACATGTACTAACTTCTATTAGACGAACGGCCGTGCCTTGGCTTAAGGTTTAATGTTTTTGGGAAATAGTTAGGCAACTATTTCGTATTTACACTTCGTAATTATTTAATAATTATATTCCTTCCCAAGGATGGGGGTTTTAATACATGTGCGTTTTTATAATTCCAAAAATATATTATTAAGTCTCACTTAATAAAATATATTTTTATTCATTTGTCTAAAATAATCTATCTCCAAAATATACATATTTTTCCCAAAAATATTATATTTTATACCTTACAATTTCCAAAATAACAGTTTTATCAAAATACGCATTTAAGAGTATTTTTCCAAAATACGTAAGTTACATTTAAAGTGTAGGACCGTTTTCGGGACCGAAACCGTGATTATCATGATTATGTTCATAGACGGGAAGATCATAGACGGATAAACGACTAACCTGTATTGATTTGATAACATAAGAGTACAAGCCGGCCCGATTAACAAGATAATCGAACCTTTACCAGAGCCGTTTGGTTCCGGGGAGAGATCAAGTGGTGATCTCTCCCTGGTGAGGTCTCAAACCTCCTACAATCTACCAGTGTTTGAAATGGCAAAGGGTTGCTATTTATAGCTACACCCCTTTGTCTTTCAAACACACACGGTCAAACAAATAACCCTCTCGTTTGACCACTTCAAACGAGCGGGTCCATACACGTTCGTTAGACCGTTTCACTAACTATTACAAATTCAGCATAAAATAAATCTAATCTATTCGACAAGCATCGGACACAAATCTGCATCAACAAATTCCCCCTTGTCCGTTGCTGTCGAATGCTGAAAATGCAACTGCAATCGATCTTCAGTCAAGTATTCATCTTCTCTGTGTTAACAAATTCCCCCTTGACCGATGATCCAGATAAGTAGTATCTTGACGCTTCTTGTATAATAGTTCCCCCTCAAAGTACGCGTATCCGTGTTGGGCGTTGTGCAATTTCCTCAAAAGGCTCAATTGACCGATCTTCCGCAGATCTTCCAATACTCCAACCGGCATTTGATAAGGGTTCCATTCTTTTAAAAACTGCATCAAGTCTTGATCTTCAAGCATACTACATTGGTAGAGGTTTCTGGTGAACTGTCTTCTGTAAACCGTCTTTGTGTCACTAGAAAATCACAAACTCTACCACCTGTGATTGCGTTTAGAAATTTACCGAAGAAATTCAACATACGAAAATTTTTATTCCCCCATTTCTTTGGTAAGATCTCTAAACCTTAACAGATTCCCTTCCACTTTAAAGGAACTGTCGTTAAGTTTCAAATGTTCACCAGTTCCCTTCAATTAGCGGAACTGTCGTCAATCTTTACTGAACAAACCCTCTCCACTGAGTAGAATCTTTCAAATGTTCTCGGTTTTTCGAAAAATCACAAAAACGGCTTTCTTCTTTGCATATTCTAGTTGAATAACAACGTCCCCTAATACCCCGTAGGATCCGACTTGTATCCCCCCAAGGTTCTGCTAACACCTAATCTGAAAACTTTCATCATAGGCATATACTCTTCGACCTTTTGGATTCGTTAGGACCGGTATTGACATTCTAGGTTCATACGTTCGTTTTCAAATGCGAAAATATGACAATAAACAAAATGCTTTCGAACATCTTCGAATAACCGATAACAAACATAAATACTGACGTGCGGAAGTGAACATACCGTTTTGTTTTTGGTTTTTGGCCTATTGTAGTCGCGTCACCAAAATTTGACGTTTGCGTCGGTAACCGTGACTACCCCACAATTTTTCAAAAATCAAGTTTTCATCATCTTCATCATTTCGCGCGCTCCCAAACCCCGTATTAATCTGACGTTGAAGCTCGACTCAAATCAATTTTGCGAACTCCCGACCCCACTTTCAATCCATACTTAAAGATAAATATGAGCACTCTTCATGGTCCATAAATTGAAAATGAAATGAGCCCAACTAATTAGGTCCATGCCAAACATCACGTAATCTTCAAGTGGACCCAAAAGAATTGAAAATAAAATACACAAACTTCACCTACCATCCATTTGATGGTATTAATAAACACCAAAGGTCAAACATCCTATCCTCCATTTTTCAATATATGTCGACAACAATCCTCATCCACCAAACCTTAATTGTTTTTTTTTTTTTTTTTTAATATTGCAAACCTCCTTTCCTTCATCGATACACAGCAACAAAAATCAAAACAGGTCCAAATGAGAAGTGAAGCCCAAATACACTTGAAGAAGCAACTGGGCCCAGAAGTGAAGCCCAAATACAAGATAGACCTAGCTGAACTTTAACTTTCCAGCCGACACTCTTCACTTTCTGCGATTCCCACCTTCTCATCTTCGATACACACAGAGCAACCAGATCTCTTATTCTATATTTCTGCCCTTTATCCCTACGACACCATTCTTTCTCAATCAAACTCAAAACAATCGGACATCATCTTCTTGTTCAATCGAATAATCAGCAGCAAAATTTATTCAGCCGTTAATTTCATCAAAAACATCTGATGAAACCCAAATTAGAACAACATCGCAGCAGCAAGTGGTATCTCCGTTTGTTGAAAATTTAGTCGGACCAGCCATCTTTCAAGTCTCTCAGTTCTGTCTTCGATAAACAACAAGCAGCAGCCGACGAAAGTAAGAACATGACGAAACAAGTTGATCTTGTTGGCCGACGAAACTGATTGTTTGGAACTGATCGACGAAACAGATTTCTTGTAACCACTGGTCGACGAAACAGGTGAAGTAAGATGTCGACGAAACTGAAGTTTGTTGATTCGACGAAACAGAAGTTAAAGATGTTGCCGACGACGAAACTGGAGGAGGTGTTTCGTCATGGGGCCTGTTTCGTCGGGACTGGGTATGAAGAAACCCTATTTTCTTTAAGCAGCCGCCAAGAACATCAAGAACACAGCCTCTGTTCAATTTTGCAGATTTGACAAAAACATTGTATTTTTGATTTTTGATGATGATAACTTGATTATATAGGTGAAAAACATAAAACCCACACTCGTTTCAGCACAGATCTGAATATTCGGTTCCAGATCTGAGTTTTTCTCATTTTCACCATTTTTACATCTTGAACAAAAAGCACGAAAATCATAGATCTAGAGCACATGTGACTTAGTAAACGGTTAGATTTACTAAATCGGGCACCATGGCTCTGATACCAATTGTAGGACCGTTTTCGGGACCGAAACCGTGATTATCATGATTATGTTCATAGACGGGAAGATCATAGACGGATAAACGACTAACCTGTATTGATTTGATAACATAAGAGTACAAGCCGGCCCGATTAACAAGATAATCGAACCTTTACCAGAGCCGTTTGGTTCCGGGGAGAGATCAAGTGGTGATCTCTCCCTGGTGAGGTCTCAAACCTCCTACAATCTACCAGTGTTTGAAATGGCAAAGGGTTGCTATTTATAGCTACACCCCTTTGTCTTTCAAACACACACGGTCAAACAAATAACCCTCTCGTTTGACCACTTCAAACGAGCGGGTCCATACACGTTCGTTAGACCGTTTCACTAACTATTACAAATTCAGCATAAAATAAATCTAATCTATTCGACAAGCATCGGACACAAATCTGCATCAACAAATTCCCCCTTGTCCGTTGCTGTCGAATGCTGAAAATGCAATTGCAA
The DNA here is from genome assembly GCA_030545235.1 of Helianthus tuberosus. Classification (NCBI taxonomy): domain Eukaryota; kingdom Viridiplantae; phylum Streptophyta; class Magnoliopsida; order Asterales; family Asteraceae; genus Helianthus; species Helianthus tuberosus. The sequence continues at coordinate 103,440,653 of CM060424.1, read as the reverse complement.
TCGATCTTCAGTCAAGTATTCATCTTCTCTGTGTTAACAAATTCCCCCTTGACCGATGATCCAGATAAGTAGTATCTTGACGCTTCTTGTATAATAGTTCCCCCTCAAAGTACGCGTATCCGTGTTGGGCGTTGTGCAATTTCCTCAAAAGGCTCAATTGACCGATCTTCCGCAGATCTTCCAATACTCCAACCGGCATTTGATAAGGGTTCCATTCTTTTAAAAACTGCATCAAGTCTTGATCTTCAAGCATACTACATTGATAGAGGTTTCTGGTGAACTGTCTTCTGTAAACTGTCTTTGTGTCACTAGAAAATCACAAACTCTACCACCTGTGATTGCGTTTAGAAATTTACCGAAGAAATTCAACATACGAAAATTTTTATTTTTTTTGTTGATCACTTATTTCAGTTTCGTCGAATAAAGAATCTGTGATATAATATCACTTATTCAGAAAATATCTCACAAATATCTACCATCAGTTTCGTCGCATAAAGTTCTTAAATCAGTTTCGTCGCAAAATCAGTTTCGTCATATATATATCAGTTTCGTCGCAAATCATTCTGTTTCGTCATATATATATCAGTTTCGTCGCAAATCATTCTGTTTCGTCATATATATCAGTTTCGTCGCAAATCATTCTGTTTCGTCATATATATATCAGTTTCGTCGCAAATCATTCTGTTTCGTCATATATATATCAGTTTCGTCGCAATTCATTCAGTTTCGTCATATAAATCAGTTTTTGGTCGAGAAACTTGTCAATTTTACACAGTGGACTTGCAGAAGTGTTCTCATTGTTTGTTTTCAACTGTTTGACCAGGTACTATCATACATATACCAAATATGGGTAGCAAAGGTCTGTGGGATTGGGGTTCGGAAGCAAGACCAAGTGAAAATCAGCCTTCACTTGCCGATTTAATGAACCAATTTCCTCAAAAACAACAATCAATAAGTACGAGTCCATGGGATTGGAGTTCAGACTCAAGACCAAGTGAAAATCAGCCTTCGATTGCCGATTTAATGAAAATCAAACCTCAAGCTCAACCTCAACAAGGCAACCAAAATCCTTTCATAAATCAAACAAATACATCCACGGCCACCTCAAATCAAACTGATGAAAGGTGTGACTGGTCTGTAAAACTTGGAGGTGGAGATCAAGGAGGAACTGTGTTGAATGCTAAAATTGTCAAGAATGTCAATGATGTTGAATCTTCAGGAAAAGATGATAGTTCGGGATACAGTGGCAGTTCGGATGAAGAATCAAATTTGAATGAAAGAACTGATTCTGAAGCTGATAATTTGTCGAATGATGCTAACAAGAAATCTGACTTGATCAAGAAAGCTGATGCTACTTCAAAAGAAATGGAGAAGATTCTCACTGAAGACGGATCTTTCTCTTCTCAGACTGCCTTTATGGCTAATGTCACAGCTTCTACAAGTCAGGTAAAATCTGAAACTCCAAGAATATGTAGTGATTGTGCATATATGAAACAGGAATGTGAGAGAGTGAAACTTGAATGTGACACAATTCATAGTCACAATCAACATTTGGTTGTTGATATGTCAAAGTGCAAAGAGGCAAACATGGCTTTAGTTCGAAATGAAAAGGAATTTAAATCTGTAATTGAAACCTTAAAGAAAAGTGTTTCCGAAGTGAACAAAGTTGTTTATCATAAACAAGTTAGTATTAACAATTACATTAACATCGTTGAGGAAACCAAAAAGGAACTAGCCATTGCCAAATGTGAGCATGATGCTATCAAGCAAAAATTGGAGAGTTATTCTAACTCCCGATTTGTGCTCGATCACATTATTGACGTTCAACAACTGAAGGGAAATGTGAGCGGTGTTGGGTATAAGAAATGTCCGCCCCCTTTGAGACAAAATTATACTCGAATGCCCGATGAGGAGGAAATGCCTCGGTTTGAACCAACTGTTCCTCTTAATTATGAGGAGTTTACAACTGGTCTAGGGTTCAAACCGGACAGTTCCTCGGAGGGCTCATCTGGAACAACCGAAAATTCAGCATCTGTTGGTACGGAACAAAGTCCTCCCACAATTGAGGACTATGATTCGTCCGATGATGAACCAGATGTGAGTGATGAGGATAAATCTCTTGAGAAGAATAAAGGAGTAGAAGTGCCTTTTGAGAATCACATTCTGTGTGATCCTCCTACTCCTGTTGTGCAATCAACTGGTGCTAAACAAGAGATAGATCCTATCACTGAGACCGTGTCTACCATTAAAAGTGATAACGTGTTGTATACTTTAGTTGGTGATGACAAAATTTATTCAAACACAGCTTTTCCAATTAAAAATGTCAATCAATCTTTGATTGACAAAGTGTTTGAAGATACTACAACTAAGTTTTTGGGAAAAGCGATCCCGAGAGTTTCAGTAACTCAGTGTGATCCTATTCCAAAAGCTGAAGTTAGAAGAAAATTTGGAAATCAAAAATCACCGACAAAGCAACAACCTGTCGCTTTTAAGGGTAAACAGCAACAGCAGCGAGCTAAAAATTCTAAAGGTTCACAACCGAAGGTTGAGACCAAAGGAGCTCGTTTCAAGAAGAAAAACAATGATGTTAAATTTGTAGCATCCAATGGTACTGATAAAATTGAGACTTTTGAAAACAAATCAAACACCGATTTTGTTCAAAAAATCAGAATTTTAAAGCGTAATGCTCAAAACAATTACACCCAACACACAAACGGGTGTGATGAAGGAACAAGTACCTATGGGTCTACAGGTTCAACACGTGAAAGTCGAACAGGATCTCCTAAGTTTGTTGAAAGGAGAAAATGTTTCAAATGTGGGAAGTTTGGGCACATCATTAAAGAGTGCACAAACTCGCCCAAACCAAATTTTGTAGAAAGAGCCCCTTCTGAACAAGGTCACTCACAAAGTCGTCCTGTTTCTCCAAAACATGATAAACGCACTATTAAAGAACAGGAAACAAAACAACGACATAAGAATGTGAAGGTGATCGAAAAGGCTTTAAAACCGGAAAATGTTAAAAGGAAACCAAGTTCACAACAACCGTTAAAACCAGAAATTGTAATTAATACACAATCTGGTAAATGGAAACAAGCTTGGAAACCGAAAACAGGTGAAGGTTCAGGGGGAGGCGTGAAATTTCCAAATCATCAAGAGATTGAAATTACATTTCTTGATTCTCAGGGGCAACCTAAGTCTATGAAGGCTTGGGTCCCCCTCTCCAACTAATCTCTGAGTGAGTGTGTAGGATGTTCCAGGAGGAACTATCGATAGTCATCGGATTGTTGATAGTGGAGTGTCCATGCACAAGATAGGCGACTCAAAGCTCCAAGATATTGTTATTTCTAGTAGTGGTTGCCTTCGATGGAGAGAAGAAAAAGGAAAGAAGACAGAATTGTCTGTCGAAAGAAATTGAAAGCTTCGACAAAATGAAAATCATTTCAAAATGTGATTTTTCAAGGTTTTGATCGGGTCCCCAGGATAGATTCAATCAAAATGTACGCACCAGCAGCACGTCTGAAGATTCAAAATCAACAAGATGAACGTGCAGTGTACATTTCTTCGCTGTGAGATTGAAGAAAATGTGTTTGTTGAACAAACCAACCGGGTGTGCGGATGCCTTGGCATGGATTGAACAACCGCACACTACTTCTCAAGAGAAAGACAAAGACCTTCGCTGGTGCAATGTATAAGACCAGCCGGACCCAAAGGTTTCTGATCTTGTTGCTGTCAAGAGATTTCTCAGTAGCTACAAAATCGACTTTGAAATCAACACCGGGTGGATGTCCAGTTTGGGAGAGCACTCAAATTCCTTGCAATGCACGAAGCAGTTGCAGGATACGGTTTTAAATTTCTAATCTCTCCTATACTTGTCGATACTTAAGCTGCTTTATAAATTATTATCATCTCGTACAGCACTCTTTGGCCAGACAATGTTGTCATGGTCCGCACCGCTTACCGACGTGCCAACTGATTTTTCCAAAATTCGCTAAATCATTTGTGATTCAAAATTAATTTTGGTAAACGGCATTGAGGTAAAACCATGAGTTAAACCGACATCGGGAAATCGTTTTTGTAAATATCCTTTGTCTTTTAAAATTTATCTTAGTTTGTTGATTTTAGGGGGAGTAAATCCAAATTTGAAAAATTCAAAAACATTGAAAAATTTCAAAACTCAAAAACATTTGGAAAAACAAAAATGAGTTTCCTGGCGAGCAAAAGAGAAAATGATAGTAGATCAGTGGTCTGTCTAAACCTCTTCGAACTGAAATGCAAAATGAAAAATGTTAAGCAGCTCTATATAAGATGTATCGGTAGGCTCACAATCATTTTAAAGTGTGCAGGGCGATATAAATCTTAAATTGACTGAAGACCAGGTGGGAACCGCACATTGGCATATGGTCTTAGTACCGAAATTTCGTTTGAGAGATTGCCGAGGTTCTGAAATATTCGGTCTTTATGCTGCTTATCATCTGGGTATCATGGTTGTATCAAACCGTAAAAATAACGGAGACGAAGTCTAAGATCTTCCATGATACTATACATACGTGTACATATTGCATTCGACCTCAATAAGTGATCAACAATCACATGTCCAAACAAAATAAGTGATAAATATATCACAGATTCTTTGCGGGAGTCAAGTTCGTCTCTCTGCTGTACGAAAGTACTGACCTGTTCACGGACTTGCTCCTGTGCCCTCATGCATCTGAAAATCAAGTTCCTCTTCGATAAGTGATTTTATCACATAGGGCTTGTTTTCAATCAAAATAAGTGAGTTTCTCACATTTTTATACGGTAAAACAGATGATAATCGGTATACTCACCGGTAAGATGAACTCTCGTGCATACCTTGATACGGGAATGTGTCGTGAGTGGATGAACACCGGTCGGTAAGTATAAATCATACCTTAACGTATCCCCTCGCCATTATTACATCTGATAAGTTGAGCTTATGTGGACAACAATACCGATAATTGTTATAGGATGTTTATCTTAATGTTAACTAAATGAACAAAAAGAGCGTTTTGGCATGACCGTTCACTGATATGATTCTCATACCCTCGAAACTCGCAAAAAGAATGTCTGTAAATATTTGTTTACTGCTTACAGTTTCTGCATCTTTGTATATATTTATTTATTGCTTTCCGTCTTTACATTTGAAAAATGAAAATTCCAAAAAGATTTTAGGTGTGTTTTAATATAAACTTTATAAAATTCAAAAAGATTTTGCTTCTAGTTTATTTTTGATTGACTGATGTTGGAACTCGAGTCTATCCTACCCAAAATCCTGATCGTAAGCCGGAAAACAATTGCATCTTTATAAACAGTCGAAGTTAACAAGTTTTGAAAGTTTAAGGATTAAAATTGATCATTTTCTAAACTTTCAAACTGTTGTCGGTTGGTGATTGATTGAGATTTGATCTCATATGTGTCATTTGTTTAAATGTTAACTATATTCCAAGCGGTTGTTCTCATTACGTGTTTAGCTTTCTTGTATGTGCAGATGCGACATCAGAATCAGCTAAAGGCGAAGAGAACGTGTCAGATGACAAGCCGTAAAGTGAAGACACGAAGTGGAGGCACTCAAAGGATAAAATGATCGAGTTGCCGCTGACCCTTCATCAACACCACAAGGATCTGAAGAATTGACAAGTCAAAAGATTCACGAGCATGACTCAATGGAGAGTTCATTTTAAGGGGGAGTTTGTTAACACACTACCTAAATGAAAAGGGAGTTTGTTGATACACTTTCTTCTTACGACGCGTGAAGACTTTGAAAATCCTCCGACATGAAAGACACAGAAGACGAACCATCACAGAAGACGAACCTCTCGAGTAGCGTCCAAAGGGGAGATTGTTGGTACACTTTATGTGGACGCGACTCGGCTCAGTTCGACTCGGTTCGGTTCAACTTGGTTTCGACTCGGTTAGGTCCGGCTCAAGCCCGACATCACGACATTCCTCCGTCGTGCGCCCCAGAGTTCGACACGCGAGGCACAGAACGCCGCAAGCCATTCCCACAAAACACATCACCATGACACCACCTTTGTGATGTCATGATGATGTCACTACATTTGTCTCATATGGGAAAGTGGTGAATGTTTTATAACAGATTTGTTATCCGGGCCAATTAACTTCACATCTTTGGGCCGTAAACTTATGTTGGACTTTTATCTTCGATTGGGCTTCTACAACAATCGACGAAACAAGATTGATTCAAATTGTAAACGACGAAACAGATAGTGTTTCGTCGACTTTGTGTGTTTCGCCGAGAGTTATTTCAGTTTCGTCATGTTCTGGTCTTAGATTAGTATATAAACCCTTCTCTGGTTCTGTGTGAAACAGAGATGAGAAAATACTTGTAAAGAAACTCTGCCAAAATTCCGTCTAAACTGTGTTTGTATCAGTTTGTATTCGGTTCTCATCCCGTTAATCAATAGAGTGTGTTTCATTGGTTAATCCGTGTTCTTTACTATCTGTGTTTGGTTTGCACCGTCTCGGGGATTCCGCACCCGTTACCGTGTTTGTTATAAACAGGGAATAGGTTTCTCGTTATCGATCCTCACCGGAAAAACGGGACCTACATAAAGTTCGGATGGTAATAATAATACCGGTGTAACTTAGATATTTATTTGTGAAGGCGTTGGTATTATTTTGGAGTCGTGCTTTCACAATGTATTCCAGTTATATTATTTTTACTCTAGAAATAATATACATATAGTTCACAAAATAATCATGAAATCACACAAGCGTTTTACTATAAAATATATATTCTAAATATATATTTAGCAAGTTTTATTTACGAAAATCCACCTCCGAATACTTGGTTATTTTTGTAATAAAAATCATGGCGAAGTTTGTTTTGGAGAACAAGTCAAAAATATATTTATAACCATTTGTCACCAAAAATATTCTAAGTGTTATTTTCTGGAAAAAGTTCGCCAGGGTTTCCTCTGTAACTGGAGGTGGCCACGCTTACAAGCGTATCATTTTCTTTTCAAAATTCAATCAACAATTTTTCCAATCATCAATATTCAATGTTCAATAATCAAACTAGTCAAAATAAGCATAAATCGCAAACACATGAACTTGTAAGTTGTGTAAAAGTATGTAGTAACTTTCTAACATTTTTAGTAGATCTTTCCATCTTTAAAAATAAAATCAGTTTCTCAAAAACTTTATTTTTAAAGAATATGTAACTTTACAACTTATAGTCCAAAAATTTCAAAAATATTTCTTTGTTAAATCCCTTTTATCACACAAGTGTTTACACACTTGTTTGTTCACAAAATGCTTTTATTTCATGAAAGATCCGGCTTTTAAACATGATTTGCATCTTACACTTGGTTCTTCGAAAATACCACTTGTATATCTTTAGATCTACTAGTTTAGAACTCCATTTTACAAGAAAAACTATTTTTACACAAGTTCATGGTTATGTATGGAAGGGTTTATCATCTTGTATCTTCTACACTTAACATATTGCTAGTTCATGTTCCATGAACATGATCTAGCGTGGTTAGATAACGATCCGTTCCACTACTAGCAACCAACATCATAAAATAATCACAACAAAACAAGATTCATAAGATTTACACCATTATTTATTCTTTAACCACCATGTTCATCTTTCTAGCAAGACTTTAAGTTTTGTTTTCGCATGTTCTTGAGTTTTAACCGTTAAACTTCTTATTAACCACTTTAATCATGAACAAGGAAGTGTTTAGAAGCACTTACAACTAGCTCAAGGCTAGGGAAGAATCAAAGCGAAAACTAGGTGGATAAAAGCGATGTAGAGAGGTCCTTGAGATTCCGTAAGCACCGAGTCTCCTCGTATGACACATTTCACCTTTGTGTGTGTGTAATATAGCAAGAACCAAACTTGATGATGGGTGGAGGTGGGATGGTGTTCTCGGCCGTAAGCAAGGCAATAGGGAAAGAGAAGGAAATTTTTGTGTAGTGTTGTGGTTAGTGAATGCATGCTCTTGGTCTTATGGTGTTACTTATAGTCCATCCAATTGTATTAACCATAAGGTAATATGTATGGTAGATATTAGACATGGATCAATATAATATTCAAAAATGTGTGGTGTGTCCCACATGGGGGAAAACCGATCGGATGGGGGTGGTTATATGGTTGGATTTAAACTAACTAGTTAAGTGTTAGTTAGTGAATTAGGTATCTAAATAAGAGTAATAGTGTGTTATGTAATATAACGGGTGTTAGGGTGTTCGGGGACCCTAACTGGCTCAGAAAAGGAAAAACAATGTCATTGACAATATTTTTATGTTCCGGGTAAAGTCCGGTTGTTCGGTTGGATATTAATCCGTTAAAGTGCTAAATAAGCATTTAAAGTGTCCTTAATATTATTTTTAGTGACACAATAAATTCCTGACACTTTGGAAAGTGTCTAGTATTATTTTCCCATGTTTTTGCACTTTAGTAGTTAACTTAAATGCTGAATTTTGGTAATAAAGTGCAGAATTTTGTAGTTAAAGTATGTTTTAGGCACATCCGGTCACTATAATTATCACCTAGTGACGCAGTTCTACAATCCTCACCTCCCTACACTCTTTACTAGTGTAGTAATCTATTCCCGGCTCATAATGGCCTTAGAGACAGTAACTGTCTAGTGCTGGCAATGTCAGTATGTTTACTGGGTTATCCGTATAGTGTGCTCACTGTACTTTTGTGCATCAAGGTTGTCACTGATGTTTGTGTGTAAATAATAGAGTGACAGTAATAAAGTATGATGCAGGAATATATATGTATCAGAAATCAAGAAGTAGTTTAACCACAGTTGTAAGCAAGCACAGTAATTAAGCGTTAATTAAATATTAATTAATTCGTACGGATACCTGGTTTGATGAGAGTTGTCACAAATCTAGCTTTATTTCTCACAATCACACAAGAATCATCTTGCTTGTTATGAAATAACCATCGTGTGCCAAGGGCTCGTTTTCCTTGGGGTAGCTTCTCAAATTTCCATATTCCAAGTCGTTCGAACTTATTGAGCTCTTCATGCATCGCATCGACCCATCCAGGTTCCTGCAAAGCAACATTAATGTTTTTAGGCTCAATCTATGATATGAAGCAAGAGTACAAGCACGAGTTGATGTCTCTAGATTTGTTGCTGGTCTGAACACCGGCAGATACTGGTCCGATGACATTTGTGATTGGGTGACTTTTCTGAACACGCTGTGGAATTGTTGTTGTAGGAACTTGCAGATTTAATTGCAAATTTGAAAAGCTTCTGGAAGCTATTCCAGATGGCTCGCCCTCACTTGGTGTAGTGGGGTTGATCACTTGCGTATCTACAGTGCAATCAGATGGAATTGATACTTGAAATAAAGAAGCTCCTTGAACGTTTGACGGTCCAGCAGAGTCTTCAGTGTTGTTGGCTTCACCATTGGGGTTATCTGTTGAAGGTTCAGGAATCGGCTCCTGAGTAGTGGAGGAATGGCTTGGTGCTGTATTTTCTTTGTCGAATCCGGATGGATTCACAGTGAGTTTTCTGATTAAATTCTCCAATGGCACATCTTCATCTTCATCTTCAACGAGAATAGGCATTTCTTCTGCTGTATCTCCTGTAACAACAATTTCATCAGACAAAACAGGAAAAGATTTAAACAAGGAGGAATAATCATATAGCCAATCAGGGCCAATGCGAGCATCTTTTGGATTTTCTTCTAGCCAATCTACATGATATGCTTCCACAATCTGCTTCTTGACCTTGTTATACACACGATAAGAAGTATTTTTAGCATAACCAATGAAATAGCATGGATCTCCTCGAGCTTCAAATTTTCCTCTGGAATCCATGAGAAGTAGGATGCATGGGCAGCCGAAAGTGCGAAAGTGTTGCACCGGGGGTTTTTGACCTTCAACTATTTCATATGGAGTTTTCATGTGACGCTTGTTAATCAAGGCATGATTCTGAACGTAGCAAGCTGTATTTACTGCTTCTGCCCAGAATATGAGTGGATGCCTTGAATCTATCAGCATTGTGCTAGCAGCTTCGATAAGGGTACGGTTGCGTCTTTCTGCAACCCCATTCTGTTGAGGGGATCTTGCTGTACTGTATTGACGGTCGATTCCTTTGAGGGCACAAAATTTGTTCAGCTCAACATTCTTGAATTCTGTCCCATTGTCACAGCAAATAATCTTCACACGTTCATTCGACTGATTCTCCATGAGTATTACAAATTTCTTAATTGAACCAGTAGTCTCGTTTTTCTGTTCCAAGAAGAATACCCAAGTGAAACGCGAAAAACCATCTGTGATGACCAAACAGTAAGCCTTTCCCCTGATGCTGAGTACATTAACCAGACCAAATAAATCCATATGCAGCAGTTCCAAGACCTTTGAAGTGGTGTGAACATGTTTGGACTTATGAGACCGACGATGCTGCTTTCCTCGAGCACATGCTTCACATTTCTCTATCTGCATGAAATCCTTGATTGGCAAGTTCCTGACGAGACCTCCCTTTGCTAATCAATTCAAATTTTTCGTGTTCAGGTGACCCAACCGATGATGCCACAACATAGCATCATATTCAACAATTTCTAAAAACAAACAAGTAACTTGATCAGTAGGAGCTTTATTCATATCAATAACGTAGGCATTTCCTCTTTGTTCAGCTTCAATCAGAAACTGGTCTTCAGGTATGAGAATTCCTGGTTTTAAAATAACACATCCACTGTTAGTGAAAAGAACTTCCATTCCTTTATCATACATCTGCGATACACTCAACAGACTGTGCTTAAGGTCAGGGACATAGTTAACATCTGAAAAGGTGAGGACGCCATTCTTGACTGTGCCTTTCATGGTGATTCTTCCTGATTCTCCTCCAGCGAAGTTGTCACATCCGCCGTCGAATATCTTGATATCATTCAACTAGGATGTGTCTCCCATCATGTGTCTGGAACAACCACTATCAATAAACCAAAGTCTAAAGATAGCCCTCCAAAGTCATTCCTGCACATACAACGGAATCAGTTAGAGACTGGAACCCAGGCCATAGAAGACCTGAGTTCACCATCGCTATCTGTGTAGGTAACTTCGCGAAAGATCATATGATTTTTATCGTTGTTTGTGATTTTAGGCGGCGCGGTAGAAGTTGACGGTTGTGAACACGGAGACTGGGATCTAACAGGATTTTTAGGTTTCCAATCTTTGGAGTCCAAGACACTTCGGTTTGATGAAAAAGCTTTTATCTTTTCTTGAAACCTGTTTGTTTTTAAAAACTTTTGGTTTTCCTGTTTAACAAGATTCCAGTCTCTGTCAGAAGGCCTTGCTTTGGGATGTCTATTTTTGATAAAATTTGATTGCATGGCCTTCTGATGGGACATGTTCCTAGAGTAGTAGGGATGATGAACACAATTTCTTGCGATGTGTCCTGGAATTCCACACTTAAAACATGTCTGCCTTTTTGAGAAAAAGACATCTAGTGCGGCTTGCGTTATTCTCGAGAACTGGTCACGTCTTTTCCATTCATTTGACACTGAGTGCTTTTGAGTGTGCTTGTTCTTGGAGGAACCCGACTCACAGCTATCAGCACAAGAGTAAGTATTCGCGACCTTACCCTTGAGCTTGGGTTCTGTTTGCTTGAGATTTGGATTTTCCCTTTTTGCATTCTTTCTTTTCGGCCATCTGTTTCACGTGACCGCTTTCTTTTAGGGGGAACAGATTCAGTTGACTCTGTTTTGTTAAGGTTACTTTTGGGATCGATAGATGAACTGTCTGTGGAGGTGACTTTCACATCTTCCTTTTCTTTAGAGACCATGTCCTCGGGAGAATCTGCAGAGAAGGTTTCCACAATAATTTCTTCTATAGTTTCATCATCTGATTCGACTGTGGAATTGATTTCTATGGATTCCTTCTCCATAGTTTTCATGTTTCCATGGGTTTCTGCAGAATTGGACTCTATGGATGTCTCTTCTTCAGTCTATATCAGCTTCTGAGCTCTCGACATTCGATGATTCTGTAACTCAGATGATGAGCAGTCTGTGTCTAAGACAGTTTGACTGTCTTCTTTCACAATGCTGCTAGATTCTGATTGATCATCACAATCAGAAATGCTCGAAGATTTGAGCTCATTATCTGAGATTCCTGAATCCTCTGTTTGATTGCCAAGATCGTCAGATGATCCCTGCTCAACAATAAATTCTTCATTATCACAATCAATCACATCAAAACCATCATTACTGCAGGGAGCATCTGATGTGTCATTCGATGCTTCAGACATACAGGGGCAGTATTCCGAATTATCAGAATTGTTTTCTGAGTTATTCGAAACAGATGTCTCAAATTCCTCAGATGACACATCAGGCTCTCCTGCCACATCATTCTCAACATTTTTAGCATTTTCAAGAAAGTCATTTTTATCACACGCATAATCTAAAATAATGGCACCAGATTCATCAGTCTTAGTGGGAACACCCCAAGTCTCAGCAAACCAAGAAAAAACACAATTCCAAGCATAAAGGTCATTTTTATCAGAAATAACATTATCAACAGCACTTTGATGTGATTCATCATCCTCTTTAGACTTTTCTTCAGTTCTTACTGACTCTGCACACAAACTAGAACAGTTAGTATTTTTAACAGAATCAGAATTTGGTGAACTTTCCTTCATCTCCTCTGTGGGTTCGTTAACTGGTTCCGTTTTTGTTTCAGTTTCGGTTTCTGTATTTTTTACTGTTTCATTTATCTGATCGGACTTATCTGCGGATTTATTTTGAACATTTTCATTTTTGAACAAACTCATTGGTTTTTTGAAATCAGCATGTGGATCCTTTTTAAACTTAGATGGATCATATGCAACATAATCACTAGGTTTGCCATACATCATTGTGTCATAATTTTCCATTTCCTGCTCAGTGATTGGCAATCTGGAATAATTATGATTGTATGGTGACGGAACTTGCTTATATCCTGATCCCTTTCCCTTGTTTTCTTTATAAGCAAGTTGCACATTACACAGATTTTGAACCGTGGAACTGGAAGTGTCAAACTTTTTGATGTTTAACTCGTTCTGTTTGTACTTTCTAGTGAGGATCTCTAGCTCACTCTTCACAGAGTCATATTCAAGAGTTTTGACTATGAGTCTATGTTTATAGTCATGAACCCAACATTGCTTTTGATTCACGTCTCTGTGAAGTTGAGCTATGTCCTTTTTAAGTGCTTCAATCTTTTCATAGAGAATTTTATTATTCTCTTGAAGACTGATGTACTTTCCCATCACAGTGTTGTAATCGATGATTAAAGCTGGATTTTGGGATCTCAGCAAAGAAACTTTCTTCCTACAATGTCAGTACATAAAAGGGAATTTACCGTCTCGGCGAGTGACTTTGGTTCCTCGGTCATAGCCATCAAGCACTGATGAACCTTGTCCACAGCAGCAGATTCAGACAGCTTCATAGATTCCACTTGAGCAATAGCATCAGCCCAGTTAAACCATTCTGCTCTTGAGCGATCAAAGCCCTTCCAGCTCCAGAATTACCCTATCCACTTGAGGTTGCAGTATCAGCAGATGTGACGGGAACCATAGACCTTTCCTTGTTCCTTGTTGCAGCTGCCTGAGTAGCTTCATACCCTGTAAGAACCTTCTTGCAATCCCTAGAAAAATGTCCTGGTTCATAGCACCTGTAGCACCTTAGCCTGTCTTTCAATACTCCAGGACGAGCATACATAGGACGACGTCCATATCTTTTCGCAAACTTATCAACCTTAAATGCTTACATAGCCATGTTCCAAGCCACATCCAGCTCATCCAAGTCCTCTTCCATGACTTGATTCACATCTGGTGTTATTTCTCCTGAAGGCATGAGGTCTCCTGCTAAGAAGGCATTGAAACTGGAGATCATAGAGGCTGCAAGAGCAAGTTTTTCCTCATTCTGTTTGGTTAAGAAAGCCATGTGATCCACTGATGGGGTGTTCTGAGGAGCAGGCTGGGTGTTTTAGCTGAAAGCAGCATTAGCATGTTGTGGCTGTGGCTGAGACTGTGGCTACATGTTTGTGGCATTAACAGCGGGTGCTTGAGAGGTAGGAACAACCATCCCATACACATAGTTTGACTTTGGTGCAGCAATGGGACTGAAGACAATGTTTGGGTTATGATTCATGACTCCATGAACAGGACTGAAAACCAGATTTGGATGAGCTTGAGACATCAGTGCAGCATAGTTTAAAGTTTAAAAGGTTTAAGTTCGAATAACAGTTTAAGTAAACAGCGGAAGCATAAACCAAACAGTTTCAAAACAAAGTTCATAGTTCAAGATTATTTAGAACCCAACACATGGGTTATACGACCACTACACATATATTACATACACACACCACATAGCATAACAAGATAATCGCAGCTTTCATTAAATACATACATACACACGATGTAGTTACAGGATATTTTGCTCGGGAAAACCTAGAGTGTCACATTATCCCCAAGTTTTAAGAACTTTCGTCCCGAAAGTTAAGGCAGCCACTGACGAGCTAGTATAAGTGAGAACGTTTCAACGGGGTGTCACATGTTGGGTTATGATTCATGACTCCAGCAGCCATCAGTGAGTTCTTGTGATTAATTTTTCTTTGCTGATTGTCGATCTCACAAGACTTAATAGTAGCAATCAGTTCCGTGTGCCATTTCATTTAGATCCTTGGTTCGCTTGATCATAGAAACCTCAGCATCCCATCCTTTAGGCAGAGAGTTAAGAAGCTGACGATTCATTTCACTGTTTGATATGTTGATTCCTGCACTCACTATTTGTGACAGGAGTTTGACAAACCTCCTGATCTGATTTTCAACAGTTTCTCCATATATGTGATTGAAAGAACTGAACTGTTGATTCATCATGTTGACCCTGCTTGCTTTCATATCAGCATTTCCTTCAAACAAGTGTGTCAGTTGATCCCAAATTTCTTTTGCACTTTTGCAGTTTCGAACTCCGATTGAAATGTCTGGACCAAGGGCCATTGACAGAGTTGCACAAGCAGCTTCATCTTCAGCAACGACTTTGCGGTCATCTTCAGTGAAAATGTTTTTAGGTTTTGGAATTTGGGTTTGAGGATCATCTTCAGTAGCGTACATGATAGTACGTGGTCCATTCTTGATGCTTCTCCAAACATGAGGCTCTTTTGCCTTGCAGTACTGCTCAAATCGAAACTTCCACTCGTAGTAGTCGTCCCCATACAAGAACCTTGGAACCTTGGTGGACATGCCGATAACTTGGTCAAGTTCTCGATGGAAGGCTAAAGATAGAGTCTGAATTGCAGCAAGAGTGGCATTGGCGAGATTGGCTGCAGTCACAACGCCGTTCATAACATCGGTTTGGCTCAACATGATGCACTTTGTGATTGAAATAAGGTCCGAAATGTGATCCAAAATGAAGAGTCTGAAATGGGATTCGAAATGAAGAGTCCAAAATGAGATCCGAAATGAGGTCTGCAATGAACAGTAGGTTCGTAATGGGCTTTATCTAAAACAAGGTCCGAAATGTGATCCGAAATGAAGAGTCTGAAATGATGAGTCCGAAATGAAACAGGCAATCTTCAAACAGTGTGATCCGAAATGATTAACTTTTATCCGAAATGACTAACTTTTATCCGTAATTTGATGATTGTGATTCGAAATCTGATGATCACAATCTGAAATCCGATGATTTTGTCCGTAATCTGATGATTGCGATCCGGAATAAAGCAAACTTCAAGTCCGTGATGACTAATGACGAGCCGAAATGGTCCGAAATCCTCTGAAGACAGTCTGAAATCCGCAGAAACAGTCCGAAATACACAGAACAACCCAGAAACCGGAACAGTGACAAATGCGGAACAGTAGCAACGAAACAGCCAACGCGATATCAGATCCGAGCCTGGAAATCAGGTTCGACAGGCTCTGATACCAATTGTAAGTCCTGAAACTGAGATCACAATGATATCGCACAACTCGTAAGGTGGCGGAATCACACAAACAAGTTGTAAAAGAAACAAAGAGATGAAGAAGAAGGATGACTGTCTATTCAATGATTCAAATCTTGCATACAATGCTTGTTGTCTAATACAAGATTCACCAAAATCACCAACCATGCACCTATTACATCACTTGCTATTTATTGAAAGGGATTAGGGAGGATGCTCCCTAAACCCTAGGCACATGACTACCCAATTAAGCCCAAAACCCTTAATCAACCCAACACTCCTACTAATCCACTAATTTACTTATCTATAAACCTTTAAGGGCCTAACACCATCAAACCTTGTGAAACATAAGTATGTTGAGCCTGAGAAATGCGGGTTTAAATATCAGATCAAACCTGAACACAGTGAAGCTTAACACGTTCTTTACGACTCAATGTGTCGGCCACGACATTCGCCTTAGCAGGATGGTAGCGAATTTCGCAATCGTAGTCGTTTAGAAGTTCTACCCAACGTCGTTGCCTCATGTTAAGTTCTTTTTGATTGAAAATATGATGGAGACTCTTGTGGTCAGTGAAAACCACACATTTTGTACCATATAAGTAGTGTCTCCAGATTTTGAGAGCAAAAACTACAGCACCTAACTCAAGATCATGAGTTGTGTAGTTCTTCTCGTGTATCTTCAACTGTCTCGATGCGTAAGCTATGACTTTGTTCCTTTGCATGAGAACACAGCCAAGGCCCAAGCTGGAGGCATCACAATACACGACAAAATCATCGTTGCCCTTAGGTAAAGACAGAATAGGTGCATCACAAACTTTCTGTTTCAAGGTTTGAAATGTTTCTTCCTATTTGGATCCCCACTCGAAAGGTTTATTCTTCTAAGTTAGTGTAGTGAGAGGAACTGCAATCTTGGAGAAGTTTTCGATAAAGCAGCGGTAATAACCCGCAAGACCAAGAAATGAACGAACTTCAGTAGGAGTAGTAGGTGTATCCCAATCCTTAATTGCACTGATTTTGGTGGGATCTACATGTATCCCTTGTTCGTTGACGATGTGTCCCAAAAATTGAACTTCCTTAAGCCAAAATTCTCACTTGGAGAACTTGGCGAAAAGTTGTTCTTTCTTTAGGAGTTCCATAGTAAGACGGAGATGTTGTTCATGATCGGCTCGAGTCTTAGAATAAATCAAGATGTCATCAGTGAAAACAATGTTGAACTTATCCAAATAAGGCTTACAAACCCTATTCATCAAGTCCATTAAAATAGCAGGAGCATTAGTTAAACCGAATGGCATAATAGTGAACTCATAGTGCCCATATCTTGTGCGAAAAGCATTCTTGGGAATATCTTCCTCGAGCACTCGAAGCTGATGATACCCAGAACGTAGATCAATCTTTGAGAAGCAAGTAGCACCCTGTAACTGATCAAAAAGATCATCAATGCGAGGTAGGGGATATCGATTCTTGATGGTAAGCTTGTTAAGCTCACGATAATCGATGCACATCCTAAAAGATCCATCTTTCTTCTTAACAAAGAACAGGAGCACCTCATGGTGAAAAGCTAGGACGAATAAAACCTTTATCAGAAAGCTCCTGAAGCTGTTTAGATAACTCTTGCAACTCATACGGTGCAAGACGATACGAAGATTTAGCAATAGGATTAGCACCAGGTATGAGATCAATATGAAACTCAACTTGGCGAGCTGGGGGTAAACCATGTAATTCTTCAGAAAAAACTTCAGGATAATCCCGAACAATAGGGATATCTTGGATAGACATACCTTTGCCTTTCTCCTCTACGACATGTGCCAAAAATGCCACATAGTTCTTGCGTAAGTACTTTTGAGCTTGAATACACGTCATGAGTTTAAGACTACTAGCAGGTTTCTCACCACGAACCTTTAAGATCTCACCAGTCGAAAGAGGCACACGAACAATCTTCTCAAAACAAACTACCTCAGCGTAGTACTTGGCTAACTAATCCATTCCCACTATAATGTCGAAACTTCCAAGTTGCATTGGTGTGAGGTCAATAGGAAAAAGATGGTTATTAAGGTTCAACTGGCAATTTCGAAGAACTGAATCGAGGACAATGGGTTCACCACTAGCTACTTCTAGTATCAAAGGCTTTCCTAGTTTTGTTCTAGTCATGCAAAGAAAAGGTTCAAAAGATAATGACACAAAACTCTTAACGACACCCGAATCAAAAAGAACAGATGCAGGCTGATTGTTAACAAAGAACGTACCATTTACCACCTCGTTGTCTGCACGTGCCTCGTTTGCATTCATGTTAAAGACTCGTCCACGAGCCTGAGCCTGATTCGCATTCGCTAACCTTGGAGACTGATTTCTGTAGTGGGTCAGATCCCCACAATTGTAGCATGAACCAGGAGGATAGTGAGGTCATGCAGCTTGTGCTGGTTGTTGAGCAGGTTGTTGTGCAGGTTGCTGAGCAGGGTTTTGGGCAGCCTGATTCTGGTTAGGAGGAAGATGACATGTGTTGGCAAGATGACCAGATCTCCCACAGTTGGTACAAATATGACACTTAACTTGCGGCTGATGGTGACTGTTACATCTGTTGCACAACAGTGCATTCCCAGCATATTGTTTCTTTGAAGGTGGTTGTGCAGGCTGATATGGAGCTGCTTGGTTTTCCTGCGCTTTAACAGCGAAATTCTGGGAAGCCTTGCGCTTCCTAGACCTCCTTGAAGACCCAGATTTCTTACCCTTCTTATTCTCTGTCACACCCCGAAAAATCAGAGCTGGCGTGGCTGGAGCGGTATCTTCATTGCACAGCGGAAGAAAATAAGCTAAGACTTCTAGAAAATGAACGCCTCTAAGTACTCGACTCCACTTGGTTCTCCTAATCCAACCGTGCCATAATTTCTGAAAAGTAACCTGTGAAAGAAACATGCGGAAAATCAACATAAAGTTAAGCGAGTTCATAGTTTGTTTGTAAAAGATTTGAAATAAATCTTTTTAAATAACTGGTTTTTGAAACATTGTTGAGAAAACGAATTCAAAATCATTTTCTTTGGCATGTTATATGGAAACTTTGTATTCATATAACTTCGTATTTGTAACGCATTATGTTCGTAAAACCATGTATTTGTAAACTCTTGTGTTTGTAAAATTTGTGTAATCGTCTATGCCCACCCTGACTTTGACATCATGCCTGCATAATCTTATGCTTTGAATTTGTATAAAACATGGTATGTAATTTGTAAAGACGTATCTGAAACTGAGTTCTGTAAATGTCAGGAATACGAGATCGCTAATGGTTCGTGAGGCCACTAACATATGTAACGACATAGGAAGCATCCAAACCATAGGCATTTTTACTTGTCGATTCATGACTAGAGACACAAAAGCACTTCTTGGTAAAAGAGTGGCCAAGAGTGTGGTTGCCTGAAACCCATTAGATCTAACATTTTGTTCCACGGTCTTGGTATGTAATTGATTAATGGTGCTTATGTTACCCTATTCGTGACATGATCTATTGTGTCATTCCTTAGTTTAACATACCCTTTTGTACTTGTATTTTCCCGTGGTTTAGAAAACTAGAATACGTGTGTATGCACATTTAAAAAAAACGCTTGTTTGAAAAACCGGTATAGAACATAAGCTTTTTGTAAACCATTTGTGTTTATTAAAATTTCACAACCATTTGGGACGGTTAAAGCTTGTCTATGAAACTGCTTAGAAATACGTAGTTTATATTTATCGAAAATCTTGTATGCTTTGCAAAAAGTGCATGTCTTTCCACCCCGAAAACATTTATAAAAATGTAAAACCTAAATACGACCCCGTGATGTCGTTTCCAAGACGTGACTCACTAGCGTGCATTCTACAATATTCCTAACACGGAATATCTTATAAGTTTCTAAATGTTGGACCGTTCTACGACCTTGAAACGTCAGTTAAGGCAGTTCATCTTTGAGTACGAAGGCGGAATCAACGTAGACAAAGCCATAACAGCTAGTTTCCTTTTAATCTTTCTTTTCTGATTGATTTACGTGCTTTTACAATGTTTTCTGATACAAATCCGTCAGCACTTCGTTTCACACACAATGACCTACTCTATTACAAATGAACCACACATCACCTATTTATAACCTGTTGATTTCGCTTGAACCATTTCAAGCTAAATCATGATTTCCCTTGAACCATTTCAAGCTAAATCATGATTTCCCTTGAACCATTTCAAGCTAAATCTTCTGTGTTGATTTAGCTTGAAACACACATAAACCCTTTCAAGCTAAATCTACAAGATAAACATGTAAAAACCCTAATGTGTGTTCATTCAAACTATCTAGACACAAGACTTGATGTAGACGTAGTCAACAGACATTCCGTGCACCAACAGACTCCCCCTTGGATGTTGACGAAGTCTTCAGCTCCGAGTCTTCAGTCTTGGTCTTTTCTCCAACTCTGTCTTTTCAACAAAAACACTCTATCTTCACAGATTTAGGATCACAACCTGACTCCATCTTCAAACTCCCCTTTGACTGTTGATCCAGACTCCCCCTTTCACTGACTCCCCCTCTCAATATGCTAGAATCTGAGGTCTTTATCTGGTTCAAGCTTTGACATTTTGCTTCCGTGGGAATTCCTGAAACCTGCATATCCTCTACCACAACATAAGTTTCACAAATTTATAACATTTAGATTTAAAAACTTACTGGTAGACATCATATACTTCAACAAACATACTAGTTACATCAAGTTCAAATGAATGACCTTGATTAACTAAGCCCTCAATTTTTCAAAACAATTTAATATGACATTCAAAATTTTCAACAAACTCTCCCAACCCAATATAGTTCATCAAGTTTAGCACTCGAATTTTGAATATCAGCTTTTCAACATCAGTTGTCGAAAATCTTTTTGTATTTTGATTTTAAAGAAATGTAGTAAACAAATATATACAAACAATATTTTTGTGAGTTTGTGTAAGAGGATCATATCAGTTCATGAGACAAATCACAAGCACCATTAAGCTTTAAACATTTTAAGTTCTAAACGATTCACTTAGATTGTCAGTATATTGGTCCACTTAAATTTTCACACAAAGTTCAACTGCTTCGAGATACGAGTTTAATGTCTTAGATACTTAAACTTAATCGCGTGTCCCACCTCAGAATATACTCCCGTATCCAGATCCCAATATTCAGTCTTACATGTAATTATAACACAAATGATATCTGTAAGGGGTTAATAATTTATGAAGAATCATGAGAGCTCAGGTCAGAACTACCGTTCAGCAGAGAGATCATGACTCAACTTTCGGTGTGTCCCCTTTAGAGGATCTTTTTTTACAACAGCATTGCTAACCAATTTTATTGTCTTATCATTTATGCTGAGGGTGATGCTATGTTTCAAGCATTTGCAGAAAGTATTATTCGAGGACTAGGTCAGAACTACCGTTCAGCAGAAGTCCCGGAATAATACCCCAGACATCACTGAGTATAAAAACCTAGTATATCAGAATACGAGACCTTTCAAACAAGATTTCGGGGGTTACCCATATATCCGAGAGATGTTACCCACGATATAAGCAAGTTTGAAATTTAGGTTTATATCTCGTCACAATTTACTAAATGTGCAAAAACCTACTGACACATCATCAGTGAGACCGTTTATCACATTTGACATTTCATATCCTTAGCATGCTGTGATAGTTCACTGATTTACTATCATTTCCTCTTTTTCACAACAAAACTCATTTTTGCTTTTTCAATGTTTTTGAAATTTTGAAATTTTCTATTTTTTTTTAAATTTTTCTCCCCCTAAAATCAAAATATGTTTCAATTTTGATTTTCTGAGAAAATTTGAAAACAAACTATACAAGAAACGTGACAAACTGATATCAAATCGCTTCGATTCGCCATTCACTCGGCATAAACAATCAGAACTCCCCCTGACAACAAACTATTTTCCCATTATGATTTCAAAACACTTAAGTTTGTTTTAATCAAATGGTTTTTCCGGAAAATTAGTTTTGTTTGTCTTTTCTCAAACATGGGGTTTCATCACCTTGTTCTTTTTCAACCATTTTAAAGAATTAACAATTAAGACCCTTGTCAACAACAAACACTAGTAGAAAATCAAGTACAACTTAATGTCCCTGATTTACCACTTGTAAATCGAAATATCACAGTTACCAACCTGTGAATTTCTCAAGAATGATGCCGATTCCTGTTCCACACTTACCAACCTGGGAACTCCGGCAAGTCAGGTTTTTCTATTTGAAAAGATTCACCCAAGCCTGACCAGCCTTGGATTTGACAGTTTTTACCTCAACAGATGGCTCTTCTGGTTTTGACAAACCAGAATCATTGCCTAAATATGGCTTGTCTGACTTTGACCTGTCAGATTCATTGCCTGATGGTGGCTTGTCTGACTTTAACACATCAGATTCATCGCCGACCATTTTCTTCTTTCGTCCTTAGATTTGTATCCGATGAATTCATCTTGCTTGACTTTGCACTCGAGTTAGTTGATTCATCAGAACTCTTATTCAATCTGTCCGGTGAACCCGAAGACAAAATTTTCTCGAGATACTCTCTCGCCTTCTTCCTTTCTTTCTCAGTCTGTCTTTTTGCCCTTGTGAAAGCTTAATTTTCTTTTCTTGAACTTTCTGTTCTTGAACTTTTGGTTCTTGAACTTTCTGTTCTTTGGGCTTGACACTGACTGATTTCTTTCCCATTTTCTGAGATTCAGCCCTCGATCTTCCTTTTGATCTCATTGGGCAATCTCTGGCAATGTGTCCTCAGATGTGGCATTCATAGCACCTTCTTGTTTCGAATCTCTGACTTTGGCAGTTAACAGCAATGTGTCCTTGAAATCCACAAGTGTAACACACTCTGTTATCATACCTTTCACTACTTTCATACCACATACCGTCTTCATACCACACACTTAGATCAAAACATTGATTTGCCTTGTGGTAATCACCATTTCTTTGTTTTCTATCATTATAATGATTTGTCCTTGAAGAATCTTCATCCCATCTTCCCCTATTAGCTGAATTTGGCTTTTGAGAACTGTGGTCAAACCTGCACCACTTATTACCAACATTTTGTGAGTTTTTATTTTCAGATTTTTGTGATTTTTCATAATGATTGGATGACTTAACTGATGAGCTTTTATTTTCAATTTTAGGATTTTTCAAATTTTTATCTTTTTGTTTCTGTTCTACAATCTTCTTAACAGGTTTTTGCTTAGAGCATTCACCTATTTCAGTAGACTGCAAAACAGTATTTTGAAATTTTTCTTGTAAATTTAAAAATATTTTTCTTTTCTTTTCTTTTTCATCATCAGATATTTCATCACAATCTTCAATTTTGACTTTGTCAAAATTTGTGACATTGTCACTTATTGGAATAGAATTGATCGGTTTTGGACACTCATATGGTGCCGAAGTCACAAAACCTTTCAATTTCACTTCAAGCTCTTTGATTTTAATCCGAGCTTTTTCAGCTTCTTTTTCAAACTGAATGATTTTAGCAAGATGAGAATTGATTTCAATTTGTTTTTCAAGATTATCTTTACCAAAAATATCTCTCTCATCTTCTAAAATCTTGATTTGATTTTGAAAATCGTTTTCTTTTTCTTTTAACGCTTCATTTTCCAATTTTATCCAAGAAAAGTTTTCATTTTCAATTTTGATTTTTCCAAAAACTTTTTCTTTTTCTTTCAAATTGTTAATTTCCAATGTCAAACTGTCCAAACTACTCAACAGTTTGACATTTTCAGATGTCAATTTCTCACAATTTTCTCTCATTTCAAGAATCTGTTTATTATCAGATTCTTTCTCATCCTTCAAGCTTTTGATTTCCACTGTCAAATTTTTCACATCTTTCAAGAGATTGAAATTTTCTGCTTCGGATTTTTCGCATTTTGAGCACACAACTTCACTTTTTGAAGTTTCATCCTTCTTTGATTCTTCATTCTTTGTCGTTTGATTTTCACATCTTTTGATTATTTCAAGAAACACATCCAAACTTATTTTTTCTGATTTTCTTTCTATTTCATCTATTAACTCTTTCTTTTTCTTTTTCTCTTCTTCATCTCCCCACCATTTCTTTTGCCAATAATCATCCTCTTCTTTGTACTGCTGGATTATGGCTTCTATATCAAGCGTACTATCATCGATCGCAATATTTCCATACTCATCAAGATAACACTCTCTGTCCGGATCCCATCTATTTGCTCTCCTAGCTTCCAGAAAGATACAAGATATTCTAATGATTTTGTTTTCAGCTATCATTTTTCTGTATTTATACTTTTGCTCTTCAGTTCGGTTATCTTTCCAAGGAATAGGATTGTCGTTTTTCCCCATGATTTTATGTCCTTGAATTACCTCGAAATCACCTGCAAACAAATCAAACAGGCTATCAGTTCAAACAAACTGAATACGTAACAGCGTGTTTGTTGACGAAATCAATCTAAGACTCGTGTCAAAGATTTATGGATAAATGGTGTTCGGATGAAATCTCTATAAATGAGCCTGATCGGATCTAAATGTTGATTTTTATAATTGGGCCAATGACAATTTTTGCTTTAAATGTTGATTTTTTATAATTGAGCCAATTACTCTATCACATGTAAAGTTTCAATCAAGAGCCTATTTGACCTCCAAGTCCACTAAACCGACAAGTGCCAACTTTGATTACTAACCAATGACTTTAGTGGCCGGCAAACTTATATCACGACAAACACAAGTAAATAATTACTTCTTGATTCAAGTAAATTGACTTATATGCACACCTGACAACTTCACATGCAATTTTTAATTGCTTTTAATAATCCTACAAACCCAATAAAACCAACAACAACACAAGTAAACATTATCTTTCAAATGATCTTATTTGACCTCAAATGTTGGACAACACAATCAGCACATGGGTTAGACACTTCAATACACAAGAGCCGACAAACTAAGTTCACTCCTCAAAATCTCATTGGGTCTCAAAATTCTTTAATGGATTCCTTTTTCAATTTTCGTGACCGACAACACACGTTATACAAACAGATCACATGCAGACTACAAATTACGAGACCAGGAATCACATTCACTTTTCTCAAATACTGACACCCTCGACAGATGAAACTGAACAGTTTGAAGCGAAATCTCCTATTTCGCTTGGGCTTTCAAGCGAAATTGTTATACTGAAACTGTTAGTTCAAGCGAAATCCAACAGATCAATTTCGCTTGAATTGTTCAAGCGAAATCCATTGATTTTCAAGCGAAATTGACAGCCAAACTCAAGTTTCAAGCGAAATCTTCAATATATTTCAAGCGAAATCTGCTGATGTCATCTTTTACGAACATATTTCAAGCGAAATGTTAATTTTTTATATGAATTCGATCGATTTTAAGTCCAAATCTTTCAAGGATTAGTTATCACACTAATTCTCTTATTATATGTCAAATTCAGGTCATTTTCACCGCTGAAATATGTTCAAATCAGAAAAGTAAGAGAAAAAGTGAGTAGAGATAAGAAAATCCGGTAGAATCAAGCTGTAATGGTATGAACTCCTCGTCCTGAGCTCTGATACCACTTGTTGGACCGTTCTACGACCTTGAAACGTCAGTTAAGGCAGTTCATCTTTGAGTACGAAGGCGGAATCAACGTAGACAAAGCCATAACAGCTAGTTTCCTTTTAATCTTTCTTTTCTGATTGATTTACGTGCTTTTACAATGTTTTCTGATACAAATCCGTCAGCACTTCGTTTCACACACAATGACCTACTCTATTACAAATGAACCACACATCACCTATTTATAACCTGTTGATTTCGCTTGAACCATTTCAAGCTAAATCATGATTTCCCTTGAACCATTTCAAGCTAAATCATGATTTCCCTTGAACCTTTTCAAGCTAAATCTTCTGTGTTGATTTAGCTTGAAACACACATAAACCCTTTCAAGCTAAATCTACAAGATAAACATGTAAAAACCCTAATGTGTGTTCATTCAAACTATCTAGACACAAGACTTGATGTAGACGTAGTCAACAGACATTCCGTGCACCAACACTAAATAAAAATGGTAACTAAACTACGTGTCACCGAGCTCTACCGAATCGTTAACCGGACGATTCGATGGTAAGTTATGAACTTAATGAAAACGAGTAAGTTGTATTTAGTTCACTTATTGTCGGTAATTAATAAGTCTTGGAAGACTTAGTTCTCAAGAGATTATTAAAATATATAAATATTTATATAAGAATATATAAATATAGCGATAAGATCGCTTCGTCGTCCTGAGAAGTCGTATGTGTATCTAAGAAAATTTGTATGAAAATAATATATAACAAACTCGTGTTGTGTATCGCGTCTCATATGATAAGTATCAAAATATAAGTATTTGCCGTTTAGGCGATTGAAATAAATATAAAAAGTTATATCTATTTTAGCGAGTCGTTCGATGTTTGAAATAAATATATTAACTATATTTATGTTATAAAATGGTTGGTGTTGTTTGATATCCGAAATAAATATATAAACTATATTTATTTTTATAAAAGAAGTCGTGTTGTTTGTTAACGGAAATAAATATATAACTATATTTATTTTTATAAAACGAATTCGTATTTTGATATTTGAAATAAATATATAAATTATATTTATTTTTATAAAAGAATTGTCGAGATTTCAAAATTTTAGAATAAATATAAGAACTATATTTATTGTCGTAAATAATGTTCCAAATCGTAGTTTTTTGTAAGTTGTAAAGTGTCGTCGAGAGTAACTATATACCTGTATTTGTTTTTATAAAATATTATTCGAATCCGATAGTTTTATTTTATGATAAAACGCGTTGTGTTTTCGGATTTTCTAGAAAAACGGGCAGAGTTTCCTCTGTTTTTGGACGCCCCGACAACACAAGTTGTCGTTATTTTTCAAAATTCAACTTAATTATCAATATTAATTCAACAATTATTCAATCAAAATATATCACTCTCGCCAAATATGTTAAAACTTAAACTGTAATCCAGTCGATCGGTTTGAGCTCGTTCACGAAAATATAAAACTATTTTAAAATATCATAACGAAATCACATCTTTAAACCATTACCATAGGAATGACGAAATAAACGCGTCGTTAACCAAATCCTCATGTCGAACGCTAACTCAGTTGACCGAGTTGACCAGGTCAACTGAGTTGACCCTCTGAGTTTGACTGAGTCAACTCGGGTTGACCGAGTTGAGTTGACCCGTAAGCTGAGTTGAACCATTTTGTCCCGAAGAAACCGAACCGAGTCCTGTTGGCTATCTTTGACCCAGAACCCGAACCGTTGACTGCATCTGAACTGAGTTGAAGCGTGACCAGTTTTGACCAAACCCGTCGAGCTGAAACCTGAACCACGACTGAATCAAACGACATCTGACCCGCACATGAATCTGAATTGAACTCGAACCTGACACGTGGCTGAACCAAGACTCGAACCTGGTAGTCACCACCGTTACCGTCGACGTCGGCCGGCCACAGTGCCGTCGGTGAACTGTAACACCTGTGCCTTCACGGCCATCAAAAAAATACCAAACCAATGAAATATTATATTTCATACTTGGGATTTGTAAAAATATGTGTATCATTTGCACATATCAATTCTTGTTCAATTTCAAACTCCAAATCGCTTTCTGGAAGGTTATACGCGCACCGATGCGTAAATATAACCAGTTTAATGCAACGAACACTCCGGAATAGGGAAATAGGCTTAACATACCTTAAATAACCTTTACATAACTTAGAAATAAGTTTTGAAGGCTTTGGTATGGCAAAATCAAGTTAATTCGCTTATAGGGACTAAACTTGACAAACTGCGAAAGTATGTCAATTTGAACTGTAACGAACATTCCGGAACATGACCATAAGTTAAACACACCTTAAATATCCTTTACATAGCTTAGAAATAGGCTTTGAGGGGTTTGGTGTGCTAAAATAAACTTTTGGGTCATTCAGGGACTAAAAGTGTCAAAAAGTGCACAAGTTTGCATTTTAACGCATAACTTACGTTCTGAATACATCCGGACATCCAAAAATTTATGTAAGCACTAAAATATTTTATTTTAGTGTTTGGCATAAGAAAAATCCATTCGTCACGTCATTTGGATCGTTTTTCGCGCTTATGCGCATTCCGTCGTAATTAAGCGAACATCGCGTTCGTATGACCAAACGAACCAACACCCGGCATATTTTTTAGCATGTTTCATGTCCTCAATGTTTAGGCAACATTTTAGGGCCTTAAATTTGGCTTTACGGGCCTTAGAAGTGTCGGAAATGGCCTTAAACACGTGCAGGGACTGAAACTGACATTTCTGAAACTTTGTTCTGATCTGTGACTCCTAGGCGGCCCGCCTCAGGATCTTAACATCCTTAGGCGGCCCGCGTCAGACCTTCTGACCAGGTTAAATGTTTCTAACAGCAGATTGCAGCTGTTTGATCCACCACCACACATTCTCATTTGTCTAGTCAGCTGATAAGAACCATTTTCTAGTCACCATAAGGTTCCAACACTTGTACGGTTACGATTAAGGCACGTTTTCCATGAAACAATCTTAACGGTGGACCGAAAACTATATATACCCATCCACCCCCATTGCTAAACTTACAAGAATTCTGATTTGAGAAACTCTAAGTTGAAACCATTGTTTCATACCTGAGATTCTTGGATCGGGATTAGCATTCGGGGACCCTGGGTAAGTATTCTTTCGTTCTTTTATTGCTTTTCGAGTCTGAAAGTCAAACTTTGTTTGACTTTCTACATTGACCAGTTATGGTCAATGCGAAGTTCGTTTGAACTTCGCAACGTGAGTGTAATCACGTTGGTTATAGTCCCTTGGGACTATGCCTACTGATTACCACGTTGTCTAGGGTCGTAGGGTAAGCGATCTAATAAATCGCTTATACCTCGAACCCGACCCATTTGGTCGATCATTAGGATCCGACCAAATACATTAGGTGACCATAGTAGGTAGGGAATAACCTTCCGAGGTTATACCCTATGGTCACATCGTTTAAGTAGTTGTATGATAGGTAGTTTATATGCCTTAGGTAAATTACCAGAATACCCTTTTCATGTATAATTGGTAATTAAGCATATGTAACCTAAACCTTTGTCACATAACTGATTATGTAACATGTTTAGGCATATTCTACTTGTCATAGGACTAGTTAGGCGGTCAGAACGCGTTTCACGCGCACGACGCGTTAAAGTAGCATAAGCTACCTTAATGGGTCGCGATGGGTCGAAAGCACTTAGGTTTGGTTTCATTGTAGTATGTAGGCCTTGTTAAACCATATCATATGAGTTCCAATACTCATTTGGTTTACCAAGCCTCATCCTATCCGATCTCCCGATTTAAGTCCGGTTTATTTATATAGTTTTAGATTGCCGACTGATTCCGTGCTCCCTCTAGCTTTGTTTGGTTGTTGTTCAAGACCTCTAAGCATTCTCAGGCGAGTACATTATTCCCCTATTTTACTGCTTTCAATTGTTTTGGGGTGACTCATATGTGATAAATGTTTTCGATGTTATAACGATGGTTTCAAAAACGATTAAGACGATTTATACAAAACTAATAACGATTTCGATAAAGTGAACAAACTTGTTGGTTGTAGTTACATAACAAATGACATTCATTAGCAATGATCAAGCCGACCAGTATTAGGTTATGGTACTATAGGATCTGACAAGTCCCGTTATTTACTACACCCGTAGTTATGTGTGGGTGTTGTGGGTAGCGACTGAATCTGTAATTTTTAATTTACTCTTTGGTAAGGGTTTATTAATGCGAGATGTTAATCTATCCTTTGGTAAGGGTTTATTAATGCGAATTATTAATCTATCCTTTGGTAAGGGTTTATTAATGCGAGTTAAGAAGGTTTGAATGTTATTAACGAGACGACCATTTAAGTAGTTTCACGACCTAAAACGAATTTAACGATTGGGTAAACGATTGGTTTTCACACGATGTTTTAACGATTGGGTAAACGATTGGCTTCAAAGCGATATACGGTTGGGTTTTGGTTACATATTACATGATTTACATTGGGCATGAACATTACTTTGGTGGTTTGGTTTGATTAAGTGATTAAGTAACAATGCGTGTGGAATATGATACAAGCATGGTGGATACGCCGCTGGTACTTCCTATATATAAGTGTTTGTATGGTATTACATATTGTAGCGTTATTTGAATCATTTCAGTTTGAGACATAGAACATTTTATACAAGTAACATACTTTTCACAAGACATTTATTTACAAACAACTTATCTTATACAAACTCATTTTTTTACATGGTTATTCATTTAATCATGCATTATTCTCTTATTATACATATCACCTGAACTTATTATTTTTCAAATGATTTACAAAGACAAAGCAAATTACAAGGTTCATGACTAAACATTTTCTTAAACAGAAGTCATGAATCTTATTTTCACAAAACCTATGTACTCGCCAGCATTTCTTTGCTGACCTCGTTTTCACATATGTTTCAGGTATTGTTGAATGATATCGATTGATAAGATGCATGCTCACATAGGACTGGACAAGGCCTTAGTGACTCAATAACAATGATAGACTATGTTTAATTTGTGTATTTAGATTTCCAGACGATGTAATTATTCAATGTTTAATAAAACGAAACACTTTTTGGTATCCATGGTTATGAAACATTAATTTTGTTGCAACACTCCCCGACGTTTCCGCCACGTTTTGTATGTTACACGTGGTCGGGGTGTGACATGAACCTTGACCGTCAACCACCATAACCACAATTTCCCGAACCGCCACGAAGCTGAACTAGGGATGAGATCGGTATCATACCGGTACTGTACCGATACCGATACCGAAAATACCATTACCGAAATTGAGGAAAAGTGGATACCGAATACCGTACCGAATTTTTCAGTTAGGTAACGGTACGGTACCGGTATTTCGGCATTTTACCGCATTGGTACCGCTTTGGTGTTTTCTATTGTTTTACCTACAAAAATATCATGTAAATCCATCCATCCATTAATAACTGAATTGGAGTAATGTGTAGTGAGAAAACTAGACAAATGCATGTAGTAAAAACTCAAAAGGAAAACATACATGTCTTCGACTTTTAATGATGATAAAGATGCCATAAACAACTTTGAAGAATTACTTTAGTGGAATATAAATCTAAATGGAAAACATAAAAGTTATACTTTAAATAATCCAACCAGAATATCATTGACAGCGTATGGTGAACTTGTGGATTAATTTAATCCAACCAAATATGGAT
Organism: Helianthus tuberosus; assembly: GCA_030545235.1. NCBI lineage: Eukaryota > Viridiplantae > Streptophyta > Magnoliopsida > Asterales > Asteraceae > Helianthus > Helianthus tuberosus. The sequence continues at coordinate 103,409,447 of CM060424.1, read as the reverse complement.
TAAATAAATAAAATCGATGTTTATGGTGACTATTACATACGCCATTTTCTATAAGGTTTCTGAAACTTAGTTTTATAATTGATGTATATAATATCAATATTCGTAAAATCAATAACAACTTGTGGATTAAATTAATTCAACCAAATATGGTGACTATTAACATACATTTTTTTGTTCAACCAGATATGTTTGAACACCATAAAGAAAAGATTGATTTGGATTATGGATTCTCGATTGATATCAGAGTCTCCTGTAGAGTGATAAAGGATTTTAGGTTTAGGTTTTGTTATGTATTAGTACAATATATTGTAAATGTCGACTCTTTCTAGCCCAACCTAAAAATCCATTGGAATTCCTTATTAAATTCGGTATTAATACCGGTATTTACCGAAAAATACCGGTACCGATACCGTTAAATACCGATACCAAAATTCGAAAAATCTATTACCGATACCGGTACCGTTTATGATCGGTACGGTACGGTATTGGTACGGTACCGGTAAGGTACCGGTATGGTACCGGTATTTCGGTAAAAAATCTCATCCCTAAGCTGAACCACCCAAAGCGAATCTGACCGGAGAAACTCGACGGACTGAAACAAGAACATCCGGACCGAGGCAAGGACCGCCGGACCGAGACAAGATCCGCTGGACCGAGTCACCGACCGCCACCGTCGCTCACCACCACCACTAGTTCTCTCTCTCTCGTTGATACTCCGCAACCGCCGCTCACCACCACCGTCGGGTGGTGGTGTCTTTTTAACCGACGAAAAGGGGGGGTTGTGTATCGGTGGTGCAGTGGAAGTGGGTGTGGCCGGTTATCTGCCAGCGTCGACACACCGACTCCCCCGTTGATTGTCTGCCTTCATCGAGCAGGGAGAGGGATGAGATGTTTGAGTTGGTGAGGTATATGTGAAGAAGAAAGGTGTTGTGCTCCTTTCTTTTGTGTGTAGAAGATATCGAGAGGGAGAGATGAGGGCCAGTGAATGTGTCTTTTGTTTTAGGTTCTATGTGTGTGATGTATGTTTATAATTTGAAGACAAAACAAAGGGGAGAGGAAAAAGATAAGGGGGTGTCTGCTGTACAAGTGAGAAGAATTTGGGGTTGGTAAGTGTTTTATACATAAGGTTTACTTAGTTAGTGGGCTTTGGGCTTGGGTCCAAGGCCCACAAGCCCAATTATGTGTTTAAAGTGACCCGTTAGCTCCTACGAACCCGTTGTCAAAACCCGAAATTATCGGAACATCGTAGAATAAAATTTTAGAGTTGAATGTACGTGATATAGTGTCGATGGACGTCGTTTGCGCTTTCGTTCGTCGGTTGCGTTAAATAACGTAAAATGCGTCGTTCGTCGTTTCAATCCGTTTTTCGATCCGGTTTCACCTATGAATTCAAAATTTTAATTACGAAGCTAAAATATATCGTAAAAAAATTATTACTTGTCGGCGTTGTCAGTATTTTGTTCGGTTTCAGTTTGTCACAGTTTAATTTGCAGCAGTTTCTCCGCAGATCGTCATACACGCGCTGTAAGGTCGATTAGGCGTTCCTAGTCACTCCAAAAGCCTGATTAGGTTAATCTACATCTTAAATATTGTTTATTATAGTCTTAATGCTTGTTTTGCGCGTAATTAGGAGCCGTAAATCACCGGTTGTCACATTCTCCCCCTGTTAATAAAATTTTGTCCTCGAAATTTAGACTATGTTAACTGCTTAGAGTTGTGTTATGCGTAGATAAACACGAGTAATACCAAAGTGAATGATCATGAAGTCGAATCAAAACTTATTCAAATTATATGAATTCAAGGACTTACTATAGAAATCAGAACCCAACGGTTAACAGGAATATGTTTCAGAATTTGATGTCAAAGGAAACGAGACATACTGATACAGTCACCAGTGTGACTAAGTTAACAGGGATCCAATAATGGACAGGAATTTCAACCAATAGAATTCCAAACGTTTATAATATGCAAATGAGTTCTAGAAACAATAACATCCGCTAGATGAAACTTAGAATCAACAAGCTCAAATGAAGTAGTTTTGCATAAAACGCTCGATCATGATTAGCCCAAGCTACAAGTTTATACCGACACCACAAGGTGTCGTAGTGATTTAAATAATTCAATAATAGTGGTGATAAAAAAAAGTTCACCGTGTTTGAATTCAACTGAAGGTTCAACGAAGTAAATCTAAACGTTCGTTCCAAACAAACATAAAAAGATTTTCAATTGAAGATGCAGCATCAAAGAAATAACGTTTTCGATCGAAGATGGAAAAGCAATGAGTATCGCAAAACATTTGATCGATAATGAAAGAAACGTTAGTAGGTACACCAGAATATAAAATGAATTTGTGTACCATTGTCTTAACACACGATTGTGTTAAGACTGCTTTAATATGATAAATCAAAGCGGATTTAAAATAAATCAATAAATATATAATTAAATCCGTGCATGAGATGCGAAGACGAGATTAGCGCAAGCTTCAAATTAATAAAAACACCACCACAAGGTGTCGAAATCAACAAATGACTTAATGGAGTCGTAGATCAAACAAGTCTATTACGACTCGGAACAAATGCAATGCTTGTTAAAACGAATTTGAATATGATGTTTTCAATACATCATATGGTGTATTGAATTGAATATGTGTAATGGTCAAGTTCAAACAATTGAACTTGGTTTCGACGTAATCCGACAAAATATACACGTATCGACAAGGAAATTTTGGCATTGTTACGACGAAAAACCATGCACGTATCTTGAAAAGAAAAGAAGTTTCAAGAAATGCGTTGACTCGATAGCAAGAAGTCAACATTTACAATAATGCAGATCATCCAAATCATGAAGCAATAATTTAGATATAGCGAAATAATAATTGAGATTTTTGATGATAACGGCCATTCGAAGTGAAACCACATGTGTAACAAACGATGCATGTGTAACATACGAATTTTTCAAGAAATGATGCAAATGAGTGTTCGCTATAGTGGAAGAAATCATTGTGATGCAATGACCATTAAGACGAGTAGAGATGTAAAAATATACTCACTAGATGCAAAAGTCGGAATTTCAATAAAAGAAATTTAAAGACTTTACCTGGGGTTTCATGTGATGGCCGGTTGTTAGGTGACATTACTATGGAATGTCAAACATAGCATATTTGTCATTAATGAGTAGGGGGGATGCGAAGACATGCGTCTTCTCTTTGGCATGATTCGCGTCGTTGCAGGACCGCGTGACAAGTTGCCGCATCCTGATCGGTAGTTCTCCTAGTGATAGAGACTAGCATCGTCGTTGAATTGCTCAATTGTGTCTTTTCAAAGGACTTTCCTCGAATGTCGTATGTGACGTACTTCAACCTCCGTTGATGTGTAGATTGAGGTTCGTTAACTCTTGCATGCCCGTGCTTCGTTTTGCGTAGGTTACCTGCTCGATTAACTAAAATAGCATAAACGACATAATAATGGCTTTTGCCCGAGTTAATGGATGTGGTACCTACGTGATGACCATTAATGAATTTCGACATAAGTTTCCGAAGGTCCTATATGCATGTTTCCTAAACTCTCAAAGTTTTGTTTACTTCGTGTGATTGTTTTGTGTATCGTGCATAAAACACAACATTAGTTAATGTTCAAAAACAACATTTTAACCTTTGTTTTCGGCAATGGTTGGATACCATAATCGAGTCTTAGGCGTTCTGTATGTATTCAAGTCTTAATATCAAAGTCCCAGAGAAAGGTGAGGTTAGAGCCTAGGTATTCCTACAGAAAACCCTATTCTCTGTAACCTAAATGTGACACTTGTGCTCCGTAAACACACACGATGTAGGACAAAATATTTTATCAAAGAAAAAATGTGTTTTGGTCTCAAAATTTTTTTATTTGTGTTTTACAATTTCACATTTTTATTCTAGTTCATTTTCAAGCTTTAAATCGCTTTCTAAAAAGTTATACGCTAACTGATGCGTAAACGTAATCAGTTTAATACGGAAAACACTCTGGAACAGTGACATAGGCTTAACATACCTTAAATAACTTTTATGTAACTTAGAAATAGGTTTTGAAAGTTTGGTGCGTCAAAAACAAGATTATTCACTCTCAGGGACTATTTGCGTCAAACTGCGAAAGTCTGCTGATTCGTTTAGTAACGAACATTCCGGAACTTGATCATAAGCTAAAATTACCCTAAATATCCTTTACATAGCTTAGAAAATAAGCCTTGAGGGGCTCGTTATGCGAAAATATGCTTATTTGATCAATAGGGACTAAAAGCGTCAAAAGTGCAAAAGTTTGCCTTTTCGCGCATATCTTACGTTCTGAATATATCCGAACATCCAAAAAATTTTGTAATCATTAAAATATTTTATTTTAGTGTTTGGAATGTTAGAATTTCACTCGTCACGTAATTTGGATCGATTTCGCGTTCGTTACGACTCCCGTCGTAATTAACCGAACAACGCGATCGTACGACCAAACGAACCGACTTCCAAGATGTTTTTGAGCATGTTTCATGTTCTCTATCCTTTAACATCCTTGTAGAGCCTTGAAAATGGGTTAACGGGGTTTAAACGCATCAAAAATGGCCTAAACGAGTTGCAGGGACCAAAACTCTCAATTTTCAAAAGTTTCTAGTAGCTGGCATGTGGTGGCGCTGTGCCACCACTATATGGTTTTGCCGTGGCACGACGCCATGGCCTCATCTGGGCAGAAACTTCATTTTGACAACCAGGTTGAACTTGGGGGTCTTTTGTGTAACTTTTCTCAATACCGTGTGATGGTTTTGGGCACCCCTAGAATTCCAAAACCATGTGCCTTACATGTATGGTTGAGATTGAAGATCGTAAATCGAGGAACGATCCTAACGGCGGTCCAAATCCTATATAAACCCACCATCTTCATCACTTTCACTTGCACATTTGCTCTCAATTTCTTCTCTAAGTTGAAGCTCTCCTTGTGAAGCTTCATACCTGAGAAATTTTGAGTTCAAATCTTCATAGCTTAGACCCTTTGTAAGTTTCTTTCATGCTTGTTATCGTTTTTCAAGCGTGAAAGTCAAACAATGTTTGACTTTCTGCTTTGACCAGTCTATGGTCAACACAAGGTTCGTTTGAACTTCGCAACGTGAGTGTAATCACGATGGTTATAGTCCCTTGTGACTATACCTACTGATTACCATGTTGATTAGGTGTAGTGACGAGTCATAGTTTCGGTCAAAATACGCGTCTATGCGTATTTTGCAACCAAACTATTCTTGGGTATCAAAACCATTTGTTTTGATATCAAACTTGTTTTTTACCTTCGTTAAACATGTTTTAACATGTTTAAGTCGTCACTTTTAGTTTAGTGCTTGTTTTGGCTCGTAAGATAAGCGGTCTAAACAACCGCTTAGACTTTCGAACCCGACCCGTTTGGTCGATCATTAGGATCCGACCAAACATGTATTGTAACCATAGTTGTATACGGAATAACCTTCCGAGGTTATACCTTATGGTCACTTCGTTTAGTTAGTCGTATGATAGGTAGTTTATATGCCTTAGAAAAATGACTAAAATGCCCTTTTTGTGCATAATTTCATTTTAAGCATATGTAACACATATTTTGACATCTAAACTGATTATATAGCCTAATTAGATATGTTAAGGCATATAATACTTGTCATAGGACTAGTTAGGCGTCTCGAACGCGCTTTCGCGTGAACGACGCGTTAAAGTAGCATAAGCTACCTTAATGGGTCCTAATGGGTCGTAAGCACTTAGGATAGGTTCCGACTTAGAATGTAGGCTTTGTTAAACCATATCACATGAGTTCCAATACTCGTTTAGTTTACAAGACCTCATTCTATCCAATCTTCCGATTTAGGTGTCGATTCGCTAACATAATATCCGTTACCCTAGGAACCGCTTCAACACTTGAACTCTTGGTCTTTTAAGCCTTGTTATACCCTTTGAACCGGAACTATACGCAATCCCAGGCAAGTACATAGTTCCCCTCCTTTACCGTTTTTAAATGTTTTGGGGTGATTCATATGTGTAATCGATTTGTTTTCAAAACGTATGGCATATATGTGTTCACTAAGTGCTTTCATGTGTATTATTCCGATTATGCAAATGCGATATGTATCTGAATCCTTAAGTGGTCTACCTATCTTCATAGTTAGATTCATATAGGATATTTGAAGTACAATCTTAGATCTTCCTATCTTCATAGTAAGGATTTTAAGAAGTACTTTACAACTCGATGGTTGGTTTTGTGTAGATGGTTGGTGATTCAGGTAACGAAACTAGATAATACAATAAGCACATGGTGGATATGCCGCTGGTACTTCCTATATATAAGTGTGCTTATTGTATTACCCTTCGTGGCGTTATCCCGAATCACCATTAGGATTTAGGATTGTTTTGATTCAATGTAACAGAAATCGAATCCTTATAGCATCTATCTATCTTCATGGATTGATTCTTGTAGGATGTTTAGAGTACTAATATTGGAGTCCTTGATTGGATTCATTGTGTTCTTTAATGCGTATGTGTGTAGACAATGTAACAGAAACCGAATCCTTATAGCATATATCTATCTTCATAGGTTGATTCTTGTAGGATGTTTAAAGTACTGATATTGGAGTCCTTGATTGGATTCATTGTGTGCTCTAATGCGTGTTTACGAGTTGGTTCAAGTTGACGATTTATGTGTTATATGGTAGTGGTGATTTAGATAACGAAACGGGTATAATAAAATAAGAACATGGTGGATACGCAGCTGGTACTTCCTATATATAAGTGTTCTTATTTTATTATTCTTGTAGCGTTATCTGGATCACTTTAGGATTTTGTGTATGATTATTTCAATGTTCATTTATCCAAATCTTTGTAGAATCTTCCATATCTCTATATGTTGGACTCTTAGAAAGATATCTGAAGTATTATCATGACTCATTGATTTGATTTATATAATACTTACAGAAGTTTTGATTTATTTCAAAATAGTTATTATTAATCCTCGATTGGATTTCTAATAACATATTAACGAGTTTTTACGATGATTTAAACAAGATTTCAATGTAAGGCATAAAAATGACTTAGTAATAATCATATTGCCATATACAAACCGATTTTGTCACGAGTTTTAACAATTAAGATTATGTATTGGAAATGCTAAATTTTAGCCATTCTTTGGCTTCAATATTTATTTTTAATTGACAGTTCTCGTAGCTGTTAAAGTATTGCAATACCAAATGTTTTGCCATTTATTTGGCTAATAAAACCTATGTATTCGCCGACATTTTTATGCTGACTGTTTTTCACATATGTTTCAGGTTTTCGACTGTTCAAGCATGCAACGCATAGGACTGCATTCGGGCCTTAGACTTCTAAAACAAAAGAACAATTACATGTATTCTTTGTTTGTAAAACGATGTTAATGATATTGAAACAATTTAGTACCAGTAGTTGTGAGCAGTTTGTAACGTGACTTAGGAACTCTTTCCTAATCCTCATCCTTATTCGTGCCACAACTGCTCTATGATTTACGAATCATCTAACCTTAGATGATTTATCCTGAACCTTAGGCTTCATGCCTTAGGGTATCCCTCAAAATGTTTTCTCAAAACATTTTCATTGAAATATTTTTCAAAATGTTTTCTTAAATGTTTTTATCAAAATATTTCGCAAACATGTTTTATCTCAAACGATTTGTATCAAAAGATTTCTCAAATGTTTTTCTCAAACGTTTTTCATCGAAATCTTGGGTTTTAATAATGTGAACACATGCAATCTGGAAGGGTGGATGCCTGTACCCCGAGTTTTCTGTCTAAGGCTAGAGTGTTCGTACAAATCCGCATTATCGGACCAGTCACTCTTACCTGGGAACTCTTAGGGTGAGTGTCCAATTATAGGCTAAAGCATGTCTTCGTGAAGCATTATAAAGACCTATCCATCTTGACCCTACCGAATGATTTCTAAACGACCTTTGTAACCCTACTCATTCATATTACCCTCGGTAATATGTTTGCTCATCACGACAATCGAAACAACTTTCCTTTCCCAGTACTATTTCATCATATTACCTTCGGTGATATGATTGATTCAATACAGTTGAAATGAATCTCATTTCATTTCACGACACTACGAGATCCTATTTCATTTTTCAAAACACTACCCTTGTCTTTCAAAAATTTCAAATTCTTACCATTTGGATGAGAATTTTCAAAATTTCAAACACAAAGTTTCTTTGTTTTAAAAATTTTAATTCAAAACATTTTTGTTTTAAAAACAATAAATTTTTAACAGGTAAAGAATTTTTTAATACAAACCATTAACTCGGTTTGTATTCTCGCATCCAAAAATATTACAAAAGTCTATTTCTCAAACAATTCTTATTTCAAAACAAAATCCACAACACTGTATAATCTAAATACAAAAAAAACGAGACTTATAAACAAGATTTGACTAAATCAAAGTTAACGCTAAATTTTCTAAGTACAAGAAACGAAACGCCAAAACTATTAATGAGAATTCAAAAAGAACAAAGGCCGAATCTTCTAAAAATTCTAGGAAGCGCAAGACTTCAAAGAATTTTGCAATTCCTGCACCTGTTCCACTAAATTCAGTACCCTTTAAAGGAGTTTATCATGGAAAGCAACCTCGGTGCAACCATTGCGATTATCAAAATGCAACAAATTCTCCTTGTCGCCAGTGTACAATCTGTGGTCTAATTGGGCATCTAGCTGCAACCTGTCGTATCCAGAGTCGAGCAACCTCTACTCAAACTCGCCCAAGGGCATGTTTCAATTGTGGTGATTTAAATCATTTCAAGCGAAACTGCCCCAAGCTTGCCAATGCTAATGGACGAGTGTTCAACGTCAATGAGGCTCAAGCGAATGATTAAGCCCTTATGATCATTAGAACCTCTATATTTTCTGTTAAATTTCGAAAACAATGTAAATTTCAAGAAGTTTATCTTTATCCATGTTATTCATTTTCCAAATTTCAAACTCTAATGTGATTACACTATGTGTGATTACAATTACATACTGGTTTTGAGGATTCCGTTCTTTAGAAACTAAATCTTATAACTTAGCATAATATAACTACATTCTTGTACATTCGTACGAATGTGGTAACACGGTTGATACGATTACTATGAATAAGTTAATACTGTTTTATGATCATAACATTACATGCATGATTTGTTTATCTAACATGTATAGTACATGATTATAAATACAATTTACTTCGTATGTTGATTTAACGTACTTAGTGCCCTAATTTTCAAATGCATTTTGATTAGTGTGTTAACTTAGCATACCTAGCGCATGATTTGAAAATATTTTCCTCGATATGCTTATATTATGATGACAATGCATGATTTGTATATGTTGCAATTTACCTGTTTGGTTAAGTATGAAACATATATAAATATTTATACTAGAATAAAATACCTACTACTAAATTTGTTGTATGCAAAATAAGTAGTGTTATCATTGCTAGTATAAAATACGATTCAATTTGACAGATATTATGTTGTGACGATGTTTATTTGATTTAGACGATAGTTCGACCTTATTATTTGTTACCCTCGCTTAACAAGAGGAGCTATGTGGACCATGCGACGAAACAAGTAATTATGGGTGCACACGTAATTATAAGATTCGACGCATGAGAATCATAGTAAGCCTTGTTAAGTATGGTGGCATAAAATCTAGAGTGATTAAGGTAACGGGAGAAGTATGGTGTGATAAGAACACGGTGGATACGCCGATGGTACTTCCTATATATAAGTGTTCTTATTGTGTTATTCTTCAGAACGTTACTAAGATCACTTGGTGATTTTATGTTATCTTGGACCATTATGTGATTATGTGTTAAGTGTTATTTGTGTGGTTATTTCCGATGGACGACAGCGAGTACATTCATTAACTCAAATCGAGCCGACCGGGAGTATAATATGGTGTTAAAGCTGACGATCTTGATGCCATAGGTATGTTGACCCGTCTCCTATGCATGGGATGCTCATGGTGCACTGGATGTACCTCGTGGGACGTTAGAAACCGTGTACTTGAAGGGCTTGAATGTACACCCCTTTGTTTGCTAGGAATTACACTAGGAGCTTAGTATGACATAGTGCCATACCTAAATGATTTTTGAACACTAGTCGACTTTCACAAGTTTCAAAGGGTTGAATACCTTAAGATACTTTGAATATCCCAAATCACATTTTGAATCCCCTGAAATTTCCAACACTAAATGATGCTCCGCATCTTTGGGATCTAGCAATCTACTTATCCATTAGTTGTTTCAATTCCACTCTACGGTCTCCGGCGAATAAATTTTGGGACGAAATTTCCTGAAGTAGGGGAGACTGTGACACTTGTGCTCCGTAAACACACACGATGTAGGACAAAATCTTTTATCAAAGAAACAATGTGTTTTGGTCTCAAAATTTGTTTATATGTGTTTTACAATTTCACATTTTTATTCTAGTTCATTTTCAAGCTTTAAATCGCTTTCTGGAAAGTTATACGCAAACTGATGCGTAAACGTAATCAGTTTAATGCGGCAAACACTCCGAAACAGTGACATAGGCTTAACATACCTTAAATAACTTTTATGTAACCTAGAAATAGGTTTTGAAAGCTTTGGTGGCTCAAAAACAAGATTATTCACTCACAGAGACTATTTACGTCAAACTGCGAAAGTCTGCTGATTCGTTTAGTAACGAACATTCCGGAACTTGATCATAAGCTAAACGTACCCTAAATATCCTTTACATAGCTTAGAAAATAAGCGTTGAGGGGTTCGTTATGCGAAAATATGCTTATTTGATCAATAGGGACTAAAAGGGTCAAAAAGTGCATAAGTTTGCCTTTTCGCGCATATCTTACGTTCTGAATATATCTGGGCATCCAAAAAATTTTGTAATCATAAAAATATTTTATTTTAGTGTTTGGAATGTTAAAATTTCACTCGTCGCGTAATTTGGATCGATTTCGTGTTCGTTACGACTCCCGTCGTAATTAACCGAACAACGCGATCGTACGACCAAACGAACCGACTTCCAAGATGTTTTTAAGCATGTTTCATGTTCCCTATGCTTTAACATCCTTGTAGAGCCTTGAAAATGGGTTAACGGGGTTTAAACGCATCAAAAAGCGCCTAAACGAGTTGCAGGGACCAAAACTGTCAATTTTCAAAAGTTTCTAGTAGCTGGCATGTGGTGGCGCTGCGCCACCACTATATGGTTTTGTCGTGGCGCAATGCCATGGCCTCATCTAGGCAGAAACTTCATTTTGACAACCAGGTTGAACTTGGGGGTCTTTTGTATAACTTTTCTCAATACCGTGTGATGGTTTTAGGCACCCCTAGTATTCCAAAACCATGTGCCTTGCATGTATGGTTGAGATTGAAGCTCGTAAATCAAGGAACGATCCTAACGGTTGTCCAAATCCTATATAAACACACCATCTTCATCACTTTCACTTGCACATTTGCTCTCAATTTCTTCTCTAAGTTGAAGCTCTCCTTGTGAAACTTCATACCTGAGAAATTTTGAGTTCAAATCTTCATAGCTTGGACACTTTGTAAGTTTCTTTCATGCTTGTTATCGTTTTTCAAGCGTGAAAGTCAAACAGTATTTGACTTTCTTCTTTGACCAGTCTATGGTCAACACGAGGTTCGTTTGAACTTCGCAACGTGAGTGTAATCACGATGGTTATAGTCCCTTGTGACTATACCTACTGATTACCACGTTGATTAGGTGTAGTGACGAGTCATAGTTTCAATCAAAATACGCGTCTATGCGTATTTTGCAACCAAACTATTCTTGGGTATCAAAACCGTTTGTTTTGATATCAAACTTGTTTTCTAACTTCGTTAAACATGTTTTAACATGTTTAACTCGTCACTTTTAGTTTAGTGCTTGTTTTGGCTCGTAAGATAAGCGGTCTAAACAACCGCTTAGACTTTCGAACCCGACCCGTTTGGTCGATCATTAGGATCCGACCAAACATGTATTGTGACCATAGTTGTATACGGAATAACCTTCCCAGGTTATACCTTATGGTCAATTCGTTTAGTTAGTCGTATGATAGGTAGTTTATATGCCTTAGAAAAATTACCAAAATGTCCTTTTTGCGCATAATTTCATTTTAAGCATATGTAACACATATTTTGACATCTAAACTGATTATATTACTTGTCATAGGACTAGTTAGGCGTCTCGAACGTGATTTCGTGCGAACGACGCGTTTAAGTAGCATAAGCTACCTTAATGGGTCGTAATGGGTCGTAAGCACTTAGGATAGGTTCCGACTTAGAATGTAGGCTTTGTTAAACCATATCACATGAGTTCCAATACTCGTTTGGTTTACAAGACCTCATTCTATCCAATCTTCCGATTTAGGTGTCGATTTGCTAAAATAATATCCGTTACCCTAGGAACCACTTCAACACTTGAACTCTTGGTCTTTTGAGCCTTGTTATACCCTTTGAACCGGAACTATACGCAATCCCAGGCGAGTACATAGTTCCCCTCTTTTACCGTTTTTAAATGTTTTGGGGTGATTCATATGTGTAATCGATTTGTTTTCAAAACGTATGGCATATATGTGTTTACTAAGTGCTTTTATGTGTATTATTCCGATTATGCAAATGCGATGTTTATCTGAATCCTTAAGTGATCTACCTATCTTCATACTTAGATTCGTATAGGATATTTGAAGTACAGTCTTAGATCTTATTTTACTATTCGTGTAGCGTTATTTGGATCACTTTAGGATTTTGTGTATGATTGTTTCAGTGTTTAATTATCCAAATCTTTGTAGAAACTTCCATATCTCTATATGTTGGACTCTTAGAAAGATATCTGAAGTATTATCATGACTCATTGATTTGATTTATATAATACTTACAGAAGTTTTGATTTATTTCAAAACAGTTATTATTAATCCTCGATTGGATTTCTAATAACATATTAACGAGTTTTTACGATGATTTAAACAAGATTTCAATATAAGGCATAAAAATGACTTAGTAATAATCATATTGCCATATACAAACCTATTTTGTCACGAGTTTTCACAATTAAGATTATGTATTGCAAATGCTAAATTTTCGTCATTCTTTGGCTTCAAGATTTATTTTCAATTGACAGTTCTCGTAGCTGTTAAAGTATTGCAACACCAAATGTTTTGCCATTTATTTGGCTTATAAAACCTATGTATTCGCCGGCATTTTTATGCTGACTGCTTTTCACATATGTTTCAGGTTTTCGACTGTTCAAGCATGCAACGCATAGGACTGCATTCGGGCCTTAGACTTCTAAAACAAAAGAACAATTGTAGGATCAGAATTCGACCAAACGAGTCATTCAGAAGAGTTCTCGATCAATATGAAAGGCGGAATCAGACGTATTGATGTTATAGCAGCTAGATTTGCACGTAGAATCACTTTAACTGTCGATTGTATTGATTTGAAACTGATTACAGATCGTTCGACACTTCGGCAGCACCTCGTCTCCGGAATCACAAAGTTACAAATGAAGACCTGGACTCACCTATTTATAGGAATTCCAGACCTAACGAACCAGTCTCACCAGCCCGTGCGACCTAGTCAGACCGTGCGAGCTGGATTAGCCAGCTCGTGCGACCTGGACAATATCCTCTAAACTCCTATTTTCTTGTCTATCGAGCTCCGGTCTATCCAATCTAGTTACACGACTGGATACAAGTCTAAGTCAACAGACATATGCACTACCAAACTCCCCCTTGGATGTTGACGAGTCTTCAGTGTATTGAGTCTTCAGTCTTGATCGGTCTTCTCGCTCTTTCCAAAGTATCTTTCTCTGTAAGAATCCTTCAATCTTTATCTTTCAATATTTCTTGGGTAGATCTCTTAATTCTTTAAACTCATCAGCATTAGCAGCTTCTATCTCAAGCTTTGTTCCAAAATAGCAATCTGGCTCTCTAACATTCAGACTCCATCTTACTCTGAAATCTTCCAATTAACAGACTCCCCTTTGCTAATAGACTCCCCCTTAAGTTGTTCCAGGATCGCAATCTAACATAACATTCATTCTAAGATCGTGTCCTGGCTCAAACTCTGCTCAGGCTTAGACATGGGGATCTGGCTCTACAGCTTTCACAGGTTCAGAAACATCTCCTGGCTCTCCGTAGCAACAGGATCAGGAACCTGGTAACCTGCACAATCCTCTACCCAATATTAAATTTTAGAATTGTTAAAATTTAACAAATTTAGAAACCACTTGTAGATATCATTCAACATCAACAATAGTTATATCAAGTTCAAATTAATGACCTTGATTAACTAACAGTAAAATCAGCCTCAAAACATCACTTGTAAGATTATCTTAAAACATTTCTCAAATTATCTCATACTCTAACTTCATTTTTCATTTCAAACACACTCTCCCAACCCATTGTCGTTCATCATTTTTAGCACTCGGAATTTAGAAAATCAGCTTTTCAACATCAGTTGTTGAAAATAAGATAAAATAAAATCTTTTTGATTTTTCAAAATTTTATGCTAAAACACACTGAAAATCTTTTTGGATTTAGGGAAATAAACTATATACAGACATATTTTTGTGCGTTTGTGTAAGAGGATCATATCAGTTTATGACAAATCACTAGCACCGTTGACCTTTTTAGACTTTAAGTTCCAAACGATTCACTTAGATTGTTAGTATACTGATCCACTTAAATTTTCACACAAAGTTCAAGTGTTTCAAGATATGAATTAGTGTTTTAAGGACTTAACTTATTCGCGTGTCCCACCTCAGAATATACTCCTGTATCCAGACTCCTATATTCAGTCTTACAGGTGAATGTACACTAAGGATATCTGTAATTGGTAATGTGAGGCAATGAGAGCTCAGGTTAGAACTTCCGTTCAGACAAAGAGATGATGGCTCGACTTTTAGGTGTGTCCCGTTTTAGGATCTTTTCTTCAACAGCACATGATTACCATTTTTCAATGTTTCATCATTTTTTATGTTGAGGGTGGGCTTTATGATTAAAGCAGTGTAGAGTATTATACGAGGACTAGGCTATTGCTCCCATCATGGTTGTAAAACAAGGTTTCCAATGCCGAGTACTCTCCGAGTAGTCGCTACAAGGTAGGCTGCCGAGGCGACTTTCTTCGACTCCGCCTAATTACTCGGAGGCGGTCAAACACGGTCACCCTCGGCCAGAATTGGATCTAGTAGGTCAACTCGGGCCTAGTTTGACTTAAATAATAATAAAACATAATTTCTATGCCCATCGCATTAAAGAATGAATATCATTTTCACGTATTTTGTTATAAATATTAGTAAATTTATGCTATTTGACATATATTTAACCTCCAAAAAGTAATTTCTTTATAATTTAACATGTCCGAGTACTCCCCGAGTACTCTCCGCCTAGACCGAGTACTCTCAACTCCCCGATCGACCGACTAGGGAGCGCCTAACGATTTTTGCAACCATGGCTCCCGTAAAATCAGAAGTCCTGGTATAATACACTAGATGTGACACTTGTGCCTCTGCGACCATTAAACAAATACCAAACCAATGAAATATTGTATTTCATACTTGGGATTTGTATAAATATGTGTATCTTTTGCACATATTAATTCTTGTTCGATTTCAAGCTTTAAATCGCTTTCTGGAAGGTTATAAGCGCATTGATGCGTAAATATAACCAATTTAATGCAACGAACACTCTGGAATAGTGAAATAGGCTTAACATACCTTAAATAATCTTTACATAACTTAGAAATAAGTTTTGGAGGGTTTGGTGTCGCGAAATCAATTTTATTCGCTTACAGGGACTAATTTCGACAAACTGCGAAAGTATGCCGATTTGTACTGTAACGAACATTCCAGAACATGACCATAAGTTAAACATACCCTAAATATCCTTTACATAGCTTATAAATAGGCTTTGAGGGGTTCGGTGTGCTAAAATAAACTTTTTGGTCATTCAGGGACTAAAAGCGTCAAAAAGTGCATAAGTTTGCATTTTCGCGCATATCTTACGTTCTGAATACATCCGGACATCCAAAACCTTATGTAATCATTAAAATATTTTATTTTAGTGATTGGCATGATAAAATTCCATTCGTCGCGTAATTTGGATCGTTTTTCGCGTTCGTTCGTGTTTCGTCGTAATTAACTGAACAACGCAACCGTACGACCAAACGAACCAACATCCAAGATATTTTTGAGCATGTTTCATGTTACCTATACTTTAACTTCATTTTAGAGTCTTGAAATGGGATTAACAGGGCTTAAACGTGTCAAAAATGCATCAAAAACCATGTTTTGCACATTCAGGGACCAAAATTGACAATCTGCCATAGTTATCTTAGGAAGGGACCAAAATAGAAAATCTAAATTCCAACTTGTTCCAGCTGTTCCCCTCATTTTCACATGGTTTTAATGAAACTAGGGGCTCCCATGGTTTCACAAAACCATGGGCACATGTGTACGGATGAGATCGAAGCTCGTTTTACGATGAACGATCTTAACGGTTGTGCAAAAACTATAAATACCCCATCCATCTCATTGTTGCAACTCACATTTGATCTGATATTCCTCTAAGTTGAGGTGCTTTCACTTCATACCTGAGAATAATCGGGTCAAACTTCCGTTCTTGGACCTTTTGTAAGTCCTCTTTCGATCTTTTTCGCGTGAAAGTCAAACTGTGTTTGACTTTCTGCTTTAACCAGTTTATGGTCAACATGAAGTTCATTTGAACTTCATAACATGAGTGTAATCACGATGGTTTTAGTCTCTTGTGACTATACCTACTGATTACCACGTTATCTAGGCATAGTGGCGAGTTGTAGTTTCGGCTAAAATGCGTATTTTGTAACCAAACTACTTTTAGGTATCAAAACCGTTGGTTTTGATACCAAACCTGTTTTCAAAACTCGTTAAGCATGTTTTAACATGTGTAGCTCGTCACTTTAGGTTTAGTGCTTATGTAGGGTCGTAAGGTAAGCGGTCTAAACAACCACTTATACTTTCGAACTCGACCCGTTTGGTCGATCTTTAGGATCCGACCAAACACATTAGGTGACAATAGTTGCATAGGGAATAACCTTCCGAGTTTATACCTTATGGTCACGTCGTTTAAGTAGTTGTATAATAGGTAGTTTATATGCCTTAGGTAAATGACCAAAATGCCCTTTTTACGCCCAAATTAATTTTAGGCATATGTAACATAATTTTTTATATCTAAACTGATTTGGCAACAATATTAGACATGTTAAGGAATATTTTACTTATCATAGGACTAGTTAGGCGGTGCAAACGCGTTTTACGCGAACGACGCGTTAAAGTGGCGTAAGCTACCTTAACGAGTCGTAATGGGTCGTAAGCACTTAGGTTAGGTTTCGTTTTAGAATGTAGTCTTTGTTAAACCATATTACATGAGTCCCTACAATCATTTGGTTTACGAAACCTCATTTTATCCGTTCCTCCGATTTAGGTCCGTTTATTTACATAGTTACCTATATTAGGTGCCGTTTGATTCCGTGATCCCTCTAGCTTTGCTTGGTTATTATTCAAGACTTCTAAGCATCCTCAAGTGAGTACATAGACCCCTCTTTTACTATTTTCCAAATGTTTTGGGGTGAAACACATGTGCCTACTTGTTATTTTCATGCTTTCCATGTTTTCATATCATATTCTTGCTATGTTCATTAGTACACAATTAGTACATGATTTCATTATGTCTTGCTATGTATGTTCACTTAACACGCTAGCACAATTGTTTTACATTTTGAACCATTTGAAATCATTGGATGTATGTGAACCATTTGAAACCATTGGATGTATGTGAACCATTTGTAACCATTTGATGTATGTGAACCATTTGAAATCGTTGGATTTATGTGAACCGTTTGTAACCATTTGATTTATGTGAACCATTTGTAACTGTTTGAGCCATTGGGTTAGGGAAGTGATTAGGTAACGGGGCGGGTGTAATGTGTTAAAAGCATGGTGGATACGCCGCTGGTACTTCCTATATATAAGTGCTTTTAACACATTATATATCGTTGCGTTATCTAGATCACTTGGGTAAACGATTTCGAAACAATGTCACACAAGGATGTTTTCTGAATAATATAAACCATACTAGTTTTATTAACGAGTTTTTACGAGATAGTTTACAATTTGATTTAATAAAACAAATGTTTTGGAGTTAAGAATCATGGCAACGAGATTTTGCAAATTATAACCAACTTGATTTGAGTTGGTTAATTATGTCGCAATATTATACTTTTCAAAACAAGGTTTTTAAATAAGTATTGCAACATGTAAAACAATCCATGAAACTGACACTCATATAAAACCTATGTACTCGCCGGCATTTTTATGTTGACGTATTTTCACATGTGTTTCAGGTACCATAGTCGATGATGTTTGATGATAATATCTGTGTTCGCTCACATAGGAATGGACGAGGCCTTAGTGACTTAATAACAATTAAAGTCTATTTGTTCATGTTTTGTTTCTAATTCCAATGTAATGTAATACATTTAAATTCAATAAAACGAAATTGTTTAAATCCATGGTTGTGAAACAATGATTCTGTTACAACACTCCCCGACGTTTCCGCCATGTTTTGTTGTTTTACGTGGTCGGGGTGTGACAGAAAAGTTGGTATCAGAGCCAATGGTTATAGGGAATTAGGTTATTAGTAATGCTTTTACCTAGACTATAACCTTCCTAGGACCCTAACGTGAGTTTACTTGCGTTTAGTCATAAAACAATACCGTTGCCTATCTTTAGGCAGCAACCACAATAAGAACACAAAACTCGAATCTGCTTTGAAAACTAATCATCTGTTCCAGGATGATTTATTATAAGGTTTTGAACCTTCAAAGTTTTCAAGTTCTCATCAAAGTTTAGGGCTACATAATGTGAACACGTGCAAACTGGAAGGGTGGGTGCCTGTACCCTGAGCTTTATGTCTAAGGCTAGAGTGTTCCTACAAATCCGCAATATCGGACCTGTCACTCTTACCTGGGAACTCTTGGGTGAGTGTCCACTTAGAGGCGAGCATGTTTTCGCGATACATTATGAGGACCTATTTGCTTTGATTCAGCCTTTGTGTGTCGTTTGTTTGCTTCGTGGTTCAAACAAATGACCATCACCCATGATTTTGGTCGGTAATTGTAACATCCTATTCTTACCCAATGCCATTTCATTTGTTTTCTCTCTTGTTTCCCCTTTTTAGAATGCCTCCACGACGCGAAAATCAGGTACCTATTGAAGAACTGGCAGCTGTCATTACGCAGCAAATGACTGTTGCAATCCCGAACGTCGTTGCTCAATGTAACCAAGCTCTCAACAACAATAATGCCCCCTGCAACTTCAAAACATTCAACTCGGCTAAGCCATCAAAGTTTTCTGGGTCTCAAGGAGCGACTGCACTTCTGCAATGGTTCGAGAGTCTAGAGAGCACCTTCAGACATGTTCAATGTCCAAATGAGCGAAAGGTAGAATTCACATCTAGTGTCTTTGAGAAACAAGCTTTGACATGGTGGAATGGTGTGATGAGAGATAGGGGTGCCGATGTGGCAATGGCTCAAACGTGGGAAGAGCTTCGAGCTCTGATGATGAAGGAATTATGTCCTCGTCACGAGATCAGGGCCTTGGAAAGGGAATTCGACGATCTTAAGCAAGATAGCGGTGAGCATTCGAGCCTACACGGATCGTTATGAGGAGTTAAGTCTGTTATGCCCGAATATGGTTACGCCTTTGGATAAGGCAATCGAAAAGTACATTGATGGCCTCCCTGACCCAGTACAAGACATTGTGACTGGTAGTAACCCCACTACGGTTAGGCAGGCCATTGAGTTATCTGCTACCTTGACTGAATCTCAAATCAGGAAAGGTAAACTTTTCCGAAAAGGTGATAAGAAACCAATCGAGGAATCGAAACCCAAAGATGAACAGACTGAATCCTCCAAGAAGTCAAAGAAGCGAAAAGCTTCCCAGAACTTCACCGTGGTTGCTCACAATGATCAAGCTGCCCCCAACCAACCAGCTCAACCCCCTGCTAGGAAGCCATACAACAGAACTGCACCATTGTGCAACCAATGTAACCTTCATCATCATGCTAGTGTGAAGTGCCGCAAATGCCAAATTTGTGGACTTATAGGTCATACAGCAAGAGTTTTTCGAGCTGCAGTTGCACCAAATTAAGCTGACAACAATCCTGCTCAAGCTCGTTTTCCACCAGGTTCTTGCTACAACTGTGGCGAGATGGGTCATTTCCGAAGAAATTTCCCAAAGCTTGCTAATGCAAATCCAGCACAGGGATGAGCATCTGACCTACCAGAAGACAACACCGTTTAGAAATAATCATGTCTTATGTATTATTTTCTTTTGTTGTCAAGGTCCATGAAACATTTGTTATCGTTGTTTATAAATAAATCTTTTATTTACATTGCAATATATTTATGTGGTTGCATGTATAAACAACATATCCCCTACAATACCGACAATCAGGGAATCGTATTCCTTGAAGAACAGACTACCCCCAAAATTCTTCCATTTTATGATCTCTTGTGTTTTCCACGAGAATCCTAAGTACCCGTTTCTTCCAAAGAAACGAAGTACAATGTTACAACTCTGGACGAATACCCAAAGTACCACTATAAATCCTTAATAGGGTACCTAAGGGTATTTCTGTAAATCCTAAAATTGTTGTGTGCCTTAATTCGAATATTACGTTTCTTTGAAAACAAAATCGAATTTTCGGAAGATCATCCTATCTTCATAGATAGATTCTTAAAAATGATTAAAGTGCCAAATGAAATCCACGGATTGGATTCCTGGTGTGCTTTAAATATCCGTGTCCAAAGATAACAAATTAAAGGTCAAATTAAACAAATATGTGATTATGTGCTTATGTGTTCCCTTTTATGTTTTTGTGTGATCCAAGTTTTTGTTATCCAAATCCTCGTAGAATCTTCCATATCTTCGTATACGAGATTTATAGTAGGATATCCAAAGGTACTACCTTAAATCCTTGATGGGCTTCTACGTAATAGTAAAGACCCTTGGATTATAATGTACTATTCCATAATTAGACCCCTTGAGTGGTCTAGTTAAACAGATTGATCCAAAAATTTGGTTAGAAATATCATGTGATGATATAGCTGAAAAGACTCCTTCGTGGTCTAATTAAAGAGATCATTTGTCAATCTAATTAAAAGGACCCTATGATAGTCTAGTCACACTCATCACAGGTTTGATTTTCTTCCCCTTCACATTACAAAACAAACTGTGTGGACTGTGCAAGGAATTAGGTAATTATGAATGCATACATAATTATAGAATTCAGTGCACAGAAACCACAACAAGTTTTGTCATGTGTCTAGAGTTGACTCAGTTCATTTTCGTTTCTGAAGAATACCCATTGAGGAAAATGACTCATTCCGTTCATTTTCGTTTCTGAAGAATATCCATCGAGGGAAATGAATATTCTTGATTTTTCCTTCATTTCCGTTTCTGAAGAATACCCATTGAGGAAAATGACTCATTCCGTTCATTTTTGTTTCTGAAGAATATCCATCGAGGGAAATGAATATTCTTGATTATTCGTTCATTTTCGATTCTGAAGAATACCCATTGAGGAAAATGACTCATTCCGTTCATTTTCGTTTCTAAAGAATATCCATCGAAGGAAATGAATATTCTTGATTATCCGTTCATTTTCGTTTCTGAAGAATACCCATTGAGGAAAATGACTCATTCCGTT
Organism: Helianthus tuberosus; assembly: GCA_030545235.1. Classification (NCBI taxonomy): domain Eukaryota; kingdom Viridiplantae; phylum Streptophyta; class Magnoliopsida; order Asterales; family Asteraceae; genus Helianthus; species Helianthus tuberosus. Next base: position 103,387,673 of record CM060424.1, on the reverse strand, counting down.
CATTTTCGTTTCTGAAGAATATCCATCGAGGGAAATGAATATCCTTGATTTTTCCTTCATTTTCATTTTTAAAGATTGTCCGTTGAGAGAAATGATAGGATTATGCCTTGCATAATCTTTGATGGGTTATTCTACGCAAATAGATAAACACCCTAGATTCCATGCAAGGTAATTATTTAACACAGCGTCACAGACAGACTCCTACGAATAAATTTCGGGACGAAATTTCCTAAAGTAGGGGAGATTGTGACACATGTGCCTCTGCGACCATCAAACAAATACCAAACCAATGAAATATTGTATTTCATACTTGGGATTTGTATAAATATGTGTATCTTTTGCACATATCAATTCTTGTTCGATTTCAAGCTTTAAATCGCTTTCTGGAAGGTTATACGCGCACTGACGCATAAGTATAACCAGTTTAATGCAATGAACACTCCGGAATAGTGAAATAGGCTTAACATACCTTAAATAACCTTTACATAACTTAGAAATAAGTTTTGGAGGGTTTGGTGTGGCGAAATCAAGTTTATTCGCTTACAGGGACTAATTTCGACAAACTACGAAAGTATGCCAATTTGTACTGTAACGAACATTCTGGAACATGACCATAAGTTAAACATACCCTAAATATCCTTTACATAGCTTATAAATAGGCTTTGAGGATTTCGGTGTGCTAAAATAAACTTTTTGGTCATTCAGGGACTAAAGCGTCAAAAAGAGCATAAGTTTGCATTTTCGCGCATATCTTACGTTCTGAATACATCCGGACATCCAAAACCTTATGTAATCATTAAAATATTATATTTTAGTGATTGGCATGATAAAATTCCATTCGTCGCGTAATTTGGATCGTTTTTCGCATTCGTTCGTGTTTCATCGTAATTAACCGAACAACGCAACCGTACGACCAAACAAACCGACATCCGAGATATTTTTGAGCATGTTTCATGTTCCCTATACTTTAACTTCATTTTATATCCTTAAAATGGGATTAACGGGGCTTAAACGTGTCAAAAATGCATCAAAAACCATGTTTTGCACATTCAGGGACCAAAATTGACAATCTGCCATAGTTATCTTAGGAAGGGACCAAAATGGAAAATCTAAATTCCAGCTTGTTCCAGCTGTTCCCCTCATTTTCACATGGTTTTAATGAAACTAGGGGCTCCCGTGGTTTCACAAAACCATGGGCACATGTGTACGGATGAGATCGAAGCTCGTTTTACGATGAACGATCTTAACGGTTGTGCAAAAACTATAAATACCCCATCCATCTCAATGTTGCAACTCACATTTGATCTGATATTTCTCTAAGTTGATTTTCTTTCACTTCATACCTGAGAATAATCGGGTCAAACTTCCGTTCTTGGACCTTTTGTAAGTCCTCTTTCGTTCTTTTTCGCGTGAAAGTCAAACTGTGTTTGACTTTCTACTTTGACCAGTTTATGGTCAACATGAAGTTCATTTGAACTTCATAACTTGAGTGTAATCATGATGGTTTTAGTCTCTTGTGACTATACCTACTGATTACCACATTATCTAGGCATAGTGGTGAGTCGTAGTTTTGGCCAAAATGCGTATTCTTGCGTATTTTGTAACCAAACTACTTTTAGGTATCAAAACCGTTTGTTTTGATACCAAACCTGTTTTCAAACATCGTTAAGCATGTTTTAACATGTTTAGCTCGTCACTTTAGGTTTAGTGCTTATGTAGGGTCGTAAGGTAAGCGGTCTAAACAACCGCTTATACTTTCGAACCCGACCCATCTGGTCGATCTTTAGGATCCGACCAAACACATTAGGTGACCATAGTTGCATAGGGAATAACCTTCCGAGGTTATACCTTATGGTCACGTCGTTTAAGTAGTTGTATGATAGGTAGTTTATATGCCTTAGGTAAATGACCAAAATGCCCTTTTTACGCCAAAATTCATTTTAAGCATATGTAACATAATTTTTTATATCTAAACTAATTTGGCAACAATATTAGACATGTTAAGGCATATTTTACTTATCATAGGACTAGTTAGGCGGTCCAAACGCGTTTTACGCGAACGACGCGTTAATGTGGCGTAAGCTACCTTAACGAGTCGTAATGGGTCGTAAGCACTTAGGTTAGGTTTCGTTTTAGAATGTAGGCTTTGTTAAACCATATTACATTAGTCCCTACACTCATTTGGTTTACGAAACCTCATTTTATCCGATCCTCCGATTTAGGTCCGTTTATTTACATAGTTACCTATATTAGGTGTCGTTTGATTCTGTGATCCCTCTAGTTTTGCTTGGTTGTTATTCAAGACTTCTAAGCATTCTCAAGTGAGTACATAGACCCCTCTTTTATTGTTTTCCAAATGTTTTGGGGTGAAACACATGTGCCTACTTGTTATTTTCATGCTTTCCATGTTTCATATCATATACTTGCTATGTTCATTAGTACACTATTAGTACATGATTTCATTATGTCTTGCTATGTATGTTCACTTAACACGCTAGCACAATTGTTTTACGTTTTGAACCATTTGAAATCATTGGATGTATGTGAACCATTTGAAATCATTGGATGTATGTGAACCATTTATAACCATTTGATGTATGTGAACCATTTGAAATCGTTGGATTTATGTGAACCGTTTGTAACCATTTGATTTATGTGAACCATTTGTAACTGTTTGAGCAATTGGGTTAGGGAGGTGATTAGGTAACGGGGCGGGTGTAATGTGTTAAAAGCATGGTGGATACGCCGCTGGTACTTCCTATATATAAGTGTTTTTAACACATTATATATCGTTGCATTATCTAGATCACTTGGGTAAACGATTTCGAAACAATGTCACACAAGGATGTTTTCTGAATAATATAAACCATACGAGTTTTATTAACGAGTTTTTATGAGATATTTTACAATTTGATTTAATAAAACAAATGTTTTGGAGTTAAGAATCATGGCTACGAGATTTTGCAAATTATAACCAACTTGATTTGAGGTGGTTAATTATGTCGCAATATTATACTTTTCAAAACAAGGTTCTTAAATAAGTATTGCAACATGTAAAACAAGCCATTAAACTGACACTCATATAAAACCTATGTACTCGCCGACATTTTTATGCTGACGTATGTTCACATGTGTTTCAGGTACCATAGTCGATGATGTTTGATGATGATATATGTGTTCGCTCACATAGGAATGGACGAGGCCTTAGTGACTTAATAACAATGAAAGTCTATTTGTTCATGTTTTGTTTCTAATTCCAATGTAATGTAATACATTTAAATTCAATAAAACGAAATTGTTTAAATCCATGGTTGTGAAACAATGATTATGTTACAACACTCCCCGACGTTTCCGCCACGTTTTGTTGTTTTACGTGGTCGGGGTGTGACACCAGATATCATCACGCACAAAGACCTAGTATGTCTTGTCACACCCAAAAAACGTCGCAGCGGAATATAAAACGTAGTGGTGACTGAAGCTGGTGCCCATTTATATCTTGTCGATCGATGCATTTAATTTGTTGGACATACTATCCTATTCAAGATCTACATTTTAAACATTACGTTTTAAATTATGACGCAACCATGACTTAGTTGAGTTGTTTTGATCCTCATGGATCTTATTACATTCGTCCCAGAAAATTTTAAAATTAGTCCAATATATTTAAGTGACAAAACATGCATCAAAATCCACAAGATTCGCCATAATTCCCGAAGCCGCACTCCAGTACCTGTAGAACACGTTAATATCAAGTGTCAACACAAAGGAAGGTGAGTTCACTTACTTGTTTACTAACAAATTTTATTTCAAAGAAAACTTTCTGATTAGGTGTTTATTTGAAAACATCTATATAGTTTTAGAAAGTCCATTTTTACTCCTTTGATAAAATCCATGGGCCTTCCACCGGGTCATTACTCCGACAATGGTAATACTGCCCAGGTTTTGTATATTAAATTATAGCGTCTACTTTCAGACTCGTATGTTAGCTAGATGATACGAACTATATATTAACCATGCATGGATAATCAAAGCTAGACAATAAACAGAATTTAAATTCGTCGTTTGACATTGACTCGGGGCGACCGGTCACGTCGGGGTTGTCAACCCGATAGATCTACCAACAATTCATCGCGTGCAATACTTAAATGATTAAACGACATCATGGGCGCAGGGTCCTCTTTGAGAACAATGTGATGTCTGCCTCACGTACAATATATATATCCTACTAATATGACAATTTAATATACGATGTTGTACGAATCCCCTGAAATCCCTACCGAAATGTAAGCCTATGCTGTTACTTACTCTCTTGAGACCAAACAATATTTGTTCCAACATCACGGTCGGTTTTTCCTCAGAAACACCGTACCATCCCTGTTTCTCCCCCAATCATACATTTATCAAAAACGTTTTATCTCGAAATGTATAATTTATAAAACTCCATATATTTTCAACGAAAATATATATTTTATATTAAAAGGTATGTTTTATTTCAAAAACATTATTAAACCCTTTTATTGGTGTGTTCTACCCTCAAAATATATAAAGCAGTAAAAAGATGGGTTTAGTGACACTCAACTTTGGGTGCGTATTTTAATACCACAATCCCAGAAATTGATTATATACGCCCTAATATGGGAACAATTCTAAATCAAAATAACTTTTAATCACAAAAATCCTAAGTTTCTCAGTTTCTTAGAATTATCACATAACTTTGAGATTTTCTCGAAAAGTTATCATTTTTGATTATGTTGGCACGTCAATATATATATATATATATATATATATATATATGAGTCCATATATAAATATTTACACATTTATTAAGATTTTGCGTTTTGAACAATTTTATTGGTGACCATTATTGTGAAATTCCCTTAACTCTCCCGTTTATATGTGATATACCTACGATTTACGCGTCATAATATTTATACACAAACGTTCATATAATTTAACACCGAAACTCACGAAATCTTGTTAATTTATCTATTTTGTCATTTTCAAAGCAATTACACATGAAATATCCTATATATATATATATATATATATATATATATATATATATATATCAAATTTCATGCACGACAAACATGTTACACATTTAACGCACTTTTACCGTTTTTACCGCATAAAACGTACATGCATACATGCAAAAATCTAAATTTCCTATTATTAGATTAACACTTAACATATTATCATATTTACATGTCAAAATCACTTAACACATTTTATCACAAAAGATTCACTCAAAATTCACCCATACTAATGTTCACTGAAAAGTGCGTATTTTAGCGATTAGGTAACGTTTTCGGTCGTCGGAAGTCACATATGACCAACCAAACACCAAGTAAGCTTGAAATTAGTTAAAATACTTATTTTTAAACTAAAAATATTAGTTTATTTACTGATCTAAATCAGTTTTATAAAAATCATCCGAAAAGCCGATTTTTGACCGTTTTAACGCATAGTTTTGCGTTAAATGTTACCGTAACCATCCCAACTCGAAATGACTTGATATTTTAACACAATACATGTTATTTACTGATTAAAATAATGATTATATTCAGATTAGTGCAGTTTTTATTTAAGTCACATAACTCATGCGATTTCACATAATTTTACAACACATAAAGCACCATTTACAACATGCAAAGCTAGCAAACCTTATGACAAAGTTTTATATCATTTTTACACTTCTAATATTCATATTTTAGTGTTTAGAATCTGATCAAAATAATTTTTATCAAATCATATCTAAATCATCATTTCATGATCATTCATTCACATGCATGCTTAAGTACAAGCATCTAATGCACTCATACAACATCCATATCATTTTATATGCGCTAAAATATATATCCAACATATGTTTAAGTCATGTTCAAGTATTCAAGAACAATCATATTCTACACAAAATTATCATTCAAATCATTTATCATAAGTACAAGACATGCACATTCTTACACATCTAAGACTTTTAACATCAAAAATTCATATGCATGCATACCTACACATACTTACACGACCATATACATATACATATGATTTAAAAAAATCACTTTTCACTTAAACTCATTTTAAACCAAAAAGCTTCCATATCACAACCTTTAAAACATGCATGTAATCTAACATTCAAGTAACATGTTAATCAAGAATCACTCAATCAAAAATCAAAACATAATCACCTACACACACACCCACACTCACGGCCTCACACACATACACATACACACCCATTTCCATTTTGTACAAAAACCCATTTTTTAAGAATTCAAGTTTGTGAATCATTCTAAGATTCAAGAGAAACCTTTCACTGTTATTTTCAACACTAAGAATCAAGAACACTTTTGAAAAGAATAGTTTTATACCCTCAAAATTCAAGTGGGTTTTGACATGATTTTTGATGTTTGAAAGCTTGTTTCACCAAGAAAACACCTTTGGATCATCAAAATATCTTTGGAAGCACCTTGGATTTAAGTTGATTTCTTACAAGATCATCAAATCTCGAAATTTTGGAGGTGTGGAAGTGGTTCTCGGCTGAATTGTAGAGAGAGGAAGGGTATTTTGATTTTGAAAATGAGTTTTCTTGGTTTTGTAATACATAGGAGGTTGCACCCAACATAATCATCACTCCACCTCACAAATTGACCATTAGATGCATGCAAGAGGAGAGAGGGAGAGGACTCTCTTTGGCTGCCATCTTGCAACTCTCACACAAACAATACACGCATACATAAACTCATGTATATATATATATATGTGTGTGTGTGTGTGTGTGTAATATAGTGTAAAAATAGGTATTTTACTGGATACTGGGTATTTTATCTAGCGTTTTAATCCCGTTTTTGTGCCTTTTAAATTATTTTTGACACTCTATAAAAATAAACTCACCAAAATATTATTGAATAATATTTTGTTTGCCTGGACTGGCGATGTTGTCGGTATTTAGCAGTATGCGCGCTGTGCTACGCGGTATGCACTTAAAATCGCAAAAATAGGGATTTATGTGTTTTTATTTATTTTTATCGTTCTAAAGTAATAAAATCATCAAATTATTATTAGAATGATTATCAGTTGCTTTGACAGGCTGTGTTGACAGCATTTTGTCGGTACACGCGCTGCATCGCGCGTTACGCGCTTAAACTCGAAAAGTAGAGTTTCCTAGCGTTTTAAATTATTTTTCAACATGGATATGATTTAAATAATTATTCTAATCATATCAAACTATTTTTAGGATTTTAACACTGATCGGGTGGTCACCGATGTTCGTTTCGCATTTTAACCGTTGCGCGATAAGCGTTTATTTTACCGTTGCCAACATAATTTTTATCAATGTTTAAATTTACCAACTCATTAAATTTCACATATAAACATCATAATCAGTCAAATATGGCCCTATTAGCTATTTACAACATGTGCTACAATTGTACGGTACGGCCTGAAAAGCCGGGTGTCACAGTCTCCCCTTGTTTAGGAAATTTCGTCCCCGAAATTTTTACTCTACAGGTTTTGTCTTCGCACTAGATGAAAACAGTGAAAACAAGCTTGCTGAATATGATCTTGTAGTTTCTGTGAGAAACTTTTATTCTTTTGAAGAATCTTCGTAGACCTATATCACATACACTCTCAATTCCTAATCTCACATCTCAATGCTCTCCACCCTTTCCAAGGTTCAACATTTATGAGCACTTAATCAAGAGGATTAAGTCAAAATTCCACCAATTCGGGTTCTACATACGTATATTTACATATACATTATCCCATGCCTAAGATAGTCTGAGTTTACACCCGATTGATTCAACTCGAGATGGGCTCTCGAAAGAATCAAATCTCATGAACTCGTCTTCCTTCCTTCTTGCATTCATTTCAGATATTCTCAAATTTCCAAATCAATAAATCGCATGCACGACTAGAATACTAAAATCGCCTGTCCGGTTATTAACATATCTCCTCTAGCTATACGTTCTGCTTCTACGGTACTTTGATAGACTTCAGTTTATCTCCCAAACAAATCTCCATAAAGAACAAAATCAGTGTATTATCCATTATACACTTTCTCAACTGAACCCGAACGATACATCATGTACACTACTCCATCCTTATGGTAGCTTGAGCCTATAAGCGACTGATCTAACTCAGGATGGGCTCTTGAAAGGATCAAGTCAAAGTGGCTCAGCTTTTTTTCTCTTTGCTAAATCTAATAGCATCACTGCAAGATAACTCCTTGGTTTGCACACGGGCATGTGCGTCGTCGATGAATATTATTGCGATTTTATCCGATTAGGGTTTCCATACCCTGTTCATGAAATTCACGAATATATAAATGGTGCATTAATTTAGTCAAAAGGCATGACTAATAACTCGTAATGGCCATATCGTGTTCAAAAAGCAGTCCTCAGCATATCTTCGTCAGCAATCTTCAACTGATAATATCCTAATCGTAGATCGATCTTCATGTAGCAGCTGGATCCCGATAACTTGATTGAACAAATCGTCAATCCTCGATAAAAAGGGTACCGATTCTTGATGGGCAACTTGTTCCGTTCTCTGAAATCAACACATATCTTGAAGGATCCATCCTTCCTTCTCACAACAAAACAGATGCGCCTTAAAGCGAAAAGCTTGATCGAATAAAACCCTTGTCCAGTAGCTCTTGAAGCTGTTTCAACATTTCTAGTATCTCAGACGGTGCTCAATGTATAAGGAGATTGTGCAATTGGGTGCAGCACCGGGTACTAGATCGATCTGAAACTCGATCTGTCTCGCAGGGGCAATCCAAATAAGTCTTTTTAGGAAAACTTCTGGATAATCTCGAACAATAGGAATCTCACCGATATTCCTACATTCGGCTTTTGTATCCACCACGTTAACTAAGAACGCAGGATAGCCCCTTTTGCAACCACCTGAGCATCCTTACAAAACTGAAAACTCTCAACCATCAACACTCAACACTCGACTTGGTCGATCTCCGCAAACAACTGCCACCTTTCCACCATCATCAAGACGAGATATCCTAGCTAGCTTCTTCAAGCGATAATCCCCACTTTGTCCTTGGATAATCAGTCCATCCTCACATCTGCGTCGAGGCTTCCCAGCTCTACTGGAAACAAACTAACACTAGAACTACGATCACCTAACTAAATACTACAACTGCAAACCACCTTACTAGTTTCCATCAACTTACCAATTGCTAGTTCTATCGAGCACTTTATACCCAACTTACTTGTTGGTGAACACAAAATGGTTCAAAGTTTCTTGAATAAAACTAATGTCAGCTTTGGTATTAAAAGTATGAACATAGATTGGTTTCTGATTTGAAACATACTGGTAACAACAGCAAGATCGTCTCGTTCCTTCCTAGCGTTTAGCTCAAACGCTCTACCCCTAGCATCCTGACCCTTCATTTTCAGACAACCTCTCTCGAAATGTCCTTGCTCACCACACTAGTAGCATCCCTTGAGCGTAACTCCACCCGAAGTACTCTTAGTATAGCACTCACGAGTCATTTGTCTAGTCCGACCACATCTAGCGCACTTTCTTCACTCATCCTCGTGAGTCTTCCTCTCAAGACCACTCCTGCCATCCTTGGCATTATCCTTTCCCGACTCTCTCTAGGGTTAGTTACACATGCTTTCTTCAATCTGTGTTCCTCACCACGCTTCTCTTCGGTATCTTCCCTCGAACTCTCAGACTTTCGCTTTCACGAAACCCCAGATCTAGGCTCGGAATGCGGAATTATTTGAATGGTCGATCCGCTGTGACGGCTCGACATCACGCATACCGTTGCCATGTCATTGCATAGGTTACCAGCAATGATCTTGGGATGTGAGCTGTGCCAACTCCTCTAGGGTAATAGGTAGTCCAGAATCCTATCTTAGTTTTGGTGGCATTTCGTCGTTTCTATTATTTACAACAATAATAATCACATAAGACGATTACCAAAAATAATTCAATCATCAAATGGTAGTGGACCAAACATTGCGCTTGTATAATATCCACATATTAATGAGAATAATTCTTAAACCAAAAGGAACCTATTCGATATTTATACCAGAAATTTACAAAACTTGTTTTAGTACTAAGATTAATCAAAATTCGGCGTGTCTACATCAACACCCGTAACAAGTCTATATGAAATTTCCTCCTAAATATCTGAAAATTTGGCATGCAAGCCATAAATAGGGTTCATCAAATAAGACATACAAAACAAATAACCGAAACAAGCAACAACCAACGCTTCAATCCTTGGAAGTCCAATATCTTCCTAACAGGCTCTTCTAGCTCATCATAACAGTCCATCTGTCCCTCTAACTCCTTCATCGTGTCCATGCCTCCGCGTAACGTGGCGAACTGACGATCATAGTGAGAGTGATTAGCCCAACCCCTTTTTGCCTCTTCAAAGTGGACGATGTCTCAACTCTCGAAGTCGATGCGATCTCTCTAATGGGTTGAGTACTCTTCCTACGACGAGTGTAGACTAAAAGAGGTGTAGCAAAACACGTGACTCGAATATCAGAACAAACTATTCTGTGACGACAGACGAAAGAATCTCAAGTGTAAGCTCGACAGTATCAGTGGGCGGAACTACTAATGGCTCTATAGATCGGGACGTGACATATCGCAACCGTACAAAGTAAGTGTGTAATCAATATAAATAGTAACACATAAGGCCCCAAATAAACAGAAAATCACGTATACACATAAACACATAAGGGTTTTCATGCATGATAAAATTTCCACATTTATTTAAAAATCTTGGCTTTGAGAATTTTGGACTTTAAATCTCAAAATTCTAAAGTTGAAGTCTAGTGTTTTCCTCCGAAAACATCTAGTTCGCTAACAACCATTGGCTCTGATACCAACTTCTGTCACACCCCAAAAACGTCGCAGCAAAATATAAAACGTAGTGGTGACGGAAGCTGGTGCCCATTTATATCTTGTTGATCGATGCATTTAATTTGTTGGACATACTATCCTATTCAAAATCTACATTTTAAACATTACGTTTTAGATTATGACACAACCATGACTTAGTTGAGTTGTTTTGATCCTCATGGATCTTATTACATTCGTCCAAGAAAAATTTAAAATTAGTCCAATATATTTAAGTGACAAAACATGCATCAAAATCCACAAGATTCGCCATAATTTCCAAAGCCGCACTCAAGTACCTGTAGAACACGTTAAAATCAAGTCTCAACACAAAGGAAGGTGAGTTCACTTATTTGTTTACTAACAAATTTTATTTCAAGGAAAACTTTCTGATTAGGTGTTTATTTGAAAACATCTATATAGTTTTAGAAAGTCCATTTTTACTCCTTTAATAAAATCCATGGGCCTTCCACCGGGTCATTACTCCGACAATTGTAATACTGCCCAGGTTTTGTATGTTAAATTATAGTGTCTACTTTCAGAATCGTATGTTAGCTAGACGATACGAACTATATATTAACCACGCATGGATAATCAAAGCTAGACAATAAACATAATTTAAATTCGTCGTTTGACATTGACTCGGGACGACCGGTCACGACGGGGTTGTCAACCCGATAGATCTACCAACAATTCATCGCGTGCAATACTTAAATGATTAAACGACATCATGGGCGCAGGGTCCTCTTTGAGAACAATATGATGTCTGCCTCACGTACAATATATATATCATACTAATATGACAATTTAATATACGATGTTGTACGAATCCCCTGAAATCCCCACCGAAATGTAAGCCTATGCTGTTACTTACTCTCTTGAGACCAAACAATATTTGTTCCAACATCACGGTCGGTTTTTCCTCAGAAACACCGTACCATCCCAGTTTCTCCCCCAATCATACATTTATCAAAAACGTTTTATCTCGAAATGTATAATTTATAAAACTCCATATATTTTCAACAAAAATATATATTTTATATTAAAAGGTATGTTTTATTTCAAAAACATTATTAAATCCTTTTATTGGCGTGTTCTACCCCCAAAATATATAAAGCAGTAAAAAGAGGGGTTTAGTGACACTCACCTTTGGGTGCGTATTTTAATACTGCAATCCCAGAAATTGATTATATACGTCCTAATATGGGATCAATTCTAAATCAAAATAACATTTAATCACAAAAATCCTAAGTTTCTCAGTTTCTTAGAATTATCACATAACTTTGAGATTTTCTCGAAAAGTTGTCATTTTTTATTATGTTGGCACGTCTATATACATATATATGAGTCCATATATATATTTACACATTTATTATGATTTTGCGATTTGAACGATTTTATTGGTGACCATTATTGTGAAATTCCCTTAACTCTCCCGTTTATACGTGATATACCTACGATTTACGCGTCATAATATTTATACACAAACGTTCATATAATTTAACACCGAAACTGACAAAATCTTGTTAATTTATCTATTTTGTCATTTTCAAAGCAATTACACACGAAATATCCTATATGTTTTGGTCAAAAATTACCGAACCAATTAAGTGATCAAATTAGTTAAGTGAGGTAGTGTGCTAGAAATATGCGTGAAAAAAATGTTAATCAAGTTAATTGCAAAAACAATTTCAGGATACGGCTCAGGATATAGAGTTGTATCTATGATCAAACAATGAGCAAAAAAGTAAAGGTTGACACGTGATGTACGAGGAAAGCCCTTGATCAATCTAGATCGCCGGCACAAAACCTCGGGAGCTGATAATCGCAGCTGCCTTGTTCTTCTATTACTTCCAACACCAGGATACAGTGCAGGATGTGATGCGGATCAACTATGTGTTACAATGTAATTCGAGTACAAGTGTTTGTGTATAGTGTTTGCTAGAAGCTAGAGAGTAAAGTGTGCGAAAGAGTGTGTGTGTGTAAAGTTGTGTGCCTTAATCTGATCAGCCCCATCTATTTATAGTAAAAGAAATGCAACAAACTACCCTAACAAACCGGGATTCGGCGGATATTCCCCACTTGAACGTTGTAGACCTGGTCTTTCGGGTTCAACGTCTCTCATATAATAGATTTGCCCGAGTCCAAAGGAGAAGAAGTCCATCTGACCGTTAGTAACCCACAGCCTCTAACCTGCACGTGGTCAATTTAGTTAACACCAGGATATCGCCCAGGATGTTACCAATGTCCTAATCCAGTATCTTGATCACAAGTAAACAACCAAAAGAAGGATATTAGTCAGGATATATACGCTCAGAAAATGGCCCATAACACTATATATATCAAATTTCATGCTCGACAAACATGTTACACATTTAACGCACTTTTACCGTTTTTACCGCATAAAACGTACATGCATACATGCAAAAACCTAGATTTCCTATTATTAGATTAACACTTAACATATTATCATATTTACATGTCAAAATCACTTAACACATTTTATCACAAAAGATTCACTCAAAATTCACCTATACTAATGTTCACTGAAAAGTGCGTATTTTAGCGATTTGGTAACGTTTTCGGTTGTCGGAAGTCACATATGACCAACCAAACACCAAGTAAGCTTGAAATTAGTTAAAATACTTATTTTTAAACTAAAAATATTATTTTATTTACTGATCTAAATCAGTTTTATTAAAATCATCCGAAAAGCCGATTTTTGACCGTTTTAACGCATAGTTTTGCGTTAAATGTTACCGTAACCATCCCAACTCGAAATGACATTATATTTTAACACAATACATGTTATTTACTGATTAAAATAATGATTATATTCAGATTAGTGCAGTTTTTATTTAAGTCACATAACTCATGCGATTTCACATAATTTTACAACACATAAAGCACCAATTACAACATGCAAAGCTAGCAAACCTTATGTGACAACCCTCACCAAACCAGGTATCCATACGAATTAATTAATATTTAATTACTGCTTAATTACTGTGCTTGCTTACAACTGTGATTAAACTGCTTACTGATTTATGATACATACATACTCATGCATCACATTTTATACTGTCACTCTATTATTTATACACAACCGTCAGTGACAACCTTGATGCACAAAAGCACAGTGAGCACACTATACGGGATACCCAGTAAACATGCTGACATACCCAGCATCAGACAGTTACTGTCTCTAAGGCCAGTATGAGCCGGGAATAGTTTACTACACTAGTAGGGAGTGTAGGGAGGTGAGGATTGTAGAACTGTGTCACTAGGTGATAATTATAGTGACCGGATGTGCCTAAAACGTACTTTGAATACAAAATTCTGCACTATAAATATAAAAATTCAGCTTTTAAGCTAACTAGTAAAAGTGCAAAAACATGAGAAAAAAATATTACTAAACACTTTCCAAAGTGTCGGGAATAAATTGTGTCACTAAAAGAAATAATAACGACACTTTATATACTTAGTTAGCGCTTTAACGGAGTAATATCCAACCGTACAACCGGACTTAACCCGGGACATAAAAATATTGTCAATGACACTATTTTCCTTTTCTGAGCCAGTTAGGGTCCCCAAATACCCTAACACCCGTTACAAAACACTACACACTAATAACTAGTTTTAACCTCTAAATAAACTAACCTTCTAACTAGTTAGTTGGAAATCAAACTAAATGTTTCCCCCATAAACGATCGGTTCCATGTTGGGGACACCACCACACATTTTTTTTTTTTGAATATTATATTGATTCTTGTCTCATATCTAATATACATAATATCCTTTGGATAATTAGATGGATGGATTATTTAATCACATGCTAGATCACTTACTTCAAACACTTCAAAAAAAAAAAAATTCCACTCTTTTCTTTCCCCTTGATACTCTCGGCCGAGAGCCTTCACATCCATCCATCCATTTTTGATTTTTTTTCCTCTTGTTATTTTACATACATTCGAGTGTGGAGGATCACACATAAGGAAGCTCGGTGCACTCGGGAACACAAGGACCTCTTCACATCGCTATTAACCGCCTTTTTTTTTGTCTAGTTTTTTCCCTAGCCTCGAGCTAGTAGTAAGTGACTCTAAACGCCTTCTTGATCTATTCTAAAGTGGTTAATAAGAGTTTTGTCGGTTAAAATTCATGATCATGTAAGAACAAAATTAAAAGTCTACTAAAGAAGATGAACAAGGTGGTTAATGGATGAATATTGGTGTAAAACTTATAAAACTAGTTTTGTTATGATTATTTAGTGTTGTTTTATGCTAGTAATAGTTCGGATCATCGTCTAACCCGGCTAAGTCATGTTCATGGAACATGACCTAGTGTATGTTAAAGTGTGAAAAGTGGTTAGATGAAGAACACTACTGCTTAACCATGAACTTGTGTAAAAGAGATTCTTTTTATAAAATAGAGTTCTAAACTAGTGGATCTAAAGATCTACAAGTGGTATTTTCAAAGGACCAACTGTCAAATGAAATCATATTTTGAAAGCCGGATCTTTCCCTAAACAAAAGTGATTTTTGTGAACACACAAGCGTGTGGACACTTGTGTAACCAAAAGTTTTAAACAAGAATTATTTTTGTAATTTTTGACAAAAGTTGTAAAAATGTATCTTCTTTAAAAACAAGGTTCTCAAAGAAACCAAGTTTATTTATAAAAGATCTACTAAAAATATGGGGAAAGTTACTACATATTTTACACAAACCACAAGTTCATGTGTTTTGCGATTTATATCTATTTTGACTATTTTGATAATGAAACTTTGTTGATTGATGTTGGGAACATTGTTGAATTGAAATTTTAAAAGAAAATGATACGCTAGAAAGCGTGGCCACCTCCAGTTACAGGGGAAACTCTGGCGAAATTTTTCCAATAATCTAACACTTAGAAATTTTTTTATCACGAGTGTTACGAATATATTTTCAACTTGTTTTTCCCAATTACCTTTCGCCACAATTTTTATTACAAAACAACCAAGTGTCGGAGGTGGAATTTTTATAAATAAAACTTGCTAAAATATATATTTAGAATATATATTTTCATAACAACACTTGTGTAAATTTTTGTGATTATTTTGTGAACTACGTAAATATTATTTTTAGGGTAAAAATAATATTACTAAATATTAACGACTCCAAAATAATAACGAACGCCTTCACAATAAATATTTAAGATACACCAGTATTATTTATACCACCCGAACCTTACAACGTAACTTACGTATTTTCAGAAAATACTCGTAAGTGTGTATTTTGACAAGGATATTATTTTGGAAAATCATATGGAATTAAATATAATATTTTTTGGGAAAAATATTTATATTTTGGAAGTAAAGTATTTTTGGACAAATGAAATAAAATATATTACATTAAGTGAGACTTAATAATATATTTCGAAGTTATACGAACGCACATGTATTAAATCCCCCATCCTTGGGAAGGAATATATTTACAAAATAATTACGAAATGTAATCACGAAATAGTTGCCTAACTATTTCCCAAAGACATTAAACCTTAAGCTAAGGCAGAGCCGTCCGTCTAATAGAAGTTAGTACGTGTAGGTCGTCGCACAGTAGGTTGACTGGGAGATACTTTTTAGAGACGCACTTCGGTGAGTTCATGTTCCCCTTTTCTCTTAACTGTTTTCAGTTTTTAAACTGCGGGGGTGAAATACATGTTACTATGATTACGAGTACTTTTTACATGGTATGGTTAGCGTAAGGAGGGTTACTACTTAGATCATGTGAGTGGGTAGGCGCAACTTGAGGCCATTAATCCTCATTGTAGGACCGAGGGACAGTAGCGGTAGATCTATCTGGGTGTAGCGAGCCCAGCCCCAGGCCCAGCAGAACGGACCTCGGGGTGACTTTGTGCCCAACGCAAAATCCGCTAGGTTTGAGTCTTCCTACTTGCACTTCACACATATCAATGGCCTTGCAAACCATTGGTGATCTCTTTTTCCTTATTTGCTACATACCAGGGTTTTTATACTTACAAAGATTTTACTTACTCACTTACACATGAACTCGCTCAACATTATGTTGATTTTTCCAACTTACATGTATTTCAGGGAACTAAGGATCTGGCACGGTATGCTACGTTTTCACGCTGCGTAGAGTTATGGGATCATCCGAGTTTAGGGGTTGTGGCTTTTACCTAGACGAGTCACAGTTCTTAAACTACGTCTATCTTAAGTTTGTGGTTGTGTCTTTCAAACAATGTTTTTATGTTATTAGGTTGTAATTTCCGTTGCATGTGTCAACGCCTTAAGACAATGTTGTGGTATTTTACTTTTCAGACTTAAATCAATGGATGATCTGCATGGTTTTATTTTCATATAGCTTTGTTATGATTAAGCTATGGTATTAAGAAGTCACACCAAATAAACCCACGCTTCCGCAAAAGCTAGGGTGTGACAGCTTGGTATCAGAGCTCTGATCATAGCGAACTAGGATTCTTTCTCGAGTCTAGACTTTGATCACTAGGGCTCTCACGAAAACATTTTTACATTGCATATCACTTAAGTCCAGATCCAAAACGTTTTTACAAACAAATGTTGAGCACATTTTATTTGTTAGTTATTGCTCAGTCTGGGAGGCTGAGGGAGTTGTCTAGTGGGACTAGGGAGTCAGTCTGGGAGGCTGGGAGAGTTGTCTAGTGGGACTAGGGAGTCAGCCTCCCTAGTGGGACTAGGGAGTCAGTCTGGGAGGCTGGGAGAATTGTCTAGTGGGACTAGGGAGTCAGTCTGGGAGGCTGGGAGGCTAGTGGGACTAGGAGGACTATTTGATTGCTTATTGGACTAATATGCTTATTTGACTATGTGATTGATTATTTGTGCATGTGTGTGTTTGTATTACAGACGATATGCCTTCATCTGGCACAGGAGAGTCGGACACCATTGACCCTATGCCTATAGTATCGGACGACAGAGTGTCATTAGAGCACGAGGTGCATACTTCGGACGCCACCAGCACGGATGAGGACGATTTTCAGCCATTCGCGATGCCCGATGTCGTTGCTGAGCCCGCTGATGGCCCTATCGCCGGGGATTTGCCGCTTGCGGTGATCCCTGCCCCTATACCTCTTGCCGCATACCCTGTTCTTGATATGCCCCTTGACGTAGTCGCTGACGACGACGTCGACGTGTTTGACGAGGATCCATTAGAGGATGATTTTGAGGGCGAGGCCCACATTGCTGCTAGTGATCTCCTACTTCTCGCTGATGCCCCTGCTGAGGAGTCACCCGTTCATTCACCAGTCCCAGACTCCTTTGAGTCTGTGGCATCTGCTCCATCACACGCGCAGGGAGCGCAGCACTATTCGCATGATACAGACCCTGATAGAGCATCGTCTGCTGCACCTGCCCCTAGTTTTGCTATCGATCATGACATTGATGATGATTCAGACCCCGTTTTTCCACCTGGTTATGATCCAGACCAGGAGGTTGAGTTTATACACCTAGATCAGCCCATAGAGGACCCAGTTGACCCTGTTGACCCTGTGTTCGCTGACCCCGCAGATTTCGAGATGGAGTTTGACGACCCGGAGCCTGCTGTGGCCCCCGAGCCGGTAGTTGCTCCAGACCCCGTGTTCGAGCATGACCCTATTCATCCTGATATACCCATTGTTGATCCTTTGATTGCTGATGTACCTATCGATGATCATCCTATTGTTGCTCCACTATTGGAGGATGAGCATGCTGTTGATTCTCAGGTTGTTGTCCCTCACATTGCTGATATACCCGCTGAGCCTGATGTTGTTGCTCCTTTTCCTGACCCGGTGCCTCTAGAGCCCGACCATGCACTCTTTGCGACTCATGTCGACCCTCAGTATGCGCACACCCGGAATGGGTGGATAGAGGACGATAATGATTTTCCGCCTTTTGTAGTACCAGTTACACCTGCTTCAGCACCTGTCTCAGTTTCTACTGAAGTTCCTCTGCATCCTATTCATACTGCCGGTGTTCACCACACCGACTTACCTGTTATGTTCCATCAGTTTACACCGCCATCGCGCCCGGGAGAGGGTTCCTCGACTCACCCCGTTGGTCATGTGCCGATATCTGTCCCGGTCATACCGCAGTTTTCTTCGGCTGTTCCCCCTGTTGCACCGTTTGCGATACCACCCTTTGCTCCGTCTGGTGAGCCTTTTCTTTGGACTTCACCACCTATTATGCCACCGACGGATCCATATCATCCATATCATGTCGGGTCTTCTACCGAGGATGTCCTTGTTTCGTTCATGGTCCAGCAGGAGGCACTTACTCGACGCGTGCAGGAGCTCGAGAGAGCTCAGAGACCCCCATGCCAGTGCCCTCCTCATCCTGCGATATTGCATCCTCCTCGACCGTTATCTCCAGACTCTGCTGCATGTTTTTGGACACAGGAGCAGCAGATAGCTTTCTTGTTACGTTCTCACCGAGCCATGGAGGAGGATTGGCTCCACATGCGCCGTTTGTTCTATTCTCATTTTCCCCCTCCTCCACCACCATCAGCGTAGGGGTATTTTGTACGACACGGGTGGACTTTTGTTGAGAAGACGGCGATTGCACAGATTGCACAGCTTTTGGGAGACTGCATATTGATCCTGACTTTTGTTGTTATGTATATTGGATATGTTGACACTGATTTGATATTTTGGACTGGGGTGATGTAGCCCTTAGTCGTTGATGTTGTATGTTACAGTTATGTACTTGTACACTTTACCCTGTGGTCTCAATTTATGGCAATGCAATCGCGGTATTCTCATCATATGTGATGTTTGATTGATTATTTATGATCTATAACATGGGATGTTGTGTGGTTGATATATTTATAACATGGGATGTTGTGTGATTGATTTTTTATGTTCTATAACATGAGATGTTATGTGTTTGGTTTATTTTAACATGAGATGTTATGTATTATTACTATCGTTATATACGCACGCTTTACCTACCATGACCTGACTCACGTAAACCATCTTTTAGAAGATGCCACCGAAACGCGATCCATGCACGCCTGCCAACGAGGCAGAACTTCAACAAATCATCGCTGCCGCCATCGCGCAATACGCCGCCTCTCAAGGAGGAACTAGCGGAAGTAATTCTGGCAATACCGGCAACAACAATCCGCCTCATGGTAATACTAAGTCATTTAGGCATACCATGATACATTGGATATCTATAGCAAATTTGCTAATGCCATTAATATATTGTAACGTATGTGCAGGGTGCACCTACAAGCAGTTCCTGGACTGCAAACCTGTAAACTTTGATGGCACCGGAGGTGCTGTTGCTTTTATTCGTTGGGCCGAAAAGACAGAATCAGTTCTCCGCATGAGCAAATGCGCTCCAGATCAGCAAGTTACTTACATCTCTGGGCTATTCTTGGACGGAGCCCTGTCATGGTGGAATTTACAAGTCCAAACACTTGGTGAAGCTGCAGCCTACGTAATGACATGGAACGAGCTGAAAGAGCTCATGCGTAAAAAGTATTGCTCTCGCGCTGAGATCCAGAGGTTGGAAACTGAGTTTTGGCATTTGAAGATGGAAGGTCCGAAAATCGCAGAGTATGTTCAAAGGTTTCACGACCTGTCACATGTGGTACCTTATATGGTCACACCAGAATTCAAGTAGATTGAGCGCTTCATTTGGGGTTTAGCTCCTCAAATCATAAGTATGGTGACCTCTTCCAAGCCTGCAACTATCACTGAGGCGATTGATCTGAGTGTAGCTCTTACTGAGGAGGCTATCCGCCTAAACAAGTTTTCTGATGTTGAGCCAAAGAAGAAGGAGACTCACGTCGAGTCGTCCGGGGGTAACAAAAGAAAATTCTTGAACTTCAAACAAGGCACAAGCGGTGATGGCAGGAAAGGAGAACCAAGCGCACCAGTCCAAGCTACAACTGGTACTGGAAGGAAAGGAAAGGGGTATATGGGTACACAACCCAAGTGCAACACCTGCCAGCATCACCACTCAGGCCGGTGTGGTTTAAAAGTGTGTGAAGCTTGTGGAAAGACTGGTCACTCGAAGGATTCTTGTTGGGCTATGGCTGGCCGGGGAGGCCAAGGAGGATTTGGGAATAGAAACAATAACCGGGGTGGATATGGAAATCGCCCACAGGGAAACAATGGAGGAAATGGGAATCGAGGCAACAATGTGAATCAAGCTGGTAATGCGAACCGAAACAACAACAACCAAGCTGGAAATGGTGGAGGAAATGGGCAAAGACCAGGTTGTTTTAACTGTGGTGACATTGGGCACTATAAGAGGAACTGCCCAGAATTGAACCAAGCACGGGGAAGGGTTTTCAATATCGAAGCGAGGGAAGCGCGCCAGGATCCCAATGTTGTTACTGGTACGTTCCCTATAAACCAACGCTCTGCATCCGTTTTATTTGATACTGGTGCCGATTATAGCTTCGTATCGTTAGAGTTTAAGAATATGATTGGATTAGCCGCTAGTAAACTAGGTATTCCTTACTCAATTGAATTGGCTAATGGAAAGTTAGTAGAAGCCAATGAAGTGGTCAGAGGTTGTGTAATCGAGTTGGGAGAGCGTGAGTTTACTTTGGATCTACTACCAGTCCAGCTGGGGAGCTTCGACGTGGTAGTAGGAATGGATTGGTTATCAAGCAACAAGGCTGAGATTGTTTATCACGAAAAGGTCGTTCGTATCCCAACCGAAGATGGAGAAACAATTGTGGTTCATGGGGAGAAGCGGGATACGCCTTTAAGAATTATCAGTTGCCTGAAAGCTCGTAAGTGTTTACAAAAGGGATGTGCTGCCTTCCTGGCACACATCGTGAATAAGAAAGCTGCTGAGCCGAAAATCGAAGACATCCCTATCATGAGGGAATATCCTTAAGTCTTTCCAGAGGACTTGCCAGGATTGCCACCCCAAAGGCAAGTGGAATTTCACATTGACTTAGTTCCAGGCGCCGCGCCTGTAGCTAGGGCACCTTATAGACTTGCACCGTCAGAGATGCAGGAGTTGTCGACACAACTCCAGGAGTTACTTGACAAAGGATTCATCCGACCAACCTTCTCACCTTGGGGAGCTCCAGTTTTATTTGTCAAAAAGAAAGACGGTAGTTTTCGTATGTGTATTGACTACCGGGAGTTGAATAAGCTGACGATCAAGAATAGATACCCTCTGCCAAGAATCGATGATTTATTCGATCAACTCCAAGGTTCAAGCTTTTATTCAAAGATCGATCTTTGATCTGGATACCATCAGCTAAGGATACAAGAGGAGAGTATCCCAAAAACAGCCTTCAGAACTCGTTATGGACATTACGAGTTCCTAGTTATTCCGTTTGGGTTGACAAACGCGCCTGCTGTTTTTATGGACCTAATGAACCGAGTCTGCAAGCCGTATCTCGATAAGTTCATGATTGTATTCATCGACGATATTTTGATTTATTCAAAGACAAAGGCTGAACACGAACAGCACTTAAGAGCTATTTTGGAGTTGCTGAAAAAGGAACAGTTGTATGCCAAATTCTCGAAGTGCGAGTTTTGGCTACATGAAGTCCAATTCCTTGGACATGTAGTGAATGGGGATGGAATCCATGTTGATCCCACAAAGATCGAGGCGATAAAGAGCTGGGAGACTCCAAAGACGCCGACCGAGATTCGCCAGTTCTTAGGTTTGGCTGGCTATTATCGAAGATTCATTGAGGATTTTTCTAAAATCGCTCAACCCCTTACCGCGCTCACACAGAAGGATAAGAAGTTTGATTGGGGAATCAAACAGGAGGAAGCATTCCAGTTACTGAAAGACAAGCTCTGCAAGGCGCCAATCTTAGCACTACCAGAGGGTACTGATGATTTCGTGGTATACTGTGACGCCTCACGTCAAGGATTGGGTTGCGTGTTGATGCAACGCCAGAAGGTCATAGCTTACGCGTCACGTCAGATGAAAGTGCATGAAAAGAACTATACCACGCATGATTTGGAACTAGGCGCAATGATATTTGCCTTAAAGTTCTGGAGACACTACCTATATGGTACGAAATGTACAATCTTCACAGATCATAAGATCCTACAACACATATTCGACCAGAAAGAGCTGAATATGAGACAAAGACGTTGGGTCGAATTGTTGAACGATTACGACTGCTAGATAAAGTACCATCCAGGGAAGGCGAATGTAGTCGCCGATGCCCTAAGTCGTAAAGAAATGATCAAGCCCATAAGGGTTAGGGCTTTGGAGATGATTATCCAGACAGATCTTTCCCTGCGCATTCGTGCCGCGCAGAAAGAAGCTCTTAAGGAAAGAAACCTTGAAGAAGAATATCTCCATGGGATGGAGAAGCAATTAGTACCAAACGAGGAAGGAACGTTATGTTTTATGAAAAGGATTTGGGTTCCTCTGTTTGGTGGTTTAAGGAAGGTTATTTTTGATGAAGCTCACAGGTCACGGTACTCTATTCATCCCGGGGCGTATAAAATGTACCAAGATCTTAAGGATTATTATTGGTGGCCCAGGATGAAGGGCGACGTTGCTGTTTGTGTTAGCAAGTGCTTAACGTGCGCCAAGGTAAAAGCTGAATACTAGAAGCCTTCGGGACTTCTGCAACAACCTGAAATTCCCAAGTGGAAATGGGAACAGATTTCAATGGATTTTATAACGAAGTTGCCAAGGACGCCCAGGGGTCATGATACTATTTGGGTGATAGTTGACCGCCTAACAAAGTTCGCGCACTTCTTGCCAATCAAAGAGAAGGACAATACGAGTAAACTTGCGGAAATATACATGCGAGAAATCGTTGCACGTCATGGAGTGCCTCTCTCGATCATCTCTGATAGGGATGGGAGATTTGTATCAAGGATTTGGCAATCCTTCCAAGAAACTTTTGGCTCGCAATTGAACCTAAGTATTGCATTTCATCCGCAAACTGATGGCCAAAGTGAAAGAACTATTCAGACATTGGAGGATATGCTGAGAGCATGTGTAATGGATCTTGGTGGTAGCTGGGATAAGCATTTACCATTGGCCGAATTCTCATACAACAACAGCTACCACACCAGTATTGGAGCCACGCCATTTGAAGCTCTTTACGGACGCAAGTGTCGATCACCCCTATGCTGGGCTGACGCAGGTGATAGGCAGCTTGTTGGTCCCGAAATCGTCCAAGAGACGACAGACAAAATTGCGCAGATTCGAAAACGCATCAAAGCGGCTCGCGACAGACAGAAAGCCTATGCAGATCCAAACCGGAAACATTTGGAATTCCAAGTTGGAGATATGGTTGTATTGAAAGTTTCACCCTGGAAGGGTGTGGCACGCTTCGGAAAGCGTGGGAAGTTGAATCCGCATTACATTGGCCCTTTCAGAATTCTGCAAAGGATTGGGCTTGTAGCCTACAAGTTGGACCTACCTGCGGAACTCCATGGTGTTCACGATACATTCCATGTATCAAATTTGAGAAAGAGTCCAACACAAGAAACAGTGATCATTCCCGCTGACAAAGTTCATATCGACGACACGACACGCTCCACTTCACTGAAGAACCTGTTGAGGTCACGGATTGGAAAGTTAACAAAACTCGCAGGAGCAGTGTCAAACTCGTCAAAGTTCATTGGAATGCTAGGCATGGACCTGAATTCACGTGGGAACGTGAGGACCGTATGAAGGAGAAGTACCCCCATTTGTTTCCTAAGACCCCTGCAAATAGAAGCAGAACTTAAATTTCGGGACGAAATTTATTTAACGGGGGCAGAATGTGACAACCCTCACCAAACTAGGTATCCGTACGAATTAATTAATATTTAATTACTGCTTAATTACTGTGCTTGCTTACAACTGTGATTAAACTGCTTACTAATTTATGATACATACATACTCATGCATCACATTTTATACTATCACTCTATTATTTATACACAACCGTCAGTGACAACCTTGATGCACAAAAGCACAGTGAGCACACTATACGGGATACCCAGTAAACATGCTGACATACCCAGCATCAGACAGTTACTGTCTCTAAGGCCAGTATGAGCTGGGAATAGTTTACTACACTAGTAGGGACTGTAGGGAGGTGAGGATTGTAGAACTGCGTCACTAGGTGATAATTATAGTGACCGGATGTGCCTAAAACGTACTTCGAACACAAAATTCTGCACTTTAAATATAAAAATTCAGCTTTTAAGCTAACTAGTAAAAGTGCAAAAACATGAGAAAAAAATATTACTAAACACTTTCCAAAGTTTCGGGAATAAATTGTGTCACTAAAAGAAATAATGACACTTTATATACTTAGTTAGCGCTTTAACGGAGTAATATCCAACCGTACAACCGGACTTAACCCGGGACATAAAAATATTGTCAATGACACTATTTTCCTTTTCTGAGCCAGTTAGGGTCCCCAAATACCCTAACACCCGTTACAAAACACTACACACTAATAACTAGTTTTAACCTCTAAATAAACTAACTAACCTTCTAACTAGTTAGTTGGAAATCAAACTAAATGTTTCCCCCATAAACGATCGGTTCAATGTTGGGGACACCACCACACTTTTTTTTTAATATTATATTGATTCTTGTCTCATATCTAATATACATAATATCCTTTGGATAATTAGATGGATGGATTATTTAATCACATGCTAGATCTCTTACTTCAAACACTTCAAAAAAATTCCACTCTTTTCTTTCCCCTTGATACTCTCGGCCGAGAGCCTGCACATCCATCCATCCATTTTCGATTTTTTTCTCTCTTGTTATTTTACATACATTCGAGTGTGGAGGATCACACATAAGGAAGCTCGGTGCACTCGGGAACACAAGGACCTCTTCACATCGCTATTAACTGCCTTTTTTTTCGTCTAGTTTCTTCCCTAGCCTCGAGCTAGTAGTAAGTAACTCTAAACGCCTTCTTGATCTATTCTAAAGTGGTTAATAAGAGTTTTGTCGGTTAAAATTCATGATCATGTAAGAACAAAATTAAAAGTCTACTAAAGAAGATGAACAAGGTGGTTAATGGATGAATATTGGTGTAAAACTTATAAAACTAGTTTTGTTATGATTATTTAGTGTTGTTTTATGCTAGTAATAGTTCGGATCGTCGTCTAACCCGGCTAAGTCATGTTCATGGAACATGACCTAGTGTATGTTAAAGTGTGAAAAGTGGTTAGATGAAGAACACTGCTGCTTAACCATGAACTTGTGTAAAAGAGATTCTTTTTTATAAAATAGAGTTCTAAACTAGTGGATCTAAAGATCTACAAGTGGTATTTTCAAAGGACCAAGTGTCAAATGAAATCATATTTTGAAAGCCGGATCTTTCCCTAAACAAAAGTGATTTTTGTGAACACACAAGCGTGTGGACACTTGTGTAACCAAAAGTTTTAAACAAGAATTATTTTTTGTAATTTTTGACAAAAGTTGTAAAAATGTATCTTCTTTAAAAACAAGGTTCTCAAAGAAAACAAGTTTATTTATAAAAGATCTACTAAAAATATGGGGAAAGTTACTACATATTTTACACAAACCACAAGTTCATGTGTTTTGCGATTTATATCTATTTTGACTATTTTGATAATGAAACTTTGTTGATTGATGTTGGGAACATTGTTGAATTGAAATTTTAAAAGAAAATGATACGCTAGAAAGCGTGGCCACCTCTAGTTACAGGGGAAACTCTGGCGAAATTTTTCCAAAAATCTAACACTTGGAAATATTTTTATCACGAGTGTTACGAATATATTTTCAACTTGTTTTTCCGAATTACCTTTCGCCACAATTTTTATTACAAAACAACCAAGTGTCGGAGGTGGAATTTTTATAAATAAAACTTGCTAAAATATATATTTAGAATATATATTTTCATAACAACACTTGTGTAAATTTTTGTGATTATTTTGTGAACTACGGTAAAAATAATATTTCTAAATATTAACGGCTCCAAAATAATAACGAACGCCTTCACAATAAATATTTAAGATACACCGGTATTATTTATACCACCCGAACCTTACAACGTAACTTATGTATTTTCAGAAAATACTCATAAGTGTGTATTTTGACAAGGATATTATTTTGGAAAATTATATGGAATAAAATATAATATTTTTGGGAAAAATATTTATATTTTGGAAGTAAAGTATTTTTGGACAAATGAAATAAAATATATTACATTAAGTGAGACTTAATAATATATTTCGAAGTTATACGAACGCACATGTATTAAATCCCCCATCCTTGGGAAGGAATATATTTACAAAATAATTACGAAATGTAATCACGAAATAGTTGCCTAACTATTTCCCAAAGATATTAAACCTTAAGCTAAGGCACGGCCGTCCGTCTAATAGAAGTTAGTACGTGTAGGTCGTCGCACAGCAGGTTGACTGGGTGATACTTTTTAGAGACGCACTTCGGTGAGTTCATGTCCCCCTTTTCTCTTAACTGTTTTCAGTTTTTAAACTGCGGGGGTGAAATACATGTTACTATGATTACGAGTACTTTTTACATGGTATGGTTAGCGTAAGGAGGGTTACTACTTAGATCATGTGAGTGGGTAGGCGCAACTTGAGGCCATTAATCCTCATTGTAGGACCGAGGGACTGTAGCGGTAGATCTATCTGGGTGTAGCGAGCCCAGCCCCAGGCCCAGCAGAACGGACCTCGGGGTGACTTTGTGCCCAACGCAAAATCCGCTAGGTTTGAGTCTTCCTACTTGCACTTCACACATATCAATGGCCTTGCAAACCATTGGTGATCTCTTTTTCCTTATTTGCTACATACCAGGGTTTTTATACTTACAAAGGTTTTACTTACTCACTTACACATGAACTCGCTCAACATTATGTTGATTTTTCCAACTTACATGTATTTCAGGGAACTAAGGATCTGGCACGGTATGCTACGTTTTCACGCTGCGTAGAGTTATGGGATCATCCGAGTTTAGTGGTTGTGGCTTTTACCTGGACGAGTCACAGTTCTTAAACTACGTCTATCTTAAGTTTGTGGTTGTCTTTCAAACAATGTTTTTATGTTATTAGGTTGTAATTTCCGTTGCATGTGTCAACGCCTTAAGACAATGTTGGGGTATTTTACTTTTCAGACTTAAATCAATGGATGATCTGCATGGTTTTATTTTCATATAGCTTTGTTATGATTAAGCTATGGTATTAAGAAGTCACACCAAATAAACCCACGCTTTCGCAAAAGCCAGGGTGTGACACCTTATGACAAAGTTTTATATCATTTTTACACTTCTAATATTCATATTTTAGTGTTTAGAATCTGATCAAAATAATTTTTATCAAATCATATCTAAATAATCATTTTATGATCATTCATTCACATGCATGCTTAAGTACAAGCATCTAATGCACTCATACAACATCCATATCATTTTATATGCGCTAAAATATATATCCAACATATGTTTACGTCATGTTCAAGTATTCAAGAACAATCATATTCTACACAAGAATATCATTCAAATCATTTATCATAAGTACAAGACATGCACATTCTTACACATCTAAGACTTTTAACATCAAAAATTCATATGCATGCATACCTACACATACTTACACGACCATATACATATACATATGATTCAAAAAAATCACTTTTCACTTAAACTCATTTTAAACCAAAAAGCTTCCATATCACAACCTTTAAAACGTGCATGTAATCTAACATTCAAGTAACATGTTAATCAAGAATCACTCAATCAAAAATCAAAACATAATCACCTACACACACACCCACACTCACGGCCTCACACACATACACATACACACCCATTTCCATTTTGTACAAAAACCGATTTGTTTAAGAATTCAAGTTTGTGAATCATTCTAAGATTCAAGAGAAACCTTTCACTATTATTTTCAACACTAAGAATCAAGAACACTTTTGAAAAGAATAGTTTTATACCCTCAAAATTCAAGTGGGTTTTGACATGATTTTTGATGTTTGAAAGCTTGTTTCACCAAGAAAACACCTTTGGGTCATCAAAATAACTTTGGAAGCACCTTGGATTTAAGTTGATTTCTTACAAGATCATCAAATCTCGAAATTTTGGAGGTGTAGAAGTGGTTCTCGGCTGAATTGTAGAGAGAGGAAGGGTATTTTGATTTTGAAAATGAGTTTTCTTGGTTTTGTAATACGTAGGAGGTTGCACCCAACATAATCATCACTCCACCTCACAAATTGACCAATAGATGCATGCAAGAGGAGAGAGGGAGAGGACTTTCTTTGGCTGCCATCTTGCAACTCTCACACAAACAATACACGCATACATACACTCATATATATATATATATATATATATATATATGTAATATAGTGTAAAAATAGGTATTTTACTAGATACCGGGTATTTTATCTATCATTTTAATCCTATTTTTGTGATTTTTAAATTATTTTTGACACTCTATAAAAATAAACTCACCAAAATATTATTGAACAATATTTTGTTTGCCTGGACTGGCGACGTTGTCTGTATTTAGCAGTACGCGCGCTGTGCTGCGCGGTATGCACTTAAAATCGTTAAAAAAATAGGGATTTATGCGTTTTTATTTATTTTTATCATTCTAAAGTACTAAAATCATCAAATTATTTTTAAAATGATTATCAGTTGCTTTGACAGGCTGTGTTGACAGCATTTTGTCGGTACACGATCTGCATCGCCCAGTACGCGCTTAAACTCGAAAAATAGAGTTTCCTAGCGTTTTAAATTATTTTTCCACACGGATATGATTTAAATAATTATTCTAATCATATCAAACTTTTTTTAGGATTTTAACACTGATCGGGTGGTCACCGATGTTCGTTTCACATTTTAACCGTTGCGCGATAAGTGTTTATTTTACCGTTGCCAACATAATTTTTATCAAAGTTTAAATTTACCAACTCATTAAATTTCAAATATAAACATCATAATCAGTCAAATATGGCCCTATTACCTATTTACAACATGTGCTACAATTGTACGGTACGGCCTGAAAAGTCGGGTGTCACATGTCAGAAATAGAAAGCCCTTCAAACAAGATTTCAGGGGTTACCTATATATTCGAGAGATGTTCCCCACGTGATAAGTAAGTATTTGATATTTAGGTTTATATCTCGATAACAATCTACTAAGCGTGTAAAAACCTACTGGCATATCATCAGTGAGACCGTTTATCACATTTGATTTTTCGATGTTTTTGTATTTTTTATTTTATCATGTTTTTGGATTTTTTAAATTTTCAAAATTTTAATTTTTTACTCCCTCTAAAATCAAAAATATGTTTCAATTTTTGATTTTCCGAGAAAATTTGAAAGTAAAAGCAATAAACTGTACAAATAAAATGACAAACTGATGTGAATTGCTTCAATTCTCCATTCTCTTGGCTTAAACAATCAGAACTCCCCCTGACAACAAACTATTTTCCCATTATGATTTCAAAACACTTAAGTTTGTTTTAATCAAAATGGTTTTTCCGGAAAATTAGTTTTGTTGATTTTACACATCATGGGGATTCATTCATCACTTTGTTCTTTCAACCACTTTGTAAAAACTATCACTTGTAGGTTTTTCACAAAAAAAACATTTTTCAAGAATGATGCCGATTCATGCTCCACGATTACCAACTTGGGAGCTCTGGCAAGTCAGGATTTTACTTTTTAAAGAATTTCACCCATGCCTGATCAATCATGGGTGAACTATCATCATTTGGTTTAACAACTTTCGATTCATAAAATTCTTTCACTCTTTTCACCCTCCCATCAGCCATCTTACCAAAAATATGTAGCACTTTACCATTAAATGCTTTTTCAGCATCAAATTCTTTCTTGTCAGAGAAGAATTGATCTGAAATCTCAATCTTACCAATTTTTGATTTCAAGTTTTCGTTTGACAATGGTAGAAAATTTTCATCATCCATTATAGGAACGGAATTCTCATAATTTCGCACAACATGTGGTTCCTCTGAATTTGACGAATCAGATTCATTGCCAGAAACAACCTCTGATTTCCTAACAATCCATTTATGTTTGTTTAAATTGGCTCTTCTTTTGTAAAAATGTTTCGAACTTTCACCAACTTCGAAAGTCGAATTTTTGAACTCCTTAAATTTCTCTGTTGGTTGTTCCTTTTTATCAACACATTTTTCTTTCAATTTAGAGTTAGAAGAAACTCCCTGTTTTGTGTTGGTGAGCTTTGGGAAATTCCAAACAATATGTCCAACCTCTTGGCATCTGAAACAGGTTCTTCTTTTAACTCTCTATTCAGATTCCTTCAACATATTCTTTTGCTTTTTGGCGAGAAACTCCTTGTTTGACTGTTCCAAAAAGGTTTCTCCTTCTCCTCTTCAGAACTTGCTCCTGAAACAAATTTAGTTTTTGGTTTAACTTCTTTATAATTTTTATGATTTTCTGGTGGAATAAAATCTAAACCTTTCTTTTTGAAATTACTGTTATGATTTGGTTTCTTTCGATAACCCAAACCAGAACTGTAACCCTTTTTCTTGTTCAGTCTTTGTTGAATTCTTGAAGTGTATTTTTTAGGTTTTTCGGTTAGATTTACATCTTTTATTTCAGAAATATTAATTTCTGTTAATTTGAAAACCTTGTTAATCATTTCAGTTTTAACACCTCTTATTGGAAATTCTTCACCAGAATATAATTTGTCGGAGTCATTCAAAGTATATGCTACTTTGAATGTTTCATCATTCAAATTATTTTGTGACATCAGAAAATCTTTATTGTAAACCCTTTTGACCGGTGAACTCGAACTTCTGTCTGATGAACTCGAATTTTCAGATTTAGACTCTGACTTTGACTCTTCATCTTTATCTAACACCTGATGAACCACTTTCTTAATTAACTCGGACTCATGATCAGTGTTAGACGTTGTGAAGGTGACATCAATATCGTCTGGTAATCCATCGATAGACTCGGATTTCAGATTCAGATTGAGTGCTTCAGCCACCTTTTCAAAGTGTCGGGGGGTATAGCCATCCCACATTGGATTTGGTACTCTGTTATAATTCAAACCAGTTTTCTTACCAGAATTTTCTTCATCTTCTGCATACTTATAAGCTGCAATAGTAGGATAGATGCGATCAATAACATATTCTGAACTTTGATAACTTAGAAGTAAAGTATTCACTCTTTCTGTTTCAATCATCATCGCTGTCAATTCTTGTTTCGGCCCTGCAAAAATCTCCATGTATTTGTTAATTGCAGTTTGCTTTTGAAGAACTGTTGCTTTCAGAAGATTCTTCATCTGGATATCCTCATCACTAGCTCCTTTGTACAAGTTCACTTTGCTGCTTAGGAGATCATATGATTCCTTTATGCTTCTCACATTGTGTAGCAAGTTTTCTTTGAGCTTCTCTAATTCAGCATATTTTGTATCCTTTTCAGCACAATTTTTGCAAGGTACTAAACACTTTGCACAAGGTTTTTCAACCTCTACAATCTTTTCAACTTCAACAATTTTTTCAACTTCGACAATTTTTTCAACTATTTTCTCCACCACCTTTTCAATCACAATCGGTTCTTTCTCAACTTCTATCTTCACTTCACTCTCTTCAACCTCGACCTTCTCTGTCGATTTTTCTTCAACTTTTGCCTTATCAGCTTCTATCTTAACTTCAGTCTTTTCTTCAGCAACCCTTCTTGCTTCCATTTCTCTCTTTAGTCTAGCAGCCCTTTTCTCTTTCAATATCTCTATTTTATCTGCAAAAAACAAATCAAAACTATAAGGATCCAATTGTTTTCTAGCTTTATTAATATATTCTTCCTCATCATCAGTGTCTTCATCACTTCATGAAGATTTAAAAATCGGTTGTCTTCTAGGACTGTTCTTAGATTTAATTGATTCTTCTTCCGGGGTTGAATCTTCAAATATTCGAGCAACAAATGCTTTAGAAACTGAAGGTCTAGAAGGATCATAATCATCCTAATTGAAATCTTTCGGAATCCTTTCATCTTCTTGATCTACCAGACCAAAACAAGCTTTACCCTTTGATTCTTCAATCGGAATAGTACGTGAGTGTGAAGATTGTTGTTGATATGGTTGTTGAGCAACCTGATGATAAATTGCTTTTCTATGATAATCGTTGTTTCCGAAAGGATCTTGTCTTCCGGTTGCTTCTCTGTTTGTACACTCTCGTTTAAAATGCCCTTTTTCTCGGCAACGAAAACAAGTAACCTTTGATTTGTCAAAACCTAGCTGAGATGTTGCAGCTTCATGAAGATCATCTCTTCCGGTGATCTGTTTGAATTTTTCTGCTCTTCTCAAAACGCTAGCTAAACACCACTTGATGTCCATCAACTCAAGTTCTTCAGAATTAATCTGATCATAATCCTCTTTAGTAAGCATCGGATTTCCGATTCGTCCAACAACTAAGCTTTCATACGACTCTAACACAGTGACAAGAGATGCCATGTGTTGCTTCGCAATATCTGGAGAAAAATTTTGACCATTTTGAATATGTAATGCAACATTGCATTGCAATACTTGACCGGTAAAATTTTTTGAACTTTGTTGTTGAGAACTCGGTGTCGAGAAATTTGGTTCAAAACTTGTATAAGACGAAGAATATCCACTGCTCTGATTTGTATTGCTTGTATTTGTTCCGGAACAATTTTCAGCACTGAACGCAGTTTGAATCTTCGGACTAGGAGTAGTCTCAATCTTGTTTTCTCTGTAGTACAGACTAACATCCTGTTGAACACCCGGACTTCTCATTGTAGCAGTTTTTCGAATTGATAGTTCATGTTCTTCCAACTTCTGGATAAACCTACTCAAATTCATATCTTCAAATTGTCGGTTATGCTTTAAAATCAACAGATATGTTCCCCATTCATTCTGTGGTAACGCATCGGCTAGCTTATCAACCCATTCTTCATCTTCTTTCTTGATGTCAAATCTTTTCATCTCCATGACTAGATGACAATATCTCTCAATAATCTTCCTAGTCGTCTCACCTTCAAAAGCTGTAAACATATCAAACGATTTCTTTAGTAATGCTCATTTATTTTTTATCATATCGGCACTACCCTTAAACTTTTTAATCAACGCTCTCCAAATTGATCTAGCAGTTCCCTCATGTTGAAGCAAAACAAAAATATCTTCTTTTACTACTTGTTGAAGAATGCTAATCATCATTTTTTCACTGGTGTATCTTAATTTTT
This sequence comes from Helianthus tuberosus, assembly GCA_030545235.1. NCBI lineage: Eukaryota > Viridiplantae > Streptophyta > Magnoliopsida > Asterales > Asteraceae > Helianthus > Helianthus tuberosus. The sequence continues at coordinate 103,353,646 of CM060424.1, read as the reverse complement.
CATCCGGTAAAAATTGACTTAATTTTTTTCGTTTCGAAGTTCATCTTTCGGTAAAGTATAATCTTTCTCTAAAGACACCCATGCATCAAACTTGTTTGGTTGTACCCAGTTTTCAAAACGGTCTTGCCACCCTTTAAAATCCTCAATATACATAAGCTTTGGAGGTTTTTGGAAAGTTCCCGTTTCATTCTCAATACCAACAGTTTCGGCAACGGCAACTAGAGCAGCCGGAGCAGTAGCAAACGCTTTGTAAAATTCGTTTTCCATGTTTCGGTATCAAAAGTTCACAAAATATTGTTTTCAAACAGTCTGGAATGTCACGCGAGCTAGAAATCCTCAAACCAAACAAACTGAAATCACTCCAAACGAGCTGGAGTTATAAACGAGCTGATATTTCAAATCCGTATGAACTTGTGCAGTCTGGTTGCACAAATTTCAAACGACATGAGAGTTATAACTCACTCCGTACGACCTGGAGTGAATTCCAAACGATCTGATAACTCTAAGTCTTTGACTGATTAAACCGTGCGATATAGAGTTTTGACTGATCAAACTGTGCGATCTAGAGTTTTGACTGATCAAACCGTGCGACCTGAAGTTTTGACTGATCAAACCGTGCGACCTGACCTGACGTGATTTCAAATGGTCTGAAGGTATTTTCGAACGATCTGAGCTATATTCACACGATCTGGAGATGTTTCGAACGATCTGAAGGATTTTTCACACGATTTGGAAAGAGATTCACTCCGTTTGAAACTTCTAAGTCCGAAAATTCATCATTTTGTTAATTTTTATCAAGTTTTAGGTTGAATTTGGTTTTGATTTTTTCACGGATTGTTCAAAATGATGTTTTACGAGTTATAACACGAAATCAGGTCATTTTAACCGTGGAATCTCGGTAAATTTGATGAAAAAGTGTAGAAAAATGAGTAGAAATCAGTTTTATCCGTGAAAACAAGCTGAAATGGTAAGAACTCTTCCTCCTGAGCTCTGATACCACTTGCAGGATCGGGATTCGACCAAACGAGTCGTTCAGAAGAGTTCTCGATCAATACGAAAGGCGGAATCAGACGTATTGATGTTATAGCAGCTAGATTTGCACGTAGAATCACTTTAACTGTCGATTGTATTGATTTGAAACTGATTACAGATCATTCGACACTTCGGCGGCACTTCGTCTCCGGAATCACAAAGTTACAAATGAAGACCTGGACTCACCTATTTATAGGAATACCAGACCTCACGAACCAGTCTCACCAGCCCGTGCGACCTGGTCAGACCGTACGAGCTGGATTAGCCAGCTCGTGCGACCTGGACAATATCCTCTAACCTCCTATGTTCTAGTCTACCGAGCTCCGGTCTATCCAATCTAGTTACACGACTCAATACAAGACGAAGTCAACAGACATATGCACTAACAACAATTACATGTATTCTTTTTTGTAAAACGATGTTAATGATATTGAAACAATTTAGTACCAGTAGTTGTGAGCAATTTGTAACTTGACTCCCCGATATTTCCACCGTGTGTTGTTGTATTACGCGATTAGGGTGTTACAGATTGGTATCAGAGCACTGGTTATAGGGAATTAGGTTATTAGCATGCCTTAAACCTAGTCTATAACCTTCCTAGGACCCAAACGTGAGTAGACTTAGGAACTCTTTCCTAATCCTCATCCTTATTCGTGCCACAACTGCTCTATGATTTACGAATCATCTAACCTTAGATGATTTATCCTGAACCTTAGGCTTCATGCCTTAGGGTATCCCTTAAAATGTTTTCTCAAAACATTTTCATTGAAATATTTTTCAAAATGTTTTCTTAAATGTTTTTATCAAAATATTTCGCAAACATGTTTTATCTCAAACGATTTGTATCAAAAGATTTCTCAAATGTTTTTCTCAAACGTTTTTCATCGAAATCTTGGGTTTTAATAATGTGAACACATGCAATCTGGAATGGTGGATGCCTGTACCCTGAGTTTTCTGTCTAAGGCTAGAGTGTTCGTACAAATCCGCATTATCAGACCAGTCACTCTTACCTGGGAACTCTTAGGGTGAGTGTCCACTTATAGGCTAAAGCATGTCTTCGTGAAGCATTATAAAGACCTATCCATCTTGACCCTACCAAATGATTTCTAAACGATCTTTGTAACCCTACTCATTCATATTACCCTCGGTAATATGTTTGCTCTTCACGACAATCGAAACAACTTTCCTTTCCGAGTACTATTTCATCATATTACCTTCGGTGATATGTTTGATTCAATACAGTTGAAATGAATCTCATTTCATTTCACGACACTACGAGATCCTATTTCATTTTTCAAAACACTACCCTTGTCTTTCAAAATTTCAAATTCTTACCATTTGGTTGAGAATTTCAAAATTTCAAACACAAAGTTTCTTTGTTTTAAAAATTTTAATTCAAAACATTTTTGTTTTAAAAACAATAAATTTTTAACAGGTAAAGAATTTTATAATAGAAACCATTAACTCGGTTTGTATTCTTTCATCCAAAAAATATTACAAAAGTCTAAGTACTCGACTCCACTTGGTTCTCCTATTCCAACCGTGCCATAATTTCTGAAAAGTAACCTGAGAAAAAACATGCTAAAAATCAATATAAAGTTGAGCGAGTTTATAGTTTGTTTGTAAAAGATTTGAAATAAATCTTTTTGAAAAACCAGTTTTTGAAACATTGTTGCGAAAACGAATTCAAAATCATTTTCTTTGGCATGTTATATGGAAACTTTGTATTCATATAACTTCGTATTTGTAACGCATTATGTTCGTAAAACCATGTATTTGTAAACTCTTGTGTTTGTAAAATTTGTGTAATTGTCAATGCCCACCCTGACTTTGACATCATGCCTGCATAATCCTTTGCTTTGAATTTGTATAAAACATGGTATGTAATTTGTAAAGACGTATCTGAAACTGAGTTCTGTAAATGTAAGGAATACGAGATCGCTAATGGTTCGCGAGGCCACTAACATATGTAATGACATAGGAAGCATCCAAACCATAGGCATTTTTACTTGTCGATTCACGACTAGAGACACAAAAGCACTTCTTGGTAAAAGAGTGGCCAAGAGTGTGGTTGCCTGAAACCCATTAGATCTAACCTTTTGTTCCGCGGTCTTGGTATGTAATTGATTAATGGTGCTTATGTTACCCTATTCGTGACATGATCTATTGTGTCATTCCTTAGTTTAACATACCCTTTTGTACTTGTATTTTCCCGTGGTTTAGAAAACTAGAATACATGTGTATGCACATTTCAAAAAAGTACGCATGTTTGAAAAACCGGTATAGAACATAAGCTTTTCGTAAACCATTTGTGTTTATTAAAATTTCACAACCATTTGTGACGGTTAAATCTTGTTTGTGGAACAGTTTAGAAATACGTAGTTTATGTTTATCGAAAATCTTGTATGCTTTGCAAAAAGTGCATGTCTTTCCACCCCGAAAACATTTATAAAAATGTAAAACCGTAAAAAGGTAGGGTTATGAACTCACCTGGATTTCCATGTGCAAAGCTAGCTGAATACGACTCCGTGATGTCGTTTCCAAGACGTGACTCGCTAGCGTGCATTCTACAATATTCCTAACACGGAATATCTTATAAGTTTCTAAATAAAAGCGGTAACTAAACTATGTGTCACTGAGCTCTACAGAATTGTTAGCCGGACGATTCGACTGTAAGTTATGAACTTAATGAAAATGAGTAAGTTGTATTTAGTTCGCTTATTGTCGGTAATTATTAAGTCTTGGAAGACTTAGTTCTCGAGAGATTATTAAAATATATAAATATTTATCTAAGAATATATAAATATAGCGATAAGATCACTTCGTCGTCCTGAGAAGTTGTATGTGTATGTAAGAATATTCGTATGGAAATAATATATAACAAACACGTGTTGTGTATCGCGTCTCAAATGATAAGTATCAAAATATAAGTATTTGTCGTTTAGGCGTTTGAAATAAATATAAAAAGTTATATCTATTTTATCGAAGAATCAGCGAGTCATTCGATGTTTGAAATAAATATATGAACTATATTTATGTTATAAAATGGTAGGTGTTGTTTGATATCCGAAATAAATATATAAACTATATTTATTTTTATAAAAGAAGTCGTGTTGTTTGTTAACGGAAATAAATATATAACTATATTTATTTTTATAAAACGAATTCGTAGTTTGATATTTGAAATAAATATATAAATTATTTTTATTTTTATAAAAGAATTGTCGAGATTTCAAAATTTTAGAATAAATATAAGAACTATATTTATTGTCGTAAATAATGTTCCGAATCGTAGTTTTTGTAAGTTGTAAAGTGTCGTCGAGAGTAACTATATACCTGTATTTGTTTTTATAAAAGATTATTTGAATCCGATAGTTTTATTTTTTGATAAAACGTGTTGTGTTTTCGGATTTTCTCGAAAAACGGGCAGAGTTTCCTCTGTTTTTGGACGCCCCCGACAACAGAAGTTGTCGTTATTTTTCAAAATTCAACTCAATTATCAATATCAAATCAACAATTATTCAATCTAAATATATCACTCTCGCCAAATATGTTAAAATTTAAACTGTAATCTAGTCGATCGGTTTGAGCTCGTTCACGAAAATATAAAACTATTTTAAAATATCATAACAAAATCACATCTTTAAACCATTACCATACGAATGACGAAATAAACGTTCCGTTAACCAAATCCTCATGTCGAACGCTAACTCAGTTGATCGAGTTGACCAGGTCAACTGAGTTGACCCGCTGAGTTTGACCGAGTCAACTCGGGTTGACCGAGTTGAGTTGACCCGTAAGCTGAGTTGAACCATTTGGTCCTGAAGAACCCGAACCGAGTCCCGTTGACTGTCTTTGACCCAGAACCCGAACTGAGTTAACTCGGTTTAACCGAGTTGACTCGAACCAAAAACCCAAACCGTAGACTGCATCTGAACTGAGCTGAAGTGTGACTAGTTTTGACCAAACCCGTCGAGCTAAAACCCGATCCACAACTGAATCAAACGACATCTGACCAGCACATGAATCTGAATTGAACTCGAACCTGATACGCGGCTGAACCAAGACTCGAACCTGGTAGTCACCCTCGTTACCGTCGACGTCGGCCGGCCACAGTGCCGTCGGTGAACCTTGACCGTCAACCACCATAACCACAATTTCCCGAACCGCCACGAAGTTGAACCACCCAAAGCGAATCTGAACACTCAAATCTGACCGAAGAAACTCGACGGACCGAAACAAGAACCGCCGGACCGAGGCAAGGACCGCCGGACCGAGGCAAGGACCGCCGGACCGAGTCGCCAATCGCCGCCGTCGCTCACCACCACCACCACCGGTTCTCTATCTCTCGCTGATACTCCGCAGCCGCCGCTCACCACCACCATCGGGTGGTGGTGTCTTTTTAACCGACGAAAAGGGGGGGTTGTGTATCGGCAGTGCATTGGAAGTGGGTGTGGCCGGTTATCTGCTGGCGTCGACACACCGGTTCCTCCGGTGATTGTCTGCCTTCATCGAGCAGGGAGAGGGAAGAGATGTTTGAGTGGGTGAGGTATATGTGAAGAAGAAAGTGTTATACTCCTTTCTTTTGGGTGCAGAAGATATCGAGAGGGAGAGATGAGGGCTAGTGAATGTGTGTTTTGTTTTAGGTTCTATGTGTGCTGTATGTTTATAATTTGCAGACAAAACAAAGGGGAGAGGAAAAAGATAAGGGGGGTGTCGGCTGCCCAAGGCCCACAAGCCCAATTCCGTGTTTAAAGTGACCCGTTAGCTCCTACGAACCGGTTATCAAAACCCGAAATCATCGGAACGTCGTAGACTAAAATTTTAGAGTTAAATGTATGTGATATAGTGTTGGTGGATGTCGTTTGCGCTTTCGTTCGTCGGTTGCGTTAAATCGTGTAAAACGCGTCGTTCACCGTTTCAATCCGTTTTCGATCCAGTTTCGCCTACGAATTTAAAAATTTAATTACGAAGCTAAAATATATCGTAAAAATTTATTACTTGTCGGCGTCGTTAGTATTTTGTTCGGTTTCAGTTTGTCACTGTTTAATTTTCAGCAGTATCTCTGCAGATCGTCATACACGCGCTGTAAGGTCGATTAGGCGTTCCTAGTCACTCCAAAGGCCTGATTAGGTTAATCTATGTCTTAAATACTATTTATTATAGTCTTAATGCTTGTTTTGCGCGTAATTAGGAGCCGTAAATCACCGGTTGTCACATTCTCACTCTTGTCAGACTGATTTTGTTTCTTGCCACCTTTCCTGTGGAGTTTACCTTTCCTGGTTTGGGACTCAGTCAAGGTTACAGCTTGCTCAATGGCCTGTCGAACAGTGGTAGGGTTGCTACCAGTAACAATTTCTTGCATAGGGTCAGGTAGGCCATCGACATACCTTTCGATAGCTTTATCAAGCAGGGTAACCATTGTGGGATAAAGTAAACTCAACTCCTCATATATGTCGGTATACGCACGATGTTCACCACTGTCTTGTTTCAGATCATCAAATTCCCTTTCTAAAGCCCTTTGTTCATGACGAGGATAGAATTCCCTCATCATAAGAGCCCTAAGCTCTTCCCAGGTTTGTGCTAGAGCAACATCAGCACCACGATCTCTCATTACCCCATTCCACCAAGTAAGAGCCCTCTTTTGAAACACACTAGAAGCAAACTCGACCTTACGATTATCCGAACACTGAAAATGACGAAAAGTACTCTCAATACTCTCAAACCACTATAGGATCCCAGTTGCCCCTTCAGAACCATTAAACTTGAGCGGTTTATCCGAATTGAAACTTTTAAAGTTGCACGGAGCAGGTGCATTATTGTTGTTGTTGGCTTGGTTAATTTGAGCAATGAGATTTGGGAGTGTAGCAGTCATTTACTGCGCAATGATAGCCGCTATTTCGGCGTTAGGTGGCTGAGCATCACGTCGAGGAGGCATTCTAAAAGAGAAACATGAGAGAAAACGAGTGAGATGACATGATGAAAAATGAGATGTTGCAAATATCGACAAAAAGCAAGGATGGTGGTCATTCGTTTGTTACCACAAAGCAAACAAACGACACACAGTGACTAATCAAAGTAAATGGGTCACAATAATGTATCGCGAAGACATGCTTTAGCCTATAAGTGGACACTCACCCCAAGAGTTCCAAGGTAAGAGTGACTGGTCCGATTATGTGGATTTGTATGAACACTCTAGCCTAGACAGAAAACTCGAGATACAGGCATCCACCCTTCCAGATTGCACGTGTTCACATTATTTAGACCCAAACTTTGACGATATTTTGAAAACTTAGAGGGTTCAAAACCTTATAACAAATCATCTGAGAATAGATGATTGATTTTTCAAAATCGTTTTGGAAAATTGTGTTCTTGTTTTTGGTAATCACCTAATGATAGGTGACGTGTATGTTTTAAGATCTAAACACAAGTTAACTTGTGTTAGGGTCCTAGAAAAGTTATAGTCTAGGTCAAAGCATTACTAATAACCTAATTCCCTATAACCATTGGCTCTGATACCAACTCTTCTGTCACACCCCGACGGAGTAAAACAAAAAACCGCGGCGGAAACGTCGGGGAGTGGAGTGACAGAATTATTGTTCCACAACCATGGTAAATTAAAGTTCGATTTTATTTAAATTTAAGAGGTTACATTGTCTTAAACAAAGGAAACATAACATAAATTAAACTAGCCTTGCATCTTTTATTGTCACTAAGGCCCGAGTCCGCCTAAGTGTATCACGATCAACCCTATGCATCAGCTCCTGAAAACACATGTGAAAATAGGTACACCAGCATAAAAATGCCTGTGAGATACATAGGATTTGTTTATGAAGGATTCATGACTTGTAGTTGAAAGAAACATTTAAGAAAAAGTTAGTCATGAATCTTATTAAAAGTGTTTTCTTTTATAATTCATACGAAGATTTGATAAGGAAATCAAGTGTTATAAAAAAAAGGTGTAAGGTTAAGTGAATGACCAAGAAAAAAAAGGGTCTGTATAAAATATATCGTTTGTAAATAAATGTCTTGTGAAAATATGTCTTTTGTATAAAATGTAACATGTCTTTTGTCGAAATGATTTAGATAAAGCCATGATATGTAATATCATAAAAGCACTTATATATAGGAAGTACCAGCGACGTATCCACCATGCTTTTATCATATTACACACACCTCGTTATTTAAATCACTCACCAAATAACCACCAAAATATCTTGTTTAAACCAGTGTCAAAATGTTTATGTATAAGCAATGTCTAATGTCAATGTAAATCATGTCTTGTACAATCAAATATTATGCATGGCAAGTAAAAAGTATCTAATCAAACCATATGTACAATGTCAATGTATAATCAAATGTTATGTATGGTGAATAAAAACTATTTACTCAACCCCATAGATAAAATGTACAAAACAAAGTCTTTTTAAATCAAAAAGTCATGTTTTGAAAAAATAATTTCTTTATTGGTACAAACATTTATGCGGTAATGTTAAATGCATACATTTAAGCCTTGCGACTGACGAACAAACCTTTAAACGAATCAAAGGTTTATCAATTATGTATATCGGATTTAGTCATCCCTTACGTCCAATCAAACATAGGATTCCAGGGATGGGAGTTGTCAATTCCTATGGTACCACTACATACTACCGAGCGGCATGATCAGTGTTAATGAACATATTTTAATGTCGTTAAACAAACCAAATGTAAGCATGTTATGTGAAAACAATGTACTAAGTATGCTAAGTAAACACACGGAGCAGAAATGTAATGTAAATCAATGTGTCCATATGCTGAGTAAACATATGCACGAAAGTAACAAAGCCTACATTCTAAGTCGGAACCTATCCTAAGTGCTTATGACCTGTTATGACCCGTTTAGGTAGCTTACGCTACTTTAACACGTCATTTGCGTAAAAGCGCAAACGAATAGCCTAACTAGTCCTATGACAAGTATTATATGCCCTAACATGTTTAAATATGTTGCATAATCAGTTTAGGTTACATATGCTTAAAATGAAATTATGCAATAAAAGGGCATTTTGGTCATTTTCCTAAGGCATATAAATTACCTATCATACAACTAACTAAACGAAGTGACCATAAGGTATAACCTCGGAAGGTTATTTCCTATACAACTGTGGTCACAAAATATGTTTGGTCGGATCCTAATGATCGACCAAATGGGTCGGGTTCGAAAGTCTAAGCGGTTGTTTAGACCGCTTATCTTACGACCCTATATAAGCACTAAACTAAAAGTGACGAGTTAAACATGTTAGAACATGTTTGACCAAGTTAGAAAACAAGTTTGATATCAAAACAAAGGGTTTTGATACCCGAAAATAGCTTCGTTGCAAAATACGCATAAATACGTATTTTGACCGAAACTTTGACTCGTCACTATGCCTAATCAACGCGGTAATCAGTAGGTATAGTCACAAGGAACTATAACCATCGTGATTACGCTCACGTTGCAAAGTTCAAATGAACTTTGTGTTGACCATAAACTGGTCAAAGCAGAAAGTCAAACAATGTTTGACTTTCATGCTGAAAATGCATAAAAAGCATGAAAGAAGCTTACAAAGGTCCAATGCTTGAAGATAGAACAAGAAAACTAGAAGATTGGAGCCTTCAACCAGAAGGGATAGCTCCAAATGAGCAGATGAAGAAGAAATTCAGAAATGAGCAAGTTGGGTTAAGAGAATTCATGGGTTTATATAGAATTTCAAGAACTATTAAGATCGTTCCAAGTGTTTTGAGCTTTGATCCTAGTCATACATGTGTTACCCACTGTTTAGAATACCATGGGAGTCCAAATACCAGCCCATAGTGTGAGAAAACCATGTCCTAAAACCTAAGGTTCAGCTGCTGTTTGCTGAAAATCAATTTTCTGCATAGATGGGGTCTGTCGCGCCCCGTGTAAGACTCAGGGCAGTCTTACGCGCCCCGCGAGCGACTCACAGTTCAGCAACAGTTTGGTTATTTACAGTTTTGGTCCCTGCGTGCTTTTAAGGCCATTTTTGACACGTTTAAGCCCCGTTAACCGATTTTCAAGGCTCAATAATGATGTAAAAGTATAGGGAACATGAAATATGCTTGAAAATATCTCGGATGTTGGTTCGTTTGGTAGTACGGTCACGTTATTCGGTTAATTACGACAAAACATGAACGGACGCGAAAAACGATCCAAATTACGCGACGTGTAGGATCGTTTTCAGACTCGAAACGAGTCGATCAGAGGCGTTCTACTCAATATGAAAGGCGGAAACAGACATATTGAGTTCAATTCAACTAGATATTCACTTTAATTGTCTTTCTGATTGATTTGACATAGTTTTACAGTGAAATGACACTTCGGCAGCATTTCGGCTCCGGAATCACACATACACGACCTCTTCAAACGAAATCAGAACACTCCTATTTATAGACAACCTAATTCCGCTTGAACAGGCTCAAGCGGAATCACTTTCATGCGGAATCAGCTTCAAACGAAATTACCAGAGTTAATTTCGTGTGAAATGACCAGTTTGTCATTTCAAGCGAAATTACCATCTAACCCATTTTTGACAGATTTCGCGTACTACGTGCCTTGATCTATCCAATGCAAAGCAAGACTCGATACAAGACGAAGTCGACAGAAGGATGCACCAACAGAATCCCCCTCAGATGTTGACAAAGTCTTCGGTGTCGAGTCTTCAATCTTCAGACTTTATCAGTCCTCTCGATCTCTTCTGAAATATCTAACAATGTAAAGCATCCTCAATCTTTGTCTTCTTTTCATCTCCAGTTCCAGAATCGCAACCTGGCTCTTGAATATTTTAATTCTCTTGATTAGATCTCTTGAATCCTTAAGTTCATCAGCATCCTCAGCTTGTGTGAACATCAGGATCTGAAATTGGCTCTACGGTCTTTTATCCCGAAATCTGTGACTGGCTCTTATCTTATTTCCTGCACAAATCTCTACCCAAAAATAAATTTCACAACTTTAAAATTTGACAAATTTATAAACTACTTGCAGATATCTTTCTAGAATGATTTAACACTTTAAAAACTTCTGATGACCACTTGTATGCAAATATTCAAAATTTTCTCATTAAAACACAGACTCCCCCTCACGAAATGCTCATCATGTTTAGCACTTGGAATTTTGAAAATCAGCTCTCCAACATCAGTTGTCGAAAATCTTTTTGAATTTTTCAAAAAAAATTATGCTAAAACACACTAAAATATTTTGGGAATTTTGATTGAAAAGAAATAAAATGCAGTAAAGAAATATTTACAAACAATATATTTGTGAGTTTGAGTAAGAGGATCATATCAGTTTATGAGACAAATCACCAACACCGTTAAGCTTTAAACATTTTAAGCTCTAAACGATTCACTTAGATTGTCAGTATACTGATCCACTTAAATTTTCACACAAAGTTCAACTGATTTGAGATACGAGATTAGTGTTTTAGAGACTTAAACTTATTCGCGTGTCCCACCTCAGAATATACTCCCGTATCCAGATCCCAATATTCAGTCTTACAGGTGAGTATACCTAAGTGATATCTGTAAAGGGTTAAATTGCGAGGGCCATGAGAGCTCAGGCTATTGCTTCCGCAAAATCAGATGACGGCTTCGACTTTTAGGTGTGTTCCCTTTAGAGAATCTTTTCTTCAACAACACATGATTAGCATTTTTCAATGTTTCATCATTTCTTATGCTGAGGGTGGTGCTATATTTCAAGCAAGCAGAAAGTATTATACGGGGACTAGGCCATTGCTTCCGCAAAATCAGAAGTCCCGGGATAATACCCCAGATATCACTAAGCATAAAGACCTAGTATCTCAGAAAGAGGGACCTTTCAAACAAGATTTCGGGGGTTACCCATATATCCGAGAGATGTTCCCCACGATATAAGCAAGTTTGAAATTTAGGTTTATATCTCGACACAATCTACTAAAAGTATAAAAACCTACTGGCACATCATCAGTGAGACCATTTATCAGATTTTTTGACTTTCCATTTCTTTAGCATGCTGTGATCGTCTACTGATGTACTATCATTTCCTCTTTTTCTCAACAAAACTCGTTTTTTTTTTTATTTTATGATGTTTTTGACCTTTTCAAAATTTCAAATGTTTTTGGATTTTCTGAAAATTCTTACTCCCCCTAAAATTCAAACTCATTTAAGGAAATTTGAAAACAAACTATACAAATAAAGAGACAACTGTTGTGAATTTCTTCAATTCGCCATCCACTTAGCATAAACAATCAGAACTCCCCCTGACAACAAACTATTTTCCGATTATGATTTCAAAACACTTAAGTTTGTTTTAATCAAATGATTTTTTCGGAAAATAAGTTTCGTTGATTTTACCACTTTTAGGAATGGGGTTCAATTCATCACCTTGTATTCTCAACCATTTTAAAAATTTAACATTTTAGGCTTTATCAACAATTACCACTTGTAGGAAATCAAGTACAACTTAATGTCCCTGATTTACCACTTGTAAGTCGAAATATCACAAACGTGAATTTCTCAAGAAGAATGCCAATTCTTGATCCACTCTTACCAACCTGGGAGCTCCGGCAAGTCAGAATTTTTCACTTGTGAAAAACAGACATCCAAGCATCAAACTTGGATGTGACCTCTTCAGTTTCACTCGGGATGTAAGTTGCTTTCTTAGTTTCATAAAACTCTTTTACCCCTTTTGCCTTTCCATCGACCATTTTCTCAAAAATCTTTAACACATTTCCATTAAAAACTTTTCCGATATCAAATTCTTTTTTTTTTCAGAATAGAATTGATTCGAGATTTCAACTTTACCAACTTTTTGTTTAAAATTTTCAGCCCTCAATGGTGGAAAGTTCTCATCATTCATTGGAGGAACTGAATTTTCATCTTTTACCTCAACTTGTGGCTCCTCTGACTTTGTGGAATCAGATTCATCTTTTACCTCAACCCACATTTCTTAACAACCATTTTAAAAATTTAACATTTTAGGCTTTATCAACAATTACCACTTGTAGGAAATCAAGTACAACTTAATGTCCTTGATTTACCACTTGTAAGTCGAAATATCACAAACGTGAATTTCTCAAGAAGAATGCCAATTCTTGATCCACTCTTACCAACCTGGGAGCTCCGGCAAGTCAGAATTTTTCACTTGTGAAAAACAGACATCCAAGCATCAAACTTGGATGTGACCTCTTCAGTTTCACTCGGGATGTAAGTTGCTTTCTTAGTTTCATAAAACTCTTTTACCCCTTTTGCCTTTCCATCGACCATTTTCTCAAAAATCTTTAACACATTTCCATTAAAAACTTTTCCGATATCAAATTCTTTTTTTTTTTCAGAATAGAATTGATTCGAGATTTCAACTTTACCAACTTTTTGTTTAAAATTTTCAGCCCTCAATGGTGGAAAGTTCTCATCATTCATTGGAGGAACTGAATTTTCATCTTTTACCTCAACTTGTGGCTCCTCTGACTTTGTGGAATCAGATTCATCGCCAGATTTCACATCTGATTTCTTAACAACCCACATTTGGTTGTCAGGATTAACTCTTCTTATGTAAAATCTTTTCTTTGAACATTGTCACACCCCGACCGCGTAAAACAACAAATCGCGGCGGAAACATCGGGGCGTGTTGCAACAGAATTAATGTTTCACAACCATGGAAGTTAAAGTTTCGTTTTATTGATTAAAAGTATTACAATGTCTTAATTAAACAAGGAAATACAACATAATTAACTAGTCTTGTATCTTTTATTGTCACTAAAGCCCAAGTTCGCCTAAGTGTATCTTGATCATCTTATGCAACAGCTCCTGAAAAACACATGTGAAAATATGGTACGTCAGCATAAAGATGCCGGTGAGATACATAGGTTTTGTGAAAATAGGTTTCATGACTTATATTTGAGAAAATGTTTAGTCATGAACCTTGTTATTTGCTTTGTTTTGTAAATCATTTGAAAATCGATAAGATCAGATGATATGTATAATAAGAGAATAATGCACGGTTAAATGAATAACCATGTAAAATGAGTTTGTATAAGATAAGTTGTGGTAAAACAATGTCTTGTGAAAAATATGTTATTTGTATAAAATGTCATATGTATCAAACTGAAATGATTCAAATAACGTTACGCTATGTAATACCATACAAACACTTATATATAGGAAGTACCAGCGGCGTATCCACCATGCTTGTATCATATTACACACGCATCGTTACTTAATCACTTAATCAAACCAAACCAATCAATGTAAGATGTCTATGTCAAATATCCATGTCAAATGTCTATGTCAAATATGTCATGTATGGCAAGCGAAATGTCTCAACTAAACCATATGCAAAAAAACAAAGTATTGAAGTAAAACTTGGTTTAAATCAAAGTTATGTTTTGTGTAGTAAATGCATGATCAATGTAAATCATGTAATATGCGTCCAAACTGTAAGAATGTGATGAATAACAAATGTACTAAGTATGAAGAACAATGCAACGATTGAACATACATAGCATGTGAACTGTACTAAGTATGCAACAACATACATACGTAGCATGCGACCTGTACTAAGTATGCAACAATAGACATACGTAGCATGTGATGTAATGTAAAACAATGTACTAAGTAATGCACACAATGGCACACCTAGCATGAAATGTAATGAAATCATGTACTATAATGTACTAATGAACATAGGAAGTATATGCTGTGAAAACGGAAAGCATGAAAGTAACAAGTAGGCACATGTGTTCCACCCCAAAACAGTTTGGAAAAAAACAGTAAAAGAGGGGTCTATGTACTCACTTGAGATTGCTCAGATGTCTAAAGATAACCACCAAGCAATGCTAGAGATCACGGAAATCAAACGGCACCTAAATAGGTAACTACGTTAATTAACCGGACCTAAATCGGAAGATTGGGTAGCATTAGGGTTTGTAAACCAAATGAGTGTAGGAACTCATGTGATATGGTTTAACAAGGCCTACATGCTAAATGAAACTTAACCTTAGTCTTATCGACCCATTACGACCCGTTTAGGAAGCTTATGCTACTTTAACGCGTCGTGCGCGTGAAACGCGTTCGGACCGCCTAACTAGTCCTATGACAAGTGTTATATGCCTAAACATGTTACATTATCAGTTATGTGACAAGATTTTAGGTTACATATGCTTAATTACCAATTATACATGAAAAGGGTATTCTGGTAATTTACCTAAGGCATATAAACTACTTATCATACAACTACTTAAACGATGTGACCATAGGGTATAACCTCGGAAGGTTATTCCCTACCTACTATGGTCACCTAATGTATTTGGTCCGATCCTAATGATCGACCAAATGGGTCGAGTTCGAAGGTATAGGCGATTTATTAGATCGCCTACCCTACGACTCTAGACAACGTGGTAATCAGTGGGCATAGTCCCAAAGGACTATGACCAACGTGATTACACTCACGTTGCGAAGTTCAAACGAACTTCGCATTGACCATTACTGGTCAACGCTGAAAGTCAAACAAAGTTTGACTTTCTGACTCGAAAAGCAGTAAAATAAGGAAAAGAACGAAAGAATACTTACCCAGGGTCCCCGAATGCTAATCCCGATTCGAGAATCTCAGGTATGAAACAATGGTTTCAACTTAGAGTTTCTAAAATCAGAATTCTAGTGCATTTGAAGTAATGGGGGGTGGGGTATTTATAGTATTCGGGTAACCGTTAAGATCATTTCTTGGAAAAGGGGAAACGATCAAGGCCGTACATGTGTCGGAAAGTTGTGGTGGCTTAAAACCATCCTTATCAGCTGAGAATGCAAGTGGGAAACATGTGGATGTGAATCGAACAGCTGGAATACGCTGACTGTTCGATCTGATCTTGTTCTGCAGACCCCTAGCGCACCGTTACAACATAAGGGTAGCGGTGCGCTACCCCTAGTTTGGCAGAATTACATGTTTGGTCCCTGAACTGTAATAAGTCCATTTTTGACACGTTTAAGGCCCGTTAACCCCATTTCAAAGCTCTAAAATGAAGTTAAAGTATAGGGAACTTAAAATGTGCTCAAAAATATCTCGGATGTCGGTTCGTTTAGCCGTACGAACGCGATGTTCGCTTAATTACGACGGAATGCGCATAAGCGCGAAAAACGAACCAAATGACGCGACGAATGGATTTTTCTTATGGCGAACACTAAAATATAATATAGTCATGCTCACATAAATTTTTGGATGTCCGGATGTATTCAGAACGTAAGTTATGCGCGAAAATGCAAACTTGTGCACTTTTTGACACTTTTAGTCCCTGAATGACCCAAAAGTTTATTTTAGCACACCGAACCCCTCAAAGCCTATTTCTAAGCTATGTAAAGGATATTTGTGGTATGTTTAACTTATGGTCATGTTCCGGAAGGTCTGTTACAGTTCAAATTGGCATACTTTCACAGTTTGTCAACTTTAGTCCCTGTAAGCGATTAAACTTTGATTTCACCACACCAAACCTTCCAAAACTTATATCTAAGTTATGTAAAGGTTATTTAAGGTATGTTAAGCCTATTTCACTATTCCGGAGTGTTCGTTGCATTAAACTGGTTATATTTACGCATTAGTGCGCGTATCACCTTCCAGAAAGCGATTTAGAGCTTGAAATCGAACAAGAGTTGATATGTGGAAAAGATACACATATTTATACAAGTCCAAAGTATGAAATACAATATTTCATTGGTTTGGCATTTGTTGGATGGTTGAAATGACATAGGTGTTACAGTCTCCCCTACTTTAGGAAATTTCGTCCCGAAATTTATTCGTAGGAGTCTGTCTATGACTTTGTGTCAAATAGTCATCAAAGATATGTAAAGCATAATCTGATTATTTTCCTCAACGGATATTTTTCAGAAGTGAAAATGAACGAACAGAGTCATTTTCCTCAACGGGTTCTTCGGAAATGGAAAATAAGGAATTAACTAAACGGATATAGATTTCCCTCAACGGATATTCTTCAGAAGTGAGAATGAATGGATGATTCATTCTTTCTCAACGGATTCTTCGTCAGAAATGGGAATGAAGGAATAATCCACGGATATTCATTTCTCTCAACGGATATTCTTCAGAACGAAAATGAACAAACGGGGTCATTTTCCTCGACGGTTTGTTCTTCAGAATTTGAAATGAAAGAAAAATCAACGGATATTCATTTCCTCAACGGATAATCTTCAGAAACGAAAATGAAATAACGGAGTCATTTTCAACGGTTATTTCCTCAGAGTTGGAAATGAAGGACTACACAACGGATATTCATTTCCTCAACGGATAAATCTTCAGAAATGAAAATGAACTAACGGAGTCATTTTCAACGGTTATTTCCTCAGAGTTGGAAATGAAGGACTACACAACGGATATTCATTTCCTCAACGGATATTCTTCAGAACGAAAATGAATGGATAATTCATTTTTCTCAACGGTTATTCTTCAGAATGGAAATGAAAAGATAAACAACGGATATTCATTTCTCTCAACGGATATTCTTCAGAACGAAAATGAACAAACGGGGTCATTTTCCTCGACGGTTTGTTCTTCAGAATTTGAAATGAAAGAAAAATCAACGGATATTCATTTCCTCAACGGATAATCTTCAGAAACGAAAATGAAATAACGGAGTCATTTTCAACGGTTATTTCCTCAGAGTTGGAAATGAAGGACTACACAACGGATATTCATTTCCTCAACGGATAAATCTTCAGAAATGAAAATGAACTAACGGAGTCATTTTCAACGGTTATTTCCTCAGAGTTGGAAATGAAGGACTACACAACGGATATTCATTTCCTCAATGGATATTCTTCAGAACGAAAATGAATGGATAATTCATTTTTCTCAACGGTTATTCTTCAGAATGGAAATGAAAAGATAAACAACGGATATTCATTTCCTCAACGGATATTCTTCAGAACGAAAATGAATGGATAATTCATTTTTCTCAACGGTTATTCTTCAGAATGGAAATGAAAAAGATAAACAACGGATATTCATTTCCTCAACGGATATTCTTCAGAACGAAAATGAATGGATAATTCATTTTTCTCAACGGTTATTCTTCAGAATGGAAATGAAAAGATTAACAACGGATATTCATTTCCTCAACGGATATTCTTCAGAAGTGAAAAATGAATAGCTAGTTCATTTTTCCTCAACGGATGCTTCATCAGAATTGGAAATGAATAGGGTTAACTCTAGATACATGATAGAACTTGCTGTGATTTCCGTGCACTAAATTCCATAATTATGTATGCATCCATAATTACGTAATTCCTTGCCCAGTCCGCACAGTTTGTTTTATAATGTTGTGGGGAAGGATGTCGAACTAGCGATGACGGTGACTAGACTACCATAGGGTCCTTTTTAATTAGATCTACAGAGGATCTTCTTAATTAGGCCACCAAGGAGTCCTTTCAACTTGTATCATCCAGTTTAACTAGACCACTCAAGGGATCTAATTATGAAGCAGTACTTTATAATCCAAGGGACTTATCTACAACGTAGAAGTCCATTATGGATTTTAGGTAGTACCTTTGGGTATCCTACTATGAATCTCTTGCACAAGGATATGTAGGATTCTACGAGGATTCGGATAACATAATTTGAATCACATGACACATAAAAGGGAAACACATAAGCACATAACCACATAATTGTTTAATTGTTACCATCTTGTTATTGATTGCTATAAACTTGGCGCCTCGTACCTTGTTTCTCTTGGAAGAAACGAGTACTTAGGATTTTCGTGGAAACGCAAGAGATTATACAAGGGAAGAAATTTGGGGGTAGTTTGTTCTTCAAGGAATGCGGTTCCTTGATTGTCGGTATTGTAGAGGATATGTTGTTTATACATACAATCACATAAATACATTGCGATGTAAATAAAAGATTTATTTATAAACAATGATAACAACAACCGTTTCATGGATCGTGACAACAAAAGAAAATAATACATAAGACATGATTATTTCTAAACGATGTTGTCTTCTGGTTGATCATATGCTCATCCCTGCGCTGGATTTACATTAGCAAGTCTTGGGCAATTCCTACTAAAATGGCCCATCTCGCCACAGTTGTAGCAAGACCCCAGTGGAAAACGAGCTTGAGCAGGATTGTTGTTAATCTGATTTGGTGCTGCTGCTGTTGGGCAAACCCTCGCTGCATGACCTATAAGTCCGCAAACTTGGCATGTGCGGCACCTCACACCAGCATGATGATGTAGGCCACATTGGTTGCACAAGGGTGCAGTTCCGTTGTAGGGTTTCCTGGCAAGAGGTTGAGCTGGTTGGTTGGGGATGGCTTGATCATTGTGAGCGACCACGGCGAAGTTCTGAGAAGCCTTTCGCTTCTTTGACTTCTTAGAGGATCCAGTCTGTTCATCCATGGTCTTTGATTCCTCGATTAGTTTTGATTCCTCGACCAGTTTCTTGTCACCCTTTCGGAAAAGCTTACGTTTCCTGATCTGCGATTCAGTCAAGGTTGCAGATAGCTCAATGGCCTGCCTAACAGTAGTAGGGTTGCTACCAGTCAAAATGTCTTGTATTGAGTCGGGAAGGCCATCAATGTACTTTTCGATTGCCTTATCCAAAGGCGTGACCATGTTTGGGCATAACAGACTTAACTCCTCATAACGGTCCGTGTAGGCTCGATGCTCACCGCTATCTTGCTTGAGATCATCAAATTCCCTTTCCAAAGCCCTGATCTCGTGACGAGGACAAAACTCCTTCATCATGAGAGCCCTAAGTTCGGCCCATGTCTGTGCTAGAGCAACTTCTGCACCACGATCCCTCATAACCCCATTCCACCATGTGAGAGCCCTCTTCTGAAACACACTCGAAGAAAACTCGACCTTGCGATTGTCAGGACACTGCACGTGGCAGAAAGTATTCTCAATGCTCTCGAACCATTGAAGAAGCCCAGTCGCCCCTTCAGAACCACTAAACTTGAGTGGTTTAGCCTGGTTAAAATCCTTGTATTTGCATGTAACATTGTTGTTGTTGTTGGCTTGATTCCATTGAGCAAAGAGGTTTGGGAATTGAGCAGCCATTTGCTGCGCAATGATTTCTGCCAACTCGGCAGTCTCTATCTGGTTTTCGCGTCGAGGAGGCATTCTAAAAGAGGAAACATGAAATGAAACGAGTGAGAGGATTAGACGAAAAGAATGAGATGAAACAAATCTGATGAAAGCAAGGATAGTGGTCATTTGTTTGTTACTACAAAGCAACAACCGACCTCGGTGAATAATCAAAGTAAATAGGTCAAAAATAATGTATCGCGAAGACATGCTCGCCTATAAGTGAACACTCATCCCAAGAATTCCCAGGTAAGCACAACTGATCTCGCGTCTGGTTGAGATGTATACGAGGTGCTTGCCTAGACAGAAAACTCAGAATACAGGCATTCACCCTTCCAGTTTGCACGTGTTCACATTATTTAAAACCCCAAAACCTTGACGAGATTTTTGAAAATTAAAAGGGGTTCAAAACCTAGTAATCAATCATCCTAGAACAGATGATTAGTTTTCAAAGCGGTTTTGAAATTTATGTTCTTGTTGTGGTCGTCGCCTAAGGATAGGTGACAGTATTGTTTTATGACTAAACGCAAGTAAACTTGCGTTAGGGTCCTAGAAAGGTTATAGACTAGGTCAAAGCATTACTAATAACCTAATTCCCTATAACCATAAGCTCTGATACCATCTTTTCTGTCACACCCCGACCGCGTAAAACAACAAATCGCGGCGGAAACATCGGGGCGTGTTGCAACAGAATTAATGTTTCACAACCATGGAAGTTAAAGTTTCGTTTTATTGATTAAAAGTATTACAATGTCTTAATTAAACAAGGAAATACAACATAATTAACTAGTCTTGTATCTTTTATTGTCACTAAAGCCCAAGTTCGCCTAAGTGTATCTTGATCATCTTATGCAACAGCTCCTGAAAAACACATGTGAAAATATGGTACGTCAGCATAAAGATGCCGGTGAGATACATAGGTTTTGTGAAAATAGGTTTCATGACTTATATTTGAGAAAATGTTTAGTCATGAACCTTGTTATTTGCTTTGTTTTGTAAATCATTTGAAAATCGATAAGATCAGATGATATGTATAATAAGAGAATAATGCACGGTTAAATGAATAACCATGTAAAATGAGTTTGTATAAGATAAGTTGTGGTAAAACAATGTCTTGTGAAAAATATGTTATTTGTATAAAATGTCATATGTATCAAACTGAAATGATTCAAATAACGTTACGCTATGTAATACCATACAAACACTTATATATAGGAAGTACCAGCGGCGTATCCACCATGCTTGTATCATATTACACACGCATCGTTACTTAATCACTTAATCAAACCAAACCAATCAATGTAAGATGTCTATGTCAAATATCCATGTCAAATGTCTATGTCAAATATGTCATGTATGGCAAGCGAAATGTCTCAACTAAACCATATGCAAAAAAAACAAAGTATTGAAGTAAAACTTGGTTTAAATCAAAGTTATGTTTTGTGTAGTAAATGCATGATCAATGTAAATCATGTAATATGCGTCCAAACTGTAAGAATGTGATGAATAACAAATGTACTAAGTATGAAGAACAATGCAACGATTGAACATACATAGCATGTGAACTGTACTAAGTATGCAACAACATACATACGTAGCATGCGACCTGTACTAAGTATGCAACAATAGACATACGTAGCATGTGATGTAATGTAAAACAATGTACTAAGTAATGCACACAATGGCACACCTAGCATGAAATGTAATGAAATCATGTACTATAATGTACTAATGAACATAGGAAGTATATGCTGTGAAAACGGAAAGCATGAAAGTAACAAGTAGGCACATGTGTTCCACCCCAAAACAGTTTGGAAAAAAACAGTAAAAGAGGGGTCTATGTACTCACTTGAGATTGCTCAGATGTCTAAAGATAACCACCAAGCAATGCTAGAGATCACGGAAATCAAACGGCACCTAAATAGGTAACTACGTTAATTAACCGGACCTAAATCGGAAGATTGGGTAGCATTAGGGTTTGTAAACCAAATGAGTGTAGGAACTCATGTGATATGGTTTAACAAGGCCTACATGCTAAATGAAACTTAACCTTAGTCTTATCGACCCATTACGACCCGTTTAGGAAGCTTATGCTACTTTAACGCGTCGTGCGCGTGAAACGTGTTCGGACCGCCTAACTAGTCCTATGACAAGTGTTATATGCCTAAACATGTTACATTATCAGTTATGTGACAAGATTTTAGGTTACATATGCTTAATTACCAATTATACATGAAAAGGGTATTCTGGTAATTTACCTAAGGCATATAAACTACTTATCATACAACTACTTAAACGATGTGACCATAGGGTATAACCTCGGAAGGTTATTCCCTACCTACTATGGTCACCTAATGTATTTGGTCCGATCCTAATGATCGACCAAATGGGTCGAGTTCGAAGGTATAGGCGATTTATTAGATCGCCTACCCTACGACTCTAGACAACGTGGTAATCAGTGGGCATAGTCCCAAAGGACTATGACCAACGTGATTACACTCACGTTGCGAAGTTCAAACGAACTTCGCATTGACCATTACTGGTCAACGCTGAAAGTCAAACAAAGTTTGACTTTCTGACTCGAAAAGCAGTAAAATAAGGAAAAGAACGAAAGAATACTTACCCAGGGTCCCCGAATGCTAATCCCGATTCGAGAATCTCAGGTATGAAACAATGGTTTCAACTTAGAGTTTCTAAAATCAGAATTCTAGTGCATTTGAAGTAATGGGGGGTGGGGTATTTATAGTATTCGGGTAACCGTTAAGATCATTTCTTGGAAAAGGGGAAACGATCAAGGCCGTACATGTGTCGGAAAGTTGTGGTGGCTTAAAACCATCCTTATCAGCTGAGAATGCAAGTGGGAAACATGTGGATGTGAATCGAATAGCTGGAATACGCTGACTGTTCGATCTGATCTTGTTCTGCAGACCCCTAGCGCACCGTTACAACATAAGGGTAGCGGTGCGCTACCCCTAGTTTGGCAGAATTACATGTTTGGTCCCTGAACTGTAATAAGTCCATTTTTGACACGTTTAAGGCCCGTTAACCCCATTTCAAAGCTCTAAAATGAAGTTAAAGTATAGGGAACTTAAAATGTGCTCAAAAATATCTCGGATGTCGGTTCGTTTAGCCGTACGAACGCGATGTTCGCTTAATTACGACGGAATGCGCATAAGCGCGAAAAACGAACCAAATGACGCGACGAATGGATTTTTCTTATGGCGAACACTAAAATATAATATAGTCATGCTCACATAAATTTTTGGATGTCCGGATGTATTCAGAACGTAAGTTATGCGCGAAAATGCAAACTTGTGCACTTTTTGACACTTTTAGTCCCTGAATGACCCAAAAGTTTATTTTAGCACACCGAACCCCTCAAAGCCTATTTCTAAGCTATGTAAAGGATATTTGTGGTATGTTTAACTTATGGTCATGTTCCGGAAGGTCTGTTACAGTTCAAATTGGCATACTTTCACAGTTTGTCAACTTTAGTCCCTGTAAGCGATTAAACTTTGATTTCACCACACCAAACCTTCCAAAACTTATATCTAAGTTATGTAAAGGTTATTTAAGGTATGTTAAGCCTATTTCACTATTCCGGAGTGTTCGTTGCATTAAACTGGTTATATTTACGCATTAGTGCGCGTATCACCTTCCAGAAAGCGATTTAGAGCTTGAAATCGAACAAGAGTTGATATGTGGAAAAGATACACATATTTATACAAGTCCAAAGTATGAAATACAATATTTCATTGGTTTGGCATTTGTTGGATGGTTGAAATGACATAGGTGTTACAAACATTCTTCTTCTTCCGAACTTGCTCCTGAAACAAATACAATTTTTGGTTTATAAGTTTTCTTATTTTTATGATTTTTCGATGAAATAAAACCCAGAACTGTAACCTTTTTTATTGTTTAAACGTTGTTAAACTCTTGAGGTGTAAGGTTTAGGTTTTTCAGAAAGACTTACATCTTTTATTTCAGAAATATTAATTTCTGTTAATTTGAAAACCTTTTTTACCATTTCTGGTTTAACACCTCTTATTGGAAATTCCTCATCAAAATATAATTTGTCTGAATCATTCAAAGTATATGCCACTTTGATTGGTTCGTCAATCAAATTAGATTTTGATAACAGGAATTCTTTATTGTAAACCCTTTTAACCGACGATTTTGGATTGTTGACTGCTGAACTTGAACTTTCAGACTCAGACTTTGACTCTGACTCCTCATCCTTATCCAACACCTGATCGACCACTTTCTTTATTAACTCAGACTCATGATCAGTGTCAGACGATGTGAATGTGACATCAATATTTTCTGGTAACTCATCAATTGTTTCGGAGTTTAATTTTATATTGAATGCCTTTTTGACTTGCTCCTCATTCGGTTTTCTAGGGGAATACCCTTCCCAGATCGGAGGCGGACACTTGTTATAACTGACACTCTGTTTCTTACCAGTATCCTTTTCTTTTGGCTTCTCATCTTAAGAGGCTTCTAAACCTGCAACAGTTGGATAAATTCGATCAATCAGATAATCAGAACTAGAGTAATCGTCTGATTCTTTCATTTTCTATCTTTTTCGTCTCCAACTCCTGTTTCAGCTTTGCACATTCTTCAATGTAATGATTGATAGCTTTCTGCTTTGTTATCATAACAGCATTCATCATTGTCAATGCATCTTCTCTTTCAGAATTTGTCTTTTGCAAACCAGTTACTGTTCTGTTCAACACATCATACGATTCTTTCACATAGTTAAGATTGTACAATAAATTTTCTTTCATCTTATCTTTCTCGCTCAACTTCTCATCTTTCTCTTCACATTACTTGCATGACTCCAAACACTTTAGACAAGGTTTGATGACCTCAACAATCTTTTCAACATCTACTATCTTCTCAACTTCAATAATTTTCTCAACTTCAACCACTTTTTCAGCTTCACACATCTTTTCATCATCAACTGCCTTTACAATTTCAACCACCTGCTTAGTAACTTTAACTTCTTCATTTTGTTCAGAAATCTTTTCCTGAGCATCACCTTTACTCTTCATCTTATTCTGTTCCTTTGCTTCTCGTTTCTTCTTTAGCTTTTCCAAACGATCTGCAAAATAAAAATTAAAACTTTCAGGAGATAAATGAGTTTTTGCAACATTAATATGCATTTCTTCCTCATCATCACTGTCATCAGTCGATGATTGATCAAACACTTGAGTACTTTCTGAACTATCATCTGATGAAACAAACTCTCCATCTTAATTCTTCTCATCATCACCAAACACGTTCATCCATTCTTTCAACAAATCTGGTTCTTGAACTATCTGTGCAATTAATGCAACTGTTTTTGAATCAGGTGGAATATATTTGTCCCAGCTGAAGCCTTCTGTAACTTTTTCATCATCTTGATCAATTATGCCATAATAAGCTTTCTTATTTGCATCTTCGATCATTTTGGCATGAGCAGTTTGTGGTTCCTTTTGTTGATATGGTTGATGAGCAACTTATTGGTATATTGCTTTCCGACAATAATCATTGCCACCAAACGGATTCTTTGTTCCACTTACTTCTCGATTGGTACATTCCCTTTTGAAATGACCTTTCTCCCTGCATCGAAAACAAGTAACTTTAGATTGATCAAAACCCAAAGTAGAAACATTAGCATCTCTAAAATCATCTCTCCTTGTAATCATCTTAAACTTTTCAGCTCTTCTCAAAACACTAGCTAAACACCATTTAATGTCCATGAGTTCCATTTCTTCTGCATCTATCTGATCGTAATACTCTTTTGTCAACATAGGATTTCCGATCCTTCCAGTAACCAACCCTTCATATGATTCTAACACAGTAGCAAGTAATGACATGTGACCTTTAACGACCTCTTCAGTGAAATTTTGACCATTCTGAAGATGCAACGCGATGTTGCAATTTAAAATGTGACCATTACTGTTGTTTGAGCTTTGAAACTGCTGACTCGAAGTTGAATCTTTCGGATTAACACTTGCATATGAAGAAAAACCACTACTGCTGCTAGGACTTTGATTGACTGATCCAGATGAGTTTTCTGCACTGAAAGCAGTTTTTATTTTCGGACTTGCTTCGATATTCTGAACACTCCCTTTGAAGTACATTTTAACATCTTGTTGTGCACTTGGATTGTTCATCCTAGCAATCTTTTGCTGCTCAAGATCTTGTCCTTCAATCTTTTCGATGAACTGAGAAATTGTCAAACCATCATATTCTCCAGTATTCTTCAAAATCATCAAGTATGTTCCCCACTCTTTCTGAGGTAATGCAATAGCTAATTTATCAACCCATTCTTCACGATCTTTGTTGATACCTAACAATGACATTGATCGTACTAAGTGACAGTATCTTTCAATCAATATCTTCGTATCTTCTCCCGGCAAACTTGTGAATAAATCAAATTCTTTCTTTAACAATTATTTTTTACTCTTGATCATCTTCTCACTTCCCTTAAACTTAATTCGAAGTGCTTCCCAAATTGAACGCGAAGTCTTATCATGTTGAAGCAATATGAATATGTCTTCTTTAATAGCTTGCTGAAGTAAACTAATCATCATCTTTCCTGCTTTATACATTTCTCGTTCTTTATCCGTAAATTCAAAAATTTTCTTTTCAACACCCAAATCTGTACGTGGTAGCACATACGTTTTCTCAACACACTCCCAAGATCTCAAATGATTAGCTTGAACCCAGTTTTCAAACCGATCTTTCCAACCATAATACTCCTCAATGCCCATTAACTTCGGGGGTTTTTGCAAAGTTCCAGTCTCATTTTCCATGTTCATGTTCTGAGCTATGGCAGCTGGAGTAGTCGGTGCAGTTGCAAACGCGTTATAGAATTCCTCTTCCATGATTCGGTAAACTTTTTCACAAAACAAGCACTTTCAAACAGAATTAACTCTTTAAGCGAAATTACCCTTTTCAAACGGAATACCCTTTCAAACGGAATCACCTGTTGAAGCGAAAATACCTGCAAACCAGTTTCAAACGGAATACCAACTCACACGGAATCACTTTTCAAACGAAATAAGGCTTTCAAACGGAATCACCCAAACAAAAACTGATTTCAAGTGAAATTAACAGCTACTTCAAGCGAAATTATAATTCCGTGCGAAATTAGGTGCAATTTCAAACGAAATTATGCTGATGTCATCATTTCGGTCAAATTTTTGTCAAATTGATCAAGTTTTAAGCCGTTTTAAGATCTGAAACTTTCAAGGGTTTGTTAAAACACAATTTCGCATATAATGTGTGAAATTCAAACCATTTTAACCGTGAAATTTTGTTCAATTTTGAAAAGAAGGTGTAGAAGTTAGAAAATCTGAAGAAATCAAGCTGAATATGGTAGAACTCCTCCTCCTGTGCTCTGATACCACATGTAGGATCGTTTTTAGATCCGAAACGAGTCGATTAGAGGCGTTCTACTCAATATGAAAGGCGAAAACAGACATATTGAGTTCAATTCAACTAGATATTCACTTTAATTGTCTTTCTGATTGATTTGACAAAGTTTTAGAGCGAAATGACACTTCGGCAGCACTTCGGCTCTGGAATCACACATACACGACCTCTTCAAATGAAATCAGAACACTCCTATTTATAGACAACCTAATTCCGCTTGAACAGGCTCAAGCGGAATCACTTTCATGCGGAATCAGCTTCAAGCGAAATCACCAGAGTTAATTTCGTGTGAAATGACCAGTTTGTCATTTCAAGCAAAATTACCATCTAACCCATTTTTTGACAGATTTCACGTACTACGTGCCTTGATCTATCTAATACAAAGCAAGACTCGATACAAGACGAAGTCGACAGACGGATGCACCAACACGACGAATGAAATTTTAGCATTCCAAACACTAAAATAAAATATTTTAATGATTACAAAATTTGTTGGATGTCCGGATATGTTCAGAACGTAAGATATGCGCGTAAATGCAAACCTATGCACTTTTTGACGCTTTTAGTCCCTGTTTGATCAAACAAGTTTATTTTCGCATACCGAACCCCTCAAAGCCTATTTCTAAGCTATGTAAAGGATATTTATGGTATGTTTAACTTATGATCATGTTCCAGAGTATACGTTACTATACGAATCGGCAGACTTTCGCAGTTTGTCGCAAATAGTCCCTGCGATCGAATAAACTTGTTTTGCCATACCAAACCCTTTAAAACTTATTTCTAAGTTATGTAAAGGTTATTTAAGGTATCTTAAGCATAAGTTGAGGTTCCGAAGTGTTTGTCACGTTAAACTGATTACGTTTACGCATCAGTTTGCGTATAACTTTCTAGAAAGCGATGTAGAGTTCAAAATCGAACAAACTCAAAGCGTGCAAAGTGTCAAACATAAATAAACAAATATTGGGATCAAATCAAATTGTTTTATTGATAATTGAACTGTTTACAGTTAATACAATGATTACAAGCACAGATGTCACATTAAGTACTATACAATATATCACGAGATGACTGATAAACTAACGGTAAATGAGTATCCTCTTTTAAATCGCCACTCCCGCCGCATCGCGCGGGTAAATGGCTACTGTTAAAACAATGGAATGACACATTAGATCATGTCATTAATAGGGTATACGTAAGCACCATTAATCTAGTTTAGACCAAAAAAGCAAGGGTTAGATCTAGCAGGTCCGGGCAGCCTCACTCTCTTGGCAACACATAGCCATGGAGTGCTTTTGGTCACAGTCGTAGGGTAAACGATGTAAAAGTCGCCTAGGTTTGGATGCTTCCTATGTCGTAACAAATGTTAATGTCCTCGCAAAACATTAGTGATCTGATTTCCGTAAATTTACAAACTCACAAACTTACATTTTACAGTTTACAATTTACATTTACATACCATGTTTTTATACAAATATAAACTCATAGATTCAGGCACGTATGTTGTCATTGTCAGGTGTAGGCATTGACGGTTACACAAATTTTACAAACACAAAAGTTTACAAATACAAAGTTTTCATATAGCATGCCAAAGAAAATGATTTTTATTTCGTTTTCTCAAACCTTATTTTGTAAACCGGTTAACCAAAAGATTTATTTCAAATCTTTTACAAACAAACTATGAACTCGCTCAAATTTATGTTGATTTTTCTCGCATGTTCTTTCTTAGGTTACATTTTAAAACTATGGTGCGGTTGGAATAGGAGAACCATGTGGATTCGAGTACTTAGTGGGCGTTCATTTCCTAGAAGTATTAGCATTATTTTCTTCCATTGTTGAATGAAGATACCAGTCCAGTCACTCGAAGCTCTGATATTTCGGGGTGTGACAGATTGGTATCAGAGCCATAGGTTACAGCCATAGGTCACACCAACTCTGATACTAGATTGGTATAAGAGCTATAGGTTACAACGAATAGGGTTTTCTGTAGAGATACATAGGCTCTAATATGGTCTCCAACAGTTGCCGAAAACAATGACTCAAAATTTTGTTTTTAAATAAACGCTAATGTCATGTTTTATACACGGTGCACAAAACAAATACATACATTACACAAAACTTTGAGAGTTTAGGAAACATGTATTTAGAACCTTTGAAAACTTATGTCGAAGTTCATTAAAGGTCATCACGTAGGAACCACGTCTATTAACTCAGGCAAACGCCATTATTATGTCATCCACAATATTTTACTTAACCGAGTAGGTAACCTATGCAAAACGAAGTACGATGTGCAAATTACACGAAACTCAATCTATACGTCAACGGAGGTTGAAGTACGTCACATACGAATTTCGAGGCAAGGTCTTTGGGAAGACACGATGGAGCGTTACAACGACGATGCAAATCCTATCAGCAGGAGAACTACCGATCAGGATGCGGTAACTTGTCACGCGGTCCTGCAACGACACGAATCACACCAAGGAGAAAACGCATGTCTCCGCATTCCCCCTATCTCATTAATGGCGAATACGCTATGTTCGACATTCCATGGTAATGTCACTTAACAACCGGTCATCACACAAAACCCCAGGTAAAGTCCTTAAACTTCTTTTATTGAAATTCCGACTTTTGCATCTAGTGAGTAGATTTTTACATCTCTACTCCTCTTAATGTTCATTGCATCATGATAATTTCTTTCATTATAGCGAACACTCATTTGCTTCATTTCTTGAAAAATTCATATGTCACACATGCATTGTTTGTACGCATGTGGTTTCACTTCGAATTATCATTTTCATCAAATGTTCAAAATCATTTCGCTATGTGTAATTATTTCCTTGTGATCTGAATGACCTGCATTATTGTAAGTGTTGACTCCTTGATATCGATTCAATGAACTTCCTTGAAACTTCTTTTCCTTTTCAAGTTACGTACATGGTTTTCCGTTGTAACCATGCCAAAATTTCCTTGTCGATACATGTATTTATTGTCGGAATGCGCCTAAACCAAGTAAGTTCAATTGTTTGAACTTGCTCACTATACAAATTCAATTCAAGGCACCATATGATGTATTGAGAGTATCATATTTAAGTCAATTTTTAACAAGCGTTTCATTTATTTTGAGTCGTAGTAGACTTGTTTGGTCTATGACTCCATTAAGTCGTTTGTTGATTTCGACACCTTGTGGTGGTGTTTTCACTAATTTGAAGCTTGCGCTAATCTCGTTTACACTTCTCATGCACAGATTTAATTATTTATTTATTTATTTTAAATCCGCTTTGATTTATCATATTAAAGCAGTCTTAATACAATCGTGTGTTAAGATAATGGTACACAAATTCATTGTATGTTCCGGTGTACCTATTAATGGTTCTTTCGTTGTCGATCAAATGTTTTGCGATATTCATTGCTTTTTCATCTTCGATCGCAACATTATTTCTTTGATGTTCCATTTTTAATTGAAAATCCTATGATGTCATTTGAAACAAATTTTCAGAATTATTTCATTGCGCTTTCATTTGATTCCAAGCATGATGAACTTTTTTCGATCACCGCTGTTATTGAATTATCTCGATCACTACGACACCTTGTAGTGTCAGTATAACTTGCAGCTTGGGTTGATCACGATCGAGCGTTTCATACAAAACTACTTCATTTGAGCTTGTTGATTCTAAGTTCGTCTAGTGGATGTTATTGTTTCTAGAACTTATTTACATATTGTGAATGTACATTTAGCATTCGGTTGGTCGAAATTCCTGTTCTTTGTTGGATCCCTATTAACTTAGTCACACCGGTGACTGTATCAATACGCCTCGTTTCCCTTGACATCAAATTCTGAAACATATTCCTTTTAACCGTTGGGTTCTTATTGTTATAGTATGTCCTTGAATTCAGATAATTCGAATAAGTCTTGATTCGACTTCATGATCATTCACTTTGGTAATATTCGTATTTATCTACGCATAACACAACTATAAGGAGTTAACATAGCCTAAATTTCAAGGACGAAATTTTATTACTGAAATGGAGGAATTCCGTATGTATTAACCGGTTGAAATAACTAGCGTATAGTGCTAAATAAAAACATGGAATTGGTGGATTCCAATTTAAGGTTCAAACGGGTCAAAGTGATCCAAATCATACATGTTTGGTTGTGTGGAAGCGATAGAATTCGTTGACGAAACCAAACAGATTACTTAATTTCTAACGACAAGTTAGAAGATATATAAAGTGATGGATTTCACTAAAATAGTTAAATGGGTCAACTTGACTCAATCGATGAGGGTTTGGTAATATAAAGCGATGGATGTCGCCAATGAAACCAAACAGGTCAAAACAACCAAAGTAATGAAGCTATGGTGAAATAAAGCGAATGATTTCGCTAATATAAGATAATCGAGTCAAATGATGTACTGATGCAAACCGGAAAGGTTGCATGTTTAAAGATGTCGAAATGATGCCGAAATTTTAATTAATAAACATCATAGCCGTTAACCGTGAAAGGGTAACGCTGAATATCATTCATAAACTCAGTAGTGAGTATTACCAAAAGATGCATGAATCCAATATAGGATTAGTGTTAAGATTGTTTAACTAATTATAGTTAAATGGGTCGAATAAACATATTAATACAATTAAGAGGTTATAAAACGCAAGTATAACGCCCCGTCATTTCAGAGATGTTATACTTGTTAGTCGTATAGAAGTCTGAGGTTAAAAACCCAAGTGTAATTGATCCTACTTGTGAACGGGTCGAATAATTATGAGGATTGTATAAGCCGAGGGCTTAAACTTAGGAAAATTATTAATGTTAAATGTTGGATTTTGATTCTATGTTATAGAATATCGAATTACGGTCACGTAGGAAGAAACGGGACCTAATTCGGATCAATAACGAACAAGTTATGAACATTTTCGTAAAATGAACCATAGTTGGGAAAATGCAGGTCGAAAATCAAAACCTGCTGTCGAAACTACTCGCTCGCGTCATGCGATGCCTATGGGTAACGCCGTCGTGGCCCGCGACCTTTGTCGCGTCGCGCGACAATCCACATATGTTCCTGTTGCGGCACGCGACGGGTTAGAATCGCTGAACTTGTTGCTGTGGTGTGTATTTTGACCTCATGAACTCATTCAAAAAAGGTTTAGCTAGTATAAACTAACCATTTTGGGTTTTTGATTGTAGGTAACTATATTTACTAGACGGATGGCGATCAAGCTAAGGAAAGAACCGAATACACACTTGATCAAAACTTTCGCGACTAAATCAAGACTTTTGTTACTTTTGTGTTGTCTTATCATACTTTGTAATTATGGTTTGAAACGTTTTGAAGGTTAATTATGTTATGTTTTTAACAATATGGGTTTGAAACCTTAGGAAAAGTAATTTTGAAGGTTTTGAATCAAGTAAAATTGTTGATTAATCTGATGCTTTTAAAAATAAGGGGATTATACATACAATATGTATTGTATAGTATTAAAGAGAATGGAAGGGTCTTATAGGAGGCCCAGCTATCAGGACCTGAGATAGTTTTGGAGACGACGGACAAGATTGTTCAGATCCGTGATCGTCTGAAGGCTACCAGAGACAGGCAAAAAAGCTACGCTGACAAGAGGCGCAAACCTCTAAAATTCGAGGTAGGAGATAAAGTTTTACTAAAAGTGTCACCCTGGAAAGGGGTGATGCATTTTGGTAAAAGGGCAAAACTAAGCCCAAGATACATTGGACCATTCGAGATCATCGAATGTGTCGGTAGTGTGGCCTATAAGCTGAACTTGCCTAAGGAGCTTAGTGGAATTCACAATGTGTTCCACATCTGCAACCTAAAGAAATGTCTAGCTAATAAGTCGCTAGCAATGTCTCATAAAGACGTGCAAATAGATGAAAGCCTGAGGTTTGTTGAAAAACCAATATCGATCAAGGATCGACGGGTTAAAAAGCTCCGAAGGAAGCATGTGCCAATTGTGAAAGTGAAACGGGATGCCCGTAGAGGCCCTGAATATACGTGGGAGGTTGAGTCCACTATGCGACAAAAGTACCCTCACTTATTTCAGTAAATCTTGAGGTCGAGATTTCTTTTAAGGGGGTGAGGATGTAACACCTCGTAAAATCATATCCAATAATGTGATGACACGTGTCCTAAACCCTAAATGTGTAAACAGTTGACTTTGAAGGACTAAAGTTGTGACAACTCGTATAAATCCCTGTTACGTTTCGCTTTACTTTGTAATTACATGTACGCTATATGAACTGAATATGGTGTTTGATTATATTTGAATGGTTGTGAGCTTGGTAATGTGTAATGTGAATTACGTGAAACCGAAACCCGAAACCGAAATATTGTGAGACGTTATTTTGCGAAACGAAACATTGTAGTATGTTACTTTGTGAAACGAAACATCATAATTTGTTATGTTGCGAAACCTACTAGGAACCGAGGCCCATTACCTAGTGACCCAAAAACCGAACCTAACCCTCACCCCCAATCGGCCCAACCCAAAACCCCCACTCTTTGTACCTCTCGGCCCACACACCCAAACCGCCACCCCTTTCCCCCTTGTGCGAAACAATGTAGCCCAACCCACATCTTTCTCCCTTGCAGCCCATTAAGCCCAAACACCCCTCTATTTGATATATATGTATATGCATGAGAAAAAAAATAAAAGAAACCCTACTTGTGAGGGTGTGCGACGACAGAGGAGAAGCAACCAACCCCCCCCCCATTCGCAAATCTGCCCCCTGTGATCGTGTTATCTTCTTCCTTAGTTCCTTCTCTCCGCTCCAAGGTTAGTGCACATGTTAGATTACGGTTCATGGTGTTTTTGGTGTATACATGGCTATGTTGTGTATATTCTTGATGATCTTGATGGTTATGATGTTAAACTGTAGTTTAGAGTTCATAAAAATCAAACATAATGATTCGTATTACTACTTATGTATATACAGACATGTATGGGTTCATTAGGGTTTTGATCCTTGAGATAATGTGAAGTATCTTGGCAGCGTTTCTTTTTCTTGGCTTGATACTTGTGATGACATGATGATTTCGGGTAGTTCTAGCGACTAGAACTCATGCTTGATTGATATTGTGATCATATTTGCGTTCGTATGTTATTAGGGTTTTGTTTATGGGTTGAACCTTTTGATATTCTAGGAGTTTTAAGTGATAAATAATCTGAGCTAGAACGATAACCTATTGTAAGTGATGTTTAAATGTCGTTGTTCTTCGTTGAGTTTGTGTTTAAGTCGATAGAGACTCGTTTTTGTGTCGTTAAAGGCTGAAAACAGAAAGTTGATTAACATTTATAGCCAACTTTAGTTGGCTGTAAACAGGTCGTTATATATCGAAAACTGATTTTCTAAAGTCTAAATCATACGTTTTCGAAAAAAGCTTCAAATGGCACTAGAATCACATTTTTCTGAGGTCATTTGCTATTTTTAAAGAGCCGTTTTACACAGCAGCAAAAGCTGCATTTTTTCTGCAGAAAATTCATGTTACGCTTTTCATTATAACTTGTTATTTGGATAGTGTTAGATCATGAAATTCGTACAGTAGCTAGGCACGGATGTTGCCGAAAATCTCCCACTGGAATTTTGCCATTCGGACAAACGATGAATTTTAAATGAAATTTTTCGTGGACTACAGTCAGAAAGCGATGAATCTGACTGCAGTCTATTAGATGATTTTAGTAAATAATTGGTAATGATTTAGGTCTTGAGATTTTTACACAAGGTGAGGCGGAACACGTAGAACGTTCTGTAAATTATTTAGAATTTTTGGAATAGGAAAACTATTTTATAAAAATACCCGAAAACAGCCCAGTTCTGGATGTAAAAGCTGAAACGTAATAAGTTGTTATTTGCGTATCTAAATGTTGTTTATGCTATCTGAGAATGATCAAACTTGTTCAATGTCAACGAAAGTGTTATGTGAATTTTTGTGTGCTTGATCACGAGTAATTATATGTGAAACATGTGTATGTACGTAAGTTGTTAAAGTGAGTACATGGTACGTGTTAGATACGTGTAGGAGCTTTGTGCCATACTTGAACACACTAATAAACTAAATGGTAATCATAATAGGATGTGATTGACCTACCTTGACTCCTAACTATTTTAAGAGACCACCCGAGCAATCGAAGGTGAGTTCACACTTTTCATCAAAGCATGGGATTCCCGGTGGTTTGGGAATGGGTTCACACTAACCCCCTTGGGTGGGATGCAACCTGCGTATTCTCCTTGGGTAGAATACGTACTACCGTCTTCCTAGGTGAAGGACGACAACCATTATAATATATGTCTTAAGCATACTAGATAAGAACTCTATCTTAAAGTCCCCCATATTTTATATCGACTTAATCGCCGGGCAATTGGCGGGTTATTAGTTAATTAGCGCTATTAGGTTTGACAAGCCTCACACCGTGCCGCAGAGGACGGACGTGGACTAATATACTTGGGCACTTAGTCAATGATGATAGACATTGACTCGGGGCACTCAACATAACTTAAGTCAGTAGTCGATATGGTAACGGTTCTAGTGGTTTAAAACAATGGGGTAGCTCCCTATGGCGTGTTTTTATAAAGAACAAGGAACTTAACACCTTGTGGTTTTTGGAACAACATTAAAACGGACAACCAACTGTGAACTCGCCAACTTTTTGTTGACACACTACTGCATGCTTTGTAGGTCGTTAGGTACTTGGATGGAGCTTGCACGAGGAGTGGACGTTGTGGCAAGGAACCAACTGTTGGGTTCCTAACATTAAAATTTATGCTTATAAACTATTAATGGGTTTTAGACTTTATGCTTTCGCAAACTCTTAAACTTGGTTTTGGACTTTGGTTTTGTGAACACTAAACGTTTTGTTTGTTATGGTTTTACTTTACTTTACTTAATGTTCAGTATGATTGGTGGTATGATCCTGGTCAGTCACACGCCTCGTGGTAATACTCCGTTTGTGGATTTTGGGGGTGTGACATATTGGTATCAGAGCCATTGGTTATAGTGAACTTGGTTTTAAAAAGGGGATTTTTTTTTGACAAAACCAGACTATAACCT
The DNA here is from genome assembly GCA_030545235.1 of Helianthus tuberosus. Taxonomy (NCBI): domain Eukaryota; kingdom Viridiplantae; phylum Streptophyta; class Magnoliopsida; order Asterales; family Asteraceae; genus Helianthus; species Helianthus tuberosus. Next base: position 103,317,033 of record CM060424.1, on the reverse strand, counting down.
GCTCAGAGCTCAACGATCCACAACGACGCTTCGCTCCACGTGCAAGGCTCAACACTTTAGGTGGTATGATTTATGTTTATATTGCTTACTTGCTAGATTACTTTTGCATGATGTGTTGTTTTTGGTATGCTTAGTTAGGGTAGTAGTATGTTGTCTATTGGCCCTATTGCGTTCTTTATGACACTCAACTATTTTGTTAGTCCATGCATTCAAACCAAGAAGAACAGATGATAAGGAAAGCCAAAACTGGTTCAGAACAGTTGATCATTATAAGCAGAGCTTGTACAAGATTCTCCCATTCGCAGTGGTTTTCCAGCAACTGATAGACTCTAAGCACTGATCATCTCAACTACTGTTATCCAAAGTACTAATGAAGAATAAAGACTGAAGCTCTATCTACTGATGTCTTCCAAGCATTGTTGAAGACCAAAGCACTGCCCATTCAAAGACTGATGACTCAATGAAGAAAGCACTGATGCTCATCATCAGTGCTTAGACTATAATAGTGGAAAGTAGAATCAGTGTTTTATGTAATCAGTGTCTATGTAATCAGTGTTTGTATGTAACAGTATTTAGAGTTTGTTAGGAGGTTAGATGTCACTTTCATGGTGACCTCAGCAAAGATGCTCAGTGGTTTCGTCTGTACTATAAATAGAACAGTACTCTGTACTGTTCCATTAGCTCTTTCTTCACAAGTCATTCTGTACGAACAAATCACTGAGCTCAGGCTGAGAGGAGTCTAGTGCATGCATGCAATTGTTTTGATTATTGTAATTTAATACAATCATTCGATTCAATGGAAAACATGTTTGCTTATAGCTATTCTTCCTTGATTGTGTAATCAAAGTTTATTTCCATATTCCGTTGCACTTTAATTCTCTGTTTCATCTTCATTTATAATTAAACTACACAATCTAAGAAACTCAGATCCTAACAATTGGTATCAAACACTTGGACAGTCAAATTTGATCTAACAATCATTTTGACGTAAAAGTTCAGCTCAAATTGATTGATACTTTCAGTTGTTTGTATTTAGTTGAAAAACAGAGTAAGGTATAATCACGTATAAAAGTTGATTATTCAAGACCTGTAAAACAACCAGAATGGCATCACAATCACACGACACTCACAACACCGGGACTCTTTTCAAACCACCGATGCTTGTCAGATCCGAGTATAACATTTGGCAACGTCGGATGGGTCATGTCCTCGCACAACAAAATACCGGCTGTTGGAAGTCAGTCATCTATGAACCACATGTTCCATAGGTGCCTAGTACTGAAGATCCCAAAGGCTTTGTGACTAAAAGCCCTGAAAACTATTCAGAACAAGATTTTAAAAAAATTGAACTAGATGCAAAGGCTTTTAGCATAGTAGCCTCAGCTCTTCCAAATGACATTTATGCTGGATTGTTACACTGTAACAGTGCCAAAGCGCTGTGGGATGCCTTAAAGGAACAGTTCGGTGCTACAGAAGAGGTGATAGAGAATAACAGGGAGGTTTTGAATCAACAGTATGAAACATTCTGCCATGAGAAAGGAGAATCACTAACACAACAGTTTGAACGTTTTTGTTGTCTCGTTAGTGAATTAAAACTTGTTAATGTTGAATTTGCAAAATCAACTCTAAATAGTAGGTTTCTAAGGTCACTTCCTGAAAAATGGGACATAATTGCTTTTGTAACCAGAAATTCCGTTGGGTTCAAAGAACTAAGTCTGACTCAACTTCATGGTCGACTCCTCAGTTATGAGAGAGAGTTGAACCAGAAAAAGAAGTTACAAGAGTCTAGGAAGGTTGCTGATGACTATACATTTGGTAGCACAACACTTCTTGGTCAAGAGGATTCTGGTAGTAGTAAGGATCAGAGTTATGATCATTACATTGACATAACTGCTGGTGGCGCTTTTAATAACTCTGATTCTTACTCAACTAACTATGCTTTCACAGCTAGTAGTGAAAACCAGAGTTTTGACAACTTATCCTTTGAACTCAATGTTCTCCAGCACTTTGATCCAACTGATCTGGAGGAAATGGATATTTTGCACCAACTTGCACTGCTGAGTATTAGAACCATCAAGTTTTTTAAGAGAACAGGGAGAAAATTTCTTGGGTTACATGGGAACTTGAAAGTAGGGTTGGATAAGTCAAAGATAAAATGATACAAGTGTAATAGGTTAGGTCATTTTGCTAGAGAGTGTAGGAGTCAAAATAATGGACCAATCATCACACATCCTAGCCCTAAACCTCAAAATACCCAAAACACTGTGCATTATTCCCAATATTCCCCTGCTACTCATGTAAACACTGCTCATTATGCACACCATGTAACACCTGTTCCAGTGCACTATGTACAATCCCCTGTTCCACAAATACAAGATGTCCAGGCCCTAGCTCCTCAGGTTCAGGTGCTGTCACACCCCGACCTAGTAAAATAACAAAACATGGCGGAAACGTCGGGGAGTGTTGTAACAGAATTATTGTTTCATAACACATGGAAAATTGAATATTGTTTTATTGATTAAAAGTGTTACAATGTCTTGACAATCAAAGAAACATAACATAAATAACTAGTCTTGCATCTTTTATTGTCGCTAAGGCCCAAGTCCGCCTAAGTGTATCTTGATAAATCCTATGCATCATGTCCTGAAACACATGTGAAAATAGGTACGTCAGCATAAAAATGCCTGTGAGATACATAGGTTTTGTGAAAATAGAATTCATGACTTATGTTTAAGAAAATGTTTAGTCATGAACCTTGTAATTTTCTTTGTCTTGTAAATAATTTGAAAAGTGATAAATAAACCAAATGATATATATGTATAAAAGAATAATACATGGTTAAGTAAATAACCAAGTAAACTGAGTTTATATCAGATAAGTTGTTTGTAAAACAATGTATTGTGAAAAGTATGTTATTTGTATAAAATGTTATATGTCTAAATTGAAATGATTCAAATAACGCTACGATATGTAATACCATACAAGCACTTATATATAGGAAGTACCAGCGGCGTATCCACCATGCTTGTATCATATCACACACGCCTCGTTACTTAAATCACTTACTCAAACCAAACCACCAAAGTAAAATGTTTATGTATAATCAAATGTCAAAATGTTTGTGTGAAAACCATGTCTAATGTCTATGTCTAATGTAAATCATGAATTGTGTATATCAATGTCAAAATGTTTATGTCTAATGTAAATCATGAATTGTGTATACCAATGTCAAAATGTTTATGTCTAATGTAAATCATGAATTGTGTATATCAATGTCAAAATGTTTATGTCTAATGTAAATCATGAATTGTGTATATAAATGTCAAAATGTTTATGTCTAATGCAAATCATGTAATGTGTATCCAAAATATCATGAATGGTAAGTGAAATATATCATCTAAACCATATGTAAAATGCACAAAAACAAGGTATTCAAGTAAAACATGGTTTAAATCAAAGTTATGTTTTGTGGAACAAATGCATGCTATACTGATATAAACATCTATGCGGTATTGTGAAAATGCATACATCCAAGCCTTCTGACTGTGGCGATAAACCCCTAAACGAATTTAAAGGTCTATCTGTGTTATGTTTATCGAATTCGGTCATTCCTTCCATCCAAACATACCTAGGATGTCAGGAACGGGAGTTGTCAATCCTATGGTACCACTACTTACTAACGAATGGCGTGATCAATGTTAATGAATGTATATTGTCCCATTTGAACAAACCAAATGTCATACCAAAATGTAAGCATGTGATGAATAACAAATGTACTAAGTATGCACACAATGGACATACATAGCATAAAATGTAATGTAAAACAATGTACTAAGAATGCACCCAATGGACATACATAGCATAAAATGTAATGTAAAACGATGTACTAAGTATGCAACAAAGGACATACATAGCAAAAACATAATGAAATCATGTACTATAAATGTACTAATGAACATAACAAGCATATGATATGAAAACATGAAAGGCACGAAAGTAACAAGTAGGCACATGTGTTTCACCCCAAAATGTTTGGAAAACAGTAAAAGAGGGGTCTATGTACTCACTTGAGATTGCCTAGAAGTCCTTGCGTAACAACCAAACAATGCTAGAGATCACGGATATCAAACGGTACCTAATATAGGTAACTATGTTATTATACCGGACCTATACCGGAGGATCGGATATAATGAGGGCTCGTAAACCAAATGAGTATGGGAACTCATGTAATATGGTTTTAACAAAGCCTACATACTACAATGAAACCTAACCTAAGTGCTTACGACCCATTACGACCCGTTTAGGTAGCTTATGCTACTTTAACGCGTCATTCGCGTGAAACGCGTTCGGAATGCCTAACTAGTCTTATGATAAGTAAAATATGCCTTAACATGTCTAATATTGTTACCAAATCAGTTTAGATACCAAAAGTTATGTTACATATGTTTAAAATGAATTTTGGCGTTCAAAGGGCATTTTGGTAATTTACCTAAGGCATACAAACTACCAATCATACAACTAGTTAAACGAAGCGACCATAAGGTATAACCTCGGAAGGTTATTCCCTATATACTATGGTCACCTAATGTGTTTGGTCAGATCCTAATGATCAACCAAACGGGTCAGGTTTGAAAGTATAAGCGATTGTTTAGATCGCTTACCTTACGACCCTATATAATCACTAAACTAAGAGTGACGAGCTAAGCATGTTAAAACATGCTTAACTAAGTTTAGAAAACAGGTTTGGTATAAAAAAAAACGGTTTTGATACCTAAGAGTAGTTTGGTTACAAAATACGTAATAACACTCATTTTGGCCGAAACTACGACTCGTCACTGAGCCTAGATAACGTGGTAATCAGTAGGTATAGTCACTAGGGACTATAACCATCGTGACTACGCTCACGTTATGAAGTTCAAACGAACTTCGCATTGACCATAAACTGGTCAACGCAGAAAGTCAAACAAAGTTTGACTTTTAACGCTAAAAGTATAAAAAGAACGAAGGAACACTTACAAAGGGTCCCCGAAAGCTAATCTTGATCCAAGTAGCTCAGGTATGAAGCAATGGCTTCAACTTAGAGCTTTTAGATCAGATTTTGTGGGTTTAGAAAATGAATTGGGTTGGGTATTTATAGTAAATGGACAACCGTTAGGATCGTTTCTCGTAATCCGGGCTTTAATCTCACCCCTACACTTGTTGGAATTCCCATGGAACACCAAAATGGCCCCTCATTAACATGAAGAGGCAAGTGCAATTGGGTTTGGAGGGTGTGACAGCTGGAAACAGGCTGTTTAGAAGTTTCTGAGCAACTGGGAGGTCCTTACGGACCGTAAGGGTGATGGCTTACGGTCCGTAAGCCATCATCTTTGCTGAAATGACAGATTTGGTCCCTGCAGCTCCAAACTTGGTTTTTGATGCATTTTTGACACGTTTAAGCCCTGTTAACCTCATTTCAAAGCTCTAAAATAAAGTTAAAGTATAGGGAACTTAAAATGTGCTAAAAAATATCTCGTATGTCGGTTCGTTTGGCCGTACGGTTGCGTTGTTCGGTTAATTACGACGGAAGTCGTAACGAACGCAAAAACGGTCCAAAATGCGCGACGAATGGAATTTTGACAAGCCAAACACTAAAGCGTAATATTATAATGCTTACATAAATTTTTGGCTGTCCGGATGTATTCAGAACGTAAGTTATGCGCGAAAATGCAAACTTGTGCACTTTTTGACGCTTTTAGTCCCTGAATGACCCAAAAGTTTATTTTAGCACACCGAACCCCTCAAAGCCTATTTCTAAGCTATGTAAAGGATATTTATGGTATGTTTAACTCATGGTCATGTTCCGGAATGTCTGTTACAGTTCAAATCGGCATACTTTCGCAGTTTGTCGAATTTAGTCCCTGTAAGCGATTAAACTTGATTTTGTCATACCAAAGCCTTCAAAACTTATTTCTAAGTTATGTAAAGGTTATTTAATGTATGTGAAGCCTATTTCACTATTCCGGAGTGTTCGTTGCATTAAACTGGTTATATTTACGCATCAGTGCGCGTATAACCTTCCAGAAAGCGATTTAGAGTCCGAAATCGAACAAGAATTTATATGTGCAAATGTTACACGTATTTGTACAAATCCCAAGTATGAAATAAAATATTTCATTGGTTTTATATTGGTTTGATGGTCGCAGTGACCCAGGTGTCACAATCTCCCCTACTTTAGGAAATTTCGTCCCGAAATTTATTCAGAGGAAACTTGTGAGAGCTTGAAACATGAAGTTGAAAAGATCAAACAACACTGGCTAGATTCCTGAACTTCTAGTAACTTTACAATAACATCATGCTTTCAATGTGAGAGGGACACTTATATACAAGTATATAAAGCGTCATTGGTGCGTCCACCGTACCTCTATTACATTGTTCACATTTCGTTATGGTTGTCACTATCGATTCTTACACATAATAAGTCTTACCGAGGTTTCCGTGCACTGAACTTCGCAATTATGTATGCATCCATAATTACGTAATTCCTTGCATAGTCACGTAGTGCATCTTATAATGTGTAGGGGAAGAAAGCAATGAACGAGCTTGTGATGATTGTGACTAGACCACCATAGGGTCCTTTTAATTAAATCAATAAATGATTTAAATAGACTACCAAGGAGTCTGTTTAGCTACATCAGCGCATGTCATTTTTAACCAAATTCTGATTCAATCTTTTTTACTAGACCACTAGGAGGGTCTCTTATGAATCATGGAGTGGTACTATATAATCCAAGGGTCTTAACTAACACGTAGAAGCCCAATAAGGATTTAGGGTAGTACCTTTTTGAATATCCCTCTACGAATCCCTCATATGAAGATACGAAAGGTTCTACGAGGATTTGGATAACGAATATCCAGAGTATACAAAAACACAAAAAAAAAAAACATAAAACAAAACACAAAACACAAAATGCATAAACACATAATCACATAGTTGTTTAACTTGATTCTAGATTGGTTATCATTTTGTTAATTTGTTCTGCTAACTGTGCACATGTATTCAAAGCACACCAGGTATCCAATCAGTGGATTTTGATTGGTGCTTTAAATATTTCTAAGAATCTAACTATAAAGATAGAAAGATCTTTTAAAGGGAAAATTCGATTTTGATTATAAGGAACCGAAATGTTCGAATTAAGGTACACATGGAATTCCAATTAAGGACTCTGATTTGAATGATAATCATCCACAAGGGTCTAATTGTGAAGATAAAAAGATCCCATATTGATTTTAGAAGTTGAGGATGTTTTGAAACCTTGCACTGGATGTGCTTAAGTCAAAACATGAGGTAAAATGCTTATGAAGTTGAGATGCTCGATATGCCAAGGTGACATATGAAGCGAAATTAGAAGGTTAAGTCAATGTATGAGAAAAATACTTTGAAAACTATGCATGGGGTTTCTTTTAAAAATGTGTTTAATGTTTTTGAAACCTTATATATAATACTTTTGAAATCATAAAGTAGGTGTATTAGGTAAAAATTGTTTTAAAATCATGCGAGATGAATTTTGAAATTATGTATAAGGTTTTTGAAAACATGAATGATGCTTTTCGAAATCATGCACTTGATAAGAAAATGTACTGTGTTAATATTATTTTCAGACTATATGAAACATTTTGAAATTATGAAGGTTGTTTTTTGAAAACATAGCCAATGTTTTTGAAATAACATAGACAATGCATTTGAAAAAAAAATGTTTTCAAACTATATGAAATGTTTTTAGATCATGAAGATTTTTTTTTTTGAAATACTTGAACTGTGTATGTTGAAAAATCAAAACGTAATGGGTATGAGATTTGAAAATACCCTTAGTTATCTAACCAAGGATTCAAAGGCACAGATGTGCAGAAGCATGATTACTCATAATGTCACTTTATTTTCTGTACTTCGTATCTTAGAATGAAACGAGTACTTAGAATTTTCTATGGGAATCATGAGTAAACACAAGAATGGGAAATATTCACAAGAGTAGTTTGTAAGGAACATAGTTCCTTAATGTAGGTATTATAGGGAAATGCCATACACACATGTAACTACACTTGTATATCAGAATTTGTGATCAACGATTTATGTATAAACAAAACAGATTGTTTCACATTACAAGAAAATAGAAGAAACAAAAGCATAAGACAACAACATCTTCTAATCAGCCAACTGCTCATCCGTGGGTTGGATTTGCCTTAGCAAGCTTCGGGCATTTATTAACGAAATGACCCATCTTGCCATAGTTGTAGCACGATCCAGGTGGGAAGCGAGCTTGAGCAGGATTGGCTTGTGGTTGATTTGGACCAACTTGGTTTGGGTTACATCGACAAGCACTTGCCAGGTGACCAACTCGCCCACATGATACACACAGGCGACATTGTAAGTGAGCTTGGTGATGCCCTTTACATTTGTCGCATATTGGTGCCGTTCCCTTGTATTGCTTCTTAGCAGGTGGTGTTGCCACCCGGATGGGTCTTGCTTGATTTGGTACAGTTGCAGTTGAGCAAACCCTTGCTGTATGACCTATAAGTCCACAAATTTGGCATTTGCGGCACTTCACACTAGCATGATGATGAAGGTTACATTGGTTGCACAAGGGTGCAGTTCCATTGTATGGCTTCCTAGCAGGGGGTTGAGCTGGTTGGTTGGGGATGGCTTGACCATTGTGAGCGACCACGGCGAAGTTTTGAGAAGCCTTTCGCTTCTTTGACTTCTTAGGGGATCCAGTCTGTTCATCCATGGTCTTTGATTCCTTGATTGGTTTCTTGGCTGGTGGTGCTGGCTTGACTTCTGCTTCCTTTGGTGGCTCTTGAGTGGCTTCATTGTTGAGACGAGACATGGCAATGCCTAATTCAACAGTCTTCAGGATTACTTCGCCTATTCGCTGGGCAAATTTGGCAGTCTGCTCGAATATCTGCGCATCGTTGCGATGAAGAGACATTCTGGAGGAAATGAAGGATATAGGAGGAAACAATGAAATGTTATCGGAAAATAAAACAAAACAGAATTGCAATGCATAAGAATTTGCGATCATTTGTTTATTACCTAAGGCAAACAAATGAGACGGTGACAAATCAAAGTAAGCGGATCATATTAATATATCACTGAAGACATGCTTGCCTATAAGTGAACACTCACCCCAAGAGTTCCCAGGTAAGAGTGATTGGTCCGATACTGCGGATTTGTACGAACACTCTAGCCTTAGACAGAAAACTCAGAGTACAGGCACTCACCCTTCCAGTTTGCACGTGTTCACATTAAAAGACCCAAACTTTGATGAGATTTTGAAAACTTTGAAGGTTCAAAACCATACAACAAATCATCCTAGAACAAATGATTGATTTTCAAAGCGGTTTTGAAATTTATGTTCTTGTTGTGGTTATCACCTAAGAATAGGTGACGGTATTGTTTTATGTCTAAACGCAAGTAAACTAGCGTTAGGGTCCTAGGAAGGTTATAGACTAGGTCAAAGCATTACTAATAACCTAATTCCTTATAACCATGAGCTCTAATACCAACTTTTCTGTCACACCCCGACCACGTAAAACAACAAAACGTGGCGGAAACGTCGGGGAGTGTTGTAACAGAATTATTGTTTCATAACACATGGAAATTTGAATATTGTTTTATTGATTAAAAGTGTTACAATGTCTTGACAATCAAAGAAACATAACATAAATAACTAGTCTTGCATCTTTTATTGTCGCTAAGGCCTAAGTCCGCCTAAGTGTATCTAGATAAATCCTATGCATCATGTCCTGAAACACATGTGAAAATAGGTACGTCAGCATAAAAATGCCTGTGAGATAAATAAGTTTTGTGAAAATAGAATTCATGACTTATGTTTAAGAAAATGTTTAGTCATGAACCTTGTAATTTGCTTTGTCTTGTAAATCATTTGAAAAGTGATAAATAAACCAAATGATATATATGTATAAAAGAATAATACATGGTTAAGTAAATAACCAAGTAAACTGAGTTTATATCAGATAAGTTGTTTGTAAAACAATGTATTGTGAAAAGTATGTTATTTGTATAAAATGTTATATGTCTAAATTGAAATGATTCAAATAACGCTATGATATGTAATACCATACAAGCACTTATATATAGGAAGTACCAGCGGCGTATCCACCATGCTTGTATCATATTACACACGCCTCGTTACTTAAATCACTTACTCAAACCAAACCACCAAAGTAAAATGTTTATGTATAATCAATTGTCAAAATGTTTGTGCGAAAACCATGTCTAATTTCTCTGTCTAATGTAAATCATGAATTGTGTATATCAATGTCAAAATGTTTATGTCTAATGTAAATCATGAATTGTGTATACCAATGTCAAAATGTTTATGTCTAATGTAAATCATGAATTGTGTATATCAATGTCAAAATGTTTATGTCTAATGTAAATCATGAATTGTGTATATCAATGTCAAAATGTTTATGTCTAATGCAAATCATGTAATGTGTATCCAAAATATCATGTATGGTAAGTGAAATATATCAACTAAACCATATGTAAAATGCACAAAAACAAGGTATTGAAGTAAAACATGGTTTAAATCAAAGTTATGTTTTGTGGAACAAATGCATGCTATACTGATATAAACATCTATGCGGTATTGTGAAAATGCATACATCCAAGCCTTATGACTGTGGCGATAAACCCGTAAACGAATTTAAAGGTCTATCTGTGTTATGTTTATCGAATTCGGTCATTCCTTCCATCCAAACATACCTAGGATGTCAGGAACGGGAGTTGTCAATTCCTATGGTACCACTACCTACTAACGAATGGCGTGATCAATGTTAATGAATGTATATTGTCCCATTTGAACAAACCAAATGTCATACCAAAATGTAAGCATGTGATGAATAACAAATGTACTAAGTATGCACACAATGGACATACATAGCATAAAATGTAATGTAAAACAATGTACTAAGTATGCACACAATGGACATACATAGCATAAAATGTAATGTAAAACGATGTACTAAGTATGCAACAAAGGACATACATAGCAAAAACATAATGAAATCATGTACTATAAATGTACTAATGAACATAACAAGCATATGATATGAAAACATGAAAGGCACGAAAGTAACAAGTAGGCACATATGTTTCACCCCAAAATGTTTGGAAAACAGTAAAAGAGGGGTCTATGTACTCACTTGAGATTGCCTAGAAGTCCTTGCGTAACAACCAAACAATGATAGAGATCACGGATATCAAACAGTACCTAATATAGGTAACTATGTTATTATACCGGACCTATACCGGAGGATCGGATAGAATGAGGGCTCGTAAACCAAATGAGTATGGGAACTCATGTAATATGGTTTTAACAAAGCCTACATACTACAGTGAAACCTAACCTAAGTGCTTACGACCCATTACGACCCGTTTAGGTAGCTTATGCTACTTTAACGCGTCGTTCGTGTGAAACGCGTTCGGAATGCCTAACTAGTCTTATGATAAGTAAAATATGCCTTAACATGTCTAATATTGTTACCAAATCAGTTTAGATACCAAAAGTTATGTTACATATGCTTAAAATGAATTTTGGCGTTCAAAGGGCATTTTGGTAATTTACCTAAGGCATATAAACTACCTATCATACAACTACTTAAACGAAGCGACCATAAGGTATAACCTCGGAAGGTTATTCCCTATATACTATGGTCACCTAATGTGTTTGGTCAGATCCTAATGATCGACCAAACGGGTCGGGTTCGAAAGTATAAGCGATTGTTTAGATCGCTTACCTTACGACCCTATATAAACACTAAACTAAGAGTGACGAGCTAAGCATGTTAAAACATGCTTAACTAGGTTTAGAAAACAGGTTTGGTATAAAAAAAACGGTTTTGATACCTAAGAGTAGTTTGGTTACAAAATACGCAATAACACGCATTTTGGCCGAAACTACGACTCGTCACTGAGCCTAGATAATGTGGTAATCAGTAGGTATAGTCAATAGGGACTATAACCATCGTGATTACGCTCACGTTATGAAGTTCAAACAAACTTCGCATTGACCATAAACTGGTCAACACAGAAAGTCAAACAAAGTTTGACTTTTAACGCTAAAAGTATAAAAAGAACGAAGGAACACTTACAAAGGGTCCCCGAAAGCTAATCTTGATCCAAGTAGCTCAGGTATGAAGCAATGGCTTCAACTTAGAGCTTTTAGATCAGATTTTGTGGGTTTAGCAAATGAATGGGGTTGGGTATTTATAGTAAATGGACAACCATTAGGATTGTTTCTCGTAATCCGGGCTTTAATCTCACCCCTACACTTGTTGGAATTCCCATGGAACACCAAAATGGCCCCTCATTAACATGAAGAGGCAAGTGCAATTGGGTTTGGAGGGTGTGACAGCTGGAAACAGGCTGTTTAGAAGTTTCTGAGAAACTGGGAGGTCCTTACGTACCGTAAGGGTGATGGCTTACGGTCCGTAAGCCATCATCTTTGCTGAAATGACAGATTTGGTCCCTACAACTCCAAACTTGGTTTTCGAAGCATTTTTGACACGTTTAAGCCCTGTTAACCTCATTTCAAAGCTATAAAATGAAGTTAACGTATAGGGAACTTAAAATGTGCTCAAAAATATCTCGGATGTCGGTTCGTTTGGCCGTACGGTTGCGTTGTTCGGTTAATTACGATCGAAGTTGTAACGAAAGCAAAAACGGTCCAAAATGCGCCACGAATGGAATTTTGACAAGACAAACACTAAAGAATAATATTATAATGCTTACATAAATTTTTGGCTGTCCAGATGTATTCAGAACGTAAGTTATGCGCGAAAATGCAAACTTGTGCACTTTTTGACGCTTTTAGTCCCTGAATGACCCAAAAGTTTATTTTAGCACACCGAACCCCTCAAAGCCTATTTCTAAGCTATGTAAAGGATATTTATGGTATGTTTAACTCATGGTCATGTTCCGGAATGTCTGTTACAGTTCAAATCGGCATATTTTCGCAGTTTGTCGAATTTAGTCCCTGTAAGCGATTAAACTTGATTTTGTCATACCAAAGCCTTCAAAACTTATTTCTAAGTTATGTAAAGGTTATTTAAGGTATGTGAAGCCTATTTCACAATTCCGGAGTGTTCGTTGCATTAAATTGGTTATATTTACGCATCAGTGCGCGTATAACCTTCCAGAAAGCGATTTAGAGTCCGAAATCGAACAAGAATTTATATGTGCAAATGATACACATATTTGTACAAATCCCAAGTATGAAATAAAATATTTCATTGGTTTGATATTTGTTTGATGGTCGCAGTGACCCAGGTGTCACAGATGCAACAAGCTGCGCCTCAACAAGCTACCCAAACATCTGCTTAAACAGATCAGCAAAGCTTCTTTTCCCAAGGATTTGTTGATTAGAGTAGCTTGCCTGAAGATTTAGCTGATGAAAACTTTGATCTATATGCTAAGAATGATGTTTCTAGTGATGAATTCTGTTTTGCAGCATTAGAGTCTATCCAAGAAGGGCTGGAAACTGAAGAAGGGGAATCCAGTGCATAAACAGTGGATGCAATTGCTGAAGTAGTGGTTACTGCTGTTGTTGGTGAACAATTGTTGGACGACAAACCTGAACCACTGATGGAGCCACTGTCTGACCAATGGTCTGTTGAAGAAGAGGAGAAGAAGCCCAAAGATTGTGAGAGTGTCTGTGACTGTGCCATGATGGCCGCAGCTAAGGTATCATCTCAAGTTTTTAAAAACTTATGTTCAGACAAATGCATTATAGCATTTGCTAATGTTAAAGAGGTAAATGAAAACCTTAGAGACAAGTCTTAAAGGATGAAATACAATTTGAAAAGTCTGTTAAAGAACTAAAAATAAAATTGTTAGAAAAATATAATGAAATTTACAGCCTCAAGCATGAGCATAGCATAACCAAGGACCAACTGCAGGCCATGATATAAAAATATCGAACCTGTAAAAATGAGTTGGAATCCACCCAAATCACATGTGAAAAATGGGTGGAATCCTGCAAAGGTTATGAAGTTATGTTAGAAAAACAGATCAAACGCAATGTAAAATTTGGCAAAGGTTTCAGGAAAAATGACTGGAACACCCGGCTTTTCAGGTCGTACCACACAATTATAGCATGTGTTGTGAATAGGTAACAGGACTATATTTGACTGATTATGATGTTTATATATGAAATTTAGTGTATTGGTAAAATTAAACTTTGATAAAAATTATGTTGGCAACGGTAAGATAGACGCTTATCGCGTAATGAATAAAATGCGAAACGAACATCGGTGACCAACCGGACAGTGTTAAAATCCTAAAAATAGTTTGTTATGACTAGAATAATTATTTTAATCATATCCGTGAGGAAAAAAATTAAAACGCTAAGAAAATTCTATTTTTCGAGTTTAAGCGCGTACCGCGCGATGCAGCACGTATACCGACAAGATACTGTCAACACAGCCCGTCTAGGCAACCGAAAATCATTTTAGAAATAATTTGATAAATTTATTCTTGTAGAATGACAAAAATAAATAAAAACGCTTAAATTCCTATTTTTGCGTTTTTAAGCGTGTACCGCACAACACAGCGCGCATACTGCCAAATACCGACAACATCGCCAGTCCAGGCACACAAAATATTGTTCAGTAATATTTTGGTGAGTTTATTTTTATAGAACGTTAAAAATAATTTAAAACACACTAAAACGGGTTTAAAACGCTAGATAAAATACCTGGTATCCAGCAAAATACCTGTTTTTAACACTAAATTACATATAAATATGTATGTATATATGATTATGTGAGGTGTGTGATAGGTGGCAGCTAGAGGAGAAGGGTTTACCTTCTCTCTCTTACACTTGTTAGCCTAGGAAATTTCAAGAATGATTAAGCTTGTAATGGTGTCCATAAACTCATTATAACCCATACAACCTTTTCAAAATCACCTCCACTCTCTCTCCCTCTCTTGAACATCTCGGCCGAAACACCCCTTACACACACACATTCAAAAATTTCAAACTATTTTCATGAAGATTCAGGGTTCTTTCAAGATGATTTCAAGCTAAAAAGGGTGTTTGGAAGTGATTTCAAGCAAGAGTAACCTCCATTTCATCATCTATTCTCAAAAACCCGTCTAAAATCTTGAAGGTATAAAATTTATTTCATAAATCTTGTTTTGATTCTTGATGATCTTAAATAATGGTGGAAGTTTCTCCTGTTCTTGAATCTAAACATAAACTTGAAACTTAAACAAATGGGTTTTTAAAGAAAAATGAAACGGAGGAGTATGTATGTATATGTATGGCCGTAGGTATATATTTGTGTGTAAGTAATTGTGTTTTTTATTTTTGTTGAAAGATTCTTGAGTTACATGAAAAGTAGAATGCATGTAAGGATCCAAGTGTGATCTTGGAATGTTCTAAAAAGTTGTTTGATGATTTAAAAGAATATATGAAAAGTATAAATTTGGAAGCATATGAATATGTATGTATGTATGTATATGCATGCACACAAAATTTGTTGTTAGTTCATAAATGTGAAGGAATGTGTCTTGCATTTATGGTGAATGATTAGATGATGATGATCATATGAATATAACATTAATTTTGAATATATGAACATAAGTTAAAGGCATGTCTAGATGCATTTAGTCCATACATGTTGATGATGATATGATATACGTGCATTAAGTGCTTGTGCATAGTCATGCATGTGTGTATGTACATAAAATGATGGATAAATGATGTTATGATAAAAATAGTTTTAGATCAGATTATAAACCTTAAAATAAAGTTATTTTGAAGTGTTTAATGATATGTAACTTTGTCATAATGTTTGCTAGCTTTGTAAGTTGTACTTGGTGCATTAAAAGTTGTAAAATATGTGAAATCGCATGAGTTAGGTGACTTAAATAAAAACTGTACTAATCTGAATATAATCACTATTTTAAATAGTAAATAACATGTATTGTGTTAAAATATCAAGTCGTTTCGAGTTGGGATGATTATAGTAACGTTTAACGCAAAACTATGCGTTAAAAAAGGTCAAAAATCGGCTTTTCGGATGATTTTTTTAAAACTGATTTAGATCAATAAATAAACTGATGTTTTTAGTTTAAAAATAAGTATTATAACTAATTTTAAGTTTACTTGGTGTTTGGATGGTCATACGTGACTTCCGACGCCCGAAAACATTACCGAATCGCTAAAATACGCATTTTTCAATGAACATTATTATGGGTGAATTTTGAGTGAATCTTTTGTGATAAAATGTGTTAAGTGATTTAAACATGTAAATGTGATAATATTTTAAGTGTTAATTTGATAATGGGAAATATAGACTATGCACGTATGCATGTACGTTATGTGCGGTAGAAACGGTAAAATTGCGTTATATGTGTAATTTCTTTGTCGAGCATTAAATTTGGTACTTATGAGATGTTTTATGCATAATTGCTTTAAAAATTATAAAAAAGATAATTTAGTAATATTTTGCGTAATCGGTATTAGATTCTGTGAACGTTTATGTGTATACAAAACTGCGCGCAAATCGTAAATATATTACGTAACAACGAGAAAGTTAAAGGATTTACACAATAATGGTCACCAATAAAATCGTTCAAATTGCAAAATTTTATATAAGTATATATATGGACTCATATATATATATATATATATATATATATATATATATATATATATATATTAACACGCCAACATAATCAAAAATGACAACTTTTCGAGAAAATCTCAAAGTTATGTGATAATTCTAAGAAACGGAGAAACTTAGGATTTTTGTGTATATTGATTTAGAATTGTTTCTATATTAGGACACATATATAAAAATCAATTTCTGGGATTGCGATATTAAAATACGCACCCAAAGGTGAGTGTCACTAAACTCCTCTTTTTACTGTTTTATATATATTTTGGGGATGGAACACGTCATTAAAAGGGTTTAATAATGTTTTCGAAATAAAACATACCTTTTAATTTAAAATATATATTTTCACTGAAAATATATGAATTTGATAAGTCATACGTTTCTAAGTAAAACAATTTTGAAGAATGAATATGATGAGTGCGGTATTTCTTAAGAGAAACGAGACCGTACGAAATGGGAATGAATTCCGGACTGAGTCTCAACACTTGAGTGACAGGGGAACTCGTAAGTCGTAGTATATTAAACTGTCATATTAGTAGGATATATATATTGTACGTGAGGCAAACATCATATTGTTCTTCGAGAAAGAACCATGCGCCCATGATGTCGTTTAATCGGTTAAGTATGGTACGCGAGGAATTGTTGGTAGATCTATCGGGTTGACAACCCCGTCGTGACCGGTCGCCCCGTGTCAATGTCAAACGACGAATTAAGATTTTGTTTATTGTCTAGCATTGATTATCCCTACATGGTTAATATATAGTTCGTATCGTCTAGCTAGCATACGAGTCTGAAAGTTGACACTAGAATTTAATATACAAAACCTGGGCAGTACTACAATCGTCGGAGTAATGAACCGATGGAAGGCCCATGGATTTTATTAAGGAAGTAAAATGGACTTTCTAAAAATTTCCTGAATTGTTTTTAAATAAACACCTAATTAGAAAGTTTTCCTTAGTTTAAAATATGTTAGTAAACGAATAAGTGAACTCACCTTCCTTTGTGTTGACACTTGATTTTAACGTTTTCTACAGGTACATGAAATCGGCTTAGGGAAATCATGGCGTATCTTGTGTTTGAATGATGCATGTCGTTTGTTTGAAAATGTTGGACAACTTTTAAACTTTCTGGGACTTTTGTAATAAGATCCGCGAGGATCAAAGACATCTTAACTATGTAATTATGTCGTGACTTAAAACTTAATGTTTAATAACTTATGTTTAAAATAAACCAATATGTCCAACAATAAAATGCATTGCTCGACAAGATCTAAATGGGCACCAACTTCCGTCTCCACTACGTTTAAATATTCCGCTGCGACATATTTTGGGGTGTGACAGAAGTTGGTATCAGAGCCGTTGGTTGTTAGCGAACTAGATGTTTTCATGATAAACACTAGACTTCAACCGGAGAATTTTGAAATATAAAGTCCAAAATTCTCGAAGCCAAGATTTCTAAATAAACATAGAAAATATTTTATCATGTGTGAAAACCATTATGTGTTTTATGTGAATACGTGATTTTCTGCTTATTTTGAGCCTTATGTGTTACTATTTATGTTGATCACACACTTACTTGTACGGTTATATATGTGTCACAGATGTCGCACGAGCACGAGGTCATCGAGATCAACGACTCAAGTAGCAAGCCAGATTTCGAGACTTCACCCAGATCTATTTTACCAGAGGCACCTATCACGACCCCACAGATGGTTGGTATGGCTGAGTTTGCTTCATCATTCCGTGTCGAGCCTGCCTTCGCTAGTCAGGTAGACCCCCAATATGCTTTCACGAGCAACGGGTGGATTGATTACAACGATGACGCTCTTCTCTCGATCCATGAGATAGGACAATCATCTGGCACAGTACCAGTTATCGATGATGTGATCAGAGATGTCCCTGTGTTTGGAGGACCTTTCAGTATTGCACCAGTAGTGGATGCCACTATTGTTACAGCTCTACCATTAGAGCCGACTGTTGCTCCACCTGCTACTGTGATCGAGCCCGTTGCCGAGGTCCCTTCACCTGTTTTGTCAGAGTCACCTTTACCTGTCATTGAGACACACGCATCTCCTACGCCTCTATTAGTGTATTATCGCCACAGAAAGAGAGTTAGGCCTGCTGGAGAGGTAGCTTCTACGTCATAAGCTGAAACTGCATCTGCTTCTAAGAAGCAGAAAGGAGTTTGGGTGGATCGATGTTGCCATTGTGACCGACAGTTTGCTGCCATGCGTGAAGAGCTGGAAACGACTAAGGGTAAATTGAAAGACCTCGAAGGGCAGATGGATTGGTACAAAGAGTTGAAGGAATTAGACGACAGTGCGATGAGTCAGGTGCATTGGAGGATTGTGGATTTGGAGGAGTTGGTTAGGAAGATGCTAGACTTCATGGGGATGAAGCGTCAGATGTTGTTTATGTTTGTTGATGGTTGTTTGTTTTTGGTTGTTGTGTTTGGATACTCTTTTTGATGATTTTCTTTTGGGGGCCTGCATGCCGATTATATTTTGTGATATTAGGTAGAAATTTTGTGAAAACTTGTTATGGGTGTCGATATAGACATGCCAATGACTAGATATCATGTACCGAAAAACACGTTGTTAATTTCTATGATAATATCAGATAGTTAACTTTCGGTTTAGAAATTGTTCTCATTAATATGTGGATATTATACATGCGCTATGTTTAGTCCACTAATATTTAATGATTGAATTATTTTTATTTTGGATATCGTCTCATGTGATTATTATTGTTGTAAATAATAGAAACGACGAAATGCCGCCAAAAGCAAAACCGGATACTGGACTACCTGCCACCCCAGAGGAGTTGGCACGACTCATAACCCAACACGTTAATACTGCCTTGGAACAGCGTGATGCTAACCAAAATAACGGTCAGAAACGTGAATGTGATACCCCTGGGCAGGATCTTGGTGGGACACAGATTGGAAACCCTTCAGGTAAAATAATGATCGGAAAGTTTTGGTTGTTCATTTGTCATGATCTCATTGGAACGTATTCCTGATTTCTATTAACCATATGAACAGTGCACCGGAGCGTACACAAAACAATCCAGGGTTGTAGCCCAAGATCATTTACTGGTGTTCTATGCAATGACGTGACCTCGATATGCGTGATAACAGGCTGTCAGAATGAGTCAGTTATCCAAGTATTTCAGCGGTCTGAACCTGAAATTGGAAATTCAAAGAAGCGCAAAACCCAAGAGCTCCAAGAAGACTCCCGAAGTTGGAAGTAGGAAGAAACGCAAATTGGAGAAAGCAAGTGCCGCTAACCCTCAGGAGTCAGGAAAGGGTAAGGACGGCGATGGACAGGAGAAGTGCGCCAGATGTAGCCGAACCGGACATGTGACTTCCCAGTGTTACGCTAAGAGTACATTGGATGGAGCTACGCTTGAAGGATGCTTTACATGCGGTGGAAAAGGACACTACAAAAGGGAATGCCCGAAATTGAAAGGACAGGACGTTAAGAGTAATTCCGTTGGGACAAGTATCAGGAAGGCAAGTGAGAGCCCTGCTACTATAACCGGTATGTTTCAAATCACAAGCCAATTTATGTTCATACTTATGATACTAAAGCTGACTTGAGTTTCGTTCAAGAAACTATGAACCATTGTTGTGTTCACCTATAAGTAAGCCAAATATAAAGTGTCCGATAGAACTAATAGTTGGTGAATTGATAGAAACTAGCGAGATCGTTCGTAGTTATAGCATTTAGTAAGGTGATTGTAGTTTTAGAGATTGGATTTGTATCGGTGGAGTTGAGAAATTTTGACGAAAATGCAAGAATGAATTCACCTTCCGGGGAAGAAGTGGGGACTATCACTCGAAGAAGCTAGTTGGAATCTTTCGTCCTGATGACAATGGAAAGGCGGAAGCTGTTTGCGAGAATTGATAAAGTCGTGTGTTGAGTGTTGATAATCGGGAGTGGTCAGTATTGTGAGGATGCTGAGTTGTTAAGAAAGGGCTATCCAGCGGTTGCAATAAACGTGATGGATGCAAAAACCAAATGTAGGAACGTCGGAGATATTTCTATCAAACGCAACTATCCGGAAGTCTTCCTAAAAAGACTTACCTGGATCTTCCCTGCGAGATGGATCGAACCTCGAATCGATCTGACTCACGATGCTGCGCCCAACAGCATAATCTTCTTACAGATTAAGCACCGCCTGAAGTGATGAAAATGATGAGAATATAGAAATCGAGAACGTGTGTAATATAGACCTACAAAGATTCATCGGAAGAATCCAAGTTTCTCACAGAAACTATGAGACTATATTCAATAGATTCGTTTTATTATTTTATTTAGTGCGAAAACAAAACCTGTGAATTAAAATTTCGGGGATGAAATTTCCTAAATAGGGGGAGACTGTGACACCTGGCTTTTCAGGCCGTACCACACAATTATAGCACGTGTTGTGAATAGGTAACAGGACTATATTTGACTGATTATGATGTTTATATACGCAATTTAGTGTATTGGTAAAATTAAACTTTGATAAAAATTATGTTGGCAACGGTAAGATAGACGCTTATCGCGTAACGATTAAAATGCGAAACGAACATCGGTGACCAACCGGACAGTGTTAAAATCCTAAAACTAGTTTGTTATGATTAGAATAATTATTTTAATCAAATCCGTGAGGAAATATAAATTAAAAAGCTAAGAAACTCTATTTTTCGAGTTTAAGCGCGTACCGCGCGATGCAACACGTATACCGACAAGATACTGTCAACACAGCCCGTCTAGGCAACCGAAAATCATTTTAGCAATAATTTGATAAATTTATTCTTGTATAATGACAAAAATAAATAAAAACCCTTAAATTCCTATTTTTGTGATTTTAAACGTGTACCACGCAGCACAGCGCGCATACTACCAAATACCGACAACATCGCCAGTCCAGGCAAACAAAATATTGTTCAGTAATATTTTGGTGAGTTTATTTCTACAGACCGTTAAAAATAATTTAAAACACACTAAAACGGGTTTAAAACGCTAGATAAAATACCCGGTATCCAGCAAAATACCTGTTTTTAACACTAAATTACATATAAATATGTATGTATATATGATTATGTGAGGTGTGTGATTGGTGGTGGCTAGAGGAGAAGGTTTTACCTTCTCTCTCTTACACTTGTTAGCCTAGGAAATTTCAAGAATGATTAAGCTTGTAAAGGTGTCCATAAACTCACCATAACCCATACAACCTTTTCAAAATCACTTCCACTCTCTCTCCCTCTCTTGAACATCTCGGCTGAAACACCCCTTACACACACATTCAAAAATTTCAAACTATTTTCATGAAGATTCAAGGTTCTTTCAAGATGATTTCAAGCTAAAAAGGGTGTTTGGAAGTGATTTCAAGCAAGAGCAACCTCCATCTCATCATCTATTCTCAAAAACCCGTCTAAAATCTTGAAGGTATAAAATTTATTTCATAAATCTTGTTTTGATTCTTGAGGATCTTAAATAATGATGGAAGTTTCTCTTGTTCTTGAATCTAACCATAAACTTGAAACTTAAACAAATGGGGTTTTAAAGAAAAATGAAATGGAGGAGTATGTATGTATATGTATGGCCGTAGGTATATATTTGTGTGTAAGTAATTGTGTTTTTGATTTTTGTTGAAAGATTCTTGAGTTACATGAAAAGTAGGATGCATGTAAGGATCCAAGTGTGATCTTGGAATGTTCTAAAAAGTTGTTTGATGATTTAAAAGAATATATGAAAAGTATAAATTTGGAAGCATATGAATATGTATGTATTTGTGAGCTGTGTATATATATATATATATATATGTGTGTGTTGCATTTATGGTGAATGATTAGATGATGATGATCATATGAAGATGATATTAATTTTGAATATATGAACATAATTTAAAGGCATGTCTAGATGCATTTAGTCCATACATGTTGATGATGATATGATATACGTGCATTAAGTGCTTGTACATAATCATGCATGTGGGTGTATGTACATAAAATGATGGATAAATGATGTTATGATAAAAATAGTTTTAGATCAGATTATAAACCTTAAAATAAATTTACTTTGAAGTGTTTAATGATATGTAACTTTGTCATAATGTTTGCTAGCTTTGTAAGTTGTACTTGGTGCATTAAAAGTTGTAAAATATGTGAAATCGCATGAGTTAGGTGACTTAAATAAAAACTGTACTAATCTGAATATAATCACTATTTTAAACAGTAAATAACATTTATTGTGTTAAAATATCAAGTCGTTTCGAGTTGGGATGATTATAGTAACGTTTAATGCAAAACTATGCGTTAAAAAAGGTCAAAAATCGGCTTTTCGGATGATTTTTATAAAACTGATTTAGATCAGTAAATAAACTGATGTTTTTAGTTTAAAAATAAGTATTATAACTAATTTTAAGTTTACTTGGTGTTTGGATGGTCATACGTGAGTTCCGACGCCCGAAAACATTACCGAATCGCTAAAATACGCATTTTTCAATGAACATTATTATGGGTGAATTTTGAGTGAATCTTTTGTGATAAAATGTGTTAAGTGATTTAAACATGTAAATGTGATAATATGTTAAGTGTTAATTTGATAATGGGAAATTTAGACTATGCACGTATGAATGTACGTTATGTGCGGTAGAAACGGTAAAATTGCGTTATAGGTGTAATTTGTTTGTCGAGCATTAAATTTGGTACTTATGAGATGTTTTATGCATAATTGCTTTAAAAATTATAAAATATATAATTTAGTAATATTTTGCGTAATCGGTATTGGATTCTGTGAACGTTTATGTGTATACAAAACTGCGCGCAAATCGTAAATATATTACGTAACAACGAGAAAGTTAAAGGATTTACACAATAATGGTCACCAATAAAATCGTTCAAATCGCAAAATTTTATATAAGTATATATATGGACTCATATATATATATATATTAACACGCCAACATAATAAAAAATGACAACTTTTCAAGAAAATCTCAAAGTTATGTGATAATTCTAAGAAACGGAGAAACTTAGGATTTTTGTGTATATTGATTTAGAATTGTTTCTATATTAGGACGCATATATAAAAATCAATTTCTGGGATTGCGATATTAAAATACGCACCCAAAGGTGAGTGTCACTAAACTCCTCTTTTTACTGTTTTATATATATTTTGGGGGTGGAACACGTCATTAAAAGGGTTTAATAATGTTTTCGAAATAAAACATACCTTTTAATATAAAATATATATTTTCGCTGAAAATATATGAATTTGATAAGTCATACGTTTCGAAGTAAAACAATTTTGAAGAATGAATATGATGAGTACGGTTTTTCTTAAGAGAAACGAGACTGTACGAAATGGGAATGAATTCCGGACTGAGTCTCAACACTTGAGTGACAGGGGAATTCGTAAGTCGTAGTATATTAAATTGTCATATTAGGCAAACATCATATTGTTCTTCGAGAAAGAACCATGCGCCCATGATGTCGTTTAATCGATTAAGTATGGTACGCGAGGAATTGTTGGTAGATCTATCGGGTTGACAACCCCGTCGTGACCGGTCGCCCCGTGTCAATGTCAAACGAAGAATTAAGATTTTGTTTATTGTCTAGCATTGATTATCCCTACATGGTTAATATATAGTTTGTATCGTCTAGCTAACATACGAGTCTGAAAGTTGACACTAGAATTTAATATACAAAACCTGGGCAGTACTACAATCGTCGGAGTAATGAACCGACGGAAGGCCCATGGATTTTATTAAGGAAGTAAAATGGACTTTCTAAAAATTTCCTGAATTGTTTTTAAATAAACACCTAATTAGAAAGTTTTCCTTAGTTTAAAATATGTTAGTAAACGAATAAGTGAACTCACCTTCCTTTGTGTTGACACTTGATTTTAACGTTTTCTACAGGTACATGAAATCGGCTTCGGGAAATCATAGCGTATCTTGTGTTTGAATGATGCATGTCGTTTGTTTGAAAATGTTGGACAACTGTTAAACTTGCTGGGACTTTTGTAATAAGATCCGTGAGGATCAAAGACATCTTAATTATGTAATTGTGTCATGACTTAAAACTTAATGTTTAATAACTTATGTTTAAAATAAACCAATATGTCCAACAATAAAATGCATCGCTCGACAAGATATAAATGGGCACCAACTTCCGTCTCTAGTACGTTTAAATATTCCGATGCGACGTATTTTGGGGTGTGACAATGACCAAGTTGAAAACACTACTGTAAATGAGTCTGTTTAAAACACTGTTGAGATAATACCAACAAACAAGGATGGTCAAAAATAAAAATAACTGATAAAAATGGTAACAAAATCACTCTTGAAAGACCATAGGGGTCCTCAAGCTTTGAGGAGATTGAAAAATACCAATTCAAACCCACTTGGTCAGATGAGTGTGACATCCTTGAGAATTTCAAACCCATGGATTTCTCCACAGTGGATGGTGTGAAAGCACCAAAGGCCCAGGTAATTCCTCTTAAGGACGTCCCAATAGTGGTTCAAAACTCTGTTGTAAAGGAGTCTGAAAAGAGGAAAAAGAGAGAAAAAGCTAAAAATTTGTTTTGTGACTTTTGTGAAAAGAAAAATCATTTAACAAAAGATTGTTTTCACTTAAAAGCCTATGACATTAACAAAACAAGCATCATTGAGCCTTCAAAAAGCTGCACCATCAGTGGAAAATCAAACCATCTCACTCATGAGTGTGTGTACCTCCAAACCTTTGAGGTTAAAAGGAAAGAGTACACTGCAAAAACACCTATGAGTTCATCAAATCAACCAATCAAGAAACAACCATTTGTGTCTATCCAAACAATTGTTACAAAACAGCTGAACAAAAACACTATTCCAAGAGATGTGCAAGTGACAGATGCACCACCTGCCAACCAATTCTAAAGAGGAAAAGGTCAACCTCCATACCAAAGGGTCCCACATGTTTATGAGGTTCACAAAAGCCTTCTAAACCAAAAGTGAACATGCATCCCTTTGGATATCAATATCTGATAGGAAATGGCCAACAACAGTGGTTAGAGAGAAATGCTTCAAAAGTTGTTCAAACCCCTGAGCTAACCACTGTCCATGTCCCTAGACTTGACTCTGACACTATTGTGACCCCATCTAAAGCCTTATTGGCTTTGGAGACCCTCCTGAACTAATTATTTACTTGATGTGCAGGGAGCTTCTGCATGCTTAGATAGTCTTTGGTATGTAGATAGTGGAGGCTCCAGGCACATGACTGGATGTAGAGCCCAACTCAAAGAATTCAAAAGTCATGGAGGGGGTGATATATCTTTTCGTAATAATAGTAAGGGAAAGGTGTTGGGGTCTGGAACAGTTCAGTCTGGAAAAGTCAAGTTTGAAAATGTCAATATCATTGACAATCTAAAATTCAACCTCCTTAGTGTCTCACAAATGAGTGACAAAGGTTATGGGTCATTCTTTACTAAGGAGTGTTGCAAGATTGTTAGACTAGAAATGGTCAAAAAGATTGAAGAAATAATAAAAACTGGAAAAACTCAACTTGTTGCTCAAAGAAGTGGCAATGTTTATGTAGTTGATTTGTCAAAAGAGAGCCCTATGACTGATGCCTGTCTATTCTCAGCTGCCTCTAACAAAGAGACAGAACTATGGCACAGAAGATTGGGGCACAAAAATCTCAAGACAATTACTACTTTATCAAAACAAGGCCTTGTAAGAGGTCTTCCACAAAAATTGTTCACTTGTCCTGAGCATTGTGTTTCCTGTTTAAAAGGAAAACAACATAAAAGCTCATTTAAGTCCATTGAAGAGTCCAAAACAACCAAGTGTTTGCAAATGCTGCACATGGATCTGTTTGGCCCAGTAAAAATCATGAGCCTGAAAAAGAAAAGATACTGTTTGGTAATTGTAGATGACTTTTCTAGGTTTACATGGACTTATTTCTTACACTCTAAAGATGAGACTGCAGACATATTGCAAGACTTTGTCAAACAGGTTGAAAAGCAATTTGACTTGCCAGTAAAAGTCTTTAGGAGTGACCATGGCACAGAATTCAGAAATAGGGAGTTGGATGAGTTTTGTGTGTCAAAAGGGATTGTAAGGCAGTACAGCATCCCAAGAACACCAGAACAAAATGGGGTTGTTGAAAGGAAGAACAGAACACGGATTGAGGCAGCCAGAACCATGGCTTGCAGATTCAGGTTTGCCATTAACTTTCTGGGCAGCGGCTGTAAACACTGCATGCTGTGTCCATAACAGAGTTTTGATGAACCCTAGGCATCAAAAGACTGCCTATGAAATTCTGTATAAAATCAAACCACTGATCTCATACATTCAAGTATTTGGCTGCCCTTGTTTCATTTTAAACTTAAAAAATTCAATTTCAAAATTTGCAGCCAAAGTAGATTGTGGTTAGCATTTGGGATACTCAACCACTCCAAGGCCTACAAAGTGTTTAACACTAGGACTAGGTCTGTGGAAGAGACTTTGAATGTAAAGTTTAATGAACTTTCTTCACTGAAAATCCCTACAAACCCTGCTGAGTTATTTGATCTTGATAAATTCACATTTGAAAATGTTTCTATCACTACTACATCAAAAGTTGTTGACCAAAGTAGCCCTTCAACCTCTGTGTCCACATCTTCAACCACTGTTGATAAAAATCTGCAAACAGTGGATAAAAATCAACATGGCGACACACCAATTCTTCCTATCCCTCCACCTCCATTTCAAACAGTTGTTGGATCACCAAAGTCACCAATAGTTGTTAGCTCAGATGATTCACATCTGCAGCCTTCACCCTTTAATGCCATTGTTCCATACAAGGGAGATTTAATCTTCCTGAAGTCTCATCCACCATATCAAATTATTGGCAACATCAGTGAAGGCGTTCTCACCAGAAGTCAATCCCAAAACATCTGTCTTTTTGTTGGTTTTCTATCACTTCATCAACCGGTCAAGTACCAAGAGGCACTAAAAGACAACAGTTGGGTAGAAGCTCTGCAAGAAGAGCTCAAACAGTTTAAAAGACAACAAGTATGGGAACTTGTACCACTGCCAGAAGGTGTGAGTCCTATTGGCACAAAGTGGGTCTTCAAAAATAAAACTGATGAAAGGGGCATTATTGTCAAGAATAAAGCAAGGCTTGTGGTTCAAGGTTTCAGACAGAAAGAGGGCATTGACTATGATGAAACTTTTGCCCCTGTAGCAAGATTGGAATCTATCAGACTGTTCTTGGCCTTTGCTGTCAACCACAAGATACAGGTGTTTCAGATGGATATCAAATGTGCATTCCTCTATGGTAAGATTCAAGAAGAGGTATATGTTTTTCAACCTCCTAGTTTTGAGGATCCATTTAATCCAAATCATGTCTACAAGCTAAATAAAGCTTTATATGGCTTGAAACAAGCACCTAGAGCTTGGTATAAAACTCTTTACACCTTTCTACTCTCTATTGGCTTCACAAGAGGCAAAAGTGACAAAACACTATTTTTAAAATGGAGAGGGAAAGATCTGATGATTGTCCAGATTTATGTGGATGACATTATTTTTGGAAGCACATGTAAGAAAATGTGTGAAGAGTTTAGAAAACTGATGACAACTGAGTTTGAGATGAGTGCAATGGGTGAACTACAGTGCTTTCTTGGTCTCCAAGTAAAGCAATTGGAAAATGGTCCTTTTATTCATCAAAGAAAATATGCTAAAGAACTTTTAAACAAATTTGAGATGAATGATTGTAAACCATGTAGTACACCCATGGCAACCACCAAGCTAGTCATGACTGGTGAAAAGGATGATTTGGTTGATCAATCCTTATATAAAAGCATGATTGGGTCTTTATTGTACCTAACTGCATCTAGGCCAGACATCATGTTCGCAGCATGTGTTTGTGCAAGATCCTAATCAGCCCCTAGGAAGTCTAACCACATAGCTGTGAAAAGGATACTCAGATACAAAAAAAGTGCTCCCACACTTGGTATCTGGTACCCTGCTAATGGGAATGTTAAGCTTTCAGGATTCTCAGATAGTCACTTTGCTGGATGTAATGCAACAAGGAAGTCCACATCAGGAGGGTGCAAATTTCTAGGTGATTTCTTAGTATCTTGGCAAAGCAAAAAGCAAGTTGTTGTTTCAACATCCACTGCTGAGGCAGAATATATTACTGCTGTAAGCTACACAGCCCAATAGTTATGGCTTCAAAATCAATTGCTGGATTTTGGTATCACTGCTTTAAAGACACCTCTCATGTTGGATAGTCAAGCAGCAGAAAATATCATCAAAAATCCAGTTTCACATTCAACCACCAAACACATTGACATCAGACATCACTTTGTGAGGGATTGCTATGAAAAAGATTTGATTTCTCTGCATCATGTTCCAACTAAGGATCAGCTGGCAGATGTGCTAACAAAAGCATTAAACACATCCACCTTTGAAAGCTTGATCTCTAGAATTGGCATGCTTAACATGGAATAACGGGAAAAATTTTGTTTCTCTATGAATAAAGCATCAAAATGTTTTCAGAAAATCAAAAATCCATCCTTAAAAATAGTTAAAATGAAAGTTTTCATTAATCCTTAAAAGTATGTCATAACCACTGTTTGGTTCAAACATCTGATTTGTTGAAAACTATCCACTGCTGAAAGTCAACCTCTGTTCCTTCATTTTCCTTGTTAATCATTGTTGATCAAACATTAGTGTTTTAATCACTGATGGCTATCCACCGATAGTTAAAATCAGCCACTGTTCTCGTTTTCATTACTGTCAACCACTGATATTGTCCATCAGTGGTTTCCTAAACAACTGTCTTCCACCTTTCATCAGAGGTTGTCACATGGACAGTTCTTAGTCGTCAGATCTTTGTACCCGCTGCCACATCAGCATTCACTTTTCACCCTTATAAAAACCCTGCTAAACCCCCAAACAGAGTTTTTGCTGCCGTATCGAATTCAAAATTCTTCCAAAAGTGGTTTCCATCTTTCATCTTCTTCTTCCACTCTCAAACTTCTCCAAATCACCATGGCTCTCACTCTCAAAAACCCACACAACTATCTTTGCACACTTGAGAAAACAAGTAAAAACAAAGATTTCCACTTAATAATCTATGCTCTCTCATCTTCAAAGTACAAAACTTTGTTGACCTGCAACGCACCCATCTACCAGGAAACCCTGCGAGATTTTTGGAAAAAATGCAAAATTAGAAGTTCAAGACAAAAAGCCTTGGGCTATTACTTCTAAAGTAGGAGAAATTCTGGTTTCAATCACACCCCAATCCATATCAGAAGTCTTTGAGATGAATGATCTCACAGGTAAAAACTCTTTTTCTAAAGATGAGTATCAAACAAATTTGATCGAAAGAGGGTATGTGGGACAAATGACAAAAGCAACTTTGCAAATGGGAGATTTCCCACCTCCCATGAAGTTTTTATTTCATACCCTACTCATCTGCGTTTCAAATAAAACAACAGCTTTCAATGAAATTCCATTGAAAATTCAATACTTGGGATATGCTATAATGGTAGAAGTTGATTTCAATTACTCCCAAGAGATTTTCAACGATTTGGTTAAAAATGTAAACAATATCAAAGAAAAGAAAAAACCATTTTTGTTGTTTCCAAGGTTTTTAAGCTACTACTTACAGCAGAAAGTGCCAAAAGACAGTGCACAAGTACTTGTCCAATGTGCTTCTTTTCAAATAAACAGTCTTTCTGCTGAAACATTTACAAGATTGTCAGAGTCAAAACCTTCAAAAACAAAAACACAAGAGTCTGAGCAAAATTTGGATGAATCCACATCTATTCCTCAGGTTTCTGCTGTTGAGCCCACTGCTCATGGTGACCATAGCAGCACAACCACTGCTGTGCAACCCCCACCAACACTTCCTAAAAACACCAAGAAGAAAATATCCAAAAAGCCCACCAAACCCTCTAAAACGGACCTTCTGGAAGATGAGATCCCAGAAGTTAATCCAGTGACAACACAAAAGTCACCAAGAACCACTATAGCTACTTCCTCACAATAGTTGGAAAGATCTTCACCCAAAGCCTCAACTCCTCCTGCTTCCTCACAAAAGGAACAGGTTGTAAGCATAGGTACCCCACATAATGAAGCATATACTTCACTTGAAGATATGTTTAACAGCCCTTCTCCCTGGGCAAACTCTCTTTCAACTCCTATCCCCTCATCACAATTACCACCATCCATCATACCTCTGTTTGATGCCATTGAGCTTCAGACACAAAACAGCCCCTCTCACCAACACATTACTGAGAGTACAACCACAACAATGGATGTGTCTGAAATACCTCAATTGGTTATCCCACAAACAGTTGAGGAGGTTACACTACAGGAGTTTCATGAAATTCGTGTTAGTAGTTCAAGTGGAGCAGCTACTACAGGTGTTGGATCCACTGATCTACACCTAGACAGTAGTTTCATAAGTCAGACTCCCTTGAAGGCAATTTATTCTTTGGGAACCAAAGTATCCACTGGTGTGTTCAAGTTAACCACTAGTGTGATTACTAAGGTAACCACTGCTGAAGAAAGAAGTCCGCAGTACCAAGAAAAAGGGGCATCAGTGGATGAACGATTGGAGACTTCTCCTGGTCCAACTGCTGATACAACCACTGCTGGTGGGAAATCAGATGATCCCATTAACTTGGGTGATCGTTTAAGATATCAAGAATTGACGGAGAGACTTGATACAATTGAAACAACTGTCAACAATATGCAAAATATGATCAAACAGTTGGTAAAAGTTTCCAAAAGTCAACCTACACCACAACAATATTCCCAAGAGCTATGGAATGCAGTTCAGCCAATTATTACAGCTCAAAGGGAATTGGTAGAAACTCAGCACAACCATCAAATGGCACTGCTCAGAAATATGGTTGATACTAGATATAAGGATACTCATGCTGACATCAAAGCCATCAAAGAGGCCTTCGTTAATATTACTGGCACTACCCCTGCATCCATCTACAAAGATGATGCTGATCAAGATGATGATGCCAAAAAGGGGGAGAAACATGATATGAAGAAGTTTGGCAGACCTACTCCAAAGGAAAAGCCAAATCTGTTGGTGCATACATCTGTCGACTTCGTCTTATATCGAGTCTTGGTCTGGTTGCGGATCTGAGCAAGCATGATGTCATCATGCTTGATGATGACATCCTATGGATGACATCATCATACTACAACATCGTGAAAACAACATGCACATGGAAACAGAATTATATATTTCATATAAGACAAAATTAGGTTGACCGTTTGAATGTGTCTTGTAACCGTTTGAATGATGTAACCGTTTGAGTGGGTGGTGACCGTTTGAAAATGGTGACCGTTTGAAGAGTGGTGTGCCACCTTCAAACGGTCAGGGGTCTCTCCTATAAATACCCTTCAAACTTTCATCATTTGTAACTTTCCGGCTTGTGCAACGAAGTGCTGCCGAAGTGTTGTCAGGTTGTAAAACGTTATAGAATCAATCATACAACAGTTTTAAGCGTGAATCTTGCTGAATTGAACTCTACATGTCTATTTCCGCCTTTCGTTTAGAGATAAACTCTTATGATCGACTCGTTCGGGTCTGAAAACGATCCTACAAGTGGTATCAGAGCTCAGGAGGAAGAGTTCATACCAATTCAGCCACGAATTCTGATTTTCTACACCTTCTTTCAAAATTTAAAAATTTTTCACGGTTAAAATTGGATCAATTTTTCACAGAATGTGTAAAAGTGCATTTTAATAAACCCTTGAAAGTTTCAGATCAAAATTCGAAGTAAAAGTGGTTAAAATGGCTTGAAAATTGGTGACCGTTTGAACGAGCCCATCGCCTGACCGTTTGAAATTGACCCTGACCATTTGAAATTGACCCTGACCGTTTGAAATTTGCACCTGACCGTTTGAAACTGCACCTGACCGTTTGAAACTGCACCTGACCGTTTGAAACTGTCACCTTACCGTTTGAAACATGACATGACCGTTTGAAACATGGTGCCAGTTTGAAAGTGTTTCAGTATTTCACGTGATTGTTCATTGAATATTGTGTAACATTGAATTCGAGGTGTCAGTTTGTTGGGACTAAAAATCACGAGTCGGTCACATGATTGTTTTATTCAAGATTTGCATGTGAAAGTTTTAAAGTGTGTCATGAGGTCACGTGAATGCTTGGTTCAAGAATAGTATGGGAATTAAGTAATCTTCACTAAGAGTTGTCGGCTTGGTGGTTATGTAACAACTCTCATCAAAAGTCATAATTATTAAGTTAATTTGACCCATAGGAAACCCTAATTGAGACACCCAAGTGATTCCGCACAAACCCTAAAATTTTCAGAACAATTGGAATCAGGATTAGGGCCCCTAAAACTCAGGGGGGATAAACCCTAGTGGATGATTATCCACTAAAAGTTCTGTCAACAAGTGAAAAATCGAAATATATGATTCAGCTAAGCTAGTCCCAAACGTGGCTACCCTATAGCCTATTTTCAACCCCTTACGCATCGTAGAGGTTTATAGCATACGATGCGCAGGCTTATTAAAGTCCCATACGATGCGCAGAGGTATTAGGCCTACGATGCGTATGGCTGACCAAAATTCAGCTATAAATAGAGGACATTGGCACTTGATTTCTGGACATTCAACGTCGAAAGAATTCGAAATATACACTGAGATAACTTCTGTATACTCCAATTAACACACACAGGCACTAAATCGATGCCGCAATCAGGGTATTAGCACAATCGCTATTACGATTCATTGTCCGATCGATCAATATATCCAATGGATGTTTAAGTGCCGCCCACATTAGGGCTATACTTTGTCGTTCGTCGTTAAATCGATGGATGTTTAAGTATCGTACTTTGTCATTCGTCGTTAATTCGACGGATCATCGTTAATTCGATGGATGAAGTATTGCACTTTGTCGTTCGTTGTGAGAATTTGATCTCGTGAGTTATCGTAAATGCTGGATTGATTACTAACCCGAATTGTGTGCTTGTTATTAAATTTAGGTTGAAAAGGCTAAATCAGTAGGCTAAACTCTGCCCGTATAAATCTGCAATGTGAGTCATTCTCCTTTTCTCACAGTTTGTGAGTCATTCTCCTTTTCTCACAGTTTGTGAGTCATTCTTCTTTTCTCACAGTTCGTGAGTCATTCTCTTTTTATCAACTATTTTACAATACCTCAAATTATTTTCAAGGTTATAAATTACAGGGACTAAGTCGTGGATATCTTGAATTACTGGTTAGTGGGGTATTGTGCACATTACTAATTTTCTCCCAGTTAGGTTCATTGACCTACTCGGGATAATCACTGTTGGGTTCATTGACCTACAAGGATAATCATCACTATTTAGGTTCATTGATCTAAATAGTGGTATGACCATCGTCACCATTGTGACATGTCACCATTGTGACAGGATGCCAGATAAAAATAAGATAGAAGCCATTGTAATTGCTCTTATGCTGTAATTAATAACTATGCATCATTATGCAAAATAGAATGATTCACTCAGTATTTCCCGCTGACAAAACCTTTTTCAAACATGTTTCAGGTGACCTGTTATGAACCAGGAAAAGTGCCATATAGCACTACAAGCTCAAAGAAGTGGCTCAGTATAAAATAAAGAAACATGTTTTGTAAAATAAAGGATTTCTTCATGAAATCTCAAAATTGTAAATTACCGGGTTTTATCCCGCATTGTGAAATAAAATAATCGGGAAATATTTACATTTTAAAAGATCCTGATGAAAACTTCCGCTGTTAAACTCAATTAAATAAATACCACGGGATTTCTGTCCCGCGGCTCCTGAAACGGGTCAAACCGGGTCGGGGGCCGTGACAGAAAAAGGTGGTATCAGAGCCACTTATCGAGCCACTGATTTAAGCCAATTAAGTATTTAGAAAATACTTAATTTTTAATTGCTATTTTGTGATTATATGTTTTATTATCTGACTAATTTTGAACAGTATGGGCAGATTTTTATATGTTAGCTACTGTAGTAGTAAAAATAAAATTTTAAATAATTTGACTCAAAAGTTTTAGCACTTTTATTATTTAAAAGTCTAGAAACCTTATAAATAAATTTACAAATAAAACCTAGTATGTTTTAATTTTCAGTTGTTTTGGTGGTATGAAATACTATTTAAAAAGTTGTTCTAGAAAATTTTGTTATGACTTAGTAATTGTGTGTATTTTGCTAAACAGCATGAGTGACTTGTCTGACGCCCTTCAGAATTTAAATCTCTATCCAGTAAGAATAGAAGTTTCCAGAGATTTCAATAGGTACATTTCAGACATAGAAGAACCTATAGAATTCAACGTTTCACCTCTTGAGAAACCTAAGCCTAAGAAAATGGAAATTGGGGAAAGCTCTAGGCAAATTGAGGGGTTACCATCTCAAGAAGAACTAGATTTTATAATGGCAACCGATGATACTATTAAGCCTGTTCATGAAAATGATTTTATTCATTCTCTTGAAACACAACTACCAATGAAATTAGAACCAGTTACTCCAAACCCTTCAATCCACTGGCAAATAGACGAATGGGTGAATAATGAAATACTGTTACAAAACCATCCTTATAAGCTTTTTCCTAAGTTCAATCTAGAACCTTTACCAAATTCACCAATGAGTAACGAGAATATGACTGAACTTCGTCATTTTGACAAAATGGATGCTGGGAATAGGATCCAAGAGATTTTGGGACAGATCTCCTGGAAATACTATGAGAAGGAACGCCGTTACTAGAACATCACCTGACAAAGGATAAGGGGATTATGAAAGTGTGGTTGTGTAATAGTAATAGTAAAATCGGTATGTGTAAAATAAATAATAAAACGGGTGTATATAGAAGCAAGATATAAGGAAATATTAGAAAGTTACAATTTTGTTATATATTTGTTTACGTGATTATGTGCAATTAATTGTGATCTTGGATTATTTCTTTTATACTAATTATTTATCTATAAATTAGATATCAGATGGAAAACGCTAATAATGAACCAGTTAATGAGGTTAATCAATCTGAGCAACAACCAGGGGACCAATATGTGACTAGGCCAGATATAGAAAATATCATTGCTCAAGGGATAGCCAACGCTATTCCAGGAATAGTTGCTCAAGGGATAGCTAATGCTATTCCAGCAATCATTGCTGCTGTTAAAAATCCAATTGAACCGCAACAAATTGTTCCGAGTAAACGTATTTCTGAAGATAACTTCAGTAATAGCGTAAATGGAGGCGGTAATCATGTTAATCATGATAATGAACCACGGCAAGCTCCGCTCCCTAAGAAAAGGAAAGTTGCAACGCCTGGTTGCACTTACAAAGAATTTCTTGCTTGTAAACCCACTGAGTTTGCTGGCAATGAAGGAGCGACTGCGGCACTGCGTTGGTTAGAGAAAACCGAGGCAGTAATTGCCATAAGTAAATGTGCTCAGGATGATCAGGTCATGTATGCGTCAAATCTTTTCAAAGAAGTAGCGCTAGAATGGTGGAATACAGTGTTACAAGCAAAAGGAAGAAGGATGGCGTATGCTATGAAATGGGAAGAATTTAAGAGCTTTGTAGAAAGAAAATTTTGTCCCGAGTATGAAAAGGAACAAATGACAAATAAGTTTCTAACCCATCGGATGGTGGATGTAGATTGTCGAGGGTATACTACGACATTCTTCGAATATGCTCGAGTGGTACCAACGCTGGCTTCGCCAGAGCCGGTACTTATTTCTCGTTATATTTGGGGATTAATTTCCGAAATCCGTAATATCGTCAAGGCTGCGAAACCTCGCACAATTGACGATGCGGTAGATTTAGCCAATACTCTGACAGACGAACTAGTACGGACAAGAGAAGAAAATAGAAGAAAGGAAGTAGCCCAAAAGATTACCCAAGAATTCCGTTCGGGTAACCATAACAATTTCAAGAAAGGAGGGAATGGGCAATCTTCTACTAGTCCATTTTGCAATTTCTGCAAAAGGAAACATTTTGGAAGATGCAAAGGATATTGCAATTTTTGCAAAATTCCAGGGCATCAAGAAGAAGACTGTAGGAGGAAGAAATTTTCAGTCTGCTACAACTGTAGAGAAACTGGACATCTTAGGCCAGATTGTCCAAAACTGAATAAACCATCTGACAATCAAGCCAAACCTACAGAAGGAGCAAAAAGGAATGTAAGAGCCTTCCAACTGACTGCTAAGGAAGCAGAGCTCATTCCAGATGTGATAGCCGGAATGAATTGATTGGTAAATAACTATGCTCGAATTATCTGTAATAAGAATTCCATAGAAACTTGTGTACCCACTGGAGAAATAATAATAATTACAAAAGATAAGCTATGTAAAACTATAACGTTCATATCAGTAATGAAAGTTGCTAATTATGAACGAAAGAAAGGAATAGTATCTATGATTTCAGTAATCATTAATACTAAAGATAAAGAACTTAAGGAAATTTCTGTAATTTTAGAATATCAGATGTATTTCCAGAAGATTTACCTGGATTACCATTAGATAGGAAGATAGAATTTAAGATTCATCTAATTCCAAGAATTATACCGATAGCTAAGGTACCTTATCGGTTAACTAGTATTGTTTGTTAAGAAAAATGAGGATTTGATAAGAATGTGTATTGATTATAGGAAATTGAATAAGGTTATAATTAAGAATCAATACTCATTACCTAGAATTGATGATCTATTCAATCAATTCCAGGGAGATAGATATTTTTCTAAGATCAACTTATGTTTCGGATATCATCAATGGAAAGTACAAGAGGAAGACATACCTAAAACTGTTTTCAGAACTAGGTATGGTCATTACAAGTTTACAGTCATGTCCTTCGGATTAACGAATGCACCTCCAGCATTCATGGACATGATAAATAGGATCTGTAAACCATATTTGGATAAATTTGTAATTATCTTTATCGATGATATACTTATTTATTCCAAGAGTCAGGAAGAATATTGTCAGCAATTGCATGCATTCTTAACTTTGTTAAGAAAAGAGAAGCTTTACGCCAAATTCTCGAAGTGTGAATTTTGGCTGCCAGAAGTGCAATTTCTAGGTCATATGGTAAATCATGAAGGTATTCACGTAGATCCTGCTAAGATAGCAGTAATTACCAAATGGAAGATTCTGTAAACCGCAATGGAAATTAGGAGTTTTGTAGGTTTAGTATTATAGACTATTTATTAAGGATTTTTCCAAAATAGTTATACCATTAACTAAGCTAACCTGTAAAATAGTTAAGTTTGATTAGAATTCTAAACAAGAAGAAGCCTTTAGAAATTTACCAATGATTTAATTCTAGCCTTACCAGAAGGAACTGAAGATTTTGAAGTATACATTAATGCTTCAAAGTTAGGATTTGAATGCGTGTTAATGCAACGCAAAAGGTAATTGCGTATGCATCAAGACAATTGAAAAAGCCGAATAAAATATACCACGCATAATTTATAATTTGGAGCCATAATTTTTGCCTTAAGATTTGGAGACATTATCTGTATGGAAGTAAGTTTACTGTCTATACGGATCATAAGAATTTAAGATATATAGTTGGGCAAAAAGAATTAAACATGAGGCAAAGGATATGGATAAAAATCCTAAGTAATTAAGATTGTAATATTCAGTATCACGAAGGAAAGGCTGAAGACGGCTAAGGATCGCCAGAAGAGTTATACAGATAAATAGATAAAAGTCGTTGGAGTTCGAGTTGGAGACAAAATGCTATTAAAAGTATCTCCTTGGAAAGGAGTTATTAGATTAGGTAAGAAAGGAAAGTTAAGTCCAAGGTACGTAGGACCATTTCCAGTGATTCAACGTATAGGAACAGTTGTTTATCGTTTACAAATACCAAGAGAGTTAGTTGGAGTACATGATGTATTTCATGTATCCAATTTCAAGAATTATCTATCAGAGGAATCTTTGGTAGTACCTCTTCAAGATATAAAGGTAAACGAAAAGTTAAAATTGTTAAGAAACCTCTTCAGATAGAAAGATCAAATGATTAGTGTTAAGTCAAGTAAAAAGAGATTTAAAGATAGAACCCTAATACACTTGGAAACTGGAATTTGAAGCGAAATTATTCCAGTAAATCTCGAGGACGAGATTTTTATTAAGTTGGGGAGAATGTAACAACTCTCATCAAAAGTCATAATTATTAAGTTAATTTGACCAATAGGAAACCCTAATTGAGACACCCAAGTGATTCCGCACAAACCCTAAAATTTTCAGAACAATTGGAATCAGGATTAGGGCCCCTAAAACTCAGGGGGGATAAACCCTAGTGGATGATTATCCACTAAAAGTGCTGTCAACAAGTGAAAAATCGAAATATATGATTCAGCTAAGCTAGTCCCAAACGTGGCTACCCTATAGCCTATTTTCAACCCCTTACGCATCGTAGAGGTTTATAGCATACGATGCGCATGCTTATTAAAGTCCCATACGATGCGCAGAGGTATTAGGCCTACGATGCGTATGGCTGACCAAAATTCAGCTATAAATAGAGGACATTGGCACTTGATTTCTGGACATTCAACGTCGAAAGAATTCGAAATATACACTGAGATAACTTCTGTATACTCCAATTAACACACACAGGCACTAAATCGACGCCGCAATCAGGGTATTAGCACAATCGCTATTACGATTCATTGTCCGATCGATCAATATATCCAATGGATGTTTAAGTGCCGCCCACATTAGGGCTATACTTTGTCGTTCGTCGTTAAATCGATGGATGTTTAAGTATCGTACTTTGTCATTCATCGTTAATTCGATGGATCATCGTTAATTCGATGGATGAAGTATTGCACTTTGTCGTTCGTTGTGAGAATTTGATCTCGTGAGTTATCGTAAATGCTGGATTGATTACTAACCCGAATTGTGTGCTTGTTATTAAATTTAGGTTGAAAAGGCTAAATCAGTAGGCTAAACTCTGCCCGTATAAATCTGCAATGTGAGTCATTCTCCTTTTCTCACAGTTTGTGAGTCATTCTCCTTTTCTCACAGTTTGTGAGTCATTCTTATTTTCTCACAGTTTGTGAGTCATTCTCTTTTTATCAACTATTTTACAATACCTCAAATTATTTTCAAGGTTATAAATTACAGGGACTAAGTCGTTATATCTTGAATTACTGGTTAGTGGGGTATTGTGCACATTACTAATTTTCTCCCAGTTAGGTTCATTGACCTACTCGGGATAATCACTGTTGGGTTCATTGACCTACAGGGATAATCATCACTATTTAGGTTCATTGATCTAAATAGTGGTATGACCATCGTCACCATTGTGACATGTCACCATTGTGACAGGATGCCAGATAAAAATAAGATAGAAGCCATTGTAATTGCTCTTATGCTGTAATTAATAACTATGCATCATTATGCAAAATAGAATGATTCACTCAGTATTTCCCGCTGACAAAACCTTTTTCAAACATGTTTCAGGTGACCTGTTATGAACCAGGAAAAGTGCCATATAGCACTACAAGCTCAAAGAAGTGGCTCAGTATAAAATAAAGAAACATGTTTTGTAAAATAAAGGATTTCTTCATGAAATCTCAAAATTGTAAATTACCGGGTTTTATCCCGCATTGTGAAATGAAATAATCGGGAAATATTTACATTTTAAAAGATCCTGATGAAAACTTCCGCTGTTAAACTCAATTAAATAAATACCACGGGATTTCTGTCCCGCGGCTCCTGAAACGGGTCAAACCGGGTCGGGGGCCGTGACAGGTTATTTGAGGTCCAATAGGGTAATCTTGTGATACAAAGCTGTTGGTCAAATTAAATCAGTAGATATAAATTGTTGTTGTCTGCTTTTGCAAAAGTGCTTCGATTTTCATAAGATTGTTTGAGTTAGTTTGAGTTCACATGAATTGAATTTTCATTCAGGTTTGA
Organism: Helianthus tuberosus; assembly: GCA_030545235.1. Classification (NCBI taxonomy): domain Eukaryota; kingdom Viridiplantae; phylum Streptophyta; class Magnoliopsida; order Asterales; family Asteraceae; genus Helianthus; species Helianthus tuberosus. Next base: position 103,276,445 of record CM060424.1, on the reverse strand, counting down.
TAATTGATCAGTTCACACAAAGTGAATTTTGTTTCACACAGTTTGAATTTGATTCCAGTTCACAAGAGGTGGGTTAGTCTCTTTGAATTCGATTTCGTGCCAGGTCATTGAAAAGGTCGTCCGAATTTGATCTGGGTCAAAGCAGTCCGCACAGTGTGTCAATCTTCAGTTTACACAATGTGTCAATTTTCAGTCTGCACAGAATATTCACCAGTTTGAGTACCAGTCTTATTCTGTTAGTTGATAATTCTTTAAACTGATTGTATTTTTGTTTGTTTGGTTGTCAGGTATTTTACAAGGTGGTACAGCTCATTTGAAAATTCGAATCACGGATAACGATTTTTACAACGCGTTTGCTACTCCGACTACTCCGGTTTCTATTGCTCAGAATATGAACTTGGAAAATGAAACCGGGACATCACAGAAACCGCCAAAGCTCTTGGATATTGATGATTATAATGCGTGGTCCGAACAGTTTGGAAATTGGGTTGAAGCTTATCACTTGGATGCTTGGGAACACACTGAAGAACCATATGTTAGACCTACAACGAATGGTATTCAGCAAACAATTAGAGAAATGAGTACTGAAGAGAAAAGGAAATATAGAGATGAAAAACTGATGGTGAGTTTGCTTCAGAAAGCAATCAAAGAGGACATTTTGATCTTGCTTCAACATGATGGAACTGCTTATTCGATTTGGACTGAACTGGAAGCAAAATTTGTAGGAAGCGATGATATGCTTAAAAACAAAATGTCACTCATGAAGAAAGAATTTGATCTATTCCGTGGTTTGATATCTGAATACACCAAGAAAATTATTGAAAGATATTGTAACTTGGTGAGAAATATGTCGAAATTGGGAATAAAAAAGGATACTGATGAGCTAATTGAAAAACTTGCTGATGCGTTACCATACGAGACTTGGGGAACCTTCTTGATGATGTTGAGAAACAATCGGAAAGAATATAAAAAGTTAATACTGGGTGAGTTCATTAAACATCTGGAAGCTCAAGAAATGGAGCAAAGGAAGATCGCTAGGATGAAGAACTAAGATGGAGAACAAGACATTGGCTTGTATTTTAAGAGTGGTATTAGTGAAAAGACGAATTTTTCTCCAAAGGTTGAAACAACTTATAATGCAAAAGGTTCTTCGGAAAAATCAACTCAAGGATCAAGCAGCACATCCGGATTTTCTTTATTTCCAACATACGATCCTCAATTCACTACAACAAAAAGTGGAAAAGTTCTTCAATGCAACATTGCCTTAAAGCTTGAAAATGATCAGAACTATACAGAGGAAGTTGCTAAAAGTCACATGTCGTTGTTGGTTATAGTGCTTGAGTCCTATGGAGGCTTAGTTGCAGGGAGGATCGGTAATCCAATGCTCACGAAAGAGGATTACGATCAAATCGATGCCGAGGAAATGGAATTAATGGATATTAAATGGTGTGTCACACCCCCAAAATCCACCTGCGGAGTACCACCGCTTGGGGGCGTGACTGACCAGGATCCAGCCACCAATTATACTAAACATTGGTCCATAGTAAAGATGTTCACCAACCACAATAGTTAGTAATCATTATAGTTCGAAGTTTTAAAGGTTTAAGTTCAAATAACGTTTAAGTAAACAACGGAAGCATAACCAAACAGTTTTAAAACAAGGATTCATAGTTCAGGATTATTTAAAACCCAACACACGGGTTAAGACGACCACTACACATCCCCAAGCTGCAAGCTCCTGAGTCACTGGTTACCTGCAAAGCATGCAGTAGGGTATCAACAAAAATGTTGGCGAGTCCACGAGTTGTCCAGTTTTAATTACCAAAAACTTGTTTCACCAGTTAATTTATCCATTTATACATGCGATCGGGAGCTACCCCATAAGTAAGCGACTAAACTGTTTTTCCAATACCGAATACTTACTTAACCGTACGTTTCCGTAGTGCCCCATTGTCAATGTTCTATCATCATTGACGGTTTGCCAGAGTTCATTAGTTCATTCCCGTTCCCAGTAACAAGGGTCGGTGTGAGGCTGGTTACACCTAAATAGCGCTATTAACTAATAACCCGTTCGCCAGGCCCCGGCGACTAATCGGTATTAAATGGTAGGGACTTAAGTGATAGAGTTTCGTTTAGTGTTGCTTGATGCATTCCGTATAAACAATAATTAACCAAGAGTTCCCAGTAACAAGGGAGGTAAGTAAGTTTGTTCCCAGTAACAAGGGAAGAAAAGTAAGTTTGTATCCCTTACGCGGGGATAGCGTTGATTTAAGTTTCCGTTTCCCAAAACCACCGGGAACGCATGCTTTAATGGTTGTGAACTCACCTTGGGTTGCTCGGTAGTTTAGTTTACTTGGTCAAACACGTTGGTCACCACGTCCTAGCATGGTTACCAGTATAGGTCAGGTTTGGGTACAAAGAAGTCACGTATATTCTACACGTATCTAACACATAGCATGCACAACATATAATTATCCAATAAGTCATTGGGCCCGTCTAAATTCTTTGATCAGCAACAGTTAACAGTTAACACGTAGCCCACTAAACTGTAACAAGCATGTGCAGATAATACACTTGGGCCCAATAACGAAAACTAACAGCCCAGTCGAGACCAGGTGGTCTCAACTCGAGAACAGGTGGTCTCGAGTCGCAACCAGGAGGTCTCGAGTCATAGACTTCTGGTCTCGAGTAGTGCTGATATGAGTCGCAACCTCAGGGATCTCGAGTCCAGTCTCGAGTCGCAATCAGAAGATCTCGAGTCGAGACCTTGATGGTCTCGAGTCCCTGAAGTCTGTTTTGAGTAGCTTGGACATGGTCTCGAGTCGTTACCGCTATTGTCTCGAGTTGTCACGTGTTGGTCTCGAGTCGCAACCGGGGCTCTCGACTCGCAACCCCGGATACGTGCACCTGAAGTTCTTCTAGAACCTCTGATGTACTAGCCAATAGAATTGCAATTTCATGTATTTGTGTACTATCCAATCAAATTATACAAACATGTTTTCTTGTCTAATTACTAATCAAAATAGATCAAACAACTAGATTTCAAATATTCATAACACATTCATATCATATTCATGTTGTTCATCATATGTTCATATCACATTTAACACATATTCATGGTGTTCTTCATGAGCTCATTCAAGCATGAAATATTGTGATCAAAGATCAAGTAAATCTTGCATCATCTTACCGAACACACATTTGTCCTAAAATATCTAACATGAATCGGATAACAAAAATCATCCTAAGCTATTAATCATTTACTCTTCAACACACCTTAGCAAGACATTATCATACAATGGCTCACACACATTATTCATTTCAAGGTTTATAAGTAGCACTTTGTTTCACACAAGTTATTTCAACATTGATAACAAATCTAATATCTAATAAGTAGCATACTCATTCAAGTATTCAACTATCAAAACAATTGTTATGCATTCATAAATCATCATTTTTGATCAAACAACTACAAGGAACTAACCGGCTAGATGAAAGGGTATGAAGGATTGATGAACCAAGTTCCGAGTGATGATCTCGAGCTAGTCCGAGAGCCCTTTGGTTGTCGCCGGTCCGATCCGAGAGAGAAGGAGAGGAGAGGTTATGTTGTTAGGGTTTTAGTGAGTGGAAGAGTAGGAGAGTGTGGGAGTGAGTGTGAGAGAAAGTTTGGTGCAAATGGTGGTTAATGAGGTTTTATACTCAATCCAAGTTATTGCACCCTAATGGGTTCGAGTGGGCTTTTAGGGGTGCACGACCCAACCGGCCCAGTCGTTCACTCGAGACCGAGTGGTCTCGAGTCGGGTTCATGGTCCCGGTTCACGTATACGTACACGTACACACACATATATATATATATATTACATACACATAGTTTAATACAAGCATCACATAATACTTCAAGGTAATTCAAAAATCTTCATTTAATAGTATATGTACACATAAAACTAACAATGAGGTTGCTCGGGAAAACCCGAAGTGTCACATTATCCCCAAGTTTTAAGAACTTTCGTCCTGAAAGTTAAGTCAGCCACTGACCAGCTAGTGTAAGTGAAAATGTTTCAACGGGGTGTCACATCACCCCCCCGTTAGTTTGGAATTTCATCCCAAAATTCGGTTGTAGCTTCAGTGCTGGGAGTTTCATTTGGGAACAACTGGGGATACTTGCGCTTCATCTGGTCTTCCCGCTCCCAGGTAAACTCTGGGCCACGGCGTGAGTTCCAACGAACTCGCACGAGAGGTATCTGGCTACGTTTGAGGGTTTTGATCTCACGATCCGTGATCTCAATTGGTTCCTCAGTAAAGTGTAGCTGTTCATCAATAGTGAGTTCCTTGAAAGGAATGATGAGTGTTTCATCTGACAGACACTTCTTCAGATTAGACACGTGGAAGACGTTGTGCACAGCACTCAGTTCTTCAGGCAGATTCAATCTGTAAGCGACCTTACCGATCTTTTCGGTAATTTCAAAGGGTCCGACATACCTCGGATTTAGCTTGCCCCGTTTTCCAAAACGAACCACACCCTTCCAGGGTGAGACTTTAAGTAGAGCCCGGTCACCAACCTGGAACTCTAGCGGTTTCCTATCCTTATCGGCGTAGCTCTTCTGACGGTCACGAGCTGCCGCCATGCGTTGCCTAATCTGGGCAATCTTTTCTGTAGTGTCTACTACATGTTCCGGGCCTGTGATCTGGCTGTCACCAACCTCCGCCCAGCAGAGAGGCGATCGGCATTTACGACCGTACAATGCCTCAAAGGGTGCTGCCTGAATGCTGGTGTGGTAGCTGTTGTTGTAGGAGAATTCCACTAATGGTAGGTGCTTCTCCCAATTCTTGCCAAAATCGATCACACATGCCCTAAGCATGTCTTCGAGGGTTTGGATGGTGCGTTCAGATTGCCCATCAGTTTGCGGATGATAAGCGGTGCTCATGTCTAAACGTGAGCCAAAAGATTTGTGCATAGCTTGCCACAACTCAGAAGTGAAACGCGCGTCTCGATCGGAAATACTAGAGGTTGGCACTCCGTGCTTCGAAACCACTTCCTTTAAGTATACCTCTGCTAAGGTAGAGAACTTGTCTGTTTCTTTAATAGCTAAAAAGTGTGCAGACTTAGTTAATCGGTCCACTATTACCCAAATGGTGTCATTCCCGCGTTGAGACCTAGGCAGGCTAGTGACAAAATCCATGGAAATTTGCTCCCATTTCCATTGCGGGATTTCTGGTTGTTGGAGTAGGCCCGATGGTTTCTGATACTCAGCCTTGACTCTTGCACAAGTCAAACATTTTCTGACATAGGTTGCTATGTGGGCTTTCATGCCAGGCCACCAGTATGTAGTCTTTAAGTCGTGGTACATCTTATCCGAACCAGGATGTACTGAGTAACGGGACTTATGGGCTTCATCCATCACAAGCTCGTGCAAATCCCCATAAAGTGGGACCCATATGCGCCCGTTTACGTAGTAGGCACCATCTTCTTTTTGTTCTAGCCGTTCCCTTGATCCTCGCAGGGACTCAGCCCTGACGTTCTCGGCTTTCAATGCTTCGGCCTGAGCGTTACGGATTTGCTTAGGGAGGTTCGAGTGGATGGTGAGCTGTAAGGCACGAACACGCTTAGGCTTGGTTTACTTCCTGCTGAGGGCATCAGCTACCACATTAGCCTTGCCCGGATGGTATTTAATTGCGCACTCGTAGTCGTTTAGAAGCTCGACCCATCGGCGTTGCCGCATATTCAACTCCTTTTGTTCCATTATGTGTTGGAGACTCTTGTGATCAGTGTAAATCGTGCACTTGGTACCGTATAAATAATGTCTCCAAATCTTGAGCACAAAAACCACAGCTCCAAATTCTAAGTCGTGTGTCGTGTAGTTCCTTTCGTGGATCTTGAGTTGTCGCGAAGCATAAGCAATAACCTTCTCGCGTTGCATCAACACGCAACCAAGTCCTTGAATAGAAGCGTCGTAGTAAACAACAAAGTCGTCGGTACCTTCAGGTAAGGAAAGAATAGGAGCACTACAAAGGTTCTTCTTTAGTTCCTGGAAGGCAGATTCCTGAGCATCACTCCATTTGTAAGCAAACACCCTTCTGAGTGAGGGTCGTAAGTGGTCGAGCGATCTTAGAAAATCCCTTGATAAATCTTTGATAGTATCCTGCCAATCCCAAGAATTGGCGAACTTCGGTCGGAGTCATAGGTACAGGCCAATTCTTAATGGATTCGACCTTAGCGGGGTCGACATGAATCCCATTCTGATTGACTATGTGCCCAAGGAAATGGACTTCTCTAAGCCATAAGTCACATTTCGAGAATTTGGCGTATAGTTGCTCATTGCGAAGGAGTTCGAGAATAAGACGCAGGTGTTGTTCATGCTCCTCTTGACTCTTCGAGTAGATTAAGATGTCGTCGATAAACACAATTACGAACTTGTCGAGGTAGGGTTTGCACACTCGGTTCATGAGATCCATGAAGATCGCCGGTGCGTTGGTCATTCCGAAAGGTATAACGAGGAATTCGTAGTGGCCATAACGGGTTCTGAAAGCAGTCTTAGAGATGTCCTCATCGCGGATCAATCTTGGAATAATAGATCGACCCTTGCAGCTGGTCGAACAGGTCGTCGATACGGGGAAGTGGATAACGATTCTTGATGGTAACCTTGTTTAGTTCGCGATAGTCAATGCACATTCGGAATGTGCCATCCTTCTTTTTAACAAAGAGGACTGGGGCTCCCCAGGGTGATGATCTAGGACGGATAAAACCTTTGTCCAAAAGTTCTTGCAATTGAGTAGAATGTTCCTTGAGTTCTGCGAGGGCTAGTCGATAAGGTGCACGAGCTATAGGTACTGCTCCGGGGGCTAGCTCTATTTGAAATTCGACCTGACGGTGAGGAGGGAGTCCAGGTAGTTCTTCAGGGAATACCTCGGGATAGTCGCGTACAACTGGAAAATCTTCAATCCTATTTTCCTTTTTCTGCGTGTCGGCAACAAGTGCTAAGATAGCGGTGTGCCCCTTTCGTAAACACTTCTGGGCTTTTAAGAATGAAATGATGCCTGTGACTTCTCCGCTTTTGTCGCCTTGAACAATAAGGGGTTTGCCAGGAGGACGGGGAATACGAATAGCTTTCTCTTGGCAGAGGATTTCGGCTCGATGCTTGGATAACCAATCCATACCAATGACGACGTCGAAGCTTCCGAGAATGATGGGGAAGAGATCGATACAGAAGGTCTGACCAGACAACTCTAATTTGCAGTTACGAATTACGTGTGAGGCCTCGAGGTTTCTACCATTAGCTATTTCAACGATGTGCTTAGAGCTTAACGGCGTAAGAGTGGACTTAAGTTTCTTACTAATACGTAGGGACACATAACTAGCGTCTGCTCCGGAATCAAATAATATGGAAACATAGCGATCCTTAAGTAGGAACTTACCCGCCACCACGTTAGGGTCGTTCCTTGCTTCAGCCGCCCCAATCACGAATGCCCTTGCATTGTTTCCAGCTCCCTGGTTGTTGTCGTTGTTTCCAGCACCTCGATTATTGTGGTTTCGATTCTGGTTCAGCTGAGGGAAATCCTTTCGCATGTGCCCTATCGCCCCACATTTGTAGCATTCACGATTGTTTCCTTGCTGCTGCTGTTGCTGTGGTTGATGCTGCATCTGCCTAGCTGGGAACTGGCTTCGGCAGTCTTTGGCTTCATGCCCCATCTTGTTGCATCGTTGACATTGACCTTTGCCGCATGGCCCACTGTGGTGCCGGTTACATTTGTTACACTTGGGGTGGTTTCCTCGATAGCCACCCTGTTGCTGAGGGCCTTTGTTGTTTTCGGTCTTCCTTTGTTGAACTGGGGCCTGAGTGGGGTTAGCATCCTTTCCCTTACTTCCATCCCACTTTCTTTTGTTATCGCTAGAAGTTCCAGCAGTGGTACCGATCCTCTTGGGTAATTTGCCCTCCTCCACAGCCTGATTGGTGAGTTTGTGAGCAAGATGAACCACGGGCTGTATGGTATTGAGGTTGGCTGAGGTTACATGGTTCTGGATTTCTGGGACCAAACCTTTGATGTACAATTCGATCCTTTGATACATAGGTCGGGACATGTTTGGGCAAAGTGCAGCATAGTCGTTGGACTGCTTGGTGTAGGTCTCAATCTCTGATCAAACCATCTTGAGCTCATAGTACTCGTTCTCAAGTTTGTGGATGTCATCCCTGTGACAGTACTCCTCTTTGATCATGTCCTTGAAATCTTCCTACGCAGTAGCATTAGTAGTTTCCAGACCAAGCATCTGAATATGCGCTTTCCACCATGAAAGCGCGTTTCCTTCAAGCGTACCAGTCGCGAATTTTACCCAGTTAGCAGGGGGACACTCGCAGACAGCAAAGACAGCTTCGGCCTTTTCAATCCAATGCAGAAGGCCTATGGCACCTTCAGTGCCGTTGAAGGGGAGAGGCTTGCCATCCATGAAGGTTTTGAAAGTACAAACACGTGGCTGCGCAGGCGCTTGCTGACCTGTCGTGAGAAGCGAAGCGAATAGGCTTAGAGGTGAAAAGACGATGCAGGGGTAGGATCTAAACATCCTAACGTAACGAGTTTACCTCCAGGGTGAGCTGCGAAAGCTGCAGCCACCGTGTTGAGCAAGTTAGTGAATTGAGCCTGAGTCATGTTAACGCTTCCTCTTCCACGTCCACTCATTGTCTTCATAACCAGAAAACACAGTATGAGTGTGATGTCGTAACGTAGCGAGAATGAGATAGAAGAGGGATGTGTATCTATCTAATTAGGCGCACTAGTATGTATAGTAGAGCAGTCAACATAAGATAAACAAGCAAGTAAACACAAGTCCGAGCTATGAGGTCTAACATGTTGAGTCTTGCCCTTGGAGTGTAGTGTCGTCATGAGTCACGGGTTATAGTCTGGTTTTTCTCAAAAAGACTCTTCTTTTTAAAACCAAGTTCACTATTACCAATGGCTCTGATACCAATCTGTCACACCCCCAAAATCCACCTGCGGAGTACCACCGCTTGGGGGCGTGACTGACCAGGATCCAGCCACCAATTATACTAAACATTGGTCCATAGTAAAGATGTTCACCAACCACAATAGTTAGTAATCATTATAGTTCAAAGTTTTAAAGGTTTAAGTTCAAATAACGTTTAAGTAAACAGCGGAAGCATAACCAAACAGTTTTAAAACAAGGATTCATAGTTCAGGATTATTTAAAACCCAACACACGGGTTAAGACGACCACTACACATCCCCAAGCTGCAAGCTCCTAAGTCACTGGTTACCTGCAAAGCATGCAGTAGGGTATCAACAAAAATGTTGGCGAGTCCACGAGTTGTCCAGTTTTAATTACCAAAAACTTGTTTCACCAGTTAATTTATCCGTTTATACATGCGATGGGGAGCTACCCCATAAGTAAGCGACTAAACTGTTTTTCCAATACCGAATACTTACTTATATTCTACACGTATCTAACACATAGCATGCACAACATATAATTATCCAATAAGTCATTGGGCCCGTCTAAATTCTTTGATCAGCAACAGTTAACAGTTAACACGTAGCCCACTAAACTGTAACAAGCATGTGCAGATAATACACTTGGGCCCAATAACGAAAACTAATAGCCCAGTCGAGACCAGGTGGTCTCGACTCGAGAACAGGTGGTCTCGAGTCGCAACCAGGACGAGTCATAGACTTCTGGTCTCGAGTAGTGCTGATATGAGTCGCAACCTCAGGGATCTCGAGTCCAGTCTCGAGTCGCTATCAGAAGATCTCGAGTCGAGACCTTGATGGTCTCGAGTCCCTGAAGTTTGTTTTGAGTAGCTTGGACATGGTCTCGAGTCGTAACCGCTATCGTCTCGAGTTGTCACGTGTTGGTCTCGAGTCGCAACCGGGGGTCTCGACTCGCAACCCCGGATACGTGCACCTGAAGTTCTTCTAGAACCTCTGATGTACTAACCAATAGAATTGCAATTTCATGTATTTGTGTACTATCCAATCAAATTATACAAACATGTTTTCTTATCTAATTACTAATCAAAATAGATCAAACAACCAGATTTCAAATATTCATAACACATTCATATCATATTCATGTTGTTCATCATATGTTCATATCACATTTAACACATATTCATGGTGTTCTTCATGAGCTGATTCAAGCCTGAAATATTGTGATCAAAGATCAAGTAAATCTTGCATCATCTTACAAAACACACATTTGTCCTAAAATATCTAACATGAATCGGATAACAAAAATCATCCTAAGCTATTAATCATTTACTCTTCAACACACCTTAGCAAGACATTATCATACAATGGCTCACACACATTATTCATTTCAAGGTTTATAAGTAGTACTTTGTTTCACACAAGTTTTTTCAACATTGATAACAAATCTAATATCTAATAAGTAGCATACTCGTTCAAGTATTCAACTATCAAAACAATTGTTATGCATTCATAAATCATCATTTTTGATCAAACAACTACAAGGAACTAACCGGCTAGATGAAAGGGTATGAAGGATTGATGAACCAAGTTCCGAGTGATGATCTCGAGCTAGTCCGAGAGCCCTTTGGTTGTCGCCGGTCCGATCCGAGAGAGAAGGAGAGGAGAGGTTATGTTGTTAGGGTTTTAGTGAGTGGAAGAGTAGGAGAGTGTGGGAGTGAGTGTGAGAGAAAGTTTGGTGCAAATGGTGGTTAATGAGGTTTTATACTCAATCTAAGTTAGTGCACCCTAATGGGTTCGAGTGGGCTTTTAGGGGTGCACGACCCAACCGGCCCAGTCGTTCACTCGAGACCGAGTGGTCTCGAGTCGGGTTCATGGTCCCGGTTCACGTATACGTACACACATATATATATTACATACACATAGTTTAATACAAGCATCACATAATACTTCAAGGTAATTCGCAAATCTTCATTTAATAGTATATGTACACATAAAGCTAACAATGAGGTTGCTCGGGAAAACCCGAAGTGTCACATGGTGCATGGCCAGTGTGTTGAGACGGGCTGAAAAGTTTAAACAAATCACAGGCAGAGATGATTTTCGCGAGGCACATGTTTCACCTTTAGGTTTTGATAAGTCTAAAGTTACATGTTTTCGTTGCAGGGAAAAGGGACATTTTAAGAGAGAGTGCACAAATCGAGAAGCGAGTGGAGCTCAAAATCCCTTCGAAAACAATGATTATCACAAAAAGGCGATTTATCATCAAGTCACACCACAACCATATCAACAACAACAAGCATTGCATCAAGCACAAACTGCACATGGAAGAATGGAGATTAAAGATTCAAAGAAAGCTTGTCTGGGAAATGATAGTGGATTCAGTTGGGATAATTACATTCCAACAAATAGCAAAGTGTGTCTGGCAGATCAAGACGATGAAAAGTTAGCTGATGGTTTCAATTGGGATGATTTTTGCCCAGATCAAGAATTAATGGCTAAAGAGATGTCCAAAGACACGTCGAATGTTAAAGCTTTTATTGCTAATGCTTACGATCTGAAATGGGCAGAAAAAATCAGAAAAGTCAGGGAAGCTGAAGAAGAAAAATTGAAGAAGAAGAAGAAAGGTTAAAAGCTGAAGCTGAAGCCGAGAGAAAGAGAAGAAATGAATTTTTTCAATCAAACAGAACAGTCAAAGATGTTCCGAAGTTTGAGATCAAAGTTGATATTGAAGCAGTCAAAGTTTCTGAAAAGTGTTTGAATTGTGATTCGTTGATCAAGCAAAACAATGAACTGTTGCATAACATTAACAGATTAAAAGAATCATATGATACAATGAATAGAGAGATCAACAAGTACACTGAGTCAAACAGTGAACAAGCTGTAGCAATGAATACACTCAAAGGAGCTTACATAAGACAACTTGATAATGTCAACTTCTACATCAAGAAATGTGCTGATCTGGAATTGAAGCTGACAACACAAAGAATAGAAACTGAAAGAATTAAAAATTTATTAGAAAGTTACTCATGTTCTACTTTTGTTGTTGACAGGATTTATCCAATTGTGGAACAAATGAAGACGTTTGAAGAAGTGAAGACTTCAGAAGGAAAGAAGTCAGAGACAAGAGAAAATGATGAAGTGAAGATTTCTGGTGAGAAACCAAGTGTTGTCTATAACAAATGTCCACCCCCGGTCGAAAATGGATATTTGTCTCGAAGTCCAAATTCTGAAAGAGTCAAAAAGGCAATTAACTTACAGTGGGAGTCTGTGTCGTCAGATAACTTACCAGAAAATATTGATGTTACGTTCACATCGTCTGACACTGATCATGAGTCCGAGTTGATTAAGCGTATGGTCGATCAGGTGTTAGATAAAGATGAGATAGAGGAGTAAAAAACGGAGTCCAAATCCGAGTCAAAGTCTGGGTCTAACAAGTCAAAGTCAACAATCAAAAAGGACAAACGGGTTTATGACAAAGAGTTTTTGTTATCAAAATCTAATTTGGATGACGAACCGGTCAAAGTAGCATATACTTTGAAAGATTCTGACAAATTATATTCTGATGAGATTTTTCCAATAAGAGGTGTTAAAACTGAAATGATTAAAAAGGTTTTCAAACTAACAGAAATCAACATTTCTGAAATAAAAGATATTAATCTTTCTGGAAAACCTAAACCTTACACCTCAAGAGTGCAACAAAGATTAAACAAGAAAAAGGGTTACAGTTCTGGTTCTGGTATTCATAAAAAACCAAACCATAACTGTAATTTCAAAAAGAAAGGATTAGGATTTAATCAACCGAAAAATTATAAAAATGAAAAATTTTCTAAACCAAAAATTGTGTTTGTTTCAGGAAAATCTTTAGATGATGAGAAAGAACAAGCATTCAGAAAGCAGACAAATCAAGAATTCCTTGCAAAGAAACAAGAGGACATGAAGAAGAGTATTGCTCAGAAGACTACAGAGACGAGAACCTGTTTTCAGTGCAAAACTGCTGGTCATATTGCTAGAAATTGTCCGAAAACGTTCAAACCAAAACAGGAAGTCTCTGGTAAAATGAAAGAAAAAGTTGTTGAGAAAACTGAACTAACAACCAGAAAATTTACAGGCTTTGAAAATTCAACCTTTGAGATTGGTGAATGTTCAAAGAATGTGGTTAAAAGAAAAGAAAATCTGAAAAATCAAAAATGGGTTGTTAAGGGTTCAGGAAACAGTTCTGGTGATGAATCTGATTCCACAAAATCAGAGGAGCCAAAAGGTGTTGAAGAAAGAATTGAGAAATCAGTTCCAAAAGTGGATGATGTGAATTTTCCACCTTTGCGAGCTGAAAATTTTAAGAAAATTGGAAATGTTGAAATTTCAAATCAATTTTATTTTGACAAGAAGAAATTTGATGTTGATAAGGCTTTCAACGGAACTGTGAAACACATTTTTGGAAAAATGGTCGATGGTAAGGCCAAAGGAGTGAAAGAATTTTATGCTTCCAAAAGAAATGTTCACAGGTCGGTTGAAAGTAAAGATGAAGAAGAGGTTGTTACACCCAAGGAAGGTCAGGCTTGGGTGGATATATTTTTCAAACAGTAAAAACCTGACTTGCCGGAGTTCCCAAGTTGGTAATGGTGGAGCATGAATCGGTATCATTCTTATGTTGTTTGTTTGAAAAATGAAAATTTTGGCAATTCATACTGCAGGAATAGCCGGAACTCCGAGGTTGGTAAGTGTGGAGTAGGAATCGACACCTTGAGAATTCAACCAACAGATGATATTTGATTGAAAATGCTTGATTGGATTGATCTTACAAGTGGTAAATCAGGGACATTAAGTTGTATCTGATTTCCTACAAGTGGTTAAAAAACAATGTGATGAATCAAACCCCTAACCTACCAATGGTTTTACAAAATCAACAAAACTTATTTTCCGGAAAAACCATTTGATTAAAACAAACTTAAGTGTTTTGAAATCAATGGGAAAATAGTTTGTTGTGAGGGGGAGTTCTAATTGTTTATGCCAAGTGGATGGCGAATTGAGGAAATTCGATATCAGTTGTCATGTTCTTGTACAATTTGTTTTCAAATTTTTTTTAGATGTATTTGTATTTTAGGGGGAGTATATTTTCAGAAAATCCAAAAACATTAGAAAATTTGAAAAAGTCAAAAACATGATAAAATGAAAAATGAGTTTTGTTACATAAAAGAGGAAATGATAGTACATCAGTGGACTGTCACAACACGCTAAAGAAATGGAAAGTTAAAATGTGATAAACGGTCTCACTAAGGATGTGACGATAGGCTCAGCTAGATTAGTAGATTTGCGATAACGATACAAACTTAAATGAAAAAAGCCTAGTTCTAGTGGGAAACATGGTCAAAAGCATAGTACTTAGTTTTGTCCTTCTTGACTGTGTGCCTACTCGGTAATCGCTGATTGTCGAAAGACATAAAACTGGTTAAGTTTGTGAACTTTCACAACTTTGCTAAAAAGTCGCTGTGATTGTGCATTTCATTTTGCAAAGATTTAAACTTGTTTTATTTCTTTATTTTGTTTAAGCATCGAACATCCTCTGCGTATACGTGAGTATCGACCTGGATGTTGTTGCCTAAACGTTCTGCTTTATTTTCTTTGGTGTTTCGTTTAAGCTTTGGACCTCCTCTGCGTATACGGGAGTATCGACCTGGTGGTTAAAGCCTAAACAACTTCAACTTGTTTTATTTTTCTTATTTTGTTTAAACATTGGACTTTCTCTGCGTATACGGAAGTATCGACCTGATTGTTAATGTTTAAACATTCTGTTTTGTTTTCGCACAAATCACAGTTGATAAAAGTTTAAAGGCATTACTTGAGTCAGTGTATTGCATGATGAGGGGATATGCTGAGATCGTGGGGTCCATAAGAACTTAGTGCAAAATTAATATACCTTAACGTATCGGTAAGCATTTCAAAAGTTTTTAGATTGAGTTTAAGTGGACAACAATATCGTCAATCAATGGGAACTGTTTAGAACTTAAAATGTTTATAGCTTAACGGTGTTGGTGATTGATCTCATAAACTGATATGATCCTCTTGCACAAACTCACAAAAATATTGTCTGTAAATATTTCTTTAATGCATTTTCATTACATTCAAAAATCCAATAAGATTTTCAGTGTGTTTTAGCATAAATTTTGAAAAAATCAAAAAGATTTTCGACAACTGATTTTGGAGAGCTGATTTTCAAAATTCCGAGGGCTAAACATGATGAACAAATGGTTTGGGTGAAAGTATTTGAGGATTGTTGAAATGAAATGAGAAAAGGTTTTGCAATAAAAAACGTTATTCCTGCAAGTGGTAAATTAGATTTGAAAATTTTATCCACAAATGGTTATCAGAAAATTTATTTTTGGGTAGAGTTTATGCAGGTTGGCCAGGTTCTGAAACCTGAGTTAGATGAGTGCCAGGTTACGATCTAATAACTTGTGGAAAGTGAATTCCAGACTACGATCCCAGCTTAGCGAAAGGGGGAGTCTGAAGACATCGAGAGGGAGTCTGAAGATTGTAGAGAAAGATTCAGATCCTGAAGATTACGAGAAAGAGTAAGAGATCGATTGAGGATGCTTACAATGGAGAATTTTTGAAGAAAGTGAACAGACTGATAAAGACTGAAGATGCGAAGACTCGACACTTAAGACTCGTCAACATCTGAGGGGGAGTCTGTTGGTGCATACATCTGTCGACTTCGTCTTATATCGAGTCTTGGTCTGGTTGCGGATCTGAGCAAGCATGATGTCATCATGCTTGATGATGACATCATATGGATGACATCATCATACTACAACATCATGAAAACAACATGCACATGGAAACAGAATTGTATATTTCATATAAGACAAAATTAGGTTGACCGTTTGAATGTGTCTTGTAACCGTTTGAATGATGTAACCGTTTGAGTGGGTGGTAACCGTTTGAAAATGGTGACCGTTTGAAGAGTGGTGTGTCACCTTCAAACGGTCAGGTGTCTCTCCTATAAATACCCTTCAAACTTTCATCATTTGTAACTTTCTGGCTTGTGCAACGAAGTGGTACCGAAGTGTTGTCAGGTTGTAAAACGTTATAGAATCAATCATACAACAGTTTTAAGCGTGAATCTTGCTGAATTGAACTCTACACGTCTGTTTCCACCTTTCGTTTAGAGATAAACTGTTCTGATCGACTCGTTCGGGTCTGAAAACGATCCTACAAAATCAAAAGCCAGACACTGAAAATAAGTATTCTGAAACCACTGCTGAAACACCTGTCAAAGAAAAGAAAAAGGGAGTTGATGAAACCCTTAATATTCTAGCAGATGAAGTGGAGAAAAACAAAAAGACAATTCAAAATCAGAATGAAACAAAGGAAAGCCAGTGGAGAAAGTAACAAAATGCAAGAAAAGAATGAGAAATAAAAACTTAGAATGTTGGCACTTCTACCAGGAAGAAATCCTTTAAACACAACAAACCACCACTTGCTAATTTTTCAAAACCACCACCACAAAAACAAACACCCAAAAAGCCAACCACTGCTGGCTTCAAAACCACTTGTGGATCAGAAAAGCCAACCACTGACACACCCAAAACTACACCTTCACCACAAAAACCACCTGCCAAAAACAGAAGACAACTATTGACACTTCAACAGTTGTTATGATAACAGTGGTTGAGATACCAGTTGTCTCAATAGCTGTTAGTCAGCCATCCACCACATCCAACATTCCTTCCCAAGTTATAACCATTCCTATTACAAAATCCCAAACAAAAATCCCTTCTCCCACAAAGGTTTACACTAGAAAAATGAAATTTCAGGTGCATGATGATGACATACCAACACCAATTCCTATATCTTCTACACCTTTCAATCAAATCAAACCTCAACCATTCATTCCTCCAACATTATCAAACCCAATCACTGACCCAAAAACACTTGAAGGACATGATCCTACAAGAGTTGTTCCATTAGCAGCAGACTATCCTCTCGAATTGCATGCAGTTAAAAATGAAATGAAGCAATTCTATACAGTGGATGATCCTGCAAAAAGAAAATTTCCTTCCCTTTGTGGTTTCAGACCTCTCAAGAACATGGAAGAATATCTGAAACTTAAAGTCAAACAAGCTGAATTGCATGCCAAATATGAAGGCCAAGGGGAAAGTGATGGTAGAGTCTCAAGTCGAATGCAGATTGCTCTTAAGCAATCTACCACCAAATGTTGATCTGTAAAAGGAAATGAGAAAAGATCTCTTAGAGCTAATCATGAGAGACAAGTTCTATCCTGCCAAAGCTGAACAATTCAAAGACTGGCTAGTCATTGCACTCAAAGCTGAAGCCAACAGAATTGAAAGGGTAAGAAATGATCCCAGTATGAAAAGTTTTGCACCAGACTAGAATAAGTACAAAAAGACCATTGCAGAACTTACCTTGGAATACAAAAGAAAGAAGGCTGAGTTGGTTGCAGCCAAGTATGGATCAACAAAATCCATATCAAAGTGGTCTAGGCAATACACTGACATGGTGTATGAGAAGCTGGAAAAACTAAGAGAGACAGATCCCAAAGCTCCAAAGAAACCAGCATACAAGAACAAGAAAGCTGATGAACCACAGCAGCAGGCCCTTTCTTTAAAAACATAGTTCACATCATCTAACACCTCTATCATTGCCTTAAATTAAAGAAAAAAGGCAAAAGCAGATTGATGAAGAAGAAGATGCACAAAGAGAAGCTAAAATCATGAAAGTGGCCATCAAGCAAATGATTCAAGAGAATCCTGACTCAGCAAAGTTACAAGAAATAGCCAAAAGATTCATGAGCAGGCCTTCATCACCAAACACATCAAAAATAAAAACTCTCCCAAGAAACCCACTGAACTCAAAAATACTAAAGTGGAAGTCTGATCAAAAGACCCATGTATTGACCTTGCTCAATTCCAGTGGAGTAGTTGAACACATATCAAGGGAGGATGCACTAGGTCTGAGTGTACCTGACCTCCAAGATCTATTAGAACTTCAACTTTGCAGGGATGAGGATGATGAAGATTCCCTTAACTTTGAACTTCAATTCAAGGGGCAAGTTATGGAAATGTTGATGTGACAATAAAGATCATAAATAATGAAGTGTTTTGGAATCATCTGTTCTAGGGGGAGATTGTTGGTCCATGCATTCAAACCAAGAAGAACAGATGATAAGGAAAGCTAAAACTGGTTCAGAACAGTTGATCATCATAAGCAGATCTTGTACACGATTCTCCCATTGAAAGTGGTTTTCTAGCAACTGATAGACTCCAAGCACTGATCATCTCAACTACTGTTATCCAAAGTACTGATGAAGAATAAAGACTGAAGCTCTATCTACTGATCTCTTCCAAGCATTGTTGAAGACCAAAGCACTGCCCATTTAAAGACAGATGACTGAATGAAGAAAGCACTGATGCTCATCATCAGTTCTTATACTACAATAGTGGAAAGTAGAATCAGTGTTTTATGTAATCAGTGTCTATGTAATCAGTGTTTGTATGTAACAGTGTTTAGAGTTTGTTAGGAGGTTAGATGTCACTTTCATTGTGACATCAGCAAAGATGCTCAATGGTTTCGTCTGTACAATAAATAGAACAATACTCTGTTCTGTTCCATTAGCTCTTTCTTCACAAGTCATTCTGTACGAACAAATCACTGAGCTCGGGCTGAGGGGGAGTCTAGTGCATGCATGCAATTGTTTTGATTATTGTAATTTGATACAATCATTTGACTTAATGGAAAACATGTTTGCTTATAGCTATTCTTCCTTGATTGTGTAATCAAAGTTTATTTCCATATTCCGCTGCACTTTAATTCTCTGTTTCTTCTTCATTTATAATTAAACTACACAATCTAAGAAACTCAGATCCTAACATGTTTACTTGAAACTTGACAAGTAGTGATCAAATTCTTTTCCTGTTTTCTCGTCTCCCCGCTACGACAACCGTTTTACGCGTTCT
This sequence comes from Helianthus tuberosus, assembly GCA_030545235.1. Lineage (NCBI taxonomy): Eukaryota > Viridiplantae > Streptophyta > Magnoliopsida > Asterales > Asteraceae > Helianthus > Helianthus tuberosus. The sequence goes on along the minus strand of CM060424.1, from coordinate 103,257,534 downwards.
ACCTATTCATACGATCGTCTCGATATGACGTCGCTGTTACAGCCAGAATTCAAATCTGACCCTCCGTACATTCGGTTTGCATGTCAACATTCACATAGCCCAGAACCGACCCAAACGAACTCGTATTTAGGAGAACTATATACCCACGGATCCACGTTAACAAACTCTATCTCCACCTGTCGTCGTCACCAGAAATGAAACAGTCACAGTTACACGCGTTTGTCATTGCACAACTCGAAACCCTATCATCCAAACTCTGTTTTTAACAAATGATTTACTCACATGACCATGATGCAAGAACTTTCCTTTCGTGTCGCTGCCGCCATCCACCATTACTATAACTGCCTCTAGAGAACAGAATAGTTGGCAGAATTCTTCGATTATTTGTTGAATTTTTGTCTCCGTTTAAATCTTCGTATGAACATCACCAACCTCCTGTTTCTTCGATCTGCAACCGATATAACGAAGCGCTAACAACCATACCACAATTTCCACCGATCACAAGGTTATCCTCATTACCCTGTTGGGTGGTTAATTCTTATTCTAACTGGACATACACCCTCGTATACCCAACTTAGCAAATGGATGCCTCTTAATGATGGGATAGTCTTCGGGATATTCGAGGATGGAGATATGGATTACTTAACCTACAGACGAATACGGTGATCTACACATTTACCTTACCCCCCCTACGCTACAAGAGTCGCATTTTGAGTCTATGATTGTTTAACTTAATTATGTGAAGCCTTTTCACTAGCCTTTGTACCGACCTACGCTTGTTGACTAATGCCATGCCTAGTTTCTACTATTGACTTAGACAAAACCGTCATTCCTTTACCACAGTGACACTACGTCCTCGCTTCTCCATGCAGAGATATTAACACGAACTCACCCTAGTTTAGAGGATTTGGAAGGCTCGACTTTCGATCATCGGGAATCACTTCTTGAAATCCTGAGGATAGTGATGTGTTGTTGATATGATTATACCCTCTTGAACATGTTTCCGTATCCTTTCTTGAAACCCCTTGGCTACACAGGCATATTTCAGATCCATTCACACGACCCAAGGAAACTCCTTCGAATTTGGTTGCTTACCAACTCGATAAATAGCAAACTCATCTAAGTTCATGGATCAAGGTGAATTATTCCTCCTTCGCATGTGGGCGAGCCCAACAACTTTGACGGAAGTTTTAGTGAACCTTAACACTAGAAACTTGTGCGACAACCATTCTTCTAAGGTAAATTCTTGTTATGATTGATATATCCATGTGACTTGTCTATTTGACAAACGGCATGCTTTATTTTAACTTTATGCAACTTGTGTACGACCAGCTATACCTGTTATACCCTTGACATCAAGTGAACCCCTGTTACAGATCCTTACACGCTCACGCATCGATTGCGACTTCCCTTTTTGTAGGATCGTTCTGTGACCCAAACGAGTCTATCAGAAGAGTTCTCAGTCTAATCAGAGGAAGAATTCATTGATTAGACTTTGTAACAGCTTGAAATACTTCTAATTGTCTTGTATTATTGATTTAACACATTTACAGATCAGTAGACACGTCGGCAGCACTTCGGTACCGGAAACATGAACCTTACAAATGACAAGGCAGCACCTCTATATATAGGTGTGGTAATTTTGCACGGAAATGGCAAATTCTATTTCGTGCGAAATAGCTATTGCTAATTTCGTACGAAATAGCTACTTGCTATTTCATGTGAAATTAACTACCAACATACAAACCTTAGATTTCTCAAACAACATGCCCTGATCTAACATTTCTAGAATAAGACTCGATACAAGACGAAGTCGACAGACATATGCACCAACAGACTCCCCCTCGGATGTTGACGAGTCTTCAGTGTCGAGTCTTCACAGTCTTCAGCCTTCATCAGTCTTCGGGCTCTTTCAAAGTATCTGACAGAGTAAGCATCCTCCATCTTATCTTCTTTTCGGCTCCAGGATCTCCACCTGGCTTTATCCTCACTTTAATTCTCTTTATCAGATCTCTTGATTAGATTCAGGATCAAACTCTGGCTCTTTCATCTACAGACTCTCCTCTACTAACATACTCCCCCTTGAGTTGTGCTGGGATTGTAGTATAGCTTTTATGTTCCAAAATCATGACCTGGTTCACACTCTGCTCAGGTATAAACACGACTATCCTGCACACATTTCTAATCACACAATAAATTTCACAAATTTAAAATTTAACAAATTTATACTCTTTTTACCACTTGATGAAACTAGCTTAAAACATCAATTATTGATATAACAATTTTAATTTCTGATAACCACATGTAGGAAAACAATTTTCTAATCACACTTTCCCAAACATGTTCATCATGTTTAGCACTTGCAATTTTGAAAATCAGCTCTTCAACATCAGTTGTCTAAAATCTTTTTGAATTTTTAAAAAATTATGCTAAAACACACTGAAAATCTTTTTGGATTTTTGAAATAATGAAATGCAGTAAAGAAATATATACAAACAATATTTTTGTGAGCTTGTGTAAGAGGATCATATCAGTTTATGAGACAAATCACCAACACCGTTAAGCTTTAAACATTTTAAGTTCTAAACGATTCACTTAGATTGTCAGTATACTGATCCACTTAAATTTTCACACAAAGTTCAACTGTTTCGAGATATGAGATTAATGTTTTAAGCACTTAAACCTATTCGTGTGTCCCACCTCAGAATATACTCTCGTATCCAGATCCCAATATTCAGTCTTACAGGTGAGTATACCTAGATGATATCTGTAAAGGGGTAAATGTGAGGGCCATGAGAGCTCAGGCTATTGCTTCCGCAAAATCAGAGAGATGATGGCTTCGACTTTAGGTGTGTTCCCTTTAGAGAATCTTTTTTTCAACAACACATGATTAGCATTTTTCAATGTTTCATCATTTTTTGTACTAAGGGTGATGCTATATTTCAAGCAAGAGAAAAGTATTATACGGGGACTAGGCCATTGCTTCCGCAAAATCAGAAGTCGGGGGATAATACCCCAGATATCACTGAGTATAAAGACCTAGTATCTCAGAAAGAGGGACCTTTCAAACAAGATTTCGGGGGTTACCCATATATCCGAGAGATGTTCCCCATGATATAAGTAAGTTTGAAATTTAGGTTTATATCTCGATACAATCTACTAGATGTGTAAAAACCTACTGGCACATCATCAGTGAGACCGTTTATCACATTTTGACCTTCCAATTCTTTAGCATGCTGTGAAAGTCCACTGATTTACTATCATATCCTCTTTTTACAACAAAACTAATTTTTCATCTTATCATGTTTTTTACTTTTTCAAAATTTCAAATGTTTTTGGATTTTCTGAAATTTCTTACTCCCCCTAAAATGAAAAATCATTTAAATGAAATTTGAAAACAAACTATACAAATTGCTTCAATTCGCCATCCACTTGGCATAAACAATCAGAACTCCCCCTCACAACAAAATATTTTCCCATTATGATTTCAAAACACTTAAGTTTGTTTTAATCAAATTATTTTTCCGGAAAATTAGTTTTGTTGATTTAATAAAACCACTTGTAGGTTAGGGAATCAAAACATCACCTTGTTCTTTCTTTAACCTCTTTAGAAAAATTTAACAATTTTAAAATCAATCAACAAATACCACTTGTAGAAAATCAAGTACAATTTAATGTCCCTGATTTACCACTTGTAATTCGAAATCACTTTCGTGAATTTCTCAAGAAAGATGCCGATACATGCTTCACACTTACCAACCTGGAAGCTCCGGCAAGTCAACCTCTTCAAAAACAATTTTTCAAGAATGATGCCGATTCATGCTCCACGATTACCAACTTGGGAGCTCCGGCAAATCAGAATTTTAGTTTGAAAATGCAGTCACCCAAGCCTGACCAGCCTTGGGTGATTTTGATTCAACTTGTTCCCATCCTCCTTTTGATCTGTAAAAATCTTTTGCACTTTTCACTTTTCCATCTACCATCTTTCCAAAAATATGTTTAACTTTCCCATTGAAAGCCTTTTCAGTATCAAATTCTCCTTTACAAGAGAAGAATTGACATGAAATCTCAAACCTACCTTTTGATTTCAAATTTTCTGCCCGCAATGGTGGAAAATTTTCATCGTTCAACTCAGGAATGGAATTCTCATTCTTTTTCTCAACAAATGACTCCTCTGATTTTATGGAATCAGATTCATTGTCAGAACTACTCTCAGATTTCACAACCCATCTCTGTTTGTTCAAATCGACTTTTCTTTTGTAAAAACGTTTTGAAATATCACCAGTTTCAAAAGTCGAATTTTCAAACAATTTAGATTTTTCATTTGATTGTTTCTTTTCATCAACATGTTTCTTAATCATTTCAGAGTTAAAAGAAACTCCCTGTTTTGTGTTGTTGGACTGTTGGCAATTCCAAGTAATGTGTCCAATCTTATGACATTTGAAACACGTTCTTCTCTCAACTCTTTGCTCATTTCTCATCATCATATTCTTATTCTTCTCAGCGAGAAACTCTTGATTTGACTGTCTCTAGAATGATTTCTTTTCTTCTTCCACTGAACTTTTACCTAAAACAAATTTAGTTTTTGTTTTATAAGTTTTCTCATTTTTATAATTTTCCGGGGAATTGAATCCAAGACCTTTCTTTTTGAAATTACCGTTATGGTTTGGTTTCTTCTGAAAACCTGAACCAGAACTGTAACCTTTCTTTTTGTTCAATCTTTTTTGAACTCTTGAAGTGTACTTTTTAGGTTGTTCATGAAGATTTAAATCTTTTATTTCAGAAATATTAATTTCTGTTAATTTGAAAACCTGTTTGATCATTTTAGTTTTGACACTTCTTATTGGAAATTCCTCATCAGAATATAATTTGTCTGAATCATTCAAAGTATATGTAACTTTAAATGTTTCATCATTCAAATTAGATTTTGATAACGGGAATTCTTTATTGTAAACCCTTTTAACCGGTGAACTCGGACTCTTTTCTAATGAACTCGAACTTTCAGATTTAGACTCCGACTTTGACACTTCATCCATATCCAACACCTGATCGACCACTTTCTTACTCATGATCAGTGTCAGATGCTGTGAATGTGACATCAATGTTATCTGGTAACTCATCAATTGTTTCAGACTTTAACTTGATGTTGAGTGCATTTTTTAATTGTTCCTCATTTGGATTTCTGGGAGAATAACTTTCATAGATCGGGGGCGGACACTTATTATACTTAGCACTTTGTTTCTTACCAGCATCCGTTTCTTCTTTCTTTTGTTCTTGAAAAGCTTCAAGACCTGCAACAGTAGGATAAACTCGATCAATCAAATAATCACAAGTTGTATAACTCAACAACAATCTTTTGATTCTTTCACTTTCTATCTTTTCGATTTCCAAATCCTGCTTCAATTTTGCACAGTCTTCAATATACTCATTGATGACCTTCTGCTTTGACATTAATGTAGAACTCATCTTTGTCATAGCAACCTCAATTTCTGAATTTGTCTTTTTCAGACCATTAACTGTTATGTTTAGCACATCATATGATTCTTTTAAATACATCACATCAAACAACAAATTCTCTTTCAGTTCTTCCAGTTCACAAATCTTTTTATCTTTCTCCTCACAGTCTTTGAAAGTTTCTAAACATTTCTGACAAGGTTTAATGACCTCAACTATCTTTTCAACCTCGACAACATTCTCAATTTCAACAATTTTTTCAACTTCGACTATTTTTCCGATTATCTTTTCCACTTCAACAATCTTTTCAACTACCTTTTCTTCATAAACTTCTAATTTTATCTCACACTCTTCATTTTCAACTTTCTTTGTTGAAATTTCTACAACTTCAGTTTTCTCGGCTTCTAGTTTTTCTTTTTCTTCAGCAATTCTTTTTGCTTCCAACTCTCTCTTCAATCTAGCAACCTTCTTCTCATTCAGCATCTTGATCTTATCTGCAAAAAACAAATTAAAACTAAATGAGTCTAAACTTTTTCTAGCATTATTAATGTACTCTTCCTCGTCATCAGTATCATCATCACTTTCTGATGATCTAAAGATCTTTGTTCTTTTGACTCCTTGTTCTTCTAAGATTCTAGCAACAAGTCCTGAACCCGGTGGAATGTATTTATCCCAGCTAAATCCCTCTGCAACCTTTTCATCATCTTGGTTAATTATACCATAAAAAGCTCTTTTCTCTTCAATGGTACGTGCATGTGCAGTTTGTGGTTGTTGAGCAATCTGATGAAAAATTGATTTTTGATAATAATTGTTTTTTTCCAGACTGATCTTGTCTTCCATTTGCTTCTTTGTTTTTGCACTCACGCTTAAAATGACATTTTTCTTTACAACGAAAACAAGTAACCTTTGATTTGTCAAACCCTATCAGAGATGCACTCATTTCTCTAAAATCATCTCTTCCGGTGACTTGTGTAAATTTTTCTGCTCTTCTAACTGCACTAGCTAGACACCACTTGATGTCCATCAACTCAAGTTCCTCTGCATCAATTTGGTCATAATCCTCTTTGGTAAGCATCGGATTTCCAATTCTGCCAGCAATCAAACTTTCATATGATTCCAACATAGCAACGAGTGATGCCATGTGTTGCTTAGCTATTTCCGGAGAAAGATTTTGACCATTTTGAATGTTCAAGGTAACATTGCACTGCAGATTTGTAGAATTCTTTTGTTGAGGACTTGGTGTTGTAAAATTTGGATCAAAGCTTGAATATGAAGATGAAGATCCACCACTTTGAGTCATAGTACTTCCCTTTGTTCCAGAAGAACTATCAGCACTGAAACCAGTCTGTATCTTTGGGCTTGGAGTAACTTCAAATTTGTTTCCTATGTAGTATAAACTGACATCTTGTTGAGCATTTGGATTAGACATGATAGCAGTTTTCTGGATATCCAACTCATGCTCTTCAATCTTCTGAATAAACTGTGCCAGATTCATATTTTCAGATTTTCTCATGTGTTTTAGGATTAACAAATAAGTTCCCCATTTCTGCTGTGGTAATGCATTAGCTAGTTTATCAACCCATTCATCGTTGTCTTTCTTCATTTCCAATCTTCCCATTTCCAAAACCAAATGACAATATCTATCAATGGTCTTTTTTGTTGTTTCACCTTCTAAGGCTACAAACATATCAAATGATTTCTTCAGTAAAGCCTTTTTGTTCTTGATCATATCTGCACTTCCTTTAAACTTTTGAATCAAAGCAGTCCAAATTGATCTAGCAGTTCCCTCATGTTGAAGTAAAACAAAGATATCTTCTTTAACTGCTTGTTGAAGAATACTAATCATCATCTTTTCACTTGTATACTTCAATTTTTCAATCTCTGAAAAGTCACAAAAAGCCTTTTCAAGTCCACGTTCATTTTTCGGTTTCTCGTAATCTTTCTCTAATGAATACCATGCGTCAAACTTATAAGCTTGTACCCAGTTCTCAAATCAATTTTGCCATCCTCTAAAATATTCAATGTACATAAGTTTCAGCGGTTTTTGATAAGTTCCCGTTTCATTCTCACTATACAAAGTTTCAGTAGCTGTAATAGGAGCAACTGGTGTAGCAAACGCATTGTAGAATTCCTCTTCCATGATTCGGTAATCTTTATCTCAAAGTCAACAAAGTTCAAACAATATGTAAGTTCACACTAAACAACACTTCACACGAAATAACACACTGATACGAAATCAGCTTGATGCGAAATATCTTTTCAAACGAAATCACTATTTGATGCGAAATAGCAACTTTAAACGAAATAACCACTTTCACACAAAATCAGCTTTCACACGAAATATCACCAACTCAAACGAAATACCCTAATTTCGTGCGAAATTGACTAATCTAAGGTAATTTCGTGCGAAATTAAATGTATCTTTCAAGCGAAATAGCAGTTTCAAACAAAATCAATTATCTATTTTGTGCGAAATACTGCTGACGTCATCATGATCGATCTGTTTTTCAAGCGAAATTATGAATTTTACCAATTTTAGATCGAATTAAGGTCCAATTCTTTCAAGGATTCATTAAAACACTGTTTCGCTTATAATGTGCGAAATTCAGACCATTTTGACCGTAAAATCTTGTAAATTTTGAAAAAGAAGGTGTAGAAATCAGATTTTTAAGCTGAATTGGTAAGAACTCTTCCTCCTGAGCTCTGATACCACATGTAGGATCGTTCTGTGACCCAAACGAGTCTATTAGAAGAGTTCTCGGTCTAATCAGAGGCAGAATTCATTGATTAGACTTTGTAATAGCTTGAAATACTTCTAATTGTCTTGTATTATTGATTTAACACATTTACAGATCAGTAGACACGTCGGCAGCACTTCGGTACCGGAAACATGAACCGTACAAATGACAAGGCAGCACCTCTATATATAGGTGTGGTAATTTCGCACGGAAATGGCAAATGCAATTTCGTGCGAAATAGCTATTGCTAATTCGTACGAAATAGCTACTTGCTATTTCATGCGAAATTAACTACCAACATACAAACCCTAGATTTCTCGAACAACGTGCCCTGATCTAACATTTCTAGAATAAGACTTGATACAAGATGAAGTCGACAGACATATGCACCAACACTTTTTGCATGTTTCCACATCCATTCACGATATACTTAGACGAGTTACCCTCTACAAACGTTACTCGAGGAGCATTTGGGTCATAAATATCATAGATATGATGATATCACAGGAACTATCCTTAGAACTCGATACGACCAATATAGATTCCCAGTCACGACATTCGAATTTAGCCTACCTTGATGGATATGTCACTTGATTTCTTCGACGACATCCGAATATACTCCAAGAACTAGTAGGCATCCGAACGACACCTACACCTTACCATGGAGCTCCTACAACACAAACAACCTTATGTTAAGTCTCTAGCGTACGACTTTTGACGTCACAAAGCTGCTTTTCTTGATCATATGCACAAACTCTCGCAGCTCTAACTTGAAAGATTGCTCTAGAATCCGCTTTTCAACGGTTGAATGAGAAACTCCGTAATACACCCATTCTTTCTTTACAAGAAGGCACAGACGATTAGGTTGTTTATTGTGACACGACTATCCAAGGACTTAATTGTGTGTTGACGGAACGTGAGAAAGTCATTGCTTCCACATCACGCCAACACAAGGCTTACGAAAAGAACTACACTACCCACGGTTTGGGTTGGGAGCAGTTATGTTTGCACTTAAGATATGGAGACATTACTTGTACATTACCAAGTGCACCATCTACACTGATCACAAGAGTCTCCAGCACATTTTTGACCAGAAGGAGTTGAACATGCGACAACGACGGTGGGACGAATTCCTAAACAACTACGGGTGCGCAATCAAGTGTCATCCAGGCAACGCCAACGTTGTGGCCGATGCCTTCAGTCGTAAGGAAACCAAACTTAAGCGTGAACGTGCGTTACGGCTTACTATCCACCCCAGTCTTCCTGCTCAAATCCATAATGCTCAGGTTGGAGCATTGAAGGAAGAGAACCTTAAAGCTGAGTCCCTGCTGGATATGGAAAAGCGACTTGAACTCAAGGAGGACGGTACTTGCTACTTCATGGAACGTATATGGGTTCCATCCTATGGAAACCTACGAGAGCTTGTGATGGACGAAGAACACAAGTCTCGTTACTCGGTGCATCCTGGTTCTGACAAGATGTACCAAGACCTCAGAACTTTGTACTGGTGGCCCCACATGAAAGCTAACATAGCGACCTATGTTAGTAAATGCTTGACCTGCACTAGGGTTAAGATTGAATACCAGAAGCCATCAGGACTACTACAATAACCTGAGATCCCAACATTGAAATGGGAGCAGATTTCCATGGATTTCGTCACTGGCTTACCTAGATCTCAGTGAGGAAACAACACCATCTGGGTGATCGTGGATTGGCTAACCAAGTCTGCACACTTTCTGGCAATCAAGGAAACTGAAAAGTTTTCTACACTCGCAGACATCTATTTGAGGGAAGTCATCGCTAGGCATGGAGTAGCAACTTCTATCATTTCTGATCGAGACCCACGCTTCGCATCTGATTTGTGGCAGGCGATGCACAAATCCATTGGCTCACGTCTAGACATGAGCACAGCCTATCACCCTCAGACGGATGGACAGACTGAACGCACCATCCAGACTCTAGAAGACATGCTTCGAGCATGTGTTATCGACTTTGGTAACGGCTGGGAAAGGCATCTACCGTTGGTGGAGTTTCATACAACAACTGTTACCACACTAGCATCAAGGCTGCTCCATTCGAGGCGTTGTACCGGTGGAAATGCCAATCACCTCTATGCTGGGCAGAAGTTGGCGACAGCCAAATCAGTGCCCAGAACTTGTTATCGACACAACGAAAAAGATTGCCCAAATCAGAAAACGAATGGCGGCAGCTCGTGACCGTCAGAAAAGCTACGCTGATAAACGTAGGAAACCACTCGAGTTCCAGGTTGGGGATCGAGTGCTACTTAAAGTCTCACCATGGAAAGGTGTGGTTCGCTTTGGCAAATAGGGCAAGCTTAATCCACGTCATGTCGGACCCTTTGAAATCACTGAGAAAGTCGGCAAGGTGGCTTACAGACTGAATTTGCCCGAAGAACTCAGTGGTGTTCACAACGTCTTTCACGTGTCGAATCTGAAGAAGTGTTAATCAGATGAGACCCTCATTGTTCCTTTCAAGGAACTCACTATCGATGACCAGTTGTGCTTCGTCAAGGAACCATTGGAAATTATGGATCGGGAAATCAAGACTCTTAAACGAACCAAGATACATATTGTTCGAGTTCGTTAGAACTCCTGCCGTGGCCCAGAGTTCGCTTGGGAACGAGAGGAACAGATGAAACGTAAGTACCCCCAGTTGTTTAAGAAAGGTGAGTCCAGTACTGAAGCTACTTTGGAATTTCGAGACGAAATTCCAGACCAACGGGGGGATGATGTGATACCCCAGGAAAACGTATAACACAACTAGCTTCCTCAGTGACGGCGTGCTAAATTTCAGGACGCAATTTCTTTCAACTTGGGGATGATGTGACAAGTCGTATAAATCGCTGTTACATTTCGCTTTACTTTGTAATTACATGTACGTTATATGAATTGAATATGGAGTTTGATTATATTTGAATGGTTGTGATCTTGGTAATGTGTAATGTGAATTACGTGAAACCGAAACCCGAAACCGAAATATTGTGATACGTTATTTTGAGAAATGAAACATTGTAGTATGTACTTTGCGAAAGGAAACATCATAATTTGTTATGTTGCGAAACCTACTAGGAACCGAGGCCAGTTACCTAGTGACCCGACAACCGAACCCAACCCTCACCCCTAATCGGCCCAACCCAAAACCCCCACTCTTTGTACCACTCGGCCCACACATCCAAACCGCCACCCCTTTCCCCCTTGTGCGAAACAATGTAGCCCAACCCACATCTTTCTCCTTTGCAGCCCATTAAGCCCAAACACCCCTCTATTTGATATATATACGTATATGCATGAGAAAAAAAATAAAAAAAACCCTACTTGTGAGGGTGTGCGACGGCAGAGGAGAAGCAACGCCCCCCTATTCACAAATCATCCCATGTGATCGTGTTATCTTCTTCCTTAGTTCCTTCTCTCCGCTCCAAGGTTAGTGCACATGTTAGATTACGGTTCATGATGTTTTTGGTGTATACATGGCTATGTTGTGTATATTCTTGATGATCTTGATGGTTATGATGTTAAACTGTAGTTTAGAGTTCATAAAAATCAAACATAATGATTCGTATTACTACTTATGTATGTATAGACATGTATGGGTTCATTAGGGTTTTGATCCTTGAGATAATGTGATGTATCTTGCCTGCGTTTCTTTTGCTTGATACTTATGATGATATGATGATTTCGGGTAGTACTAGTGACTAGAACTCATGCTTGATTGATATTGTGATCATATTTGCGTTCGTATGTTATTAGGGTTTTGTTTATGGGTTGAATCTTTTGATATTCTGGGAGTTTTAAGTGATAAATAATCTGAGCTAGAACGATAACCTTTTTTAAGTGATGTTTAAATGTCGTTGTTGTTCGTTGAGTTTGTGTTTAAGTCGATAAAGACTCATTTTTTGTGTCGTTAAAAGCGGAAAACATAAAGCTTATTAATATTTACCGCCAACTTTAGTTGGCTGTAAACAGGTCATTATGTATCGAAAAACTAATTTTCTGAAGTCTAAATCATACGTTTTCGAAAAAATGCTTCAAATGGCGCTGGAATCACATTTTTCTGAGGTCGTTTGCTATTTTTAAATAGATGTTTTACACAGCAGCAAAAGATGCATTTTTTCTGCAGAAAATTCATGTTACGCTTTTCATTATAACTTGTAATCTGGATAGAGTTAGATCATGAAATTCGTACAGTAGCTGGGCACGGATTTTTCCGAAAATCTCCTGCTGGAATTTTGCCATTTAGACAGACGATGAATTTTAAATGAATTTTTCCGTGGACTGCAGTCAGAATGTGACGAATCTGACTGCAGCCTCTTAGATGATTTTAAATAAATAATTGGTAATGATTTAGGTCTTGAGATTTTTACACAAGGTGACGTGGACCACTATTTTATAAAAATACCCGAAAACAGCCTAGTTTTGGATGTAAAACCTGAAACGTAATAAGTTGTTATTTGCGTATCTAAATGTTGTTTATGCTATCTGAGAATGATCAAACTTATTCAATGTCAACGAAAGTGTTATGTGAATTATTGTGTGCTTGATCACGAGTAACTATATGTGAAACATGTGTATGTACGTAAGTTGTCAAAGTGAGTGCATGGTACGTGTTAGATACATGTAGGAGCTTTGTACTGTAACCATCTTGGTTTTTGCACTTGTATTTGTTTTGACTTGCATTGTAACAATTACCGTATTTGGAATGAAACTTATTTGATCCTACTTGCTTTGTGCTCATACCGATACAAACACGTGAAACAATTTCAAATTTGTTGAGTTTTTATACTATTAAACACGGTTACATAAACTATAAGGGTTTATTATGACTACTTGTGAAACTACTAGTTAAGGGACCTATTTGACATTCTTTGAAACCTGCTTGAAATTTATTACTTTTTAAGTTCAAGGACTAAAAGCGTAATTATTTGAAAATACAAGTCCAGGGACTAAATTGTCATTTTTGAAACTATATAAGTACAAGGGTTAAAAGTGCAATTTTGCAAACTACAAGTTTAGGGTCCTTTGTATCATTTTTGAAACTTATTTTATAAAAGAAATAAAGATATATAAATTGTTTTAAAAACTCTAGGGTTCAAATGGTCATTTTCTTAAACTTAAACTGTAGGGACCAAAACTGTTATTTTAAACTTATATAAACTGAAAACCCTAACTGTGTTAGTCCTTTTATAAAGGTTTCCTTCTTTAAACATTAACTCAGTTAGCATACTTAAACTTAACAGTACAGGGACTATTTGTGTCAATTTTTGAAACTTCAGGGACCAAAGTATAAATATTCAAAAATTTGGTAAAAAGGGGGTCTTCTTTAAAGAACCGGACCTTGTGGGATTCGAACTGGTGATCTCTCGTTTAGAACCGTAACGTCTTAACTAGTTTATCCTCCTAATAGGAGCTGATAGATTATAGTTTTTAATTCTTTTATACACTTATTAGGATTATTATAATTATTAATTAAATTCAGAAATTAAAAAGGTTTTAATTCCATTGAACCGGACAAGGACGGGACTCGAACCCGCGTCTTCCCGCAAACAAAGCATGCGCACAAACCAACTGGTCTATCGGTTGGGATGTGTTATAATATAGATTATATTATATATATATATATACTCATTAAAACAGATCTGTATATATATATATATACAGAACAACAGGTCGCGGATTTCGACCAAAACCCACCAAATCCAACCAAAATCGAATTTTTCCACTTTCTTCATTACTTTTAACCGAACCCATTATGATTATAATTCTTTTCCTTAAACAATTCGCACTTAGAACGCATTATAACCAGGATATATTTAAAAAAAAAAAAGTCTTATAAGTGGAACTAATCCACTAATTTTGTGTCGTTTTGATCAAATAATTTGGTGTATATAAGACTCCCTGAACTCTTACAAATCTTCCACACCCATTAGAATACTTAAACACATTGTTTTTTACGAAACCCGATCGGAACTCCGCCGGAAAAACGAACCCGTCGCCGGATTTTCACCATTTTACATCTCCAACCGATACCGGTTAGTTTTTACTTGTTCAATTAACTCTTTAATGGTTGGATATCATTTCCATAGGTTTAATTTAGTCCGAAACGTAGTTTCCCGATCGAATTAGACTCGTTGACTTTTCTGTTTGACTCTATGTTGACTTTGACTGTTCTAAGGTTGAAGATGACTGATTTTTATTATTACTTATATTTTATTTAATTTAAAATATAACACAAACCACTGGTTAGCCCAGTGGTTGTGTCTGTGTATGTTTAACTGGTTGACCCGGGTTCGAATCCGGGGACAACCAAATCTTTTTAATCTCTTTATTTTTAATACTTTTAACATTTCAATAATTTTTATATCATTATTAGACACTGTTACTTTTATTAAAAATATAAAGTTAGTCAATTTATTTATAAAACTAATTTTTATGATATTAAAACAGTTTATTACTAAATAATTCATAATAAATCAATTTTTAGGAAATAAATACTGAAGTTTTTATGTTAATTATTTTAAGTGGTGAACTTTATAAAAATATTGATTTTACTGATATTTTATACAATTTTGATATTTATATAATTAAATCAGTTTTATTACTTATAAATATAGTTTAATTTAATTTATAACTATATAATTTTTATCCAAAATTATTTTTATGACAAAATAGACATATTACTGAGTTTATATAAATTTAGAATCTGAATTTTTATTATATTAAATTATTCAGATAATTAATTTTATATAAACATATTTATTGTTATTTTAACCACTTCAATTCATTTTATTTATTTAAAATGATTCCAAGACCATAATAATTATTTTAAATCAGTGATATTCAAGTTCAATAATTAAAGATGTTATTTTTAATTATTCAGATTTAATATAATCATTTTGATAATTAGTTATATAATTATCATATTTATCCCTTTAAACTATATAATTATCATTTATCAAATAAATATATACTTTTGAGCATCTAAATTAATTTATAATTTTTATAAATTAATAATATCACTTGTAAAATATTTTTGTTATAATCAATTATTTAACTATGTTATTTAATTATACTAGTTAATTATATTTGATTTATTATTACAAATGTTTATATTAAATCAATTGTATAATTTTGCAATTTATGTTAGTTGAATATTTTCTTATAAATAATTCCTTTATATCATACTCATTTTCCGAGTTCTCTATTAGGTTATCCAAACCACATAATCACCGTTTATCCAAACACTATTAAATTCTATAGATTTAGGATTTCCGTTCAAAAACAATTAAACGATTTTATTGATACAAATTATATATTGTTGCTTGTTCAATCTCTTAGAGTGACGTGGAAACCTTGTTCCCAAAAAAACTCTTACAATTACATACGTGTTTGGACTTACCCGCAATCAAGGTGAGTTCATAGTCCCTTTTTACAATTATTTTTGGGATGAAACATATGATACGATGTGATACAAACTTATTTGCTATTTGTGGATATCCCGATTGTCCTTGCATTTGCTTAATACTTGTTGTTGTTGCTTTAACGCGTTTACGTTCATTAACTTGCAAAAGCCCAACGGTTATATTATAGCACTATAGGTGTGACGCCCCATCTCACTTCCTGTGAAACTATTTGTTGCAATTGTTGTTGTTGATACTCATGTGAAACTTTTTGGAAGTGTGGTGATAGACCCGTGTTACGTCATAACGAAGGTTTGAATGTACCACCAAGTGACTACTTGTATTACTCTTTTGCTTAAAGACATGTCACATGCCATAGTGTTAAACCATTTTCATATCACATGGTTATTTTTGCCTAACAAAACCTATGAATTCACTCAACCGTTTGTTGACCCAATATTTTTCTAACATATGTTTCAGGTGACAATGTTTGATGCTATGATTTGCAATAATATTTCATGTAGGATTGATCAAGATTTATGCCTTAGATTAAATCCGAATCTATAATTTGTAAAACAATTTGTTATGATGTATTTTGTTTATGTACTCTTATTTACTCGGATGTGAATGCAATCTCTTTAATTGAATCTAAACTATATTTCAACTTAATTTAACCATATGTGCTCAAATGCATTCTGCCATGTTTCGTGATGCCCTTGACTTTTTCGCCTCCGGTCAGGGTGTCACAGATTGGTATCAGAGCCATGGTTATAGGGATTTAGGTTGTTAGTAATACTTTGACCTAGACTATAACTTACCTAGGACACTTTCCATTAGCAAACTCTTCCGTTATCTTTGCCTTTGTCTTCATCCTATCCTTATCTTTTGTAACCAATGCCTCGTCACCGCTGATCTCATCTTTAGATTATTTTCAACTCTTGCCACCCCACTAAGTTTACGGGGAATGAATGTGCTACTGGACTCCTTCAATGGACCGAAAGTATGGAGAATACATTCCGCCACAGTCGGTGTACAAATGAACGCAAGGTCGAATTTGCTTCTAGCGTCTTCCAAAAAAGGGCGTTAACTTGGTGGAATGGAATCATGAAGGATCGCACAGCCGAAGTTGCTATGGCTTTGACCTGGGAAGAATTGAAAGTTCTCATGTTAAAGGAATTCTTCCCGCGAAACGAAATGAAAGCACTGGAAGATGAGTTCCATGACCTTAAACAAGATAGTGGAGAAAACCGCGCTTATATAAACCGGTTCGAAGAATTGTGCATTCTCTGTCCCACAAACCTAGCTCTCGATCGCTTGATCGAGAAATTCATTAGTGGACTGCCTAGTTGCATCAAGCACATAGTGACTGGAAGCAGACCAGCCACACTTCAAGACGCTTATGAACTCTCTGCTATCTTGACAGATGCTCAAGTTAAGGAATGGAACTTACCCTGAAAGAGCGACAAGAAGACACCATCCAAAGCTGCATCTGACACTATCAAAGCGGCAAATGATGGAGCCCAATCTTCGAGGAAAACCAGAAATGCAAACAAACACAAAGTAGTCAGAAACTTTGCCATTACAACTCCTGTTCCCGCCAACCAGGCTCCTCCTGCCAAGAAGCCATATGTTGGTGAAGCACCATTATGCAACCGTTGTAACTACCATCATCAAGCCCGTTTTCCTTGTAAACAGTGCACAAGTTGTGGGCGCTTTGGTCATCTTGCAGCCACATGCCGTACACATCAAGTTGTTGCTCCTCCTGCTGTTCAAGCTGCTACACCACCTCGTTATCCCGTTGGAACTTGCTTCAATTGCGGGGATCCGAATCACTTCAAACGGGAATGTCCCAAACTTGCAAATGCTCAGCCCGCTAGAGGTCGTGCATTCAACCTTAATGTCAATGAGGCTCGTGCCGCAAATGATGTGGTCAATGGTACGTTTCTCGTTAACAATCGTTGTGCTTCTGTTTTGTTTGATCCGGGTGCAAATAGGAGTTTTGTTTCACTTTAGTTTGAACCTTTGCTTGCCTTACCACGTACAAAACTGAGGGAATCATTTGAAGTTATAGTAGCTAGTGGCGATCACTCCGTGATAAATTCTGTCATTTCCAATTGTAAACTTGAACTTCATGGCCATGTTTTTCTGGTTAACCTTATTCCCATGAAACTTGGATGTTTTGATATAGTAGTAGGCATGGATTGGTTAGCTCCAAATCATGCCGAAGTTGTTTGTCATGATAAATTTGTTCGTTTACCATTGCCGTCTGGTGAAGTTCTGAAGGTCTATGGGGAGGACCCTATAAAAGTCTCAACCTCATATCTTGCGTGCAAGCTCAGAAGTATTTGCGCAAGAACTACGTGGCTTTCCTGGCCCACGTGGTGGAAAAGAAGGAAGAAACCAAGAACATTAAAGATATTCCAATCATTCGAGATTTTCCTGAAGTTTTTCCCGATGATCTACCTGGCTTACCTCCCGTGCGTCAAGTAGAATTTCATATCGATCTTGTTCCTGGTGCTAATCCTATTGCCAAATCTCCCTATCGCCTTGCACCTTCGGAAATGCAAGAACTTGCAAACCAACTTCAAGAGCTTTCTGACAAAGGTTTCATTCGGCCCAGTTTTTCTCCTTGGGGAGCTCTAGTTTTGTTCGTCAAGAAGAAAGATGGTTCCATGCGTATATGTATCAATTACCGTGAGCTGAACAAACTCACCATCAAAAACCGTTATCCCCTGCCTCGCATTGATGATCTCTTCGATCAATTACACGGTGCCTCTTGCTTCTCAAAGATCGACTTATGCTCTGGTTATCACCAACTACGCATTTTTGAAGGCGACATTCCTAAAACTGCTTTTCGCACACGCTACGGTCACTATGAGTTCACCGTTATCCCATTTGGTTTAACCAATGCCCCTGAGGTCTTCATGGATTTAATGAACCGTGTTTGCAAGCCCTACCTAGATAAATTTGTCATTGTTTTCATTGATGACATTCTTATCTTTTCCAAAACCAAAGCTGATCATGAGAATCACCTTCGATTAATCTTAGACCTCCTAAAGAAAGAACAGCTTTATGCCAAATTCTCGAAATGCGAATTCTGGCTTAAGGAAGTTCAATTTTTGGGACACATCATAAACAACAAAGGAATTCAAGTTGATCATGCGAAGATTGAAGCCATAAAGAATCGGAGTGTTCCTACCACTCCAACTGAAATCCGTTCTTTCCTTGATTTAGCTGGGTATTATCGACGTTTCATTGCCAATTTTCCAAACTTGCCGTTCCGCTTACGTCTTTAACTCACAAGGGTAAACCTTTTGAGTGGGGACCAAAACAAGATGAAGCTTTTCAAATTCTTAAGCAGAAACTTTATGATGCTCCTATTCTGACTCTCCCAGATGGTAACGACGATTTCATGGTGTATTGTGATGCTTCCAAACTTGGCTTAAGCTGCGTCCTTATGCAACGAGGAAAAGTCATAGCCTATGCATCTCGACAACTGAAGGACCATGAAAAGAGATACACTACCCATGATCTTGAATTGGGTGCCGTAATCTTCGCTCTCAAAATCTGGAGACACTATCTTTATGGTACAAAAGGTGTGATTTTCACTGATCACAAAAGTCTCCAACACATCTTTGATTAGAAGGATTTAAACATGCGCCAACGTAAATGGACTGACCTTCTAAACGACTACGATTGTGAGATTCGCTATCACCCCGGAAAAGCAAATGTTGTTGCCGATGCTTTAAGTAGCAAAGAACGCATTCAACTTCATAGCATACAAAATCATTCTGACATCCAAACCCGTATTCTCCAAGCTCAGCAAGATGTTGTGGCCAGTGGTGATTTGCTTACTGAATAACCTCATAAACTTGATCTCCTTCTCGAGACCAAAGAAGATGGCTTACGACATTTCAAAAACCGTCTGTGGGTTCCTAATCGTAACAACCTTCGTACATTCATGATGGACGAAGCCCACCAATCCCGATATTCTATTCATCCCGGTGCGGACAAGATGTACATGGATCTTCGAAACCTTTACTGGTGACCCGGAATGAAAAAGGATGTTGCTCTCTACGTGTCCAAATACCTCACATGTTTGAAGGTTAAAGCTGAACACCAACGACCTTCTGGATTACTTGAACAACCCAAGATTCCTATGTGGAAATGGGAGGAAATTTCTATGGATTTCATAACCAAGTTACCATGCACATCTCGAGGTTATGACAGCATTTGGGTGATCGTTGACCGTCTAACCAAATCAGCTCACTTTTTGCCAATCCGAGAAGATTACTCTGTTGCTAAACTTGCTAAACTCTACCTTGACGAGATTGTTACTTGTCATGGTGTACCCTTGAACATTATTTCTGATCGTGATGGCCGTTTTACCTCTCGTTTTTAGGAAACTATGCAATCTGCTTTGGGAACTCGACTAAATCTCAGCACAGCTTATCACCCTCAAACTGATGGTCAGTCTGAACGAACCATTCAAACCCTTGAGGATATGTTACGAGCTTGTGTTATAGATTTTGGTGGTAATTGGGATTCACATCTACCTTTGATTGAATTCTCTTACAACAATAGTTACCACTCCAGTCTTGGGATGGCGCCTTTTGAAGCTCTCTATGGTCGCAAGTGTCGTTCTCCTGTTTGTTGGAACGAGATTACTGAGGCACAAATCACTGGTCCTGAACTAATCCAAGAAACGACTGACAAGATCTTTAAAATTTGTAACAACCTTACAGTGGCTAGAAGTCGTCAAAAGAGTTATGGTGATAAACGACGCAAACCCCTTGAATTCCAAGTCGGTGAGATGGTACTTCTCAAGGTTTCTCCTTGGAAAGGTATTGTACGCTTTGGAAAGAAAGGTAAACTAGCTCCACGATATGTTGGTCCTTTTAAGATCATCGAAAGGATTGGTAAAGTAGCCTACAAACTTGAGTTACCTCCTGAACTCAGCAACGTTCATCCTACCTTTCATGTCTCCAATCTCAGAATGTGTCTTGTTGATGAAAACCATCATGTACCACTCGACGACATTCGCATCGACGACTCCGTGCACTTTGTTGAAAAACCAGTAGAAATCATGGACCGCGAAGTGAAGAAACTAAGACGAAGTCGCATACCTATCGTTAAGGTACGTTGGGAATCCAAACATGGCCCAAAATTCACTTGGGAATCCAAGCGGCAAATGATGGAGCCCAATATTCGAGGAAAACCAGGAATGCAAACAAACGCAAAGTAGTCAGAAACTTTTCCATTACAACTCCTGCTCCCGCCAACCAGGCTCCTCCTGCCAAGAAGCCATATGTTGGTGAAGCACCATTATGCAACCGTTGTAACTACCATCATCAAGCCTATTTTCCTTGTAAACAGTGCACAAGTTGCGGGCGCTTTGGTCATCTTGCAACCACATGTCATACACATCAAGCTGTTGCTCCTCCTGATGTTCAAGCTGCTGCACCACCTCGTTATCCCGTTGGAACTTGCTTCAATTGCGGGGATCCGAATCACTTCAAACGGGAATGTCCCAAACTTGCAAATGCTCAACCCGCTAGAGGTCGTGCATTCAACCTTAATGTCAATGAGGCTCGTGCCGCAAATGATGTGGTCGGTACGTTTCTCGTTAACAATCGCTATGCTTCTGTTTTGTTTGATCCGGGTGCAAATAGGAGTTTTGTTTCACTTTAGTTTGAACCTTTGCTTGCCTTACCACGTACAAAACCGAGGGAATCATTTGAAGTTATAGTAGCTAGTGGCGATCACTCCGTGTTAAATTCCGTCATTTCCAATTGTAAACTTGAACTTCATGGCCATGTTTTTTTGGTTAACCTTATTCCCATGAAACTTGGATGTTTTGATATAGTAGTAGGCATGGATTGGTTAGCTCCAAATCATGCCGAAGTTGTTTGTCATGATAAACTCGTTCATTTACCATTGCCGTCTGGTGAAGTTCTGAAGGTCTATGGGGAAGGACCTTATAAAAGTCTCAACCTCATATCTTGCGTGCAAGCTCAGAAGTATTTGCGCAAGAACTACGTGGCTTTCCTAGCCCACGTGGTGGAGAAGAAGGAAGAAACCAAGAACATTAAAGATATTCCAATCATTCGAGATTTTCCTAAAGTTTTTCCCGATGATCTACCTGGCTTACCTCCCGTGCGTCAAGTAGAATTTCGTATCGATCTTGTTCCTGGTGCTTGTGACACCTGTGTCACTTCAACCATCAAAAAAATACCAAACCAATGAAATATTTTATTTCATGCTTGGGAATTGTATAAATATGTGTATCGTTTGCACATATCAATTCTTGTTTGATTTCAAGCTTTAAATCGCTTTCTGGAGGGTTATACGCGCATTGATGCATAAATATAACCAGTTTAATGCAACGAACACTCCGGAAGAGTGAAATAGGCTTAACATACCTTAAATATCCTCCACATAACTTATAAATAAGTTTTGGATGGTTTGGTGTGTTGAAATCAAGTTTGTTCGATCGCAGGGACTAATTGTGTCAAACTACGAAACTATACCGATTTGTATAGTAACGAACATTCCGGAACTTGATCATAAGTTAAATATGCCCTAAATATCCTTCACATAGCTTAGAAATAGGCTTTGAGGTGTTTTGTGCGCTAAAATAAACTTTCATGATCAATAGGGACTAAAAGCGTCAAAAAGTGCATAAGTTTGCATTTTCGCGCATATCTTCCGTTCTGAATATATATCCGGACTTCCAAAAATTTATGTAATCATTAAAATATTATGTTTTAATGATTGGCATGATAAAAATCCATTCGTCGCTTAATTTGGATCGTTTTTGCGTTCGTTACGACTTCCGTCGCAATTTACCGAACAACGCAACCGTACGACCAAACGAGCCGACATCCGAGATATTTTTGAGCACATTTTAAGTTCCCTATACTTTAAATTCATTTTAGAGCTTTGAAATGGGGTTAACGGGGCTTAAACGTGTCAAAAATGCATCGAAAACCAAGTTTGGGGCTTCAGGGACTAAAACTGCCAATTTTGAAAGTTCCTGACTTGCAAGGTCCTTACGGTCCGTATGGACCTTTTCTTACAGTCCGTAAGCCATCCCCAGACCAGCAGAATGTGTTTCCAGCTATTTCCAGCTCTTGCAAATGGTTTTTGATCAATCTATGGGCCAATTTTGATGGTTTTTGAGTGCCCCTTGTATTCAAATACCATGTGCCCACTTGTACGGATGAGATCAAAGCTCAATCTTCGAGAAACGATCCTAACGGCTCTTGAATTCCTATAAATACCCACCCCATTTCATTCCCCCAACTCACACTTGATCTGATTTTGGCCTTCTAAGTTGAAGTTTATACTTCAAACCTGAAGGTAAATCGGATCAAGAGCTTGCGGGGACCTTTTGTAAGTATTCTTTCGTTCTTTTATCGCTTTTCTAGTCTGAAAGTCAAAACGAGTTTGACTTTCTGCATTGACCAGTTTATGGTCAATGCAAAGTTCGTTTGAACTTCATAACGTGAGTTTAATCACGATGGTTATAGTCCCTAGTGACTATACCTACTTATTACCACGTTATCTAGGATTAGTGGCGAGTCGTAGTTTCGGCAAAAATGCGCATTCTTGCGTATTTTGTAACCAAACTACTTTAGGTATCAAAACTGTTTGTTTTGATACCAAACCTGTTTTATAACCTAACTAAACATGTTTTAGCATGTTTAGCTCGTCACTTTTTAGTTTGGTGCTTGTGTAGAGTCGTAAGTCAAGCGGACTAAACACCCACTTAGACTTTCGAACACAACCCATTTGGTCGATCATTAGGATCCGACCAAACATGCTTAGTGACCATAGTTGTATAGGAAATAACCTTCTGAGGTTATACCTTATGGTCACCTAGTTTAAGTAGTTGTATGATAGGTAGTTTATATGCCTTAGGTAAATTACCAAAATGCCCTTTTCATGCGTAATTGGTAATTAAGCATATGTAACCTAAAATTTTGTCACGTAACTGATTATGTAACATATTTAAACATGTTTTGGCATATAATACTTGTCATGGGACTAGTTAGACGTCTCGAACGCGCATTTGCGCACACGACACTTTAAACTAACGTAAACTACCTTAATGGGTCGCGATGGGTCGAAAGCACTTAGGCTAGGTTTCATTTTAGTATGTAGGCCTTGTTAAACCATATCATATGAGATCCCACACTCATTTGGTTTACGAGACCTCATCCTATCCGATCTTCCAATTTAGGTCCGGATTATTTATGTAGTTACCTATATTAGGTGCCGTTTGATTTCCGGGACTCCTCTAGCTTGCTTGGTAGTTGTTCAAGACTTCTAAGCACCCTCAAGTGAGTACACAGTCTCCTCTTTTACTGTTTTCAATGTTTTGGGGTGAAGCATATGTACCTATTTGTTATGTTCTTGTTTTCAAAGTATAATTGATTATACAGATTAGTACTTATCTTTTGACAAACTGAATGATTATTTTTGGTCTAAACTCTATTTTTTTTCAAAGGTTATAAAATTAATCATTGGATAGTACTTATTTTTGTTCACCAGACCGGTTGGTAGTATGATATAGCGCTATAGGATTTGACACCCCATTCCTGTTGTCATGGAATGTCTGAAACCAATTTGTTTCTCCATCCAAATAGGGATTGCCTTTGTGGTATCCCTATAGTCTCAAAGGTGTATTTTGATGCACTAGGTCTGAATGAATTCTTAAGTCACATTATTGTTGTATATTAAGTGATACTCCCAAAAATATAGTTTGATATGCTCTCATATGTGATATCGTACAAAACCAACATATGTTTTGTTAAAAATCTAAAACATAGTTTAATTTGTTATTTGTAATCCAAAACCTAGTTTAATATGTTATTTGTAATCCAAAACATAGTTTAATATGTTATTTATAAATCCAAAGTATACTTTTGATATACTACTGAAAATTATTATTTTAAACAACTAAGGTATATTTAATATACTATTTGTCTAACGATTGGGTTTTGGTTAGTGTTTAGATAACGGGACGGGTGTGATGTGATGAAAACATGGTAGATACGCCGCTGGTACTTCTTATATATAAGTGTTTTCATCACATTACATACCGTGTTGTTATTTAGTACACTTGGGTTATCAATATTGGAACTGAAATATTTTTTAATATATTACTTATTCAACTTTCTTAAAAACCAAAGTATATTTTTATATATACTATAAACCTTTTTATCAAAATATTATTTTTCAAACAATATATTCTATACAAACTCATTTTACTTACTTATTAAATTTTCTATGTATTATTATTTTATACCATCTGATTTCTTATAAATGATTTATAAAAGAAAACCTTTTACAAGGATCATGACTACTTTTATTAAAACTTTTTCTTTAAACTCATAAGTCATGAATCCTAATTACAATAAAACCTATGTATCTCACAGGCATTTTTATGCTGACGTACCTATTTTTACACATGTTTCAGGTGCTGCTTTATGACGATTGTTGATACATACTACACTTAGGATGGAACAGTGCCTTAGCGACTTTAAAATTTGAAAGACAATATTTGTATTTATCTGATTTGTAATAGAACAAAGATTTCAATGATTCAATAAAACAAAATTATTTGATCCATGGTTGTGAAACAATGATTCTGTTACAACACTCCCCGACGTTTCCGCCACATCTTGTTGTTTTACGTGGTCGGGGTGTGACAGAAAAGTTGGTATTTTGTAACCAAACTACTTTAGGTATCAAAATAGTTTGTTTTGATACCAAACCTGTTTTATAACCTAACTAAACATGTTTTAGCATGTTTAGCTCGCCACTTTTTAGTTTGGTGCTTGTCTAGAGTCGTAAGTCAAGCGGACTAAACACCCGCTTAGACTTTCGAACACGACCCGTTTGGTCGATCATTAGGATCCGACCAAACATGCTTAGTGGCCATAGTTGTATAGGAAATAACCTTCCGAGGTTATACCTTATGGTCACCTAGTTTAAGTAGTTGTATGAATATGTCTTAGGTAAATTACCAAAATGCCCTTTTCATGCGTAATTGGTAATTAAGCATATGTAACCTAAACTTTTGTCACGTAACTAATTATGTCACATATTTAAACATGTTTTGGCATATAATACTTGTCATGGGACTAGTTAGACGTCTCGAACGCGCATTTGCGCACACGACACGTTAAAGTAGCGTAAACTACCTTAATGGGTCGTGATGGGTCGGAAGCACTTAGGCTAGGTTTCATTTTAGTATGTAGGCCTTGTTAAACCATATCATATGAGATCCCACACTCATTTGGTTTACGAGACCTCATCCTATCCGATCTTCCTATTTAGGTCCGGATTATTTATGTAGTTACCTATATTAGGTGCCGTTTGATTTCCGAGACTCCGCTAGCTTGCTTGGTAGTTGTTCAAGACTTCTAAGCTGTCACACCCCCAAAATCCACACGCGGAGTATCACCGCTTGGAGGCGTGACTGACCAGGATCAAGCCACCAATCATATTGAACATAACAAGTAATACATAAAATTCAACCACACAATATGAAAGGTGTTTCAAACCAAAACGTAGTTAAGTGTTCAGCAGAAGCATAATTGTAAAAACCCAATGTAAGTATTAGGTACGAAATAAAGAAATGTTTTTAGCATGGCACACACTGCCATGTCCCACAACGACTGCGCCTCCCTGTGCAAGCTCCATGAGTACCTAACGACCTGCAAGGCATGTAGCAACGAATCAACAACAAAGTTGAGCGAGTTCACAGTTGGTTGTTTAGTTATAGCATTCGTTTCGTAAATCGTATGTTCGTTTTGTAAACCTTGTATCGTATTAATTCGTATCGCGGTCTCCCAGACATGTTTGCGAAGATTGGTGGGGGCTTCCCATGTGTTACTAGACCACGCGTATCGACTGCTACGAAAATCTAAGAGGTGCCCTAAGTCAATGTCTATCAGCATTGACCCTTTGCCCATAGTCCATTAGTACATGCCCGTTCGGACGACACGATCTGAGGTTTGTTAAACCTAATAGCGCTATCTACTAATGACCCGCTCGCCATAGGCCTCGGCGATTAAGTCGATAAATGAGGGACTTCAAATGATAGAGTGATGGTCCAGTGTGTAATCTAGGCATCCTACCCACGGAGGATGGTTGTATGTATGAGTGTACATAGGTTTTACGTACGTGCCCTTCAATCCAAGGACAGTAAAAAGTAGTTTAATAGTAATGATAGTACGAGTAGTTATTCAATCCTATTCCCAATCCCTTGGGAATCCCATGCCTTGGAAAGAGTGTGAACTCACCTCGGTTTGCTCGGTTTGTTAAGTTATTTTACCAGTTCCCAGTTGGTCAACCTAACCCTTCTGTGATTGCCAAAGGTTAATCAGTTTTATTTACACATAATTCACGTATACGTCATACACATTGCACAAGTAGCGTGCACATAAATCACATAACATCATCCATAAGAACATGTAATCATACGTCTAATATCATGTAAACTGTGATAATTAATCACACAATCCAAGTAGTAATATACATCATGATATTACCTAGTTGGTGTTTTAATTCTCTATTCTCAACTAATTCGTGTGACCATTTATTTAGAAACCATGTGCCTTAACTATGTGATCTACCAGATATGTGAGATCCTATATTAATATAGAGCCCATGTGATTTCTGTTTCGGTCCAAAAATCAACGATCCCAATCAGATGCAATTAATGAACTTTGATATTTGCATGTGCCATTTTGGCCCACTAACTCAATAAGATAACCATCATTGTTAAAAGGTCCAATAGCAATTAAACTAGTTGTCAGACAATTGCATGCATTTGGTTCTAATCCTCTTTGTTGAATTTGACAATTCCTTCGGTCTTAGTTGATCATTACAATAAATAATATAATTTCATTATCATGCATAGTTCCTAACACAACCATATCAGTCCACCGCAAACAAGTCGACGAAACCATCATTATTCATCAAGGGTCAAGCCGACGAAACCCTACCTGCAACTGTTACATCCAATTATATTCAGTTTATGATCATCAACCACATTCCACCTGTTACGTCTAATTATATTCAGTTTGCGTTGAAACCCTAGTCATTGATTAACGAGAGCACTATTCTGTTATAACCAATCTAAAGACACATAATAATAATAATCACATGACTACAGATAATCATATGCACATATAAATACAATGGCCGACAATCATGTAGTGTTCCATATCTAATTGACTACACTTTCAAAACATCACACATGCACTGCTAGCAGGAATAAAACAAGTCACGATGTTTACTAACCGAGATGGATGATGACTGGAACAATAGATCGGAACGATTCCAAGATGACAATTGTCGTCGCCCACTTAGAGGGGATTTAGGGTTTCGTTAGAATACACGTTTCAAGCAGTTAAAGGGAATTTATAACATTCATTCACTACTGGGCCTAAAGCCCATCTGATTTCGTCAAGAGGGGGTGGCGAAATCCCTTTGGATTTCGTGGAACAGGTTGTGGCGAAATCCCTTATGATTTCGTCACTTTCATACTATTATATAATAATATTAACAATGGTGTTCACCCTTATCTAACAAACCATGCACAGAAATTAAACAACTCAAATAATTTAATACCCCAAGCATGTACCAAACATGAACACTTTACAAACAAATCATAGTGTACAAAATCAATGCATGAATCACGAAACACTGTACAAAACAAGTAACGCATAGAGGAGGAACCTTGGTGTCACACCCCGACCACGTAGAACAACAATACGTGGCGGAAAACGTCGGGGAGTGTTGTAACAGAATCATTGTTTCATAACACATGGAAATTGAAATATTGTTTTATTGATTAAAGTAGTTACAATGTCATGACAATCAAAGAAACATAACATAAATAACTAGTCTTGCATCTTTTATTGTCGCTAAGGCCCAAGTCCGCCTAAGTGTATCTTGATAAATCCTATGCATCATATCCTGAAACACATGTGAAAATAGGTACGTCAGCATAAAAATGCCTGTGAGATACATAGGTTTATGAAAATAGGATTCATGACTTATTGTTTAAGAAAATGTTTAGTCATGAACCTTGTAATTTGATTTGTCTTGTAAATCATTTGAAAAATGATAAGATCAGATGATATGTATAAATAAGAGAATAATGTATGGTTAAATGAATAACCATATAAAAATGAGTTTGTATAATTTAAGTTATTTGTAAAACAATGTATTGTGAAAAATAGGTTATTTGTATAAAATGTTATATGTCTCAATTTGAAATGGTTCATATAACGCTACGATATGTAATACCATACAATCACTTATATATAGGAAGTACCAGCGGCGTATCCACCATGCTTGTATCATATTACACACGCCTCGTTACTCGAATCACTTACCCAAACAAACCACCATTGTAAGATGTCTATGTTTAAACAAATTGCCAAACGTATTGAATAATATGTCAAAATGTCTATGTCAATATGTAAATCATGTAATGTGTAACCAATGTCAATAATGTTTATGTGTCAAATGTAAATCATGTAATGTGTAACCAAAATGATATGTATGGCTAGTGAAATATATCAACTAAACCATATGCACAAAAACGAAGTATTGAAGTAAAACACGGTTTAAATCAAAGCTATGTTTTGTGGAAATGCATGCTATACTGATACAAATATCTATGCGGTATTGTGAGAATGCATACATCCAAGCCTTGAGACTGTGGCGATAAACCCTTAAATAAATTAAAGGTTTATCATGTTGTAACTGTATATCGAATTCGGTCATTCCTTTCATCCCCACC
Source organism: Helianthus tuberosus (assembly GCA_030545235.1). Classification (NCBI taxonomy): domain Eukaryota; kingdom Viridiplantae; phylum Streptophyta; class Magnoliopsida; order Asterales; family Asteraceae; genus Helianthus; species Helianthus tuberosus. The sequence goes on along the minus strand of CM060424.1, from coordinate 103,228,100 downwards.
TACCCGGGATGTCCGGAACGGGAGTTTTCAATTCCTATGGTACCACTACCTACTAACGAACGGCGTGATCGGTGTTAATGAATGTATTGTTCCATTTATACAAACCAAATATCATATCAAAATGTAAGCATGTGATGAAAAACAACTGTACTAAGTATGCAACAAATGAACATACATAGCATGTGAACTGTACTAAGTATGCAACAATGAACATACATAGCATGAAATGTAATGTAAAACAATGTACAAAGTATGCACACAATGAACATACCTAGCATGAAATGTAATGTAAAACAATGTACTAAGTATGCACACAATGAACATACCTAGCATGAAATGTAAATGTAAAACAATGTACTAAGTATGCGCACAATGAACATACCTAGCATGAAATGTGTTGAAATCATGTACTATAATTGTACTAATAAACATAGCAAGTATATGATGTGAAAACAGGAAAGCATGAAAGTAACAAGTAGGCACATGTGTTTCACCCCAAAACAGTTTGAAAACAGTAAAAGAGGGGTCTATGTACTCACTTGAGATTGCTCAGAAGTCCTAAGATAACCACCAAGCAATGCTAGAGATCACGGATATCAAACGACACCTAATATAGGTAACTACATTAATAAACCGGACCTAAATCGGAAGATCGGATAGAATGAGGGTTCGTAAACCAAATGAGTATGGGAACTTGTGTAATATGGTTTAACAACGCCTACATACTAAATGAATCCTAACATAAGTGCTTATGACCCATTACGACCCGTTTAGGTAGCTTATGCTACTTTAACGCGTCGCTCGAGTGAAACGCGTTCGGACCGCCTAACTAGTCCTATGACAAGTAACATATGCCTTAACATGTCTAATATTGTTGTCAGATCAGTTTAGATGTCAAAAGTTATGTTACATGTGTTTAAAATGAATTTTGGCATCAAAGGGGTATTTTGGTAATTTACCTAAGGCATATAAACTACCTATCATACAACTACTTAAACGAAGCGACCATAAGGTATAACCTCGTAAGGTTATTCCCTATAAACTATGGTCACCTAAAGTGCTTGGTCGGATCCTAATGATCGACCAAACGGGTCGGGTTCGAAAGTATAAGCGATTGTTTAGATCGCTTACCCTACGACCCTAAATAAGCACTAAACTAAAAGTGACGAGCTAAGCATGTTAAAACAGGCTTAACTAAGTTTAGAAAACAGGTTTGGTATCAAAACAAATGGTCTTGATACCCACAAGTAGTTTGGTTACAAAATACGCAAGAATACGTATTCTGACCGAAACTACGGCTCGTCACTGAGCCTAGATAACGTGGTAATCAGTAGGTATAATCACTAGGGACTATAACCATTGTGATCACGCTCACGTTATGAAGTTCAAATGAACTTCGCATCGACCATAAACTGGTCAATGCAGAAAGTCAAACAAAGTTCGACTTTCGGACTCGAAAAGCAATAAAAGAACGAAGGAACACTTACGAAGGGTCCCCGAATGCTAATCTAGATCAAAATAGCTCAGGTATGAAACAAAGGTTTCAACTTAGAGCACAAATGATCAGATTCTAGTGAGAAATGAAGTTGGGGTATGTGGGTATTTATAGTAAATGGACAACCGTTAGGATCATTTCTTGGAAAAGGGGGCACGATCTAAGCCGTACACTTGTTGGAAAGTTGTGGTAACTCATTTGCCATCCACCATAAGAGTTTGACACTTGGAACTTGGCCTTTGGAAAGTGTTAAGGGCTGTTAAAAGCTGAAAAAAAATGTTTTGCTGCATCTGGCCCCTGTTTACGAACCTAGTTTGGCAGATTTACATTTTCAGTCCCTGCAACCTCAAAACTTGGTTTTCGATGCGTTTTTTGACACGTTTAAGCCCCGTTAACCCCATTTCAAAGCTCTAAAATGAAGTTAAAGTATAGGGAACTTAAAATGTGTTCAAAAATATCTCGGGTGTCGGTTCGTTTAGCCGTACGGTTACGTTGTTCGGTTAATTACGACGGAATGCGCATAAGCGCGAAAAATGATCCAAATGGCGTGACGAATGGATTTTTCTTATGCCAAACACTAAAATAAAATATTTTAGTGCTTACATAAATTTTTGGATGTCCGGATGTATTCAGAACGTAAGTTATGCGCGAAAATGCAAAGTTGTGCACTTTTTGACGCTTTTTGTCCCTGAATGACCCCAAAAGTTTATTTTAGCATACCGAACCCCTCAAAGCCTATTTCTAAGCTATGTAAAGGATATTTATGGTATGTTTAACTTATGGTCATGTTCCGGAATGTCTGTTACAGTTCAAATTGGCATATTTTCACAGTTTGTCAAGTTTAGTCCCTGTAAGCGAATTAACTTGTTTTTGCCATACCAAAGCCTTCAAAACTTATTTCTAAGTTATGTAAAGGTTATTTAAGGTATGTTAAGCCTATGTCACTATTCCGGAGTGTTTGTTGCATTAAACTGGTTATATTTATGCATTGGTGCGCGTATAACCTTCCAGAAAGCGATTTAGAGTTTGGAATTGAACAAAAATTGATATGTGCAAATGATACACATATTTTTACAAATCCCAAGTATGAAATATAATATTTCATTGGTTCGGTATTTGTTTGATGGCCGTGGAGGCACAGGTGTTACACTTGGAAACTCGAGTTGTCACATTATCCCCAACTTGAAAGAAATTTCGCCCCGTAATTTAGCACGTAGTTACTGAGGAAGCTAGTTGTGTTGTGTTGTTTACTGGTTTTCCTGGGGTGTCACATAAGCACCCTCAAGTGAGTACATAGTCCCCTCTTTTGCTGTTTTCAATGTTTTGGGGTGAAGCATGTGTACCTATTTGTTATGTTCTTGTTTTCAAAGTATAATTGATTATACATATTAGTACTTATCTTTTGACAAACTGAATGATTATTTTTGGTCTAAACTCTAAATTTTTCAAAGATTATAAAATTAATCGTTGGATAGTACTTATTTTTGTTCACCAGACCGGTTGGTAGTATGATATAACGCTATAGGATTTGACACCCCATTCCTGTTGTCATGGAATGTCTGAAACCAATTTGTTTCTCCATCCAAATAAGAATTGCCTTTGTGGTATCCCTATAGTCTCAAAGGTGTATTTTGATGCACTAGGTCTGAATGAATTCTTAAGTCACATTATTATTGTATATTAAGTTATACTCCCAAAGGTATAGTTTGATATGCTCTCATATGTGATATCGTACAAAACCAACATATGTTTTGTTAAAAAAACTAAAACATAGTTTAATATGTTATTTGTAATCCAAAACCTAGTTTAATATGTTATTTGTAATCCAAAACATAGTTTAATATGTTATTTATAAATCCAAAGTATACTTTTGATATACTACTGAAAATTATTATTTTAAACAACTAAGGTATATTTAATATACTATTTGTCTAGCGATTGGGTTTTGGTTAGTGTTTAGATAACGTGACGGGTGTGATGTGATGAAAACATGGTAGATACATCGCTGGTACTTCTTATATATAAGTGTTTTCATCACATTACATACCGTGTTGTTATTTAGTACACTTGGGTTATCAATATTGGAACTGAAATATATTTTAATATATTACTTATTCGACTTTCTTAAAAACCAAAGTATATTTTTATATATACTATAAACCTTTTTATCAAAATATTATTTTTCAAACAATATATTCTATACAAACTCATTTTACTTACTTAATAAATTTTCTATGTATTATTATTTTATACCATCTGATTTCTTATAAATGATTTATAAAAGAAAACCTTTTACAAGGATCATGACAACTTTTATTAAAACTTTTTCTTTAAACTCATAAGTCATGAATCCTAATTACAATAAAACCTATGTATCTCACAGGCATTTTTATGCTGACGTACCTATTTTTACACATGTTTCAGGTGCTGCTTTATGACGATTGTTGATACATACTACACTTAGGATGGACCAGTGCCTTAGCGACTTTAAAATTTGAAAGATAATATTTGTATTTATCTGATTTGTAATAGAATAAAGATTTCAATGATTCAATAAAACAAAATTATTTGATCCATGGTTGTGAAACAATGATTCTGTTACAACACTCCCCGACGTTTCCGCCACGTCTTGTTGTTTTACGTGGTCGGGGTGTGACAGAGCTAATCCTATTGTCAAATCTCCCTATCGTCTTGCACCTTCGGAAATGCAAGAACTTGCTAACCAACTTCAAGAGCTTTCTGACAAAGGTTTCATTCGCCCCAGTTTTTCTCCTTAGGGAGCTCCAGTTTTGTTCGTCAAGAAGAAAGATGGTTCCATGCGTATGTGTATCGATTACCGTGAGCTGAACAAACTCACCATCAAAAACCGTTATCTCCTGCCTCGCATTGATGATCTCTTCGATCAATTACAAGGTGCCTCTTGCTTCTCAAAGATCGACTTACGCTCTGGTTATCACCAACTACGCATTTTTGAAGACGACATTCCTAAAACCGCTTTTTGCACACGCTACGGTCACTATGAGTTCACCGTTATGCCGTTTGGTTTAACCAATGCCCCTGTGGTCTTCATGGATTTAATGAACCGTGTTTGCAAGCCCTACCTAGATAAATTTGTCATTGTTTTCATTGATGACATTCTTATCTATTCCAAAACCAAAGCTGATCATGAGAATCACCTTCGATTGATCTTAGACCTCCTAAAGAAAGAACAGCTCTGATACCAATCTGTGACACCCTGACCGGAGGCGAAAAAGTCAAGGGCATCACGAAACATGGCAGAATGCATTTGAGCACATGATGGTTAAATTAAGTTGAAATATAGTTTAGATTCAATTAAAGAGATTGCATTCACATCCGAGTAAATATGAGTACATAAACAAAATACATCATAACAAATTGTTTCACAAATGATAGATTCGGATTTAATATAAGGCATAAATCTTGATCAATCCTACATGAAATATTCTTGCAAATCATAGCATCAAACATTGTCACCTGAAACATATGTTAGAAAAACAGTAGTGGATTGTAATACTTTTAATTTTTAAAGTATATCCTGGTTATTGTTCGTTTAATGCGTTCTAAGTGCGAATTGTTTAAGGAAAAGAATTATAATCATAATGGGTTAGGTTAAAAGTGATGAAGAAAGTGGAAATATTCGATTTTGGACGGATTTGGTGGGTTTTGGTCGAGATCCGCGACCTGTTGTTCTGTATATATATATATATATATATATATATACAGATCTGTTTTAATGAGTATATATATATATATATATATATATATATATATATAATATAATCTATATTATAACACATCCCAACTGGTAGACCAGTTGGTTTGTGTGCGTGCTTTGTTTGCGGGAAGGCGCGGGTTCGAGTCCCGTCGTTGTCCGGTTCAATGGAATTAAAACCTTTTTAATTTCTGAATTTAATTAATAATTATAATAATCCTAATAAGTGTATAAAAGAATTAAAAACTATAATCTATCAGCTCCTATTAGGAGGATAAACTGGTTAAGACGTTACGGTTCTAAACGAGAGATCACGAGTTCGAATCCCACAAGGGCCGGTTCTTTAAAGAAGACCCCCTTTTTACCGAATTTTTGAATATTTACACTTTGGTCCCTGAAGTTTAAAAAATTGACACAAATAGTCCCTGTACTGTTCAGTTAAGTATGCTAACTGAGTTAATGTTTAAAGAAGGAAACCTTTATAAAAGGACTAACACAGTTAGGGTTTTCAGTTTATATAAGTTTAAAAATAACAGTTTTGGTCCCTACAGTTTAAGTTTAAGAAAATGACCATTTGAACCCTAGACTTTTTAAAACAATTTATATATCTTTATTTCTTTTATAAAATAAGTTTAAAAAATGATACAAAGGACCTTAAACTTGAAGTTTGCAAAATTGCACTTTTAACCCTTGAACTTATATAGTTTCAAAAATGACAATTTAGCCCATGGACTTGTACTTTCAAATAATTACGGATTTTAGTCCTTGAACTTAAAAAGTAATAGATTTCAAGCAGGTTTTAAAGAATGTCAAATAGGTCTCTTAACTAGTAGTTTCACAAGTAGTCACAATAAACCCTTATAGTTTATGTAACCGTGTTTAATAGCATAAAAACTCAACAAATTTGAAATTGTTTCACGTGTTTGTATCGGTATGAGCACAAAGCAAGTAGGATCAAATAAGTTTCATTCCAAATACGGTAATTGTTACAATGCAAGTCAAAACAAATACAAGTGCGAAAACCAAGATGGTTACAGTCTCCCCTACTTTTGAGAATTTCGTCTCGAAATTGGTGTAGGAGATTCTTTTGCAAAGAGATGCGGATACTTGGTCTTCATGTCACCCTCACGTTCCCATTTAATCTTTTAAGCAATATATTTATCATATACCATTTTAAATATATATTTAGCCATCTAAATTAATTTATAATTTTTATAAATTAATAATATCACTTGTAAATATTTTGGTTATAATCAATTATTTAACTATGTTATTTAATTATACTAGTTAATTATATTTGATTTATTATTACAAATGTTTATATTAAATCAATTGTATAATTTTGCAATTTATGTTAATTGAAATTGTTCTTATAAATAATTCCTTTATATCATACTCATTTTCCGAGTTCTCTATTAAGTTATCCAAACCACATAATCACTGTTTATCCAAACCCTATTAAATTCTATAGATTTAGGAGTTCCGTTCACAAATGATAGATTCGGATTTAATCTAAGGCATAAATCTTGATCAATCCTACATGAAATATTCTTGCAAATCATAGCATCAAACATTGTCACCTGAAACATATGTTAGAAAAATATTGGGTCAACAAACGGTTGAGTGAATTCATAGGTTTTGTTAGGCAAAAATAACAATGTGATATGAAAATGGTTTAACACTGTGGCATGTGATATGTCTTTAAGCAAAAGAGTAATACAAGTAGTCACTTGGTGGTACATTCAAACCTTCGTTATGATGTAACACGGGTCTATCACCACACTTCCAAAAAGTTTCACATGAGTATCAACAACAACAATTGCAACAAATAGTTTCACTGGAAGTGAGATGGGGCGTCACACCTATAGCGCTATAATATAACCGTTGGGCTTTTGCAAGTTAATGAACGTAAACGCGTTAAAACAACAACAACAAGTATTAAGCAAATGCAAGGACAATCGGGATATCCACAAATAGCAAATAAGTTTGTATCACATCGTATCATATGTTTCATCCCAAAAATAATTGTAAAAAGGGACTATGAACTCACCTTGATTGCGGGTAAGTCCAAACACGTATGTAATTGTAAGAGTTTTTTGGAACAAGATTTCCACGTCACTCTAATAGATTGAACATGCAACAATATAGAATTTGTATCAATAAAAGTGTTTAATTGTTTTTAAACGGAAATCCTAAATCTATAGAATTTAATAGGGTTTGGATAAACGGTGATTATGTGGTTTGGATAACCTAATAGAGAACTCGGAAAATGAGTATGATATAAAGGAATTATTTATAAGAACATTTTCAATTAACATAAATTGCAAAATTATACAATTGATTTAATATAAACATTTGTAATAATAAATCAAATATATTTAGCTAGTATAATTAAATAACATTGTTAAATAATTGATTATAACCAAAATATTTACAAGTGATATTATTAATTTATAAAAATTATAAATTAATATAGATGGCTAAATATATATTTAAAATGGTATATGATAAATATATTGCTTAAAAGATTAGATATGATAATTATATAACTAATTATCAAAATAATTATATTAAAACAAAATAATTAAAATTAATAATTTTAATTATTGAACTTGAATATTACTGATCTAAAATAAATATTATAGCCCTGGATTCATTTTAAATAATTAAAATGAATCAACTTGTTTAAAATATCAATGAATAAGTTTATATAAGTTTAATTATCTAAATAATTAAATATAATAAAAATTCAGATTCTAAGTTTATATGAACTCAATAATAAGTCTAAAATAATTTTGGATATAAATTATATAGTTATATAATTTAATTACACTAAATTAAATTATATTCATAAGTATTAAAACTGATTTAATTATATAAATATCAAAATTATATAAAATATCAGTAACAATATTATTTTTGTAAATTTTATCACTTAAAATAATTATCATAAAAATTTCAGTATTTATTTCTTGAAAATTGATTTATTATGAATTATTTAATAATAAACTGTTTTAATATCATAAAAAATAGTTTTATAAATAAATTGACTAACTTTATATTTTTAATAAAAGTAACAGTGTCTAATAATGTTATAAAAATTATTGAAATGTTAAAAGTTTTAAAAATAAAAGGAATAAAAAGGTTTGGTTGTCCCCGGATTCGAACCAGGGTCAACCGGTTGCAAACAAACAGACACAACCACTGGGCCAGGCCTGGTGGTTATGTTTAAGTTTAGTTTAAATAAAATAAAAACAGAAATGGAAATTGGTCATCTTCCTCAAATGTTCAGACCGAGTCAAACAGAAAAGTCAAACCTTTCAATTCTACGGGAAACCTATGTTGTATCTAAATTAACTTTAAGGAATCATTGTACAAGCATATTTGAACTAAATGGCCAGATAAAAACTAACCGGTATCGTCTGGATCGATGGTTCGACTAATTCCAGCGAGGTGTTACTGTTCCGGCGAGTTGCAGGTTTAAATTCGGGAATATGCGAAGTGTTAGTGGATTGTGAAGGGTGTAAGAGGTTCGTGGGAGTCTGAGGGACTTATATATCATTCCAATTCGATCTCAGATTTGACAAACAGTAGTGGATTGTACTACTTTTAATTTTGAAAATATATCCTGGTTATTGTCCGTTTAATGCGTTATAAGTGCGAATTGTTTAAGGAAAAGAATTATAATCATAATGGGTTAGGTTAAAAGTGATGAAGAAAGTGGAAAATTTCGATTTTGGTCGGATTTGGTGGGTTTTGGTCGAGATCCACGACCTGTTGTTCTGTATATATATATATATACAGATCTATTTTAATGAGTATATATATATATAATCTATATTATAACACATCCCAACTGATAGACCAGTTGGTTTGTGTGCGTGCTTTGTTTGCGGGAAGGCGCGGGTTCGAGTCCCGTCCTTGTCCGGTTCAATGGAATTAAAACCTTTTTAATTTCTGAATTTAATTAACAATTATAATAATCCTAATAAGTGTATAAAAGAATTAAAAACTTTAATCTATCAGCTCCTATTAGGAGGATAAACTGGTTAAGACGTTACGGTTCTAAACGAGAGATCATGAGTTCGAATCCCACAAGGGCCGGTTCTTTAAAGAAGACCCCCTTTTTACCGAATTTTTGAATATTTAAACTTTGGTCTCTGAAGTTTAAAAAATTGACACAAATAGTCCCTGTACTGTTCAGTTAAGTATGCTAACTGAGTTAATGTTTAAAGAAGGAAAGCTTTATAAAAGGACTAACACAGTTAGGGTTTTCAGTTTATATAAGTTTAAAAATAACAGTTTTGGTCCCTACAGTTTAAGTTTAAGAAAATGACCATTTGAACCCTAGACTTTTTAAAACAATTTATATATCTTTATTTCTTTTATAAAATAAGTTTCAAAAATGATACAAAGGACCCTAAACTTGTAGTTTGCAAAATTGCACTTTTAACCCTTGTACTTATATAGTTTCAAAAATGACAATTTAGCCCATGGACTTGTACTTTCAAATAATTACGGATTTTAGTCCTTGAACTTAAAAAGTAATAGATTTCAAGCAGGTTTTAAAGAATGTCAAATAGGTCTCTTTACTAGTAGTTTCACAAGTAGTCACAATAAACCCTTATAGTTTATGTAACCGTGTTTAATAGCATAAAAACTCAACAAATTTGAAATTGTTTCACGTGTTTGTATCGGTATGAGCACAAAGCAAGTAAGATCAAATAAGTTTCATTCCAAATACGGTAATTGTTACAATGCAAGTCAAAACAAATACAAGTGCGAAAACCAAGATGGTTATAGTGCCTTACTTAAACACACTAATAAACTAAATGGTAGTCGTAATAGGACGTGATTGACCTACCTTGACTCCTAACCATTTTAAGAGACCAACCGAGCAATCGAAGGTGAGTTCATACTTTTCATCAAAGCATGGGATTCCCGGTGGTTTGGGAATGGGTTAAACAACAACTATCCCCCTTGAGAAACCTTGAGAAGTACCATCTCACCGACTTGGAATTCAAGGAGTTTGTATCGTTTATCAGCATAACTCTTTTGACGACTTCTAGCCACTGTAAGGTTGTTACGAATTTTAAAGATCTTGTCAGTCGTTTCTTGGATTAGTTCAGGACCAGTGATTTGTGCCTCAGTAATCTCGTTCCAACAAACAGAAGAACGACACTTGCGACCATAGAGAGCTTCAAAAGGCGCCATTCCAAGACTGGAGTGGTAACTATTGTTGTAAGAGAATTCAATCAAAGGTAGATGTGAATCCCAATTACCACCAAAATCTATAACGCAAGCTCGTAACATATCCTCAAGGGTTTGAATGGTTCGTTCAAACTGACCATCAGTTTGAGGGTGATAAGTTGTGCTGAGATTTAGTCGAGTTCCCAAAGCAGATTGCATAGCTTCCCAAAAACGAGAGGTAAAACGGCCATCACGATCAGAAATAATGTTCAAGGGCACACCATGACAAGCAACAATCTCTTCAAGGTAGAGTTTAGAAAGTTTAGCAACAGAGTAATCTTCTCGGATTGGCAAAAAGTGAGCTGATTTGGTTAGACGGTCAACGATCACCCAAATGCTGTCATAACCTCGAGATGTGCATGGTAACTTGGTTATGAAATCCATAGCAATTTCCTCCCATTTCCACATAGGAATCTCGGGTTGTTCAAGTAATCCCGAAGGTCGTTGGTGTTCAGCTTTAACCTTCAAACATGTGAGGCATTTGGACACGTAGAGAGCAACATCCTTTTTCATTCCGGGCCACCTGTAAAGGTTTCGAAGATCCATGTACATCTTGTCCGCACCGGGATGAATAGAATATCGGGACTTGTGGGCTTCGTCCATCAAGAATGTACGAAGTTTGTTACGATTAGGAACCCACAGACGGTTTTTGAAATGTCGTAAGCCATCTTCTTTGGTCTCGAGAAGGAGATCAAGTTTATGAGGTAATTCAGTAAGCAAATCACCGCTGGCCACAACATCTTGCTGAGCTTGGAGAATACGGGTTTGGATGTCAGAATGGATTTGTATGCTATGAAGTTGAATGCGTTCTTTACGACTCAAAGCATCGGCAACAACATTCTCTTTTCTGGGGTGATAGCGAATCTCGCAATCGTAGTCGTTTAGAAGTTCAATTCATCTACGTTGGCGCATGTTTAAATCCTTCTGATCAAAGATGTGTCGGAGACTTTTGTGATCTGTGAAAATCACACATTTTGTACCATAAAGATAGTGTCTCCAGATTTTGAGAGCGAAGATTATGGCACCCAATTCAAGATCATGGGTAGTGTATCTCTTTTCATGGTCCTTCAGTTGTCGAGATGCATAGGCTATGACTTTGCCTCGTTGCATGAGGACGCAGCCTAAGCCAATTTTGGAAGCATCACAATACACCATGAAATCGTCGTTACCATCGGGGAGAGTCAGAATAGAAGCATCACAAAGTTTCTGTTTAAGAATTTGGAAAGATTCATCTTGTTTTGGTCCCCACTCAAAAGGTTTACCCTTGTGAGTTAAAGACGTAAGCGGAACAACAAGTTTGGAAAAATTGGCAATGAAACGTCGATAATACCCAGCTAAACCAAGGAAAGAACGAATTTCAGTTGGAGTGGTAGGAACACTCCAATGCTTTATGGCTTCAATCTTCGTATGATCAACATGAATTCCTTTGTTGTTTATGATGTGTCCCAAAAATTGAACTTCCTTAAGCCAGAATTCGCATTTCGAGAATTTGGCATAAAGCTGTTCTTTCTTTAGGAGGTCTAAGATCAATCGAAGGTGATTCTCATGATCAGCTTTGGTTTTGGAATAGATAAGAATGTCATCAATGAAAACAATGACAAATTTATCTAGGTAAGGCTTGCATACAGGGTTCATTAAATCTATGAAGACCGCAGGGGCATTGGTTAAACTGAATGGCATAACGGTGAACTCATAGTGACTGTAGCGTGTGCGAAAAGCGGTTTTAGGAATGTCGTCTTCAAAAATGCGTAGTTGGTGATAACCAGAGCGTAAGTCGATCACGGTAATCGATACACATACGCATGGAACCATCTTTCTTCTTGACGAACAAAACTGGAGCTCCCCAAGGAGAAAAACTGGGGCGAATGAAACCTTTGTCAGAAAGCTCTTGAATTTGGTTAGCAAGTTCTTGCATTTCCGAAGGTGCAAGACGATAGGGAGATTTGGCAATAGGATTAGCACCAGGAACAAGATCGATACGAAATTCTACTTGACGCACGGGAGGTAAGCCAGGTAGATCATCGGGAAAAACTTCAGGAAAATCTCGAATGATTGGAATATCTTTAATGTTCTTGGTTTCTTCCTTCTTCACCCCCACGTGGGCTAGGAAAGCCACGTAGTTCTTGCGCAAATACTTCCGAGCTTGCACGCAAGATATGAGGTTGAGACTTTTATAGGGTCCTTCCCCATAGACTTTCAGAACTTCACCAGACAGCAATGGTAAAAAAACGAATTTATCATGACAAACAACTTCGGCATGATTTGGAGCTAACCAATCCATGCCTACTATGATATCAAAACATCCAAGTTTTGTAACCATCTTGGTTTTCGCACTTGTATTTGTTTTGACTTTCATTGTAACAATTACCGTATTTGGAATGAAACTTATTTGATCCTACTTGCTTTGTGCTCATACCGATACAAATACGTGAAACAATTTCAAAATTGTTGAGTTTTTATGCTATTAAACACGGTTACATAAACTATAGATTGTGACTACTTGTGAAACTACTAGTTAAGAGACCTATTTGACATTCTTTAAAACCTGTTTGAAATCTATTACTTTTTAAGTTCAAGGACTAAAATCCGTAATTATTTGAAAGTACAAGTCCATGGGCTAAATTGTAATTTTTGAAACTATATAAGTACAAGGGTTAAAAGTGCAATTTTGCAAACTACAAGTTTAGGGTCCTTTGTATCATTTTTGAAACTTATTTTATAAAAGAAATAAAGATATATAAATTGTTTTAAAAAGTCTAGGGTTCAAATGGTCATTTTCTTAAACTTAAACTATAGGGACCAAAACTGTTATTTTTAAACTTATATAAACTGAAAACCCTAACTGTGTTAGTCCTTTTATAAAGCTTTCCTTCTTTAAACATTAACTCAGTTAGCATACTTAACTGAACAGTACAGGGACTATTTGTGTCAATTTTTGAAACTTCAGGGACCAAAGTGTAAATATTAAAAAATTCGGTAAAAAGGGGATCTTCTTTAAAGAACCGGCCCTTGTGGGATTCGAACTCGTGATCTCTCGTTTAGAACCGTAGCGTCTTAACCAGTTTATCCTCCTAATAGGTGCTGATAGATTATAGTTTTTAATTCTTTTATACACTTATTAGGATCATTATAATTGTTAATTAAATTCAGAAATTAAAAAGGTTTTAATTCCATTGAACCGGACAAGGACGGGACTCGAACCCGCGCCTTCCCGCAAACAAAGCACGCGCACAAACCAACTGGTCTATCAGTTGGGATGTGTTATAATATAGATTATATATATATATATATACTCATTAAAACAGATCTGTATATATATATATATATACAGAACTACAGGTCGCGGATCTCGACCAAAACCCACCAAATCCGACCAAAATCGAATTTTTCCACTTTCTTCATCACTTTTAACCTAACCCATTATGATTATAATTCTTTTCCTTAAACAATTCGCACTTAGAACGCATTAAACGGACAATAACCAGGATATATTTTGATAATTAGTTATATAATTATCATATTTAATCTTTTAAGCAATATATTTATCATATACCATTTTAAATATATATTTAGCCATCTAAATTACACCATAAAACTCAGCGTTTTTTTATCTTTCCAACGAGTATACTATTGATATACTTTCCAAAAAAATGAAATGTGTTTTATGGCGTTTTTCTGAACTGTGTGTTTTATGGCGTTTTAGACTAGTTATTTTTATGGCGTTTTTCTGAACTATGTGTTTTTATAGCGTTTTAACTAGGTATTTTCATGGCGTTTTTCTTAACTGGGTGTCTTATGGTGTTTTAAACTGAGTTTTTCATGCCGTTTTTTCTTAACTGAGTGTTTTATGGCGTTTTAACTGGGTTTTTTATGGCGTTTTTTTTCTGAATTTGGTGTTTTTATGGCGTTTTATTTGAACACCCAGTTCATGTGTGAGTTTTTTGACAATATTACCCCTTAGTGTAATTTAGCATCAATGTCACATGTCAACTCCAAAATCGTTCTCACCGTTCTCACACTTTTCACCGTTCTCTCTAAATCCTGACCCTATATATACATACATATATATATATATATATATATATATATATATATATATATATATATATATATATAAGTATCCGCTAAAATGAGAACCACCTCGAGTTGTAAGAACTGCGAGAACTTTTTGATCCGGGGCGAGGTGGACCAATTTTTTTTTTCAGAAACGTAGATGCATGTATAAAAACAACATTTGTAAAAAAAAATTCAAAAAAAAAATGTCGTGCGTGTAGTTTTGAGCATCACAAGTTTATGTTTACGGGTACCGTAAATTTTCCGGCCAGATTTACGGTACCCGTAAACACAAACTTGTGGCGCTCAAAACTACACACACGACATTTTTTTTTGAATTTTTTTTACAAATGTTGTTTTTACACATGCATCTACGTTTATGAAAAAAAATTTGGTCCACCGCGCCCCCTACGGTGTAGTTCTCACGGTTCTTACAACTCGAGGTGGTTCTCATTTTAGCATTCCCCTATATATATATATATATATATATATATATATATTCGAAAACTTGACGTGTGAAATAAGTAATCGGATTCACGATATTTGAAATAAATATAAACTATTATACTTATTTTATAAAGACGCTCGGACTATCGATGTTCGAATAAACATAACTCATTATATTTGTTTTAGAAAGGAAATTCCGCGTCTTTATTATTTGAAAATTGTTACGAGTGATATTTATCTCGTAGATGGTTTTCGAGTTTTAAACATTTGAAATAAACATATATAATTTTGTTTATTTTATAAAAGTTTTTGAGTTTTCGTCAGTCGGGATACATATAATAACTAATTATATTTATTTTATAAAAGTGTTCTAGTTTCAACATGTTTCATAAATCGCCGCCAAATTAAAATTTATCTTTATAATAAACTCGAATTCCGTAAAGTAATAAGTCACCAAATAAATATATCAGTATTTGCATTTTATAATAAAAACTCGAATTTTTCAACAAGTGTCGTTTTTATAACAATATACGTTTCGTAAACCAAGCTTTTAATGAAAATCGAGCAGAGTTCCCTCTGTTTTTGGACGATCCAGACAACTAAGTGTCGATATATTTTTCAAAATTCAATCAATTTTCAACAATATAATACTATATATATAATTTTTGTCAATTGTATCAAAGGTAAACTAATATGTAATCCTTTTGGGTCGAGCTCGGTCGCGTAACTAACTAAAATCTAGAATCTATAACTAGATAACAAAATTTGCGTCGTATAATGGTTACCAGGTCCTGGTCCTGAGTTGACCACGTTTGACCCGAGAGGTGACTGCCTTGACCAGAGTTGACTCGTACCAAGCCAAATCTGACCCGAACCTCCACTAAGCTAACCGAACCCGATCTGAGCCGAGACTGGACCATTGACTGCCTTTGACCCATTGTGTCGGGACCCGAGTTGGTCGTTTGACCAGTTTGACATAGTGTTGACTCGGGTTTGACCCGAGTATCTGACCCATTAACCCGTAACATGTCACACCCCCAAAATCCACCTGCGGAGTATCACCGCTTGGTGGCGTGACTGACCAGGATCCAACCACCAATCATATTGAACAAGCATATAAGTAGTTATAAAATCCAACCAATACAATTGGTGTCCAAACAAAATATAGTTTAAGTTGCAAGCGGAAGCATAATGTCAAAAACCAAAGCATAAGTTATAATGTGTAAATTCATCCTGAACACTCAATGTCCATGCTCCACAACGACTCTTCCCCATGCAAGCTCCTGCTAAACCTATTGACCTGCAAAGCATGTAGTAACGAGTCAACAACAATGTTGAGCGAGTTCACAGTTGGGTGTTGGTTTAAGTTATTCCAAAAACAGTTTCCTTTAACTGGCATCCTGCCATGGGGGTTACCCCATAGTTGAAAACGTGATTTGTTTATCCCAATTACTCTGGCAAACCAGCCGTGGGGGCTACCCCATGTTTAATTATCTGGCTCTCTGGCCGTGGGGGCTACCCCATGTATATACTACTAGACTCGTTACCATATCGACTGCTGACTGTAGTCATGTTTATATGCCCTGAACTGTCAATGTCTATCATCATTGACGTGCCCATATCCATTAGTTCACGCCCGTCCTCTGCGGCACGGTGTGAGGTTTGTCACACCTAAATAGCGCTATCTAACTAATGACCCGCTCGCCATTGGCCCGGCGATTAAGTCGATATAAAAAGGAGGGACTTCGTGATAGAGTTTTGGTCTAGTAAAAGTTAACTGTCCATGAGGATGAGGAATTATATTCCTCAACCCGTACTGTCCTACCCAAGAAAGGACGAGGAATCCATATTCCTTAACCCATTCCCAACCCCTGGGAATCCCATGCTTTGTAGAAAGTGTGAACTCACCTTAGGTTAGCTCGGCAGATAAACGAAAGGTCAATCGAGCTGCTAGAGGTCAACCACGTCCTAACATGGTTACCATACAAATCAGGTCTAGGTTCAAATAGTGCACGTATGTTTACATATAAGCTAACAGGTTACGAACACGTATTGATCATGGTAAACACGTTATACATGTCAAGTAAAACAGTTGGACACGAAATGTCCAAATTTGTGCGGTTAGAATGCATTGGGCTGAATTGTAAGTCCACTAACATCTTGTGCGAGTGGATCGTTGAAACCCAAACACTACTCGGCCCAATAATCATAAATAGTCCAACAAGTATACGGCCCAACAACAAACATGAGTCTTGTGCGATCCGGATGAACTTGTGCGATCTGGATGAACTTGTACGATCCGGATGGCTTGTGTGATTGGGATTGGGCTTTGAGGCCCAATCGTGTAACAGTTTGTGTATGGCCCAAGACTTGTGCGATCGGCACCTTCTTGTGCGATCCACAAGTCTTGTGCGATCATGCATAATAAAACAGTACCACATAATATCATTCAGATTATAGCATCCGATCATACAATCCAACAAACTATAGCATACAATTCATATCAATTAGTGGTCCATTAATCAGTACTAAACCAACCGAGCCCAAACTCTCGCCAAAGTGTGGCCCACATCAGTTTGCTCGGTCCACTGTTACACCTAGGCCAATAATAAATTTGTGTGATTTATGATTATATCCCGGCCCACATGAAAAGAGGTCTTCGGCCCATATGCAATTTAGACCACAAACCAAACTAAACTCATTTAACATACTAGAATCATCATATATCTGTCTATTTGCCTGGCAATTATTATGTACATTCATATGGTCCAATAGAATGAAATGGTGTGTTGTCACAGCATTCACTTGGTTCGAGTATAATAAATATTTGTCAGGGATATCACATGCAATTGTTAAGCTCAATGAGACTTTATTCAGTTTGGTGGTTTTGATAATATTCAAGTTGATAAAGTCTTGGTTTCAAAAACAAATCAGATAAGTGTTGTTGGTCAACATAAAACTAAAGTGGCGGTCCAATGAGTTGGTGCAGCCCGGTTAACCTAGAAAGCCTAATTTGTTACGTAAACATCACAACCTCCTACTACTACGGCAAAAGGGCATTCACTTATTAATTTCTAGCATGAATTCTAAGTCATCTATTCATCATCATATATCATATATCATCATCGATCCCCTAGCACATGCATATTAATTCACATATATGCTTCGACAAGTATATCCCAAAAGAAGCAACACTAAATCGCATATACACATACTACTGTTAATCGAGTTCATGCATAGCAAAAACAAACAATCAAGAAATAATATAAATCCAAAACTATGAAGAAATAATATACATACCAACTGTTAATCAAGATGATGTTGATTCGATGGGGGGGGGTCTACTGCCGTCGCCAATCAGTAACAAGGGTAGGGTTTTTTTTAGTTTTTAAGTTCTATTGATAAGCATTACAATGTTACATACACATATATATTACAAGTTGGTCTGTTTACTTATTTGGCCAAGGTAACGGGCTTGAGCCCAAGTAAAAAGGGCTGCCGAATATCCATGATCAAGGGGCGGTTGAGGTACGGCCCAATCATAGACACAATGTTAGGTTCGGCCCAATACACACAGAAATACGGATCTAATCATTAAACACCAATGAATCCCTTCACACGGTTTCAATCCAACAGATTCGTTCAATAGTGTTACAACCCTAATACATGATTTTCGATTCAAGCATAACATAACAACCAAACATCTCCACATATAATCCAAAGCGTACAATTACAAGGCAAACAAGTCGTGTAAGCAAACAACTTAAACAATCAACGTGCAATTAATGCGAAGGTGGAATCTTGGAAACTCGAGTTGTCACATTATCCCCAAGTTGAAAGAAATTTCGTCCCGAAATTTGGTACGTACTCACTGAGGAAGCTAGTTAAGTTGCATGGTTTTCCTGGTTTTCCTGGGGTGTCACATCCTCCCCTCGTTGATCTGGAATTTCATCCCGAAATTCCGTGGTAGCTTCAGCCTCAGTAGTGGTTGTACTGTTTGCGAACAGTTGGGGATACTTTTGTTTCATTTGGTCTTCGCGTTCCCAGGTGAACTCTGGGCCACGACGGGAGTTCCAACGAACTTGAACGAGAGGTATTCTAGTGCGCTTGAGGACCTTAACGTCCCGGTCCGTGATTTCAACTGGCTCCTCGACGAATCATAACTGCTCGTCGATAGTGAGTTCCTTCAAAGGAACTCTGAGGGTCTCATCTGACAGACACTTCTTCAGATTCGACACGTGGAAAACGTTGTGAACTGCACTGAGTTCTGCTGGTAGGTTCAGTTTGTAGGCCACTTTGCCTATTTTCTCTCTGATGTCGAATGGTCCAACATATCGTGGGTTAAGTTTGCCTCGTTTGCCAAAACGAACAACACCCTTCCAGGGTGAGACTTTTAGTAGCACTCGATCCCCAACCTGGAACACAAGTGGTTTCCTGCCCTTATCGGCGTAGCTTTTCTGACGGTCACGAGCTGCTGCCATTCGTTGTCATATTTGAGTAATTCGTTCTGTTGTGTCTACCACAAGTTCTAGGCTAGTGATCTGACTATCCCCCACCTCTGCCCAACAAAGAGGTGATCGCCATTTACGCCCGTACAATGCCTCAAATGGAGCGGCCCGAATGCTGGTGTGGTAACTGTTATTATACGAGAATTCCAATAGTGGCAGATGTTTTTCCCAACCATTGCCAAAGTCAATCACACATGCCCTAAGCATGTCTTCAAGGGTCTGGATGGTGCGTTCAGACTGCCCATCCGTTTGCGGGTGATAAGCTGTGCTCATATCTAAACGTGAGCCAATGGACTTGTGCATTGCTTGCCACAATTCAGAAGTAAAGCGTGCATCACGATCAGAGATAATGGAGGTGGGCACCCCGTGCCTCGAGACAACTTCCTTAAGATATACGTCTGCTAGAGTGGAGAACTTATCCGTTTCCTTGATAGCCAAGAAGTGTGCTGACTTTGTGAGTCGATCCACGATCACCCAAATAGTATCATTTCCGCGTTGAGATCTAGGCAGGCCAGTAACGAAATCCATGGAAATTTGCTCCCATTTCCATTGTGGTATCTCTGGTTGTTGGAGTAGGCCTGAGGGTTTCTGGTATTCAGTCTTGACTCTCGCACAAGTCAAGCACTTGCTAACGTAAGTTGCTATGTGAGCTTTCATGCTAGGCCACCAATACGTAGTTTTCAAGTCGTGGTACATCTTATCTGAACCAGGATGTACTGAGTAGCGAGACTTGTGTGCTTCATCCATTACAAGTTCTCATAAGTTTCCATAAAGTGGGACCCAGATGCGTCCTGTTACGTAGTAGGCACCGTCTTCCTTTTGTCCTAGCCGCTGTCTTGAGCTGCGTAGGGCTTCAGCCCTGACGTTTTCTGGTTTCAATGCTTCTACCTGAGCATCTCGTATCTGTGCAGGAAGACTAGATTGAATAGTGAGTTGTAAAGCTCGTACGTGTTTAGGCGTAGTATCCTTTCGACTGAGGGCATCGGCCACAACATTGGCTTTGCCGGATGATATCTGATCGAGCATTCGTAATCATTCAGTAGCTCGACCCATCGACGTTGACGCATGTTCAACTCCTTCTGTTTGAAAATATGCTCAAGACTCTTGTGATCAGTGTAAATGGCGCACTTGGTACCGTACAGGTAATGTCTCCATATCTTAAATGCAAAAACAACAGCTCCCAGCTCCAGATCATGTGTAGTGTAGTTCCTTTCATGAACTTTAAGTTGGCGTGAGGCGTAGGCTATGACCTTGTCACGTTGCATCAACACACATCCTAGACCCTGAATGGATGCGTCGCAATACACCACAAAATCGTCTGTGCCCTATGGAAATGAGTGAATAGGTGCGCTACAGAGCCTATCCTTTAGGTGCTGAAATGCCGATTCTTGTGCATTACCCCATCGATAAGTAACGCCCTTCTGCGTTAGTGAGGTGAGAGGTTGTGCAATCTTGGAAAAATCCTTAATGAACCTCCTGTAGTAACCTGCCAAACCCAAGAATTGGCGAATTTCCGTTGGTGTACGAGGTGCAGGCCAGTTCTTAATCGAGTCGACTTTTGATGAATCAATGTGAATCCCATTCCCGTTTACCACGTGGCCTAAGAAATGGACTTCCCGAAGCTAGAAGTCGCATTTGGAAAACTTAGCATAAAGTTGCTTTGTTCGAAGGAGTTCCAACATAAGTCGCATATGCTGCTCGTGTTCCTCCTGACCCTTGGAGTAGATCAGAATGTCGTCGATGAGAGCAAGTGACACATTCATTTGGTTAGACTAGGTTCGAACGTCGAGTCTGTGAATCCATATCGGTCGTATCAAGTTCAAAGTTCAGTACTTGTGGTATCATCACATGTATAGCCCAATGCTCATCGAGTAATATTCGTAGAGTGTAACTTGTCCAAGCAAGTGTCCGCGAGGATTGTTGTTAGGATCACTGAATCCCAAAAGTATATCATGCATTGGTGTGACAACATAAGAAAGAGTAGTCTCATTCGGTGGGTAAGCGTTTTAAGAATTCACAGCAAGGGTTTACTCGATATTGAATGTACAGCTGGCTGCACGCCAGTTGGCTATAGTTAAGATAAGGTATGCCTTTGACTACATATTGTTGTCACGGGGTTAAATCAATCAGAACAGGAACTTAACATAGCAGCAGGGTTATCGTACAATCGTGTAGCGTTAAGTTTCACTGTGACCCCCCATTAGGAGCCATTGGATTCGCCCCCATGCGAAGGAGGGACAATTTACCTAAATCCATGAGCTTAGGTGTGCGTGTGTCATCAAGTAAGTAACCAAGTCCGGTGTTTCCTTAAGTCGTGCAATTGAGTCCAACGTACGTCTGCGTATTTATGAGGTTCCAAGGAAAGACGTGTGAACGCATTCAAGAAAGTATAATCGTATCAACATAACACCACTATTCTCAAGCTTTCGTGGGGTGATCACCAGTGATCAGGAGTCTAGCCTTCTAGATCCTCTAAGCTAGAGAGTGGTTCTTTTCAGTGGTTCGTCATGGAGGAGCGAGAATGTAACGTTGCTGTGGTACGGGTGTGATAGTTTGCTCTAAGCCAATGGTAAGAAGCGGTCATACTAGCCATCAATAATCATGAGTCGGTACAAGAGTTAGTGCAGAGATTTTGTATATGCAAGAGAACTATCATAAAATAGGGTACGTCTCTTGTAGTGTAAGGTGGGTCATGCAAACGTATAATTTATCGTGCTTGCTGGTAGGTTGACTGATCCATAACTCTGTCCCTAAATGTCTTGAAGACTATTTTACCAGTAATGGCATCCATTCGCTAAGTTGGGTATACGAGAGGGCTAATCAAGTAGATTAAGAATAAACCATCCAACAGGGTAATAAGGTAGTCTTCTGTTCGGTGAAAATCGTGTTATGGTTGTTGGCGCTTCGTTAAATTGGTTGCCAATCGAGGAAACAGGGAATTAATGAGGTTCATACAAAGAATCGAATGGAAACAGGGGGTCCAACAATATCCGAAGGATTCAACCAGCTAATCGATTGTCTAGAAGAAATTTCCAGTAGTGGTGCAGGGCGGCATGGCACAAAAAGGGAAGTTCGTTGCATCATGGTCCCGACGGTATATCACTTGTCCAAATCAAAATTTGGTTGGTAGGGTTGCTAGTTTGCAAAACGACGTACGCGTGTAATTGTGGCTGCTTCGTTTCTGGTATAGACGACCAGTGGAGATGATAAGGTTCGTCAACAGGATGCGTGGGTGTAGTTCTCCTAAACCCAAGTTCGTTTGAGCCGGTTCTGATCTATGTGGTTGTTGGCGTACAAGCCGGATGTACGGATGGTCAAGTGGCGACGTCATGTCGAGATAAGCGTACAAATAGATAGAATGCATAAACAGTTGTAGCAGGGTGGCGAGCAGTTAGGAAGGGGTTTGACCACCTCTTGTCAAGTAGATAAATGCCACATGGGGCGCAGTAGGGATAACAGGCAACATGCTACTGTTCTAATAATCATACCATAGATAACACATCATGCAAAAGTACCCTAGTAGATAGGCAATTTCAACTTAAATCACATTACCGGATGTATTGAGTCTTGCACGTGGAGCGAAGCGTCACTGTGGATCGTTGAGTACTGTACAGGTTATAGTCTGGTTTTAACAAAAACTCTTTCCCCCTTATTAAAACCAAGTTCTCTATAACCAATGGCTCTGAAACCAATCTGTCACACCCCCAAAATCCACCTGCGGAGTATCACAGCTTGGAGGCGTGACTGACCAGGATCCAGCCACCAATCATATTGAACAAGCATATAAGTAGTTATAAAATCCAACCAATACAATTGGTGTCCAAACAAAACATAGTTTAAGTTGCAAGCGGAAGCATAATGTCAAAAACCAAAGCATAAGTTATAATGTGTAAATTCATCATGAACACTCAATGTCCATGCTCCACAACGACTCTTCCCCATGCAAGCTCCTGCTAAACCTATTGACCTGCAAAGCATGTAGTAACGAGTCAACAACAATGTTGAGCGAGTTCACAGTTGGGTGTTGGTTTAAGTTATTCCAAAAACAGTTTCCTTTAACTGGCATCCTGCCATGGGGGTTACCCCATAGTTGAAAACGTGATTTGTTTATCCCAATTACTCTGGCAAACCAGCCGTGGGGGCTACCCCATGTTTAATTATCTGGCTCTCTGGCCGTGGGGGCTACCCCATGTATATACTACTAGACTCGTTACCATATCGACTGCTGACTGTAGTCATGTTTATGTGCCCTGAACTGTCAATGTCTATCATCATTGACGTCCCCAGATCCATTAGTTTACGCCCGTCCTCTGCGGCACGGTGTGAGGTTTGTCAGACCTAAATAGCGCTATCTAACTAATGACCCGCTTGCCATTGGCCCGGCGATTAAGTCGATATAAAAAGGAGGGACTTCGTGATAGAGTTTTGGTCTAGTAAAAGTTAACTGTCCATGAGGACGAGGAATTATATTCCTCGACCCGTACTGTCCTACCCAAGAAAGGACGAGGAATCCATATTCCTTAACCCAGGGGTTGGGAATCCCATGCTTTGTAGAAAGTGTGAACTCACCTTAGGTTAGCTCGGCAGATAAACGAAAGGTCAATCGAGCTGCTAGAGGTCAACCACGTCCTAACATGGTTACCATACAAATCAGGTCTAGGTTCAAATAGTGCACGTATGTTTACATATAAGCTAACAGGTTACGAACACGTATTGATCATGGTAAACACGTTATACATGTCAAGTAAAACAGTTGGACACGAAATGTCCAAACTTGTGCGGTTAGAATGCATTGGGCTGAATTGTAAGTCCACTAACATTGGGCTGAATTGTAAGTCCACTAATATCTTGTGCGAGTGGATCGTTGAAACCCAAACACTACCAGGCCCAATAATCATAAATAGTCCAACAAGTATATGGCCCAACAACAAACATGAGTCTTGTGCGATCCGGATGAACTTGTGCGATCCGGATGGCTTGTGTGATTGGGATTGGGCTTTGAGGCCCAATCGTGTAACAGTTTGTGTATGGCCCAAGACTTGTGCGATCGGCACCTTCTTGTGCGATCCACAAGTCTTGTGCGATCATGCATAATAAAACAGTACCACATAATATCATTCAGATTATAACATCCGATCATACAATCCAACAAACTATAGCATACAATTCATATCAATTAGTGGTCCATTAATCAGTACTAAACCAACCGAGCCCAAACTCTCGCCAAAGTGTGGCCCACATCAGTTTGCTCGGTCCACTGTTACACCTAGGCCAATAATAAATTTGTGTGATTTATTATTATATCCCGGCCCACATGAAAAGAGGTATTCGGCCCATGTGCAATTTAGACCACAAACCATACTAAACTCATTTACCATACTAGAATCATCATAAATCTGTCTATTTGCATGGCAATTATTATGTACATTCATATGGTCCAATAGAATGAAATGGTGTGTTGTCACAGCATTCACTTGGTTCGAGTATAATAAATATTTGTCAGGGATATCACATGCAATTGTTAAGCTCAATGAGACTTTATTCAGTTTGGTGGTTTTGATAATATTCAAGTTGATAAAGTCTTGGTTTCAAAAACAAATCAGATAAGTGTTGTTGGTCAACATAAAACTAAAGTGGCGGTCCAATGAGTTGGTGCAGCCCGGTTAACCTAGAAAGCCTAATTTGTTACGTAAACATCACAACCTCCTACTACTACGGCAAAAGGGCATTCACTTATTAATTTCTAGCATGAATTCTAAGCCATCTATTCATCATCATATATCATATATCATCATCGATCCCCTAGCACATGCATATTAATTCACATATATGCTTCGACAAGTATATCCCAAAAGAAGCAACACTAAATCGCATATACACATACTACTGTTAATCGAGTTCATGCATAGCAAAAACAAACAATCAAGAAATAATATAAATCCAAAACTATGAAGAAATAATATACATACCAACTGTTAATCAAGATGATGTTGATTCGAGGGGGGGGGGGTCTACTGCCGTCGCCAATCAGTAACAAGGGTAGGGTTTTTTTTTAGTTTTTAAGTTCTATTGATAAGCATTACAATGTTACGTACACATATATATTACAAGTTGGTCTGCTTACTTATTTGGCCAAGGTAACGGGCTTGAGCCCAAGTAAAAAGGGCTGCCGAATATCCATGATCAAGGGGCGGTTGAGGTACGGCCCAATCATAGACAAAATGTTAGGATCGGCCCAATACACACAGAAATACGGATCTAATCATTAAACACCAATGAATCCCTTCACACGGTTTCAATCCAATAGATTCGTTCAATAGTGTTACAACCCTAATACATGATTTTCGATTCAAGCATAACATAACAACCAAACATCTCAACATATAATCCAACGCGTACAATTACAAGGCAAACAAGTCATGGAAGCAAACAACTTAAACAATCAACGTGCAATTAATGCGAATGTGGAATCTTGGAAACTCGAGTTATCACATTATCCCCAAGTTGAAAGAAATTTTGTCCCGAAATTTGGTACGTACTCACTGAGGAAGCTAGTTAAGTTACATGGTTTTCCTGGTTTTCCTGGGGTGTCACATAACAAAACATAGCTTGAACCAAACGTGAACCCGAAACAACCATAGCCGTGGCTCCGGTCACCGCCGGCCACCCTGTCAGCAAATCATCATCATCTTTAATAACAACACATGATCATCATCCTCGTCACTACCTGAAACACCTCGACATCAATACCAGAAAAATAAAGGAAATAGGAGGGGGGTTACCAGAAACTGGTCAGGCAAACAACCATGTCGCCGCCGCCTGAGACGGTGCGCGGTCGCCGTCGTGCGCCACCCTCCTCCGACCTCCGATCTCTGTCGCTCTCTCATCGAGTCACAACCTAACCGGGTGTGTGTGTGTGTTGTGGGTTTGCTGGAACACGAACAGCCGCTAGCACCGGCTTCGATCCACCCTAATCTATCTCTTCCATCTATCTCTCTCTCCCTCCTCTCTGATTTCGTCGCCTGGAACCACCCACCACAGCGGCGCCGCCTGTGGTGGTGGTGGTGTCGTCGTTCTAGTCCGTCGCCACCAAAAGAGCCGGTCGGAGAGACAAGAAGGTGGCCATTTAAAAAAAAACAAACAGAGAGAGAGAGAGATGGTAAGAGATGGTAAGGGTTGGAGTGGGTGTGGGCTGTTGTCGGCGAATGAGCAGCCGGAGAACACTCCGGTGATCGGAGCTGCGAGAGGGAGAGAAAAAATAGGGTGTCGGCTGTAGTGTTTGAGATTAAGGTTTCTTCAAAAGCAGGGGCGGGCCCACGTTAAGCGGAACGGGGTCCCCGGACCCCAATCTTTTTATAAAAAGTAGTAGAAACGGTATATAAAATTTTCTATGGACCCCATAAAATAATTTAGTTGGACCCCATAACAATAAGAGTGAGCTGGTGCATTGGTAAAACCTCTTGTTTACACACAAAAGGTCCCGGGTTCAATACTTGTTTCTTTCAATTTTTTGTGTTTTTTTTTCAACTTGACTTTAAAAATGGGTATTCTAACAAATGAATGTGTAGTAAATGAAACTTGTAGTTTAGTTATGATATTTTTTTCTATTATGTTTCTCGACCCGACCCGAACTGATCCAAAAATTTTGAACACCGAAAAAATGGGACCCCATTGTCCAAAAATCCTAGGTCCGCCACTGTTCAAAAGACTTGTAGAGAAGATGAAAGTCTGGTGTGCGTGAGTTTTAGAGGAATGGGGATTAGGGTTTGATAATGTAATTGAAGAGTAACACTACCCTTTTATGCTAGGTTTATATTAGGTGGGTTGGGCCTAGGGCCCATTAGCGTGTTTTAAGCGGCCCAAAACCACTCTGAAGCCCGTTTCTCTAACCCGATTGGCATAATATGTCTTTAGATATAACGTTAAGTCAAGAATGCTAAAAAAAATACGTCGAAAAGTGAGGTTTGACGCGTATTTTGTTGGTTGCGTTAAAACGTGTGAAATGTTCCGTTTGTCGTTTTTGAATCCATTTTTTGATCAGTTTTCGACTGCGAACATTAAAATTTGAAAGCCAAGCTAAATATGTCAAAATATTTCAGTTTTTGAGTTAATACACGTGTCTGATGCTTTGTTTCGTTGCTGGTGCGTTCCTATAGTTGCGTTTTCGTTCACGTTTGCGTGTTGTGACAATCGAAAGTGTGAAAATTTCGTAAAACAAAATCCATTGGTTTAAATTATACGTATAAAATTCGTATTTGTCGGCGTGGTCAGTGTTTTATACGTTTTTAGTCCGTTATCGTTTAAAGCTCAACAGTTTTCGAACAAATCCACATACGCGCACTGTAAGGTTAGATAGGCATTCCTAGGCATTCCAAGAGCCTAATTAAGCTAATTTGTGTCTTAAACACTATTTCTTATCGCCTAAACGTTTGTTAATCATGTAGCTAGAAGACATTGATTACCGGTTGTCACATTCTCCCCCTGTTATAGAAATTTCGTCCTCGAAATTTAGATTATGTTATCTCCTTGGAGTTGTGTTGTTCGCAGGTAAGTCCGAATAATACCAAAGTGAATGACCGCTGTGACATCTGTGCTTGTGTAATCATTGTATAACTCTGAACAACTCAAATATCAATAAAACAATGTGTTTTGACCCCAATATTTGTTTATTTATGTTTAACATTTTGCACATTTTGATTTTTGTTCAATTTTAAACTCTAAATCGCTTTCTAGAAAGTTATACGTAAACTGATGAGTAAACGTAATCAGTTTAACGCGACACGCACTCTGGAATAGTGACATATGCTTAACATACCATAAATAACCTTTACATAACTTAGAAATAAGTTTTGAAGGGTTTGGTATGGCAAAAACAAGATTATTCGACCATAGGGACTATTTGCGACAAACTGTAAAAGTCTGCCGACTCGTACAGCAACACACATTCCGGAACAATATCATAAGCTATGCATACCCTAAATACCCTTAACATAGCTTAGAAATAATTTTTGAGGGGTTCGGTGTGCGAAAATACGCTTATTTGATCACAGGGAATAAAAGCGTCAAAACTGCGAAAGTATGCATTTTCGTGCATATTTTACGTTCTGACCATATCCGGACATCCAAAAATTTTTTTAATCACAAAAATATTGTATTTTAGTGATAGGAATGCAAAAACTTCATTCGTTTCGCAATTTGGATCGTTTTCGCGTCCGTTACGATTTCCGTCGTAATTAACCAAAAAGTGTAACCGTACAGTCAAACGAACCGACATCCGTGACATTTTTTAGCATAATTCAAGTTTCTTCAAAACCCAGCTGTGCAGCCTGTTTTAATCCATGTTTTAGCATCCTATGGGCTGGTTTGTGTGCTCATCAAATTGCCCAATCAGTATTTGACAAGTATATAGCCTAGATCATGTCTTGATCCACTCAAAAACATATGTCATTGATCCAATGGCACTTGATTCTCTACAAATAGCAAGGCATTTTTTCTCTTCAACTTGCTCATTCATCTTCTTCTTCACACCTGCTCTTGAGAGGCTCTCACACTTATTGAAGGCCTCCTACTTCAGTTTTCTTTGTCTTCTTTCCAAGCATGGACTCTTGTAAGTGTTCTTTCTTGCTTGGTTATGTATTTCAAGCAAGAAAGTCAAACAATGTTTGACTTTCTGCTTTGACCATGATTTGGTCAAGACAAAGTTCGTTTGAACTTTGCAACGTGAGCGTAATCAAGATGGTTGTAGTCCCTTGTGACTATACGTACTTATTACCACGTTAATTAGGTGTAGTGACGAGTCAAAGTTCTGGTCAAAATGCACGACTATGTGCATTTTGCGATGAAACTATTTTCGGGTATCAAAACACTTTGTTTTGATATCAAATCTGTTTTCTAACTTCGTTAAACATGTTTTAACATGTTTAACACATCACTTTTAGTTTAGTGCTTACTTAGGGTCGTAAGTCAAGCGGTCTAAACATCCGCGTAGACTTTCGAACTCAACCCATTTGGTCGATCATTAGGATCCGACCAAACATTTTTGTGACCATAGTTGTATAGGGAATAACCTTCCGAGGTTATACCTTATGGTCACTTCGTTTAGTTAGTTGTGTGATAGGTAGTTTATATGCCTTAGGAAAATGACCAAAATGCCCTTTTCATGCATAATTTGAATTTAAGCATATGTAACTTAATTTTTGACACTTAAACTGATTATGCAATGTTATTAGACATGTTAAGGCATATAATACTTGTCATAGGACTAGTTAGGCGGCTCGAACGCGCTTTTGCGCGAATGACACGTTAAAGTAGCATAAACTACCTTAACGAGTCGTAACGGGTCATAAGCACTTAGCATATGTTTCAACTTAGAATGTAGGCTTTGTTAAACCATGTCGTTTGAGTTCCAATACTCATTTGGTTTACGAGACCTCATTCTATCCGATTTTCTGATTTAGGTTCAGTTTATTAACATAGTTACCTATATTAGGTGCCGTTTGATTTCGTGATCCTTCGAGCGTTACTTGATTCTTATTTCAAGACTTTTAAGCAATATCAAGTGAGTACATAGTCCCCTCTATTACTTTTTGCAAATATTTTGGGGTGATACACATGTGCCTACTTGTTACTTTTGTGTTTTTCATACTTTTCATGACATATACTTGCTATGTTCATGTAGTACACATATAGTACATGATTTCCGTTATGCTTTGCTATGTATGTTGACTGAGCATGCTAGCACATTGATTTCATAAACACTTTTGTTGCATATGTTTACTCAACATATGGACACATTGATTTACATTACATTTTTGCTGCATATGTTTACTCAGCATATGGGCACAATTGATTTCAAGGACATTTCTACTATGTATGTTTACTTAGCATACTTAGTACATGGTTTTTACATGACATGCTTACATTTGGTATGACATTTGGTATGTTTAACGGGACAAAAATATGTTCATTAACATTGATCACGCCGCTCGGTAGTATATAGTGGTACCATAGGACTTGACAAATCCCGTTCCTGGCTTCCTGGGTTTGTTTGCAAGTAAGGAATGACAGAATCTGATATACATAATTGTTGGGATTGAACCCTACAAAGGAACAGTTGATTAAAGCCAAAACTGGATCAGATCAGTGGATTCAGAATAAGCAGATGTTTGCATCAGTCTTTGCCCTTGGAAGTGGCCGTAACAACTGATGACCTCCATCCACTGTTCGTCTACAAAAATTGCTGATCTTCAACAACTGTTAAAGACTATCAAAGACTGTTGAAGGCTAAGCACTGATGCTCAATCTACTGTCATGGTTCAAGTACTGCTGAAGACACAAGCACTGCTGGGAGTATAACAGTGGAATGAGAAGCAGTAGTTTAGTTCACTTCTTTGTATTGTATTGTATTGTAATCAGTGGTTAGATAACAGTGCTTGTATAGAACAGTAGTTGTAGGTTGTTAGGAGGTTAGATGTCACTTTCACGGTGATGTCAGCAAAGATGCTTCAGTGGTTTGTTCGGTACTATAAATAGAACATTACCCTGTACTGCTCTATTAGCTCTTTCATCATAAGTCATTCTTTACAAACAAACCATCTGTGAGCTCAGGCTGAGGGGGAGATTGTATTGCATGCATGCATTGTGATTGAATTATTGTAAAAAATATAATCATTCGATTTCATGTCAAACATGTGTGTTGAAAGCAATTCTTCCATTTGATTGTGTATTGAAAGTTTGTTTCCATTTTAATTCCGCTGCACTTATACTCATTCATATTCATAATTATCAGACAAAAACACAATCATAAGAAACTCAGATCCTAACAATTGGTATCAGAGCTAGGATAGTCAAATTTGATCTAACAATCATTTTGACGTAAAAGTTCAGCTTATAATCGTTGATACTTATAATTGTTCGTTTTGTTGAAAAACAGAGTACGGTTTAATCACAAGCAAAGTTGATTAATCAGTACCTTTAAAAAAACCAGGACGACGTCACAATCAAAGGATGTTAATAATAGCATCGGCTCACTCTTCAAACCACCCATATTGAAGCGAAATGAATACAACATCTGGCAGAGAAGGATGGGTCACATCCTTGCTCAAAAAAATACCAGATGTTGTAAGTCGGTTATCTTTGGACCACACGTTCCAATGGTGCCGAGTGCTGAGGATCTAAAGGTCTTTGTTCCTAAGAAAATTGAGAACTATACGGACCAGGATTTTCAGAAAATTGAACTAGATGCCAAGGCATTCAGCATCGTTGCATCTTCACTACCAAATGAAATTTATGCTGGGCTGTTACACTGTAACAGTGATAAGGAATTGTGGGATGCACTGAAGGAACAGTTTGGGGGGACTGAAGAAGTGATTGAAAATAATAGGGAAATTTTGAACCAACAGTATGAAACCTTTTGTCACATTAAGGGTGAATCACTAACACAGCAATTTGAGCGATTCAGTTGTCTCATTAGTGAGCTAAGACTTGTTAATGTTGAATTTGCTAATTCAACACAAAATAGCAGGTTTCTTAGATCACTACCTGAAAAATGGGATACAATTGCATTTGTGACCAGAAATTCAGTTGGGTTCAAAGATCTGACCCTGACCCAACTTCATGGTAGACTCCTAACCTATGAAAGGGAGTTAAACCAGAAAAAGAAGTTACAAGAGTCTGGCAAAGTTGCAGATGACTACTCATTTGGCAACACAACTCTTTTGGGTCAGGAAGAGTCTGGCAGTAGTAAGGATCAGAGTTATGATCACTTTATTGACATAACTGCCGGTGGAAACTTCAACTCTGATCCTCACTCATCCAATTATGCTTTCACAGCAAATGGAGAAAGCCAGAACCCTGACAATCTATGCTTTGAACTCAATGATCTTCAGCATTTTTATCCAACTGACTTAGAGGAAATGGACATATTACACCAACTTGCACTGCTGAGTGTTAGAACCAGCAAGTTTTACAAAAGGACAGGGAGAAAATTCCCAGGGTTGCATGGGAATCTAAAAGTAGGGTTGGATAAGTCAAAAATCAAATGCTACAAGTGCAACAGGTTAGGTCACTTTGCTAGGGAATGTAGGAGTCAAACAAATGGACCAATTATTACTCACCCTAGTTCAAGACCACAAAATAACCAAAGCACTGTGCAGTATTCCCATTATACCCCTGCTACCCATGTAAACACTGCTCATTATGCAAACCCTGGAACCCTTGTTCCTGTGCAGTATGTCCAAACCACTGTTCCTCAAATTCAGTATGTCCAAGCCCCTGTCCCTCAGGTTCAGGTGCAACCAGTTGCACCTCAACAAGCTGCATCAACAGTGGTTCAACCAGATCAGCAAAGCTTTTTCACCCAAGGCTTTTTTGACTGGAGCAGCTTACCTGATGAACTAGGCGATGAAAATTTTGCTCTATATGCTAATGATGTTGTTCCTAGTGATGAATTTTGTTTTGTAGCATTGGAGTCAATACCAGAAGGGCTGGAAGTTGAAGAAGGACAGTCAAGTGCTGAAACAGTGGATGAAATTGCTGAAGCAGTGGCTACTGCTGTTGCTGGTGAAATACTGTTGGGAGAAAATTCAGAACCCTTGTTGGGACCACTGTCTGACCCCTGGTCTAAAGAAGAAGAGATGAAACATGGTGAAAAGGAAGAGAAGGTGGCTGATGAGAAAGAGCATGTCTGTGATTGTGCCATGATGGCTGCAGCTAAGGTATCACCTCAGGTTCTTAAAAATCAGTGTTCAGACAAATGCATCATAGCATTTGCTAACATCAAATAGGTGAATGAAAACCTTAGGGATAGAGTGTCAAATGATCAAGTTCAATTTGAAAAGTCTTTAAAAGAACTAAAAATCAAACTGGCTGAAAAAGATAATGAAATCTGTAGTCTCAAACAAAAGCATAGCATAACCAAGGACCAACTCTAGACTATAATAGAAAAATATCAAGCCTGCAAAAAGGAGTTGGAATCCACCCAAATCACTTGCGAAAAATGGGTGGAATCTTGCAAAGGTTATGAAGTTATGCTTGAAAACAGATCAAAAGCAATGTAAAATTTGGTGTAGGTTTTAGAAAACATGATTAAATTGAAAACACTGCTGCAAATGAATCTGTTCAAACCTTTGTTGAAATCATACCCACAAACAAGGATGGCCAAGAGGTTAAAATAACTGATAAACTTGGTAACAAGATCACTTTGGAAAGATCTGTGGGGTCCTCAACCTTTGAGGAAGTTGAGAAATACCAATTCAAACCCACATGGTCTGATGAGTGTGACATCCTTGAAAACTTCAAACCCATGGACTTCACAACTATAGATGGTATCAAAGCTCCTAAGTCCAAGGTAATTCCTCTTAAGGATATCCCAACAGTAGTTCAAAACTCTGTTGCAAAGGAATTTGAAAAGAGGAATAAAAGAGAAAAGATTAAAAACTTGTTTTGTGACTTTTGTGAAAGGAAAAATCACTTGACCAAAGATTATTTTCATTTAAAAGCTTATGATCTTAACAAAACAAGTACTGTTGTGCCTTCAAGTAGCTGCACCATCTGTGGTAAATCAAACCATTCTACTCAGCAGTGTGTGTACCTGAAATCCTTTGAGGTCAAAAAGGAAGAGTACATGTCAAAAACACCATTAAGTTCATCAAAACCATCTGTCAAGAACCAACCACTGTTTGTGCCAGTTCAAACAGCTGTTACAAAACAGCTGAACCAAACCTCTGTTAAAAGAGAAGTTCAGGTGACTGATGCACCCCCTGCAAACCAATACCGAAGAGGTAAAGGTCAACCGCCATACCAAAGGGTCCCACATATTTATGAGGCTTACAAAAAGCTTTCTAAACCAAGAGTGAACAGGTCTCCCTTTGGGTACCAGCAGATGATAGGGCAGGACCCCCAACAGTGGTTAGCGAAAAACAGTTCCAAAGTTGTTCAAACACCTGAGCTAACCACTGTCCATCCACCTGAACTTAACATAGACACTGTTGAGACCCCATCCAAATCCTTATTGGCTTTGGAGCCCCTCCTGAACTAATTATTTACTTGATGTGCATGGAGCTTCTGCGTGCTTAGATAGTCTTTGGTATGTAGATAATGGAGGCTCCAGGCACATGACAGGATGTAGAGCCCTACTCAAAGAATTCAAAACTCATGGAGGGGGTGATATATTTTTTGGTAATAATAGTAAAGGGAAGGTGATGGGATCTGGTATAGTACAGTCTGGAAATGTTAAGTTTGAAAATGTCAATCTAATAGACAATTTAAAATTCAACCTTCTTAGTGTCTCACAAATGAGTGATAAGGGCTATGGCTCATTCTTCACTAAGGATTGTTGTAGGATTGTTGGACCAGAAATGGTTAAAAAGATTGAAGAGATAATAAAAAATGGAAAACTCAACTTGTTGCTCAAAGGAGTGGCAATGTTTATGTAGTTGATTTGTCAAAAGAGAGCCCCAGGACTGATGCCTGTCTGTTCTCAGCTGCCTCTAACAAAGAGACAGAATTATGGCACAGAAGATTGGGGCACACAAATCTCAAGACAATCACTACTTTGTCAAAACAGGGTTTAGTAAGAGGTCTTCCTCAAAAACTATTCACCTGTCCTGAGCATTGTGTCTCCTTCTTAAAAGGAAAACAACATAAAAGCTCATTTAAGTCCACTGAAGAGTCCAAAACAACCAAGTGCTTGCAAATGCTGCACATGGATTTGTTTGGCCCAGTTAAAGTCATGAGTCTTAAAAAGAAAAGGAATTGTTTGGTAATTGTAGATGACTTTTCTAGGTTTACATGGACTTATTTCTTACATTCCAAAGATGAGACTGCAAGCATTCTGCAAGACTTCGTCAAACAGGTTGAAAAGCAGTTTGACTTTCCAGTAAAATTCTTCAGGAGTGACAATGGTACAGAGTTCAGAAATATGGAGTTTGATGAGTTTTGTGTGTCAAAAGGAATGTAAGGCAGTACAGCATTCCAAGGACACCAGAGCAAAATGGGGTTGTTGAAAGAAAGAACAGGACATTGATTGAGGCTGCCAGAACCTTGCTTGCTGATTTAGGTTTGCCATTAACTTTCTGTGTGACAACCCGAATATTTAAGGTTGCACTACTTCTATTCCACAACCGTTGGCGTGTACCTTTACGTTTAATTGCCTTTTATTGCGATCATGTAAGATTTATTTGATTATCATTCGTGCACCAATAAATGGTTAAGTGGGTATATTGATAGTTTATACATGAAATCGTTAAGTGTTATATGCACTGTTTGGTTAATTTAGGAATCTGTTACCAACTAAACTTAGTCGCGAATTTACTTGGTGCACACATCTCCTGGCCAGCGGGCCCCTTTCATCTCGGCCTCTCGGCCCACACATTAGATCAGGCCCCAAGCCCAGCAGATGTGTTATACGTACGTGAGGAACGGGTATAGGGTTATGTGATCCTTGCAAAAGTAGCAAACCCTAACACTCCTTTCCTCTTCCTCCTTGGATCGACAACAGCCCCCTCTTCTTTCTCGATCTCGTTGCAGCGATTCAGTCGTCAGCCTATATCTTGGTCAGTTCCCTAATGTGCGTTTATGTTGTGTGAACTCAATTATGATTGAAGTATGTTTTGTAATCTTGTGATAATTTGATTGATACTTGTTAGCGTAGAACTAATGATTTCGTATGTTTGATAGTATGATGATATTAATGAACGATCGGGGGACATGTTAAATAAATGATGGTAAACAAGAACCCTAAAAACTGTTATGCTTGTGATGACAAACTATGTTGGCGATTTAGAAAATTGATAAGGGTATTCATTTATGATCTTGATGATTCATATTATTCGAAAGGTGCCATATAATGTCTGAACCAACTCGGATGTTGGTGATGATCATGAAGAATTAAATGTTAGCAGTTGGGTGTTTACTAGGGTTGCAGGTCACCATCACTACCATGTGATAAGGATGATAGATACCTGTATAATACTTGTGTGCATGTGATAATTGAAATGTGTGTCATGCATGTGCAATATGTGAGTGGGAATGTGTGCATAGGTTGAAGAAATAATAGTGTGCATGTGATTGAATATCCAATGATGATGATGAACGATCAGTGAGACTATTATGATAATCGATGATCTTGTCCTACATATCTAACTTTTGCATGATAAAAAGGTGTTTAATGAATATGTGGTGCATGTAGGTGTTAGCCGATTGGTTAGAGAAATTGGGGTTTCAGTAGTGAATCATCATGGTATCTTTGAGTGCATCAATGAAAGTGGATCCATGTGAAACGTGTAATAAGGTTAGGCTTTGCATGTTAGGATATGAAGGTCTATATATGATGATTTCATGGCTAGTATGAATCAGATTTAAGATACCATGTGCTTCATGATGATTAATTAAATATTTATACAACAGTAGGTTGCACATTCATGTAAAGAGTCTTTGAAGTGATTATATGAGCAATTGCAATGGGTGATTTAATTATTTGTAGGGTTCACATGTATTAAATAAATGGAATGCTTGATATATATTTGGTTTCGAAATTATTTGCAGATATAGGTGTCACTAGAATAACAATTCATTATGGTCATGAAGGTGTGAATGTCAGTTACCAGCTTTACTAGAATAATAGTGATTTGATCGTTATGATGAATGTATTGTAATGGTTCAATGAGTATCGTGTAGTAAAGTTTATCAATGAATTAAGGGATGGGCCGCACGCTAGGTGTGGGCCGCCCTCTAATGGACCACACACTTGAATCTTGATGTGCTAGATTATTAAACCGCTTCATATTTGTGAACTTGCATGTTTACTTGTATGAGAACCGAACTGTTAGTATATGCGATTGCGAGATATGAACTTGTAATGTGAATAAACATATGGCCCGGATACTTATTATAACGTGCGTGATAGTATGTGCTATACTTGTTCACTACTTGGATAATGTGTGAAGAGAATACAAGATTTACGTGTATACGAAACTGACTGTCTTTGATAAACACGGTAGGGTATGGTTGACTAACTTGGAATGGGTAACATAATCTTACCGAGCAAAACTAAGGTGAGTTCACTACATTCGAGCATGCATCCCAGTGGTTGGGGACAGTCAGTGGTTTGGGTAAAAACGGGTATATTGGTTAATATTCTCACCTATCATTTTTGTAAGTCCCTTATTATGTTACCTGGAGGGTAACGGGTATTAGTTGGTAGCGCTACTTAGGTTTGGCACCCTCACACCGCTCCTAGATAGGACGGATGTGAACTAATGACCCAGTCGGGGCCCAGTACTAGATAGGAGTACGTGGGAAGGGCAGTCATGTATTTCAGGAGCCGTCTTGTTCGGAATTGAGATATTAACAATATTACTTGCATTGGTTATTGAACTGTTTTACATACAACTGGTAACAAACGTTTTCTAAAATTGTGAACTCGCCAGCTTTGTCTGATACACTTGTTACATGCTCGCAGGTCGTTAGGTGATTGAGACAGGAGCTTGTTGGCTGGAGAGCAAGAGTGGTCATGGTCACGCTGATGAACTTATTTATCAAACACTTATTTTTTTTTTATGATCGTTTAGTATTTACTTTATGGTATCTTTACGCTTCCGCTGAACTTATGGTTTTGAATGACTTACGTTTGGGATTTCATTATTATTAAACGATGGAACTTTATTTTAAACTTGTGATTCAACGTAATTGGTGGCTCATTGCTAGTAGTCACACGCCTAACAGGGACACTCCCTAGGTGGTAATTTGAGGGTGTGACAGTTTGGTATCAGAGCCACTGGTTATAGTGAACTTGGTTTAAAAAAATGTTTTTATAAAACCAGACTATAACCGAACAAGTTCTGAATACGACCATGACACTCAGCTCCAGACTGCAAGGTTCGTCTCTCGTATACGCATTGTACTGCATAACTAGTGAACACTTACATATGATATTGCATGAGATTGCACGTCTAGCACAATAGTATGAATTCATGTATCACCTGCCTCTGTTATGTGTCTGATAGGGTGGTATTTCCCTAAACATTCATGACCCACGTTACGTGATGCTCTTTGATTGCCACTCGAGTTGGAGGAACCATTTGACATGAGTTAAGAGGAACTGAGATGAGCATGCAAATCACAGTGTTATTGTGGGTGCACACATAATAACAATGTGGGGTGCATGCGAGTCCCAGTGAGACTTAACAAGTGAAAAAGGGGTTTCGTTCCGTTATTTGATCGATGTGAAGCACAACAGTCTATAGGAGTCACAGTAGTGATTGTCTCCTACCCGAATGTGATCTTTTCATTCCCCTTTTAAAACCTTTCGAATCTCGATGTTATCGAGTATTATCTGAGCACCCGTCTGAACGCCTAGCGAACTGTGTAGAATGTTAGGTGCTTGTATGAACATCCCTGAGTTGGATGTTGCAACGACAATGATTGGTCTATACCTTTCTCACCTTTCCTCGTTTCCTGGAACTTCATGTATTGACGTCTTAGACTCTGAAGTGTGATCACTTCTGCAGCGCTCTGGAAACATACCGTGTGTAACTCAGTCAACTTGTAAGAACGATGGACAAAAGGGTAAATGTAGTACTTTACCGACTTTGGCAATTGAACGACCCTAATTACTGGCAGCGAACATCAGTGATTTGGCTCCAAACGAATCCTTAACCCTAGTAACGACTTATGGGAGCCGATTTTCATGAATCAATCGGGACATTAGTAATAACAACATATTATAGTGTGGAATGTATGACAACCGGCACCGTGAGCAGCGTGATAGGATGTCACGCAGAATGTGAAAAGATGGACTTGCTTGGTGAAAGATCGTAGGGTTCCGTTTCAAGCAACGACACTAGAAGCAACAGTCATGGCAACAGCAAGGTATTCGTACTTGTAACCAACAGTACGGAAATGGAGATGCCAACAACATGGATTGGCCGTTGTTAAATCAAGACGACAACAACCAAGGAAACGACGACAGTACTGGAAATTCTCGTAGTAACAACAGCACTGGTAGTGATGCTCGTGAGGGAGCATTTAGGATTGGTGTAGGCAGCGCCGGGCACTATAGCAATTTGGAAGCTTGTTAGGGTAGCCAATCGCTACATCTCTATTCTGTTTAACCTTGATACCTCTTGAAACCGAACTTGTTGCGAAATTGGCTGATGGCAAGTCAATTGAAGCCTAGTATGTTAGATGGGATGCAAGCTCGACCTTGTGAGACAAGTGTTCGACATTGACCTTCCTTCTGTTATCCTTGATAGTTCAATGTGGTAGTTAGTGTTGATTGGTTATCCAGATATTGCGCAAATATACCCTGTGAGAAGAAAACTTTGCGTATCCCTCTCTCGAGTGGCGAATCGCCGTCTGTACTAAAGCATCAGTATGGTGTAAAGGTTTATATCATTTCAGCAATGAAAGCCAGGAGCATTTACGGAGGGACTATCCCGCTAAGTTGGCAACCGTTATTAGTGATGGGCTAAGGAAAGAGGATCGAGGATCCACCTATTGTTCGTGATTCTTCTTAGTGTGCTACTCGAGGAACTTTCAGGTTTACTTCCATGACTGGTTAGGTAGAATCTCAAGTTTGATCTCACGACCAGAGGCAGTCTTGATTACTCGTACCCCTTATCGTCTGGCG
Organism: Helianthus tuberosus; assembly: GCA_030545235.1. Lineage (NCBI taxonomy): Eukaryota > Viridiplantae > Streptophyta > Magnoliopsida > Asterales > Asteraceae > Helianthus > Helianthus tuberosus. The sequence goes on along the minus strand of CM060424.1, from coordinate 103,187,985 downwards.
TCTGGAAAATTGCAAGAACTGTCCAATCAACTACAGGAAACTACAGGAAGGGAGTCTTATAGATTTAGCTCCTCGTTTTGGGGAAACGCGCTCTATTGCGAGAACGAAGGATGAGTCCTTTTGTATGTGTATAGACTACTACAAGGTGACTAGCATAGACCGTCACCCTCTATCCCGTATCGACGACCTGCTTGATCCGTTGCAATGATCAAGCTTCTATCCGGAAACTGACTTAAGGTCGGACTGTCATCTGATAGAAGACCATGGGGAGGATGATTCCTAGCATGGTGTTGCAGATCCGGTACTGCCACTACGATTCCCTGTTCAAGTTATTTAAGATATCCAGCACACCAGCAGCCTCAGGGATCACATGAGTAGTATGCGTCAACCTCATTTCTCCATATTCGTCGACCGCAATTATCTGCGATGTTTAGAATCACTACCAAGGGAAGGGAACACCATGAACGGCACTTGTATTTCATCGTAGAGCTTCTAGGGGAGGAACACCTACGTGCGAAGTCTACCTAAGTGTGACTTCAGGATTCGGGAAGTATACATTTTTGTCATATAAACAACGAAGTGGGAATACACGTGGATCTCGCTAAGATCCATTTTGATAGAAACTGATCAACGTCAAAGATCCCTTCGAGGATACAGGAATTTCTTGGTCTCACTAGATGCAATCGCAGCTTAACCACAAGATTTTCGAAGGTCGTGCAGCTTAAATCTCTTTAGCACAACAGGGTGCTGTGTTCGTGAAAGACAAAACAGGAGGACATCTTTTCAGCTTTCGAATTCCAACTCTGCAATGCACAGAGCGTCGACTTACCCGAGGGTGCGAGTGATTTAATGGTGTACCATAATGGTCCAAATCAGAGTCCCAGTTACACACCGACGCAACCCGAGAGAGTGATGACTTATGTAATGGAGTTACGAGGAGGTACTACACGACACACAACCTGCAGTAGCAGCAGTGATCCTTGGATTTAAGCTGGAGGCATTACTTGGACGGTACCAAATGCACCACTTAGACCGATCACAAGGGCCTCCCGTGCACCCTGGTTTCGAAGGAGCTAGAACAATTGGCGGCATTGATGGATGAAGCTTACAAATGATTACGACTGTGAAACATGGACGTGCATGAGCTTGGCAGCACACTATCGACTCTAGCCTACCTGATCAGATTCGTCTAGTTTCAACCAAAGCATTAGAGGAGGAGGAAACTCAAGTTGGGCTCATGCGGAACATAGAAGAACAACTTTGGGCAAGTTGGGCAATTTTGGCTATTTTATGGAGCGCATATGTTTTCCCCATTGTGAAGCAACCGTAGAGAACTTGAGTGAAGCAAAGCACACTGCCTTGATATTATTGGTCATCTGGGTTTGATGAAATACATTAGGATCGAGGGATCTTGTACCAACAACTAGGATTGAAGGCCTACATAGCAAAGCATGTGAACGACGTGTGACTTGTGTGAAAGTCAAGGTGGAACACCAGAAACCCTCTGGTTCATGTCAGTAATCAGAAACACCTATTCGGAAGTTTGAAATAGACAACCATGGATTTTGTCACTGGCTTACCCAAAACTCAGAACGGAAACATCATCACCTGGGTGATAGTTGATGGACTCAAGTTACCAACACCTTTCCTTGCGATCAAGAAAACTGACGACTCTTAACAGTTGTGAGTATTCCTCTGAGAGAGGCGGTTTTTAGGCACGAGGTACCAACTCCTGTTACCTCAAATTTTGATCTATGTTTGATTTATGACAGACAACACACAACATCCTTGGCTCACGTCTAGAGCACTGCTTATCACTATAGGACAATCAGATAGAGTAACGAACCATCCTGACACACGAAGACATGCCGCGAGCATGTGCGTGATTGACTTTAGTAAACATATGGGAAGGACACTTATCTTTGGGTGAGCTCTACTGCAGCCGTTACTGTATCGGTATGCATACAGCCTTGTTTAAGGCGTTGCATGGATCATAATGCCAATCTCCTTGTGGACTGAGGGGGATGACAACCTAATCGCGGGTCCAGGATTTGTACTCGAACCTTTTGGGAAGATTGTTTAGATCGGAAATTGTTTGGCGGCAACACGTAACCGTCAGAAAAGTTGATAAGCTTAAAAAACACTGGGAGTTCGCTGTAGGCGATCGTAGCATGTTGAAAGTCTCACCCTAGGAAGGTGTGGAACGCTTGGGAAGCGTGGCAAGCTTAATTTACATTTCATTGAGTCATTAAAAATTCTGGAAAGAATCAGTCACGTGGCCTACAAACTCGAGTTACCCGACGAGCTGGGTAACGTGCACAACATCACTTATGTCTCAAATCTAAGGCAGTGTTTGCCCGATGAAACGCTTGTGATACCCTTGTTAGAGCCTGAGGTTAGTGACAAGTTGCAATGGTTGAAGAATCTACTAAAATCTTGGACCAGGACGTCAAGATTCGTTAGCATAGTACAATTCCAATTATGATAGCTTGTAGGAACTCAAGACGTGGACAGGAGTTCACGTAGAAAAGCAATGATCGGAGTAAGCTCTAGTATCCTCAGTTGCTTAAACGGTTATACCAACTTTGGATATCATTGGTGAATTTCGGGACGAAATTCTCTTTCAAGTCGGGGATGATGTGGTACCCGCGGAAAATCCACGGTCATCCTGAGTTAACATCTTGTTCTTTTGAATTGCTCGTCAAATTTCGGGACGAAATTTCTTTCAAGTTGGGGATGATGTGACAACCCGAATATTTAAGGTTGCACTACTTCTATTCCACAACCGTTGGCGTGTACCTTTACGTTTAATTGCCTTTTATTGCGATCATGTAAGATTTATTTGATTATCATTCGTGCACCAATAAATGGTTAAGTGGGTATATTGATAGTTTATACATGAAATCGTTAAGTGTTATATGCACTGTTTGGTTAATTTAGGAATCTGTTACCAACTAAACTTAGTCGCGAATTTACTTGGTGCACACATCTCCTGGCCAGCGGGCCCCTTTCATCTCGGCCTCTCGGCCCACACATTAGATCAGGCCCCAAGCCCAGCAGATGTGTTATACGTACGTGAGGAACGGGTATAGGGTTATGTGATCCTTGCAAAAGTAGCAAACCCTAACACTCCTTTCCTCTTCCTCCTTGGATCGACAACAGCCCCCTCTTCTTTCTCGATCTCGTTGCAGCGATTCAGTCGTCAGCCTATATCTTGGTCAGTTCCCTAATGTGCGTTTATGTTGTGTGAACTCAATTATGATTGAAGTATGTTTTGTAATCTTGTGATAATTTGATTGATACTTGTTAGCGTAGAACTAATGATTTCGTATGTTTGATAGTATGATGATATTAATGAACGATCGGGGGACATGTTAAATAAATGATGGTAAACAAGAACCCTAAAAACTGTTATGCTTGTGATGACAAACTATGTTGGCGATTTAGAAAATTGATAAGGGTATTCATTTATGATCTTGATGATTCATATTATTCGAAAGGTGCCATATAATGTCTGAACCAACTCGGATGTTGGTGATGATCATGAAGAATTAAATGTTAGCAGTTGGGTGTTTACTAGGGTTGCAGGTCACCATCACTACCATGTGATAAGGATGATAGATACCTGTATAATACTTGTGTGCATGTGATAATTGAAATGTGTGTCATGCATGTGCAATATGTGAGTGGGAATGTGTGCATAGGTTGAAGAAATAATAGTGTGCATGTGATTGAATATCCAATGATGATGATGAACGATCAGTGAGACTATTATGATAATCGATGATCTTGTCCTACATATCTAACTTTTGCATGATAAAAAGGTGTTTAATGAATATGTGGTGCATGTAGGTGTTAGCCGATTGGTTAGAGAAATTGGGGTTTCAGTAGTGAATCATCATGGTATCTTTGAGTGCATCAATGAAAGTGGATCCATGTGAAACGTGTAATAAGGTTAGGCTTTGCATGTTAGGATATGAAGGTCTATATATGATGATTTCATGGCTAGTATGAATCAGATTTAAGATACCATGTGCTTCATGATGATTAATTAAATATTTATACAACAGTAGGTTGCACATTCATGTAAAGAGTCTTTGAAGTGATTATATGAGCAATTGCAATGGGTGATTTAATTATTTGTAGGGTTCACATGTATTAAATAAATGGAATGCTTGATATATATTTGGTTTCGAAATTATTTGCAGATATAGGTGTCACTAGAATAACAATTCATTATGGTCATGAAGGTGTGAATGTCAGTTACCAGCTTTACTAGAATAATAGTGATTTGATCGTTATGATGAATGTATTGTAATGGTTCAATGAGTATCGTGTAGTAAAGTTTATCAATGAATTAAGGGATGGGCCGCACGCTAGGTGTGGGCCGCCCTCTAATGGACCACACACTTGAATCTTGATGTGCTAGATTATTAAACCGCTTCATATTTGTGAACTTGCATGTTTACTTGTATGAGAACCGAACTGTTAGTATATGCGATTGCGAGATATGAACTTGTAATGTGAATAAACATATGGCCCGGATACTTATTATAACGTGCGTGATAGTATGTGCTATACTTGTTCACTACTTGGATAATGTGTGAAGAGAATACAAGATTTACGTGTATACGAAACTGACTGTCTTTGATAAACACGGTAGGGTATGGTTGACTAACTTGGAATGGGTAACATAATCTTACCGAGCAAAACTAAGGTGAGTTCACTACATTCGAGCATGCATCCCAGTGGTTGGGGACAGTCAGTGGTTTGGGTAAAAACGGGTATATTGGTTAATATTCTCACCTATCATTTTTGTAAGTCCCTTATTATGTTACCTGGAGGGTAACGGGTATTAGTTGGTAGCGCTACTTAGGTTTGGCACCCTCACACCGCTCCTAGATAGGACGGATGTGAACTAATGACCCAGTCGGGGCCCAGTACTAGATAGGAGTACGTGGGAAGGGCAGTCATGTATTTCAGGAGCCGTCTTGTTCGGAATTGAGATATTAACAATATTACTTGCATTGGTTATTGAACTGTTTTACATACAACTGGTAACAAACGTTTTCTAAAATTGTGAACTCGCCAGCTTTGTCTGATACACTTGTTACATGCTCGCAGGTCGTTAGGTGATTGAGACAGGAGCTTGTTGGCTGGAGAGCAAGAGTGGTCATGGTCACGCTGATGAACTTATTTATCAAACACTTATTTTTTTTTTATGATCGTTTAGTATTTACTTTATGGTATCTTTACGCTTCCGCTGAACTTATGGTTTTGAATGACTTACGTTTGGGATTTCATTATTATTAAACGATGGAACTTTATTTTAAACTTGTGATTCAACGTAATTGGTGGCTCATTGCTAGTAGTCACACGCCTAACAGGGACACTCCCTAGGTGGTAATTTGAGGGTGTGACAGTTTGGTATCAGAGCCACTGGTTATAGTGAACTTGGTTTAAAAAAATGTTTTTATAAAACCAGACTATAACCGAACAAGTTCTGAATACGACCATGACACTCAGCTCCAGACTGCAAGGTTCGTCTCTCGTATACGCATTGTACTGCATAACTAGTGAACACTTACATATGATATTGCATGAGATTGCACGTCTAGCACAATAGTATGAATTCATGTATCACCTGCCTCTGTTATGTGTCTGATAGGGTGGTATTTCCCTAAACATTCATGACCCACGTTACGTGATGCTCTTTGATTGCCACTCGAGTTGGAGGAACCATTTGACATGAGTTAAGAGGAACTGAGATGAGCATGCAAATCACAGTGTTATTGTGGGTGCACACATAATAACAATGTGGGGTGCATGCGAGTCCCAGTGAGACTTAACAAGTGAAAAAGGGGTTTCGTTCCGTTATTTGATCGATGTGAAGCACAACAGTCTATAGGAGTCACAGTAGTGATTGTCTCCTACCCGAATGTGATCTTTTCATTCCCCTTTTAAAACCTTTCGAATCTCGATGTTATCGAGTATTATCTGAGCACCCGTCTGAACGCCTAGCGAACTGTGTAGAATGTTAGGTGCTTGTATGAACATCCCTGAGTTGGATGTTGCAACGACAATGATTGGTCTATACCTTTCTCACCTTTCCTCGTTTCCTGGAACTTCATGTATTGACGTCTTAGACTCTGAAGTGTGATCACTTCTGCAGCGCTCTGGAAACATACCGTGTGTAACTCAGTCAACTTGTAAGAACGATGGACAAAAGGGTAAATGTAGTACTTTACCGACTTTGGCAATTGAACGACCCTAATTACTGGCAGCGAACATCAGTGATTTGGCTCCAAACGAATCCTTAACCCTAGTAACGACTTATGGGAGCCGATTTTCATGAATCAATCGGGACATTAGTAATAACAACATATTATAGTGTGGAATGTATGACAACCGGCACCGTGAGCAGCGTGATAGGATGTCACGCAGAATGTGAAAAGATGGACTTGCTTGGTGAAAGATCGTAGGGTTCCGTTTCAAGCAACGACACTAGAAGCAACAGTCATGGCAACAGCAAGGTATTCGTACTTGTAACCAACAGTACGGAAATGGAGATGCCAACAACATGGATTGGCCGTTGTTAAATCAAGACGACAACAACCAAGGAAACGACGACAGTACTGGAAATTCTCGTAGTAACAACAGCACTGGTAGTGATGCTCGTGAGGGAGCATTTAGGATTGGTGTAGGCAGCGCCGGGCACTATAGCAATTTGGAAGCTTGTTAGGGTAGCCAATCGCTACATCTCTATTCTGTTTAACCTTGATACCTCTTGAAACCGAACTTGTTGCGAAATTGGCTGATGGCAAGTCAATTGAAGCCTAGTATGTTAGATGGGATGCAAGCTCGACCTTGTGAGACAAGTGTTCGACATTGACCTTCCTTCTGTTATCCTTGATAGTTCAATGTGGTAGTTAGTGTTGATTGGTTATCCAGATATTGCGCAAATATACCCTGTGAGAAGAAAACTTTGCGTATCCCTCTCTCGAGTGGCGAATCGCCGTCTGTACTAAAGCATCAGTATGGTGTAAAGGTTTATATCATTTCAGCAATGAAAGCCAGGAGCATTTACGGAGGGACTATCCCGCTAAGTTGGCAACCGTTATTAGTGATGGGCTAAGGAAAGAGGATCGAGGATCCACCTATTGTTCGTGATTCTTCTTAGTGTGCTACTCGAGGAACTTTCAGGTTTACTTCCATGACTGGTTAGGTAGAATCTCAAGTTTGATCTCACGACCAGAGGCAGTCTTGATTACTCGTACCCCTTATCGTCTGGCGTCTGGAAAATTGCAAGAACTGTCCAATCAACTACAGGAAACTACAGGAAGGGAGTCTTATAGATTTAGCTCCTCGTTTTGGGGAAACGCGCTCTATTGCGAGAACGAAGGATGAGTCCTTTTGTATGTGTATAGACTACTACAAGGTGACTAGCATAGACCGTCACCCTCTATCCCGTATCGACGACCTGCTTGATCCGTTGCAATGATCAAGCTTCTATCCGGAAACTGACTTAAGGTCGGACTGTCATCTGATAGAAGACCATGGGGAGGATGATTCCTAGCATGGTGTTGCAGATCCGGTACTGCCACTACGATTCCCTGTTCAAGTTATTTAAGATATCCAGCACACCAGCAGCCTCAGGGATCACATGAGTAGTATGCGTCAACCTCATTTCTCCATATTCGTCGACCGCAATTATCTGCGATGTTTAGAATCACTACCAAGGGAAGGGAACACCATGAACGGCACTTGTATTTCATCGTAGAGCTTCTAGGGGAGGAACACCTACGTGCGAAGTCTACCTAAGTGTGACTTCAGGATTCGGGAAGTATACATTTTTGTCATATAAACAACGAAGTGGGAATACACGTGGATCTCGCTAAGATCCATTTTGATAGAAACTGATCAACGTCAAAGATCCCTTCGAGGATACAGGAATTTCTTGGTCTCACTAGATGCAATCGCAGCTTAACCACAAGATTTTCGAAGGTCGTGCAGCTTAAATCTCTTTAGCACAACAGGGTGCTGTGTTCGTGAAAGACAAAACAGGAGGACATCTTTTCAGCTTTCGAATTCCAACTCTGCAATGCACAGAGCGTCGACTTACCCGAGGGTGCGAGTGATTTAATGGTGTACCATAATGGTCCAAATCAGAGTCCCAGTTACACACCGACGCAACCCGAGAGAGTGATGACTTATGTAATGGAGTTACGAGGAGGTACTACACGACACACAACCTGCAGTAGCAGCAGTGATCCTTGGATTTAAGCTGGAGGCATTACTTGGACGGTACCAAATGCACCACTTAGACCGATCACAAGGGCCTCCCGTGCACCCTGGTTTCGAAGGAGCTAGAACAATTGGCGGCATTGATGGATGAAGCTTACAAATGATTACGACTGTGAAACATGGACGTGCATGAGCTTGGCAGCACACTATCGACTCTAGCCTACCTGATCAGATTCGTCTAGTTTCAACCAAAGCATTAGAGGAGGAGGAAACTCAAGTTGGGCTCATGCGGAACATAGAAGAACAACTTTGGGCAAGTTGGGCAATTTTGGCTATTTTATGGAGCGCATATGTTTTCCCCATTGTGAAGCAACCGTAGAGAACTTGAGTGAAGCAAAGCACACTGCCTTGATATTATTGGTCATCTGGGTTTGATGAAATACATTAGGATCGAGGGATCTTGTACCAACAACTAGGATTGAAGGCCTACATAGCAAAGCATGTGAACGACGTGTGACTTGTGTGAAAGTCAAGGTGGAACACCAGAAACCCTCTGGTTCATGTCAGTAATCAGAAACACCTATTCGGAAGTTTGAAATAGACAACCATGGATTTTGTCACTGGCTTACCCAAAACTCAGAACGGAAACATCATCACCTGGGTGATAGTTGATGGACTCAAGTTACCAACACCTTTCCTTGCGATCAAGAAAACTGACGACTCTTAACAGTTGTGAGTATTCCTCTGAGAGAGGCGGTTTTTAGGCACGAGGTACCAACTCCTGTTACCTCAAATTTTGATCTATGTTTGATTTATGACAGACAACACACAACATCCTTGGCTCACGTCTAGAGCACTGCTTATCACTATAGGATAATCAGATAGAGTAACGAACCATCCTGACACACGAAGACATGCCGCGAGCATGTGCGTGATTGACTTTAGTAAACATATGGGAAGGACACTTATCTTTGGGTGAGCTCTACTGCAGCCGTTACTGTATCGGTATGCATACAGCCTTGTTTAAGGCGTTGCATGGATCATAATGCCAATCTCCTTGTGGACTGAGGGGGATGACAACCTAATCGCGGGTCCAGGATTTGTACTCGAACCTTTTGGGAAGATTGTTTAGATCGGAAATTGTTTGGCGGCAACACGTAACCGTCAGAAAAGTTGATAAGCTTAAAAAACACTGGGAGTTCGCTGTAGGCGATCGTAGCATGTTGAAAGTCTCACCCTAGGAAGGTGTGGAACGCTTGGGAAGCGTGGCAAGCTTAATTTACATTTCATTGAGTCATTAAAAATTCTGGAAAGAATCAGTCACGTGGCCTACAAACTCGAGTTACCCGACGAGCTGGGTAACGTGCACAACATCACTTATGTCTCAAATCTAAGGCAGTGTTTGCCCGATGAAACGCTTGTGATACCCTTGTTAGAGCCTGAGGTTAGTGACAAGTTGCAATGGTTGAAGAATCTACTAAAATCTTGGACCAGGACGTCAAGATTCGTTAGCATAGTACAATTCCAATTATGATAGCTTGTAGGAACTCAAGACGTGGACAGGAGTTCACGTAGAAAAGCAATGATCGGAGTAAGCTCTAGTATCCTCAGTTGCTTAAACGGTTATACCAACTTTGGATATCATTGGTGAATTTCGGGACGAAATTCTCTTTCAAGTCGGGGATGATGTGGTACCCGCGGAAAATCCACGGTCATCCTGAGTTAACATCTTGTTCTTTTGAATTGCTCGTCAAATTTCGGGACGAAATTTCTTTCAAGTTGGGGATGATGTGACAACCCGAATATTTAAGGTTGCACTACTTCTATTCCACAACCGTTGGCGTGTACCTTTACGTTTAATTGCCTTTTATTGCGATCATGTAAGATTTATTTGATTATCATTCGTGCACCAATAAATGGTTAAGTGGGTATATTGATAGTTTATACATGAAATCGTTAAGTGTTATATGCACTGTTTGGTTAATTTAGGAATCTGTTACCAACTAAACTTAGTCGCGAATTTACTTGGTGCACACATCTCCTGGCCAGCGGGCCCCTTTCATCTCGGCCTCTCGGCCCACACATTAGATCAGGCCCCAAGCCCAGCAGATGTGTTATACGTACGTGAGGAACGGGTATAGGGTTATGTGATCCTTGCAAAAGTAGCAAATCCTAACACTCCTTTCCTCTTCCTCCTTGGATCGACAACAGCCCCCTCTTCTTTCTCGATCTCGTTGCAGCGATTCAGTCGTCAGCCTATATCTTGGTTAGTTCCCTAATGTGCGTTTATGTTGTGTAAACTCAATTATGATTGAAGTATGTTTTGTAATCTTGTGATAATTTGATTGATACTTGTTAGCGTAGAACTAATGATTTCGTATGTTTGATAGTATGATGATATTAATGAACGATCGGGGGACATGTTAAATAAATGATGGTAAACAAGAACCCTAAAAACTGTTATGCTTGTGATGACAAACTATGTTGGCGATTTAGAAAATTGATAAGGGTATTCATTTATGATCTTGATGATTCATATTATTCGAAAGGTGCCATATAATGTCTGAACCAACTCGGATGTTGGTGATGATAATGAAGAATTAAATGTTAGCAGTTGGGTGTTTACTAGGGTTGCAGGTCACCATCACTACCATGTGATAAGGATGATAGATACCTGTATAATACTTGTGTGCATGTGATAATTGAAATGTGTGTCATGCATGTGCAATATGTGAGTGGGAATGTGTGCATAGGTTGAAGAAATAATAGTGTGCATGTGATTGAATATCCAATGATGATGATGAACGATCAGTGAGACTATTATGATAATCGATGATCTTGTCCTACATATCTAACTATTGCATGATAAAAAGGTGTTTAATGAATATGTGGTGCATGTAGGTGTTAGCCGATTGGTTAGAGAAATTGGGGTTTCAGTAGTGAATCATCATGGTATCTTTGAGTGCATCAATGAAAGTGGATCCATGTGAAACGTGTAATAAGGTTAGGCTTTGCATGTTAGGATATGAAGGTCTATATATGATGATTTCATGGCTAGTATGAATCAGATTTAAGATACCATGTGCTTCATGATGATTAATTAAATATTTATACAACAGTAGGTTGCACATTCATGTAAAGAGTCTTTGAAGTGATTATATGAGCAATTGCAATGGGTGATTTAATTATTTGTAGGGTTCACATGTATTAAATAAATGGAATGCTTGATATATATTTGGTTTCGAAATTATTTGCAGATATAGGTGTCACTAGAATAACAATTCATTATGGTCATGAAGGTGTGAATGTCAGTTACCAGCTTTACTAGAATAATAGTGATTTGATCGTTATGATGAATGTATTGTAATGGTTCAATGAGTATCGTGTAGTAAAGTTTATCAATGAATTAAGGGATGGGCCGCACGCTAGGTGTGGGCCGCCCTCTAATGGACCACACACTTGAATCTTGATGTGCTAGATTATTAAACCGCTTCATATTTGTGAACTTGCATGTTTACTTGTATGAGAACCGAACTGTTAGTATATGCGATTGCGAGATATGAACTTGTAATGTGAATAAACATATGGCCCGGATACTTATTATAACGTGCGTGATAGTATGTGCTATACTTGTTCACTACTTGGATAATGTGTGAAGAGAATACAAGATTTACGTGTATACGAAACTGACTGTCTTTGATAAACACGGTAGGGTATGGTTGACTAACTTGGAATGGGTAACATAATCTTACCGAGCAAAACTAAGGTGAGTTCACTACATTCGAGCATGCGTCCCAGTGATTGGGGACAGTCAGTGGTTTGGGTAAAAACGGGTATATTGGTTAATATTCTCACCTATCATTTTTGTAAGTCCCTTATTATGTTACCTGGAGGGTAACGGGTATTAGTGGGTAGCGCTACTTAGGTTTGGCACCCTCACACCGCTCCTAGATAGGACGGATGTGAACTAATGACCCAGTCGGGGCCCAGTACTAGATAGGAGTACGTGGGAAGGGCAGTCATGTATTTCAGGAGCCGTCTTGTTCGGAATTGAGATATTAACAATATTACTTGCATTGGTTATTGAACTGTTTTACATACAACTGGTAACAAACGTTTTCTAAAACTGTGAACTCGCCAGCTTTGTCTGATACACTTGTTACATGCTCGCAGGTCGTTAGGTGATTGAGACAGGAGCTTGTTGGCTGGAGAGCAAGAGTGGTCATGGTCACGCTGATGAACTTATTTATCAAACACTTATTTTTTTTTTATGATCGTTTAGTATTTACTTTATGGTATCTTTACGCTTCCGCTGAACTTATGGTTTTGAATGACTTACGTTTAGGATTTCATTATTATTAAACGATGGAACTTTATTTTAAACTTGTGATTCAACGTAATTGGTGGCTCATTGCTAGTAGTCACACGCCTAACAGGGACACTCCCTAGGTGGTAATTTGAGGGTGTGACATTCTGGGCAGAGGCAGTAAACACTACTTGTTATGTCCAGAATAGAGTTTTAATCAACCCCAGGCATCAAAATACTGCCTATGAACTGTTGCATAAAATCAAACCACTGATCTCATACTTTAAAGTATTTGGCTGCCCATGCTTTATTTTGAATTTAAAAGACTCAATTTCAAAATTTGCAGCCAAAGTAGACAGTGGATATCATTTGGGATATTCAACCACTACTAAGGCCTACAAAGTGTTTAACACAAGGACCAAAACAGTGGAAGAGACTTTGAATGTAAAGTTCAATGAAAATCCCTACAAACCCTGCAGATTTGTTTAATCTTGATAAATATACTTTTGAAAATGTTTCTGTCAAGACTAACAGTACAGGTCCATCTCAAAATCCTCCATCAGACAATGGGTATGAAGTGATTCTTCCGCAACAAACCTTCAAATCCATTGCCAGAGCAGCAGATGTTCAAAACAGTTGTCAAAGCTCAACTACTGCTACCTCAACAGTAGTTGACAAAGTAGCCCTTTAACCTCTGCTTCCACACCCTCAAACACTGTTGATAAAAGTCCTCAAACAGTGGATAAAATTCAACATGTTTCCACACCAATTCCACCTATTCCTCCACCTCCTTTTAAAGACATTGTTGGATCATCAAAGTCACCAACAGTTGTTAGCTCAAATGATTCACATCTGCAGCCTTCACCATTAAATGCCATTGTTCCATACAAAGGAGATTTAATCTTCTTGAAGTCTCATCCACCAGACCAAATCATTGGCAACATCAGTGAAGGGGTGCTCACAAGAAGTCAATCCCAAAACATCTGCCTTTTTGCTGGTTTTCTATCTCTCCATCAGCCAGTCAAGTACCTAGAGGCACTGAAAGACAACAGCTGGGTAGAGGCCATGCAAGAGGAGCTCCAACAGTTTAGAAGACAACAAGTATGGGAGCTTGTACCACTGCCAGAGGGTGTAAGTCCTATTGGCACAAAGTGGGTCTTCAAAAATAAATCTGATAAAAGGGGTATTGTTGTCAAGAATAAAGCAAGGCTAGTGGTTCAAGGTTTCAGACAGGAAGAGGGCATTGATTATGATGAAACTTTTGCCCCTGTAGCAAGATTAGAAGCTATCAGACTGTTCCTGGCCTTTGTTGTCAACCACAACATAAAGGTGTTTTAAATGGATATTAAATGTGCATTCCTCTATGGTAAGATTCAAGAAGAGGTATATGTTTGTCAACCTCCTGGTTTTGAGGATCCATTTAATCCAAATCATGTCTACAAGCTAAACAAAGCTTTGTATGGCTTGAAACAAGCACCTAGAGCCTGGTATGAAACTCTTTCCACCTTTCTTCTCTCCATTGGTTTCACAAGAGGTAAAATAGACAAAACACGGTTTTTAAAATGGAGAGGGACAGACTTGATGATTGTCCAGATTTATATGGTTGACATCATTTTTGGAAGCACATGTTCTAAAATGTGTGAAGAGTTTAGAAAACTCATGACAGCTGAGTTTGAGATGAGTGCAATGGGTGAACTACAGTGTTTCCTTGGTCTCCAAGTGCAACAACTGCAAAATGGAACATTCATTCATCAAAGCAAATATGCTAAAGAACTTTTAAACAAATTTGAGATAAATGATTGTAAACCATGTAGTACACCCATGGCAACCACCAAGCTAGTCATGACTGATGAAAAGGATGATTTGGTGGATCAAACACTATATAGAAGTATGATTGGGTCTTTACTGTACCTAACTACATCTAGGCCAGACATCATGTTTGCAACATCTGTTTGTGCAAGATCTCAATCAGCCCCTAGAAAGTCTAACCTAATAGTTGTGAAAAGGATACTCAGATACATAAAAAGTGCTCCCACACTTAGTATCTGGTACCTTGCTAATGGGAATATTAAGCTTTCAAGTTTCACAGATAGTGACTTTGCTGGGTGCAATGCAACAAGGAAGTCCACATTAGGAGGATGCTAATTTCTAGGTGATTGCTTAGTATCTTGGCAAAGCAAAAAGCAAGCAGCTGTTTCAACATCCACTGCTGAAGCAGAGTATATAGCTGCTGCAAGCTATACAACCCAACTATTATGGCTTCAAAATCAATTGCTGGATTTTGGAATCACTGCCTTAAAGACACGTCTCATGTTGGACAGTCAGGCAGCAGAAAATTTCATCAAAAATCCAGTTTCACATTCAACCACCAAGCACATTAACATCAGACATCACTTTGTGAGGGATTGCCATGAAAAAGGTTTGATTTCTCTGCATCATGTTCATACCAAGGATCAGCTGGCAGATGTACTAACAAAAGCATTAGACACATCTACCTTTGAAAGCTTGATCTCTAGGATTGGCATGCTTAACATGGAATAACAGGCAAAACCCTGTTGTTTTATGATTAAAAAGCATTAAAATGTTTTTAGAAAATCAAAATCTCATCCTTAAAATAGCTAAAAATGAAAATTTTATTAATCCTTAAAAGTCTGCCATAACCACTGTTTTGGTTCAAACATCTGTTTTGTTACTACTATCCACTGCTGAAAGTCAACCTCTGTTTTCTCATCTCTTTGTTAATCAATGTTGCTAAACCTCAGTGTTTTAATCCACTGATAGCTTAAAGTCAGCCACTGTTTTCATTTTTACTCTTGCAAACCACTGATATTGCTCCATCAGTGGTTTTCTAAACAACTGTCATCCATTATTCATTAGAGGTTGGCACGTGGACAGTACTTAGCGGTCAGATCTTTTGTAACCGCTGCCATGTCAGCATTCACTTTTTCCACCTATAAAACCCTGATCAAAACCCCAAACAGGGTTTTCACTGTCGAATCGAATCCAAAATTTCTTTCTCAAAGCAGTTACCATCAATTTCTCTCAAACACTCATCTTCTTCATCTGTTCTTCTTCACCTTCAACTCGCAATGGCTCTCCCATTCAAAACCCCACATAACTAATTGTGTACCCTCGCTAAAACGAGTCAAAGCATAGACTTTCATTCAGTCATTGATGCACTCTCGTCTTCAAAGTACAAAACTTTGTTGACTTGCAATGAAGCTATCTTCTTGGACACCCACCAGGAATTCTGGGAAAATGCGAAATTAGAAACTAAGGACAAAAAGGCCTTAGCAATAAATTCTTCAATAAAGGGTGTTCCAGTTACAATCACACCTCAAACAATTTCAGAGGTATTTGAACTCGACGATCTGCAAGGTAAAAACTCATTCCCAAAGTCTGAATATCAAACTGATTTTCTTGAAAGAGGGTATGAAGAGGAAATGAAAAAAGATACTTTACAAAAAGACAGTTTTCCTCCTGCCATGAGGTTTTTGTTTCATACTCTCCTCATGTGTGTGTCTAACAAAACAACCGCTTTCAATGAAATACCATTGAAAATTCAATATATGTGTTATGCTATCATGTCTGAGGAAAACTTTAACTACTCCCAGATTTCTAAGTTTTTACTTACAAAAGAAATTTTTAAAGGATAATGCACATGTGCTTATCCAGGGAAACCCCATCCAAATAAACAGCCTCTCATCTGAAACATTTACAAGGCTGTCAAAACCTTCTAAAACACAAACAGAGGTTCCTGAGCAGACTTTAGCAGCTACCACTGCTCCTCAGGTATCTACTGTTGAGCCCACTACTCAAGGTGATCACAGCAGCACAACCACTACTGTGAAACCCACACCTAAACCCTCCAAAAGACCTAAAAAGAAAAATATCCAAAAGCCCCCCAAACCCACCAAAAAGGTAACTCTGGAAGATGAGATCCTAGAGGTTATACCTGTGACAACACAAAAGTCACTAATAACCACTGCTGCTACTTCCTCACAGCCATTGGAAGAAAGACCTCAACCTGAGCCTAAAACTCCTCCTTCATCATCTCAAAAAGATCAGGTTGTAACCATAGGGACACCACATTATGATGCTCTGGAATCACTTGATTCCATCATCCACAGCCCACCTCCCGGGGCAAATTCTCTTTCTACCCATATCCTCACTACGCAAATTCCACCAACCATATTACCTCTATTGGATGCAGTTGATTTAGCCCAAACACAAATCAGTTCTTCTCAATCACCTGTTAATGAGAATATGCCACAACAAGTGACTGAGTCTGGTGTTTCAATCTCTGTTAACCCACCAATAGTTGAGGAGGCTACACTGCAGGAATTACAAGTAATTCCTGTCAGTAGTTCAAGTGGAGCAGCTACTATAAGTGTTGAACCCATTGGTTTACACTTGGACAGTAGTTTCATAAGTCAGACTCCCTTGAAGGCAATGTCTTCTTTGGGAACCATCCTAACCACTGGTGTATATCATGTATTCACTGGTGAGCTTAGATTGGTAACCTCTGTAGAAGAAAGAAGTCCCCAGTACCAAGAAAAAGGGGCATCCGTGGATGATTTTTGGGAAACTTTCCCGAAGTCAACCACTGATACAACCACCACTAGTGGTAAATCAGATGATCCCATTAACTTGGGTGATGGTTTAATGTACAGAGAATTGATGGAGAGTGTTGACAAACTTGATTCATCTGTTGCATAAATCAAAGATATGCTGCAACAGTTGTTACAAGCACAAAAGGCACCACCCACTGCTGCAACATATGCAACATTTGCTCCATCCTCTGCTGAGCTCTGGAAGCTATTTCAACCTATGCTTCATCAGCAAAGACAATATGCTGATTAACAACATGAAGTTCAAATTCAGAAGATCAGAAATTTGATGTAAGCTAGGTTCAAGGATACACAGTCAGATATCAAGGCAATTAAGGCCCATTTACTACAAACCACTGGCTCTGCTCCTCCTACAATTATTTTTGTTGATAATCCTCCAAATGATGCCAAAAAGGGGGAGAAAAAGAATAAGGGATATGGAGATGGTCTATACATTGAACCAGATGCAAAATCTAAACTGATTGTGGACATCCCTAAGCCAGATGGTTCTAAAAAGGTTAATGTTTCTCAAAATGCCCTTGATGCAGCAAAAGCAGGCATAAAAGAGACTATGGAGATAAAAGCGGCCAAAAGGTTTGAGCAGGAGAAGAAAGTTTTAATGGAGATGGAAGAACAGGGTACTTCTAAGCCCAAGGATGATCAGGAAAATCCTAAGCCTAAAAGAAGGCCTACTAGAAAAGTAAGGCAACCCAAACCACACCTCCCAAATCCACAAAACAAACTCCACTACCTCCCAAAAGCTCCTCTCATCAATCTCCAAACCAACAGATGTTAAAACACCTGTTGTATCAACAGTTGTTGGTACTTCAGTTGTTTCAACATATCTTAACCCAACAACTGCCACCACTACTACTATCCATACTCAATCCACTGCCCCACCAAAAACATCTTCACCACCATCAACACCACCTGCCAAAAAGCAGAAGACAATGGTTGACACATCAACTGTTGTAATGACACAGTGGTTGAAACACCAGTTGTATCAACAACTGTTAGTCAAACACCAACCACCTCAATCACCACCACTCAATCCACAAATCCACCACCAACCTCTCCTAAACTCAAAAGGAGAAGGGTAACCAATGTTGTGCTGGAAGATGATACTTCCCTAACTTCTACATCAACACAACCACTGTCCCTTGTTACCATTCCAAACTCTGTTCCACTCTCTTCAGTACAAGCTCTTAATCCAAATACTGCCATTGCTCCTGCAGGAGTCCTGTATCCTTTAGATCTTCCAGCAGTAAGGGAGGAAATCAAATCCTTTTACTCTGAAGATGACCCTTCAAAAAGGAATCTCCCATCTCTTCAAGGTTATCCTAGACCTAATAACATAGAAGAATATTTGAAGTTAAAGGCTCAACAAGCAGAGGATATCTCTAAAAGAAATACAGAAGGAAAGTCTGACAAAGAGATTCAAAGAAACTACCAATATCTGCTAACTCAAGTCAGAACTTTGGAGCAGTTTTCAAAAGATCTTTGTCAGAAACTATCAGAGAGAGATGATGAAAGCCTGAGAAAAGATTACATTGACCACATTATGGCATTCAAGAAATACAAGGCAGAAAAGGCTCAATATAAAGAATGGACCATTAGTGAGGTTAAAGAGGAGTTAGAAATAGTGCAAAAGATGAACAAAGACAAAGTAAAACACACTCCTCCTGTTTGCTCAAAGTGCAAGAAAAATGTACCAGAAAGGGTTTTAAAGCTGAAGAGAATGAAAGAAGAGCTTATTGCTGTTGATTATGGGTCAAGGAATCAGGTTAGCAGGAGGATAGAAAATAAAGTGTTGGCCACTTACAAAAAGTTGGAAGAGTTGAGAAAAAGGGATCCCACTGCTCCTCAAAATCCTGATTATCCTGAAGTAGTGGTTCCAGTTAGACAACAAAAACTGCCTATCAAAAGATCCACTGCTCCACCTGCTGCCATCCTTTATCAAAGAAGGAAACAAAAGTAGATGGATGCAGAAACAGAAGCAGATAAAGCACAAGGGGATTACATTATAAAAATGGTCCTTCAGCAAATGATAGCGGAAAATCCTGAATTGGCAAAAGCTACAAACACTACCCAAGCAGTCATTACCAGGCCTCAATCTCCAAACTCATCAACAGTAAAGACTCTCCCAAGAAACCCATTGGATTCAAAAATACTAAAGTGGAAATCTGATAAACAGACCCACGTATTGACTCTGCTCAAATCCAATGGTGAGGTGAAGCATATATCAAGGGAACAAGCACTTGGCCTGGGTGTTGAAGATCTACAGGATCTACTTGAGCTTCCATTGTGCAGGGATGAGGATTGCACAAGTTCCATGGACTTTGAATTACAATTCAAAGGACAAGTTAGGGAATATTTGATGAGACAAAAAAATCCAAAATAATGAAGGGTTTTGGCATCATCTGTTCCAGGGGGAGATTGTTGGGATTGAACCCTACAAAGGAACAGTTGATTAAAGCCAATACTGGATCAGATCAGTGAATTCATAATAAGCAGATGTTTGCATCAGTCTTTCCCCTTGGAAGTGGCCCTAACAACTGATGACCTTCATCCACTGTTCGTCTACAACAACTGCTGATCTTCAACAACTGTTAAAGACTATCAAAGACTGTTGAAGGCTAAGCACTGATGCTCAATCTACTGTCATGGCTCAAGTACTGCTGAAGACACAAGCACTGCTGGGAGTATAACAGTTGAATGAGAAGCAGTAGTTTAGTTTACATCTTTGTATTGTATTGTAATCAGTGGTTAGATAACAGTGCTTGTATAGAACAGTAGTTGTAGGTTGTTAGGAGGTTAGATATCACTTTCATGGTTATGCCAGCAAAGATGCTTTAGTGGTTTGTTCGGTACTATAAATAGAACAGTACCCTGTATTGTTCTATTAGCTCTTTCATCACAAGTCATTATGTACGAACAAACCATCTGTGAGCTCAGGCTGAGCGGGAGATTGTATTGCATGCATACATTGTGATTGAATTATTGTAATAAATATAATCATTCGATTTCATGTCAAACAAGTGTGTTGAAAGCAATTCTTCCATTTGATTAGGTATTGAAATTTTGTTTCCATTTTAATTCCGCTGCACTTATACTCATTCATATTCATAATTATCAGACAAAAACACAATCATAAGAAACTCAGATCCTAACAATAACTGATAAACCTTTAACTTGTTAAGGGTTTGTCTGACAGTCGCAAGGCTTGAGTGTATGTGATAAACATTACTGCATAGATGTTTGTATCAATAAAGCATTGGATTTGCAAAACATAACTTTTGATTTAAACTTTGGTTTATTCGAAGACATTGTTTTGTACATGACACATACATTTGATTATACATGACATTATACCTATGGTTTGAGTAAATACTTTTTATTCACCATACATGACATTTGGTTATACATTGACATATACATGTGGTTTGAGTAAATACTTTTTATTCACCATACAAGACATTGTTGTTACTTGACATTTGATTAAACAAGACATGGTTTACACATGACATTGAAACATTATACATTGTTTACACATGACATTGACATTGGTTTGAACATGACAATTTTGATGGTTTATTGATAAGTGATTTAAATACAAAACATGTGTAATATGATAAAAGCATGGTGGATACGCCACTGGTACTTAAAATATATAAGTGCTTTTATGATATTACATATCGTAGCATTATCTAAACCACTTCGACAAAGACAAAGACAAAGACATGAAACATTTTATAGAAAGACAAGACAAGATATTGTTTTACAAGTAACATGTTTTATACAAATTCATTTTTACTTGGTTATTTACTTAACCATACAACTCTCTTTTATTATCATCTGATTTTGTTATCGATTTTTGTATGATTTATAAAAGAAAACATCTTATAAGGTTCATGACTACTTTTTGTTAAACACTTCTTTTAACTTACAAGTCATGAATCCTTCATCAACAAAACCTATGTATCTCACAGGCATTTTTATGCTGACGTACCTATTTTCACATGTGTTTCAGGAGCTAATGTTTGAGGATTATCATGACACATTTAGGCGGACTCGGGCCTTAGTGACTTAAAAGATGCAAGAACAGTTTAACTTATGTTATGTTTTCTTTAATTTCAAGACAATGTAAACACTTTAATACTAATAAAACCAAACTTTAAGTACCACGTGTTGTGAAACAATAATTCTGTCACTCCACTCCCCGACGTTTCCGCCGCAGGTTGTTGTTTTACGCGGTCGAGGTGTGACAACCGCGTAATCGAATCAACACTTATTTGGATTACGTGAGTGTAAAGACATTTTGCATTAATAAGAACCCAACAGTTCAGCTGATTTTGTTCCAGGAATCGATGTCAAGTGAACTAAGCGTAGTGATACTATCACTAATGCGACCAAGTTTATGGGGTTCAACAAAAAGGCATTTCGACCAATAGAATTCCAAATGAATGTTCACAATATGCAAATCAATTTTCTTGAAACAACAGAATTCATTACCAACGGAAACTTGCGTTGGTTGTTGTATAAATGAAACTCGAATTCAACAAATTCATTTGACATGGAAACATGAAAATGATTTGTCATCAATCGAACCATTAAATGAATAAAATCAACGTGTTGACATTATTGAATTATAATGATACACCGAAATGAAATACAACCGAACCTTGTGTATCATCGTCTTAATACATAACTGTACTAAGACTATTTAAACGATTCGTCAAACAAAGAGCGTATATAGTTTTACATGATACGATTGATCATGATTTGTACAAGCTACAAGTTTATACCGACGCCACAAGGTGTCGTAGTGAATGAAATAATTCAATAATAGTGGTGATCAAACAAGTTCACCGTGGTTGAAATCAGATGAAAGGTTCAACGAAGTAAATCTGAACATTTGTTCCAAACAAACATCAAAGGATTTTCAACTGAAAATAGAACATCAAGAAAATAATGGTTTTCGATCGAAGATGAAAAAGCAATGAATATCGCAAAATATTCGATTGATAATGAAAGAACCGTTAGTAGGTACACCGGAATATAAAGTGAATTTGTGTACCGTTATCTTAACACGCGATTGTATTAAGACTTGTTTAATATAATAAATCAAAGTGGATTTAAAAAAAAATCAATAAATAACAAGGTGTCGAAATTAACAAACGATTTAATGGAGTCGAAGACCAAACAAGTCTTCTACGATTCAGAACAAATGAAATGCTTGTTATAAATTGATTTGAATATGATGCTCTCAATATATCATAAGGTGCATTGAATTGAATATGTATAGTGAACAAGTTCAAACAATTGTACTTGGTTTAGGCTCAATCCGACAATAAATACATGTATCGACAAGGAAATTTTTGACATGGTTACGATGAAAAACCATGTACGTAACTCGAAAAGAAAAGAAGTTTTCAAGAAATTCGTTGCCTCGATAGCAAAGAGTCAACACTTACAAAGATGTAGATCATCCAGATCACGAAGCAATAATTAGATATAGCGAAATAATAATTGAATTCTTTTTTTTTTTTGATGAAAACGATCATTCGAAGTGAATCACATGCGTAACAAACGATGCATTACACATATGAATTTTTCAGGAATCGAAGCAAGTGAGTGTTCGCTATAATGAAAGAAATTTTCGTGATACAATGACCATTAAGAGGAGTAGAGATGTGAAAATTTACTCACTAGATGTAAAAGTCGGAATTTCAATAAAAGAATTGAAGGACTTTACCTGGGGTTGCATGTGATGACCGGTTGTTAGGTGACATTACCATGGAATGTTGAACATAGCGTATTTGTCGTTAACGAGATAGGGGGAATGCGGAGACATACGTCTTCTCCTTGGCATGATTTGTGTCGTTTGCAGGACCGCGTGACAAATCGTCGCATCCTGATCGGTACTTCCCCTGTTGACGGAATCTAGCGTAGTCGTTGAATTGCGCCATCGTGTCTTTTCAAAGACCTCGCCTCGATAGTCATGTGTGACGTACTTCAACCTCCGTTGATGTATAGATTGAGTTTCATGAAATCTTGCACACCCGTGCTTTGTTTTGCGTAGGTTACTTGCTCAGTTAACTAAAATAGCATAGACGAAATAATTATGGCGTTTTCCCGAGTTAATGGACGTGGTACCTACGTGATGACCTTTAATGAACTTCGACATAAGTTCCCAAAGGTTCTAAATGCATGCTTCCTAAACTCTCGAAGTTTTGTTTACGGTGTGTGATTGTTTTGTGTACTGTGTATAAAACACAATTGTTTTTCGGCAACGGTTGGAGACCATATTCGAGACCTAGGCGTTCTATGTGTATTCATAGTCTTAAAAATATAAGTCCCAATAGGAAAGTGAGGTTAGAGCCTAGGTATCTCTACAGAAACCTAATTCGCTGTAACCTATAGCTCTGATACCAATCTGTCACACCCCGAAATATCAGAGCTTGGCGTGACTGGACTGGTATCTTCATTGCACAGCGGAAGCAAATAAGCTAAGACTTCTAGAAACTGGACGGCCGCTAAGTACTTGACTCCACATGGTTCTCCTATTCTAATTGCGCCATGATTTGAAAAGTAACCTGAGAAAGAAACATGCAAAAAATCAACATAAAGTTGAGCGAGTTCATAGTTTGTTTTGGAAAAGATTTTAACACAAATCTTTTTGTTCACCGGTTTAAAAGTTGTTGAGAAAATATAGTAAAATCATTTTCTCGGCATGTTATATAAAAACTATGAGTCTAGCCCAAAAGAGTCTTTGTAAGTAGGACCATCCCGTCCTCTTACTTATACATGAGTTGAAAAACGTTACCAAAGTTCGTAAATCCATGTATTTGTGAGTTATCATCAGATGAATCTTAAAAACATTTGAAAATTCGAGTATCGAAAACTAGTATGTAGCATCTATGAACAGAGCATTAATGTTTCACGAGGATATTAATATATGCGGCGACAAAGGAAGCACTCAAACCTAGCGGATTTCCTCCGGTCCATCCGGCTGGAACAACAAAAGCACTACATGGGCCACACAAGGACCCAAGAGTGGGGCTCGCTACACCCGATAGATCTACCAACTTTGCCCCTCAGTCTTAAACAAGATTAATGGCACTTAAGAGAGATACTATCCGTCCACATGATCTAACAGTTCATTCCCGAGCTAAACCATACCATCGAGACATTGTATTTCCCCCGAGAGTTATAAATCCGAAAACATTTAAGAGAGAAGGGGGACTTGAAATCACTGGGTGTCCTGTTCTTCAAAAGCAGACCAACCCAGTCCCATTGTTATAACTAGGACGATCATGTCCCTAGTCATGAAAAATCATGCACGTTTCGAGAATACGCATTTGTTTTGTAAAACCAGTATATTTAGTATAAATCGTTCGTAAACCATTTGAGTTCCTTGAAATCCATTCGTAACATGGTTTAGAAATATGAGTTTTCGTTTATCGAAAAATTGTTTACTTTTGCAAAACTTGCTTGTCTTTCCAAAAAGTGGGGGTTATGAACTCACCTTGACATTCCCGTGCAAAGCTAGCTTAGCGTGATTTCGTAGTGTCGTTCAAGGAACGTGTATTTAGCTAGCGTGCAACTACGACATTCCTACGAAGGAATACTTATGAGTTTCCTAAATAAACATAGCTACGAGCTCTACCGAATCGTTAACTCAACGATTCTATGAAGGTGTTAATGTTTTGATTTAGATTAACCAATTTATGGTTATTTGATCCCGTTTATCATCGGGATAACGCTAAGTCTCCGAAACAACTTAATTTCCGAGTGGTTTAGGATGTATATTTATATGTATAAATATAAATATATTTATGTAGTCGTGTTAGTCATCGCGGTTAGAAGGCATAGATGAAATGGTACGCATTCAAAATGTCGTATATGATTCGGTAATATACTGTTGTATCGTTCGTAGGATGGAAATAAATATATATATATATATGTATATATATATATATATATATATATGTTCGAAAACTTGACGAGTGAAATATGTATTTGGATTCACGATATTTGAAATAAATATAAACTATTATACTTATTTTATAAAGACACTCGGACTATCGATGTTCGAAATAAACATAACTCATTATATTCGTTTTAGAAAGGAAATTCCGCGTCTTCGTTATTTGAAAATTATTACGAATGATATTTATTTCGTAAAAGGTTTTCGAGTTTTAAAAGTTTGAAATAAATATATATAATTTTGTTTATTTTATTAAAGTTTTCGATTTTTCGTTAGTCGGTATAAATATAATAACTAGTTAAATTTATTTTATAAAAGTGTTCTAGTTTCAACGTGTTTCGTAAATCGCCGCCAAATTAAATATATCTTTATAATAAACTCGAATTCCCTTAAGTAACAAGTCACCAAATAAATATATTCGTATTTGCATTTTATAATAAAAACTCGGATTTTTAAAAAGTGTCGTTTTTATAACAATATATGTTTCGTAAACCAAGTTTTTAACGAAAATCGGGTAGAGTTCCCTCAGTTTTTGGACGACCCAGATCACTAAGTGTCGATATATTTTTCAAAATTCAATCAATTTTCAACAATATAACACTATATATATAATTTTCGTCAATTGTATCAAAGGTAAACTAATATGTAATCCTTTTGGGTCGAGCTCGGTCGCGTAACTAACTAAAATCTAGAATCTATAACTAGATAACAAAATTCGCGTCGTATAATGGTTACCGGGTCCTGAGTTGACCATGTTTGACCCGAGAGTTAACTGCCTTAACCAGAGTTGACTCGTACCTAGCCGAATCTGACTGGAACCTCCACTGAGCTAACTGAACCCGATCTGAGCCGAGACTGAACCATTGACTGCCTTTGACCCGTTGTGTCGGGACCCGAGTTGGTCATTTGACCAATTTGACCCAGTGTTGACTCGGGTTTGACCTAAGTATCTGACCCATAACCCGTAAGACTAAAGGGTATGGGGGCCGGCTAGGCTCGGCTAGGACCGGCGCCGGTCCCCCACACCGCCCCCCTGAGGCTCGGCTAGGCCCAAACGGCTCCCCACAGCCGGGTGAGACGGACCAACTTTCACCATTTTCAAAAAAGGGTCGTTACTCAACGGCTAAATTTAAAAAAAAATCCATTTTTCTTTAAAAACACACTCATTTTCACCATTTTTCCCCACTTTCAACCCAAAACCCTCTCATTTTTATACCATTTTCTCTCCACTTTTTAAAAAAAAAATACCTTTTCATCCACAATGCCATCTAATTCTTGGTGGTCCTCGTCTTCGGATGAGGAAGAGGTTATGTAATTTTTATTTATGTTATGTAATGGATTTTATTATCTTCCTTTATGTTTTATTTTTATTTAAATGTTGAATAGTTTTTATAAAGTTAAACAAATAAAAAATAAACAATAAAATTTAAACAAATAAAAGTTAAACAATAAAAAATTACGTGGGGTAGGCTCATCCTCCACCCCCCTCAAAAAGCATGGAGGCTCATCCCCCACGAGCCGCCTACATGGCGCCTACGTAGAGGCTCATCCCCGTGGGGATGAGCCTCACCATACCCTTTAGTCTAACAAAACATAGCTTGAACCGAACGTGAACCTGAAACAACCACAGTCATGGCTCCGGTCGCCGCTGGCCACCCTGTCAGCAAATCATCATCATCTTTAATAACAACACATCATCATCATCCTCGTCACTACCTGAAACACCTCGACATCAATACCAGAAAAATAAAAGAAATAGGGGGGGTTACCGGAAACTGGTTGGGCAAACTACCATCTCGCTGCCGCCTGAGACGGCGTGCTGTCGCCGTCGTGCGCCACCCTCCTTCGACCTCCGATTTCTTTCACTCTCTCCTCGAGTCACACCCTAACCGGGTGTGTGGGTGTGTGTTGTGGGTTCGCCGGAACACGAACAGCCACCGGAACCGGCTCTGATCCACCCTAATCTGTCTCTTCCGTCTATCTCTCTCTCCCTCCTCTCTGATTTCGTCTCCTGGTACCACCCACCACAGTGCCGCCGCCTGTGGTGGTGGTGGTGTCGTCTTTCTAGTCCATCGCCACCAAAAGAGCCGGTCGGAGAGACAAGAAGGTGGCCATTTTCAAAAAAAAAAAACCAAACAGAGAGAGAGTGATGGTAAGGGTTGGAGTGGGTGTGGCCTGTTGTCGGTGAACGAGCGGCCGGAGAACACTCCGGTGATCGGAGCTGCGAGAGGGAGAGAAGAAACAGGGTGTCGGCTGTAGTGTTTGAGATTAGGGTTTCTTCAAAAGACTTGCAGAGAAGATGAAAGTCTGGTGTGCGTGAGTTTTAGAGGAATGGGTATTAGGGTTTGATAATGTAATTGAAGAGTATCACTACCCTTTTATACTAGGGTTATATTAGGTGGGTTGGGCATAGGGCCTATTAGCGTGTTTTAAGCGGCCCAAAACCATATCGAAGCCCGTTTTCTCGAACCCGATTGCCATAATATGTCTTAAGATATAACGTTAAGTCGAGAATTCTAAAAAAATACGTCGGAAAGTGAGGTTTGATGCTAAATATGTATTAGGGTTTGATAATGTAATTTTGTCGGTTGCGTTAAAACGTGTGAAATGTTCCGTTTGTCGTTTTTTAATCCATTTTTTGATCAGTTTTCAATTACGAACATTAAAATTTGAAAGCGAAGCTAAATATGTCAAAATATTTTAGTTTTTGAGTTAATACACGTGTATGATGCTTCGTTTCGTTGTCAGTGCTTTCCTGTAGTCGCGTTTTCGTTCACGTTTGGGTGTTGTGACATTCGAAAGCGTGAAAATTTCGTAAAACAAAATCCATAGGTTTAAATTATACTTATAAAATTCGTATTTGTCGGCGTGGCCAGTATTTTGTACGGTTTCAGTCCGTTATCGTTTAAAGCTCTGCAATTTTCCCACAAATCCACATATACGCACTGTAAGGTTAGATAGGCATTCCTAGGCATTCCAAGAGCCTAATTAAGCTAATTTGTGTCTTAAACACTATTTGTTATCACCTAAACATTTGTTAATCGTGTAGTTAGAAGTTGTTAATTACCGGCTGTCACACTAAAAGTGTCAACATGCTAAACTTATGCCTCTGAACGACCTTATACGATGTTCGTATTCTCAAACGAGTAAATTATTGGGCATGAGAAGCCATTTGTGAAAACAATCGAAAGTTTATAAGACAAAGGGGTTAAACGTGTCAACATGTTAATTCTTACCTCTGAGTGACCTTTTAACGAACCCGGGGCTTCGTAATTGTCACACCCCGACCGCGTAAAACAACAAATCGCGGCGGAAACATCGGGGCGTGTTGCAACAGAATTAATGTTTCATAACCATGGATACAAAAAGTGTTTTGTTTTATTAAACATTGAATATTTACATCGTCTGGAAATCTAAATACACAATTTTAAACATAGTCTATCATTGTTATTGAGTCACTAAGGCCTCGTCCAATCCTATGTGAGCATGCATCTTATCAATCGATATCATTCAACAATACCTGAAACATATGTGAAAACGAGGTCAGCAAAGAAATGCTGGCGAGTACATAGGTTTTGTGAAAATAAGATTCATGACTTCTGTTTAAGAAAATGTTTAGTCATGAACCTTGTAATTTGCTTTGTCTTTGTAAATCATTTGAAAAATAATAAGTTCGGATGATATGTATAATAAGAGAATAATGCATGATTAAATGAATAACCATGTAAAATGAGTTTGTATAATATAAGTTGTTTGTAAATAAATGTCTTGTGAAAAGTATGTTACTTGTATAAAATGTTCTATGTCTCGAACTGAAATGATTCAAATAACGCTACAATATGTAATACCATACAAACACTTATATATAGGAAGTACCAGCGGCGTATCCACCATGTTTGTATCATATTACACACGCATCGTTACTTAATCACTTAATCAAACCAAACCACCAAAGTAATGTTCATGCCCAAATGTAAATCATGTAATATGTATAACCAAAATGATATGTATGGCTAGTGAAATGCATCAACTAAACCATAGGTGAAACGCACAAAACAAAGTATTGAAGTAAAAATTGGTTTAAATCAATACTATGTTTCGTGGAAATGCATGATCAAATGTAAATCATGTCCAAATGTTTACCCAATCGTTAACCCATTTTGTAAAATCGTTCTATTCGTTCTTGTTATTGTAATCATTCAAAGCGTTCTTGTTTTAATTGTGAAACTACTTTATGGTCGATTCTCTAATAACATTCAAACCTTCTTGACGCGTTCCTCGCTCCATCTCGCTCTCGCTCTCGTTCTTAACAAACCCTTACCAAAGGATAAGTTAATAATTACAGATTCAGTCGCTACCCACAACCCCCACACATAACAATGGGTGCAGTAAATAACGGGATTTGTCAGATCCTATGGTACCATAACCTAATACTGGTCGGCTTGATCACTGCTAATGAATGTCATCGGTTATGTAACTACAACCTACAAGTTTGTTCACTTTATGAAATTTGTAATTAGTTTTTGAAATCATTGTATTCGTTCTTGAAATCATTGTTAGCGTTCTTGAAATAATTGTTATTGTTCTTGAAACCACATTGTAATTGTTCTTGAAACTATTGATAAAACATTTAGTACATATGAATCACCCCAAAACATTTGGAAAACAGTAAAAGAGGGGAATAATGTACTCGCCTGAGAATGCTTGGAGGTCTTGAACAACAACCAAACAAAGCTAGAGAGAGCACGGAATCAGTCGGCAATCTAAAACTATAAATAAACCGGACTAAAATCGAGAGATCGGATAGAATGAGGCTTGGTAAACCAAATGAGTATTGGAACTCATATGATATGGTTTAACAAGGCCTACATACTACAATGAAACCTAACCTAATTGCTTTCGACCCATCGCGACCCATTAAGGTAACTTATGCTACTTTAACGCGTCGTGCGCGTGAAACGCGTTCGGACCGTCTAACTAGTCCTATGACAAGTGTTATATGCCTAAACATGTTACATAATCAGTTATGTGACAAAAGTTTAGGTTACATATGCTTAATTACCAATTATACATGAAAAGGGTATTCTGGTAATTTACCTAAGGCATATAAACTACCTATCATACAACTACTTAAACGATGTGACCATAGGGTATAACCTCGGAAGGTTATGCCCTATACTAGGGTCACCTAATGTATTTGGTCGGATCCTAATGATCGACCAAACTGGGTCGGGTTCGAAGGTATAGGCGATTTATTAGATCGCCTACCCTACGACCCTAGACAACGTGGTAATCAGTAGGCATAGTCCCAAGGGACTATGACCAACGTGATTACACTCACGTTGCGAAGTTCAAAAGAACTTCGCATTGACCATTACTGGTCAACGCTGAAAGTCAAACAAAGTTTGACTTTCGGACTCGAAAAGCAATAAAATAAGGAAAAGAACGAAAGAATACTTACGAAGGGTCCCCGAATGCTAAACTCGATTCAAAAATCTCAGGTATGAAACAAATGTTTCAACTTAGAGTTTCTCAAATCAAGTTTCTAGTGATTTTAGCAATGGGGGGTATGGGGTATTTATAGGAATACCCGTACCGTTAAGATCGTTTCATGGAAAACGTGCCTTAATCCCATCCGTACATGTGTTGAAAAGTTATGGTGTTTAGGTGTTTAAATTCCATCCATACATGTGTTGCAAAGTTATGGTGTTTAGGTGTTTAAATTCCATCCATACATGTGTTGCAAAGTTATGGTACCAAAATTCCATCCTTATCCGCTGACTAAGCAAGTTTAGAATGTGTGGTTGTGAATTAAACAACGGCTGATACATCGAATCTGGTCCCGAATGCGAAAAACGAACCAAATGACGTGACGAATGGATTTTTCTTATGGCGAACACTAAAATAAAATATTTTAGTGCTTACATAAATTTTTGGATGTCCGGATGTATTCAGAACGTAAGTTATGCGCGAAAATGCGAACTTGTGCACTTTTTGTCACTTTTAGTCCCTGAATGACCCAAAAGTTTATTTTAGCACACCGAACCCCTCAAAGCCTATTTCTAAGCTATGTAAAGGATATTTATGGTATGTTTAACTTATGGTCATGTTCCGGAAGGTCTGTTACAGTTCAAATTGGCATACTTTCGCAGTTTGTCAACTTTAGTCCCTGTAAGCGATTTAACTTGATTTCACCACGCCAAACCTTCCAAAACTTATATATAAGTTATGTAAAGGTTATTTAAGGTATGTTAAGCCTATTTCACTATTTTGGAGTGTTCGTTGGATTGAACTGGTTATATTTACGCATTAGTGCGCGTATAACCTTCCAGAAAGCGATTTAGAGTTTGAAATCAAACAAGAGTTGATATGTGCAAATGATACACATATTTTTACAAATCCCAAGTATGAAATATAATATTTCATTGGTTTGGTATTTGTTTGATGGCCGTGGAGGCACAGGTGTTACAGTAATGTTCAATTACTCTCGAGAATGCTTGATATTAATTATGAAAAGTTTGGTATCGTTATATGATAAATATGCAAGATTTCAAGAAGAATGGTTAAAAGCGTCAACAAGAGAAACTAGTACCATCGGGTGTTCTTTTAACCAAACGAGAGCCTAACGAGGTTTGTTATAATTCCCAAGATCACTAAAAACTCACTTTGGGGGCCTATAGTGCTAAAAATAAAAGATATATGAAGTTACATGAGCCAAGGACTAAAACTGGCAAAAGAAGAAACTTGTTTAACCTGAACGTAGGAGAGTCACGTGCCGTGAAGCCCACTCCCATTTCTTACGTGGGCCGCAAGCCAGATCCCAGTAACGAAAAAGACTGGCAGCTGCATGTTAACAGCCTTGTTACCCACACAAACCATGCTCAGAACTCGAAACCAGGGATTGTTGGATGGTTTTTACTGCCTCTAAGACACCTTGAATGATCTAAAGATGATCCTAAACACCTGGCTTCATCATAGAACTCCTTGTTTTAGTATAAATAGGACCTTCATGTTGCCATTTGATCTTGCACCTCATAATTTCTCACTTCTTCTCATTCTAAGAGGTTCCTGATCAAAAAGGAAGCTCCCCTTAGTCTAATCTTCGAGCTAGGACGTGTTGTAAGTGTCCCTTAGTTGCCGCTAAACGGATTTGACTTTCGGTTTAGACCTAAATGGTCCAGCCATTGTTCGAGGCGAATATGGCTACGTGATCGTAATTAGGTAGGTGTTAATCAATCAAAAGGGTACCTCCTAATTACCACATTTACATAGTTAATTATCGGGTCAAAGTTATTAAAATAAAAAAGTCAAACAAGTCAGTTTTTAAATAAATTCAAATTTGATAATGTAGGGACTATAAAACATGTTTTATCACTCTAATAACTTGGTAAACATTAATAGAACATGTATAAACATGGTCAACCCGAAAATTCTAAGATTATGCTCGGTTCGCAACCGAAAGTCGCAAAAGCTTTACTTTTGCTTTGACTTTCAGTTCTGACCCGAATTAGCTTAATTCCTTTATCATTAAGGTGCCTTTGTGACCATATTATGTTGTAGTATAACCCTCTGAGGTTATATTACATGGTCACTTAGTAATCTGAGTTTATATGCATGTTTCCGATATTTTGCTTTATGTTGACTAATATGCCCTTTTGTCTAAAAATGAGGTTGTTAATATAAATGAACATGCCAATGGATTAAGTACTGGTTAGTAAACATATTTAGAATATCTTGATGTTTACAATTTGGTCATAAACTGAAGTTATGTGATTAATCGAAAATTAAGTTTTTATAAGGACTAAAATGCCCTTTAGCATGCAAATAAAGTTTTAAACATAATTTTGACATAAAACTCTTTATCTACTGTTGTCATATCATATTTAGGATTTATTGGGATGTTGGTTCAGATTATATACTGACCTTAACCTTGAGTTCTTATGCAAAGCTTGTAAATGACGATAATACCCTTTTCGCAATTAAAATGAGTTTTAAATATAATAAACATGAAAAACCTTTTTGCTACTGATATGTTAAGAAAAATAAAATATTTTGACCATTCAAAGCTGGTCAAAATCTCATAATTACTAAAACTTCAGAAATATCGTCATTTATCGACTTTTACGCTAAATAAGTGCATAGTATGGTTTTAAACCATATTTGGCACCCAAGACTCGTTACCTACTGACTTCATAAATTATTTCAAATATTTTTACAGTAGGTAAAAGTCATGAACTCAGAATCTCAAATAAGTCCCTAAAACTATGTGTGAAATGACCAAAACGCCCATACGGTGCATAGATTGGCCATAAAACATAAACCACACATATGTATGATATGTTACTAATAACATAAATTAAATATTTTCACAGAAGTATTATGACCAGAACTTCAGTTTACATACAAACCCCTTTTATAAACCTTAAAATGACCAAAATGCCCTTGTGAGGCTTAATTCGGTTTTAAAACCTTTAAGGGCATACATGTTGATATTCTACTGATGTCACAACATATTTTAAGCATAATAACATATGGAACTTGTGTATGACTCATCCGGTTACCCGTTTATTCTTATACGCGTTCGATTCGGTTTATGTAACTAGTTTGCATAAATTAACCGAAACGGGTTTAACCTTATCATTTCAACCTCAAAATCCAGAATGTATTTAGTTTATCCATATTATACAAGTCTCCATACTTGTCGGGTCTAAATTACATTCCATTCCGTTCATCGCTTAATCTAGCGTTTCGTACCGTAAAGCATTCTTTAAACTAATTGGTCTAAGTCCTCAACTTATATATGACCCGTTAGTATTCTAATAGGTTAATATTACCTTCATTCCAGACTAGGGAGCCCTAGTAGAAGATACCTTCACAAAGTCTTAGTAATTATACGGCTGAGTAGAAATTCTTGCATTTAAAACTCAGGTAAATACTTTTAACTTATTTTTCCTTATACGGGCTTGGGATACGGTAAATTATTACCGGTTGGTCAGGTATGGGATCATTTAGTCGGATTGTGATTAATAAATCCGCATAACCCGTTTTAATCCGTTTTGTTTGATAACATTAACAATTGAGGGTTAACGACCGTGTCATGGATATCCTTGGCTCATTTAAGTTACTAATGGCCACGACCAATGCACGGGGTGTAGGCATACACCCAACAGATGCAAATGCTAAAATATAAATATTACCCACAAGTTGGGGATAACTCCTTTGTGGGTTTTATAAGTGGTGTGTTAGTTAATCATGTCCAGGTTTCTAAACCGGACCCCATATGTATGACAAACATGTAATTTGTATACAAGATTATAAATGTAATTATCCCAAGTTATAAAAGATTTTCGTGCCATGTGCACCTAAACCAATTTTCATAAACGTTTTTAAAAGAGTCAGTTAATTGTATTTACCAGTGTAAACTGACGTGTTTTTAAAAGACTAAGTGACTGGTACCTCGCGTAATAGGCTGGAGCTACTTGGCGTTTTAATAAGAGGATCTTGCAAATCCCTAGATGCCTTAAAGTCTATTGAACTCCATTTTACATTTTATTTAAGATCCGCCTGTGGATCTTTTTACAACCGTCTGTATATTCTTTTATTCGTACTTTGAACATTTGGGTTGTAATAGTAATTCACCTTCCAAGCCTTCCGCTGTGCTATAACTGTGTTTAATTGACTATGATAATATCAACTATGTCACGATACTCCCCATCGGGCCCACCGGATTATGTGGAAATATCGGGGTGTGACACCCTTGCTTTAAACTTCCGTGCTTTCAGCTACTAGGATCCTCACCTGGTTCTTCAAGCTCCTCCAGGATTTATATTTGGCTCTTTGCAAGCTCCCCCTTGCTTTGAACTAGTATTCAGACTCCCCCTTAAGCTCAGCTATCGGGATCGAAGTCTGGCTCTTTCATTTGTAAATCATGTATGAACTACCATTCAGTCAAAGAGATGAAGGCTCGACTTTGAGGTGTGTCCCACTAAGGGATCTTCTTTACAACTGCATTTGATATATATCTTTTGATATTTCCTCAATTTTTATGCAGATGGTAAGCTTCTAATGCACGAAAAGTATCATATGAGGTCTAGGCCATTGCTAACGCAAAATCAGAAGACCAGGTATAATACCCCAGATATCAAACAGTATAAAAACCTAGTATCTCATAATCAGGCAATCTCTCAAATAGGATTTCGGGGGTTACCCATATATCCGAGAGATGTTCCCCACGAGATAAGAAAGTTATTGAAATTTAGGTTTATATCTCAAAATCAATCTGCTAAATGTGTAAAAACCTATTGATATATCATCAGTGAGACCTTTTATCACATTTTAACTTTCCATTTCTTTAGCGTACTGTGATTGTCTACTGATGTACTATCATTTCCTCTTTTTACACAAAACTCATTTTTAAGTTTTCTCATGTTTTTGGCTTTTTCAAATTTTCAAATGTTTTTGTATTTTCAAAATTCAAAATTTTACTCCCCCTAAAATCCAAAACATTTAAAGAAAATTTGACAACCCGATGCAGATAGCTTTGTCTCGCCATCCATTTTGTGCTTAAACACGCTCTTTCTTGCAAAAAGTACCTCCATGATTTACAACACATTGATTTTTAACAATGTTAAAATCATTTTCACACAACATTATTTTGAAAATTTTATTTTTTTAACAAATTTAAAAACAAACATATTTTTTCATTTTTCAAATTTTTTGACAAAATTAAAACATATTTTGGTTTTTAAATTTTAAATTTTTTAGGGTTTTTAATATGGTTTATTTATGTACAAAAACAAACAAACTCCCTGTTTTCAGTTGCAGGGATCCTCCTCCTCTGGTGTCAGGTTGCTCCGTGTTTTCTCTTGACAGTCAATCATCATCTGGAGCACCTACATATACAACTGATTCAATTACTTGAACAATGCAACCCAAGCCTGCTTTAACTCAGGTAGCTTGATATGTATCTTTCCAGGTAGAATTGGATAATTTCTATCATTTTTCTCAAAAATATTTTCATTCTGATTATCACTCACAGAAGTCATTTGTTTCTTTGCCACCCAAATTTGACTTTTTGAAACCTTCCTTTGATAAAATCTTTGATCAATTTTTGGTTTCCATATTTGTTTTGGTTCAAACTTAGATGTTTTTGGTTTCCAAGTTTGTTTTGGCTTTTGAAAATCAACCTTTTGTTTCCAAATTTGTTTAGGCTCAACTCTAGGTGTCTTTGGTTTCGGTTTCCAAGTTTGTTGTGATTCAAACTTGGTTGACTTCTGTGTAACAGGCTCAGTTTGATGTCTCTTTTGTTCAACATCAACAGGTTTCAGATTCGGACATCTGCGACCAACATGTCTAGTTTGATCACATTTGAAACATGATTTCTTGGAAACATATTTAACATGTTGTTGTTGTTTCTTATGAGCATAAAACTCTTCATTAGACTGTCGTCTAAATTGTAGTTCTTTCTCTTCCTCAGAACTTGTTCCGTGAACAAAGTTCATCTTTTTCTGATAATTTTTCTTTTCAAATCGTTTCTGATTTTGTTTCTTCTTATAACCCAACTCAGCCTTCATGTTTTTCTTTTTATAACTAGGTTTATTATAAAAAGTTTTCTTGCTCTTGCTAGCAAATTATTTAATTTTAGACTTTTCAATTTCTACCAGTTTGAAAACTTGATCAATCTTTTCTGAAATCACATTTTGAATCAGAAATTCAATATCTGAGAATAGTTTGTCCAATCCATCATGGTATATGCCAATCCTGTTGGATTATCATTCGCATCTTTCTTAAAATTTGAATTTTTAAGTTAATTTTGTGAACACTTTCCTCATATTCATCATGTGATTCAGACTTATCTGTTTTGTTAGACTCCTCTGTTAGAACACTTTCAACAACCTTACCTACCACCTCTGAATCATCAAGATCATCAGATTTGGTGTAAGTCATATCAGTGTTGTCAGGTAATTAGTCAACCATATTAAATGCTTTTCCACCTTTTCGCCATCATAGAATGTATAATTATCCTCCAACGGTGGTGGAACTTGATGGTATGCTGACCCAATTCCCTTTTTGTTCTTTTCAGACTCATTTTTTTTTCTTTCAAAAATCTCTCATTTTCAATCATTACATTTTTCTTTAAAAATCTTTTCAGTTTTAGTAAACTCAATGTCTCTGGATCTTAGATTTTTATCCTTTTCAGTACAAGCCCTGCATGTTTCCATGCATTTCTAGCACTGTACATCAGTTTTATGATCTCTCAGAAGATTAGGTTTGAGACATTACCTCAGTAGTTGACACCTCGGCTTCTTTTGTTGTCTGCTTCTGATCTTCTTCCTTCTCCTGTTGTTCTTCAACAATAACTTCACCAACCTGCTTCTCCAGCTTTTCATCAGCTGCTTTCTTCACTTTGTTCACCGTCTTCTTGCTTTCCTCAACCATTTCCTCTACTGTTTTCTTCTTCTTCTCTAAGCTCGCATAGATCACCTTGTTTATTCCTTCCTCTACCTTTTCTCTATAGTGTGGAATCACTTCGAGTCCTCGACACCAAACTCCCACAATTGGTATTGCAGCAACTAATGCTTCAAAATCTACCTCATCGGGATCAACTGTCAGGTTTCCTTCAGGGTCAACAAAATACTCTTTTTCTTGACTCCGTCTATTTGCCCGCCTTGCTTCTTTGAAAGCATCGTATACTTTAATCAAATAAGCTCGTGCATGTTCTTCCTCTCGGCTCTGTTTGAACTCAGCAACCAACGCCCATTTTTCGGTTCTCTCATCTTTAATATATTTATTCCAATTGAAAGCATCGTATACTTTAATCAAATAAGCTCGTGCATGTTCTTCCTCTCGGCTCTGTTTGAACTCAGCAACCAACGCCCATTTTTCGGTTCTCTCATCTTTAATATATTTATTCCAATTGAAACCTT
Organism: Helianthus tuberosus; assembly: GCA_030545235.1. NCBI lineage: Eukaryota > Viridiplantae > Streptophyta > Magnoliopsida > Asterales > Asteraceae > Helianthus > Helianthus tuberosus. The sequence continues at coordinate 103,149,909 of CM060424.1, read as the reverse complement.
CATCATCTTGAATTTTCCATCTGTTATCATCTTGAATTGTACTGGGTCCACTACTACCATCATGAATCGTTAACATAGCTTGTTTCTTCTCTTTAGATGACCCTTCCTCAATCTGCTTTCTTGATGGTTGCTCGTTGTTGTGATGATAGATAGCTTTCTTGTAGTAGTCTTCGTGAAAAGGGTTCACACTATCATCTGCTTTGTTGTTTATGCATTCTCTTTTGAAGTGCCCCTTCTGTTTACATTTAAAACATGTAACTTTGGCTTTATCAAAACCTATCTTCATATCAGGGCCTTCCAAACACTTTCTCCCAGTGATCTCCACGAATCGTTGAGCCCTCCCGTTGACGCTTGCCACACACCAGCGAATATCCATGAGCTCCATATCTTCCTGGTCTACCTGATCGTAATCTGCCTTTGTCATGTTTGGATTGCCTATTCTCCCTGCGATCAAACCTTCATATGACTCCAGAACAGAAGCTAAGAAACTCATGTGCTGTCTAGCGAAATCAGTGTTTAAATTTGGATAATTTTTCCAGTTTTGATTCGGACCAGATTTAGATGATGCAGAAGATGAATGGTATCCAGAATCATAACTTGGAGACTTTCTTTTCGATGAATCACTAGAATTATCTGCACTGAATGCTGTACTGATCTTTGGTGACTGATTGTTCTGCAACATACTTCTTCGGTAATACAAATCAACATTCTGCTGATAACTAGAACTGGACATTTTGTTTTGTTTTTGTAACATCAGATCATGTCCCTCTAGTTATTCAATTAAACTATCTAAAGACATCTCATCAAACTTGGCATCATTTTTCAAAATTATCACATATGTCTGCCAATCATCGACGTGTGGTAATGCCTCAACCAGTTTGTCAACAATCTCTTCTCTGTCTTTGTTAATTCCAAACCTCTCCATCTCGATTTTCAAATGATAAAATCTTTCTATCATTTTTCTAATGGTTTCGCCCTTCATGCATCCGAATAAATCAAATTCCTTTTTCAGCAGAGAGATTTTGTTCTTTTTTATATCTTTACCTGCTTCCCACATCGACTTAGATGTTTCACCATGTTGATGTAAAAACAAGATATCCTCTCTAACCCATTGTTGCAACAATGTTACCATTTTTAGTTCATCAGAATGTTTTTCTTTATCGATTTTTGAAAATTGTGGAATTGTAAGTAATACATTTTGATCGTTCACAAGTTTTTCATATCCGTAAGTCATAATAATCCAACTCTCATAGGCATAAGCCTTAACCCAGTTCTCAAATCTCGTGCTCCACCAATGATATTCTTCGATATTCATTAGTTTAGGTGGCTTTTGGTGATTTCCGTAAACATTATCATGGTTCAAACTTTCGGAAATGACACTCGTAGTGTCACACCCCAACCGATGGAGGAAACATCGGGGTGAGGCACTGAGCGAAACAGATTGTCCAGGAGAAATCCATAACAACTAAATTACCAGATAATTAATATTATGTCCCATACCATAACTTATCAACTAAAACAGTTATTACAGACATATTTATCTCAAAGACAAATCATAGTTCCGATAACTCAAAATATTAATTGTTTGTTTCTAGACTCCCCTAGACTTGATTCCATGACAGCAAGCAATCCTAGCATCTTAAACACCTGCCACATAAGTTAAAATAGAGGTCAATACACATAGTGTAAAGGTGAGCATACAAGTTTAATAGTATAATAGATAGCGAAAATCGGTTTACGCATAACCAGCATGTAACATGTTGAAAGGTGAAGCTAGCAGGTTATCAACAATGAAATATACACAGACATGACTGCTAGTTGTAGAATGCGCAACACATATCACCACTGTGACACGTGAAGTAAAAACCCTTAACAACCCCTGTCCACGACAGGTGCTGAGTCCAAACTATAGTACTATCGTTGCTAAGGTGTCAAGCAACAATCACTGTGTAAACATAACATACAAGCATTCATCGAGTAGCACGTATAACATGCAATATCGTCAGCGTATAAAATTGTTTGCCTTGTGTGTCGTTTGGGATTTGAAATAGGTAACGTATGTAACACCCAAAAGTGCGTAAAGCAAAAGGGTTCGAGTATACTCACTGATCGTGTTAAATGAATAGCACAGTCTTGGATTGGATTGAAGGGAGCGTTGGAAAGTTATCCTGAGTACAGAATGATAACATAAGCGATGAATAGTGCGTGAAACAGCGTGTCGATGAACTGAGTGACGAAGGGTCATCCGATCGGATGACAATCCGGACGGATGGTCATCCGGACAGATGGCCATTTGGTCGGATGGTCAGTCGTTTGGGATGGATGTGCTTGTGTATGATGTGACTTTGAAGTTTTCGTTGTAGCATTTTGAAAACATAGAAGTATCTCTACCTTTCAGGTCGTTCGATCGAATGGTCATCCGGACGGATGGTCGTTCGATCAGATGGTAATCCGTTCCAGGTGAAATATTTCCCAAAGTTTCAGGTCTCCTGATAGAATAGTCATTCGATCGGATGGTCATCCGATTGGATGACTATTCGTTAGAAACTGATGTTTGCAATTTGATTAAGTATGGAAAATCACAAGTCGTCCGATCGGATTATCGTTCGATCGGATGGCTATCCGATCGGACGGCAATCCGTTTGGTAACCTGTTTCTTTTGAAATCTGGAAAATTTACTAAGTTTAGAAAGTTTATGGTTTGACCGAGACGGTATGACAACATGTTAAACAACGGAAACCCCACCAAGTCCAAGTCATCCGATCGGATGGGAATCACCCCTTCCGATCAGTTAACTGTTCTTGACGGTGGTTCATGTTCAACCCGTTAAGTTGGTTATCCCTTTGATAGAAACCCGTTCTCAGGCCGGCATTTCACTAGAGGATGAGTAGGAGGCCTGAATGAGGTCAGATTCTATCGGTTTTGAGTAGAAACTTAAGAGTTTTGAAGAAAAGTGGAAATCAGTTGGAAAATGTTTAGATTATGACGAAATCAGTGTTTAAACATTTTAAAATCTCTTATATCTGAGTTGTTCTTGGTGGAATGAGGTCACAATTTGAAGTTCATGAGAACCCAAGGTCGCGTCATCAACGAACAGTCCAAATCAGATGGATTTCATGGTGAAAAGTTATAATGTGTTGGTGAAAATGATGAGAAAGTGTGTGTAGATCAAGAAAGTACAGGATTTGAGGAGAAAACTTACAAGAATCGCGAGGAATCGAGAGAAAATAGGCTGAAAAGTCAAAGGGCCGGAGGAGGGCTGTCACATCACATGAACAGTGATGTGACAGGTGCTATTTATAGGTGAGGGGGAGAAGAGGCGGTGTAAGGGTGCGATCAGATGGCCATCCGATCGGATGGTCATCAGGACGGATGACCATTCGATCGAATGGTCCTTCGATCGAATGGTCCTTCGATCGAATGGTTCGAGTGAGTTAGATTTCGACGTTTCGTTTCGTGTGTTGAGTGTTACGATGCGTTTAAGCGAGTGTCAATTAAGCGATGCGATAGGTTGGAATAAAAGTTACACAAATAACATAACTAACATACAACAACATAAATAACCTTGCGTTTCCAGTTTGCGATGAGATTGCGTTGCGATAGAGTTACGATTGTGTTTGCGATTAACACCTCAAACATATAATAAACATGTACAAGTAACACATAATAGCACACACACGTAAAACAACATCCAAAACATGCGATTCAAGTTGCGATGCGATTGCGATTGCGATGAGATTAGTGTTAAATAGATTAGCGATTATTACATTTACTCCACATAATACAACTAAAGTAACATAAATTAAAGTATCGATTAACAAGTCAAGGAGTACAATCAATAATTAAGCATGGAGTGGCAGATCGCATTTAGCAATCTTTTCTTCCTTTGACTTTGACTTTGACTTGTACTTTGACTTCAAAACGCTGGTTGTTACACGTAGCAGTCTTTGTTGTAACTGGTATTTCTTCATATGTGAACGCTTTATAAAACGTGTTATAGAATTCTTCAGCCATGATTCCTGCAAAACAAACAAACACTTAGACGATTTAGAAATGAAATAACCAAGATAGTCCATTCGTACGAAGCTATAATAATGCCTTCGTACGAAGCTGCAAACAAAACAAGTCTACTCTTAACACCTCAATTCGTATGAAGCTACAACAGTGGGTTCGTACGAATCTATGTTTGTAACAACACAACTGATTAAGTGACTTCGTACGAAGCTATAACCTGCCTTCGTACGAAGCTACGTTGCGACAAACACAACCATATTTTTCATAGTTTTTCACTGATTTGAGTATGAATTTTTTCGAGTTTTGATCTAAAACTTTGTAGGATTGATTAAAACTGGTTTTCACACAACATATTCAAAATTTAGCCAATTTTAATCGTGGAAACGTTATATATCTGAATTTTAAGTTCAAAAAGAAAGTGTAGAAGATGAGTAGAAGAAGATGAAGAGATTTGTCTCTGAATCTAATGTAGTTGCTTGAATCTTCGTGTCTTCAATCCGTGCAAACAATCACCCGCTCTGATACCACTTGTGAATTCAGGATCTGGATCGACTCCTTCACCGTTGAATGGATACAAACACGTATAATGCATGGAATCCAAATACGTGTGTGGATCAGACACTCAGATGTAATTATAAGTTGTTTTCTATTAATACTTTGACAGTACAAAACCGTGAAAACAAACGGGCAGAGCTTCGCTTCAAAGTCTGCTCAAAGTTACAAATGATCAAGACCTACGCTCCTATATATAGAGTTTGTGGCTTCGTACGAAGCCTTGTGTTGTCCCTTCGTACGAAGCTGTTGGCTTCATACGAAGCTACTTCAGCTTCCTTTCATGCTATTTTCTATTCAACACCAGTCTTGTATCATCTATTTAAGCTATGATACGTGATTAACGGAAGTGATAGACATTATGCACTCACAAGTACTTTTTACAAAAATGTACAAAGTAATTATGAAGCTTGCTAATTTTCTTTGTTTGTTTAATTTAAAAAGAAATCGGAGTGGACCGACAAATAGCTATTATCTAAAACAATGGTTTATTAACTAAGATTGCAAAACTTACTAAGTGGTTGACAACAATAATTTAGAAACAAGTTCCACACCCGGTTCGATAATTGTAAGACCTAGGGTTCCTACATGTTTTAACTTGATTCAGTTGCATACGAATTTAGTGTCACGTGGCTTAGGTGCCAAAAGCTATCAACGTCATAGACAACGGGCCGCAATGCACTTCTTTACCAAGAACATGTAAATCCTAACCTAAGATAAGGAATAATTGCACATAACCATTTCGCAAAGTCAAATTTTATCATCACTCGACAATTTACAAATTCGAAACAAATGCAAGACAATTATCAAAGGTTTCAAATACTAAAGTATTTCGTATTAAAATACGAAGAGTTGTATTTTAGAAATTTTTGTGAAAACTTTGGTCTTTGAAAAGAATTTTAGCAAGATGAACTTAGTGATTTTGAAAAGAGTTTTAGCAAAATGATCTTTTTGATTTTGAAAATAGTTTTAGCAAAATGATCTTATAACATCTATAAAATTGTATAAGCATGTGAGAAAAAGTTGGTTTGGTTCCCGATTGAGAACAAATGTCTTTAGTATCATGTGTTGGATACGAATTTTGCGGGCAAGAGATTGATTAGACCGACTAGGTTGATAGATAGTATTTCATAAAATTTTGAAAATCGGGTAATAAAAATTTTAAAGTACGATTAGGAATTTCGTGTATGTGATTTACGTAAAATAAGTCGTAAGGTAAGAAATGTGTTTGATAAAAACAACGAGATCTGAGATTTTGCATAAGTAGAAAGTCGATAAATGATAAAAAGTTTAAGTTTAAGGGTTGATAGTGGGGTTGACATGATAAAGTTTCAAAAAAAAGAGTCGGTAACGATCACCAAGTTAAGGGAATCACCCCTAGCCCGTTGGTGAGGTCGTTTTAAGAAGGGAAGAAGCGGATTTAATCGTCAAGGCAAGGGAATCATTCCTATCTTGATAATATGCTTCCATTTTGGGATTATGAGTAGTGTAAATCTTGTTAGTGATGTTTTGAAATCATGCATTTAAATAACGTATATGTGTATGAAAAGGATTAGTATGATGTGTGTGTAATCATTGTGAAAATAATTTGGATTTTAAATAGGAAAAGTTTGTATTGCGTTAAGCATAAAGTTGATTAAAACTTGGATTGTTCCAAAACGGAACTTTGACTAAACCAAAGTGGTCAAAATTTCTTTTGATTTTGAGAAGCATGCTTTGGCCTAATAGGTAGAATACTCTCACCGAAATTTCGGTTAACAATATTCACCCTTCCGGTTACTACATGTTCCAAATCAATCGAAAATTCAAGACTTGGCTGGATTTTGAAAATCGAGGAGTGGGTCTAGTTGACAAGATGCGGGTTCACCCCTAACTTGACAAACTTATACCCTGAGTGTGGTTAGTACTCATCGGGTCAAGAAAGTTAATTCCGACACATTGACGAGGGCCCACTAGATTTGAAATGGAAACTTTCCATAAAGGTGAGGATTTCACTCCTAACTTGATGGCGAATTTCGTGTAAAAACGAATAAGTGAATTGAGAGTCGTTCACTAAATTGTGGGTTTTACGCCTATTTTGGTGACGTCGTCTCGTTTGTACAATACGAGTGTTTTCATGTTTAACATAATCGTGTAAAATTGCCTTAGGAAAGGCGTATGTTTTAAAATAATAAAATAGATATGAGCACATAAAAGATGTTTCAAGAATTTTGCACGTAAATCAAGTATGGTGCTTAACTATAGACTAGGTCAAAAGCATGGCAATTTTCCTAATTCCCTATAGTTATGGCTCTGATACCAATCTGTCACACCCTAACCGATGGCGGAAACATCTGAGTGAGACGAACGAGATTGCTCTAGACTTCATAACACTAAATGTAACAAGTATTTAATAAATAAATTTCATTTCATTGCTAACATCAAGTACATTGTTTGAAATAGAATTACAACAAGTTTGAAACAAAATAAAATATAACAAGTATTAAAGATTAAGGTGCGTTTCTAGGCATCCTACTAGATTTCGTGCATCATCATCATCATCAATATCCTGCAATGCGTATTAAAGTATAGTTCAATACAAAATTATTGGCGAGCATACAAGTTTGAATACTAGAATATGTATATAAAAGTTAGAATGATCCACATGAAAAAATTGTTATCAAGAGTTAACATATAACTGGCATGCGATTAGACAAGTCAATCCTTTGATTACCGTAAGTATTAAAGAAGCTTAACATGACCACAAGACTACGGGCGGTGCGTTACTCATATAGCGCTATACATATTAAGGGGAGGCTCGTACGAAGTTAGTGACAAGTTTATCACATAAGAATGTTCCAATGTATACGAACTCAAGCATAACATATTAAGCATGTATGTTGGATTGTTAGTTTGTGATTTAAGCATAAAGTATAAGTGATTGCGTATGTTTAATAGTATAAACGTATTGCACCCAAAAGTGTAAAAAGTAAAAAAGGGTCAAATATACTCACGGTTTGCGAAGAAATTTCCACTTAGTGAGTTTGACGAGTCTTGAGTTGTTGGAACACCGAAGTTACCAATTTTGGTTCTTGAAATTTTTGCCCAAAGTTGAAAATCTTGGTGATTTGAGAGAGTTTGGAAGTAATTTGGAGGTGCTGCAAGTGTTTGGAAGGTGTTAGGGTTGGTATTTATAAGGGGGTTAAGTGATTGGGTTTTAAATGAAAGTGGTTGGGAGTTAGGAGGGTTATTAAATGAGTTGATTGGAGGTTAGAAGGTGGGTTTTGGGTATTAAATGAGTTGTTTGGAGGTTATGACATTAAAGAAAGTGGTTGGGGAAATGGAAATTTTCATTTTTAGTCCTTGCACTTGTATTATTAGTTATTTTATGCTATAAAGGTGTATGCAGGTATATTATATGTATGATACATGTATGAATGTGATTCTGAGGTATGAATGTGATTCCGAGAAAATATAATCTTGATGTATGTCTCAGTTTTAAATTAAAATGTGTATTTCGCGACTGATTACATATTATGCATGTATGATTAATCAAGGTTGATATAAAAATGTGATTTCAATTATGATCAAAGTCTCGAGATTACAAGGATTGAAACGAAGTGAGAATACAAGTTTCTAAAAATAAAAATGCGAAAACAACTTTCTAAATATAGAAAGTACAAAAAATGCGAAGCGTTACAGTCTCCCATACTTTAGAAAATTTCGTCCCGAAATTTATTCAAGAGGAAGACTTGGGATAAGATGGTATTTTGGTGGTTCGATACGAGTGATAATCGGTTAAAATATTTTGGCTAAAACAATAAATTTTGATGCTTTGTCCCGAAGCAGCGTTTATGTAGCAGCGTATTAAAAAAAGCTTGGTTTCAAAAGTTTTGGCTAAATAGGTAGTTTGTGGTTGATTTTGCATACATAGGAAATTTGAGGGATAAAAGATAGGTTTGTATAAGTAGCTCATTTTACTAAAGTGATTTAAGACATCAATCGTAAGTAAGTGTAAAAATAAGTAAAACGTGTATGCGCGCGTATAGGCAATGCGAGTTTGACCAAGTTTGAATAACTTGATGGAAGGAATGTTTTAAAAGAGTGTGACCTAAGAAGAAAAAGTTTTAGTATAAAATACAATGTATTATGATGAAAAGTGTGGCCCGCACCGTAGGTTGTAAGAAAAATTTTATTGATTCTAAGGCGTATTAGTAAAATTACATGTTTGTAGAAAATTGCTTATTGGTGAGAAACTGGGATGGTAGGTATTTATGGTTTCAAAAGGTTTTGGTGGTAACGGGCCGACTAAGTAAAGTTTGTGCGTAATAAAGAATGGAAGATAGTTTTTAAAAGTAAAGAGGTATTTTGACAGAACTAAACTGGTGAGGATATTGGTTTAATGGATTGAACGTTTTGGCCGATTTATTGTAAATAACGTTTGGATAAAAAGTCAAGGGAATGATTGGGAATAATCGTGATATGAGAGTGAACGAACGATTCGGTAGATGAATGAAAGGGTAGGAATGGTATGATCATCGGATATAATGCGAATATGAAACACTGAGAAATGTTAGTGATTTTTGTAGCCGTTGCGGCTAACTTTTTTTTTTTGAGGATGAGGTTTCGTCATGGATAATCGGACATCGCACGTTTAGCAGTGCGTTTGTGAGTCATTAAAGTTGGTGTAATCGTGTTTAGATAAGGTCTGGAAAAACACAGAATTTCTCATGGCACGTTTTACGAAATTTTGGTAACATGGTAAAAACACATATATATAGGAAGTACCAGCGGCGTATCCACCATGCTCTAATCATGTTACGTCCGTTTCGTTATTCGGTGTCATGTTACATTCCGTGTCTTACCATACACAGTAGAACACCCTATAGTTTTCATGCGACTACCACTATAATCCCGTGTGCACCCGTGCTTATATTGGTTGTAGCATGATCCGCATAGTTTGTACTAGTAGTGTACGAGTCAGGGTATACAGTAACATTAAAAGTGAAAATGTGTGTGTGTGTGTGTGATAACGTATGAAAAAATAAGTATGTAAGCATGATTATGTTTAGATTTAAGTATGTATGTGACCATCGTAAGAGAACCACTCGGGTTATGCTCATGTATAGGTACGAATGTATGAGTATGAGTATGAGTATAAGTATAAGTATGAATGATGGTATATAGTATAAATTGAAACACAACAAATTTAAGCATATAAAACGGTCAAGAAATTTTGAGTATGTAAAAACGGATGATATGTGTGAGATTGTTGTGAAATATTGACTAAAATGTGTACGATGATATGCATGCATAGTTGTTTGAGTATATCATTGCGTTTATTGAATCAAAATAGATTGAGTTTGACTGGAGTGGAGAATTAAGTTTGTGAATGTCAAAAGAATATAAAGTATATATTGGTTATGCGGATGTGTTTTGAATAGAAAAGGAAATGCTATTTTGTTTCAAAAGGAACAGGGGATTTACGTATGTCGGAGATTGTCGGTTCCTATGAAGTCTCATTGCCCACGTGTTTGGAATTGTGCATTAAGCGGTGTCTCGAAAAGATTTTTGATAACAGTGAGCTTACTTGATTTAAAGTATTTCGTATTGAAATACGATTCGTATTGAAATACGAAGAGTTGTATTTCAGAAATTCTTATGAAAACTTTGGTCTTTGAAAAGAATTTTAGCAAAGATGAACTTAGTGATTTTGAAAAGAGTTTCAAGAAAATGATCTTTTTGATTTTGAAAAGAGTTTCAGCAAAATGATCTTATAACATCTATAAAATTATATAAGCATGTGAGAAAAAGTTGGTTTGGTTCCCAATTGAGAACAAATGTCTTTAATATAATGTGTTGGATACATATTTTGTGGGCATGAGATTGATTAGACTGACTAGGTTGACAGGTGGTATTTAATAAAATTTTGAAAATCAGGTAATAAAACTTTTAAGGTAAGATTAGGAATTTAGTGTATGTGATTTATGTAAAATAGGTCGTAAGGTAAGAAATGTGTTTGATAAAAACAACGAGATCTGAGATTTTGCATAAGTAGAAAGTTGATAAATGATAAAAGGTTTAAGTTTAAGGGTTGATAGTGGGGTTTACATGATAAAGTTTCAAAAAAAAAGAGTCGGTAACGATCACCAAGGTAAGGGAATCACCCCTAGCCCGTTGGTGAGGTCGTTTTAAGAAGGGAAGGAGCGGAGTTAATCATCAAGGCAAGGGATCACTCCTATCTTGATGATATGCCTCCATTTTGGGATTATGTGTAGTGTAAATCTTATTAGTGACGTTTTGAAATCATGCATTTAAACAACATATATGTATATGAAAAGGATTAGTATGATGTGTGTGTAATCATTGTGAAAATAATTTGAATTTTAAAAAGGAAAAGTTTGTATCGTGTTAAGCATTAAGTTGATACTAGTAAAAGGGAGATTTGATTAAAACTTGGATTGTTCCAAAACAGAACTTTGACAAAACCAAAGTGGTCAAAAGTTCTTTTGAGTTTGAGAAGCATGCTTTGTTCTAATAGGTAGAATACTCTCACCGAAATTTCGGTTAACAATATTCACCCTTCCGGTTACTACATGTTCCAAATCAATCGAAATTTCAAGACTTGGTGGGATTTTGAAAATCGAGGAGTGGGTCTAGTTAACAAGATGCGGGTTTGACCCCTAACTTGACAACCTTGTACCCTAAGTGTGGTTAGTACTCATCGGGTCAAGAAAGTTAATTTCGACACGTTGACGAGGGTCCACTAGATTTGAAATTGAAACTTTCCGTAAAGGTGAGAATTTCACTCCTAACTTGATGGCGAATTTCGTGCAAAAACGAATAAGTGGATTGAGAGTCATTCACTAAATTGTGGGTTTCACGCCTATTTTGGTGAAGTCGTCTCGTTTGTATAATACGAGTGTTTTCATGTTTAACAAAATCGTATAAAATTGCCTTAGGAAAGGCGTATGTTTTGAAATAGTAAAATAGATATGAGCACATAAAAGATGATTCAAGAATTTAGCACATAAATCAAGTATGGTCAAGTATGGTGCTTAACTAAAGACTAGATCAAAAGCATGGAAATTTTCCTAATTCCCTATCATTATGGCTTTGATACCAATCCGTTACACCCCAACCGATGGCGGAAACATCGGAGTGAGACGAACGAGTTTGCTCGAGACTTCATAACACTAAATGTGACAGGTATTTAATAAACAAATTTCATTTCATTGCTAACGTCAAGTACATTGTTTGAAATAGAATTACAACAAGTTTGAAACAAAATAAAATACAACAAGTATTAAAGATTAAGGTGCGTTTCTAGGCATCCTACTAGATTCCGTGCATCATCATTATCATCAAAATCCTGCAATACGTATTAAAGTATAGTTCAATACAAAAGTATTGGTGAGCATACAAGTTTGAATACTAGAATTTGTATATAAAAGTTTGAACAATCCACATGACAAAATTGTTATCAAGAATTAACATATAACTGGCATGCGGTTAGACAAGTCAATCCTCTGATTACCGCAAGTTTTAAAGAGACTTAACATGACCACAAGACTACGGGCAATGCGTTACTCCTATAGCGCTATACATGTTAAGGGGAGGTTCGTCTGAAGTTAATGACAAGTTTAGCACATAAGAATGCTCCAATGTATACGAACTCAAGCATAACATATTAAGCATGTATGTTGGAATGTTAGTTTGTGATTTAAGCATAAAGTATAAATGATTGCATGTGTCTAATAGTATAAACGTATTGCACCCAAAAGAGTAAAAAGTAAAAAGGGTCATGTATACTCACGGTTTGCGAAGAAATTTCCAGTTAGTGAGTTTGACGAGTCTTGAGTTGTTAGAACATCGAAGTTACCAATTTTGATTCTTGAACTTTTTGCCCGAAGTTGAAAATCTTGGAGATTTGAGACAGTTTGGAAGTAATTTGGAGGTGGTGCAAGTGTTTGGAAGGTGTTACAGTTGGTATTTATAAGAGGGTTAAGTGATTGTGGTTTAAATGAAAGTGGTTGGGAGTTAGGATGGGGGGGGGGGGGGTTGGAGGTTAGAAGGTGGGTTTGGGGTATTAAATGAGTTAGTTGGAGATTAGGGCATTAAAGAAAGTGGTTGGGGATATGCAAATTATTATTTTTAGTCCTTGCACTTGTATTGTTAGTTATTTTGTGATATAAAGGTGTATGCAGGTATATATTAGTAGTATGATACATGTATGAATGTGATTCCGAGAAAATATAATCTCAATGTATGTCTCGGTTTAAATTAAAATGTGTATTTCGCGAATGATTACATATTATGCATGTTTGATTACTCAAGGTTGATATAAAAATACGATTTCCATTATGATCAAAGTCTTGAGATTAGAAGGATTGAAATGAAGTGAGAATACAAGTTTCTAAAAATAAAAATGCGAATACAACATTCTAAATATGGAAAGTATAGAAAATGCGGAGAGTTACAACTTGTCACAAAAATCAAACTGAACACAAATGTATAAACCCTAGAAAATCTCACAACAATCTTCACCGTGGTGAAACCGAGGAGACTAGCCGCTCATGGTTGAAGGAACGCGATCACCGGATGACAAACACGAATATCGAGCCATGACAGTGAGTCTTGGAGGAATGATGAAGGTTTGGTTTTAGGGTTTAGATGATGAGTGTGGATGGATGAAGATGATGGTGGAAAGGTTGGTGATGATGGTGACGGTGATGGTGGATTAGGGTTAGGAATGTGATTAATGATGAGTTAGGGGTTAGAGATGTTAGAGGAAGGTTAGAGGTGAAGAAGATGATAATCTTGGCTCCAAGAATGATGGATGGTATTCAAAAGTTCGTAACCCCCCATAAAAAAACCCCAAATCTATGGTCAAAACCCGGTCAACACAACATTTAGGTGAAATTCAGCGTTTTGAAGAATCTAGGGATAGTATAGCCTACGCCCCCATAGCATCGCCGACGCCCCCTAGAATTTTCATTTTTCTGCTGACGCCATAACCTGCTGTCTACGTAAATTCCGTCGACGCAGGTGCGTCGCAAACGTTCCTAGGGGCGTCGGGGACGCCCCTTGTAAGGTGTTGTTTCCTGTTTTGTTAATTTCGCGTCCCCGGTTGATCCCGTTCACTCCCGATGCTCAGTAAAGCTTCCAATAGCTCCTTAAACTCCGTTAGACCTACAAAATACAATTCTAGGCCACTTGAAACTAAAAGTTATGTAAAAACATAAACTTAAACACAATAAAGCACCGCTTTTCAACCACGTTTCAGATAATATCTCTCTATTTGTGAATTGTATTGTGATAATTAATATTTGTTTGCAAATATCAAATTGAGATTACCACTATATAACATGTTAACCCTAGTTTCTAATATATAAATTATAAAACAAAACTACTTACATTATGTAAATGTAAATACGAATACCAAATTCTTTTATGTAGGTACTCCAGAAAATATCTTAATTAATGTTTTTTTTGCGTCATCACTAATTAATAAAGTAGTTAATATATTTTTAATTAAATTAGTATAAATATTTTAATTACGTATGAGAAAAGTGCCCGGATAGTCCATGTGGTTTGCCCATTTTTCACCTTTAGTCTCTAACTTTCTAAAATAACACATATAGTCCTTAACTTTTTCAATTACGTTCCCGGATAGTCCCTGACGTATAACTAGGTTAATTTTGGTGTTAGGTGCGTGTGAAATGACAAAAATACCCTTACTGTCAAATGAATAGCTAAAAATTTAAAAGAAATATAATTAATATTTTACAATTTATGTGGGACCCACCACCCACCCCACCCACTTCATCTTCCCAATCCACACCACCACCACCATCTCCCCCCCCCCCCCCCCCCCCCACTTCATCATAACCACTACTACTATAATCACCACCGCTGCCTCAACCACACTCACAGGAATTCCTCCTCCATCAACCCCCTACACACGCTTCGGTGCCTAAGCCACAATCTCACAAGTCATGAAGCCCATAGCTTAAATCCCTTTCTAAAACAGCAAAACCACATAAACATGCCATTGTGATTGATAAAGAAAACACAATGTCTATCTGATTGTACACATCAATCTCATTATCATTTTATTTTTCAAAAAGGTCTGAATTAGATAACTTATTCGTTTCGTTTACTTATGAAACTAGCAGTTCCAAATGATGCATATCAATAACAGACAATCACAGATGCTAATATTATATACTCCCTCCGTCCCATTAAAAGTGTCCTATTTTGAATTTTCAAAGTCTTTATTTATAAACTTTGACCTTAAATAATTTTGTTTTTGTTAGATAATACTTGATGAAAGTTATATGATTTAAGTGTGTTTTACAAGTGTTTTTATTGGGTTAATTTTCATTAAGTTTTATATAACACAAAAATATATAATTAAAGTCAAAGTTTATAAATAAAGACTTTGAAAATTCAAAATATGACATTTTTAGTGGGACGGAGGTAGTACTAAAAATTACATAGCAGAACCCTAACTGTGGTTGTGTTATTTGAAAATTAACACAAATATAAATCCAAAACATGTATATACTCCTCCATTCCAGAATCAAAAGTCTACTATCCGAATACCTAATTTTGTGACTGATAACTTATCAAAAATAACCTCCAGCATAGTTTGAATGTTGATAATAACTCGTAGAAACACCGAAAGAAGAAAAGGTGAAACGTTAAAAACGAAGTGGAACTCATTCTAACCTTTATCCGCATCATAGTTTGAATGTTTATAATAACTCGTAGAAACACCGAAAGAAGAAAAAGTGAAATGTTAAAAACGAAGTGGAACTCATTCTAACCTTTATCCGGTGATGATGGTGGCGGTGGTGGTTGTGGCGGGGATGGTTGTGGCAGTGGTGGTTACGATGAAGTGGGAGGGGGGGGGGGGTAGATGGTGGTGGTGGTTGAAAGTGGAGATGGTGGTGGTGGTGGTGTGGAGTGGGAAAGATGAAGTGGCTAAAGTGGGTGGTGGGTCCCACATAAACTGTAAAATATTAATTATATTTCTTTTAACTTTTTATTTATTAATTTGACAGTAAGGGTATTTTTAGCATTTCACACGCACCTAACACAAAAAACTAACCCTCATCCACGTCAGGGACTATCCTGAAACGAAATTAAAAAATTTGGAGACTATATGTGTAATTTTAGAAAGTTAGGGACTAAAGGTGAAAAATGGGCAAACCACAGGGACTATCCGAGCATTTTTCTCATTACGTATTTAATACATTTGATTTTTTGTGACATTATTAAACAAGTTGATCAAACTAGTATAAATGTTTAATTACGTATTTAATACATTTAATTTTTGTGACATTATTAAACAAAAATTAGTGTGTGATGATTTTTTTTTCTATTAAAACGTAGAAGAAGACAAACGCGAACTTATATAGCGAGCTGGCGTAAATTGTATACAAACTCAAACTGAGAAAAATCGTAAAATAAAAACGCAAAATTATACCATCATGTGACGTAAAAGTATGTAAAGACAAATGCAAACTTATATAGTGAGCTGACATAAAGCATATATAAACTCAAATTTATAGAAAAAAAGCTTAGGTTAAAGACCCAAAATAAAAAAGGGAAAACTTTTAAATATAAAAATAAATCATACAAAACCTGAGGAACCGAAATGTAAAACACTACAAAACAAAGACAAAAAAGAAAAAAAAAATCCCATTCTCCCTAAATGGTTGTATTGTTCTCTGTGGTGAGAAAATGTGATTAATTGCAGAAGTGACATTTGTGTAACTATATTAAAAAGCGTGGCTTCTTTGGCTATTGTAGGCAACTACTTGATGCGCCGCTCGCGTTGTGGGACGATGGCCGCATAATTCTTAATCAATTAAAAAAGCAGTACAATAGTTTTGTTAGAACGGAAAACTAAAACAACGACAAGATCGTAATTTTTAGCGGGGGTAAATTTGTAATTTTTAGCTAGGAGAAAAACCATAATTTTATTTTGAACTAGGGGAAAAAACGTAATTTTGAATTGAGGATGCAAGCGTAATTTTGAACCGAGTGGAAAATCGTAATTTTTAGTTGGGGGCAAAAGCATATTTTTAGTTTGAACTGTGGGCAAAAACGTAAATTTAAACTGGGGGCAAAAACCTAATTTTAAAATGGGTGTAAAATAATAAACTGGTGTAAAAGCGTAATTTTGAGATAGGGAGAAAACATAATATTATTTTGAGCTGGGGCAAAAACGTAATTTTGGCGGAGGGTAAAATTGTAATATTTGAACCGAGGGCATGTTCGTATTTTTAGCTGGGAGTAACAGGGTAACTACTTTTTGAACTTGGGGCGAAAACGTAATTTTAAACTGAGGGCAAAAAACGTAAATTTAAAGTGGATTAAAAATAATAAACTGGTTGGTCCAATGGTGTATTGTCGGCCGCCCATTTCGACCAATGGCAGGGAAACACTATTCCCTGCCATGGTAAATGTAGATGTAGGAAATAAGCGCCCAAATTCTTATTATATAACAATTGCTTGGTTAGGAATAGCTCTGAACATATATATATAGGGTCAGGATTTAGAGAAAATGGTGGAAAGTGTGAGAACGAAGAGAACGCTTATGGATTGTCAGATCAAAACAATCCATGGACTAGATTGCGCGGTGGCGTTCTCGTAAATAACATCAGTTTTATTATGTGGGACGCGCTTCATTAAGGGTAAAAGGGTCTTTTACCGCTCAAATTCAAAACGCCATATGATAACACGCCATTAAAAAAAAACCGCCATTAAAAACAAAACGCCAAAAATTAATGATAAAACGCGTTGGATATTACAGGAAGAGGAAACAACACAGTAACTGAATTTCAGTTATTAACATTTATTAGAAGAAATTCCCTCATAAATTACGTGCCAAAAACATCATTATATAAACGACGTAAAACATCGCTTTCATAATCACTTCAATCTATCCATTTCTGCAAAAACATCTTTAACAAAAAACACCAATTTAACCAAAACGCCAAAATTGGCAACAATCGTTTGGTGGAGATACACTCTGGCAATCAGGCGATTCGTCCTGCGTTTTGACAACAGAAGGAGGGTGCATGTTAGGACGATCAATGTAATTTTGAATATGGAAGAAGAGGTACAGAGGGGTATCCTATCCCTTGGCATCGCTCTGGACAACGAATGCCATGAAACACATATGCTTATGAAAGCATTAACAAGGAAATTTAGACCAATCAAAGCAGATGTAAAGCCGGACCCTGTCAGGATATCATGGCGTTTTGATGATGAAACAGACATGGTGACCGTTATATACGACAGCGGAGAGCAGGAAGTATACTGGCTTGAAAACATCATGACAAAGCAGGGGCTTGGTTTCATGGAAGAATTGCATAACGCCACTTGTTTGAACACAGAAATAGACTCAAATTTGGAGTTATGCAATACATGTTCAAGTGGAGGCTTAAGAATCTTCAATAACAAGAAGCTGATGAAGGTGAAGATGATGACATGGATGAAGATCCAGATGAAGACTCCGAGGAAGAAGATGACGCAAGTGATTGATACTTTTCAGATAAAGTAGCTTCTGACGAATGGTTTTATTTTTTTTCTTTTGTGTAATCTTCTTTTTTTTTAAGATAATTAAATGATATATTTCTCTATTTATTTGCAAAACGCCAAAAAATACTAAAAAAAGTTATTTCTTACAAAACGCCAGAAATAACAAAAAATATTTTTCCTGCTTAATATTTTATTTTCTCCGTTATTGTATTTTGTCATCTTGGTCTGCATAACGCCATTTAAAAAACGCCAAACTTAGAAGATGGGACGTCTATCACCTATAAACTGATAAAGCTGATCAAAACAGTAAATACAAAATAGTAACTGAAAAGACGGTTACTTTATTACTATCATTTATTACAATAAAAAAAATCCCGCCTAAACTACGCGCCAAAAAAATCCTATAAGAGAGGGGTCTATACACAATGAATTGATCACACCCAGAAAAAGAAACGTCATATCCTCTAGAAACACTCACTTTAAAATGCCAAAAAATGTTAGTTAAAATAACCACAGATGGCAAAGCTTTCACTGAATCTTTTCTTCTCTATGGGGGTTATCTCTATGATCTTTTGCTGAATGAGATGGACAAATATTCAAGAAAAAGAGACTGATGACAGTGATATGTCATCATGTGAGCTTTGTTCTTGATGAATATCGGCATGGCATAAAGGGGTCGACACAAGTGTAAAATGCTATTTTGGACTCCATTATTATAAATAGCATCAAGCAAGAATTGATCTTCAATGACATGCCACCAAACAAGAATATAACACCAAAACACAGGATGCCACTAAGCAGTTTCGTCTGAAAAAGACGGGGTTTATGTAGGAAAGTTGGCATCTAGCTAAGATATTCAAAAGGTTCAAAACGCCAAAACAAATTCAAGAAGAAGAGGCTGATGACAGTAAAGATTCGGAAGAGAAATTAGATTACCATTTTTAATTTTTTTCTCTTTCATTTTATATTGTTTTGTTATCAAGTTATCTCTTGTTTTGTTATCTAATTCTTTACAAATAAAATACATTATTATATAAAACGCCAAAAACTACAAACACCAAAACGCTAGTAGTATGAAAACTGTGAGAACGGGTGATGGCAAAGCACCTTGTCAAATGTATTAAACGCCAAAAAATTCACTAAACGCCATTAAAAGCTTTTGGTCTTATTGTAATCTTATGAAAATATTAATGACTCGTAGTGAATTATTATACAACGCTACAAAACGCCAAAAAAATTGACCAGAAAACGCTATAACGCCAAAAAATTATCTATGTGACACAAAAACAATTAATTCAACGCCTAAAAGTTTAATAAATACAATTAACGTCAAAATAATCTTAGACGCCAGAAAATGTTATAGCGCGTTGGGAAAAAAAAGAAGATTGAAAAGACAAAAAAAACCCCTCACCCCGTGATCATATCCCGCGCCACGTGTTTGGCCAGAATGCGTTCTCACCGTTCTCACACTTTTGGGCGTTTTCTCCTGACCCCGTTTCTATATATATATATATATACAGGGTAAGGTTCATGCGAGAACCACCCTTATTGCGAGAACCGCGAGAACCAATGTGAACACAAAATAAAATCTAAAAAAAAAAGCACTAATTTTTTTTTTAATATTTTTATTTAAAAAATCGCTATATTTCGTTACCATAAATTTTTTTTTTCGAGTAACAGTTATCCATGCACATGTGCATATGTGTCCTTACTTCGACGAATTCGGTAATACGTTATCAGGAATAGACAATTGCACTTTAATTTACAATACCATTCATAATACACTACTTTTTACACTACCAATATTCAAAATGCACATGTGCATCATTAGGTATAACCATGATATAACGTGTTTTGGTACAAAAAGTTTGTGATTTTGAATGGAGAAGTATGCCCATATACATGTTTTTTGGTTAGTTATATCTAGTGGTTGATGGTTTGGTTATAGTTGTCAATTTACGATGTAATATGTTGATTGGATGGTATAAATGGTGTTTACATACATGTAATAAAGTGAAAATATTGGTAATGGTATTGTATTATGGATGGTAGGATGTAATGGTATTGTATTATGGATGGTAGGAGGTAATGGTAGTGTATTATGGATGGTATGATAGATGAAAGGGAAAGTGTATTCAAAGTAGTGTACCAAAACACCTTATTTCATGTTGATACATATAGATGCACATGTGCATTTCTAATATTGGTAATGTAAAAAGTATTGTATTACACATGGTAGTGTAAATGACAGTGCAATTGTCTAATAGTTGTAATGAATTACGGAATTTGTCAAAGAAATGACAAAAATGCACATGTGCATGTTTGTGTATTATGGATGGAATGATATATGAAAGAGAAAGTAGTGTACCAATACACCTTATTTCATGTTGATACATATAGATGCACATGTGCATTTATAATATTGTTAACGTAAAAAGTAGTGTATTACACGTGGTAGTGTAAATGAAAGTGCAATTGTATAATATTTGTAATAATTATGGAATTTGTCAAAGAAATGATACAAATGCACATGTGCATGGATAACTGTGACTCGATTTTTTTTTTGAATTTTTTTAAATTTTTTATTGTAAACAAAATATAGTGATTTTTATAAAAAAAATGGTAAAAAAATTTTGGGTGTTTTTTAGATTTTTTAGGTATTACTGTTTGTGTTCACACTGGTTCTCGCTGTTCTCGTTGTTCTCGCAATAAAGGGTGGCTCCTAACGGATCCTTCTCCTATATATATATATATATATATATATATATATATATACTACTTTATAAAGCATATAGGAAGGATAGAATGGTCATTTGCCACTTTACAAGTCTTTAAAGCCCATTGTACAAACCTGTTAAGCACAAAGTGTTGAAAACTTGTTTTCAACACCTGATGATACCCACGCGGATCTTACCGGATCAACTTGACCCGTTTTTAGTTTGATGGATCCAATATATTCTTTCTATCACTCTCACAATTGTTTCATCCGCCGCTCCACCTTTCTCTACAAACCCTAGATCCTCCACCGCACCTCCACCTTTCATCCATGGAACCGCTCGACGCCTTCACCGTCTTCTCCCCTTTCATCCATGGAACCGGTACCGTTTTTTACCCTATCTTGTAAGTTTTTTTTTTAATCTTTGTCAGATCTGTTATAATACTTTCAGATCTGTGTTGGTTTTGTGTTTTTCTTAATGTTTTGTGAATGGATCTACGGAGAGAGTATATATTTTTGTATTGATTAGGGTTTTTGTTTTCTAGAAATGCGTGTACAGTTGAAGATGAAGACTGATGAACAGGTGAAAGAGAGAACACTGCGGATTCGTTCAAGAACCTTCAAATTCAGCCTTAGTGGTACCGTTTTTTACCCTATCTATCGTTTTTGTTTGTTAAATTTTAGATCTTTTAAGTTTTTTTTAAAATTTATTTTTCATAAATTAATAACTTGATCTAGATGTTTGATTTATGTGAAGGATGTAAAGTTTTGGGATCAAAATAACATATGAGTTAAATTATGTAAACGTCGTTTTTACACATTTGTACATGTTTTACTCATCTGGTACATATAATCTCAGGCTGTAATGAATACAAATGGTTATAATCTTGCAGTTGGTATTTGACCCTTGGGATGTACAGTTCTTGAAATGGCGACATCAAAACCTCCTTGGGGCCAATACGAAGGGGTATGAACTGCTGGTCCTTGGATGGTGCTCAGAGTTTATTGGAGTGCTTGTGGAGATGCTCGGTTTGTGGTCAAGATTTATAAGCGTTCATCAAGCGGGTCAAACTATCTACCCAAACACGAGGGGAGGTATAAACACCCACACCCGGACTATTTAATTAATTGATTGTGTATATTATAATAATTAACAATGCAGTTTTTATTATAGTTATGATATTAAAAATAAATAAAAATGTGTTCGTTCACCCATTTCAGTGTTTTGACTCATTGTCGAACAGCCTGACCCGTTCATTGTGTTTCCATGTTTGTATAGGGTGGCTTTCATGTGTGGAATAGAATCCAGCTTGGAGCTTTCATGTGTGGAACAGCCTGATCTGATTATTACTGTTTGGAAGATCTTGAGCTTGGTAAGTTGTGTAGTAATAGTTAGAACGGATGGTAAATCATTACTGTTTGGATTAATGTAGGCGTTTTTGCTTACTGTTTGGGATAAACAACACATCCAAACGGGCCAAAGTAGGCTAAATTAAAAAAAAAAACATGTAAGAGTTAACAGGTTAAATTGGTTCAGCTCAGCTGACCTTTTGTTTTTCGTTTTATCTTTTATCAAATGTGTAGTATTAAAGATGAGACTACAAGAACTACATTGTCAACTCGCTTTAGTGGGATTAATTTTAATTTTGATTATCAGGTTGAAGCAGGGGCTGGTGGTCAGAGTTTTGGAATTCATGTTGCAGAGTTTGCAAACTTTCCTAAAAGTGTTGTTTTTCTTGCTAGAGAAAAAGCTGTTGAGTTGGAGGGTTTCTCACATCTTTTAGCTATGTCAAATTGGTCTGAACAAGTGGTATGCGTTCTTTATATTTAATTATCTAAGAGCTATATACTTCATTATTGAGAAATGGCCAAGCCGGGCAGATTCGGTGATGGGTATTAGATGGGGGCAAAGTGGGTTGTGCTGACCACAAATACTTTCAGCTCTAAATTTAAATGTTTGATTTATACTTGATGTGTTTAGTTTGAGTAAAAAGTTATAATTTCCAATAATAATTCTTTTTTTTTTAAATAAAATGGTTGAGGATGTTTGACGCCTAACAAATACACGTTATGCAACTTTTATCAGGTATTTTTCTAATTAGCTAATCAACCCATTCCTAATGGAAGCTTGCAACTGGGGAGTTAAATCATCTTTTCATTCGATATTGTTTTTTACATAAATGGAAGTACTTATATTTGTAAGAGAAGAGGCCTCCTATGATGATGTTGCAGCTCAAAATGAAGTTGATTCAAACGCCAAGCCTGAATCAGATGACAGTTAGTTTAGAGTGAATCTGTGAGATATGTGGCTAAAAAGCTATAATTCGAATCGGCGTGTGTGAGTGTTCGGTGTTGTATCTTCGACACAAGGTGGGGTGGGGCATCATGGGGTGTATTTGAATCAGCATGTGTGAGTGCTCGGTGTTATATTGTGACCAAAGACAGGGTAAGGGCATCATGGGGTGTCTTATGGTGAGCTTTAGTATTAATGTTTAGCTGGATGGTTAATAACTTTCGGTGGTTTGAAATAGCAACTATAAATCAACTTCTTTTTGTTTCAGTAATATTTATCATATTTGAGGTTTAATTTAATATTAATTTTATGTTCTCTGAATGATTTTTGTAAATTTGTCGATTGCGTAGAAAGTATTTGCTTCTGCTCATCAAGCTTCATTGTTATTATCCCAGGAAGGAAACATGCTGTTTGCCTTTGCAGAATATTTTATTAAATATGCCACACCGGAAGAGGCTAATAAGGTGTACACGCCTTAAAGCAGGCCGAGGTTCAGGCACAAGCATATGCCCAAGCTGGTCTCTCTTCAACAACACCATCAGTTCTCACTATGGGCTCAAAGGTTGTCTAAGTAGGCGATTTTCAGCATATCAAATGATGCAGCTAGGCTTCAATCAACTGGTAGATCAGCATCAAATGATGCAGCTGGGCTTTAATCAGCTACAGCATGGGAAGCCGTTGAGCCGAGCCGAGAGACACGAGCTTGTTAAACGACATGTTTCGAGTAACCGGCAGGTTAATCTTGGTAAGATATAACTATTAACTGTTTAAGTGAAGCAGTTATGGTTAATGTTAGTTGAAATGACAGGAGAAACCTTGTGGTAAGATGATTCTTAGGACTGGTGGTGTGTTGTATCTTTTTCGGGATAGACATTATGATCCGCATAACAGGCCGAAATACCCTGTGATGCTGTGGAAGCCTGCGTCTTTCTTGGTCAAAAGACCTAATATGGTGTGCCTTAGTATTAAAAGACCTAGGTGATTAGCTTGGTTGAACATGTTAAAATGGTTTGGTTTTGAGTGGTTTTTTTTCTTGAAGTCGTTCGTATTAAAATTTTAAAATGATGAAGGCAGTTTGTTAATATATTACATATAAGTAAATGTATAGTTAAACAACTGGTTTCAAGCTTTATACCGTTAAAACTGAACCTGGACCAAACCATTAAATGATCAAAACTGACTGAAGTAGAGGTGAACAATACCGGGTTTTTTAGGCGTTCAGGTATGAACCCGGGTACGGGTAAGACCAGGTATGTTTTTTTTCGTGTATTGGCAATAACTGGGTTGTGTTCGGGAGACGACTAATAAACTAACGGGTAAACAAGTATCCTAAAATTGCAGCTGGCTAGATACTTATTAGTGTGAAGTTTTTTCATAATATAAACTTGCAAGCTACAAGTGGAACTTTAATGGGTATACTATTTTCTTTTTAATTTTAAGTCTTGCCTGATCAGTTTTGTTACACACTAATTTTCAATATTGCAGCTGATCTTTCAACAGCCTGGGATGCAAATTTGTTCACCAGATCTTGGTACAAACATCACTATTTAGGTAATGTGCACTATAATGTACCGTTGCGTGTTTTTATTTATTTACGGTTTTGTTTATATAGTGTAATTGTTTGTTTTAACTGTTGGTACAGCCTTTCTCAGCATTATTTGGTACAGCCTTCTGTTTTCTGTTCGCCTTTAAACCCACTTTGAGGATTCAAATCAGGTATAATTTTAAATGAATCACCTGTGTTCATCCTTTTTAATTAGATTCTGTGTTTATAATTTTTAAATGAATCACCTGTTAGCTGATTATGATCGCTCTCGCAAGTCGCACCTGATCCGTCGCGTTTATTGTTGTTTCGAATAAGGTAGGTTCATGTTGTAGTCCGTTCGTTTTAAAAGTGTATGGACATGTTTGCTGAAATCGGTTCGGTTTTAAAACCGGTTTTAACTGGTTTTTTAAATCAGTTCGGTTTTTGAAGGGGTACAAATGTCTCGAAGAAGAACCGCGCTATAACCACCAGGTCTGGTTGAGCCCGAACCGGTTTTCAAAACATTGGTTTCAATATTTTTTTCCGGTTTCGATCCGAGAACCAGTTTTTTTTGTACATGTCTAGCTACATTTAGCTTTTCACTTTAGATTTGTTTATTTGTAAACCGCTTTGTGTCCGTTTTCTTAATCTATAGTTTTCTTTTTAAACACCGGTCAAGTTAGTTTGGACGGCCCTCAAACCTCTTTTTTGTCCATTCTTTGATTTATATGATTGGTAAATTTATGTTATATAATAATATAACTTAATTTGTAATAAACCACTTTAGGAGGTTGTATGTATCAGATGGTTTTGATGTTTAGGGGAGTTTTAGTTGGTTTTGATGTTTCTTTTCCTCTAACCGGTTTCAGTTGTAATCTAACCATTCATTTTGCTTTTACAATTGTCAACTACTAAACCTGTCAAGTGTCATATACTAGCCCTTTTACTGTTTCCTTTACCTTTTACTGTTTGTCCTTTTCACTGCAGAGTTGTTTTAACAGCTGTAATACATGGTCAAGCATTGGAACTCTACAACTTTTCCCATGCTTTTTGATATTGGAACCTGACATCTCCTACAACACAACACAATACAACACAAGTAACCTTCCTTTTAGCATCATATGAAGTTGATATGTTTTGTATTTTCTTCTTGTAGTTTGATTACTTTCTTTTTCAAATTATCAAGTTAAATTTCTGTTAACCATCTATTGTTATTTTACTTGGTTATGATTCTGACTTAACCGACCCGTTTCTGTTTGAATGATGGTTTTTGTAATTTTTATATGAAGGTGATGAGTCAAAAAATGGCTATTTCAAAAAGTTGGAGAATGCTAAAGAGAGGTTGCATCTTTTCAAGGCATACAAGATACAGGTTATCATGAGAGATCCTCATAAACAAATCAACAAATCGTTGTAATTATTGTTACAAATTTATAACGTTTATTTTTTATCGAGTAAAGTTTATTGTTGTAATTTTGTTAACAAATTTATGATGTTCAGCATATTGCACTTCGTATTTGTATCGATTAATGATTTATGGTTAAAGCATCATGTTTGATTTGATGAAAAGATTAATAAACTAACAGCTAAAAAAAATTAATAAAAGTATATCATTAAAGAATCGATAAATTAATAGTAAGACAAGTGCCAACATATCACGAAAATAAAACCAGTGGCTACGTTTTGAAGATTTTAATCATAGTTAAAAGCATCAACAGTCTGGTCAGTCGCTACGTTTTGAAGATTATTAAATCGACAAGCCAAATGTTTGAAGAAAGAAAATGACCGCGAAACCAAACCGAAGATTGGTTTTGGCGGTTTTACGATTTGAAACTGAAACGTGATCACCCCTACAATATATTATGAAACGACTGATAAACTAACGGTAAACGACTAATACTACGGCCTGCTTTGATCTTGATCTATTGGACTGCTTGGTGGGCCGGGTCACTAGCACTGTTTGCATTTGCAGGCATGGATGGCCTTTCGCCAATGGGTTTACTCGGGTGGCCGGGCTTAGAGTATTCATTGGCTGTTAAAAAAAAGACTTAACAAAGAATTCTTGATTGTGTGAGTTCTTGCTGAGTTTGGTCTATATTTGATGTGTGGTATAATTTTGGTAGAAGCGTGTGTTATGACCATCACTAAGCGACGAGATTATTTGCTAATCACCATTGAAATTGATTTGAATTATAATCTTGGCTTAGTTAATACTTAATAAAGATGACACATGGTGCAAATGATTAATTTAGCTTACATTAACACAAAATAGTATACCAGGCAAATCTAACCCATAGAGTAAATTATGGGTCAGTTCAGACTTTCAATTTAAGGACATGGGCTGTACTGGGCTAACTGCAAGTTTTAATGAGGCCCAAGTTGCTTTTGCTGCTACCGCCTAGGTTTAATTTTATTTTCTAGCAACTGTTTTTGGACTTTATTGGTTTTTCTTGTTAAGTAACTTCATAGAAGGGATAAAGACGTTTTTTATTTGATGGTACATAGTTATATATTTTTTATTTTTAGTTCATACAATTTTTTCATTACTTTTTTTCTCCGACTTTATTCTCAAATAATCCTAGATTAATTTGTTGCCTGGGTTTGAAACCAGTGCCTCACCTCTAAGAGCATAAGTCTCTACCAAATGAGCTAACCCCATATTGCAATTACTTAATACAAAAAGATTCAATGCATCTAATGGAATCCCAATTCCTTGTATGGTTTCAAATATATGAACTTTTTAGTTATTTAGTTATGATCTATAAAGCTTATGACGCACCGATGCTACAAATAAAAAAAGCTAAAGGTACTATACAACATATCATGAGAGGATTGATAAACTAACAAAAAAACGTGTACCGTGTAGTAATATGTAACCCCCGCCGCATCGCGCGGGTAGAAGTCTAGTATATATATATATATATATATATATATATATGAGAACCACGAGAACCAATGTGAACACAACCAAAAATACCTAAGAAAATCTAAAAAACACAGAAAAAAAATTAATATTTTTTATTGAAAAATTGCAAGTTTTCATTATTAAAAAAATTTAAAAAGAAATTTTTTTGGCTACTAAAAGTAGCGATTTAACTTAAAAAATATTAAAAAAATTCGGTACAAACATAAAGGACAAAACTTGTAATTTACTCTATAAATTTTTATATATATGTGTAAATAAACATATATATATACAAATGAGTTGGTCATAACCAAGGGTGACGTAACTAGGAATAAATAACCTAGTTAACTAAATGTTAGTAGATAACAAGGAAAATATGAATAAATGCACCTTTCAAAATAACCTTCAAACTTGAGGGGTTAAAAGGGGCAAAAATGAAAAGTGTTTATAATTAGATTATTAAAACACCAAAACACACACATGAGTGTGTGTTTGGTTGATGTTCATAGGAGAAGAAAAAGGGGTTCTCTTCAAGAACCCTAAACACACAAAAATTGATCAAAATCAAGAGAAATAAAGCTAAGAAAATTCGGGCTTTAACTAAATTCGTGATCACCTAAGCTATGAGATCACAAGGTATGTCAAATTTTGTAATTTGGTGATATTTTGAAACTCTGATTAACATTCATGAACGAAATTCTGGTATGAATAATGAATGTTACAGTGAAATTGATATGAGTACAAGTATAGGAACAAGGCCTAGATGTAAACTTGTTGATTTAGTGCCATGAATTAGTGTTTCGGTTAACTAATCATGTATGTGCTAAGTGGGTTTTATGACAATATGATGAACACTTGAATTAGAGTGTTAAATGGGTGAACATTGATGTTGTGATGCAAATTCTAGATGTAGTTCATAAACACTAGACATAAGGGCGTGATATTGATGTTAAAATTTGGTTAAAAAGTTAATCACAAACTTGATAAAAGAAGTACACGAATCTCGCCCACAAGGTGCACGTTAAAATGCCTAAGTGAAATCGTGTGCCTACTAGTTTCTATGTAGAACTTGATTAGAATAGATATTCGGATGAATGCCTAATAACATAATGAAACGGGTTTCACTTATAGATGAAAATCTGTAGATTTTGCACCATGAAAGAATAAATTATCTTTCGTAAACGAGAGCTAAGTTAACTTGGTGTTAACAGTAGCATAAACTTAGATTAAAGAAAAACAGTTTAAAAACGGTGGCATAATAATGCCTATCGGATAATTGGTGAAATGCCTAATGAGTTATTGAATGCAACTGCGCATTTTATATGTTTAAAGGTAGTTGACTTATGAAAGTCAAACTAACCAATGATCAAGTCGAATAATAATTTCGACATAAAATCCGTAAGATGGAATAGTCGTAAGTAATGGTGACTAATCTAACCGTCTTACGAATTATGATGATAGTTTGACGCTTGACAAGCTAGGTGGAAGCTTGGGAAGGAGACGGGTCAAACGAATCAAGTAAGAAGGTTAAAGCGTAACTTGGAATGCACTGTAAGTAAAGCTTACACCCATTTGTAAGATACGTATTTATTTTATAGGTCACAAATACGACAACGAATTATATCCGAAATATGGGTTCTGACACGAAACGATAAGAGTCGGAACGAATAAAATGATGAAAACCATGTTAATGGTAAAAAGGGGTCGAATTGGTAAAGTAGTCATGAAATGACAAATATAAAAAGAGTTTTTGGAATGGCTACTTTATAAGGTAAGCCTAAACGAATAATAAGAGTAAAATGGTGATTTGGTCACATATGGATGGATAAAAGTGGAAGTTTAAATGACACCATATGGCATAAGGCATCTTGGGTTGAACGCGTAAGAAACAGATTTAAAAAGATATAAACATATGGTGAGAAAGCCGAAATGGGTTAAATAATGAAATGGAAAATATATACCATTCAAATACAAGTGAAAAATGTTTGGTCGTTTAGACCAAACGGGTCAAATGGTGATTTTTAACGCCATTTGACAAATAACGACTAATAAGTATTTGTAGAGTCTAATGCTCACAAGGTAAAATAGCTTATGGAATTTGCATTGCTAAGAATTAGCAAATCATTAAGGCAAGGTATTAAAACGGGTCAATACTTGACCCGAGCTAGGTATGCGTAAATAACATTATAGTTAAACGTGTGATTTTGGTCAAATGTCTTATTGAAACTCCTTCGTCGAAAAAGGAGGGATTAAAATTGACCAAAAAGCCCTTGATTGATAAATCGGGTAAACGACCCTTAGGGGTTGTTTAAGAACATGTATTATGATCTTGTAAGTTATAGATAAGCATAAAAGTTATAGGCATAAGCCTTTTTGGGTCAAATGTAACAAAATGGTCCTTGTCGTAAATTGACATTCTGAATGGTTCAATTTGGAATAAGTAATTTACATTATTAAAATCACCACAATTATAGTTGTGGTGGCGGATAATTAGATATCTTAATATGGAGTTGAATGTGCGTAAAGAAAGGGAAAGATTTAAACTTAAAGGTTTAAATCCTCTAAACGGGTCAAAACGAATTATGCGCATAAATTGGGTATGGGCCGCATAATTGGTAATAGTTAAGAACCCGAGCTAAATATTTTGAGTTAAATACATGGGCGTATGCTCTATGACTATTTAGAAACAAGTTTGTGGTTTTAAACATGAACGGGTCAAATGTGTTGAATTTGAATAATAAGCCGAATGCTTCAAAATCTAGAATTTTATTAGTTCGAATGTTGAATTTTAACTCCATACGATGGAGTATTAAATTATGATCACGTAGGAAGAAACGAATCGTAAAACGGATATGTAAATTGGAAGTTATGCATGTTTTTGTACATGTTAAGTTTGAGAAAAAGAGAGTTGGGTATCTGCGGCTCTAAAGGAAGAAACTCACTGTCTAAATAAGGTTGTCGCGTCACGCGACAAGGAGAAACGAAGACCGTCGCGCAGCGCGACGCCTCTCGCGTCCCGCGAGAGGAAGGGAGACGTCTATCGCGCCCCGTGAGAGACCTAATGTCTGGCAACAATTTGTTTCTTGTCCGTTTTGATATAAGGACTTGGTTTAAACATGTTATAAGCTCGTATGACTAACCATTTCATGGTTTATGAAATGTAGGAATATCTTGGGATGCCGGATGACGATCAAGCTCAATGAAGAACCAAACACAATCAAGATACAAGCTTCCGCACTACGTTTCGTCGTCATCTTAAATGACGAACACATTTACATTATGTTATATTGTTTCAAATATGAAAATGTTTTAATAAACCCGTATTTTCAAATGTATGTGTAAACGGAATTACACAACTTTGGTTGAAACCATTCGAAAACTGTTGAATATAAGTAAGGGTCTTACAAGCTGGTAATCAGAGCTCAAGGTTAAAGAGTAAAGTGTCGGTTCGAGACCTGATCACATAATCCAGTAAGTTATATGTATATTAACGGTTTAGCATGATTAAAGTGTTGTGAACAACACATAGGGTTATCATGTAATACACGTTACCCCAATTAAATGATAGATATAGTTAACGAAATTACGTGTGTTGAAACGTATGGTAGAAAGTCTTGTATTATAATACGGGCATTTATTGATATTGGCGTTACTAATCTTTGTAAACGTTTTAGTTGAATGATACTCGCATCTGAAGGTGGTGAGAGTTTAACAAGTGACGGATATGACAGAGGAACGGTCCAAATTATGGCAAAGTAGAGCATTCTCACCAAGGACCTAAATCGCGTAACGATCGCGAATAAGGTTAATGGCAAGGAAAGTGTGACAACCCTCACCAAACCAGGTATCCGTACGAATTAATTAATATTTAATTAATGCTTAATTACTGTGCTTGCTTACAACTGTGGTTAAACTGCTTCTTGATTTCTGATACATACATATTCATGCATCATACTTTATTACTGTCACTCTATTATTTACACACAAACCTTAGTGACAACCTTGATGCACAAAAGCACAGTGAGCACACTATACGGGATACCCAGTAAACATGCTGACATTGCCAGCACTAGACAGTTACTGTCTCTGAGGCCATTATGAGCCGGGAATAGCTTACTACACTAGTAGGGAGTGTAGGGAGGTGAGGATTGTAAAACTGCGTCACTAGGTGATAGTTATAGTGACCGGATGTGCCTAAAACATGCTTTAATTACAAAATTCTGCACTTTATGCAAAAATTCAGCATTTAAGCTAACTAGTAAAGTGCAAAAACATGGGAAAATAATACTAGACACTTTCCAAAGTGTCAGGAATTCATTGTGTCACTAAAACAAATATTAAAGACACTTTAAATGCTTATTTAGCACTTTAACGGATTAATATCCAACCGAACAACCGGACTTTACCCGGAACATGAAAATACTGTCAATGACATTGTTTTTGCTTTACTGAGCTAGTTAGGGTACCCGAACACCCTAACACCCGTTATATTTCATAACACCCTAGTAACTAACTTAAATCCCTAACTAATCTAACTAGTACTTAACTATATCATCCCAATCCAACTATAACCCCCCCTTCAACCGAATCGGTCCCATGTGGGGACACCCTCCACAAAACTTTTGATTATTTTATTTACTTTCTTCATATCTAGA
This sequence comes from Helianthus tuberosus, assembly GCA_030545235.1. NCBI lineage: Eukaryota > Viridiplantae > Streptophyta > Magnoliopsida > Asterales > Asteraceae > Helianthus > Helianthus tuberosus. The sequence goes on along the minus strand of CM060424.1, from coordinate 103,117,713 downwards.
CTACACATTATACTTTGGGTATTAGTGATTAATGGTTTATAAAAAGGTTTAGTGGATTGTCATTCTCTTTCATCATTCACATCAACACAACACAAAAATTTTGCCTTCTCTCCCTCCCTTGGAGACTCTCGGCCGAACACAACCATTATCACCACCACTACCTTCAAGTCTTGATCAACCATTTCTTACACACACAAAGGTGCACTAGGATCAACAACCAAGCTCGGTGCTTTCGGAATCACAAGGACCTCTCTACATGTGACAACCCTCACCAAACCAGGTATCCGTACGACTTAATTAATGATTAATTACTGCTTAATTACTGTGCTTGTTTGAACTAGCTGATGAACTGCTACTTGATATCTGATACATGTACTTACTTGCATCATACTTTACTTATCGTCACTACATTATTTACATACTGAACCTTAGTGACAAACATGATGCACAAAAAGCACAGTAGCACAATAGCGGATAACCTATTGAACATGCTGATAAAGCCAGCATCAGGCAGACACTGCCTCTAAGGCCTGTAAGAGCCTGAGATAATTGCTACACTAATGGTGAGTGTAGGGATACAAGGGTTGTGGAACTGCGTCTCTAGGAATAAGTCACAATGACTGGATGTGCCTAAAACGTACTTAAAGTACAAAATTCAGCACTTTACATAATAATTCAGCTTTTAGCTAACTAATAAAGTGCCAAAACATGAGAAAAATATTACTAGACACTTTCCAAAGTGTCAGGAATAAGCTGTGTCACTAAAGAGAGTAATAACGACACTTTAAAGCTTTGTTAAGCACTTTAACGGATTACTATCCAACCAAACAACCGGACTATACCCGGAACATGAAAATATTGTTATTTTCATTATTTAACTTTTTCTGAGCCAGTTAGGGTCCCTGAATACCCTAACACCCGTTGTAACGCGCTACACTTTAGTAACTAAGTTAAACACTTAACTTAACCTAGTTACCTAACTAAGGCTTAATGGTTAGTTGAAATGGAACCAAACTAACCCCCCCCCCCCTTGACCGAACTCGGTCACTTTATGACCCCCCATGGTACCATTTTGATTATTTTAATCAAAGATGTTAAATATCTAGGATACATATTATCCATTGGTTAATTGCACACTAATTTGTCTATAAGATCAAGCTTAAACACAACATAACATTCCATCACCACAACTCCACACAAAACTCTCTCTCTTGCTCCCTTTCACTCTCGGCCGAACACCCCTCTTCCATCCATCATACTTTCGATCTTGATCATAATATTTCAAGCATCTTCAAGCATCAAGGATCGCGTATTAGGAAGCTCGGGGCAAGCAGAACGCGAAGGACCTCTTTATCTAGCTTTTATCCACACCATTTTCGTCAAGATCCTTCCCTAGCCTTGAGCTAGAGGTATAATACTTAAAACTTGTATTTGAACTATTCTAAAGTGGTTAAAAGGATTTGTATCGGTTAAATCTCGTTAAAATGCAAAATGATGCACAAAAGTCAACTAAAAACACTTAAAATGGTGGTTAATAGTTTATGTGTTGTGTAAATGTTGTAGTAATTGAAAGTTGTGTTTATTTAGACCCGATCTATGATGTGGTAGCTCGGATCATCGTTTAACCCGGTTTAGTAAGATCATGGATCTTAACATAAGCTTGTTTTGGATAATACAAGGGTTAAAAGGTGAAACTCTACCACACGCGAATCATGAACTTGTGTAAAAGAGTTTTACTTGTGAAATGATGTTTAAAACTAGCAGATCTACGTATCTGCAAGTGGTATTTTCAAAGGACCAAGCGTCAAAGAAATCATGTTTTCTAAAAGACGGATCTTACACTAACAAGTATGATTTCTATAAACCACAAGTGTGTAAACACTTGTGAAATGAAAAGTTTCGGCAAAATAACAAACTTTGTAAAAGAGGACGAGAAGTTGTAAAGACGGATTTCTCTAAAGACGAGGTTTTTACGAGATCAAAATTACTTTATATAAAGATCCACAAAATATAATGGTATTTACACTATAGTTTCGGAAAAACTACAAGTTCATGCGAATATGCAACTTACATACTTGTCGACTAGTTTGATGAGTCGGAAATTGTTTGATTGATTAAGAAAATTGTTGAGTTGATTTGTTAAAGAAAATGATACGCTTGAAAGCGTGGCCACCTCCAGTTACAGAGGAAACTCTGGCGAAATTTTTCTAAAAACCTAACACCTAGAACTATTTGCACTACAAGTGATAGAATTAATTTCGACATGTTTTCGAAACGTAAATTTCGCCATGACTTTATTTACTAAATATTCGGAGGTGGGATTTTCACAAAATTTAACGTGATAAATATATATATTTTTCACACACTGTTTATGATTATTTTGTGAAATACATAAATATTATTTTTTTAGAGTAAAAATAATATTTACGAACGTTAACGAATCCAAAATAATACGAACGCTTTCACCATAAATATATAAGTTACACCGGTAATTATATTACCACTCGAATATTAAACGTAACTTACGCACTTACGAAAATATTTATGAACGCGTATTTTAACAACGTATTATTGGAGAAGATTTATGAGAAATGAAAATATAATATTTTTGAGAAAAATACTTATATTTTGGAATTGGAAATATATACATATTAAGTGAGACTTAATGATATAATTTGAACGCACATGTATTGAATCCCCCATCCTTGGGAAGGAGATTAACTACCAAGTATATACAGAATGTAAACACAAGATAGTTGTCTAACTATTTCCCAAAGACTTAAACTATAAAGCTAAGGCACGGCCGTCCGTCTAATAGAAATTAGCACCTGTAGGTCGTCGCACAGCTGCGTGAGCAGGAGATACTTGGTAGAGACGCTTCACTGTGAGTTCATGTCCCCCTTTTCTCTAACTGTTTTCAGTTTTCTTAACTGCGGGGGTGAAATACATGTTACTTTGATTACAAGTACTTTATACACGGTATGGTTAGCGTAAGGAGGTTTACTACTTAGATCATGTGAGTGGGTAGGCAGAAACACCGAGGGACGTAAGCGGTAGATCTATCTGGGTGTAGCGAGCCCAACTCTAGGCCCAACAGAACGGACCTCTAAGAGGCCCATCAGAACGGACCTTGAGTGACTTTGTACCCGATGCAAAAATCTGCTAGGTTGAGTCTTCCTACTTACACTTCACACATACTAATGGCCTTGCAAACCATTGGTGATCTCTTTTCCTTACACTGCTACATACCAGGGAACTTTTATACATACAAGTGTTTTACATACTCACTTACACATGAACTCGCTCAACATTATTGTTGATTTTTCAACTTACATGTATTTCAGGAAATTAAAAGGGATCTGGCACGGTATGGCATGTTTTCCGCTGCACTAGTTTCCGAGGTCATCCGGGGTTTAGGGGATGTGTCTCTTTCCTGGACAAGACACAACCCTTAAATCATGTTTATGTTATGTTTCAAGTTTGTAATGTCTGTTGAACAAGGTTATGGTTGTTAGGGTATGTTCCCGTTAAAACAATGGTACTGTATTTGGTTTTCAAAACTTAATGGATGATCTTGCATGTTTTTAATTCATATAGCTTGGTTATGATTAAGCTATGGTATTAAGAAGTCACACCAAAATAACCACGCTTCCGCAAAGCCAGGGTGTGACACTACATCGCTTTTATCCACCTAGTGTTCGCTTTGATTCTTCCCTAGCCTTGAGCTAGTTGTAAGTGCTTCTAAACATCTTCTTGTTCATGTTTAAAGTGGTTAATAGGAAGTTTAATGGTTAAAACTCAAGAACATGCGAAAACAAAAATTAAAGTCTTGCAAGAATGATAAACATGTTGGTTAAAGAATAAATAATGGTGTACATCTTATGAATCTTGTTTTGTTGTGATTATTTTATGATGTTGGTTGCTAGTAGTGGAACGGATCGTCATCTAACCACGCTAGATCATGTTCATGGAACATGAACTAGCAATATGTTAAGTGTAGAAGATACAAGATGACAAACCCTTCCATACATAACCATGAACTTGTGTAAAAATAGTTTTTCTTGTAAAATGGAGTTCTAAACTAGTAGATCTAAAGATCTACAAGTGGTATTTTCGAAGAACCAAGTGTAAGATTGTAACACCCCGGAAATGGGTTTGGTAATTAACCCACGTTAATACTAAAAGACGGGTAAAATACCGTTAGTGGTAAAAGTAACCCGGTGAATATTAGGATTTTAAATAAATAAACCTAATATTAAATAAAAGTAGAATAAAGGCTTTGGAGGAAATAAAGTTTATAGAAGGCCCGACCTAACGGGACTTAAAATAAACTTAGTCATAAATATTCCTGAACCCTCTAAGTTAACTAGGAATATTAAACCTAGTTAATAAGTGGGAATATTGTTAAAAATAAGTAGGTTGTGGCCTACTTAATAACGAACCAAACACGAGGGGTTAAAGTGGGATAACTAGAAAAGTTATTTAACTAAACAAAACACAAACACACACACACAAATGTGTGTTCTGGATCGATCTCAGGAAAGCTCCCATGGAGCTCAACCCTAAACTTCAACAAAACCCTCAAATTGGAGGATCAAACAAGGGTCAAATTCGGATTTGAACACATAGAAACGATCACCAAGTCAAGGGGATCGTAAGGTATGTCGAATTTCTAACAGTCTTGAAGTTGTAAAAATTGGATAATCATCCTAATCGCGAATTAGGCATGGATTAGAGAAGCTATGGCTAGATTAGTGATGTATATTTGCTTAGGAACAAAACCCTAAGTGAAAATCATACATAACATGCTATGGATTGAATGATTGAATGATTTACCACACTAGGTTAAGTGGGTTTTAATCATATGATGAATTTGATGATATGATTGTGATTAGGATCATCATGCATGTTAGTAATCGGGAAATACTTAAACAATTTGCAAGTTTGAGTATTTGATCATAAGTGATAGTGGTGAATTTTGATGTTAATCTTGGTAAAAATAACTAGTAATGAACTAGTTGTAAATGTGTAAAAATGTATGCACATTAGGTGTTTGTTAAAATGCCTAAGTGAAAACTAAAGTGTTGAAATTAGAGCGAAAACGCACATTTGAATGATATGGTGATTACGCGTAATATGAAGTGAGAAGGGTTCTAAATATAATGTTGATTTAGACTTAATGTTGAGAACCTTGTGATTTAAAGTGGTTAACTTTAATAAGCTAAGTTAACTAATCATGAAGTCGAATAGTAATTTCGACGTATGAAATAAGTGAGATGGAATAGTCGTGAATAATTATGACTAATCTAACCATCTTACAATTTGCAATGATAGTTTGACGATTAACAAGCTAGGTGAAAGCTTGGGAACAAAGCGGGTCAAACGAAGAAAGAATGACGGAAAAGCATATGTGGAAGTAAGGTAAGTATAGCTTACACTAGTCTTATATTTTAGAATATTCTCTTATCGTATTAGTTACGAATAAGACAAATACATAATTGAGGTATGATGTTCCGGCGTGTAAACGTACGGAACAAGATAGTCGAGTATGACAAGAAACCATGTTGATGGTTAAAAAGAAGCTAAATCGGTAATTTGATCATTTTATGACAAATGGAAAATGAAACTTTTGAATGGGTACCTTATAGGATAAACCAAAACAAACAACAAGGGTAAAACGGTAAATTGGTCACGCGTTGACCATAACTATTGGTTTTGAAAGGCAATGTGTGATGTAAGCTATGATAGGCTAAAAAGCGTTAAGAAACGATTAATAAATGAAATGACCGCACGGTGTGAACTGGAGCGAGTCATATAGATGAGATGGTAATAAACATCATCTCGCCAACATAATCGGTCACTTAGACCAAATGGGTCAAAAGGTGAAGATATCACCTTTTGACAATAACGACTAATGATCATTGTCGAGTTATATTATTTCAGGAGTAAGTGTCAAATGGGTATTAGCAACGCTATGGATTAGCGGTTATAAAAGCAAAGTATTTAAAAACGGGTCAATATATTGATCCGCGCCAGGTATGTGAATAAGGGTAACACTCATTTCGAATATGTGGTTCAATGAGTATTAAAAGATGTCAAAGTAAACATTGGTTACTTGATAAGTAAACCGAATGTTTTGAATAATGAACATTGCGTTTGGAAAGCTTAGTGACTTTTCAAACAAAATCATAGGTTAAAAGAGGGGTTATGGGTCAAATATACGTTCAAAAGTCCTTCATCGTAAATGATTGGCTAAACGGACTAAAACGCCCTTATAAGCTAAATTGGACGAACGACCTTTAAAGGTAGTTTGGAAACAAGTTTTATGATTAAGTAAATACTTGGATTAAGTATAGAAGTTGAAAGAGGTATTATATTAGTCAAACGGTACTATTTGAGTTTTCGCCGTAAAATAATGATTCGAGAGGTAAAATTTGGTTATATAGATCACCACATCAAACCCGCCATAAACACAATTGTGGTGGGAGATTTTAGGATAAGAAATGTGGTGATGAAATGCTAGAAACAATCGAAAGCGATTTTAGGCTCGAAAGTGCTTAAATACCCTTAACGGGTCAAAATAAGCATACAAGTGAAAACGGGTTTAAATTGTGAAATAAACCTATGATTAGAACCTAATATGGTAGGTAACATTAATTTGTAGAAGTGTATGTAATATAGGAATCAAACAAATACGTTTGTTTGATAAAATGCATAAACGGGTTAAAATTCGGTAAAAAGGTAACGAGTCAAAGGCTTAGAAGTCTCAAAATTTCTTATGTTGGATGTAGGATTTTAACTCCATAAGATGGAGGATTAAATTACGATCACGTAGGAGGAAACGTGAGGTTAAACGGATAAACGGTTCGAAAGTTACGACCGTTTTCGTAAAAAGGACCAAAACTAAAAAAATAAGAATAGCTGGGTGCAGCGTGACCCACGGTTCAGACCGTAGGCCACGATCTGGAGGGGCTGATTGGTTGTTGTGGGCTGCAGCGTGACCCACGGTTCAGACCGTAGGCCACGGTCTGGAGGGGCTGATTGGTTGTTGTGGGCTGCAGCGTGACCCACGGTTCAGACCATAGGCCACAGTCTAGAGGGACTTTTTGGTTGTTATTTTAATTGTTTGACTTATATGACTTGTTTAATCGTGTTATTTAACTACCAAAGCTAACTTTTAAGTTGGTTTTGGTCATAGGTATATGTCAAGGGATTCCCGGATGAAGATCAAGCTCAATGAAGAACCGAACCCGAACAAGAAACAAGCTTCCGCATGACGTTTCGTTGTTACTTTTAAATGACGAACTTAATTACATTTTGTTCTAAACTTTTAAATTGTATAAGTTTTAGATTACTCGTATTTTCTAAGAATACTTAATCGTAATTACATGTTTATTTTCGTTAACTATACGAAAATCCTTAAAATAAATACAAGGGTCTTACAAAGATGCAAATCATGTTTAAAAGCCGGATCTTTCATGAACTAAAAGCATTTTGTGAACAAACAAGTGTGTAAACACTTGTGTGATAAAAGGATTTAACAAAGAAATATTTTCGAAATTTTTGGACTATAAGTTGTAAAGTTACATATTCTTTAAAAATAAAGTTTTCGAGAAACTGGTTTTATTTTTAAAGATGGAAAGATCTACTAAAAATGTTAGAAAGTTACTACATACTTTTACACAACTTACAAGTTCATGTGTTTGCGATTTATGCTTATTTTGACTAGTTTGATTATTGAACATTGAATATTGATGATTGGAAAAATTGTTGATTGAATTTTGAAAAGAAAATGATACGCTTGTAAGCGTGGCCACCTCCAGTTACAGAGGAAACTCTGGCGAAATTTTTCCAGAGTACGGACCTCGGGGTGACTTGGTACCCGACGTAAAAATCTGCTAGGTTTGAGTCTTCCTACTGCACTTTACACATATCAATGGCCTTGCAAACGATTGGTGATCTCTTTATTTCCTTATTTACTACATACCAGGGATTTTATACTTACAAAGGTTTTACATACTCACTTTCACATGAACTCGCTCAACTTTATGTTAATTTTTCAACTTACATGTATTTCAGGGAATTAGGGATCTGGCAAGGTATGTTATGTTTTCAAGCTGCGTAAGAAGTGCGATGTCATCCAAGTTTGGGAGTTGTGGCTTTTACCTGGACGAGTCACAAGTCTTGAGCTGTGTTTGTTTCATGTCTGTGGTTGTGTCATTTGAACAATGTTTTTAGCTTGTTATGTTGCATTTGCGTTGCATGTGTCGACATTTGAAAACAATGTTGTGGTATTTTGTTTTTAAAACATGAAGTAATGGATGATCATCGTGGTTTTAAATTCATATAGCTTTGATGTGATTAAGCTATGGTATTAAGAAGTCACACCATAATAAACCCACGCTTCCGCAAAGCCAGGGTGTGACAGCTTGGTATCAGAGCCTTGATCATAGCGAACTAGGATTCCTTCTCGAGTCTAGACTATGATCACTAGGGCTCTCACGAAAACATTTTTACATTGCATACACTACGTCCAGATCCAGAGTGCAAAATATTTTTAAAAGTTATGGCTCAGTCTGAGAGGCCAAGGGAGTAGTCTAGTGGGACTAGGAGGCTCAGTCTGAGAGACTGAGGGAGTAGTCTAGTGGGACTAGAGGGTTTAGTCTGGGAGGCTGGGAGGTTAGTCTAGTGGGACTAGAGGGTTCAGTCTGGGAGGCTGGGAGGTTAGTCTAGTGGGACTAGAGGGTTTAGTCTGGGAGGCTGGGAGGTTAATCTAGTGGGACTAGGAGGTTCAGTCTGAGAGGCTGGGAGGTTAATCTAGTGGGACTAGGAGGTTCAGTCTGAGAGGCTGGGAGGTTAATCTAGTGGGACTAGGAGGTTCAGTCTGAGAGGCTGGGAGGTTAGACTAGTGGGACTAGGAGAATTACTTGATTACTTATTGGTGACTAACATGTTTATCTGATTATATGATTGATTATTTGTGCATGTGTGTGTTTGTGTTACAGACGTCATGCCTTCATCCGGTACTGGAGAGTCGGACACTACAGATCCCATGGCCATAGTATTAGACGACATAGTTTCATCAGAGCACGAGGTGTACACTTCCGATACTACCAGCACAGACGATGATGACTTTTAGCCCTTTGCGCTGCCTGACGTCGTAGCCGAGCCTGCTAATGGCCATCTCGCTGGGGATTTACCACTCATGGTGATCCCTGCTCCTATACCCCTTGCCGCTTATCCGGTTGTTGATATGCCACTTGTTGGTGTTTCTGACGATGATGTCGATTTATATGAGGACCCACTTGAGGATGACCTTGAGGGTCAGGCCCCTATTGTTGCCGGTGATATCCTACTTCTTGCTGACGCCCCTGCAGGGGAGGCCCCTGTTCATTCACCTGTTCCAGACTCCTTTGAGTCTGTGGCATCCGCATCTTTGCATACACAGGGAGTGCAGCATCACTCACACGACGCCGACCCTGATATGGCGTCATCGGCTGCACCTACACATGACTTTGAGTTTGATCGCGATTTTGAGGATGATCCTGTTTTTCCACCTGGTTTTGATCCAGACCATGACATTGAGTTCATACACTTAGACCAGCACTTGGAGGATCCTGTAGCCCTTGTCGACCCTATGTTTGCTGATCCAGCTGATTTTGAGATGGAGTTTGTTGATCCGGAGCCGGCTGTGGCCCCTGAGCCAGGCGTTGCTCCTGACCCCGCATTGGAGCATGACCCTGTTCATGCTGATGCACCTGCTGTTGCTCCTTTGGCTGATGATATACCGGTTGATGATCATCCTGTTGCTATTTCACAGTTGGTGGATGATCATGCTGTTGATGCTCATGTTGATGCTCCACTGTTGTTAGAGGATCCTATTGCCGCCCTACTTCCAGATCCTATGCCGGTGATGTTCGACCGCGCACCTTTTGCGACCCACATTGATCCACGATACGCTCACACCCGCAATGGGTGGATAGACGATGATGATGATTTCCCACCTTTCGTGGTACCTGTTACACCACCTGTAGCACTCGTTTCAGCCCCTGCTTCAGCTCCCATCGACGCACCTTTGCTTCCCACACATATCACAGATACTCACCGCACAGATCTCCCGATCACTTATCTCCAGGATATTCCTCCACCCCGTCCTGGGGAGGGTTCGTCACGTCATCCGTTTGGTCATACACCTTTCGCGTCAGGAGGAGATCAGTTTGTACCTCAGATTGTTCATCCCACTGTTATTCCCACTGTTGCACCATTTACTGTGCCATCCTTCGCTCCATCTAGTGAGCCATTCCTTTGGACTACGCCCCCCATTATGCCACCGACGGATCCGTATCACCCATACCACGTGGGTTATTCTATGGAGGATGTTCTCACATCTTTCATCATACAGCAGGAGGCACTGACCCGTCGCGTACAGGAGCTAGAGAGAGCTCAGCGACTCCTGTGCCAGTGCCAGACCCCACCTGCAGTATCACCCCTTCCTCGACCACTGTCACCTGATTCTGCCGCTCGTTTTTGGACTCCCGAGCAGCAGATAGCATACTTATTGCACTCTCATCGCGCTATGGAGGAGGACTGGCTTCATATGCGACGTTTACTCTTTTCTCATTTTCCCCCTCCTCCACCGCCATCAGCATAGGCCTTTTTGTACGACACGGGTAGACTTTTGGCGAGACGACTGCGATTGTGCAGACTACACAGCTTTTGGAGACCACATTTTGATGATTGTGACTTTTGATGATTTGTATATTTGTTGCTGTTGTCACTGACTAGATAGTTTGGACTAGGGCGATGTGGCCCTTAGTCACTGATGATGTATGATACAGTTATGAACTTGTAAACCTTACATTGTGGTCTTGATTTATGACAGCGCAATTGCAGTATTCTCATTATATGTGATGTTGATTAATTGTTTATGATCTTTAACATGAGATGTTATGTGGTTGATTTATTTATAACATGAGGTGTTATGTGTTGATATTGTTGAATACATACGCAGACTTTACTTACTATGAGCTGACCTACGTGAACCATCTTTTAGAAGATGCCACCAAGACGCGAGACGCGTATGCTTGCCAACGAGGCAGAACTTCAAGGAATCATTGTTGCCGCCATTGCGCAGTATGCAGCCTCACAAGGAGGAACCAGCGGGAGCAATTAGAACAATAACGGCAATAACAATCCACCACATGATAATGTTAAGTCGTTTGGGACGTATTACAATACACTTGGATATTTATAGCACGCCCGCTAATGCCATTTGTATATTCTAACGTATGTGCATGGTGCACTTACAAGCAGTTCCTTGACTGCAAGCCTGTGAACTTTGACGGCACCGGAGGTGCTGTTGCTTTTGTAAGATGGGCCGAAAAGACGGAGTCTGTTCTCCGAATGAGCAAGTGCGCTCCATACCAACAAGTGACTTACTTTTCTGGGCTATTTTTGGACGGAGCCCTGTCCTGGTGGAACTTACAAGTGCAAACTCTTGGTGAAGCCGCTGCTTACGCGTTGAGCTGGGCTGAGTTAAAAGAATTGATGCGAATGAAGTATTGTTCTCGTGCTGAGATACAAAGGTTGGAGACTGAGTTTTGGCATTTGAGGATGGACGGTCCCAAAATCGCGGAGTATGTTCAGAGATTCCATGACCTGTCTCATGTGGTACCTTATATGGTCACACCAGAGTTCAAACGGATCGAGAGATTTATCTGGGGTTTAGCTCCACAGATCATGAGTATGGTCACTACTTCCAAGCCTGCAACAATCACAGAGGCTATCGATCTGAGCGTGTCTCTTACTGAGGAAGCCATCCGCCTGAACAAGTTTTCGAATGTTGAGCCAAAGAAGAAAGAGACTCACGTAGAGTCGTCTGGGGAGAATAAGAGGAAATTCTCGAACTTCAAGCAGGGAACTAGCAATGTTGGCAAGAAAGGATAATCAAGCACACCGGTCCAAGCTGCAACCAGTGCTGGGAAGAAAGGAAAAGGATATATGGGTACTCATCCCAAGTGTAACACCTGCCAGCGTCATCATTCTGGCCGGTGTGGGCCAAAAGTATGTGAAGCTTGTGGAAAAGTTGGCCACTTGAAGGATAACTGCTGGGCTAGTGCAGGCCGGGGAGGCCAAGGAGGTTTTGGTAATCGGAACAATAATCGAGGTGGCAATGGAAATCGTGTACAAGGGAATAATGGAGGTAATGGAAATCGAGGGAACAATGAAAATCAAGCTGGGGACGCGAATCGAAATCAAAACAACAATCAAGCGGGGAACGGAGGAGGTAATGGTCAAAAATTGGGTTGTTTTAACTGTGGTGACATTGGGCATTTTAAGAGGGACTGCCCAGGATTGATTCAAGCCCGCGGAAGAGTGTTTAACATTGAGGCGAGGGAAGCGCGCCAGGATCCCAACGTTGTTACTGGTACGTTCCCTGTAAACCAACGCTTAGCATCCGTTTTGTTTGATACTGGTGCGGATTATAGTTTCGTGTCATTAGAATTTAAGAATATACTTGGGTTGACGCCTAGTAAGTTAGACGTTCCGTACTCCATCGAATTAGCAAATGGGAAACTAGTTGAGACCAGTGAAGTTGTCCAAGGATGTGTGATTGAATTAGGAGGGCACGAGTTTACGCTAGACTTACTACCTGTCGAGTTGGGAAGCTTTGATGTGGTAGTGGGAATGGATTGGCTATCGAGTAACAAGGCCGAGATCGTTTGCCACGAGAAGACCATCCGCATCCCACTGACGGATGAAGAAACGATCATAGTGGACGGAGAGAAGCATAATACACCACTAAGAATTATTAGCTGCCTGAAAGCTAGAAAGTGCTTGAAGAAGGGATGTGTTGCCTTCTTGGCACACATCGTGGATAAGAAAGTTGCTGAACCAAAGATTGAAGACATTCCAGTCATTAGAGAATATCTGGAAGTCTTTCCAGAAGACTTGCCAGGATTACCACCTCAAAGGCAAGTTGAGTTTCACATTGACTTGGTTCCAGGTGTCGCGCCTATAGCCAAGGCACCCTATAGACTTGCGCCGTCAGAGATGCAGGATTTGTCGACACAACTCCAGGAGCTATTGGATAAAGGATTCATTAGGCCAAGCTTCTCACCATGGGGAGCTCCAGTACTGTTCGTTAAGAAGAAAGACGGTAGTTTCCATATGTGCATTGACTACCGGGAGTTGAACAAGTTGACGATCAAGAACAGATACCCTTTGCCGAGAATCGATGATCTTTTCGACCAACTGCAAGGTTCAAGCTTTTACTCAAAGATCGATCTTCGATCTGGATACCATCAACTTAGGATACAAGAGGAAAGTATCCCGAAGACAGCCTTTAGGACTCGTTATGGACATTACGAGTTCCTAGTTATGCCGTTTGGGTTGACAAACGCACCTGTAGTTTTCATGGACCTAATGAACCGAGTGTGTAAGCCGTACCTAGACAAGTTTGTGATTGTGTTCATAGACGATATCTTGATTTATTCAAAGACGAAGAATGAACACGAACAACACCTAGGAGCTATTTTGGAGTTGCTGAAAAAGGAAAAGTTGTATGCCAAATTCTCAAAGTGCGAGTTTTGGCTACGCGAAGTCCAGTTTCTTGGACACGTGGTTAATGGAAATGGAATTCATGTTGATTCCATAAAGATTGAGGCGATCAAGAGTTGGGAGACCCCAAAGACGCCAACCGAGATTCGACAGTTCTTGGGTTTGGCTGGTTATTATCGAAGGTTCATTGAGGATTTTTCTAAAATCGCTCAACCTCTAACCGCGCTCACACAGAAGGATAAAAAGTTTGATTGGGGAATCAAGCAAGAAGAAGCATTTCAGTTGTTGAAGAACAAGCTTTGTGACGCACCGATTTTATCGCTGCCAGAAGGAACTGATGATTTCGTGGTTTACTGTGACGCCTCGCGTCAAGGATTGGGTTGCGTGCTGATGCAACGCCAGAAAGTTAGAGCTTACGCTTCACGCCAATTGAAAGTTCATGAAAAGAACTATACTACGCATGATTTGGAGCTAGGCGCAGTGGTATTTGCGCTGAAAATCTGGAGACATTATTTGTATCGTACAAAGTGTACAATCTTTACGGATCATAAGAGTCTGCAGCACATATTCGACCAGAAAGAGCTTAATATGAGGCAAAGACGTTGGGTCGAATTATTGAACGATTACGACTGCGAGATCAAGTATCATCCAGGGAAAGCGAATGTGGTCGCTGATGCCCTGAGTCGAAAAGAGAGCATCAAGCCCATAAGGGTTAGGGCTTTGGAAATGATCATCCAGACAGACCTCTCTCTGCGCATTCGTGCCGCCCAGAGAGAAGCTCTGAAAGAAAGGAACATTGAAGAGGAATATCTCCGTGGGATGGAGAAGCAATTATTGCCAAACGAGGAAGGAACGCTATGCTTCATGAAAAGGATTTGGGTTCCTCTGTTTGGTGGTTTGAGAAAGATTATTTTTGATGAAGCTCACAAGTCTCGGTACTCAATTCATCCCGGTGCGGATAAGATGTACCAAGATCTTAAGGATTATTATTGGTGGCCTAGGATGAAAGGCGATGTTGCTGTTTATGTTAGCAAGTGTTTAACGTGCACCAAGGTGAAAGCTGAATACCAGAAGCCTTCAGGTCTTCTACTGCAACCTGAGATTCCCAAGTGGAAATGGGAACAGATTTCAATGGACTTCATAACGAAACTGCCCAAGACACCCAGAGGCCATGATATGATTTGGGTGATAGTTGACCGCCTAACAAAGTCCGCACATTTCTTGCCAATCAAAGAAAAGGACAACACGAGTAAACTGGCAGAAATATACATGCGAGAGATTGTTGCACGCCATGGAATGCCTCTCTCGATCATCTCTGATAGAGATGGGAGATTTGTATCAAGGATTTGGCAATCCTTCCAAGAAGCTTTTGGCTCGCAGTTGAACCTGAGCACTGCATGTCATCCGCAAACTGATGGCCAAAGTGAACGAATAATTCAGACTTTGGAGGATATGCTGAGAGCATGTGCAATGGATTTGGGTGGTAGCTGGGATAAAAATTTACCTTTGGTCGAATTTTCGTACAACAACAGCTACCACACAAGCATTGGAGCCGCGCCATTTGAAGCTCTTTACAGACGCAAGTGTCGATCACCACTATGCTAGGCTGATGCAGGTGATAGGCAGCTTGTTGGTCCCGAGATAGTCCAAGAGACGACAGACAAGATTGCGCAAATTCAAAAACGCATCGAGGCGGCTTGCGACAGACAGAAAGCCTATGCAGATCCAAAGCGGAAGCCTTTGGAATTTCAAGTTGGGGATATGGTTTTATTGAAAGTTTCACCCTGGAAGGGTGTGGCACGCTTCGGAAAGCGTGGGAAGTTGAATCCGTGTTACATTGGCCCTTTCAGAATCCTGCAAAGGATTGGGCTTGTAGCCTACAAATTGAACCTACCTGCTGAACTCAATGGTGTTCACGATACATTCCATGTATCAAATTTGAGGAAGAGTCCAACGCAGGAGACAGTAATCATTCCTGCTGACGAAGTTCATATCGACGACACGCTCCACTTTACCGAAGAACCCGTCGAGGTTACGGATTGGAAAGTTAACAAAACTCGCAGGAGCAGTGTCAAACTCGTCAAAGTTCGATGGAATGCAAGACATGGGCCTGAATTCACGTGGGAACTTGAGGATCAAATGAAAGAGAAATACCCCCATTTGTTTCCTAAGACCCCTGCAACTAGAAGCAGAGCCTAAAATTTCGGGACGAAATTTCTTTAACGGGGGGAGAATGTGACAACCCTCACCAAACCAGGTATCCGTACGAATTAATTAATATTAATTAATGTTTAATTACTGTGCTTGCTTACAACTGTGGTTAAACTGCTTCTTGATTTCTGATACATACATATTCATGCATCATACTTTATTACTGTCACTCTATTATTTACACACAAACCTTAGTGACAACCTTGATGCACAAAAGCACAGTGAGCACACTATACGGGATACCCAGTAAACATGCTGACATTGCCAGCACTAGACAGTTACTGTCTCTGAGGCCATTATGAGCCGGGAATAGCTTACTACACTAGTAGGGAGTGTAGGGAGGTGAGGATTGTAAAACTGCGTCACTAGGTGATAGTTATAGTGACCGGATGTGCCTAAAACATGCTTTAATTACAAAATTCTGCACTTTATGCAAAAATTCAGCATTTAAGCTAACTAGTAAAGTGCAAAAACATGGGAAAATAATACTAGACACTTTCCAAAGTGTCAGGAATTCATTGTGTCACTAAAACAAATATTAAAGACACTTTAAATGCTTATTTAGCACTTTAACGGATTAATATCCAACCGAACAACCGGACTTTACCCGGAACATGAAAATACTGTCAATGACATTGTTTTTGCTTTACTGAGCTAGTTAGGGTACCCGAACACCCTAGCACCCGTTATATTTCATAACACCCTAGTAACTAACTTAAATCCCTAACTAATCTAACTAGTACTTAACTATATCATCCCAATCCAACTATAACCCCCCCCCCCCTTCAACTGAATCGGTCCCATGTGGGGACACCCTCCACAAAACTTTTGATTATTTTCTTTACTTTCTTCATATCTAGACTACACATTATACTTTGGGTATTAGTGATTAATGGTTTATAAAAAGGTTTAGTGGATTGTCATTCTCTTTCATCATTCACATCAACACAACACAAAAAATTTTCCTTCTCTCCCTCCCTTGGAGACTCTCGGCTGAACACAACCATCATCACCACCACTAACTTCAAGTCTTGATCAACCATTTCTTACACACACAAAGGTGCACTAGGATCAACAACCAAGCTCGGTGCTTTCGGAATCACAAGGACCTCTCTACATCGCTTTTATCCACCTAGTTTTCGCTTTGATTCTTCCCTAGCCTTGAGCTAGTTGTAAGTGCTTCTAAACATCTTCTTGTTCATGTTTAAAGTGATTAATAGGAAGTTTAATGGTTAAAACTCAAGAACATGCGAAAACAAAACTTAAAGTCTTGCAAGAATGATAAACATGTTGGTTAAAGAATAAATAATGGTGTACATCTTATGAATCTTGTTTTGTTGTGATATTTTATGATGTTGGTTGCTAGTAGTGGAACGGATCGTCATCTAACCATGCTAGATCATGTTCATGGAACATGAACTAGCAATATGTTAAGTGTAGAAGATACAAGATGACAAACCCTTCCATACATAACCATGAACTTGTGTAAAAATAGTTTTTCTTGTAAAATGGAGTTCTAAACTAGTAGATCTAAAGATCTACAAGTGGTATTTTCGAAGAACCAAGTGTAAGACGCAAATCATGTTTAAAAGCCGGATCTTTCACGAACTAAAAGCATTTTGTGAACAAACAAGTGTGTAAACACTTGTGTGATAAAAGGATTTAACAAAGAAATATTTTCGAAAATTTTGGACTATAAGTTGTAAAGTTACATATTCTTTAAAAATAAAGTTTTCGAGAAACTGATTTTATTTTTAAAGATGGAAAGATCTACTAAAAATGTTATAAAGTTACTACATACTTTTACAGAACTTACAAGTTCATGTGTTTGCGATTTATGCTTATTTTGACTAGTTTGATTATTGAATATTGAATATTGATGATTGGAAAAATTGTTGATTGAATTTTGAAAAGAAAATGATACGCTTGTAAGCGTGGCCTCCTCCAGTTACAGAGGAAACTCTGGCGAAATTTTTCCAGAAAATAACACTTAGAATATTTTTGGTGACAAATGGTTATAAATATATTTTTGACTTGTTCTCCAAATCAAACTTCGCCATGATTTTTATTACAAAAATAACCAAGTATTCGGAGGTGGATTTTCGTAAATAAAACTTGCTAAATATATATTTAGAATATATATTTGATAGTAAAACGCTTGTGTGATTTCATAATTATTTTGTGAACTATATGTATATTATTTTTAGAGTAAAAATAATATAACTGGAATACATTGTGAAAGCACGATTCCAAAATAATACCAACGCCTTCACAAATAAATATTATTACCATCCGAACTTTAAATGTAACTTACGTATTTTGGAAAAATACTCTTAAATGCGTATTTTGATAAAAGTGTTATTTTGGAAATTGTAAGGTATAAAATATAATATTTTTGAGAAAAATATGTATATTTTGGAGATAGACTATTTTAGACAAATGAATAAAAATTTATTTTATTAAGTGAGACTTAATAATATATTTTTTGGAATTTACAAAAAACGCACATGTATTAAAACCCCCATCCTTGGGAAGGAATATAATTATTAAATAATTACGAAGTGTAAATACGAAATAGTTGCCTAACTATTTCCCAAAAACGTTAAACCTTAAGCCAAGGCACGGCCGTCCGTCTAATAGAAGTTAGTACATGTAGGTCGTCACGCAGCAGGTTGATTTGGGGATTTAATATTTCGAGACGCACTTCTGTGAGTTCATGTCCCCCTTTTCTCTTAACTGTTTTCAGTTTTTATACTTCGGGGGTGAAATACATGTTACTGTGATTACGAATACTTTTTACATGGTATGGTTAGCGTAAGGAGGGTTACTACTTAGATCATGTGAGTGGGTAGGCGGGAACTGGAGGCCATTAATCCTCTCTGTAGGACCGAGGGTCTTTAGCGGTAGATCTATCTGGGTGTAGCGGACCTCGGGGTGACTGTGTACCCGACGCAAAAATCTGCTAGGTTTGAGTCTTCCTACTGCACTTCACACATATCAATGGCCTTGCAAACCATTGGTGATCTCTTTATTTCCTTATTTACTACATACCAAGGATTTTATACTTACAAAGGTTTTACATACTCACTTTCACATGAACTCGCTCAACTTTTTGTTGATTTTTCAACATACATGTATTTCAGGGAATTAGGGATCTGGAAAGGTATGTTATGTTTTCAAGCTGCGTAAGAAGTGCGATGTCATCCAAGTTTGGGAGTTGTGGCTTTTACCTGGACGAGTCACAAGTCTTGAGCTGTGTTTGTTTCATATCTGTGGTTGTGTCATTTGAACAATGTTTTTAGCTTGTTATGTTCTGTAACATCTGTGTCTGAAATCATTGTAAACAATTCAGTTTGATCCCAATGTTTGTTTGGTTATGTTTTACAATTTTCATGTTTTGACTTTTATTCAATTTCAAACTCTATATCGCTTTCTGGAGAGTTATACGCAAACTGGTGCGTAAAAGTAATCAGTTTAATGCAACAAACACTCTGGAACATCAACATTTGCTTAACATACCTTAAATAACCTTTACATAACTTAGAAATAAGTTTTGAAGGCTTTGGTATGGCAAAAACAAGTTAATTCGCCTATAGAGACTAAATTTGACAAACTACGAAAGTATGCCAATTTGAACTGTAACAGACATTCCGGAACATGACCATGAGTTAAACATACCATAAATATCCTTTACATAGCTTAGAAATAGGCTTTGAGGGGTTCGGTGTGCTAAAATAAACTTTTGAGTCATTCAGGGACTAAAAGCGTCAAAAAGTGCATAAGTTTGCATTTTCGTGCATAACTTACGTTCTGAATACATCCGGACATCCAAAAATTTATATAAGCACTAAAATATTTTATTTTAGTGTTTGGCATAGGAAAAATCCTTTCGCCACGCAATTTGGATCGTTTTTCGCGCTTATGCGCATCCGTCGTAATTAAGCAAACATCGCGATCGTACGACCAAACGAACCAACATCCGGCATATTTTTGAGCATGTTTCATGTCCACAATGTTTAGGCATCATTTTAGGGCCTTAACGTTGGCTTAACGGGCCTTAAACGTGTCTGAAATGGCTTTAATGCATAACAGGGACCAAAACTGTCATTTTTGAAAGTTGTCTTCTGACCAGAAAGGCCAGGCGGCCCGCGTAAGTTTAGTGAGTCCCCTTACACGGCCCGTGTCAGCTTCCCAGATCAGATAACATCAGTTTAACAGTTGTTTACAGCTGTTAACCACTCAAAACTCATCCACACTTGCCCTTTCCTGCTCATGAGGGGCCATTTTGAGTTACCATAAGGTTTCAACAAGTGTATGGACAAGATCAAGGCACGTTATTCGATAAACGATCCTAACGGTTGTCCATTTACTATAAATACCCAACCCATCACAACTCAAAACCCACAAAATCTGATCTAAAAGCTCTAACTTGAAGCCATTACTTCATACCTAAGCTACTTGGATCAAGATTAGCTTTCGGGGACCCTTTGTAAGTGTTCCTTCGTTCTTTTTATACTTTTAGCGTTAAAAGTCAAACTTTGTTTGACTTTCTACATTGACCAGTTTATGGTCAATGCGAAGTTCGTTTGAACTTCATAACGTGAGCGTAATCACGATGGTTATAGTCCCTAGTGACTATACCTACTGATTACCACGTTATCTAGGCTTAGTGACGAGTCGTAGTTTCGGCCAAAATACGTGTTATTGCGTATTTTGTAACCAAACTACTCTTAGGTATCAAAACCGTTTGTTTTGATACCAAACCTATTTTCTACACTTAGTTAAGCATGTTCTAACATGCTTAGCTCGTCACTTTTAGTTTAGTGCTTATATAGGGTCGTAAGGTAAGCGATCTAAACCATCGCTTTTACTTTCAAACCCGACCCGTTTGGTCGATCATTAGGATCCGACCAAACACATTAGGTGACCATAGTTGTATAGGGAGTAATCTTCCGAGGTTATACCTTATGGTCACGTCGTTTGAGTAGTTGTATGATAGGTAGTATATATGCCTTAGGTAAATTACCAAAATGCCCTTTTAACGCCAAAATTCATTTTAAGCATATGTAACATAACTTTTGGTATCTAAACTGATTTGGTAACAATATTAGACATGTTAAGGCATATTTTACTTATCATAGGGCTAGTTAGGCGTCCCAAACGCGTTTTACGCGAACGACGCGTTAAAGTAGCATAAGCTACCTAAACGGGTCGTAATGGGTCGTAAGCACTTAGGTTAGGTTTCATTTAGTATGTAGGCTTTGTTAAACCATATTACTTGAGTTCTCATACTCGTTTGGTTTACGAACCATCATTCTATCTGATCTTCCGATTTAGGTCTGGTATATTAACATAGTTACCTATATTAGGTGTCGTTTGATATCCGTGATCTCTAGCATTGTTTGGTTGTTACTCAAGGACTACTAAGCAATCTCAAGTGAGTACACAGACCTCTCTTTTACTGTTTTCAAACTGTTTTGGGGTGAAACACATGTGCCTACTTGTTACTTGCTTTCCTATTTTCACATCATATGCTTGCTATGTTCATTAGTACACTTATAGTACATGATTTACTTTATGTTTCTGCTATGTATGTTGACTGATAGCATGCTAGCACATTGATTTACATGACTTTTCTGCGTCATATGTTAACATAGCATACTTAGTACATTGTTTTCATATAACATGTTCACATTTGCTATGACATTTGGTTGGCACAAACGGGACTTATATACGTTCATTAACATTAGCTACGCCGCTCGGTAGTAAGTACTGGTACCATAGGACTTGACAAATCCCATTCCTGACATCCCGGGTTTGTTTGGATGTAAGGAATGACTGAATCCGAAAACATTTCTTTTGATAACCTTGACTTAGGGTTATCCGACTGTCTCAAGGCTTGAATGTATGCGTTAACTTACCACATAAGTGTTTGTATCAATGTAACATGCATTACTTTGCAAAACATAACTATTTGATATATTCAAAATACTTTGTTTTGTACATTTCTACATTTGGTTTATGTGACAATCTTTACTTACAATACATAACATTTGTTACACATTACTTGACTACATTTGGACTTTTTAACATTTGACATGGCTTATACAAGGACTTTTTGACAATTGGTTTAAACATAGACTTTATACGTTGGTGGTTTGTTTAAGTGATTTAAGTAACGAGGCGTGTGTAATATGATACAAGCATGGTGGATACGCCGCTGGTACTTCCTATATATAAGTGTTTGTATGGTATTACATATCGTAGCGTTATTTGAATCATTTCAATTTAGACATATAACATTTTATACAAATAACATATCTTTCACAAGACATTGCTTTACAAACAACTTATTTTATACAACTCATTTTACTTGGTTATTGATTTAACCATGTATTATTCTTTTATGTATACATATCATCTGATCTTATCGCTTTTTAAATGATTTACAAAACAAAACAACTTACAAGGTTCATGACTAAATTTTATTAAACATTTTCTTAAACTTAAGTCATGAATCCTATTTTCACAAAACCTATGTATCTCACAGGCATTTTTATGCTGACGTACATATTTTCACATGTGTTTTCAGGAGCTTTTGCATAGGATGATGATCGTGACACTAGGGCGGACCTGTGCCTTAGAGACTTAAAATAAAGATAGAACTAGTTTAATTATGTTCTGAACTCTTTATTTCCTGTTTTGAGACAATGTAACACTCTTGTTTGATAAATAAAATATAACTTTGTATGCCATGGTTGTGAAACAATAATTTTGTTACAACACTCCCCGACGTTTCCGCCACGTTTTGTTGTCCTACGTGGTCGGGGTGTGACATAAGAGTTGGTATCAGAGCCAATGGTTATAGGGAATTAGGTTATTAGTAATGCTTTGACCTAGACTATAACCTTTCTAGGATCCCAACACAAGTTATCTTGTGTTTAGATTTTAAAACATGCACTTCACCTATCCTTAGGTGATAACCAAAACGGGAACATCAAGTTCGAATCCGCTTTGAAAATAAATCATCTGTTTTTGGATGATTGATTACTAGGTTTTGAACCCTCTGTTGTAAGGTTTTGAACCCTTCCCGTTTGATTTTTGGCCTTGTGCCTTTCAAATTTTCAAAATCTCGTCAAAGTTTTGGGTTCTAAATAGTGTGAACACGTGCAAACTGGAAGAGTGAATGCCTGTACCCTGGGTTTTCTGTCTAAGGCTAGAGTGTTCGTACAAATCCACATAATCGGACCAGTCACTCTTACCTGGGAACTCTTGGGGTGAGTGTTCACTTATAGGCGAGCATGTCTTCGCGATACATTATTTTTGACCCATTTACTTTGATTAGTCACTGTGTGTCGTTTGTTTGCTTTGTGATGCGGACAAATGACCACCATCTTTGCTTTTGTTGATTTTGTTTCATCTCTTTCTCTTCATCCAATCATCTCACTCGTTTCCTTTCATGTTTCCTCTTTTAGAATGCCTCCTCGACCTAAAAACCAGATAGCGACTGCCGAACTGGCAGAAATCATTGCGCAGCAAATGGCTGCTCAATTCCCAAACCTCTTTGCTCAATGGAACCAAGCCAACAACAACAACAATGCTCCATGCAATTTCAAGAATTTTAACTCGGCTAAACCACTCAAGTTTAGTGGTTCTGAGGGAGCGACTGGGCTTCTTCAATGGTTCGAGAGCATTGAGAATACTTTCCGTCATGTTCAGTGTCCTGAAAATCGCAAGGTCGAGTTTTCTTCGAGTGTGTTTTAGAAGAGGGCTCTTACGTGGTGGAACGGGGTTATGAGAGATCGTGGTGCTGAAGTTGCTTTAGCGCAAACCTGGGCTGAACTTAGAGCTCATATGATGAGGGAGTTTTGTCCTCGTCATGAACTGCGAGCATTGGAGAGTTTGATGATTTGAAACAAGATAGTGGCGAACATCGGGCGTATACTGATAGGTTTGAGGAGTTGAGTCTTCTTTGCCCAACAATGGTTACCCACTCGACAAGGCTATCGAAAGGTACATCGATGGTCTACCTGACTCAGTACAAGACATCATTACTGGTAGTAACCCTACCACACTCCGTTAGGCGATCGAGTTAGCAGCGACATTGACTGAGTCGCAGGTTCGAAAGGGAAAGTTGCACAAAAAGGGTGACAAAGGTAAGAAGCAGTCGTCTGACAAAGAAGATAGCAAGAAAGGTCAAAACAAGAAGGGAAATGATTCTGGTTCCTCAAGGGGGTCTAGGAAGCGAAAGGCTTCCCAAAACTATGCCGTTACTGCACAGGCTCAAGCTGCACCAAATCAGCCTGCGCAACCACTAGCCAAGAAGCCTTATCTTAGCAATGCACCTTTGTGCAACAGGTGTAACGGCCATCACCTACCACATCTCCAATGTCGTCATTGCACTAACTGCGGAAGAAATAGTCATCTTGTCGCTACTTGTCACATTCCTATCAACCAGAATCAGGCAGTTCAGAACCAAGCCCAACAAGTTGCTCAGCCTCTTGCTCAACAACAAGGTCAAGCTGCACGACCTCATTTCCCTCCTGGTTCGTGCTACAATTGTGGGGATCTGACCCACTACAGAAACCGATGTCCAAGACTAGCTAACGCAAATCCAAATCAGAATCAGGCTCAGGCTCGAGGTCGAGTCTTCAACGTGAATGCTCAGGAGGCACAAGCCGACAATGAAGTGGTGAACGGTACGTTCTTTATTAATAATCAGCCTGCATCTGTCCTTTTTTATTCAGGTGCCGATAAGAGTTTTGTGTCATTATCTTTTGAGCCATTGCTTCGCGTGTCTAGAACGAAACTAGGTAAACCTTTGACAGTAGAAGTTGCTAGTGGTGAACCCATTGTTCTTGATTTTGTTCTTCGCAACTGCTAGTTGAACCTTAACGACCATCTTTTTCCTATCGACCTCACGCCTATGCAACTTGGAAGCTTCGACGTTATTGTGGGTATGGATTGGTTAGCCAAGCATCACGCAGAAGTAGTTTGTTTCGAGAAGATTGTTTGTGTGCCGCTTTCGACAGGGGAGACCTTACAGGTTCGTGGTGAGAAACCTGCTGGTGGTCTCAAACTCATGTCTTGTTTTAAAGCTCAGAAGTATCTGCGAAATAATTATGTAGCCTTCTTGGCACATGTCACAGCAGATAAAGGAAAAGATAAGTCTGTCCAAGATATTCCTATTGTTCGGGATTATTCTGAAGTATTCCCTGAAGATTTACCTGGTCTACCCCCAGCACGCCAAGTCGAGTTCCGTATTGATCTCGTACCTGGTGCAAATCCCATTGCTAGAGCTCCATATCGTCTTGCACCGTCTGAGATGCAAGAGTTGTCTAAGCAGCTTCAGGAACTCTCTGACAAAGGTTTTATCCGTCCTAGCTTTTCACCTTGGGGTGCTCCTATTCTTTTTGTCAAGAAGAAGGATGGATCTTTTAGGATGTGTATCGATTATCGTGAGCTTAACAAGCTTACCATCAAGAATCGATATCCCCTACCTCGCATCGATGATCTCTTTGATCAGTTACAGGGCGCTTCTTATTTTTCAAAGATTGATCTGCGATCAGGATATCATCAACTTCGTGTGCATGAAGAAGACATTCCCAAGACCGCTTTCCGCACTCGTTATGGGCATTATGAGTTCACAGTCATGCCATTCGGTTTGACTAATGCTCCTGCTGTTTTCATGGACTTAATGAATAGGGTCTGCAAGCCTTATTTGGATCAGTTCGTCATTGTTTTTATTGATGACATCTTGATTTACTCTAAGACGCGAGCTGATCACGAGCAACATCTTCGTCTTACTTTGGAACTCCTAAAGAAAGAGCAACTTTTTGCCAAATTCTCCAAGTGCGAGTTTTGGCTCAAGGAAGTTCAATTTTTGGGACATATTGTCAACGAACAAGGTATTCATGTAGATCCCTCCAAGATCAGTGCAATTAAGGATTGGGATACACCTACTACTCCTACTGAGGGTCGTTCTTTTCTTGGTCTTGCGGGCTATTATCGCCGCTTCATTGAAAACTTCTCGAAGATTGCAGTTCCTCTAACTGCTCTAACTCAGAAGAACAAACCCTTTGATTGGGGATTCAAGCAAGAGGAAGCGTTTCTGACTTTGAAACAAAAACTTTGCGACGCGCCTGTTCTGACTTTGCCTGAGGGCAATGATGATTTCGTCGTTTATTGTGATGCATCTAAATTGGGTCTTGGCTGTGTTCTGATGCAAAGGAACAAAGTCATAGCATATGCATCGAGGCAGTTGAAGATACATGAGAAAAACTACACCACTAATGATCTTGAGTTAGGTGCAGTTGTCTTCGCTCTTAAGATCTGGAGACACTATTTGTACGGTACAAAATGTGTGGTTTTCACGGACCACAAAAGTCTTCAGCATATCTTCAATCAGAAAGAACTCAACATGAGGCAACGACGTTGGGTTGAGCTTCTAAACGACTATGACTGCGAAATTCGCTACCATCCTGGTAAGGCGAATGTCGTGGCTGATGTTTTGAGTCGCAAGGAACGTACTAAGCTTCATTGTGTTCGTGTTCAATCTGTTATTCAAGCTCGATCCGATATCCAAGCACGCATTTCTCAGGCTCAACAATCTTGTGTTTCACAAGGTTTGATGGATAAGGAATTTCCCTATCACATAACCCCTGATCTGGAACTGAAGGACAATGGATCGTATTACTTCATGGACCGTTTGTGGGTCCCAAGCCAAGATAATCTTCGCACCTTACTTATGGATGAAGCCCATAAGTCTCGTTATTCTGTTCATCCTGGCTCAGATAAGATGTATAAGGATCTTCGTACTCATTATTGGTGGCCTGGTATGAAGAAAGACATTGCCTTGTATGTATCAAAATGCCTTACTTGTCTTAAGGTTAAGGCTGAACATCAACGTCCTTCGGGTTTATTGGTGCAACCAGAGATCCCAGTTTGGAAATGGGAAAACATTACTATGGATCTCATTACTAAACTTCCACGCACAAAGAAAGGTCATGATGCCATATGGGTAGTTGTTGATCGTCTTACTAAGTCAGCGCATTTCTTGCCAATCCGTGAGGATTTTTCTGCTGACAAACTTGCTAAAATCTATGTGGATGAAATTGTAGCTCGACATGGTGTTCCTTTGAACATCATCTCAGACAGAGATGCTCGCTTTACTTCTCATTTTTGGAGAACCATGCAATCTACTATGGGGACCCAACTTAATCTGAGCACAGCTTATCATCCGCAAACGGATGGTCAATCAGAAAGAACAATCCAGACTCTGGAGGATATGCTTAGAGCTTGTGTGATCGATTTTGGTGGTAGTTGTGATTCACATCTTCCGTTGATTGAATTCTCCTACAACAACAGTTATCATTCCAGCATCAACATGGCTCCTTTCGAGGCTCTCTATGGTCGAAAATGTCGTTCACCAGTCTGCTAGAATGAGATCGGTGAGGCTCAGCTTACTGGACCTGCCCTCATTTTAGAGACAACTGATAAGATTAAGAAAGTTCGTGATAACCTTCAGACAGCTAGAAGCCGTCAAAAGAGTTACGCGGACCCAAAACGCAAGCCCTTGGATTTTCAAGTCGGTGATCGTGTATTACTTAAGGTCTCACCTTGGAAAGGTGTGATCAGATTTGGAAAGAAAGGAAAACTTGCACCTAGATACGTTGGACCATTCAAGATCGTCGAAAGAATCGGTAAGGTAGCCTACAGACTTGAGTTACCTCCGGAACTTGGAAATGTTCATCCAACCTTTCACGTGTCCAATCTCAAGAAGTGTTTAGCTGATGAGAACCTCCACATACCACTTGACGAAATTCGTGTTGATAAAACACTGAAATTTGTTGAGAAGCCAGTGGAAATCATGGAACGTGAAGTCAAGTGGCTCAAACGCAAGCGCATTCCTTTGGTCAAGGTTCGCTGGGAATCTAAACGTGGACCCGAGTTTACTTGGGAACGCGAAGATCAAATGAAGGCGAAATATCCACATCTTTTTCCACGAGTTTCCTCTAAATAAATTTCGGGACGAAATTTCCATAAGTAGGGGAGACTGTAACCTCTGTGTCTGAAATCATTGTAAACAATTCAGTTATCAATAAAACAAAGTTATTTGATCCCAATGTTTGTTTGGTTATGTTTTACATTTTTCATGTTTTGACTTTTATTTAATTTTAAACTCTATATCGCTTTCTGGAGAGTTATACGCAAACTGGTGCGTAAACATAATCAGTTTAATGCAACAAACACTCCGGAACATCAAAATATGCTTAACATACCTTAAATAACCTTTACATAACTAAGAAATAAGTTTTGAAGGCTTTGGTATGGCAAAAACAAGTTAATTCGCCTACAGGGACTAAATTTGACAAACTGCGAAAGTATGCCAATTTGAACTGTAACAAACATTCCGGAACATGACCATGAGTTAAACATACCATAAATATCCTTTACATAGCTTAGAAATAGGCTTTGAGGGGTTCGGTGTGCTAAAATAAACTTTTGAGTCATTCAGGGACTAAAAGCGTCAAAAAGTGCATAAGTTTGCACTTTCGCGCATAACTTACGTTCTGAATACATCCGGACATCCAAAAATTTATGTAAGCACTAAAATATTTTATTTTAGTGTTTGGCATAAGAAAAATCCTTTCGTCACGCAATTTGGATCGTTTTTCGCGCTTATGCGCATTCCATCGTAATTAAGCAAACATCGCGATCGTACGACCAAACGAACCAACATCCGGCATATTTTTTAGCATGTTTCATGTCCACAATGTTTAGGCATCATTTTAGGGCCTTAACGTTTGCTTAATGGGCCTTAAACGTGTCGGAAATGGCCTTAATGCATAACAGGGACCAAAACTGTCATTTTTGAAAGTTGTCTTCTGACCAGAAAGGCCAGGCGGCCCGCGTAAGTTTAGTGAGTCCCCTTACGCGGCCCGTGTCAGCTTCCTAGGTCAGATAAGATCAGTTTAACAGCTGTTTACAGCTGTTAACCACTCAAAACTCATCCACACTTGCCCTTTCCTGCTCATGAGGGGCCATTTTGAGTTACCATAAGGTTTCAACAAGTGTATGGACAAGATCAAGGCACGTTATTCGATAAACGATCCTAACGGTTGTCCATTTACTATAAATACCCAACCCATCACAACTCAAAACCCACAAAATCTGGTTTAAAGCTCTAAGTTGAAGCCATTACTTCATACCTGAGCTACTTAAAAGTCAAACTTTGTTTGACTTTCTGCGTTGACCAGTTTATGGTCAATGCGAAGTTCGTTTGAACTTCATAACGTGAGCGTAATCACGATGGTTATAGTCCCTAGTGACTATACCTACTGATTACCACGTTATCTAGGCTCAGTGACGAGTCGTAGTTTCGGCCAAAATACGTGTTATTGCGTATTATGTAACCAAACTACTCTTAGGTATCAAAACCGTTTGTTTTGATACCAAACCTGTTTTCTAAATTTAGTTAAGCATGTTCTAACATGCTTAGCTCGTCACTTTTAGTTTAGTGCTTATATAGGGTCGTAAGGTAAGCGATATAAACCATCGCTTATACTTTCGAACCCGACCCGTTTGGTCGATCATTAGGATCCGACCAAACACATTAGGTGACCATAGTTGTAGAGGGAGTAACCTTCCGAGGTTACACCTTATGGTCACATCGTTTGAGTAGTTGTATGATAGGTAGTATATATGCCTTAGGTAAATTACCAAAATGCCCTTTTAACGCCAAAATTCATTTTAAGCATATGTAACTGTCACACCCCGATATTTCCACGTATTACCGGTGGGCCCGGTGGGGAGTATCGTGACGTAGTTGATATCATCATAGTCAAACAACACAATATATAAATGCACAGCGGAAGCAAAAATAAATATATTACAATCCGAATATAAAGTAATATCAAAGTATTACAACAGAAAGTAAAGGATCCACAGGCGGATCAAATAAAAGAAAAACTGTTCAACAGACTTCAGGCATCTAGAACTTGCAAGATTCCTTATTAACGCCCTAAGCTTCCAGCCAATTACGTTCAGTACCTGTCACTTAACCCTTTTTGGAAAATACGTCAGTTTACACTGGTAAATACAATTAACTGACTCATTTTGGAAAAAGTTTGAAAATTGATTTGAATGCATGAGGCACACAAAATATCTTTTATAACTTGGGACAATTTTATTAATAAAAATCTTGTATCCGATTTATATGTTTGTCCAATATTTAGGGCTGGTGATTATACAATACAAGCCGGTCAAGATTAATCGACACACTATAAATATGACTCACAAGAAGACACCCTTACGAGTGAGTATAACTTTTACATACGCAACACGAGGTGTTATGCCTACACCTTGTGCTTAAGTTATGGCCATTCACTTTTTAAATGAGCCAAGGATATCCAGGACACGGTCATTAACCCCTAATGTTACTTGTTATCAATCAATACAGATTAAAACGGGATTATGCAATTTAATCATCTCTGATTAAAAGGTTTCTACACCCGACCAAGCGGTATTTTTATAATACCGTATCCCAAGCCCGTATAAGGGAAAATAAGTTAAAAGTATTTACCTGAGCTAGCAAATGCAATTTATACTCAGCCGTATATTCTAATCAGCAAGCACAAGTACTTCTACTGGGGCTCTAAATCTGGAACGAAGGTTTTATTAACCTATTAGATTCCTAATGGGTCTTATTTAAGTCGTAACTTAGACCGGTTATTTTTAAGGAAAGGTTTACGGTTCAAAATGCATGATTAAGCGAAGACCGGAATAGAATGTCATTTAGACCCGACAAGTTTGGTGACTTGTATAATATGGGCAAACTAAACACATTCTGGATTTTGAGGTAAAAACGATAAGGTTTGACCCGTTTCGGCTAATTTAAGCAAACTAGTTACATAAACCGAACCGAACGCGCAAGAAGCGTAACGGGTAACCAAAAAAAATCATATACAGGTTTCCTAAGTTAATATGCCTTTAATATGTTGTGATATCAGTAGGATATCTTCTATTTTGCCCAAAACGAGTTTAATCTCAAAATAAGCCCCGTAGGGGTATTTTGGTCATTTTAAAGATTATAAAAGAGGTTAATTAAAATTCTGAGATTCGGGTCCGAATACATCAGTAAAATAACTTATTTTACAAGGTCATATCAGTTGGTAATAGGTCTTATATGACAAAATGGTTTTAAACCCAAACTATACGTTTAATACGCTTAAAAAGCCATTTTAAGCGATTTCTGGGTTATATATGAAATCTGAGTTTTCTGATCAAGTTATAAAGTTCAAAATACTTTATTTATTATATAAAATCAGTAACAATTGGATTGGTGTCAAAATACTATGTAAAAATCATTTTGTACACAAAAAGGGTATAATCGGTATTTACTGAATCAATGACATAACCTTAGGTTATGAGCAGGTTAAAAATAATTAAAAATCTTTAAAAATCCCAAAATATTATATTACATCAGTGGGTAAAAGGTTTGGTGTCAAAAATTGGGTTTATATAGCCTTTATGCTAATTGCGCCGTTTTATTACTAAAAGGCGTTATAATTACGCTAATGAGCATAACTCCTAATCTAGACCTCCAACTGATGTGAAATTTTAGGGACAAGTTTATAAATCAGTAATAAGGATTATTGTCCTTTTACATTTCCAAAATTCTCGTTTTATGGTCAAAAGGGCATTATGGTCAACATTAAGCATTTAACGGAAACGTGTAAACGAATCGGACAATCAACGATCCAACCACAGAGGGTTATACTATCATGTAACCTGGTCCTAAGGAAGCTCTAAGGAATTTCCAAACCATACTAAATCGGGTCAGAACTGAAGTCAAAGCAAAAGTCAAAGTTTTGCGACTTTCGGTTCCGAACCGGGTCTAAACAGAAAATTGTCGGGTCGAACATGCTTAGACATGTTCTTACATTAATTACTAAGTTATAAGAGTAATAAAACAGGTTGCAAAGCTTCTACATTGTTAATTATGTTTTAAATCGCAAATTAGGATCCTGTTGACTTTTTATAAACAACTTTGACACGACATTTGATCTACTTAGAACGGGAATCAGAGGGTGCCCTTTTAAGGGTTTATTGCCTACATAATTACCAACTTATAACTACCTTCAATTCGACTAATCACTGGACCATTAATGATTAATCGCTAAGTCAACCATTAATTACGACGGTTTGACTTTTAAGCTAATAACTAAGCAAAACATGATTAGGGAAGGTTAAGTAGACTTACCAAGGTCCTATGCACTATTAGGGAAGCTTAGAAGGAGGTCTTGAGTTCCAGAAATGATCAGGAGATGAAGGAATGAATGAGTGATCAAGTCTTGCAACAATGGGGCTATTTATAGTGTTCTTGATCCATTTTGATGATGACAACTAAGTCTAAGAGTGATCCCTGATCATTAACACATGTCCCTAAGTCCTAAAATTAGTAGGGGACGCGCATGGATGTGAAAAAGGGCAATACATGTCGTTTGAAGGGCTAAACAGACAACATTTCCGAGTTTCTGCATCTGGGCACTGCTTACAGACCGTAAGGGTCCAGCCTTACGGTCCGTAAGGACCTGGTCAGCACTCTGAAACTTTCACTTGTTGACAGATTTAGCCCATGCACTTCTAAATGCTATTTCCGACACATCTAAGGCCCGTTAAACCATTTTTAAGGCTCTATAATGATGCCTAAGCATAGAGAACATGAAATATGCTCAAAAACATGCCAGATGTCGGTTCGTTTGGTCGTACCGTCATGTTGTTCGGTTAATTACGACGAAACACGGACGGACGCGAAAAACGAACCAATTGACGCGACGAATGGAATTTTATCAAGCCAAACACTAAAATAACATATTTTAGTGTTTACATAAATTTTTGGGTGTCCGGGGATATTCAGAATGTGAGATATGCGCGTAAACGCAAACTTGTGCGCTTTTTGACACTTTTAGTCCCTGCATGACTTAAAAGCTTATTTTTGCGCACCAAACACCTCTAAGCCTATATCTAAGCTATATTAGGGATAATTATGGTATGTTTATCTCATGGTCATATTCCGGAAGGTCCGATAACATACGAATCGGTATACTTTAGCAGTTTGACGCTTTAGGTCATTCTAATGCGCAAACTTGCGCAACTCATCATTTAATAGCATTGAAGCCTCATCTAATTCATATGAGGCATTCTTGAAAGTATTATTAAACATCATAATGTTTCGGGCTCGATAAAAGGTCATTCAGAGGTATAATTAAACATATTGACACTTTTAGTCCCTTATACTTGCAAAGTTGCGCGTTACTTCACTTTTGGGCATAAAAGCCTTGGGTGGCCAATGATTGGCAATCCCGAGAGTATAATCAAATATCATGAGGCTCTCGGTTTGTTAAAAGGTCACTCAGAGGTAAGAATTAACATGTTGACGCTTTTAACCCTTTTCTGCGCAAACTTTTAATTAATTACACTTGATTAACAAGTGGCTCATTTGTGAATATAAAACCATAAAAGGTTATTTAGAAACTTATTTTAGGTATAATAATACTTCCAGTTCTTTCATAATCAAAGTTTTCGATTTTTTGAAAAATTAGTCCCTTAAATTCAACGTTTGACTTCATTAGGGTTTATTACACGTGTCAATACTTCATTGGACGTGATTTTTCAAGGTGTTACATCCTCACCCCCTTAAAATAAATCTTGAACTCGAGATTTGGTTAAAGTAAAGGAAGTACTTTCTGTCGTATCATGGATTTAACTTCCATAGTATAATTGGGCCTCCAAGGGTATCCCAGTTGACCTATACAATAGGTGCATACTTTCTTTTGGAGCTCCTTAACCTGTCGGTTCTCAATCGACATAGGTTGCTCATACTATCATAGATCTGCATATCATTATGTGATAGTGCTTTTCGACTTATTGGTGACACGTCGCTAAATCATTAGTGTGGGTCACATTGCGCGTTCCACCAAGCTCCTAAATTAGGTCTTAGCTCGTAAGCTATTTAGTCTTAATACATTCGAATCCTTCGAATGACTTTATATATTTCGAGCTTAACTAACCTGAAAATTACAACTCGGCACACCCTTCTAGGGTGTTATCTTTTGTTGAACCTTATCTTTTAACCAGAACTTAGGAGGGTTGCTATTTTCATAAATCCTTGATTTCCTGCCGTATACTGGCAAGTTACAATCGATTATGGATTTGTATGACCTTATTTGTTGTTTCCTAGGCAACTTTCAGATCCTGATAATTGGACTTACCAATTCTCTATCTAACAACAGATGTTTAACATTCCATCTATACAAGGTCTCCAAAGGAGCAGCCTTAATACTTACATATCAATTATTATATAAAAGCTTATCTTAAGGTGGGATGGTTATCCCAACCATTGCTTAAAACTAATCTTAATGAGTAGTTAATCCTTATAGCTAGTTGAATAACTCAACGATCCTGGGTAGTTGATGGTGATTCTTAATCGTTGTTAAAATAGGGTTGCGGTAATGAATGCATAAGCAAAATGAACCGTCTTTCTTATCAAACTCTCAGAATATCGAGTTAGGCTATATGAATCTCTTATCTTAAAGTTTACTTAATCAGGGTTTCGATTATTCCATGATCAACACGGAGTTCTTACACACTCCAACCCTAAGCGGGATGTTAATCTTAACTCTACTTGTCTCTCGGGAGGTAAACAGGATAGTCTTAGGAGAAGATAATCAAGATACAAGGAGGTTACAGAGATTTTCCAAATCTCAGTCTCCAGTTCATCCATCCTTGCTGGTGTTAAATGATTGACACATTTATGTTACGAGTCCACGGATTTCTTAGTCAGAGACACTTACTTAGACAATTCCATTCTGGATATCATCTTTGAATACCATTAGTTGAATTTAATACCGTATGACCATTGGAATATCCTTGTGGTTCCATGCATTAAACCTCCATACTGATCAGGCATGGAAGTAATCTATGGAACATATTAAGATACACCAATCCTCATATGGCGCTTTTGTCATACCATCTGGTATTCGTAATCGATGGAGATCAAAGAGATATCAATTTCATTTGAATGCATTTATCTGGAGAGAGAGTACATTAGAATTTTATAACTTAAGATTTCCGACAGGAACAAAGAAATGGTTCCTATTACCAGATGAATCATTTACTTAGTTGCAATCCAACAACTGCTATTCATCACCCCGATGGCCTTAACATATACTAACCATGGTTTCATTAAACTATACAGGCCAATATGGCACTAACATTCTTAATGAACGTCATAAAAAATATCAATATCACTTAGCCTAGGTCACAAAAGACCATCAATAGTATCTGTCACACCCCCAAAATCCACACGCGGAGTATCACCGCTTGGAGGCGTGACTGACCAGGATCAAGCCACCAATCATATTGAACAAGCATATAAATAAACATAATTCAACCATCAATATGAAGGGTGTTCAAAAACCAAAGCATAGTTAAGTGTTTAGCGGAAGCATAATTTGCAAAACCCATAGCAAGTATTAAATATGAAATAAAGTAGTGTTTAAAGCATGGCACACACTGCCATGTCCCACAACGACCGTTCCTCCCTGTGCAAACTCCATGAGTACCTAATGACCTGCAAGGCATGTAGCAACGAATCAACAACAAAGTTGAGCGAGTTCACAGTTGGTTGTTTGGTTATAGTATTCATTTCATAAATCGTATGTTCGTTTTGTAAACCATGTATCGTATTGATCCTTATCGCGGCCTATCCAGGCATATGTGCGATGATTAGTGGGGGCTTCCCTTATGTTACAAGACCACGCGTATCGACTGCTACGAAAATGTAAGAGGTGCCCTAAGTCAATGTCTATCAGCATTGACCCTTTGCCCATAGTCCATTAGTACACGCCCGTCCGACTAGCACGGTGTGAGGTTTGTTAAACCTAATAGCGCTATTAACTAATGACCCACTCGCCCTAGGCCTCGGCGATTAAGTCGATAATTGAGGGACTTCCTTTGATAGAGTTGATGGTCTTAAGATCGTGTACGTAGGCTTTACGTACATGCCCTTCAATCCGAGGACAGTAGTAAGTAGAACTGTACGTAGGTTTTACGTACGTGCCCTTCAATCCGAGGACAGTAATAAGTAGTTTAATAGTAATGGTTGTACGAGTAGTTATCCAATCCCATTCCCAACCCCTGGGAATCCCATGCCCTGGCTAGTGTGAACTCACCTTGGTTTGCTCGGTATGCTAAAGTATACACGCTCGCAATTAATCAATCACGACCTATAGTACGCACGTATATACCATCAGTTTAGGTTCGTAACGATTCGCATGTATTCTAATGTCACATAGTGTATTTGGCAGTTAATCATCATACAAAACAAACAGTTAATCGCATCCATATAGTTCATGTACCACATCAATGTCCTTCACAGTTTATTCTAATATAACTATCCAATCATACACTTAACAGAGTTGGCATCTAACAGAACTAGCAAGCTAACTGAGTGAGTAAAGTTAACAGAATTACTCCACTTAACTTAACAGAGTTAATAACTAGTAATGTTATATACTTCAGAATTAACAAAGTCAACAAGCTTAACAGAGTTACATGCTGAATAGAACTAATAAAGTTAACAACTAATGGATTAACAACTAACAGAGTTAACCACTTAACAGTCATAACAGAGTTAACATATTTAATTGGATTAACAATCTAACAAAGTTTATCAACTAACAGCGTTATAAGCTAACAGAGTTACGGCTCAGAATACATGACTAGTACACATGTGACGAAATCACATATGGGCCAAAATCCCTTTTTGAGTGACGAAAACACTTGGGCCGAAAACACTTGGGCCAACGAAATCCCTTTGGTGATTTCGTTAAGATGGGGATTTCGTTGGGTGTCGGATTTCATCATCATCAACATCAGTTACACACACCGATTCAATCAATCATACAATCATCACTAAGTCATTGTGATTATCAAGCATTCTAACCATCAAAATCTGTTACGTGATCCAA
Organism: Helianthus tuberosus; assembly: GCA_030545235.1. NCBI lineage: Eukaryota > Viridiplantae > Streptophyta > Magnoliopsida > Asterales > Asteraceae > Helianthus > Helianthus tuberosus. The sequence goes on along the minus strand of CM060424.1, from coordinate 103,080,907 downwards.
TCCTCATATCAAAGTATCACCGTACATAACATTCATCAATACCTAACATTCATCACAGAACATAACATTTAACATGCTATTCCGATCCTGATCACGTTCATATCATACCAAACTAATCATTTCATCCTATCATGTTTCGCATACAGTTACATAACTGATCGACCATATCCAATTCTTTCATGAACACAAGCAACAACATAACAATATAATCGTATCTGAAACAACTAATTGTGAAAGTCACTAACCGACTCAGAATGATCAACAAGGAATCTGGCTTCGAATGAGGGAAAGGCTGCCTTCGGGTTTCAAAGAAAACTAGAGAGAGTGTGATAGGTGTCTAGGGTTTGTCGAATAAAGGTTCTCGCATAAAGGGTTGGAATAATATATAACAGGTCCATTACTGGGCCTAAAGCCCATACTGATTTCGTCGGTCACCAGGTGGACGAAAACACTCAAGGTGTTTTCGTGAGTAGGTGGTTTCACAGGGGGTGTTTTCGTATGAGCAGGGGTGTTGGGCCAATGATCCATATTAAACTATACAACACCAATTAACACAAATTACACTATTATCATACACCCAAATATAATGCACCCCAATTATAAAATATCAATCGCAATACGATTTAACATTTTACAAGTGTGCACAGTTACGAAACAAACAAGTCGTGTAAATAAGCAATCTAAACAATTAACGTGCAACAATACGAAGATGGAATCTCAGAAACTCGAGTTGTCACATTATCCCCAACTTTAAAGAAATTTCGTCCCGAAATTTAGCATGCGGTTACTGAGGAAGCTAGCTGTGCTGTGTTGTTTACTGGTTTTCCTGGGGTGTCACATCATCCCCCCGTTGATTTGGAATTTCGTCCCGAAATTCTGTAGTAGCTTCAGCCTCAGTAGTGGTTGCACTGTTTCCGAATAACTGGGGATACCTGAGTTTCATTTGATCTTCTCGTTCCCAGGTGAACTCTGGACCACGACAGGAGTTCCAACGAACCCGAACAAGAGGTATTCTGGTGTTCTTGAGGACCTTAACATCCCGGTCCATGATTTCAACTGGTTCCTTGACGAATCGCAATTGTTCATCGATAGTAAGCTCCTTCAAAGGAACTATGAGGGTCTCATCTGACAGACACTTCTTCAGATTCAACACGTGAAAGACGTTGTGAACTGCACTGAGTTCAGCTGGTAAGTTCAGTCTGTAGGCCACTTTGCCTATTTTCTCAATGATTTCGAATGGTCCGACATATCGCGGATTGAGCTTGCCTCGTTTGCCAAAACGAACCACACCCTTCCAGGGTGAAACTTTGAGTAGCACTCGATCCCCAACCTGGAACTCGAGTGGTTTCCTGTCTTTATCGGCGTATGCTTTCTGACGGTCACGAGCTGCCGCCATGCGTTTTCGTATCTGAGCAATCTTTTCTGTAGTATCAACTACGAGTTCTGGACATGTGATTTGACTATCACCCACCTCTGCCCAACAAAGAGGTGACCGGCATTTACGTCCGTACAATGCCTCAAATGGAGCGGCTTGAATGCTGGTGTGATAACTGTTGTTGTACGATGGGAGATGTTTTTCCCAGCCGTTGCCGAAATCGATTACACATACACGAAGCATGTCTTCTAAAGTTTGAATAGTGCGCTCAGACTGCCCATCCGTCTGAGGGTGATAAGCTGTGCTCATGTCTAAACGAGAACCGAAAGATTTGTGCATTGCTTGCCACAGTTCTGAAGTAAAATGTGCATCACGATCTGATATAATAGAGGTTGGCACCCCGTGCCTTGAAACCACTTCTTTTAGGTAAATGTCTGCTAAGGTAGAGAACTTGTCTGTTTCCTTAATAGCCAAGAAGTGTGCAGACTTTGTGAGCCGATCCACGATCACCCAAATAGTATCATTCCCACGTTGGGATCTAGGCAGGCCAGTAACAAAATCCATGGAAATTTGTTCCCATTTCCACTGTGGTATTTCCGGTTGTTGGAGTAGGCCTGATGGTTTCTGATATTCCGTTTTGACTCTCGCACAAGTCAAACATTTGCTGACGTAAGTTGCTATATGAGCTTTCATGCTAGGCCACCAATATGTAGTTTTCAAGTCGTGGTACATCTTATCCGAACCAGGATGTACTGAGTAGCGAGACTTATGAGCTTCATTCATTACAAGCTCGCGTAAGTTGCCATAGAGTGGGACCCAAATGCGTCCTGTTACGTAGTAAGCACCGTCTTCCTTTTGTTCCAATCATTGCCTTGAGCCACGTAGGGCTTCAGCCCTGACGTTTTCTGGTTTCAATGCTTCTACCTGAGCATTTCGTATCTGAGAAGGAAGACCAGACTGTATAGTGAGTTGCAAAGCTCATACACGCTTGGGCGCAGTGTCCTTTCGACTGAGGGCGTCGACCACAACGTTGGCTTTGCCCGGGTGGTATCTGATCGAGCATTCGTAGTCATCCAGCAGTTCGACCCATCGTCGTTGTCGCATATTCAGTTCCTTCTATTTGAAGATATGCTCGAGGCTTCTGTGATCAGTGTAGATAGCACATTTGGTACCATACAGGTAGTGTCTCCATATCTTAAGTGCAAAAACAACCGCTCCCAGCTCTAGATCGTGTGTAGTGTAATTCTTTTCATGAACCTTGAGTTGGCATGAGGCGTAGGCTATAACTTTATCCCGCTGCATCAATACACAACCAAGACCCTGAATGGATGTGTCGCAGTAAACCACGAAGTCGTCTGTGCCCTCTGGCAATGAAAGAATAGGTGCACTGCAAAGTCTATCTTTTAGATGTTGAAATGCTAATTCCTGTGCGTTTCCCCATCGATAAACAACGCCTTTCGGCGTTAGTGAGGTGAGAGGCTGTGCAATCTTGGAGAAGTCCTTGATGAATCTCCTGTAGCAACCTGCCAAGCCCCAAGAATTGGCGGATTTTCGTTGGTGTACGAGGTGCAGGCCAGCTCTTGATAGAATCTACCTTGGATGGATCAATGTGAATCCCGTTCTTATTCACCACATGGCCTAAGAAATGGACTTCACGAAGCCAGAAATCACATTTTGAAAACTTGGCATACAGCTGTTCTGTTCGAAGGAGTTCAAAAATGAGTCGTAAATGTTGCTCGTGTTCCTCCTGACTCTTCGAATAGATCAGGATGTCGTCGATGAAAACTATGACAAACTTGTCCAGATAAGGCTTGCACACTCGATTCATCAAGTCCATGAAGACCGCTGGTGCGTTTGTCAGCCCAAAAGGCATTACCAAAAACTCATAGTGGCCATATCGAGTTCTAAAGGCTGTTTTGGAGACGTCCTCTTCTCGGACTCTCAGCTGGTGATATCCTGATCTCAAATCAATCTTTGAATAGTAGCCTGACCCTTGCAGCTGGTCGAACAAGTCGTCAATGCGTGGAAGAGGATAGCGATTCTTCACAGTCACCTTGTTCAGTTCATGGTAGTCGATGCACATTCTGAACGTACCGTCTTTCTTCTTCACGAATAGCACTGGAGCTCCCCAAGGCGAAGAGCTAGGATGAATAAAACCCTTATCCAAGAGTTCTTGTAGTTACGTAGAGAGTTCTTTCAACTCTGATGGAGCTAAGCGATACGGTGCACGAGCTATGGGTGCTGCTCCAGGAGCTAGCTCGATTTGAAACTCGACTTGTCTATGAGGCGGAAGGCCAGGTAACTCCTCAGGGAATACCTCGGGATAGTCGCGTACAATTGGAAAGTCTTCTATCTTCTTCTCTTTCTTCAAGGTGTCAGTAACGAGAGCCAGAATAGCAGTGTGGCCCTTTCGCAAACACTTTTGGGCCTTTAGGAAGGAGATGATGCTCACAACGGCACCACTCTTGTCGCCACGAATCATAAGAGGTTCATCACCTGGGCGGGGAATACGGACAATCTTTTCGTTGCAAAGAATCTCTGCTTGGTGTTGGGATAACCAGTCCATCCCAATGACAACGTCGAAACTACCCAGTGTGATAGGAAGGAGGTCGATCGAGAAAGTATGATCAGCAAGAACAATATTACAACCCTTGACTACGTGGGTGACCTCTAGACTTTTACCATTAGCTAACTCTACAGTGTGCTTGGGGTTCAAATGTGTTGGGGTACGTTTAAGCAGTTGACTAACTTTTAGGGACACATAACTAGTATCAGCCCCTGAATCAAATAAGACAGTAACGTAAAAGTCGTCGAGAAGGAACTTACCCGTCACAACATTGGGATCATTCCTCGCTTCTCCCTGGCCAATAACGAACACACGACCCCTTGCACCGTTGCCATTGTTACCCCCATTGTTCCCATTCCCCTGATTGTTGTGATTGTTGTTGTTGTTGTTATGGTTCCTGGTCAGCTGGGGACAATCTCTCTTGAAGTGGCCTTCAGCTCCACACTGAAAGCACCCTTTGTTGTCTCGTTGCTGTTGTTGTTGGTCTTGTGGAGCTAGTGGCTGTTTTCGCTGGTTCTGATTTGCAGGTCGTAAGCTTCTACAATCCTTAGCTTCATGACCCATTTTGAGACACCTCTGGCAACGATTCTTGTTGCACTGGCCGCTGTGGTGTTTATTGCATCTGTTGCACTTTGGAAGGTTCCCATGATAACCACTTTGCCCTTGGCTACCAGAAGATTGCTGCCCAGGGCTCTTAAAATCTTCAGTTCTTCTCTGCTGCGACTGGGACTGAACAGAAGTTGAACCTCTGCTTGAAGCTCCATCCCATTTACGTTTGTTGTCACTGGGAGTTTCAGAGGTGGCTGTAGCACTAATACGTTTTGGTAACCTGGTCTGCTCCACCGCCTGATCAGTGAGACGGTGAGCCAACTGAACAACCTGCTGGATGGTGGCGAGGTTTGCTGAAGTCACGTGACTTTGTATTTCTGGCACTAAGCCATTGAGAAAAAGTTCAATACGCTTAATTGGAGGGTCCACCATGGTAGGACACAGTAATGCGAGCTCATTCGATCTCTTCGTATACGCCTCAATTTCTGACCCCGTCATCTTGAGGTTGTAGAACTCGACTTCCAACTTATGAATGTCATCACGACTGCAGTATTCCTCCTCGATCATCTCTTTAAAATTGTTCCATGGGGTGGCGTTAGCAGCAACCAACCCCAGCATTTGGACCTGAGCGTTCCACCATGTGAGGGCTAAACCCTCGAGAGTGCCGGTAGCATACTTCACCCTGCGTGCCTCAGGGCATTCACACATTTCGAACACAGATTCTAGTTTCTCAAACCAGTGGAGGAGACCTACTGCTCCTTCAGTGCCGCTAAAAGTAGTGGGTCGGCAGTCCATAAAAGTTTTGAAGGTACACACAGGTGGCTGGGCATGTTGACCTGTTGTGGGTATAAGAAAGGACAAAGTTTAACACAAGGTTGGGTTCACGAGAGTAGGACCTAAAGATCCTAGAATGAGTTTAAACTGCAGGGTATACCTCCTGCTTGTGCGGCTGCAAGTGCCGCAGCAACCTGTTCGTTGATCAGAGCCGTCAACTGGGCTTGTGTCATGTTAATGCGTCCAGACATGATCTTCATATCAAGAGAAACATGAGTGAGAAGGGTTCGCGAAAGTGTGATGACAGAAGAGAGTAAGCACACATGTGTTCAAGCAACAGTAGCTATACTAACTAGGCATATCATGAGCAAAGTTCTACGATATCTAGCATGTAGGTAATAAAACGTAAACCATATCACCTAGAATGTCGAGCCTTGCACGTGGAGTGAAGTGTCGTTGTGGATCGTAGAGCACTGTACAGGTTATAGTCTGGTTTTAACAAAAACGTTTTCCCTTATTAAAGCCAAGTTCTCTATAACCAATGGCTCTGATACCAATCTGTCACACCCCCAAAATCCACACGCGGAGTATCACCGCTTGGAGGCGTGACTGACCAGGATCAAGCCACCAATCATATTGAACAAGCATATAAATAAACATAATTCAACCATCAATATGAAGGGTGTTCAAAAACCAAAGAATAATTAAGTGTTTAGCGGAAGCATAATTTGCAAAACCCATAGCAAGTATTAAATATGAAATAAAGTAGTGTTTAAAGCATGGCACACACTGCCATGTCCCACAACGACTGTTCCTCCCTGTGCAAACCCCATGAGTACCTAATGACCTGCAAGGCATGTAGCAACGAATCAACAACAAAGTTGAGCGAGTTCACAGTTGGTTGTTTGGTTATAGTATTCATTTCATAAATCGTATGTTCGTTTTGTAAACCATGTATCGTATTGATCCTTATCGCGGCCTATCCAGGCATATGTGCGATGATTAGTGGGGGCTTCCCATGTGTTACAAGACCACGCGTATCGACTGCTACGAAAATGTAAGAGGTGCCCTAAGTCAATGTCTATCAGCATTGACCCTTTGCCCATAGTCCATTAGTACACGCCCGTCCGACTGGCACGGTGTGAGGTTTGTTAAACCTAATAGCGCTATTAACTAATGACCCGCTCGCCCTAGGCCTCGGCGATTAAGTCGATAATTGAGGGACTTCCTTTGATAGAGTTGATGGTCTTAAGATCGTGTACGTAGGCTTTACATACATGCCCTTCAATCTGAGGACAGTAGTAAGTAGAACTGTACGTAGGTTTTACGTACGTGCCCTTCAATCCGAGGACAGTAATAAGTAGTTTAATAGTAATGGTTGTACGAGTAGTTATCCAATCCCATTCCCAACCCCTGGGAATCCCATGCCTTGGCTAGTGTGCACTCACCTTGGTTTGCTCGGTATGCTAAAGTATACACGCTCACAATTAATCAATCACGACCTATAGTACGCACGTATATACCATTAGTTTAGGTTCGTAACGATTCGCATGTATTCTAATGTCAGATAGTGTATTTGGCAGTTAATCATCATACAAAACAAACAGTTAATCGCATCCATATAGTTCATGTACCACATCAATGTCCTTCACAGTTTATTCTAATATAACTATCCAATCATACACTTAACAGAGTTGGCATCTAGCAGAACTAGCAAGCTAACTGAGTGAGTAAAGTTAACAGAATTACTCCACTTAACTTAACAGAGTTAATAACTAGTAATGTTATATACTTCAGAATTAACAAAGTCAACAAGCTTAACAGAGTTACATGCTGAATAGAACTAATAAAGTTAACAACTAATGGATTAACAACTAACAGAGTTAACCACTTAACAGTCATAACAGAGTTAACATATTTAATTGGATTAACAATCTAACAAAGTTTATCAACTAACAGCGTTATATGCTAACAGAGTTACGGCTCAGAATACATGACTAGTACACATGTGACGAAATCACATATGGGCCGAAATCCCTTTTTGAGTGACGAAAACACTTGGGCCGAAAACACTTGGGCCAACGAAATCCCTTTGGTGATTTCGTTAAGATGGGGATTTCGTTGGGTGTCGGATTTCATCATCATCAACATCAGTTACACACACCGATTCAATCAATCATACAATCATCACTAAGTCATTGTGATTATCAAGCATTCTAACCATCAAAAACTGTTACGTGATCCAATCCTCATATCAAAGTATCACCGTACATAACATTCATTAATACCTAACATTCATCACAGAACATAACATTTATTATGCTATTCCGATCCTGATCACGTTCATATCATACCAAACCAATCATTTAATCCTATCATGTTTCGCATACAGTTACGTAACTGATCGACCATATCCAATTCTTTCATGAACACAAGCAACAACATAACAATATAATCGTATCTGAAACAACTAATTGTGAAAGTCACTAACCGACTCAGAATGATCAACAAGGAATCTGGCTTCGAATGAGGGAAGGGCTGCCGTCGAGTTTCAAAGAAAACTAGAGAGAGTGTGATAGGTGTCTAGGGTTTGTCGAATAAAGGTTCTCGCATAAAGGGTTGGAATAATATATAACAGGTCCATTACTGGGCCTAAAGCCCATACTGATTTCGTCTGTCACCAGGTGGACGAAAACACTCAAGGTGTTTTCGTGAGTAGGTGGTTTCATAGGGGGTGTTTTCGTATGAGCAGGGGTGTTGGGCCAATGATCCATATTAAACTATACAACACCAATTAACACAAATTAAACTATTATCATACACCCAAATATAATGCACCCCAATTATAAAATATCAATCACAATACGATTTAACGTTTTACAAGTGTGCACAGTTGCGAAACAAACAAGTCGTGTAAACAAGCAATCTAAACAATTAACGTGCAACAATACGAAGATGGAATCTCAGAAACTCGAGTTGTCACAGTATCATCGGCCAATTTCTATCTCGCGTTAAATTACCGGAGTCCTAGTCAGGCGGAGACAACAGTTCTCAACAGTTATCGTTCATTATAGAATCATATGTGCCATCATCAAATAAATTTCTGCATAAATTGCTTGGTAAGGAAAGATACCTGCTATATAATTATAATTCTGCACCATCTCCTGGGCGTTCATTCGGAAGACTCATGCGTTTGTTTTCCTGGCCTCTCCAGGCTTCTTTATAAGCTTTGGGCAGTTGGTTTTGATGTGCCCTTCCTCGTTACAATTGTAACATGTGGCGTTCTTTAATTCCTTGCAATCTAAGGTTTTGGTCTTGCAAATTCCACACAATTTAGCACTTGGGTCAATCGTACATTTTCCAGAATGTCGTTTCAAGCAGTTACTGCATTTGGGCCTGTTATTTAACTGACTCGAGTTTTTCCTAAACTCGGAATCTTTCTTATGCTCAGAACTTCCCTTCTTCTTCTTGTTAGATCGATGAGAGTTCTCCTCCTCTCTTTCACGCTTTCCATCTTCAGAGGCTTTGGCAGCCTTGTTTCTGACCACATCGAGTGTGAGAGATAGCGACAGATCTGCCACTGACCTGAAAGTAGTAGGTCTCGATGCTTTCACACTTGCCTTTATTTCTGGGGCTATACCCCCAATAAAGCGAGCTATTCGCTTTGGTTCTGGTGTGATCAAGTAAGGAACCAACCGAGACATGGTATTGAAACTTGTAAGATATGTCTGACAATCTAAGTTCTTCATGACCAATGTCAAGAAACCAGTCTCGATTTTCTCAACTTCATGTTGAGGACAGTAATTTTCTTTGATAAGAGCAGTAAACTGATCCCATGTCAGATTATATAACGGGATCTTCCCAGTAGCTTGGATTAGTGACCTCCACCAAGCTAGAGCTTCTCCTTTAAAAGACTGTGAAACAAACTTCACAATGTCTTGCTCTGCACATCCACTAATATCAACAACAGTGTCCATCTCATCGAGCCATGTCATGCAGTCGATGGCTCCTTTTTCTCCTGTGAAGTCTCTGGGCTTGCAGGAGACAAAATATTTATATGAACAGGTTTTAACATGTGGCCCTTCGTTAAGCACAACCTGTCTAGACGGAACACTCCTCTGATTTGACGAGTTATGAACATCGTCTTCCTTTGACTCATGTGATTTAGAAGAGGTCTTACTACGAGCCACAGATAGAGTCTTAGAGCGGGTATCATATGATTCATTATACTGTCTGCCAAGAGCGTGAGTAACAACATCATCTATTAATGTCTGCAGTTCCGCTCCAGTTATATTAATCCTGGTAGTATCATTGTTCACCTTCAAGTGGCTGTTAACTTCATCTGATCCAGCCATGTAGCTTGATTACTACATAAATATTGACAATGATTTACTCAAAGGTTATTATGAAATTATCATTTTTGATGATTTATTAACCATGGTAATATAAACCATATGGGTTAATTTGTTAATTTTATTAGTATTTTCATTATAATTTATCCTAGTATATAAGACATTAAGGATATTAAAGTGGCACAACGGCCTTGTCACGAGGACATATTTGAATTTATAAGCCATGATCGTTTGGGATCGAGGCATTTAAGGTTTGAGAATAGTCGGTTACTTTTCTTGACAGAGAGTCGAAGACTACAACTGCCTTTTGTCTTTTAGGACAATAGATATAGCCCGTGGGCATTTCCCTTCTAAGGGATGTTTATGATATGATCATCTTTTCAGATGCTATTAGTCAAGATCGTTTGGATCATACCGACTATTATGCTTGGACATGGTCCAACATTTTTAGGCAGGAGGTCAAAGACCACCACTGTCGTTGTCTTATCGGACAACAAGTTTAGCCCGTAGGCACTTCATCACTAACGGATGTTTATAATATGTTCATCTTATAGGATGACATAAGCCATGATTTCTAGATCATTAGGCTAAATCAGGAAATTTGAAAATTTCCAATATAGGGATGACTATTGTGATTTTCTCAGATCACTTTTGTCAAGAGTGTTTAACATGTTCTTAGGTGTTTAAAAATATGATCATCTGTATTCGATGATTTAAGCCATGATTTCTAAATCACTAGGCTAGATAAGAAAATTGGAAGAATCCAATATAAGAATGACTGTTGTGATTTTCTCGAATCACATTTGTCAAGAGTGCTAACACGTTCTTAGGTGTTAATAAGGATTTGAATCTCTTGAATAGGTCTTACCATCTTGGCCATGTCTTAAAATAACACGTGGCTAGGTCATGTCCTTTTTAGATTTTGCCATTCTATTATAATGGTAGATCTTATAAAAGGAATGTATATTTTTCATTTATTTCATTTTTCATGTTTAGAATGAAACCTTAAATTTAATCAATCCACTATATAAAAATAATAGTACAGAGTTTCCCTAAGCGGGACTTGAAAGGAATAATGTGTCCTCGAAGGGACTGAAAGATAAATATGTCCTTATAAGGACTATTAAGGAAACGATCTTCAGCAAGAGGAGCTTCCCCTTCTTTTTATTTCTGAATGTTCTCTCCCTGGATGCTCGTTTCATTCTCGCCGCGGTACGAAGCTCAGCATTTCTAGGCTCCGGATGTGGAGAATTTCTAATACAGCTTCTTCGCTTGGCGACATATCCAATATATAAAAAAATTGGAAGAAAAATTTACAGATTAGGATTGAGAGTATTCCTATGTTAAGTCTAGACTCAGAAGGTCAAGGAATGTGCTACTGTGTCATTGAGATTAAACACGAAAGAATAGTGTTTAATTCACTCAATGTTGGCTCTGATACCAACCTGTCACACCCCGATATTTCCACGTATTACCGGTGGGCCCGGTGGGGAGTATCGTGACGTAGTTGATATCATCATAGTCAAACAACACAATATATAAATGCACAGCGGAAGCAAAAGATAAATATATTACAATCCGAATATAAAGTAATATCAAAGTATTACAACGGAAAGTAAAGGATCCACAGGCGGATCAAATAAAAGAAAAACTATTCAACAGACTTCAGGCATCTAGAACTTGCAAGATTCCTTATTAACGCCCTGAGCTTCCAGCCAATTACGTTCAGTACCTGTCACTTAACCCTTTTTGGAAAATACGTCAGTTTACACTGGTAAATACAATTAACTGACTCATTTTGGAAAAATTTTGAAAATTGATTTGAATGCACGAGGCACACAAAATATCTTTTATAACTTGGGACAATTTTATTAATAAAAATCTTGTATCCGATTTACATGTTTGTCCAACATTTAGGGCCGGTGATTATACAATACAAGCCGGTCAAGATTAATCGACACACCATAATAATGACTCACAAGAAGACACCCTTACGAGTGAGTATATCTTTTACATACGCAACAGGAGGTGTTATGCCTACACCTTGTGCTTAAGTTATGGCCATTCACTTTTTAAATGAGCCAAGGATATCCAGGACACGGTCATTAACCCCTAATGTTATTTGTTATCAATCAATACAGATTAAAACGGGATTATGCAATTTAATCATCTCCAATTAAAAGGTTTCTACACCCGACCAAGCGGTATTTTTATAATACCGTATCCCAAGTCCGTATAAGGGAAAATAAGTTAAAAGTATTTACCTGAGCTAGCAAATGCAATTTATACTCAGCCGCAAGTACTTCTACTGGGGCTCTCAATCTGGAACGAAGGTTTTATTAACCTATTAGATTCCTAACGGGTCTTATTTAAGTCGTAACTTAGACCGGTTAGTTTTAAGGAAAGGTTTACGGTTCAAAACGCATGATTAAGCGAAGACCGGAATAGAATGTGATTTAGACCCGACAAGTTTGGTGACTTGTATAATATGGGCAAACTAAACTCATTCTGGATTTTGAGGTAAAAACGATAAGGTTTGACCCGTTTCGGCTAATTTAAGCAAACTAGTTACATAAACCGAACCGAACGCGCAAGAAGCATAACGGGTAACCAAAAAAAATCATATACAGGTTTCCTAAGTTAATATGCCTTTAATATGTTGTGATATCAGTAGGATATCTTCTATTTTGCCCAAAACGAGTTTAATCTCAAAATAAGCCTCGTAGGGGTATTTTGGTCATTTTAAAGATTATAAAAGAGGTTAATTAAAATTCTGAGATTCGAGTCCGAATACATCAGTAAAATAACTTATTTTATTAGGTCATATCAGTTGGTAATAGGTCTTATATGACAAAATGGTTTTAAACCCAAACTATGCGTTTAATACGCTTAAAAAGCAATTTTAAGCGATTTCTAGGTTATATATGAAATCTGAGTTTTCTGATCAAGTTACAAAGTTCAAAATACTTTATTTATTATATAAAATCAGTAGCAATTGGATTGGTGTCAAAATACTATGTAAAACTCATTTTGTACACAAAAAGGGTATAATCGGTATTTACCGAATCAATGACATAACCTTAGGTTATGAGCAGGTTAAAAATAATTAAAAAATTTTAAAAATCCCAAAATATTATATTACATCAGTAGGTAAAAGGTTTGGTGTCAAAAATTGGGTTTAGATAGGCTTTATGCCAATTGCGCCGTTTAATTACTAAAAGGCGTTATAATTACGCTAATGAGCATAACTCCTAATCTAGACCTCCAACTGATGTCAAATTTTAGGGACAAGTTTATAAATCAGTAATAAGGATTATTGTCCTTTCACATTTCCAAAATTCTCGTTTTATGGTCAAAAGGGCATTATGGTCAACATTAAGCATTTAACGGAAACGTGTAAACGAATCGGACAATCAACGATCCAACCACAGAGGGTTATACTATCATGTAACCTGGTCCTAAGGAAGCTCTAAGGCATTTCCAAACCATACTAAATCGGGTCAGAACTGAAGTCAAAGCAAAAGTCAAAGTTTTGCGACTTTCGGTTCCGAACCGGGTCTAAACAGAAAATTGTCGGGTCGAACATGCTTAGACATGTTCTTACATTAATTACTAAGTTATAAGAGTAATAAAACAGGTTGCAAAGCTTCTACATTGTTAATTATGTTATAAATCGCAAATTAGGATCTTGTTCACTTTTTATAAACAACTTTGACACGACATTGATCTAGTTAGAACGGGAATCAGAGGGTGCCCTTTTAAGGGTTTATTGCCCACATAATTACCAACTTATAACTACCTTCAATTCGAATAATCACTGGACCATTAATGATTAATCGCTAAGTCAACCGTTAATTACGACGGTTTGACTTTTAAGCTAATAACTAAGCAAAACATGATTAGGGTAGGTTAAGTAGACTTACCAAGGTCCTATGCACTATTAGGGAAGCTTAGAAGGAGGTCTTGAGTTCCAGAAATGATCAGGAGATGAAGGAATGAATGAGTGATCAAGTCTTGCAACAATGGGGCTATTTATAGTGTTCTTGATCCATTTTGATGATGACAACTAAGTCTAAGAGTGATCCCTGATCATTAACACATGTCCCTAAGTCCTAAAATTAGTAGGGGACGCGCATGGAAGTGAAAAAGGGCAATACATGTCGTTTGAAGGGCTGAACAGACAACATTTCCGAGTTTCTGCATCTGGGCACTGCTTACGGACCGTAAGGGTCCAGCCTTACGGTCCGTAAGGACCTGGTCAGCACTCTGAAATTTTCACTTGTTGACAGATTTAGCCCCTGCACTTCTAAATGCTATTTCTGACACATCTAAGGCCCGTTAAACCATTTTTAAGGCTCTATAATGATGCCTAAGCATAGAGAACATGAAATATGCTCAAAAACATGCCAGATGTCGGTTCATTTGGTCGTACGGTCACGTTGTTCGGTTAATTACGACGAAACACGGACGGACGCGAAAAACGAACCAATTGACACGACGAATGGAATTTTATCAAGCCAAACACTAAAATAACATATTTTAGTGTTTACATAAATTTTTGGGTGTCCGGGGATATTCAGAATGTGAGATATGCGTTTTTTGACACTTTTAGTCCCTGCATGACTTAAAAGCTTATTTTTGCGCACCAAACACCTCTAAGCCTATATCTAAGCTATATTAGGGATAATTATGGTATGTTTATCTCATGGTCATATTCCGGAAGGTCCGATAACATACGAATCGGTATACTTTAGCAGTTTGACGCTTTAGGTCCATCTAATGCCCAAACTTGCGCAACTCATCATTTAATAGCATTGAAGCCTCATTTAATTCATATTAGGCATTCTTGAAAGTATTATTAAACATCATAATGCTTCGGGCTCGATAAAAGGTCATTCAGAGGTATAATTAAACATATTGACACTTTTAGTCCCTTATACTTGCAAAGTTGCGCGTAACTTCACTTTTGGGCATAAAAGCCTTGGGTGGCCAATGATTGGAAATCCCGAGAGTATAATCAAATATCATGAGGCTCTCGGTTTGTTAAAAGGTCACTCAGAGGTAAGAATTAACATGTTGACGCTTTTAACCCTTTTCTACGCAAACTTTCAATTAATTACATAAACGGTTACACTTGATTAACAAGTGGCTCATTTTGTGAATATAAAACCATAAAAGATTATTTAGAAACTTATTTTTGGTATGATAATACTTCCAGTTCTTTCATAATCAAAGTTTTCGATTTTTCGAAAAATTAGTCCCTTAAATTCAACGTTTGACTTCATTAGGGTTTATTACACGTGTCAATACTTCATTGGACGTGATTTTTCAAGGTGTTACAGTAACATAACTTTTGGTATCTAAACTGATTTGGTAACAATATTAGACATGTTAAGGCATATTTTACTTATCATAGGGCTAGTTAGGCGTTCCGAACGCGTTTTACGCGAACGACGCGTTAAAGTAGCATAAGCTACCTAAACGGGTCGTAATGGGTCGTAAGCACTTATGTTAGGTTTCATTTAGTATGTAGGCTTTGTTAAACCATATTACATGAGTTCTCATACTCGTTTGGTTTACGAACCCTCATTCTATCCGATCTTCCGATTTAGGTCTGGTATATTAACATAGTTACCTATATTAGGTGCCGTTTGATATCCGTGATCTCTAGCATTGTTTGGTTGTTACTCAAGGACTACTAAGCAATCTCAAGTGAGTACATAGACCCCCCTTTTACTGTTTTCAAATTGTTTTGGGGTGAAACACATGTGCCTACTTGTTACTTTCATGCTTTCCTATTTTCACATCATATGCTTGCTATGTTCATTAGTACACTTATAGTACATGATTTACTTTACATTTCTGCTATGTATATTGACTGATAGCATGCTAGCACATTGATTTACATGACTTTTCTATGTCGTATGTTAACTTAGCATACTTAGTACATTGTTTTCATATAACATGTTCACATTTGCTATGACATTTGGTTGGCACAAACGGGACTTATATACGTTCATTAACATTAGCTACGCCGCTCGGTAGTAAGTACTGGTACCATAGGACTTGACAAATCCCATTCCTGACATCCCGGGTTTGTTTGGATGTAAGGAATGACTGAATCCGAAAACATTTCTTTTGATAACCTTGACTTAGGGTTATCCGACTGTCTCAAGGCTTGAATGTATGCGTTAACTTACCACATAAGTGTTTGTATCAATGTAATATGCATTACTTTGCAAAACATAACTTTTTGATATATTCAAAATACTTTGTTTTGTACATTTCTACATTTGGTTTATGTGACAATACTTTACTTACAATACATAACATTTGTTACACATTAGTTGACTACATTTGGACTTTTTAACATTTGACATGGCTTATACAAGGACTTTTTGACAATTGGTTTAAACATGGACTTTATACATTGGTGGTTTGTTTAAGTGATTTAAGTAACGAGGTGTGTGTAATATGATACAAGCATGGTGGATACGCCGCTGTTACTTCCTATATATAAGTGTTTGTATGGTATTACATATCGTAGCGTTATTTGAATCATTTCAATTTAGACATATAACATTTTATACAAATAACATATCTTTCACAAGACATTGCTTTACAAACAACTTATTTTATACAACTCATTTTACTTGGTTATTCATTCAACCATGTATTATTCTTTTATGTATACATATCATCTGATCTTATCGCTTTTTAAATGATTTACAAAACAAAACAACTTACAAGGTTCATGACTAAATTTTATTAAACATTTTCTTAAACTTAAGTCATGAATCCTATTTTCACAAAACCTATGTATCTCACAGGCATTTTTATGCTAACGTACCTATTTTCACATGTGTTTTCAGGAGCTTTTGCATAGGATGATGATCGTGACACTAGGGCGGACCTGTGCCTTAGAGACTTAAAATAAAGATAGAACTAGTTTAATTATGTTCTGAACTCTTTATTTCCTGTTTTGAGACAATGTAACACTCTTGTTTGATAAATAAAATATAACTTTGTATGCCATGGTTGTGAAACAATAATTCTGTTACAACACTCCCCGACGTTTCCGCCACGTTTTGTTGTCCTACGTGGTCGGGGTGTGACAGAAGAGTTGGTATCAGAGCCAATGGTTATAGGGAATTAGGTTATTAGTAATGCTTTGACCTAGACTATAACCTTTCTAGGATCCCAACACAAGTTATCTTGTGTTTAGATTTTAAAACATGCACTTCACCTATCCTTAGGTGATAACCACAACGGGAACATCAAGTTCGAATCCGCTTTGAAAATTAATCATCTGTTTTTGGATGATTGATTACTAGGTTTTGAACCCTCTGTTGTAAGGTTTTGAACCCTTCCAGTTTGATTTTTGGCCTTGTGCCTTTCAAATTTTCAAAATCTCGTCAAAGTTTTGGGTTCTAAATAGTGTGAACACGTGAAAACTAGAAGAGTGAATGCCTGTACCCTGGGTTTTCTGTCTAAGGCTAGAGTGTTCGTATAAATCCACATAATCGGACCAGTCACTCTTACCTGGGAACTCTTGGGGTGGGTGTTCACTTATAGGAGAGCATGTCTTCACGATACATTATTTTTGACCCATTTACTTTGATTAGTCACTGTGTGTCGTTTGTTTGCTTTGTGATGCGGACAAATGACCACCATCTTTGCTTTTGTTGATTTTGTTTCATCTCTTTCTCTTCATCCAATCATCTCACTCGTTTCCTTTCATGTTTCCTCTTTTAGAATGCCTCCTCGACGCGAAAACCAGATAGCGACCGCCGAACTGGCAGAAATCATTGCGCAGCAAATGGTTGCTCAATTCCCAAACCTCTTTGCTCAATGGAACCAAGCCAACAACAACAACAATGCTCCATGCAATTTCAAGAATTTTAACTCGGCTAAACCACTCAAGTTTAATGGTTCTGAGGGAGCGACTGGGCTTCTTCAATGGTTCGAGAGCATTGAGAATACTTTCCGTCACATTCAGTGTCCTGACAATCGCAAGGTCGAGTTTTCTTCGAGTGTGTTTAAGAAGAGGGCTCTTACGTGGTGGAACGGGGTTATGAGAGATCATGGTGCTGAAGTTGCTTTAGCGCAAAACTGGGCTGAACTTAGAGCTCTTATGATGAGGGAGTTTTGTCCTCGTCATGAACTGCGAGCATTGGAAAGAGAGTTTGATGATTTGAAACGAGATAGTGGCGAACATCGGGCGTATACTGATAGGTTTGAGGAGTTGAGTCTGCTTTGCCCAACAATGGTTACCCCACTCGACAAGGCTATCGAAAGGTACATCGATGGTCTACCTGACTCAGTACAAGACATCATTACTGGTAGTAACCCTACCACACTCCGTCAGGCGATCGAGTTAGCAGCGACATTGACTGAGTCGCAGGTTCGAAAGGGAAAGCTGCACAAAAAGGGTGACAAAGGTAAGAAGCAGTCGTCTGACAAAGAAGATAGCAAGAAAGGTCAAAACAAGAAGGGAAAGGATTCTGGTTCCTCAAGGGGGTCTAGGAAGCGAAAGGCTTCCCAAAACTATGTCGTTACTGCACAGGCTCAAGCTGCACCAAATCAGCCTGCGCAACCACTAGCCAAGAAGCCTTATATTAGCAATGCACCTTTGTGCAACAGGTGTAACGGCCATCACCTACCACATCTCCAATGTCGTCATTGCACTAACTGCGGAAGAAATGGTCATCTTGCCGCTACTTGTCGCATTCCTATCAACCAGAATCAGGCAGTTCAGAACCAAGCCCAACAAGTTGCTTAGCCTCTTGCTCAGCAACAAGGTCAAGCTGCACGACCTCATTTCCCTCCTGGTTCATGCTACAATTGTGGGGATCTGACCCACTACAGAAACCGATGTCCAAGACTAGCTAACGCAAATCCAAATCAAAATCAGGCTCAGGCTCGGGGTCGAGTCTTCAACATGAATGCTCTGGAGGCACAAGCAGACAATGAAGTGGTGAACGGTACGTTCTTTATTAATAATCAGCCTACATCTGTCCTTTTTTATTCGGGTGCCGATAAGAGTTTTGTGTCATTATCTTTTGAGCCATTGCTTCGTGTGTCTAGAACGAAACTAGGTAAACCTTTGACAGTAGAAGTTGCTAGTGGTGAACCCATTGTTCTTGATTCTGTTCTTCGCAACTGCCAGTTGAACCTTAACGACCATCTTTTTCCTATCGACCTCACGCCTATGCAACTTGGAAGCTTCGACGTTATTGTGGGTATGGATTGGTTAGCCAAGCATCACGCAGAGGTAGTTTGTTTCGAGAAGATTGTTCATGTGCCGCTTTCGACAGGGGAGACCCTACAGGTTCGTGGTGAGAAACCTGTTGGTGGTCTCAAACTCATGTCTTGTTTTAAAGCTCGGAAGTATCTGCGAAAGAATTATGTGGCCTTCTTGGACGGAAGTAATCATCCAAGTAAGTATTCTCAATATAAATACTATTGAGAAAAGTAACGATCACATCAACGAATGTGATTGTAAAATAGTTTGATAAAAGGAAAACATTTTATATGTTCAAGAACAAAACAAGTAAAACTAATGATTGTTATTAAGCAATTAAATAAAGTTTTACAGAATGAAATCAAAGATATGGAAATAAATAGAGGCGTTACTTACATGGGGCGTGGCGTGAAAATTATAAAAAGGTCATGTGTACCATGTGTTGACTGCTTACTCTGGCCAAGTAAGTAGTGAACAAATGATACCATGAACTTCTTATAATGGACACATTTACGTCTGATGTAGTAAGGATGGGGTGAATGGAACGAATTAAAAAGGTACCCAAAACAGATCAAATAAGTAAAATGTTTGAAAATAAATGTAAACACAAGCCGGGTGACGGAAGCGTATTACATTAGAATAACGAGCCCGAGGGAAGGGACAAGGATCAAAGTAAATGAAAATACAAACCGACTAATGAGAATGCTAAGGCATAGGGATAAAGTTTGACTATCATAAGTGATGAAATTCACACGAACAAGTCAAACGGATTGACTAAAGAATAAAGGACTTGGTTGAATAAAAGCGATGGATTTCGCCAAGACAACCAAATAAATTAAAACGAAGTCTAAAGGTATACCCGAATTGTTTCTTTGATGATGACTTCAGTAAAATACCCAATAGATGGGTAGGATTTTGAGTATATGCGTAAACCAAGAGACGGGAACGCGGATTAGAAAGTCAAAAGACTCGGATTATGAGTTATGACTAAAAGACGATAAGATTTTGCAAACATAAATTTTGATAATTACGTTCAACTACTTCGAAGTTGAACAGGTTGAATAAAGAATGAAGTTTGACATTCATAAGTGATGAAATTTCACACGAACAAGTCAAACGAGTTAAATAAAGAATAACGCTTGATAATGCAAGTAAGCGCAAACCGAATAATGGGAGTGCAAATTATTAATAAACCTATGTGATGGGTCATGAGAGAATATAAAAAGGAAAAACGTAAACCAGCCAAAGGGGGGGTTAAAAACATTAAGATAAAAGAACCTGGGTAAAGGGTTGAAAAGAAAATAGAGGCGTAAACCGAATAACGGTAAGAGTGAGACAAACCGATGTGTAAATGAAGTAAGAAGTCAAAGAGTCGGAAGGATAATCCAAAAGAAAACAAATGTAACCTTAGAGGTCAAATGAATTTCAAAAGCGAAAATAAATGATTCTGAACATAAAAGGGGGGAAAGCCTATAGAAATAGCGTACGAGGCTAAGTGAAAGAACCTACGGGTCACTTGGGTAAAGCGTGGGAAGTGGTTACGATTCCCCGCGTACAATAATAATAATTGAAAAGAATAAATTCTGTCAATTACTTGATATAAGTAATTGAAATAAGTTAAAGAGAAAACGTTAAACTAAAATTCAGTTTTAGTGAGAAACAACGTTTTAACGAATATGAATATTATGAGATAAATTAGAAAATGGTTAATATTAAAGGATATAGGTTTTAACACCGATAAGTGTAAGACGATACATTCGAAAGAAAGATTTTCGATAAAGAAAAGTCGATATAAACTTAAACATGACGTGATGTGATCACCGTCACAAAAAGTGATGTAGAATATAACCATGTTATAATGCGAGTTACGAGATAGGAAATCGTAAACACACAAAAGGCCAATGATGGCAACGTGGTATACCCGAACGACGGGGTGTAAAGTGACGGTGACTAACCAGTCTAGCCGGTAAAACCATTCATAGTCAAAGTGATGTGTTGACCTATACAAAGCGCTTGTCAATATAGGATTAGCATGAAGTAAACATGTTGACAGACTCATTCGACCAGGTGGTCAAATGACAACTCAGTCAAATAGGCGACAAGGATAAGAAATACAAGATGAAGATTACGGTCCATGAGGACTTACACATGAAAGACGCACACGTCAATGCAAAGGGTAACTTTTGACCAAAAGAACGAATGCCTTGAAAAACGAAATTAAGCTCATTTGGTTTAAACCAAGGAACTAAGTAAGAAAGGTTTCGGGGATGAAATCACTTTAAGGGGGTAGACTTATAACACTACGAAAATATAAAATTGAGTAAATTACAAGTTTAAT
Source organism: Helianthus tuberosus (assembly GCA_030545235.1). Lineage (NCBI taxonomy): Eukaryota > Viridiplantae > Streptophyta > Magnoliopsida > Asterales > Asteraceae > Helianthus > Helianthus tuberosus. The sequence goes on along the minus strand of CM060424.1, from coordinate 103,059,709 downwards.
CCTTTATGTTTGTACCAAATTGCAGGCGGTGTCCTTTACCTTCAAAATTGACTGGTTTTGTACTTAATGTTTCAAAATCTTACACGTTCTGTCCTTTAGACCAAACCCAGTTAGAAATATCAGTTTAATGATGTCACGTGCACCGCACATGAGGGTGGAATAGTCTTTTCCCCTGCCTATTTGTTTTCACCCCTTTTAAACAGATAAAACCTATCTATCTTCACTCTCATCTTTCTACCTCTCTATTTTCTCTCTCTCTCTCTACCTCTCTGCTACGGGATCAAGCAAGAAGTGGCGTCGTACGGCTCAGGATGAGCGATTATGGGAGCTGATCTGCACCAAACACTGGGCGAATATCGGCTGTGGTAACACTCAGCTCCGGTCGGTGGTCCTTGCTCTCGGCAGTTTCTAGCGACTTCATTCTCATTACTTATGGCCATTATCTAAACCATGTAGTTCCGCCACTACCTCTTCGTCGTCTTCAACCGTCGCAACGACATGGCCGTGTCTGCCGCCGCCGTGTGCGATTGTACCGGCTAAACCTACGGCGAAAGCTCGTTGGGGAAAAGATGAGGTTCAACTCTCGTTATCGCTTATCTCGATTCGTTATTATGAGAAGATGAATTTCAATAATTGAAAATGAAACAATTCGCTGATTTCATTTGATGTTTGGAATTTGGATTTGATTTTTTGAGTTTGTTGTTTGTTTGTTTGTGATTTTCTCTAGTATGAAGTGTAGATCTGGATTTTCTCTATCCTAACTAAGAACAACTAATTATTCCAATTCCAATGGATGTGGTTGTATGTAGGACTTTCATACCTCTTATGTCCCTCCTTTTTCCCTAACTCTGTAAGCATTTTCATTTTCCCCATTTGTAATCTATGAGTATTGCTGGAACTGATAGAGAGAACAGAGAGGTAGAGAGAAAGAGAACAAAGTGGTGGAAAGAGAAGAGAAGAGAGAGGTTTTATTTGTTTAAAAGGGGTGAAATCAAGTGGGCAGGGGAAAGGACTATTCTACCCTCGTGTGCGGTGCACATGACATCATTTAACTGATAATTCTAACTGGATTTGGCCTAAAGGACAGAACGTGTAAGATTTTGAAACATTAAGTACAATACCAGTCAATTTTGAAGGTAAAGGACACCGCCTGCAATTTGGTACAAACATAAAGGACAAAACTTGTAATTTACTCTACAAAATTTTATATATGTGTGTAAATAAACATATATATATATATATATATATATATATACACATGAGTTGGTCATAACCAAGGGTGACGTAACTAGGAATAAATAACGTAGTTAACTAAATGTTAGTAGATAACAAGGAAAATATAATGCCCCTTTTAAAATAACCTCCAAACTTGAGGGGTTAAAAGGGGAAAAAATGAAACAAGTTTATAATTAAATTATTAAAACACCAAAACACGCACATGAGTGTGTGTTTGGTTGATGTTCATAGGAGAAGAAAAAAGGGTTCTCATCAAGAACCCTAAACACACAAAAATTGATCAAAATCAAGAGAAATCAGGCTAAGAAAATTGGGGCTTTAACTAAATTCATGATCACCTAAGCTATGAGATCACAAGGTATGTCAAATTTTGTAATTTGGTGATATTTTGAAATTCTGATTAACATTCATGAGCGAAATTCTGGTATGAATAATGAATGTTATAGTGAAATTGATATGAGTACAAGTCTAGGAACAAGCCCTAGATGTAAACTTGTTGATATAGTGCCATGAATTAGTGTTTCGGTTACTAATCATGTAGGTGCTAAGTGGGTTTTATGAAAATATGATGAACACTTGAGTTAGAGTGTTAAATGGGTGAACATTGATGTTGTGATGCAAGTTCTAGGTGTAGTTCATGAACACTAGACATAAGGGCGTGATATTGATGTTAAAATTTGGTTAAAAAGTTAATCACAAACTTGATAAAAGAAGTATATGAATCTCGCCCACAAGGTGCACGTTAAAATGCCTAAGTGAAACCGTGTGCCTACTAGTTTGTATGTAGAACTTGATTAGAACAGGTATTCGGATGAATGCCTAATAACATGATAAAACAGGTTTCACTTATAGATGAAAATCTGTAGATTTTGCACCATGAAAGAATAATTTATCTTTCAAACACGAGAGCTAAGTTAAATTGGTGTTAATAGTAGCATAAACTTAGATTAAAGAAAAATAGTTTAAAAACAGTGGCATAATAATGCCTATCGGATAATTGATGAAATGCCTAATGAGTTACTGAATGCAATTGCACATTTTATATGATTAAAGGTAGTTGACTTATGAAAGTCAAACTAACCAATGATTAAGTCGAATAATAATTTCGACATAAAATCCGTAAGATGGAATAGTCGTAAGTAATGATGACTAAGCTAACCGTCTTACGAATTATGATGATAGTTTGACGCTAGTCAAGCTTGGTGGAAGCTTGGGAAGGAGACGGGTCAAACGAATCAAGTAAGAAGGTTAAAGCGTAACTTGGAATGCACTGTAAGTAAAGCTTACACCCATTTGTAAGATACGTATTTATTTTATAGGTCACAAATACGACAATGGATTATATCCGAAATATGGGTTCCGGCACGAAACGATAAGAGTCGGGACGAATAAAATGATGAAAACCATGTTAATGGTAAAAAGGGTTCGAAATGGTAAAGTAGTCATGAAATGACAAATATAAAAAGAGTTTTTGGAATGGCTACTTTATAAGGTAAGCCTAAATGAATAATAAGGGCAAAATGGTGATTTGGTCACATATGGACGAATAAAAGTGAAAATTTAAACGACACCATATGGCATAAGCCATGTTGGGTTGAACGCATAAGAAACGAATTCAAAAAGATATAACCCAGAAAGCCGAAATGGGTTAAATAATGAAATGGTAAATATATACCATTCAAATACAAGTGCAAAATGTTTGGTTGTTTAGACCAAACAGGTCAAATGGTGATTTTTTGTGTAACATTTGTGATCTATAAACATTGTACGAAGTGTAACAATATCAAATATAAATGAAACGATGTGTTTTGGTCTCAATATTTGTTTATTTGTGTTTGACGATTTCACGTTTTGATGCTAGTTCGATTTCAAGCTTTTAATCGCTTTCTGGAAAGTTATACGCAAAATGATGCGTAAACGTAATCCGTTTAACGCCACAAATGCTCTGGAATAGTGAATTAAGCTTAACATACCTAAAATAACCTTTACAAAACTTAGAAATAAGTTTTGAAGGGTTTGGTGTGTCAAAAACAAGTTAATTCGATCATATGGACTATTTGCGACAAACTGCCAAAGTCCGTCGATTCGTATAGCAACGAACATTCCGGAACATGACCATAAGCTAAACATACCCTAAATATCCTTTACATAGCTTAGAAATAGGCTTTGAAGGGTTCGGTATGCGAAAATGCGCTTATTTGATCAAATAGGGACTAAAAGCGTCAAAAAGTGCATAAGTTTGCATTTACGCGTATATCTTACGTTCTGAACATATCCGGACATCCAAAATTTTTTTAATCATTAAAATATTATATTTTAGTGATAGGAATGCAAAAATACCATTCGTCGCGTAATTTGGATCGTTTTCGCGACCGTTCGAGTTTCGTCGTAATTAACCGAATAACGTGACCGTACGACCAAATGAACCGACATCCGAGATATTTTCAAGCATGTTTCAAGTCCCCTATGCTTTAACGTCCTTGTAGAGCCTTGAAAATTGTCTTAATGGGGTTTAAATGTGTCAAAAACAAGTTATAGTGTGTGAGGGGACTAAACTTGACATTTTTGAAACTGATATGATGGCCTCGCTTTGCGCGACTCCTAGGGGGTGCTGTTGTCGCCGCACGCGACACCACTGTGTCGACAGAAACATGTTTGCTACATCAACAACTATGTGCCAGCCCCAAAATTCACCATTTTTATGACTAAGGACTTGAATTTACCACCATTTAACCTACTTCTAACATGTGTCCAAGCCACCCTAAGATCATGACAACTAATGGGACACTTGTGATGATCTTAAGGCTTCAAAAACACTATAAAAACCCCTCAAACCTGCCCATTTCAATGCTCATCATCATCTATCTTTCTCTAACACTCAAGAGGAGTTGCTACCTTCTTAGGAGGGCTCCCAATTGAGTTTTCTAGTTCAATCTTTCAGCCATTAGAGCTTTGTAAGTATTCTTTCATGGCTAGTTCTTTATTTTCAGCCATTACAAGCTGAAATTCAAACAGTTTGACTACCATTTGACTTTCGGTTTTGACCACGAATTGGTCAAATCAAAGTTCAATTGAACTTTGCAACATGAGCGTAATCACGATGGTTATAGTCCCTTGTGACTATACCTACTGATTACCACGTTGATTAGTCGAAGTGACAAGTCAAAGTTTCGGTCAAAATGCACGATTATGTGCATTTGGTGACGAAACTATTTTCGGGTATCAAAACACTTTGTTTTGATATCAAATCAGTTTTCTAACTTAGTTAAACATGTTTTAACATGTTAGCTCCTCACTTTTAGTGTAGTGCTTGTTTAGGGTCATAAGTCAAGCGGTCTAAACCACTGCTTAGACTTTTGAACCCGACCCGTTTGGTCGATCATTAGGATCCGACCGTGACCATAGTTGTATAGGGAATAACCTTCCGAGGTTATACCTTATGGTCACTTAGTTTGATTAGTTGTATGATAGGTAGTTTATATGCCTTAAGAAAATGACCAAAATGCCCTTTTAATGCATAATTTCAATTTAAGCCTATGTAACTTAAATTTTGACACTTAAACTGATTATGCAATGTTATTAAACATGTTAGGGCATATATATACTTTTCATAGGACTAGTTAGGCTATTCGTTTGCGCTTTTGCACAAATGACGCGTTAACGTAGCATAGACTACTTTAACGGGTCATGACGGGTCGTAAGCACTTAGGATAGGTTCCGAATTAGAATGTAGGCATTGTTAAACCATATCACATAAGTTCCAATACTCATTTGGTTTACGAGACCTCGTTCTACCTGATCTCCCGATTTAGGTGTCGATTTATTAACACAGTGATCCGATTACTAGGTGCCAGTTGATTTCCTTGGTTTGCCCGTGTCACACCCTGGTTTTGCGGAAGCGTGGGTTTATTTGGTGTGACTTCTTAATACCATTGCATACGATCATAACAACACTATATGATAAAACCAGTAGATGTTCATCCATTAAATGAAGTTTAAAAGTAGTACAACATAATTGTTTGAAATGTCGTTACCAAATTTAAGTTACAAGCCATAACACATTTTAATGAGTTTAAAAAGACTCGACAATAAAATTTAAACAAACCCGAGTTTAGGACCACGTATCTCGTCCAGGATTAAGATACGTCTCCTAAGCCCTAATGACTTGGATGGCATCTTTAATCACAGCGTAGCTTACAAACTCCAACGCCCACCAGATCCATTTACTAATTTCCTGAAATACATGTAGTTTGAAAAATCAACATAAAGTTGAGCGAGTTCATGTGTAAGTGAGTATGTATAAACCTTTGAAAATGTTGTAAGTATGTATGTAAGTCCCTGGTTTGTAGCAAATAAGGAAAAAGAGATCACCATTGGGTTGCAAAGCCAATGATATGTGTGAAGTGCTGTAGGAAGACTTAAACCTAGCAATTAAGGAAAAAGAGATCACCATTAGTTTGAATGTGTAATTTTACAACTTCTAGTCAAAAATTACGAAAATGTTTCTTTGTTAGATCTTCTTGTCACACAGTGTTTACACACTTGCTTGTTCACAAAAATGCTTTTAGTGTATGTAAGATTCGGGTTTAAAACAAGACTAGTATATTTTACTTAGTTCTTCCTAAAAACCACTTGTAGATCTTTAGATCTACTAGTTTAGAACTCTATTTTACAAGAAAAATCACTTTTACACAAGTTCATGTTGATGTGTGGAAGGGTTCATCATCTTACAACTTTTACACTTAACATATCACTAGTTCATGTTCCATGAACATGATCTAGCATGGTTAGATGACGATCCGTTCCACTACTAGCAACTAACAACATTAAATATTCACAACAAAGCAAGATTTACAAGATTTACACCATTAGTTTCTCTTTATCCATCTAGTTCATCATTCTTTCAAGACTTTTAGTTTTGATCTTGTGTGTTCTTGAGTTTTAACAGTTAAATCTCTTATTAACCACTTTAAACAAGAACAAGAGGGTGTTTAGAGGCACTTACTACTAGCTCGAGGCTAGGGAAGAAACAAGACATAAACAAGGTGGATAAAAGAAATATAGAGAGGTTCTTGAGCTTCCGAGTGCACCGAGCCTCCTTGTATATCACCTTGCACCTTTGTATGTAAGTAAAATAGCAAGAACGAAACTTTGACGGTGGTGGTGGTGTTGCTAGTGTTCTCGGCCGAACACTCCAAGGAGAGGAGAGGAAGATGATTGTTTGGTGTTGTGTTGGAAGTGAGAGATGGGTGATCTTATGGTTATTTTTATAATCCATATTAGGGTTTTATCCAACATATAAAGTGCCATCTAGATATTAGACATTGATGAATAAAATAATCAACAAATGGTGGGGTGTGTCCCCACTCCTTCAACCGATCGGACTAGGGGGGGTATATGGTTGTATTTCAAATGGTTAGTTAGGATCTAGTTATGTTTAGTTAGGATTTTAAGTAAGGTATTAGTGTGTAGTGTAATATAAAGGGTGTTAGGGTATTCGGGGACCCTAACTAGCTCAGAAAAGTGCAAACAAGGTCATTGACAATATTTTTATGTTCCGGGTAAAGTCCGGTTGTTCGGTTGGATATTGATCCGTTAAAGTGTCAAATAAAGCTTCAAAGTGTCTTTTATAGTGTTTTTAGTGACACAATAAATCCCCGACACTTTGGAAAGTGTCTAGTATTATTTTACCAAGTTTTTGCACCTTACTAGTTATGCTAAATGCCGAATTTTTGCATAAAGTGCAGAATTTTGTAATTAGAGTATGTTTTAGGCACTTCCGGGCACTATAACTATCACCTAGTGACGCAGTTTACTGATTCTCACCTCCCTACACTCCCTACCAGTGTAGTACTTTGTTCCCGGCTCATACTGGCCTCAATATAGTGTCTGACTAGATGCTGGCATTGTCAGTATGTTTTCTGGGTTACCCGTTTAGTGTGCTAACTGTGCTTTGGTGCATCAAGGTTGTCACTAATGTTTTGTATGTAATAAATGAAGTGACAGTAATAAGGTATGATGCATGAATATGTATGTATCAGAAAGCAGATAATGAATAATATCGAAGTAGATAATCATTAAACCTAATCAAACCTTACTCACATTTGGTGAGTCCAAGAATACATAACAACCCAATCCTAGGGTTAAAAGGTATGTGTTTTTAGCATTAGATGTCAAATGTACAAGACGTACTTGACGTATAGTCTAGCGTAATCCAGCTAGCAGGGGGTTCCACAAAAGGGAGGTTTTGTCTAATAGGATTCTCACACGATCGATTGCAATATTCAAATGAGTTTTCGCAAACCCTAGCATCCGTTATATGAATTCAAAATCAACTACTCAGATGAAATAGTAAAATGATCTGTCAACTCCCGAGTAGATGAATGGTAAAATTTAGTGTGTTGAAAATTTTGAATTACGAGATTGCGCCGAGTGAAAAACAAGCGAATCTGGTGTATCCTTGCCTTAATTAGTAGTTGCATCAGAAATATTTGAATGATGTGTCAAGCAAAAGTATATGTAGTCCTGTGTGAAACGGTTGACCATGATTAGCACAAGCTACAAGTTTGTAATGACGCCACAAGGTGTCGCAATGACATAATTCAATAATAGTGGTGACTGAACAAGTTCACCTTGTTTGAGATCAGATGAAAGTGTACCGAAACAAGCCTGAAGATTTGATGTACACAATGTTACAAAGTTTTCAGCTGAATACGGAACATCAGAGAGTCACTGTTTTTGATCGAAGGATGAAGAAGCATTAGGTACCTTAAGGCATTCGATTGTCAATGAAAGAATCGTTAGGAGGTACATTGTGCTTATGAAATGAATATATGTACCATTGCCTCAACACACAATTGTGTTAAGACTGCTTCGATCGTGGATATCAAAATGGATTGTTAACAAGTAAATAGGCAATTAAATCCGTGTATGAAATGAGTAACCCAATTAGCGCAAGCTTCAATTATGTGAAAGTATCACTGCAAGGTATCGAAATCAATCAACGATTTAGTGGAGTCATAGACCAACCGAATCTACTATGACTCGAAATGAAAAGATCTTTGCGCAAATTTTCGAATATGATGCTCTCAATACATCATATGATTTCTGAAACTGGACATGCGAAGTGGATAAGTTCAAGCAATCGAACTTAATCTCAGTGTAGCCCGGAAATAAACATATGTTATCAACAAAGGAAATATCGGCATGGTAACAAAATAAACCATGAATGTAATTTGTAATAAAAGAAGTTTCAAGAGAGTGTGTTGACTTGATAGCAAAAGAGGCAATAATTTCAATAACGTAGGTTACTCGAGTCGCAAACCAGTAATTAGATTTAGCAACGTAATATTTGAACTTTAATGAAGCATTTATTCGAAATGAAACCGCATGCGTAGCAAAAGGTGCATGGGTTATATATAAGTTTTCAAGTGATGAAGCGATGTGTTTCTACCAAAAGGGAGAAGTGACCAAGTATACGAAGCAAACGTGCGTTCGCTCTCAGCGAAGGAAATCAACGTGATGCAACTACTTTGAGGGGAGTAGAAATGCAAATATCTACTCGTTAGAAGTAACAGTGAAGACTTCAACGGAAGAAAACTTAAGTACTTTCGGTTTTGTTAACTGCAATGACAAGTTTGCCAAGTTAATGATGTTTGATTGAGTTGACAGATATGGTTCCTATGTAAACCCTTACGAGTTTGGTCCTGGGTTCCCAAAGGTCCTAGATATAAATTTTCTAGATTCTCCAGATTTCGTATCCCGTGTGGATCCGGTTTTTACATTGTGTAGGAAGCACCATTTTGACTAAGAACAAGTCATTGTCCCACAATTTTGCCCTGGTATACTTTCTTCCTGAATTTCACCCTAACGACGCTCGATCGTCGATCAGTCGTGTAGTAGTAGTTGGGTCCTCATAGTCAGTTACGTAAGAGGTTTACTAACCCTTAGCAAGAGTCACCGACTCTCGTGTGTTAGCTCGTTCGGCTCCTGGTAGTTGATGTTTATTTGGAAATCATCATCCTTGTTTTTGACGAGCAGAAACGGGGTTGCCCAAAAAATGGAAATTTTGGTCTGTTATCTTCCTTCTCTATCCACTGCTAAAACTTCACTGTCAATCCTTGCATTTCCGAAGGTGTAAGTCGCTCAGGGTGCACTGACTACAGGCGCAACGCCTGGAATCAAATCGATGCAAAAAAATTCGACTTGTCGTGGAGGAGATAATTCTGGCTAATCTTCGAGGAAGACTTTAGGATATTCTCCGATCACGGGGGTATCTTCGAGTTCTAGTTCTTCGGCTCCCTTGTCCCCGACATGAGCCAGGAAACAACACATCCTTCCCACAACAACTTTCGTGCCTTAAGCAATTCGTGAACTGTGGTGGCATATCCTACTTCGAGAGTCACGATTGTTCCTTCATTCGTCATCGAGGTGCAGATATCAACCTCCGCTCGACCGCTTGGCAACTAATACACCCCAATTACCTCGTCGAAGCTTCCCAGCTCAACTAGCAGTAGATCTATCGTAAACTTACACTCTTCGGTTTGTATCTTGTCGCCCCCAGTTACTGCGTTGGTGTCACACCCCCAAAATCCACATGCGGAGTACCACCGCTTGGAGGCGTGACATGACCAGGATCAAGCCACCAATCATATTGAACATAAGTATAAAGTAAAAGTCATTCATCAATACGGTAGGTGTTTCCAAAACCAATATAAACAAGTGTGTAGCGGAAGCAATAATGTAAAAACCCAACATAAGTATTAAGTACAAGATGTCATAATGTTTAACAACACATTTCACGATCCATGTCCACAACGACCGTGCCTCCAGTGCAAGCTCCAAAAGTACCTAAAGTCCTGCAAGGCATGTAACAGAGAGTCAACAACTAGTTGAGCGAGTTCACAGTTGGTTATTTAGTTATAATGTTCGTATCGTAAAGCGTATGTTCGTTTAGTAATCATGTATCGTATGTAATGGTATCGCGGCCCTCTAGGCATCCTTGCGAAGTTTAGTAATTGTATCGCGTTAGTCCTTGCTGCCAGTCCAGGCATGCGTGCGATGATTAGTGTTGACTAGTCGTATTTGTACGTGCCCTTCTTAATCCAAGGACCGTAGCGAGTATGAGTGTACGTAGGTTTTACGTACGTTAATGTTGTTGTCCTACCCAAGGAGGACGAACGTACGTATTCTACCCAAGGAGAATACGCAGGATTAATATTGGCATCCTACCCATGGAGGATGGCGGTACATATCCTACCCAAGGAGGATATGTAGGTTCCATTTTTAGTTTCTTAACCCATTCCCAACCCACCGGGAATCCCATGCCTTGGTAAGAGTGTGAACTCACCTTGTTTTGCTCGGTATGCTAAATATGTGCTCAAGGTTAGTCAATCACGTCCTAAAGTATGCACGTATACATAATCAGTTTGTAGTCACGGGATACACGTATAACCATGTAGCACATATTCACAATCACACAAGTCATGTATATCATTTAACAGCAGTTAGATATTCCAGTTAACACTTAACAACAGTTAACTAACCAGGTTAACTTTTAACAGAATTTAAGTAGGTTACTGTACTGATTACATAGTTGGCGAAACACATATATTGACGAAACACATGTCCTGTTTCGTCGAGTCTTGTTTGGCGAAACAGATCTCTATCTCGTCGACTTCCCTTGGCGAAACACATTCTGTTTCGCCGAGAGTTCTGTTTCGTCGAACGGTTCAGTTGCAGAAACATCCCCAAAATACCCTAACAGCCGCAAAACAGCAAATCCTCAAACATACAGAATCATAATAAATTATCAGTTGGCATCTATCATTACTTTTATAAATCCCAACATCCATGGCCGACCATTATTACATGTTCTCATACTATTATTGGACCCCAAAATATGTAGTGGATTGCAAGATCATTAACACATAGAATTCATCCCTTATCTAATCTGACAATACACCCTAAATGTGCACATGGTTTGACTTTAACAAACTACCAACACATAGTCAAAACAAAACAGCAAGTACTCTTATTAATTCCCATAATATATGTATGTTCTAAAATAGCGGCCCAATCAACAAACAACTTACAATCCACTATATCAAGAATTTCAACAAACAGTCAATGGATCCTGTGGTCCAATTATATTCATGGAATATGGATCTCTCACCTCTTTTAATTCAAAGAACCCGATTACATGTGAAAGATTCAAGTGTGTCGGCCATTAAACAAAAGTTTATTAACAAGTTGTGTGAAATCAAACATCAAATCGATTTAATCATATGCTTCTCATCATTACCCATTCACAAATAACTCATGGTAATCAGCAAATACTTCACGATTCAATCAAGCATATAATAAACAATAGTTACACACTAACCGAAATAAGAGAAACACGAATCGATCGATAAGATATCTTCGGGAACCTCCACTGCCGTCACACAGGAGAGAAAGAGGCGCTCTAGGGTTCTAATTTGATAGCAGATGTAAAACTGATGTTGTTTCGCGTTTTTAAAACTCAAAATAACGTGTTGGGCCCGAACTGGGCTTTGGTGAAACTGGGCTCGGCGAAACAGACTTCTGTTTCGTCGAGATGCTTTTGGCGAAACGGTATGTTTCGTCAAACCCAGTCTGTTTCGTCGAGATACTTTCATGTGTTAACAATTCAAGTGTTTTCCTAAAATATCAAATCCATGTTTTAATATTATTCACATACATGCAAAATTCACAATACCATACGTTTCATGTTATAATCTAAATCACATGAACATGCAACAATCATAGTGCCTTTCATTATAACATAACGTGTATAGCTACAAGTCAAACAACAAAACAAATCAAAGTCAACGTGCATATAATGCGAAAGTGAAAGTCGGAAACTCGAGTTGTCACATTATCCCCAACTTTGAAAGAAATTTCATCCCGAAATTTAGCATGCGGTTACTGAGGAAGCTAAGTAAGTTGTATCGTTTACTGGTTTTCCTGGGGTGTCACATCATCCCCCCGTTGAGTTGGGATTTCGTCCCGTAATTTTGTAGTAGCTTCAGCCTCAGTAGTAGTTGCATTGTTTTCGAACAACTGGGGATATTTGAGTTCCATTTGGTCTTCTCGTTCCCAGGTATACTCTGGGCCACGACGGGAGTTCCATCGAACTCGAACAAGAGGTATTCTGGTGTTCTTGAGGACCTTAACATCCCGGTCCGTAATTTCAACTGGTTCCTCGACGAAATGTAACCGTTCATCGATAATGAGCTCCTTCAAAGGAACTATGTGGGTCTCATCTGACAGGCACTTCTTCAGATTTGACACGTGAAAGACGTTGTGAACTGCACTGAGTTCAGCTGGTAAGTTCAGTCTGTAGGCCACTTTGCCTATTTTCTCTATGACTTCAAATGGTCCAACGTATCGTGGATTGAGTTTGCCCCTTTTGCCAAAACGAACAACACCCTTCCAGGGTGACACTTTGAGTAGCGCTCGATCCCCAACTTGGAATTCGAGTAGTTTTCTATCTTTATCGGCGTATACTTTCTGACGGTCACGAGCTGCCGCCATGCGTTGTCGTATTTGAGCAATCTTTTCAGTAGTATCTACTACCATTTCTGGACCTGTGATTTGACTATCTCTTACCTCTGCCCAACAGAGAGGTGACCGGCATTTACGCCCGTACAATGCCTTGAATGGTGCAACTTTAATGCTGGTGTGGTAGCTGTTATTATATGAAAATTCCACAAGTGGCAGATGTTTTTCCCAGCCCTTGCCAAAATCAATTACGCACGCCCGAAGCATGTCTTCTAGAGTTTGAATAGTGCGCTCAGACTGCCCGTCTGTCTGAGGATGATAAGCTGTGCTCATGTCTAAACGAGAGCCAAAAGATTTGTGCATTGCTTGCCACAATTCTGAAGTAAAACGCGCATCACGATCAGAGATAATAGATGTGGGCACCCCGTGCCTCGAGACAACTTCTTTAAGGTATACGTCTGCTAGAGTGGAGAACTTATCCGTTTCCTTGATAGCCAGGAAGTGAGCAGACTTTGTGAGTCGATCCACGATCACCCAAATAGTATCATTCCCACGTTGAGATCTAGGCAGGCCAGTAACAAAATCCATGGAAATTTGCTCCCATTTCCATTGTGGTATCTCAGGTTGCTGAAGTGGGCCTGATGGTTTCTGGTACTCCGCTTTGACTCTCGCACAAGTCAAACACTTGCTAACGTAAGTTGCTATGCGAGCTTTCATGCTAGGCCACCAATATGTAGTTCTGAGGTCGTGGTACATCTTATCCGAACCAGGATGTACTGAGTAGCGAGACTTATGAGCTTCTTCCATTACAAGCTCGCGTATGTTACCATAGAGTGGGACCCAAATGCGTCCTGTTACATAGTAGGCGCCGTCTGCCTTTTGTTCTAACCGTTGCCTTGAGCGGCGTAGGGCTTCAGCCCTGATGTTTTCTGGTTTCAATGCTTCTACCTGAGCATCTCGTATCTGAGAAGGAAGACTAGACTGAATAGTGAGTTGCAACACTCGTACACGCCTAGGTGTAGTATCCTTTCGACTGAGGGCGTCGGCCACCACATTGGCTTTGCCCGGATGGTATTTTATAGCACATTCATAATCGTTCAGTAGTTCGACCCATCTACGCTGACGCATGTTCAATTCTTTCTGCTTGAAGATATACTCAAGACTCCAGTGATCGGTGTAAATGGTGCACTTAGTGCCATACAGGTAATGTCGCCATATCTTGAGCGCAAAAACAACAGCTCCAAGCTCTAAATCGTGCGTAGTGTAATTCCGTTCATGAATCTTAAGTTGGCGTGAAGCATAAGCAATAACTTTATCCCGTTGCATCAATACACATCCAAGACCTTGGATGGATGTGTCGCAGTAGACTACAAAATCGTCCGTGCCCTCAGGCAATGAGAGGATAGGTGCGCTACAGAGTCTATCCTTTAAGTGCTGAAACGATGTTTCCTGTGTATTACTCCAACGATAAGCAACACCTTTCTGTGTCAGCAATGTAAGCGGCTGAGCAATCTTTGAGAAGTCTTTAATGAACCGTCTGTAATAACCCGCCAAACCCAAGAATTGGCGTATTTCGGTTGGTGTGCGAGGTGCAGGCCAGTTCTTGATCGAATCTACCTTGGATGGATCAACATGAATCCCATCCGTGTTTACCACGTGGCCTAGAAAGTGGACTTCACGAAGCCAGAAGTCGCATTTTGAAAACTTGGCGTACAGCTGTTCTGCTCGAAGAAGTTCCAGAATAAGTCGTAAATGCTGCTCATGTTCCTCCCGATTCTTCGAATAAATCAGGATGTCGTCGATGAAAACAATAACAAACTTGTCAAGATAAGGTTTGCACACCCTGTTCATAAGATCCATGAAAACCGCAGGTGCGTTCGTTAGCCCGAATGGCATAACCAAAAACTCGTAATGTCCGTAGCGAGTTCTGAATGCTGTTTTGGAGACGTCCTCATCCCGGACTCTCAATTGATGGTAACCTGTCCTCAGGTCAACCTTCGAGTAATAGCTCGACCCTTGCAACTGGTCGAATAAGTCGTCGATGCGTGGAAGAGGATAGCGATTCTTCACGGTGACCTTGTTCAGTTCGCGATAGTCTATACACATGCGGAACGTACCATCCTTCTTCTTTACAAATAGCACTGGAGCTCCCCAGGGCGGAGAGCTAGGACGTATGAAACCCTTTTTCCAAGAGTTCTTGCAATTGTTTAGACAGTTCTTCCAGTTCATTTGGAGCTAAGCGATAAGGTGCTCGAGCTATAGATGCTGCTCCCGAAGCTAGCTCGATCTGAAACTCGACCTGACGATGAGGTGGTAGCCCAGGTAACTCTTCAGGAAACACTTGAGGAAAGTCGCGTACCACAGGAATATCCTCAATCTTTTTCTCTTTCTGCGATGAATCAGTAACGAGTGCTAAAATAGCTATGTGGCCCTTTCGCAGACACTTCTGAGCCTTCAAGAAGGAGATGATGCCACTCACGACACCACTCTTGTCGCCTTGAACTTCGAGAGATTCTTTTCCAGTTCGGGGAATACGAATGATCTTCTCCTTGCATAAGATCTCTGCTTGTTGTTGGGATAACCAATCCATACCAATGACGATATCAAAACTACTCAGAGTTATAGGAATGAGATCGATAGAGAAAGTCTGACCAGCGAGGATAAGATTACAACCCTGAACTATGTGTGTGGCCTCTAGACTTTTGCCATAAGCAAATTTTACAACATGTTTAGGGCTTAAGGGAGTTGGTGCACGTTTTAAAATTTGGCTAACCTTTAGAGACATACAACTGGTATCCGCACCCGAATCAAACAATACAGTAACATAAAAGTCGTCAAGAAGAAACTTACCCGTAACTACGTTGGGATCATTCCTTGCGTCACCCTGACCAATCATGCGGTTGTTGCTGTTCTTGAGTTACAGGACGCGAGTTTCGACAATCCTTAGCTTCATGACCTATCTTGAGACACCTCTGACAACGACCCTTGTTGCACTGACCGCTGTGGTGCCTATTGCATCTGTTACACTTTGGATGATTTCCTCGATATCCATTCTGCCCACGACTACCAGAAAATTGCTGACTGGGACTCTGGTAGTCATCTATCTTTTGCTGCTGCGCCAGAGGCTGAACCGGAATTAATCCCTTGTTCAGGTTTCCATCCCACTTGCGTTTGTTGTCACTAGAAGCACATATATTAGCGGCTTTAACACGTTTCGGTAGTTTGTTTTGTTCTACTGCCTGGTCTGTGAGACAATGAGCAAGCCGAGTGACTTGCTGGATAGTGCCAAGATTTGCTGCGGTCACATGACTCTGAATTTCGGACACCAGACCCTGGAGGTACAGCTCGATGCGTTTGGTGGGAGGGTCTACCATAGCGGAACAAAATGTGACTAATTCATTTGATCTCTTCGTATAAGCCTCAATTTCAGACCCCGTCATTTGTAAGTTGAGGAACTCCACCTCTAGTTTGTGGATGTCTTCCCGACTGCAAAACTCTTCCTTAATTAGGTCCTTGAACTCGTTCCAGGGGGTGGCATTAGCAGCTGCCAGCCCTAACATTTGAACCTGTGCTTCCCACCAGGTTAATGCAGCACCTTCAAGTGTTCCAGTAGCAAACTTTACTCTACGAGACTCAGGGCAATCACGCACCTCAAAGTCGGTTTCGAGCCTCTCGAACCAATGGAGGAGGCCTACAACTCCTTCCGTACCGCTAAAGGTACTAGGTCGGCAATCCTTGAGATTATTGAGGGTGCAAACAGGTGGCTGAGCGTGTTGACCTCCTGCTTGTATGGTTGCGAGTGCCGCAGCAACTCGTTCGTTAATGAGAGCCGTCAACTGGGCTTGAGTCAAGTTGATACATCCGGCCATGATCTTCATAGCAAATGCAACATAAGTGAGAGATTTGCGAATAGTGCGATAACAGAAGAGAGTAAGCACACAAGTGTTCTCGAGCAATAACAAATAGTAGAAAATGTAATCTGAGCACACCACGAGCAAAGTTCTATGCAATTCTAGCAAGTAGGCAATAAAACATGTACCATATTACCTAGTATGTTGAGTCTTGCACGTGGAGCGAGGCGTCGTTGTGGATCGTTGAGCACTGTTCTGATTATAGTCTGGTTTTAATAAAAACATTTTCCCCTTATTAAAACCGAGTTCTCTATAACCAATGGCTCTGATACCAATCTGTCACACCCCCAAAATCCACATGCGGAGTACCACCGCTTGGAGGCGTGACATGACCAGGATCAAGCCACCAATCATATTGAACATAAGTATAAAGTAAAAGTCATTCATCAATACGGTAGGTGTTTCCAAAACCAATATAAACAAGTGTGTAGCGGAAGCAATAATGTAAAAACCCAACATAAGTATTAAGTACAAGATGTCATAATGTTTAACAACACATTTCACGATCCATGTCCACAACGACCGTGCCTCCAGTGCAAGCTCCAAAAGTACCTAAAGTCCTGCAAGGCATGTAACAGAGAGTCAACAACTAGTTGAGCGAGTTCACAGTTGGTTATTTAGTTATAATGTTCGTATCGTAAAGCGTATGTTCGTTTAGTAATCATGTATCGTATGTAATGGTATCGCGGCCCTCTAGGCATCCTTGCGAAGTTTAGTAATTGTATCGCGTTAGTCCTTGCTGCCAGTCCAGGCATGCGTGCGATGATTAGTGTTGACTAGTCGTATTTGTACGTGCCCTTCTTAATCCAAGGACCGTAGCGAGTATGAGTGTACGTAGGTTTTACGTACATTAATGTTGTTGTCCTACCCAAGGAGGACGAACGTACGTATTCTACCCAAGGAGAATACGCAGGATTAATATTGGCATCCTACCCATGGAGGATGGCGGTACATATCCTACCCAAGGAGGATATGTAGGTTCCATTTTTAGTTTCTTAACCCATTCCCAACCCACCGGGAATCCCATGCCTTGGTAAGAGTGTGAACTCACCTTGTTTTGCTCGGTATGCTAAATATGTGCTCAAGGTTAGTCAATCACGTCCTAAAGTATGCACGTATACATAATCAGTTTGTAGTCACGGGATACACGTATAAGCATGTAGCACATATTCACAATCACACAAGTCATGTATATCATTTAACAGCAGTTAGATATTCCAGTTAACACTTAACAACAGTTAACTAACCAGGTTAACTTTTAACAGAATTTAAGTAGGTTACTGTACTGATTACATAGTTGGCGAAACACATATATTGACGAAACACATGTCCTGTTTCGTCGAGTCTTGTTTGGCGAAACAGATCTCTATCTCGTCGACTTCCCTTGGCGAAACACATTCTGTTTCGCCGAGAGTTCTGTTTCGTCGAACGGTTCAGTTGCAGAAACATCCCCAAAATACCCTAACAGCCGCAAAACAGCAAATCCTCAAACATACAGAATCATAATAAATTATCAGTTGGCATCTATCATTACTTTTATAAATCCCAACATCCATGGCCGACCATTATTACATGTTCTCATACTATTATTGGACCCCAAAATATGTAGTGGATTGCAAGATCATTAACACATAGAATTCATCCCTTATCTAATCTGACAATACACCCTAAATGTGCACATGGTTTGACTTTAACAAACTACCAACACATAGTCAAAACAAAACAGCAAGTACTCTTATTAATTCCCATAATATATGTATGTTCTAAAATAGCGGCCCAATCAACAAACAACTTACAATCCACTATATCAAGAATTTCAACAAACAGTCAATGGATCCTGTGGTCCAATTATATTCATGGAATATGGATCTCTCACCTCTTTTAATTCAAAGAACCCGATTACATGTGAAAGATTCAAGTGTGTCGGCCATTAAACAAAAGTTTATTAACAAGTTGTGTGAAATCAAACATCAAATCGATTTAATCATATGCTTCTCATCATTACCCATTCACAAATAACTCATGGTAATCAGCAAATACTTCACGATTCAATCAAGCATATAATAAACAATAGTTACACACTAACCGAAATAAGAGAAACACGAATCGATCGATAAGATATCTTCGGGAACCTCCACTGCCGTCACACAGGAGAGAAAGAGGCGCTCTAGGGTTCTAATTTGATAGCAGATGTAAAACTGATGTTGTTTCGCGTTTTTAAAACTCAAAATAACGTGTTGGGCCCGAACTGGGCTTTGGTGAAACTGGGCTCGGCGAAACAGACTTCTGTTTCGTCGAGATGCTTTTGGCGAAACGGTATGTTTCGTCAAACCCAGTCTGTTTCGTCGAGATACTTTCATGTGTTAACAATTCAAGTGTTTTCCTAAAATATCAAATCCATGTTTTAATATTATTCACATACATGCAAAATTCACAATACCATACGTTTCATGTTATAATCTAAATCACATGAACATGCAACAATCATAGTGCCTTTCATTATAACATAACGTGTATAGCTACAAGTCAAACAACAAAACAAATCAAAGTCAACGTGCATATAATGCGAAAGTGAAAGTCGGAAACTCGAGTTGTCACAGTTGGCTTCCACTAGCTTCCCTTAAGCTAGTTCTAATGGGTACTGGAATATCTACTTATTCGCTACATAAACCAATTACACTCTCGAACTCTAGAGGTGCGAATCGTAAAATTTGCAACAGTATTTGGCAATACAGATGCATAACATTGAGTAATTCGGGACGTACCGATATCCATGCTTGAATCCCTGGCGTGTCTCCCAAGCTCCGGTGGGGAGCTTTCATCCTTGTGCCTGATTGTTTTTAGGGCAATATTTTCTGAAATGCTTTTTGCTTCCACAGTTTAAACAACCTCGAGCATGTTTTTGTTTATCACTCATTCTGCCTTGGTAATTGTCATTGTTGTCGTTTCCTTCGTGATTCTCACTACCATCTTGGCCTCCATTACTATGTTTAGTATTTTGCCAACAAGTTTCTTTGGGATGACCCCTCTTACCACAGTTATCACATTTTCCATATTTGCATCGCCCGACATGATAACGTAAACAATTGTCGCACTTTGCTAGGATACCCTTGTAATCCTTTCCCTTTTTGGCCTTCTTTTTGTTATTTGCCCTAGTAACCTTCTTGAAATTCGCAAGCTTTCTCTTGTTATCTCCAGATGGCTCTACAGGAGTCTCCTTTTTCTCTTTCGAAGTGGAAAATTTTCCTTGTCTAATCGCTTCTTCAGTGAGCGCCACGCTTATATCGATAGCCTCGGTGATCATTGAAGGTTTAGACGCTGTTACCAGGCTTACAATCTGAGGTGCCAATCCCCCTATGAAACGTTCAATTCTCCTAAACTCTGGTCCCACCAGGAGCGTAGCAACTTGTGATAAATCGTTAAATTTCCACACATACTCAGCTATCTTTGGTCCTTCCATCTTCAAGTTCCACAGTTCCGTTTCCAACTTCTGGACTTCTGCCTTCGAGCAATATCTCTTACGCATCAGATCTTTCAGCTCATCCCACGTCAAAGCATTCGCAGCGGTCTCGCCCATTGTCTGAACTCGAAGGTTCCACCATGACGGAGCCTCATCTACCAATAGTCCAGCTATATACGTGACCTGATGTTCGGGGTCACATTTGCTCAATCGTAAAACAGAATCCGTCTTTTCAACCCAGGGCACGAAGGCTAAGGCACCCTAGTGCTGTCGAACTCTCGAGGTTTGTGGTCCAAGAACTGCTTGTAGGTGCAGCCTGCGATGTAAGCAACATTATTCGCGTAAGGCCTTAGCAAGGCACTCGTGGAAATGTCCAAACGTTTTGTAATGTGTCTTAAAGAACTAGACATTACCGTTGGGGGGTTATTTCCCGAGGTACCTCCGCTGCAATCGGAGCGACATGCCTCATACCGTGCGATGGCCTGTAAGAGGCGCTCTTGCATTTCTGCCTCTGATGTCGGTAGAGGGTTGTTGATATCGGTGTTTCCTTGAGTCGACATCCTCCTAGAAGAAGGTCGGTTAGGTCAGGTCTTGTTAAGGACACGAGCACACAAGTCTCTTTTTAACGAATAAGACCTCGGATGTGTATTACATATACGTATATACGCAGTCCTTATAACATTCAATCACATACTATCACAATTATTGCACAATTTGTAAATAGGAATGTAGCAAGTAAGCATGTAGCATTATAGTTGTAGCACAAATATGTAAATTAACAACGTGCTTAGTGAGGACATAGCGACTAAGTTTTTCATTAGTTATTAGTAACAAATATTGTCGCATGTTTAAAGATGATTGGGCTTTCATTATCCTCCGGCCATAATCACTGTGTCTAACAAAATGTATCACATCTAAAGGGACACAGGGTCACCCTACCCTTGTCCAACAAGTATATTAGTGCATCAAAATTTCGTAATCAGAAGTGGTCCTCAAAAGTCTCCGCAATCCCGGCTTATCATTAGTGTCTTTACCCAAGTGTAATGCAATCCGCATAATCCAGAAACCAACTATACTGGTGACTAAGGTGGAGGAGGAAAGAAAAGTGACTGCTAGCATGCGTAAACTCCTCCTTGAGCTTGTATATATATATCGAAGTAGTTAACTAATCTGCCACCCGATAGTAAAGAAATAAGTATCAGAATCCTGGGAACGGTGTAATAGCAACGGTCAAGAGCGCAAAAGGAACCTTGATGTATGTGGCGAATCAAAGTATGCTGGAAATAGACAGGGTGGAGGACGTGGTGTCTTACATAAACTTTTCTGACAAAATGTTGTCTTGTGATGTAGACACTTAAATCATGTTTTCGGTTATGTAATGTTTTGCATTTGAAGTTACCAATTGTGGTGTCAGCTCAAGCCACAACATTCTGCGACTTATATCCTCAAACTGCAGCTGATGCGACAGGTGTACTCATCCCGTGTGTGGCCTCCATAAAGCGTGGAATGGTAAGGGTCTAAAATTTAGCATAGTGCATTATAGGAACCATCGAAACGGTTTGTCCAGCGATGTAGAGATGAATGCATCAGACGGTGCGGCCTGTGAGGTCGTAGAAAATGCTGTGGTGGCAAAAAGGAATCGTCACGCGGGTGCTGACCTGGAGTACCTTTCTGGGGTGCGGGTATGTTTTGAAAGGAAGCGACAGGCTCGTTGGCGCAATGGATGTCGGTCTTCATAAGGGAAGAAGAGCTACATTAGTGGCTGCGGGTGCAAAAACAAACGTCTCAATGAATGAGGAGATTGCCAGATGCAGGTAGATATAAGGGGTGCAATGTCGGGCGGACCTAAAAGAAACAGGATCATGATCACGTAAAGGTGTAGGTTCAGCAGGTGCAACATCGAGCTGACCCAAAAGGTGCTGAAGCTAGCTCAAAAGCAGGCTCTGGGTCGTGTAACGGTGTGGTGCCTCGAGCAGGTGATAGCGCGGCAGTCATGTCATCTTTGTCTGCGTCAGTAGTAGAAAGCTGTAATCCGGCTGTCTGTAAGGCTGCAGGTGTCACCCACTCAAAGGAGCCTGGAATCGAATGCACGCTCGAATCAGATGATAGCTTGTTAACAGGGGTCTCGAGAAATGAAATTAGTAACGCGTTCTCGTCTAACTTTCCATCATCATGGGCGTTATCGGAAGAACCGTCAATATCACGTTGATATCATTATCAATTGTTCGCCGAGTAATCAACCTTCGGAAGGAATGTCCACAAGAGGGGCATTGTCGAGGATCGGAGCCATGGTGTGCTCATCATCGGGATGTCCAGTGACGAAGGGGTCATGGACTGAAATAAGAGTGACAGAAGGATTCTTGTCAGAGAAACCACCCGCAATGGTAAAGTATCACCAAAATCTGGTGGCGCGGTCTGTTGGAATTCGTCCTCGTCCTTAGTCAGCATCTCAGGATCGCCCTCAGTGTCTGATGTAAATGTCTCTGGTGCAGATGTAGTCTCATTATCTGTGGCGGTGGCCGTAGGGTTATCAATGTCTGATAACTCGTTCTCTAAATAGAGTGACATGTGTGCCGGTTCATAATAGTCATAGCATGTATACCCATAGTAATTATTAACAATTAGTGTATGTAAATATTCATCACATATGCACGTATATCAACAATCAGCAATTAAGCGTGTAAGTAATAACAATGTAAGCATGTAATCATCCTAGTCTTCCCCAGACTATCCTCCCAGTCTCTCAGACTAAACTCCCTAGTCTCTTAGACTAACTCCCTGGTCTCTAAGATCAACTCCCCCAGTCTCTCTGACTGGACTCCCTCAGTCTCCCCGACTGAACTCCCTCAGTCTCCCCGACTGAACTCCCTCAGTCTCCCCGACTGAACTCCCCAGTCTCCCCGACTGAACTCCCCAATCTCCCCGACTGAACTCCCTCAGTCTCCCCAACTGAACTATAAATTTTTGAAAAGTGTACTTGTGCCTTTTTGTTTGTAAAAATGTTTGTTCCCTAGATCTGGACGTTTTGTGTATGCAATGAAAACATGTTGTGAAAAGATTTTCGTGAGAGCCCTAGTGATCGTAGTCTAGACTCAAGAAAGAATCCTAGTTCGCTACGACCGAAACTCTGATACCAAGCTATCACACCCTTGCTTTGCGGAAGCGTGGGTTTATTTGGTGTGACTTCTTAATACCATTGCATACGATCATAACAACACTATATGATAAAACCAGTAGATGTTCATCCATTAAATGAAGTTTAAAAGTAGTACAACATAATTGTTTGAAATGTCGTTACCAAATTTAAGTTACAAGCCATAACACATTTTAATGAGTTTAAAAAGACTCGACAATAAAATTTTAAACAAACCCGAGTTTAGGACCACGTATCTCGTCCAGGATTAAGATACGTCTCCTAAGCCCTAATGACTTGGATGACATCTTTAATCACAGCGCAGCTTACAAACTCCAACGCCCGCCAGATCCATTTACTAATTTCCTGAAATACATGAAGTTTGAAAAATCAACATAAAGTTGAGCGAGTTCATGTGTAAGTGAGTATGTGAGTATGTATAAACCTTTGAAAATGTTGTAAGTATGTAGGTAAGTCCCTGGTATGTAGCAATTAAGGAAAAAGAGATCACCATTGGGTTGCAAAGCCAATGATATGTGTGAAGTGCTGTAGGAAGACTCAAACCTAGCAGATTTTTGCGTCGGTCTCAAAGTCACCCCGAGGTCCGTACTGTTGGGCCTGGAGTTGGGCTCGCTACACCCAGATAGATCTACCGCTAATGACCCTCGGTCCTACAATGAGGATTAATGGCCTCTAGTTTCCGCCTACCCACTCACATGATCTAAGTAGTAAACCCTCCTTAAGCTAACCATACCATGTATAAAAGTATCCGTAATCATTGTAACATGTATTTCACCCCCGAAGTATAAAAACTGAAAACAGTTAAGAGAAAAGGGGGACATGAACTCACTGAAGTGCGTCTCGAAATAGTCAATCCCAAATCAACCTGCTGCGTGACGACCTACACGTACTAACTTCTATTAGACGGATGGCCGTGCCTTGGCTTAGGGTTTAACATTTTGTTGGAGAAATAGTTAGGTAACTATTCCGTAATCACACTTCTTATTTAATTAATAAGTATATTCCTTCCCAAGGATGGGGTTTTAATACATGTGTGTTTTTATAATTCCAAAAATATATCTTTAAGTCTCACTTGAAAATATATTTTAAATCACTTTGTCTAAAATATTCTGTCTCCCAAAATATACATATTTTTCCCAAAAATATTATATTTTACCTTATATAATTTCCAAAATAATACTTTACCAAAATACATATTTAAGAGTATTTTCCGAAAAATATATAAGTTACATTTTAAGGTTCGCATTGCATAAACAATTCCGGTGTAACTTAAATATTTATTTGTGATAGCGTTGGTATTATTTTGGAATCGTAACTTCGCAATATTTTCCACTTATATTATTTTGGAATAATTGCATATTTTCCCTTAAAAACACCCTTAATTGCATATTTACCCAAGCCTAAATAAAAATTGCATATTTCCCCTTCTCTATTAAAATGACAAAACTACCCTTTTCAAAATTAAAAGATTAAACTTTTAGAAAAATCAGATCATTCATTCTAACAAATCACCACGACGTTTCACTTTCTAGGGCGACATTATTCTTCTCCGGCGAAGAAGCAGTGCACCCTTATCCATGTCGTTTCACTTTCAGGCTGGCCGGTGTTTCTTCTTCTCCGGCGATATTCTTCTTCTCCGGCGATCTTCAGGCCGGCCAATGTTTATTCAGGTTAGTTATTATTTTACGGCAATTCTCCCTTGTTTTATTTGAGACTCCCATTGTCATATAATCTGTATATGTGGCCGATGTCTGTAGTTATAACAGGAGTGTTCGATAATAGGACTGTAGTTATAATAGCTCAAATACAATTTAAGAAACATGTTGGCACTTGGGATGAAGGAAAGACAATGGGAATGATGGGTAGGTTAAATAATACTACCTCCGTCCCACCAAAAGTGTCATATTTTGAATTTTTAAAGTCTTTATTTATAAACTTTGACTTTAATTATATATTTTTTGTGTTATATAAAACTTGATGAAAATTAACCCGATAAAACCACTTGTAAAACACACTCAAATCATATAACTTTCATTAAGTATTATCTAACACAAACAAAATTATTTAAGGTCAAAGTTTATAAATAAAGACTTTGAAAATTCAAAATAAGACACTTTTAATAGGACGAAGGGAGTACTATTTTACTGAAGGAAGGACAAAAAGTATTGAAGGTGCAACTTTGAAACATAACTGTGATGTTGTTGCTGTAACTATTATCTAACATTATTACAAACTTTAGTTAGGAAAAAAGTCACAGTAACTTTATTTTTATTATTGTTTTGTTTAATTCTTGCATTTTTTTTGTTGGTGCGAAGTATGTAGAAGTAGTGAAAATCGAGCTGAAGTGAAACGCGGCGAAAAGCGTTGGGAGGTCGTACTTGATGAGCAAGAAAGGATCAATGGGTGCATATAGCGTTGGGAGGTTGTACCGATGCCTACAAAGGATCAATGGGTGCATATAGATGATGAGGAGAAGATATACCCACCTATTATCAAATGGAGGCCCGGAAGACCAAGAAAGGAAAGAATTAGAGCAAATGATTAGCAAAGAAAAAAATATATGTGTCACCGGTGTGGTGGGTATGGACACCAACTAAAAAAATGCAAAAATTCGGCATCGCAAGATCAACCATCAACAACTAAACAGGGAAAAAGAACAAAAGCATGTGAAAATAACTAACCAAAGTCGAGCAATTTACTTTTTTGGTACCAAATGGTCAAAACTTTGGCATTTGTCTTTTTCATTTTTGGATATTGTTACATGGAACTTTTGTGGTTGTTCTTTTGGGATGATTTTTTGTTACCGTAATGGATTAAAGTTTTGGCATTTTGTTTTCTATTTAGATAATTGTCAATTGTATTTTTTATGATTGTTATTCTAGTTCGTGAGGAAAATAATGAAAAAAATAATGTCATGAAAAAATGCAAGTAGTAAAAAAAGACAAAAACTAGTAAAAAGGGTAAATATGCAATTTTCTAAAGTTTAGTAAAATGAAGGGTAAAATAGTCTTTCTATAATTTAATTTTAATAAATTAAATCAAAATGGGTATATATGCAATTTTACTAGTAAATAGAGGGGAAATATGCAATTTAATTTTTAGCTCGGGTATATATGCAATTTCAGAGTTTTTTAAGGGGAAATATGCAAAAAACCTTATCCGAAAAATAATATATCTAGTTCACAATATAATCACAAAATCACACAAGCGTCTTATTATGAAATATATATTCTAAATATATATTTAATAAGTTTTATTTACGAAAATCCACCTCCGACACTTGGTTATTTTGTAATAAAAATCATGGCGAATTTTGTTTGGAAAAACAAGTTAAAAATATATTTTTAACCACTTGTCACAAAAAAATATTTCTAAGTGTTATTTTTCTGGAAAATTTTCGCCAGAGTTTCCTCTGTAACTGGAGGTGGCCACGCTTTCTAGCGTATCATTTTCTTTTCAAATTCAATCAATCAATTTTCAAATCATCAACATACAATATTCAAACATCAAACTAGTCAAAAGTAAGTATAAATTGCAAACTCGTGAACTTGTAAGTTGTGTAAAAATATGTAGCAACCTTTTAACATTTTTCGTGGATCTCGTCATCTTTAAAATAAAATTAGTTTCTTGAAAACTTTATTTTTAAAGAATGTGTAATTTTACAACTTCTAGTCAAAAATTACGAAAATGTTTCTTTGTTAGATCTTCTTGTCACACAGTGTTTACACACTTGCTTGTTCACAAAAATGCTTTTAGTGTATGTAAGATTCGGGTTTAAAACAAGACTTGTATATTTTACTTGGTTCTTCCGAAAAACCACTTGTAGATCTTTAGATCTACTAGTTTAGAACTCTATTTTACAAGAAAAATCACTTTTACACAAGTTCATGTTGATGTGTGGAAGGGTTCATCATCTTACAACTTTTACACTTAACATATCACTAGTTCATGTTCCATTAACATGATCTAGCATGGTTAGATGATGATCCGTTCCACTACTAGCAACTAACAACATTAAATATTCACAACAAAGCAAGATTTACACCATTAGTTTCTCTTTATCCATCTAGTTCATCATTCTTTCAACACTTTTAGTTTTGATCTTGTGTGTTCTTGAGTTTTAACCGTTAAATCTCTTATTAACCACTTTAAACAAGAACAAGAGGGTGTTTAGAGGCACTTACTACTAGCTCGAGGCTAGGGAAGAAACAAGACGTAAACAAGGTGGATAAAAGAAATATAGAGAGGTTCTTGAGCTTCCGAGTGCACCGAGCCTCCTTGTATGTCACCTTGCACCTTTGTATATAAGTAAAATCGCAAGAACGAAACTTGATGGTGGTGGTGGTGTTGCTAGTGTTCTCGGCCGAACACTCTAAGGAGAGGAGAGGAAGATGATTGTTTGGTGTTGTGTTGGAAGTGAGAGATGGGTGATCTTATGGTTATTTTTATAATCCATATTAGGGTTTTATCCAACATATAAAGTGCCATCTAGATATTAGACATTGATGAATAAAATAATCCACAAATGGTGAGGTGTGTCTCCACTCCTTCAACCGATCGGACTAGGGGGTATATGGTTGTATTTCAAATGGTTAGTTAGGATCTAGTTATGTTTAGTTAGCATTTTAAGTAAGTTATTAGTGTGTGGTGTAATATAAAGGGTGTTAGGGTATTCGGGGACCCTAACTAGCTCAGAAAAGTGCAAACAAGGTCATTGACAATATTTTTATGTTCCGGGTAAAGTCCGGTTGTTTGGTTGGATATTGATCCGTTAAAGTGTCAAATAAACCTTCAAAGTGTCTTTTATAGTGTTTTTAGTGACACAATAAATCCCCGACACTTTGGAAAGTGTTTAGTATTATTTTACCAAGTTTTTGCACCTTACTAGTTATGCTAAATGCCGAATTTTTGCATAAAGTGCAGAATTTTGTAATTAGAGTATGTTTTAGACACTTCCGGGCACTATAACTATCACCTAGTGACGCAGTTTACTGATTCTCACCTCCCTACACTCCCTACCAGTGTAGTACTTTGTTCCCGGCTCATACTGGCCTCAATATAGTGTCTGACTAGATGCTGGCGTTGTCAGTATGTTTTCTGGGTTACCCGTTTAGTGTGCCAACTGTGCTTTGGTGCAACAAGGTTGTCACTAATGTTTTGTGTGTAATAAATGAAGTGACAGTAATAAGGTATGATGCATGAATATGTATGTATCAGAAAGCAGAAAGCAATTTATTCGTAATTGTAGTCAATCACAATAATTAAGCACTAATTAAATATAAATTAATTGTACGGATACCTGTAATTTTTAGGGTTGTCACAGCCCGAGCTTTGTTAAGTTCATTTAATCTAGGATATTTTGCAATCTCAAGTGAGTACATAATCCCCTCTTTAACTGTTTTCACTTGTTTTGGGGTGATTCATATGTGCTAAACGATTTCGATGTTTTCAAAAAAGAATACTATGGTTTATATTAAACACAACGATTTTGATCATGTGAAAGAACTTGTTGGGACGTTATTACATAACACGAATGACATTCATTAGCTTTGGCCGAGCCGACCAGTAGTATGTTATGGTACCATAGGATCTGACAAATCCTGTTATCGGACTATCGCCTTGGTTATGTATGGGGGTAATGACAAAACCTGATGATTGTTAACTTACCCTCTGGTGGTTTGTTAATACGAGTTGAACGATGGACGAGTCACACAAGTTTGAATGTATTCAACGAGACGACCAAAAGTTAGTTTTCATAATTAAACACGAATGATTTGAACGATTTGAACGATTCGAATGATTGGAACGATTTAAACGATTGGTTTTGATAGCACGAACGATTAAGAACAAGTACAATTAAACGATTGGTTTTTGGTATGTGATTAGATAACGGGACGGGTGTAACATGATAAAAGCATGGTAGATACGCCACTGGTACTATTTATATATAAGTGCTTTTATTATATTAAATTCTGTGGCGTTATTTAGTTCACTTGGACGAATGATTTCAAACGTTGGCACGCAACGATGTTTATTAAATGATATAAACCATACGAGTTTTATTACAAGAACGATTTACAATTTGGTTTACAAAAGCAAATGTTTTAGTCAAGATTCATGGCAACGAGGTTTATAAACTATAACCAACTCATTTTAAGTTGGTTAATCATATTGCAATACAAAACACTTTTCAAAACAAGGTTTTCAATTATCAACTCTTATAGTCATACGAGGTATTGCAACAACTATACAAGCCATGAATCTGACTTACTCACAAAACCTATGTGCTCGCTGGCATTTCTTTGCTGACTTTATTTTCACATATATTTCAGGTGATGTTGTTTGATGATGTTGATGAAGACTAGGATGCATGCTCACATAGGATCGGACAAGGCCTTAGTGACTTAATAACGATGATAGACAATATGTTGAACTGTTTGTTCTATTTCAAGACAATGTTAAACACTTAATATTTAAATAAAACGAAACTTTTATCCATCTGTTGTGAAACAATGATTCTGTTGCTCCACTCCCCGACATTTCTACCGTGGTTTCGTTGTTTTAATGCGGTCGGGGTGTGACCGAAGAGTTGGTTTCAGAGCTCATGGTTATAGGGAATTAGGTTATTAGTAATGCTTTGACCTAGACTATAACCTTTCTAGGACCCTAATGCAAGTAAACTTGCATTTAAATTCTAAAACAATATCGTCATCTATCTTTAGGTGATAACCACAACAAGAACAAGAACATGAATAACAAATCCATTTTGAAAATCAATCATCTATTCCTAGATGTGAACAAATGCAATTTGGAAGGGTGGGTGCCTGTATCCCGAGTTTTCTGTATAAGGCTAGAGTGTTCGTACAAATCCACATAATCGAACCAGTCACTCTTACCTGGGAACTCTTGGTATGAGTGTCCACTTATAGGCTAAAGCATGTCTTCGCGATACATTATATTGACCCATTTACTTTGATTAGTCACTGTGCGTCATTTGTTTGTTCGAGGTAACGAACGAACGATAGCTTTCCTTATGTTTCGTCGATGTTTTCAATACCTCTTTTGTTTATCTAATTGTCAATCTCACTCGTTTCTCATGTTTCCTTGTTCTTTTTAGAATATGCCCCCTAGACGTGATCAAACACAGGATGCTGCACTCGCAGCCCTAGTCGCTTAGCAGATTGCTGCTGTGATTCCGAACCTCATAACTCAGATAAATCAAGCAAACAATAACAATAATAACAATGCTCAGTGCAGTTTCAAAACGTTTAATTCGGCTAAACCACTGAAATTTTCTGCGTCTCAAGGAGCAACTGCGCTCCTACAATGGTTCGAGTGTCTGGAAAGCACGTTTAGACATGTTCAATGTCCGAATGAGTGAAAGGTCGAGTTCACATCTAGTTTTTTCGAGAAAAGTGCTCTAACATGGTGGAACAGTGTGATGAGAGATAGGGGTGCCGATGTGGCAATGGCATAGACTTGGGAAAAGCTTCGGGCTCTCATGATGAGGGAGTTCTGCCCCCGACACGAAATAAGGGCATTGGAAAGGGAGTTCGATGATTTGAAACAAGATAGGGGAGAACACCGTGCTTATACGGATCATAAGGAGGAGCTGAGTTTGTTGTGTCCTACTATGGTTACCCCGTTGGAGAAAGCGATCGAGAGGTATATTGATGGGTTGCCTGACTCTGTGCAAGACATAGTTACTGGTAGTAACCCTACCACTATTCGTCAGGCTATCGAATTGGCTGCAACCCTAACTGAGTCTCAGGTCAGAAAGGGTAAACTTACCCGCAAGGATGACAAAAAGCAGTCAACCTACACCACTCAAGACAAGGGAAAGGGTAAGAAGAAAGGAGAATCTTCAAGGAGATCAAGGAAGCGTAAGGCTTCCCAGAATTTTGTTGTTACTGCACAACCCAATCAGAACGCTCAGAACCCACCAGCACAGCCTCCTGCAAAGAAGTCGTATGCTGGTACTGCACCTTACTGCAATGTGACATCTGTGTATTTTAACCCTTGTACATTTCCGCACAACTTTGTATTTAATGAAATATGGTGTTTTAATTTCAATATTTGTTTAATTATTTGTGACATTAGTACGTTTTCAATAATTGTTCAATTCTGAACTCTCAAACCTGTTCTGGAAGTGAAATCATAAACCATTACGTAAACATAATCAGTTTAACACGACGTACACACCGGAACTGTGACATAAGCCAAACATACCTAAATACCCTTTACATAACTTAGAAATAAGTTTCGAAGGATTCGGTATGGAAAAAAACATGTTTATTCGAACTTTAGAACTATTTGCGACAAAACTGCGAAACGAACGTCGGTGAACGCCCGGATAATATTTAAATCCCAAAAATATTCTGTTATGATTAAAATTTTATTTTTAATCATGTTCGTGTTGAAAAATAAATTAAAATGCTTAAAAATGTTATTTTTCAAGTTTAAGCGTGTACCGCGTGTTACTGCGTAACACAGTGTTTCTACTGCAAAACGCGGACAACGCAGCCAGTCTCGGCAACTGATATTTATTTCAGTAATAATTTGGCGAGTTTATTTTCATAGAATAATAAAAATAATATAAAACGCCATAAACCGGGATTAAAACACTAGACATTTTACTTAACCTCCAACTATTATCTATTTTTACCATTCAAATTTACATTTACCCCCCCCCCCCCCTTGGAATTTACGGTCACAATAAGGGTGACCCCACCAAAATTTGCCAAGATCCTAGATGATCCATCTTGATCTACCTTGGATTCTTTTAGATATTATGTGATCTATAAAGATTGATCTAGATCTTGCAAGCACTATATAAGATCATCATACTTCACACTACACTCCATCTTCCACTCTCTCTCTCTCCCCCAAACCGTAACACCCCACCACCATCACCATTTTCATCTTTCAATCTTTTTCTTGAAGATCAAACTCCATTCCAAGCTAGTTTCAAGTTGGTGTGAAGATCCAAAGGAGTTTCCAAGGTGTTTTCAAGTGATTTAAAGCTCCATATCATCAAAATCTCACAAAAAACGTACTTGAATCTTGAAGGTATAAAGTTATGTTTAAATCATACACTTGATTCTTTGTTGTTCTTGATGATTGGAAGTTTCTCTTGAATCTTGGAATTTTTCACAAACTTGAAATCTAAAAAGAAATGGGTCTTGATACAAAATAAAAATGATAGTATATATGTGTGTATATATAACCGTATATATATATATAATATATAGGGAGGAGATCATGCACCCCCCCCCCAAAACCTAAACCCCCCTCCCCCACCCCCCCCCCAAAAACCTAAACCCCCCACCCCCCCCCCCCCCCCAGCTAAAATGCTAAAAACTAAACCCCCAAAAAACCTAAAAAAAATCTAAAATTTTTTTTTTGCTTCGAAAAGTAGCGATTTTTATATAAAAAATATTAAAAAAAATTGTGTGATTTTTAGCTATTTTTAGGCATTTTTGGTTGTGTTCACATTAGTTCTCGCGGTTCTCGCAATAAGAGGTGGTTCTCGCATGATCTTCTCCCTATATATATATATATATATATGTATGTGTATGAGATTTGAGTTTGAGTTGATTTTTTATAAATACTTGTTTAGGGTGTTTGCTTGCATGAACAAGATTATGTGCAAATATGTTAGAGATATAAAGGAGTGATTGAATCATGAGTTATAATTTGAAATAATGTTAGTATTTTGACAAGTAAATGGCCAAAAATTTATTAGACATATTTGAGAATTTTTAAGTTGTTGCTTGTTCTTGAATGATAGTTAAAATGCAAGTGTTTGATGATTTGTGTATGATATGATAGTGTGCTTTAGACACTTGTACATGAGAATACATGTTGATTTAAAGCTCAAGAAATGATAAAAAATGATTGTATGACAAAAATGTTTTAGAACAGATTAGAAAAACTAAAAATAACATTATTTGGTATATTATAATGGCATGGAACTTTGTCAGAGGTTTGATAGCTTTGCATGTTGTACATATAGCTTAGAAAGTGGTAAAATATGTGAAATTTGCATGATTTATGTGTTTTATGTGAGACTTGCACTATCATGAGTATAACCACTATTTTATTCAGTAAATAACATGGGTTATGTTAAAATATCAAGTAGTTACGATTTGGGATGGTTAGGGTAACGTTTGATGCAAAACTATGCGGTAAAACGGTTAAAAATTGGCTTTTTGGAGGATTTTTATAAAACTGTTTTAGATCAGTAAGTAAACTGATATTTTTGATATAAAAATATGTATTTTAACTTATATTAAGTTTACTTGGTGTTTGGTTAGTCAAATGTGACTTCCGATGCCCAAAAACGTTACCGAATCGCTAAAATACGCGTTTTTCAATGTACACTAAAATGGGTTGTTCATGGGTTAATTTTATTTGTTACAAGATGTTATGTGATTTATAATATGTGTATGATGACATGTTAATACTTGACAAGATTATGTGTATTACGATATTTATTTTATGTCACAATAAGTATATATATTACGAAGCGCAAATCGTAGATATATTACTTATATCATGATGAGGGTCACCAATAAAATCGTTCAAGTCACAAAGTTTTTAAAATATATATGAACTCATATATATATATATATATATTCACACCAACATAATCAAAAATAATAATTTTTCGAGAAAATCTCGAAGTTATGTGAAAATTCTAAGTATCGGAGAAACTTAGGTATTTTTGTGAGTTTTTTTATTATTAAATCGTTCTTATTTAATTTAGGACGAATAAACAATTTGAGGGATTGTGTTAACATATAAAAACGAACCCAAAGGTGAGTACATAGTTCCCCTATTTTACGTTTTCCACATGTTTTGGGGTGAAGCATATGTGCATAACTTTACTTTCCGTTTTCATGACATTATACATGTTTTGTTATGTATTACATATAATACATTATTTCAAAGACATTTTACTTGGCATATTGACTTAGTATGCCTATTACATGGTTTTACAAAGATATTTTCATGACATGCTTACATTGAAAAAGACATTTGGTATGTTTAACGGAGTAGTACATTCATTAACATTGATCACGCAGCTCGGTAGTATGTAATAGCGCTATAGGACTTGACAAATCCCGTTCCTGCTTTCTAGGTATTTCGGAAGGGGAATGACAGAATCCGAATACTTTTTTTTTTTATAAACCTTGATCCTGATAAGGGTTTATCCGACAGTCTCAAGGCTTGAGTGTATGCGATAGACAAACCATATATATGTTCATATCGATAAAAGCAATATTTTCAAAACATAACTTTTGTTTTAAACTTTTGTTTATTCAAAAACCTTGTTTTGTACATGACATTTTGATTACATAAGACATTTGTTTATACATGACATTATGCATTTGGCTTGAGTAAATACTATTTATTCGCCACACATGACATGGTTAATACTGGACATTTGACATTAGACATTGGTTACACATGACATTGACATTTAAACAAGACATTATTTCATGGTTATTAATAAGTGATTTAAGTAACGAGACATGTATAATATGATAAAAGCATGGTGGATACGCCGCTGGTACTCCCTATACATAAGTGCTTTTATTGTATTGCATATCGTGGCGTTATCTAAACCACTTCAACAAAGACAAGACAAGACATGACATATTTTATACATATTATTTTCATTTGATTATTTACTTAGCCATACATCATTCTTTTATATCATTTGATTTTCATATGATTTTTATAAAAGAAGACATTTTTATAAGGTTCATGACTACTTTTCGTTAAACATTTCTTTTAACCTTAAAGTCATGAGTCTTCAACACTAAACCTATGTTACTCACAGGCATTTTTATGCTGACGTATTTACTTTCACATATGTTTCAGGAGCGAATATTTGATTTGAGCAAGCTAAACTTAGGGTGACTTGGGCCTTAGCAATCTAAAATCAAGAAATTTATCGTCTTTTATGTTAAGTGTTACATTAGAACTAAGACAATGTAATAATTTAAACTTGTAAAACTTAACTTTAATTATCATGTGTTGTAAAACAATAATTCTGCCACACGACTCCCCGACGTTTCCGCCGCGGTTTGTTGTTTTACGCGGTGGGGGTGTGACAGAAGAGTTGGTATCAAAGCTCATGGTTATAGAGAATTAGGTTATTAGTAAAATTTTGACCTAGACTATAACCTTTCTAGGACCCTAAAACAAGTTACCTTGTGTTTAGATCTTAAAACAATACTATCACCTATCCTTAGGTGATTACCAAAACAAGTGCACAAATCTCAATTTCATTTGAAAATCAATCATCTATCCTTAGATGATTTATTTTTAGGCTTTACGCCTTTAAAGTTTTCAAATCTCGTCAAAGTTTGGGTCTTAATAATGTGAACACGTGCAATCTGGAAGGGTGGGTGCCTGTACCCTGAGTTTTCTGTCTAAGGCTAGAGTATTCGTGCAAATCCACATAATCGGACCAGTCACTCTTACCTGGGAACTCTTGGGATGAGTGTCCACTTATAGGCTAAAGCATGTATTCGTTATGCATTATATAGACCTATTTACTTTGATTACTCACTGTGTGTTGTTTGTTTGTTTTAAGTAATGGACAAATGACCACTTTCCCTTGTGTTGTCGATGTTTTTCAATACTCCTTTTGGTTGTCCTATGTTAATCTCACACATTTTCCTTGTGTTCCTTTTCTTGAAGATGCCTCCTCGACGTGATCAAACCCAAGACGCCGAAATGGCAGCCTTGATCGCTCAGCAAATTGCTGCTGTACTTTCGAACCTAGTAACTCAGTTAAACCAAGCAAACAACAATAACAACGCACCTGTTCCGTGCAACTTTAAGACTTTCAATTCGGCTAAACCGCTTCAGTTTTCTGGGTCAGAAGGAGCAACTGGGCTCCTACAGTGGTTCGAGAGTCTCGAGAGTACGTTTCGTCACGTTCAATGCCCAAATGAGCGAAAGGTTGAGTTTGCGTCAAGTGTGTTTCAGAAAAGGGCGCTTACTTGGTGGAATGGTGTGATGAGGAACCGAGGTGCCAACATGGCAATGGCTCAAACGTGGGTGTTATGGGTGAAATTCTGAGCCCATATCCTGACAATATATCTTGATTTAATGTTAGCTGTTTATGATCAGGATACCGGACCAGGATATTGGTAACATCCTGGGGCAGTATCGATCAGGATATCAGACCAGGATATTGGTAACATCCTGACGCAGTATCCTGGCAGTTACTAACGATTTTCTTTCGTAGCAAGGTACCAACGTTAAAAGACTTGATCTACCTGAAGATTCGCTCAAGGTGGTTGAAAAATGGACGTTGATGGTGGAAGAATGGGTCTTGTAACGGTCAGAAAGGCATATTCCGCGAGAATATCGGACGTTGGTTAATGTTGTTGACATTGTAACGGTTACATGAGCTGAAGACCCGGTTTTGTAGTCAATAAGCACGTGGAAAACAAGTAGAAAGAGTCCCCCAACGTTCAGAATGGAATATTCCCAGCATCCCGGAATAATAGGAGAGTTAGTTTGTTACTTGTAACTATAAATAGGAGGCCAGATCAATAGGAACACACACTTGACTCTCCACTCTCGAACTCACACTTCTTTTTTTTCTATCACGCTCAAACACTTAACACTTGTAATCGTTGTACCACTTAGCATTGATCTGCGCCATATCCTGCACTGTATCCTGACGTTTAAAGCAATAAGAAGAACAATACAGCTGCGATTGTCAGCTCCCGAGGTTTTATGCCGGCGATCTAGATTGATCAAGGGCTTTCCTCGTACCTCTCGTGTCGTTTACTTTACTTTCTGCTCATAGTTTGATCATAGATACAGCTCAATATCCTGAGCCGTATCCTGAAACTGTTTTCGCAAATTAACAAACCAACATATTTTTTACAAAGTATTACTAGCACACTACCTCACAAAACTAATTTGATCACTTAATTGCTTCGGTAATTTTTGACCAAAACAATTTGGCGCCCATCGTGGGGCAAGTGGTGCTCTCTTTACTAAAT
This sequence comes from Helianthus tuberosus, assembly GCA_030545235.1. Lineage (NCBI taxonomy): Eukaryota > Viridiplantae > Streptophyta > Magnoliopsida > Asterales > Asteraceae > Helianthus > Helianthus tuberosus. The sequence goes on along the minus strand of CM060424.1, from coordinate 103,022,389 downwards.
TTTTTTGTGAAATCGCTAATAGGCTTTCTATTTTCAAAACTTTTTGCCACATTGTCCATAATGGCCTCAAGATCAAACATGAGCTCTTCCACTATGTCTGCTACAACCTCTGCTACCACTGGTTCGGTGCTTCCACCACCTCCTCCAAGGATGCCGTTTTCTTCACAACCTCAAGATATTATCCCTACCCGCAGTGTTCAGGAATCTGCTCCCGTTTTAGCTTCTAACGATGAAATTTTAACCTTATTTGGAAGTGTGCAGGAACAAATGAGGCAGCAACAAGAAACGAACCAAATGCTGTTAAGGGAAATACAACTCCTGAAGTCTGGCTCGAGCAGATCTGCTGAGGATAATGTCACTCCATTACATCCCAAAACGTTGAACTTTAGTTCAGCTGTGTATACTGAGGATAACAGGGGAATATTGTGCCCAGCCTTCCTCAGAATCATACTCCTGAAATACCCTCCTCGGTCAGGATGTCAACCATGAGGAGCTCAGGATATGCTTCAGGATATGGGCAAAATCCTCCAACGGGTAACGTGTCAAATAATAATAATACTCATGCTACTAACAATAGTGGATCTTTGCAGGATACAGGTGTGACATCAGCGCTTACTAGGGAACTTCAGAAGTTGAAGGACATGATATCTAGTGTACCCGGGGTGGTCCAGCCGATCCCGGAAGTGTCCCAAGACAGCCACAAGATATCTCGTTTTGCATATCCTATCTGTGATGCTGAGATCCCAAAGAGATTCCAAACCCCCAATATGAAGCTTTATGATGGGACTACGGATCCCGAAGAGCATATTGCTCAGTATAGGGAAAGAATGGAGATTAACCCTATCCCTCCGGAGCTCAAGGAAGCATGCTTGTGCAAGGGATTTGGTTCTACTCTAACAGGATCAGCCTTAAAATGGCTGTTAAACGTTCCTCCTCACTCAATTACTTCGTTTGTTCATTTGGTTAATTTATTTAACAGTAAATTTTCTTGTAGTCAGAGTTTTGAGAAACTAACCAGTGATCTTTACAGGATAACTCAAGGGCCTCAGGAATCCTTGAGGGATTATGTGAACAAATTCAGTCGAGAATCCTTGGATATCCCACATCTTGATGTTGCAACAGCTGTGCAAGCTTTTAAGATGGGATTACAAAAGGATTCTCAGTTTTATCAGGATCTTGTAATGAATCCCTGCAGGAATCTCGACGAAGCTCGTAACAGGGCTTTGAGATATATCCGTCTGGAAGATGACAGAAAGATCCAAGAAAGGATGAACTCATCTAACACTTATGAGTCAACTAACAGGAAGTCAGAATCCTCATTCAAGTTATATCGGCCTAAGCCATATGGTAGAAATGAAAATAAGAGAGTAAATGCTGTTGAAGATAAGGATCCTGAAGAGTATCCTGAGTTGTCTGAATATTGCTTTTCTGTTAACATTCCTGAATTGATGTATGCCATGCAGGGTCTAGGAGACAAGGCTAGGTGGCCTCGAAAGAATCAACAAAAGGCTGACTGGAATGATAAGTCAAAATGGTGTGCTTTCCACGAAGATTTCGGACATGTAACTGAGGATTGCATTGCTCTAAGGAAAGAAATAAGCTATCTTCTAAGCAAGGGATATCTGAAAGATCTCTTAGGAAGAAAGAAGAATAAGGGTCAGGATACTGAGAAGGATCCTGAGCGAGCAGCATCACCTCCTGCGGATGCTAAGATAATCAACTTCATTTCGGGAGGATCCGACATTTGTGGAACTTCGTATTCGGCAGCAAAGAGACATGCAAAGGAAGCTAAGGCCGAAAGGGGAGACAAACCTGTCAGGATGACTACCCTCACGACTGACAAAGTGATCACTTTTGATGCTGATGACAGGGATACTGTCCAGGATCCTCACCATGATGCTCTGGTAATAACGTTATATGTGGCTAACCATTTTGTACGCAGGATATTGGTTGATAATGGCAGCTCCGTCAACATAATCCAACTAGAAACTCTGAAGAGAATGAATGTATCTCCAATGGATATCATTTCAAAGTCTACCGTGCTTGTTGGGTTTAGTGGAGAGACTAGAAACACAGTGGGAGAGATAAAGTTACCAGTATACGTTGAAGGAGTCAACTCGATACAACGTTTCTGTGTAATGGATTCTCTATCCTGCTATAACATCATATTGGGAAGACCATGGATTCACGATATGAAGGCTGTGCCATCAATGTATCACCAATGCATCAAGATCCCTACCCCTTGGGGAGTTGTCAAAGTTGATACTGATCAGCAGGAGGCGAAAGAATGCTACTCATCCTCGATGAAATCCTCAACCAAGCCTAGTGCAGCATAGCAATTAAAGACGCGGGCCCAGGATATCATGGAGGATCCGGAGCAGGATGTAAAGAAAATTATCTTGGACCAGGATAACCCCGATATTTCGGTGCTCGTAGGAACCAATATCCCTCAGGATATTGAAGAACAGTTAATTAACTTTTTGAAATGCAGGATGTCAACGTTTGCATGGAAGCATGAGGATATGACAGGCATATCCAAAGACGTCATCACTCACAAGCTTGGAATTGATAAATCATTCAAGCCTGTTCAACAAAAAAGAAGGAAGTTTGCTCCTGAGCGGAATACGATTATTCAAGAGGAAGTTGAGAGATTATTGAAGTCCAGGATGATCAGAGAGGTTAAGTTCCCAAGGTGGCTAGCAAACGTGGTTGTGGTACAAAAGAAAAATGGGAAATGGAGAGTTTGTGTAGACTACACAGACTTGAACAAAGCTTGTCCTAAAGACCCATTTCCTCTTCCCCACATTGATGCAATGATAGATGCCACTGTCGGGCATGAAATGCTGACCTTCATGGACGCATCCTCAGGATTTCAACAGATCCAAATGGAGCCTTCTGACTAGGAGGATACTGCCTTCATGACACCGACAGGTATTTATTGTTATACAGCTATGCCTTTTGGTTTGAAAAATGCAGGTGCAACATACCAAAGATTGGTAAACATGATGTTCAAAGACAAACTGGGGGACACCATGGAGGTATATATCGATGATATGGTGGTGAAATCTAAAAAGGCTGAGGATCACCTCCAGGATATCAAGGGAGCATTTGATATCCTAGATCGATACAACATGAAGCTGAATCCTACTAAATGCCATTTCGGAGTGGGGGCAGGAAAGTTTCTTGGATATATGGTGACAAAAAGGGGGATAGAAGCAAGCCCAGAGCAGATCAAAGCTATCCTGGATATAAAATCACCCTCAAATATGAAGGACGTACAAAGATTGACAGGCCGAGTAGCAGCTTTAAACAGGTTTATCTCGAGATCCTCAGAGAAGTGCAAAGATTTTTATGATATACTGAAGAAGAACAAAAGATTTGAATGGGGGGAGAAGCATGAAGCAGCCTTGCAGGATTTGAAACGATATCTCTCAACCGCACCTTTATTGATGAAGCCTGAAAATGGTGAACCACTATCCCTATACCTTGTTGTATCAGGGAATGCTGTAAGTGCCGTTTTTATAAAAGACCATGAAGGTCAGCAATATCCTGTTTATTATGTTAGTAAAAGTTTGTTAGATGCTGAAACTAGGTATTCTCATTTAGAAAAATTAATATTAGCTCTAATCATGGCATCGACAAAGCTTAGACATTATTTCGAGACACATAGGATACATGTTAAAACAAATTATCCTGTCAAAAATGTGCTTAGGAAACCAGAGATGTCAGTGTAACAACCTTGATTTTCAAACATGTACTTGTTTGATACACATATCATGTTTTGAGATGCAATTTGCTTGATACATGTTTAGTCTTATTGTTGCTACATGTTTTGCCGACCCAAACACGTGAATAATTTCAAATTGTTCTAGTTTCATACTCATAAACAAGACAACATTAACTACAAGGGCCTAACATGTCATTATGTGAAAGTATAAGTTAAGGGACCAAATCGTCATTTCCTTGAAACTTGTTTGAAAACTCTGATTTTGTAGGTAAAACGTCACTATTTTACAAAATATAAAGTTCGGGGACTAAATTGTAATTTTTGAAACTTGAAAGTTCGGGTTAAAAACGTAAAATTTGTAAAACATAAAGTTTAGGGTCCTTTATGACATTTTTGAAACTTGTTTTATAAATAAAAATATAAGTTTTTAAAAGTTTAGGGTTTAAAATGTAATTTTAGAAACTTATATTATATAAAATAAATAAACATATATATTTTTGATATTAAAGTCCAAGGACCATTGGGTCATTTTTCCAAACTAGTAGTTTAGGGACTACTCTTGTCATTCTGAAACTGTTTTTCAGTTAAAAATCCTAACCGGGTTAAAAATTATAAAAGGATTTCAAATTTAGAAACAAATTCAGTTAACTTTTCCAGTTAACAAGTCCAGGGACCATTCTTAACATTTTCGAAATTTAGTTAACCGAAATAGTTAACTCAGTTAAACCTTTTATAAAGGAAACATGTAATAATCACTAACTCTGTTAGACATTTTGGTTAATTAGTGAGGGACCTGTTCAGTATAATACAGAAACCTCAGGGACCATTTTTGAAACTACGAATTCAAAACGGTTTTACACCGTTTAGTCCGCCGGAGACCAGCCAAATCGCAAACAGACAAATCTCTTTGATCAACGAACACACCTACTTGTTCTCCTAGACATCATGATCCGTCCAAAGTCTTTAATTTTACCAAACCATGCAATCCTGTTACCGAAATCGGAAATGTTTAAAACAATTTTAGTGGGAATCGATTTGTCGGTTTTCTGTTGTTACTGAATCAATTGAACTCGTTATAAGATTTCTGAAACCTCCACGAACCTCTCAGACCTCTCAAACCACATAAACACAACCTACATTGTCTCTGGTTCTCGTCTGTTACCTCGCCGGAATACGTAGTCGCCGGACATAGCCGGGAGCTCAATCCAATCGATACCGGAGACCTCTCTTTCGACACTTCGGTATACTTTCACCCACATAACATTCCTGTTAATTTAATTTAAGTATTATGCACATTTAATAGGTTATTTGCTTGGTTTGACTTCTGTTGACTTACATTTGGGGAAGACGATGATGATTTATATTTGTATTTTAATTTTTATTTTAATCAGTTAACAAAAGTATTTATATAAATTCGATAATTATGATATAAAATCCGAAATTTTTATCTTATATTCCTGTCATATTAGTGTATTTATTAAAAATATAAAAGTTTGAAAAATCTTTATATTTCTATGTTATTTAATTTAGAAACCGTTCTGAATTAAAATAATTATATTAATTCGATATTTTTGAATTAATTCATGAAATTTTTAGGGTAATTATTTTGAACAGTAAACCTTGTAAAAATAAATTTTTATAAATTTTTGACACTTTTTTCATATTTTTATAATTTAAACAGCTAAAATACTTGTATATTAAATTTAAACTTTAATCTGTTAAATTAATTAGTTATATAAATGATGCCCTAAATTATTTTTATGATATTACCTGTATTATTCTGAGCATGTATAAAATTTATCACTGTTTGATAATTTATAGATTTATTTACATAAATTAAATCAGATAAATCACTTAATTAGGCTTAATTGTTTTAATTAGATAATTAAATGATTTTGGCCTGAAATTTATTTTTATATTTTGTGCATGTTTTACTGAAATTATAAAAATCCAGAAACCATGTTTTGATATTGCATGTTATTTTTATATAATTAATTTCACAAAATCAGTTAAACCATATGATTTATAGAATTAATTTAATTAAATTAAATACTCTGAGTTATGATTTATATTAAAAATTATTTTTGTAATTTTATACATGTTATGCTGGGATTATTAAAAATCAGAAACCATGTTTAATTATTTTACATATCATTTTTAGATAATAAACCTTATAAATCAGTTATGTGCAATTATCCTTTTAATTTCTAGATTATTATATAAAATTAATTCAAGGCCATAATATTTATTTTAAATCTGTAATATTGCATGTTAATTTTAAAAAATGATATTTCTAAGTTTCTGATTTAAATCAGTTAATTAGACAATTATTTAGATAATTATTCAGTTATTCCATTTTTAAACAAATAATTAACTGTTTATTTTAAATATATTTATTTCTGCCATGATAATTATTTTAAATCTGAATTATACTTATTATATAATTAAAATATTAATTTTAATTATTCTGCCCTAAATTAATTATTAGATAATTAAATTGTATAATTATCTTATTATTTTGAAAATACACATATATATATCTTGTTGTTTAATATACAAATAATAATATTTTACATATCATTTGTATAACTTAGTATTTTATATAAATACTTCACAAATTTATCAAATTACCAAGTGTTCCCCAAACGGATTGTCAACCCGTACAACACCAAGACCTAGTCACCCGTTATTACAAAAATTCAGTTTTGCCCTTGTTAATGTTATGCTCTATACTTGTTTGTTTGGTGCATGTTTATAGAGTGACGTGGAAAGACTTGTTCCCGCAAACTCTTATCTAAATACTTGTTTGGAATTTATTTCACAAGCAAGGTGAGTTCATAGTCCCCCTTTTACACTGTTTTCGGGGTGAAACATATGTTCTATTGTGTTACAAATCTTTTTGCATAATTGGTGGCTATTTTGATTGTTTCTTGCAATTGTTGATTACTTGATGCTTAACTTACATTCATTAACTCCGATCAAGCCGAGCGGTACATTATAGCGCTATAGGGGGAACGCCTCACCCGACTTCACGGTCAATTGTTGTTGTTGTTGTTGATAGTCATGTTAGTCATTATGCGAGGTCTGGGTGATCACTGCCGTGTCATGCAACACAGGTTTGAATGTTAACCAAGCGGGACTTGTTTCAATCAGTTGTTTTAAACATATCAAATGCCACAAAGTTAACTTTTATTTCATATCACATTATTGTTTATTACCAAATCAAATAAAACACTATGAATTCACTCAACCGTTTGTTGACCCAATTTTTTTTTAACATATGTTTTTCAGGTGATGATGCTTGAAGTTGGCTTTTCTTTGGATCACATAGGATTGCAAGTCAAATGCCTTAGTTTCTAAATAAAAATCAAAGACTTATGTGGACAATTTGCTGTTTGTTGTTTGTAGTACTGTTTGGATATGAATGCAATCCTCTAAATCAACTTAATCATATTTTCGACTTAAAATTTAATCACCATGTGCTTATTGCATTCTACCATGTTTCGTGATGCCCTCGACGTTTCCGCCTCCGGTCAGGGTGTCACAGGATGGTATCAGAGCCATGGTTATAGGGAATTAGGTTATTAGAAATTTCTTTTGACCTAGACTATAACTTACCTAGGACCCCTATCCACTAGATACTTTGTCCGCTTCTTTGTCTCTATCTCTATTCCTAAAATCCTAGCCTCATCACGGTGGATTTCTCTCGTTTAACTTTTAGGCTATACAAATTACTCATCATCTGTCCTCAGGTGATTTAAAATTTTTCAAAACCTCCTCTGATTTTTTTACTCTCGTCAAAGTCTTGGGCTCTAATAACGAACTCGTGCAATCTGGAAGGGTGGGTGCCTGTATTTTGAGTTTTCTGTCTAGGCAAGCACTTCGTATATATCTCATCAGACACGAGACCAGTTGTGCTTACCTGGGAATTCTCGGGATGAGTGTCCACTTATAGGCTAAAGCATGACTTCATTAAGTTATAAGGACCCAACTACTTTGATTAGTCACTGATATTGTTTATTAGTAGAATAAACGATGTCCATCCTGTTGTGTGTTTTCTCTTGCCTTCATTGATTTTATGAAACTTTTCCACCAAAAACATTTCATTCCGACTCCTATGACCTTATGTTTTCCCCTACTGCTTGTAGACACGTAGCTAGTCCAATGACTCTCTTGCCCATGATTTTCCTAGCCATTAAAACACAAATCACACTACATCATTTTACTAAAGATATTCACTATCAAGCAGAAACCTAACCAACTTTTATCGCATAACTACAAGGTTTTATAAATAATATAAATCATTTTACCAAAACTCCTTTCAAATTTAAATTATTTTCGGATCATACCTGTTTAAATTCAAAATTTCAAACCGGCCACAATAAACTATTTTTAAAACGTATAAACAATGAAAACTTCAAAAGTTTGAAACCTTTCTGAAACACACTACCACCCGAATGACCATCTATAAGTTTTCTTTATATAAGCTATATGGAGACAACCTATCCTTTTTATAGTTTTATTTCGTTAAATCTTTTAAAACTTTTCACCTAAACTTGACAGCAATCACCGTCTCCTTTTTCAAAACTTAACATCACCAATTTTCTTTCCGGCTTCTGATCTTTCTTTTGGAAGATGCCTCTACGACGAGACATGCGTTTGCCTACCTAGGAACTACCGATGAGAGTACAGTATGCCTATAGGCTCAAGGCATGTTACCCTAATTCGAAAGGATTGTTTTCTTTTTTCTCCGTTTTAGAACAATCCAAGTTCTAATCAACCTACGTTGTACTATTATCAAATTATTACGATACGATTCCTTCTTTTTCAAAGTTCAAAATTTTCTCGAGATCATACCTGTCAGATTCAAATTTTCAAACTAGCTGTAGGACGTAGCAGGGAAGCTCTAACCGATCCTATGGTGTAATCCGGAATTTCCTTATCTATTTAAGGGAATCACCACCCAAGCTAATCTATACAACAACTACAATTTCTTATATAATCCAATACCCCAGACCCAAACTTTTCTTAGCTCAACAAAACCCCATATCCCCATGGCAAATCTCCCAGCAGCATATGCTGAATCTTCAAATGCAGCAAACATTCATCCCTTCCTTCAGTTTACTAAATTACACTATCAAGAGAGGTATCAAAAACTCAAGCAGCATGAAGTTCTTAATATTAGTGGTATTGATTGGCAACATATGGGAATGATTGATCCCAGTGGTTTACTGGCGAGATCACTACTACCTAATACGCCCTGGCGTCGTTTCTTCGACATCCTAGAACCATCATACGATGAACTGGTGTATGAGTTCTCGTCCACTTTCTATTATAAATATAATAGAAACCTTACCGATGAATCCATTCATTTTCAACTTTGTGGACAACATCATACTATGTCATTGACAGAATTCGCAGTTCGTCTAGGCATATATACAAATGAAGAAGCTAAACAACCCATTTTTACGGAGGCATCAACCTCTTATTCCTCCGCTGATATGGTAAGTTATTGGCAATGCCATTCATCAAAAGCATGGTGTGGCCACAATAGTGCTACAAGCTTCACAAACCCTTGTTATCAATATATGCACCGTGTGTTAGCCAACACTATTACGGGGCGCAAACATAATCCACAAAGGGTTAAAAAATCGAACTTTTCTATCTGCGTAGTATGTTTGAGCAAGTTCCTTGTAATATTGCCCACGGACTTGCTGAATATTTTTCTAGTCAAAAATCATCTCCTCTGAAAAGTCTTATGGGAGGGTCTTACATTACAAAGATAGCAAAATCATTAGGTGTCTTAAGTGATCAAATTATCCAAGGATTATCTTCACCAAAGGCACCTGGGAGTATAAATCCTTACACCATTAGACTAACCCCTGTTCATATTGATACACTAATTCAACCATCCCAGTCAAAGGGAGCTCCAGATATCTTAGAAAGTACCTCCCCACAAAATTTACAACAATCATTTTTGCAGTTTGATATGCAACCACCGCTGCCATACATACAAGAACATATTACCACTAACATACCTCAACCATTAGCACCAAACGTCTCACAAGGCCTCTCACCGATAGTTTTCGAGGAGGATCCAACGATGCAAGAAACTTATGAAGACTTGATGCTCCAAGAACAGTTAGCATCGGAGTCATTTCAACCACAGTCTTTCCTATCGCTATTAAACGAAGTAGAACAACTGCCACCAACCGTTATAGCAGGCCCAAGTACGATGCCTCGAATGGATCTACCTCCAGATCCAATGGTAGTTGAAATAACTAGGTTAAACAATCAGGTCCGAGATTTGTCTCAGCAAATACAAGAGCTGACTGAAAGAAATAAATGGTTAGAAAACATGCTAGCTGCTCGTATGCAACTGGATCCACTACCTCCACTACCTGATAATTTTGAGCCTGAAATTGACCCATTACATGACATATTTCGAATGTAATTGTCCACATCATAATAGGCTGTGAAACAAACAATGCTATCTATGTTTTAATTCAATTGATGTTGTGTTATAGTGATGCTTATTTGACTTAAACTTATACTATGTTTACGCTCTTATTCATGCTTAGAGTTTTACACACGTACCATTTCAATTGTTGAAACAAAGCATCTTTCTTTGACCATGTCCATAATTTATCACTTGGCAAGATAAGCTATGCAGACTATGCAACGAGTCAAGTAATTATGGGTGCACACATAATTATGAGACTCGATGCATGGAAACCATAGTGAGCCTTGTTAAGTGTGATGGCATAAAATCTAGAGTGGTTAGATAACGAGGCGATTGTAATATCATAAGAACATGATGGATACGCCGCTGGTACTTCCTATATATAAGTGTTCTTATTGTATTATTTGTCGTAACGTTATCCAAGTCACTTGAGGATTTTATGTTATCCCAGACCCATTTGTGTTAACTTAAACAAAAGCTTTTCATAAATATTCATTTCCGTCTCTGATGAAGTATCCACTGGAAAAATGAACTAGCTACTCATTTTTCGCTTCTGAAAGAGATATCCACTGGGAAATGGATATTCGTTTGTTTAAATTCTTCATTTCCATTTCTGATGAAGTATCCACTGGAAAATGAATTACCCATTCATTTTCGCTTCTAAAGGAATATCCACTGGGAAATGAATTATCCATTACTTGCTTGTTTGTACATACATTGTTTACATTGCAATTACATTTTTACAGTCTCTTTCGAATAAATTTCGGGACGAAATTTTCTAAAGTAGGGGAGACTGTAACAACCTTGATTTTCAAACATGTACTTGTTTGATACACATATCATGTTTTGAGATGCAATTTGCTTGATACATGTTTAGTCTTATTGTTGCTACATGTTTTGCCGACCCAAACACGTGAATAATTTCAAATTGTTCTAGTTTCATACTCATAAACAAGACAACATTAACTACAAGGGCCTAACATGTCATTATGTGAAAGTATAAGTTAAGGGACCAAATCGTCATTTCCTTGAAACTTGTTTGAAAACTCTGATTTTGTAGGTAAAACGTCACTATTTTACAAAATATAAAGTTCGGGGACTAAATTGTAATTTTTGAAACTTGAAAGTTCGGGTTAAAAACGTAAAATTTGTAAAACATAAAGTTTAGGGTCCTTTATGACATTTTTGAAACTTGTTTTATAAATAAAAATATAAGTTTTTAAAAGTTTAGGGTTTAAAATGTAATTTTAGAAACTTATATTATATAAAATAAATAAACATATATATTTTTGATATTAAAGTCCAAGGACCATTGGGTCATTTTTCCAAACTAGTAGTTTAGGGACTACTCTTGTCATTCTGAAACTGTTTTTCAGTTAAAAATCCTAACCGGGTTAAAAATTATAAAAGGATTTCAAATTTAGAAACAAATTCAGTTAACTTTTCCAGTTAACAAGTCCAGGGACCATTCTTAACATTTTCGAAATTTAGTTAACCGAAATAATTAACTCAGTTAAACCTTTTATAAAGGAAACAAGTAATAATCACTAACTCTGTTAGACATTTTGGTTAATTAGTGAGGGACCTGTTCAGTATAATACAGAAACCTCAGGGACCATTTTTGAAACTACGAATTCAAAACGGTTTTACACCGTTTAGTCCGCCGGAGACCAGCCAAATCGCAAACAGACAAATCTCTTTGATCAACGAACACACCTACTTGTTCTCCTAGACATCATGATCCGTCCAAAGTCTTTAATTTTACCAAACCATGCAATCCTGTTACCGAAATCAGAAATGTTTAAAACAATTTTAGTGGGAATCGATTTGTCGGTTTTCTGTTGTTACTGAATCAATTGAACTCGTTATAAGATTTCTGAAACCTCCACGAACCTCTCAGACCTCTCAAACCACATAAACACAACCTACATTGTCTCTGGTTCTCGTCTGTTACCTCGCCGGAATACGTAGTCGCCGGACATAGCCGGGAGCTCAATCCAATCGATACCGGAGACCTCTCTTTCGACACTTCGGTATACTTTCACCCACATAACATTCCTGTTAATTTAATTTAAGTATTATGCACATTTAATAGGTTATTTGCTTGGTTTGACTTCTGTTGACTTACATTTGGGGAAGACGATGATGATTTATATTTGTATTTTAATTTTTATTTTAATCAGTTAACAAAAGTATTTATATAAATTCGATAATTATGATATAAAATCCGAAATTTTTATCTTATATTCCTGTCATATTAGTGTATTTATTAAAAATATAAAAGTTTGAAAAATCTTTATATTTCTATGTTATTTAATTTAGAAACCGTTCTGAATTAAAATAATTATATTAATTCGATATTTTTGAATTAATTCATGAAATTTTTAGGGTAATTATTTTGAACAGTAAACCTTGTAAAAATAAATTTTTATAAATTTTTGACACTTTTTTCATATTTTTATAATTTAAACAGCTAAAATACTTGTATATTAAATTTAAACTTTAATCTGTTAAATTAATTAGTTATATAAATGATGCCCTAAATTATTTTTATGATATTACCTGTATTATTCTGAGCATGTATAAAATTTATCACTGTTTGATAATTTATAGATTTATTTACATAAATTAAATCAGATAAATCACTTAATTAGGCTTAATTGTTTTAATTAGATAATTAAATGATTTTGGCCTGAAATTTATTTTTATATTTTGTGCATGTTTTACTGAAATTATAAAAATCCAGAAACCATGTTTTGATATTGCATGTTATTTTTATATAATTAATTTCACAAAATCAGTTAAACCATATGATTTATAGAATTAATTTAATTAAATTAAATACTCTGAGTTATGATTTATATTAAAAATTATTTTTGTAATTTTATACATGTTATGCTGGGATTATTAAAAATCAGAAACCATGTTTAATTATTTTACATGTCATTTTTAGATAATAAACCTTATAAATCAGTTATGTGCAATTATCCTTTTAATTTCTAGATTATTATATAAAATTAATTCAAGGCCATAATATTTATTTTAAATCTGTAATATTGCATGTTAATTTTAAAAAATGATATTTCTAAGTTTCTGATTTAAATCAGTTAATTAGACAATTATTTAGATAATTATTCAGTTATTCCATTTTTAAACAAATAATTAACTGTTTATTTTAAATATATTTATTTCTGCCATGATAATTATTTTAAATCTGAATTATACTTATTATATAATTAAAATATTAATTTTAATTATTCTGCCCTAAATTAATTATTAGATAATTAAATTGTATAATTATCTTATTATTTTGAAAATACACATATATATATATCTTGTTGTTTAATATACAAATAATAATATTTTACATATCATTTGTATAACTTAGTATTTTATATAAATACTTCACAAATTTATCAAATTACCAAGTGTTCCCCAAACGGATTGTCAACCCGTACAACACCAAGACCTAGTCACCCGTTATTACAAAAATTCAGTTTTGCCCTTGTTAATGTTATGCTCTATACTTGTTTGTTTGGTGCATGTTTATAGAGTGACGTGGAAAGACTTGTTCCCGCAAACTCTTATCTAAATACTTGTTTGGAATTTATTTCACAAGCAAGGTGAGTTCATAGTCCCCCCCTTTTACACTGTTTTCGGGGTGAAACATATGTTCTATTGTGTTACAAATCTTTTTGCATAATTGGTGGCTATTTTGATTGTTTCTTGCAATTGTTGATTACTTGATGCTTAACTTACATTCATTAACTCCGATCAAGCTGAGCGGTACATTATAGCGCTATAGGGGGAACGCCTCACCCGACTTCACGGTCAATTGTTGTTGTTGTTGTTGTTGATAGTCATGTTAGTCATTATGCGAGGTCTGGGTGATCACTACCGTGTCATGCAACACAGGTTTGAATGTTAACCAAGCGGGACTTGTTTCAATCAGTTGTTTTAAACATATCAAATGCCACAAAGTTAACTTTTATTTCATATCACATTATTGTTTATAACCAAATCAAATAAAACACTATGAATTCACTCAACCGTTTGTTGACCCAATTTGTTTTTAACATATGTTTCAGGTGATGATGCTTGAAGTTGGCTTTTCTTTGGATCACATAGGATTGCAAGTCAAATGCCTTAGTTTCTAAATAAAAATCAAAGACTTATGTGGACAATTTGCTGTTTGTTGTTTGTAGTACTGTTTGGATATGAATGCAATCCTCTAAATCAACTTAATCATATTTTCGACTTAAAATTTAATCACCATGTGCTTATTGCATTCTACCATGTTTCGTGATGCCCTCGACGTTTCCGCCTCCGGTCAGGGTGTCACAGTCAGGCAGGATGGCCAAGTGGTCAGTAAAGTTAAGTGCTTATGATTTAGTATATGAACCTAGAAATGCCATAAAGTCTCAGGCTTTAGCTGACTTTGTGGCTGATTTTAGTAGTGACATTCAGGACGAGGTAGACCTAGAAGTTCAACAGTTAGGAGAATCCTCAGGATCCTGGACATTATATGCTGATGGTGCATCTAATGTAAGAGGAGTAGGATTAGGAATACTACTAAAATCGCCACAGGGGGACATATTACCCCAGGCTATTAGGTGTGAATTTCCTGCTACTAATAATGAAGCAGATTATGAGGCTTTAATTGCAGGATTAGAGTTGGCTAAGAGCATGAGTATCAAAAATTTGCAAGTATATGTTGACTCTTTGTTAATTACTAACCATTTTAATGGATCCTATGCAGTTAAGGGTGAGAAATTAATCGAATATCTCGATATTCTCAAAAAATTAGCAGGATATTTCGATGTTTTTATACTTGAACAGGTACCAAGGGAGGATAATGCTGAAGCAGATGCCTTAGCAAATTTGGGATCATCGATCAGGATACCGGAAGGGACCCAAATACCAATATTACATGTCTTATATCCTGCAACGAATCCTCAGGATAAAGAAGTAGCGGGTATTCAGGATCCTGGAGCAGAGCATCCTGAAGAGGATCCTAAATCCTGGACGGCTCCAATCATGAGATATCTCAAAGAAGGACACATCCCTGGAAATGAAAATCCTAAGGCATTTAGGATGAAGGTATCACGATTCACTATTATAAATAATATTTTATACAAGAAATCTCTTGCAGGACCGTATTTGAGGTGCTTGGAGGATCCTGAAGCCAAAGAGGTACTTCAGGATATACATGAAGGGGATTGTGGTAACCATGCTGGGGGCAGGTCGTTATTCTCAAAAGTATTAAGGACAGGATATTATTGGCCAACAATGAGAAAAGATGCCGCAGAATATGCTCGAAGATGTGACGCATGTCAAAGAGATCGTAACATACTGCATCAACCTGCTGAACCATTGTATCCTATTGTTTCCCCTTGGCCATTTATGAAGTGGGGTATGGATATAGTGGGAAAGCTACCAAAAGCTCCAGGAGGAAAAGTCTTTATGTTAGCAATGACGGATTATTTCTCTAAGTGGGTTGAAGCCGAGGCATTTGTTCAAGTTAGAGACCAAGAAGTAGTATCCTTCATAAAGAGGAATATCCTGACCAGATTCGGAGTACCAGCCGAGATAATCTGTGACAATGGTTCTCAGTATATAAGCAAGAGAACTACTGACTTTTGCAAGAGTTGGGGAATCAAAATGATAACATCTACTCCAGTACATCCTCAAGCGAATGGACAAGCAGAATCCTCAAACAAGATAATTGTCAATAACTTAAAGAAAAGGCTTGGAGCCAAAAAAGGAAGATGGGCATAAGAATTACCCTTTGTTTTATGGGCTGATAGGACAACGGTAAAGAATGCAACAGGCCAAACCCCATTTTCCTTGGTATTTGGAGCAGAAGCAATGATTTCAACGGAAATGACAATACCTACTGCAAGATCTACCCTAAGTGATCTTGAGCAGAATCCTGAAGCCTTGAGTCAGGATTTAGACACTATAGATGAGAAGAGAGACGAGGCAAGGCTAAGGATGGCAGCATATCAACAGGGAATATCCAGGGCATATAACAAGAATATTAGGACCAGAAGATTTAAGGTTGGAGATTGGGTGTTAAGAAAGGCTTTTCAGAATACTACTAATCCTGCCGATGGCAAGTTAGCTCCAAAATGGGAAGGACCATAGAAGTTGAATCAGAAGCAGGGAAAGGAGCATACAGACTCAAGAATATAGAAGGGGATATGCTACCGAGGTCTTGGAATGCTATACACCTTAAGCTCTATTTCAAGTGAGTTTAGAATTTAATTTCTAACTCAGCATGGTATGAGTTCTACCTTTTTTAAATATATTTGGTTTAATTTGTTCTTTGTAACCCAATACTAACTTAAGCATCGGAGGGGTGTTAGCCAAGCTAACACCCACCTTAGTTTACTGTTGTTTTGCTGTATATGCTTCAGGATATAGCTCCAGGATACACACTCTGGATACTTCGAAAGATTAGAGGATTGGCCCCCTCTCTCACGTTTAAGGGATCCTGATCCCTTCACAGGTTTAAAGGTATTCACCTTTCTCCCGAATTGGGTTTAAACACCCCGCCTGGAGCGCAAGTTATCCAGGGATAGTTCAAGGTGGCGGGACCAGTTCATGTAAAAGTGGCTGACAATTTCGTTACTGTTGGCTATACCCTGGATCCTAAAGGTATATGAGGATTGATCACCCTCTCTCACGAAAGGGTATTTTCATACTCTCTAAGGTTTAAAGGTTTTCACCTTTCTAAGTCTTGGAGTTTATACACTCCCGCCTGTAGCGCATGAAAATTTGGGATTTTCCCCAGGATTAAAGGTTTTCACCTTTCTAAGTTTTGGGGTTTCCACACCCTCGCCTGTAGCGCACGAAACGTGGGTAAAATCCCCAGTAAAACTCAAAGACTTAAAGGTTTTCACCTTTTCAAGTCTTGGGGTTCTTATACTCCGGCTTAAATGCCTGGAAAATGGGTTTAGTCCCCAATAAAATACAAAGTTTTTGAATAATCCCAAAATATATTTTCAAAAAACATAATCATTTACAAGTCTACATAAATTTAAAAAAAAAGATTGCTAAGTTTAAACAACTGGTTGAGAATTGCTAAAGGATCATATCCTGGTACAACATACTGGTCCTGCACAAACAGGGGACATCCGTGATAGAACATGACGTATGCTGATACTATATCCTACTGGGGACATTTATGCTAGAGTAAGAAGGAAACCTATGCCAACACTATATCCCACTAAGGCATTGTGAGGAACTCAAAGGATCAAGTTTGGGCATGATTCGCTAAGTATCCTGGACTGGGGACACCTTCGTTGGAAAAGTTGCAAAAGGATTGAAGTTTGAGAATAGGGTTACACTCTATTCCTGGTATGATCTTTCCTTTGTAAACGATATTTAAATAACTTGAGTTTTTGAAACTATGTTTGACCAAAGCTTAAGCATCCTGATTAGGATATATTCTCGGGAAATATTCTCAAAATGTATTTTCAAAATATATTTCAGGATATTTGATTGGAATATTTGGGACATGATGCTTGGGTTAAAAACTGAAACTGTGTTCTAGTCAAATAAGTGTTCTCAAAACCAACTTTGTAAAATAAAAATGAACTGTCCTCTTTCTCTGAAAACTTTATCTGAATTGTTTGAGTTATGAAAACCCTATTTGACGGAAGTCTTAATAGGATATTTGCGAGTATACTGATCAAGAGATTTTCATAAAAAGTAATAATTGCACTAAGTTTGGAATATTGGAATTCAGACTAAGCAATGCATAACACATAACAACATGTAAGGCTAAAAGGCTAGTTTATTATTAATTGTATTATTGGTTTCATCTCAAAAAGAGACCCATCCACCAAGAACACAATTAAGTTTTTAAAGCATATTTACATAAACAGTTGAAGGCTTCGTCCTAAAAACACGAGAACCCATTCGCCTTCAACTGTTATATTGTTCAAAATGAACCATACTGATTGATGACCAAAGGCTTCATCCTGAAGCTCAGGACCCATCCACCTTGGGCCGTCGTATTGTCTTAAGTGCAGGAAATATAAATTGTTCTAAGTACAGGACGACCAGATGATTCGGACCCTACAAAGGAAAATGCAGGTATCATTAGAGACAAACTAACCAGGATACAGGATCAGTATATGTGTACGGGATACCGGATTTGGATATTTACCTTATTAAGGAAGAAGTTCATGGGCTCGATGGATTCCATGAAGCCAAGGTCATGATAGCAGAAACATTCAGCAGCAACAGCGAAGGGTTTAGAGCTGGTGCCAACAGATGGTTCCTTTTTTACCAAGACAGACTTGGGGTAACTGTCAAGCTCCTAAAGATCGAAGACAACAGGGACCTTAGCAGAGTCTACAAAAAAGGGAGTAGTTTCAATCTTATCATATTATGTGCTGACTAACCAAACATATGCAGGAATGTTCAAAACAGATATCCTTACCGGACGTATTGGAATGACTGAAAAATATATCTGTTGGAATTAGGATATCCAACAGTTATATTTTTGGGGACAATTGTTATGGGTGAAATTCTGAGCCCATATCCTGACAATATATCTTGATTTAATGTTACCTGTTTATGATCAGGATACCGGACCAGGATATTGGTAACATCCTGGGGCAGTATCGATCAGGATATCAGACCAGGATATTGGTAACATCCTGACGCAGTATCCTGGCAGTTACTAACGATTTTCTTTTGTAGCAAGGTACCAACGTTAAAAGACTTGATCTACCTGAAGATTCGCTCAAGGTGGTTGAAAAATGGACGTTGATGGTGGAAGAATGGGTCTTGTAACGGTCAGAAAGGCATATTCCGCGAGAATATCGGACGTTGGTTAATGTTGTTGACATTGTAACGGTTACATGAGCTGAAGACCCGGTTTTGTAGTCAATAAGCACGTGGAAAACAAGTAGAAAGAGTCCCCCAACGTTTAGAATGGAATATTCCCAGCATCCCGGAATAATAGGAGAGTTAGTTTGTTACTTGTAACTATAAATAGGAGGCTAGATCAATAGGAACACACACTTGACTCTCCACTCTCTAACTCACACTTCTTTTTTTTTTCTATCACGCACAAACACTTAACACTTGTAATCGTTGTACCACTTAGCATTGATCTGCGCCATATCCTGCACTGTATCCTGACGTTTGAAGCAATAAGAAGAACAAGGCAGCTGCGATTGTCAGCTCCCGAGGTTTTATGCCGGCGATCTAGATTGATCAAGGGCTTTCCTCGTACCTCTCGTGTCGTTTACTTTACTTTCTGCTCATAGTTTGATCATAGATACAGCTCAATATCCTGAGCCGTATCCTGAAACTGTTTTTGCAAATTAACAAACCAACATATTTTTTACAAAGTATTACTAGCACACTACCTCACAAAACTAATTTGATCACTTAATTGCTTCGGTAATTTTTGACCAAAACAGTGGGAAAAGCTTCGCGCACTTATGATGACGGAGTTTTGTCCTCTTCATGAACTGAGGGCACTGGAAAACGAATTCCACGATCTCAAGCAAGATAGTGGAGAGCACCGTGCCTACACAGATCGATACGAAGAACTGAGCCTGCTGTGTCCCACCATGGTCACGCCTTTGGACAAGGCGATTGAGAAGTACATAGATGGTCTTCCTGATCCCGTCCAAGATATTGTCACCGACAGCAACCCTACCACGGTTAGACAAGCTATTGAGCTAGCTGCAACTTTGACTGAGTCCCAAGTCAAGAAGGGTAAACTCCACCGCAAGGGTGACAAGAAACCATCTGATAAGACAGAGAAGAAGAAGGGAAAGAAAACTGAAACCTCGAAGAAATCTAGGAAGCGTAAGGCTTCCAAGAACTTTGCCGTTGTTGCACAGACCAATCAAGCCGCTCCTACCCAACCAACACAACCACCTGCCAAGAAACAGTATGCTGGTACTGCACCTCTTTGTAACAAGTGCAATTGTCATCATCAACCACATCTTCAGTGTCATCTTTGCAACAAGTATGGAAGATATGGCCATTTGGCTAACACATGTCGCTCTCCTCCTACTCCGAATCAAGCGGCAAAAAACCCTGCCCAACAGCCAGCAAATCCAGCACGACCTCCTTTTCAGCCTGGGTCTTGCTACAATTGTGGACATTTGACTCACTACAGGAACAAGTGCCCGAAGTTGGCTAATGCGAACCCGGCTCGTGGACGAGCATACAACATCAATGCCAATGAAGCACGTGCCGACAATGAGGTGTGAACGGTATGTTCTATGTAAATAACCAACTTGCTTCTATTCTTTTTGATTCGGGTGCCGACAAGAGTTTTGTATCCCTAGCTTTTGAACCTTTGCTTGCAAAGCCTAGAACAAAACTAGGAAAACCCTTGACATTAGAGTTAGCCAGTGGTGAATCCCTTGTACTCGATTCCGTCATTCGAAATTGCCAGTTGAACCTTAACGACCATCTCTTTCCCATTGACCTCACGCCAATGCAACTTGGGAGTTTCGACGTTATAGTAGGGATGGATTGGTTGACCCAATACCATGCAGAAGTGATTTATTTTGACAAGATTGTTCGTGTGCCTCTTTCGTCTGATGAAGTCTTAGAAGTTCGTGGAGATAAACCCGCTAGTAGCCTTAAACTGATGACCTTGTGGCTTTCTTGGCACGTGTCGTAGATGAGAAAGACAAGGGTAAAACTGTTCAAGACATCCCTGTCGTTCGGGATTATCCTGAGGTTTTTCCTGAAGACTTGCCTGGTTTACCCCCAGCGCGTCAAATCGAGTTTCGTATTGACCTTGTACCTGGTGCTAACCCGATTGCTAAATCTCCATACCGTCTTGCACCGTCTGAGATGCAAGAGTTGTCGAAGCAGCTACAGGAGTTATCAGACAAAGGATTTATTCGTCCGAGCTTTTCCCCTTGGGGTGCACCTGTCCTATTTGTAAAGAAGAAGGATGGATCATTCCGAATGTGTATCGATTACCGTGAGCTTAACAAACTCACCGTCAAAAATCGATATCCCCTACCTCGCATTGATGATCTCTTTGATCAGCTTCAGGGTCCTACCTGCTTTTCGAAGATTGATCTACGTTCTGGGTATCATCAGCTTCGCGTATCCGAAGAAGATATTCCCAAGTCTGCTTTCCGCACACGATACGGTCACTATGAGTTTACTGTTATGCCTTTCGGTTTAACAAATGCTCTTGCCGTCTTCATGGACTTAATGAATAGGGTTTGTAAGCCTTATTTAGATAAGTTCATCATCGTTTTTATTGATGACATCTTGATTTATTCCAAGACACGAGCTGACCATGAACAACATCTCTGTCTAACAATGGAACTCCTAAATAAGGAACAACTTTTCGCTAAATTCTCTAAGTGTGAATTTTGGCTTAGGGAAGTTCAATTTTTGGGACATATTGTTAACGAACAAGGTATACATGTAGATCCCGCCAAAATCAGTGCGAATAAAGATTGGAATACACCAACTACTCCTACCGAGGTTCGTTCATTTCTGGGTCTCGCGGGTCATTACCGCCGCTTTATTGCAAACTTCTCCAAGATTGCGGTTCCTCTCACAGCCTTAACTCAAAAGAATAAACCTTTTCAGTGGGGAACCAAACAAGAAGAACCTTTTCAGACCTTGAAACATAAACTCTGCGACGCTCCTGTGTTATCTTTACCTGAGGGAAACGACGACTTTGTCGTATATTGTGACGCATCAAATCTAGGCTTTGGTTGTGTTCTCATGCAAAGGAACAAAGTCATAGCCTACGCGTCAAGAGAATTGAAAATCCATGAGAAAAACTACACGACTCATGATCTTGAGTTAGGCGTTGTGGTTTTTGCTCTCAAAATTTGGAGGCACTACCTTTATGGAACAAAATGTGTGGTTTTCACAGACCACAAAAGTCTCCAACACATCTTCAATCAGAAAGAACTAAACATGAGGCAACGACGTTGGGTAGAACTTCTAAATGACTACGACTGCGAGATTCGCTATCATCTTGGAAAGGCGAATGTCGTAGCCGATGCGCTAAGTCATAAGGAACGAGTCAAGCTTCACTGTGTTCAAGTTCGATCTGATATTCAAACCCGCATTTCTCAAGCTCAACGTACTTGCGTTTCATAAAACTTGATGGGTAAGGAATTACCATATCATCTTACGCCTCATCTTGAACTGAAGGACGATGGGTTATATTATTTCATGGACCGTTTGTGGGTTCCAATTCAAGACAATCTCCTCACCTTATTGATGAATGAAGCTCATAAGTCTCGTTATTCAATTCATCCTGGTGCAGACAAAATGTATAAGGATATTCAAACCCAGTTTTGGTGGCCACGAATGAAGAAAAACATTACCTTATACGTATCAAAATGCCTTACTTGTCTGAAGGTTAAGGCAGAACATCAACATCCTTCTGGACTATTGGAACAACCAGAGATACTGGTTTGGAAATGGGAAAACATTGCCATGGATCTCATTACCAAACTACCGCGCACTAATAGAGGTCATGATGCCATTTGGGTGGTAGTTGATCGTTTGACAAAATCTGCTCACTTCTTGCCAATCCGTGAGGATTTCTCTACTGAAAAGCTTGCCAAGATCTATGTAGATGAAATTGTATCCCGACATGGTGTTCCTTTGAACATCATGTCAGACCGAGATGCTCGATTCTCATCTCACTTTTGGAGAACCATGCAATCTGCTATGGGAACCCAACTCAATTTGAGCACAGCTTATCATCCTCAAACGGATGGACAATCTAAAAGAACAATCCAGACATTGGAGGATATGCTTAGAGCTTGTGTGATCGATTTTGGTGGTAGTTGGGATTCGCATCTTCCATTGATCGAATTCTCCTACAATAATAGTTATCACTCCAGCATCAACATGGCTCCTTTCAAAGCTTTATACGGTCAAAAATTTCGTTCACCGGTCTGCTGGAATGAGATTGGTGAAGCTCAGATCACTAGGCCTGAACTCATTCTAGAGACTACAGAAAAAGTCAAGAAAATTCGCGACAACCTCTTAACAACTAGAAGCCGTCAAAAGAGTTACGCGGATAGACGACGCAAGCCTTTGGAATTCCAAGTTGGTGATCTTGTCTTACTCAAGGTATCTCCTTGGAAAGGTGTAATCAGATTTGGGAAGAAAGGAAAACTTGCACCACGATATGTTGGACCATTCAAGATCGTTGAAAGAATCGGAAAAGTAGCCTACAGACTTGAGCTGCCTCCTGAACTTGGAAATGTTCATCCAACTTTCCACGTGTCCAATCTGAAAAAGTGTTTGGCTGATGAAAACCTCCACATCCCCCTTGATGAAATTCGTGTCGACAACACGATGCACTTCGTCGAGAAACCTGTAGAAATATTGGACCATCAAGTCAAGAAGCTCAAGCGCAAGCGCATTCGGATAGTCAAAGTTCACTGGGAATCCAAACGTGGCCCAGAGTTTACTTGGGAATGAGAGGATCAAATGAAGGCGAAATATCCACACCTTTTCCCACAAGTTTCCTCTAATTAAATTTCGGGATGAAATTTTCAAAAGTAGGGGAGACTGTGACATCTGTGTATTTTAACCCTTGTACATTTCCGAACAACTTTGTATTTAATGAAATATGGTGTTTTAATTTCAATATTTGTTTAATTATTTGTGACATTAGTATGTTTTCAATCATTGTTCAATTCCGAACTCTCAAACATGTTCTGGAAGTGAAATCATAAACCGTTACGTAAACATAATCAGTTTAACGTGACGTACACACCGGAACTGTGACATAAGCCAAACGTACCCTAAATACCCTTTACATAACTTAGAAATAAGTTTCGGAGGATTCGGTATGGAAAAAACATGTTTATTCGAACTTTAGAACTATTTGCGACAAAACGGCGAAACAAACGTTGGTGACCGCCCGGATAATATTTAAATCCTAAAAATATTCTGTTATGATTAAATTTTTATTTTTAATCATGTTCGTGTTGAAAAATAAATTAAAACGCTTAAAAACGTTATTTTTCAAGTTTAAGCGCGTACCGCGTGTTACAGCTTAACACAGTGTTTCTACTTCAAAACGCGGACAACGCAGCCAATCTCGGCAACTGATATTTATTTTACTAATAATTTGGCGAGTTTATTTTTATAGAATAATAAAAATAATATAAAACGCCATAAACCGGGATTAAAACACTAGACATTTCACTTAACCTCCAACTATTATCTATTTTTACCATTCAAATTTACATTTACCCCCCCCCCCTTTGGAATTTACGGTCACAATAAGGGTGGCCCCACCAAAATTTGCCAAGATCCTACATGATCCATCTTGATCTACCTTGGATTCTTTTAGATATTATGAAATCCCAAAAGATATTATGTGATCTATAAAGATTGATCTAGATCTTGCAATCACTATATAAGATCATCATACTTCACACTACACTCCATCTTCCACTCTCTCTCTCCCCCAAACCGTAACACCCCACCACCATCACCATTTTCATCTTTCAATCTTGTTCTTGAAGATCAAACTCCATTCCAAGCTAGTTTCAAGTTGGTGTGAAGATCCAAAGGAGTTTCCAAGGTGTTTTCAAGTGATTTAAAGCTCCATATCACCAAAATCTCACCAAAAACTTACTTGAATCTTGAAGGTATAAAGTTTATGTTTAAATCATACACTTGATTCTTGGTTGTTCTTGATGATTGGAAGTTTCTCTTGAATCTTGGAATTTTTCACAAACTTGAAATCTAAAAAGAAATGGGTCTTGATACAAAATAAAAATGATAGTATATATGCGTGTATATATAACCGTATATATATATATGTATGTGTATGAGATTTGAGTTTGAGTTGATTTTTGATAAATACTTGTTTAGGATGTTTGCTTGCATGAACAAGATTATGTGCAAATATGTTAGAGATATAAAGGAGTGATTGAATCATGAGTTATAATTTGAAATAATGTTAGTATTTTAACATGTAAATGACCAAAAATTTATTAGACATATTTGAGAATTTTTACGTTGTTGCTTGTTCTTGAATGATAGTTAAAATGCAAGTGTTTGATGATTTGTGTATGATATGATAGTGTGCTTTAGACACTTGTACATGAGAATACATGTTGATTTAAAGCTCAATAAATGATAAAAAAATGATTGTATGACAAAAATGTTTTAGAACAGATTATAAACACTAATAATAACATTATTTGGTATATTATAATGGCATGAAACTTTGTCAGAGGTTTGATAGCTTTGCATGTTATACATATAGCTTAGAAAGTGGTAAAATATGTGAAATTTGCATGATTTATGTGCTTTATGTGAGACCTGAACTATCATGAGTATAAACACTATTTTATTTAGTAAATAACATGGGTTATGTTAAAATATCAAGTCGTTACGATTTGGGATGGTTAGGGTAACGTTTGATGCAAAACTATGCGGTAAAACGGTTAAAAATCGGCTTTTCGGAGGATTTTTATAAAACTGTTTTAGATCAGTAAGTAAACTGATATTTTTGATATAAAATAAGTATTTAAACTTATATTAAGTTTACTTGGTGTTTGCTTAGTCATACGTGACTTCCGACGCCCAAAAACGTTACAGAATCGCTAAAATATGTTATTTTCAATGTACACTAGAATGGGTTGTTCATGGATTAATTTTATTTGTTACAAGATGTTATGTGATTTATAATATGTGTATGATGACATGTTAATACTTGACAAGATTATGTGTATTACGATATTTATTTTATGTCACAATAAGTATATATATTACGACGCGCAAATCGTAGATATATTACTTATATCATGATGAGGGTCACCAATAAAATCGTTCAAGTCGCAAAGTTTTTAAAATATATATGAACTCATAATCAACATAATAAAAAATAATAACTTTTCGAGAAAATCTCGAAGTTATGTGAAATTTCTAAGTATCGGAGAAACTTAGGTATTTTTGTGAGTTTTTGATTATTAAATAGTTCTTATTTAATTTAGGACGAATAAACAATTTGAGGGATTGTGTTAACATATAACAACGCACCCAAAGGTGAGTACATAGTTCCCCTATTTTACGTTTTCCACATGTTTTGGGGTGAAGCATATGTGCATAACTTTACTTTCCGTTTTCATGACATTATACATGTTTTGTTACATATTACATATAATACATTATTTCAAAGACATTTTACTTGGCATATTGACTTAGTATGCCTATTACATGGTTTTACAAAGACATTTTCATGACATGCTTACATTGAAAAAGACATTTCCTATGTTTAACGGAGTAGTACATTCATTAACATTGATCACGCCGCTCGGTAGTATGTAATAACGCTATAGGACTTGACAAATTCCGTTCCCGCTTTCTAGGTATTTCGGAAGGGGAATGACAGAATCCGAATACATTTTTTTATAAACCTTGATCCTGATAAGGGTTTATCTGACAGTCTCAAGGCTTGAGTGTATGCGATAGACAAACCATATAAATGTTCATATCGATAAAAGCAATATTTTCAAAACATAACTTTTGTTTTAAACTTTTGTTTATTCAAAAACCTTGTTTTTTGTACATGACATTTTGATTACATAAGACATTTGTTTATACATGACATTATGCATTTGGCTTGAGTAAATACTATTTATTCGCCATACATGACATGGTTTATACTGGACATTTGACATTGGACATTGGTTACACGTGACATTGACATTTAAACAAGACATTATTTCATGGTTATTAATAAGTGATTTAAGTAACGAGACGTGTATAATATGATAAAAGCATGGTGGATAAGCCGCTGGTACTCCCTATACATAAGTGCTTTTATTGTATTGCATATCGTGGCGTTATCTAAACCACTTCAACAAAGACAAGACATGACATATTTTATACATATTATTTTCATTTGATTATTTACTTAGCCATACATCATTCTTTTATATCATTTGATTTTCATATGATTTTTATAAAAGAAGACATTTTTATAAGGTTCATGACTACTTTTCGTTAAACATTTCTTTTAACCTTTAAAGTCATGAGTCTTCAACACTAAACCTATGTTACTCACAGGCATTTTTATGCTGACGTATTTACTTTCACATATGTTTCATGAGCGAATATTTGATGTGAGCAAGCTACACTTAGGGCGACTTGGGCCTTAGCAATCTAAAATCAAGAAAGTTATCGTCTTTTATGTTAAGTGTTACGTTTGAACAAAGACAATGTAATAATTTAAACTTGTAAAACTTAACTTTAATTATCATATGTTGTGAAACAATAATTCTGCCACACGACTCCCCAACGTTTCGGCCGCGGTTTGTTGTTTTACGCGGTCGGGGTGTGACATGCAATCGGTGCAATGGTCATCATGTGGCTCAGCAAGTGTGTAAACAATGTACCTCATGTGGAAGACTTGACCACACGGCCAACATTTGTTGAGCCGTTCCTAATCAAGCTGCACAGAATCCAGGACAGGCTCTGGGAAACGTTGTTAGACCTCCATTCCCACCTAGTACATGTTATAACTGTGGAGATATGGGTCACTTCCGGAACAACTGTCTGAGGCTTGCGAACACGAACGCCAATGCTAATCCCTCTCGTGGACGAGCATACAACTTGAATGCCAACGAGACCCGTGCTGATAACGAAGTCATTAACGGTATGTTCCTTGTTAACCATTAACCTGCATCTGTTCTTTTTTATTCTAGTGCCGATAGAGGTTTTGTATCGTTAGCATTTGAGCCTTTACATGCGATGCCTAGAACTAAACTAAGAAAGCCATTATCTGTCGAGGTTGCTACTGGTAAACCTCTCGTACTTGATTCTGTCATTAGCGATTGTCAATTGAACCTTGATAACCATCTTTTTCCTATTGACCTCACACCCATGCAACTTGGGAGTTTCGATATTATCGTAGGAATGGATTGGTTAACCACACATCATGCTGAGGTGGTTTGTTTCGATAAGATTGTTCGTATTCCTCTTTCGTCTTGTGAAGTTCTAGAGGTGCGTGGCGAGAAACACTCGGGTGGTTTGAAACTCATGTCATGTACTAAAGCCCAAGGATATTTACGAAAAGGATATGTGGCCTTCTTGGCACATGTCATAGAGGAGAAAGGCAAGAGCAAGCGTATTCAAGATATTCCTATTGTTCGAGATTATCCAGAGGTGTTTCCTGATGAACTGTCTGGTTTGCCTCCAGTTCGTCAAGTCAAGTTTCATATTGATCTTGTACCTAATGCCAAACTGATTGCTAAAGCACCTTACCGTCTTGCACCATCTGAGATGCAAGAATTAACAAAACGGCTTCAAGAATTATCTGACAAAGGATTCATCCGTCCGAGTTATTCACCTTGGGGCGCTCCAGTCCTGTTCATGAAAAAGAAAGATGGATCTTTTCGTATGTGTATCGATTATCATGAGCTCAATAAACTCACCATCAAGAATAGATATCCCCTACCACGAATAGATGATCTATTTGATCAGCTGCAAGGTGCTACATGTTTTTCCAAGATCGATCTGCGTTCTGGGTATCATCAGCTTCGTGTACTCGAAGAAGATATTCCCAAGATTGCTTTCTGCACGAGATATGGTCACTGCGAGTTCACTGTCATGCCTTTTAGTTTGACGAATGCCCCATCTATTTTCATGGATTTAATGAATAGGGTTTGTACACCGTATTTAGACAAGTTCATCATTGTGTTCATTGACGATATTCTTATTTATTCGAAGTCTCGAGCCGATCACGAACCACACCTTCGTCTGACAATAGAACTCCTAAAGAAGGAACAACTCTTTACCAGATTCTCCAAGTGTGATTTTTTTCTTAAGGAAGTTCAATTTTTGGGTCATATTGTCAACGAGCAGGGTATTCATGTGGATCCTTCTAAAATCGCTTCCATTAAGGATTGGAACACACCCACGACTCCTATAGAAGTTCGCTCTTTTCTTGGTCTTGCTGGTTACTATCGTCAATTTATTGCGAACTTCTCAAAGATCGCGGTTCCTCTCACTGCTTTGACTCAGAAGAATAAGCCTTTTGAGTGGGAACCCAAACAAGAAGAAGCTTTCTAAACACTAAAACAAAAACTCTGTGATGCTCCTGTCTTATCCTTACCTGATAGAAACGATGATTTCGTTGTCTATTGTGATGCATCGAATCTAGGCATTGGTTGTGCCCTCACGCAACGAGGCAAAGTTATAGCTTATGCGTCAAGACAATTGAAAATTCACGAGATGAACTACACAACTCATGATCTTGAGTTGGGCGCTGTGGTTTTTGCACTCAAAATCTGGAGACACTATCTTTATGGCACGAAATATGTGGTTTTCACAGACCACAAAAGTCTCCAACACATTTTCAATCAAAAGGAGCTAAACATGAGACAACGACGCTGGGTTGAACTCTTGAACGATTACGATTGCGAGATTCGGTATCATCCTGGTAAAGCGAATGTCGTAGCTGATGCACTAAACCGAAAGGAACGAGTTAAGCTTCATTTTGTTCGCACTCTATCCGATATCCAATCACGTGTCTCTCAAGCTCAACGTACTTGTGTTACACAAGACTTGGTGGGTAAGGAATTACCAAGTCAACTAGAGCTTAAACTCGAAAAAAAAGATAATGGGTTACTTTATTTCAAGAACCGACTGTGGATTCCGAGTTAAGACAATCTTCGCACTCTAGTGTGTCACACCCCGACCACGTAAAACATCAAATCGTGGCGGAAACGTCGGGGAGTGTTGTAACAGAATTATTGTTTCACAACCATGGCATTTAAAAGTTATGTTTTATTCATTCAACAAAGAGTTGCATTGTCTTAAGATAACTGAAACAAAGAGTACATTACATAATTACACTAGTTCTATCTTTATTTTAAGTCTCTAAGGCACAGGTCCGCCCTAGTGTGTCACGAACATCCTAAGCAGCAGCTCCTGAAACACATGTGAAAATAGGTACGTCAGCATAAAAATGCCTGTGAGATACATAGGTTTTATGAAAATAGGATTCATGACTTGAGTTTAGAGAAAAGTTTAATGAAAATCAGTCATGAACCTTGTTAAATTGTTTTGTTTTATAAATCATTTGAAAAACGATAGAAAAATCAGATGACATGTATATATATAAAAGGATAGTGTATGGTTATAAGAATAACCAAGTAAAAAGAGTTTGAATAAACCAAGTTATTTGTAAAACAATGTTTAAGTGAAAAAATGTTGTAAAATGTAATATGTTTAAACTGAAGTGGTTTAAATGACGCTACGATATGTAATATCATACAAACACTTATATATAGGAAGTACCAGCGGCGTATCCACCATGTTTGTATCATATTACACACGCCTCGTTATTTAAGTCACTCAAACAAACCAACAATTTAAAATATCCATGTCTTAGTCTAATAGTCAAATGTCATAGTATAAACCAAGTTGAATATAAGTCACGTAATGAGTAAACAAAAGTTATGTATGGTAAGTAAAATGAGACTACTTAAACCACAAGTAAAAAGTACAAAACAAAGTATTTTGAATAAATCAAAAGTTATGTTTTGTAAGATAAATACATGTTTTACTGATACAAACACTTATGTGGTAAGTTAACGCATTACATTCAAGCCTTGAGACAGCAGGATAACCTTAGAGTAAAGATTATCAAAGAAAATGTTTTCGGATTCAGTCATTCCTTACACCCAAACAAACCTAGGATGTCAGGAACGGGATTTGTCAAGTCCTATGGTACCATTACTTACTACCGAGCGCCGTAGCTAATGTTAATGAATGTAGTTTAGACCCGTTGAACAAACCAAATGTCATATCAAATTGTAAACATGTGATGAAAGTAATGTACTAAGTATGCTAAGTTAACATACAAAGCAGAAAAGTCAGGTAAATCAATGTGCTAAATATGCTTAGTTAACATATAAAGCAGAAAAAGATGTATTGTAAATCAATGTGCTAAATATGCTAAGTGAACATACATAGCAAAAGAAAATGAAATTATGTACTAAAAGTGTACTATTGAACATAGTAAGTATATGATATGAAAACATGGAAAACATGAAAATAACAAGTAGGCACATGTGTTTCACCCCAAAATGTTTGGAAAACAGTAAAGGAGAGGTCTATGTACTCACTTGAGATTGCTCAATAGACTTTGGATATCCACCAAGCAAAGCTAGAAGATTACGAAATCAAACGGCACCTAATATAGGTAACTACATTAATAAACGGACCTATTCGGAGGATCGGGTAGTACGAGGGTTCATAAACCATATGAGTGTAGGAACTCATGTAATATGGTTTAACAAAGCCTACATACTAAAACGAAACCTAGCCTAAGTGCTTTTGACCCGTTACGACCCGTTTAGGTAGCTTATGCTACTTTAACGCGTCGTTCGCGTAAAACGCGTTCGGACAGCCTAACTAGCCCTATGACAAGTAAGATATGCCTTAACATGTTTAATATTGTTGTGAATTCAGTTTAGATGGCAAAAGTTATGTTACATAGGCTTAAAATGAATTTTAACGTAAAAAGGGCATTTTGGTAATTTATCTAAGGCATATATACTACCTATCATACAACTACTTAAACGACGTGACCATAAGGTATAACCTCGGAAGGTTATTCCCTATACAACTATGGTCACCTAAAGTGTTTGGTCGGATCCTAATGATCGACCAAACGGGTCGGGTTCGAAAGCATAAGCGATTTATTAGATCGCTTACCCTTACGACCCTAAACAAGCACAAATATAAAAGTGACGAGCTAGAACATGTTTAGTTAAGTTAGAAAACAGGTTTTGATACCCTAGAGTAGTTTGGTTACAAAATACACGAGAACACGCATTTTGCCCGAAACTACGACTCGTCACTGAGCCTAGATAACGTGCTAATCAGTAGGTATAGTCACTACGGACTATGACCATCGTGATTACGCTCACGTTATGAAGTTCAAACGAACTTCGCATTGACCATAAACTGGTCAATGCAGAAAGTCAAACGTAGTTTGACTTTCGAGCTAAAAACGCATAAAAAGAACGAAGGAACACTTACAAGGAGTCCCCGCAAGATTGATTATCCAAGTATTTCTCAGGTATGAAGTGTTGTACACTTCAACTTAGAGAAAATCTCAGATATCAAGTGGGTTGCAAGTGAAATGGGTGAGGGGTATTTATAGGAAAGCTAGAACCGTTAGGATCGTTTATCAGGAAACAAGCTTCGATCTAGGTTGTCCAAGTGTGCCCCTTGTTTTACAAAACCATTAGAGCCCATAGAAATCGCCCATGGTGTTGCAAAAACCGTTTGCAAGTGGAGAATGAAGGTATAACAGCTGGAACTGGCTGTTTTCAACAATTCTGCATATCTGGGAGGGCCACGTGGGCCGCGTAAGAGGTGGAGGAAGTCTATGTGGGCCGCCTGAGCAGTACAGATCAGAAACAAGTTTTCAAAAATGACAGTTTCAGTCCCTGTTGGTGTTTAAAGCCATTTCCGACACTTCTAAGGCCCGTTAAGCCAACCTTAAGGCCCTAAAATGATGCCTAAACATTGTGGAGATTAAACATGCTCAAAAATATGCCGAATGTCGGTTCGTTTGGTCGTACGATCGCGATGTTTGCTTAATTACGACGGAATGCGCATAAGCGCGAAAAACGATCCAAATTGCGCGACGAATGGATTTTTCTTATGCCAAACACTAAAATAAAATATTTTAGTGCTTACATAAATTTTTGGATATCCGGATGTATTCAGAGCGTAAGTTATGCGCGAAAATGCAAACTTATGCACTTTTTGACGCTTTTAGTCCCTGAATGAGCATAAAGTTTATTTTAACACACCGAACCCCTCAAAGCATATTTCTAAGCTATGTAAAGGATATTTAGGGTGTGTTTAACTTATGGCCATGTTCTGGAATGTTCGTTACAGTTCAAATCGGCATACTTTCGTAGTTTGTCGAATTTAGTCCCTATAAGCGAATAGACTAGATTTTGCCATACCAAATCCTTCAAAACTTATTTCTAAGTTATGTAAAGGTTATTTAAGGTATGTTAAGCATATTTTGGTGTTCCGGAGTATTTTTCGCGTTAAACTGACTACGTTTATGCACCAGTTTGCGTATAGCTCTCCAGAAAGCGATATAGAGTTTGAAATTGAATAAAAGTCAAAACATGAAAAATGTAAAACATGAACAAACAAACATTGGGATCAAATAACTTTATTTCATTGATAATTGAATCGTTTACAATGATTACAAGAACAGATGTCACATAGTGATAGACGAATCTCATAAGTCTCGTTATTCAATCCATCCTGGTGCTGACAAAATGTACAAGGATCTTTGTACTTAGTACTGGTGGCCTGGTATGTAGAAGGATGTTGCCTTGTATGTGTCGAAATTCCTAACTTGTCTCATAGTCAAGGCTGAACACCAACGACCACCTAGTTTGCTTGTAAAACCAGAGATACCGGTATGGAAATGGGAGAACATTGCGATGGATCTCATCACTAAGTTACCGCGCACATCTAGAGGTCATGATGCCATTTGGGTAGTCATTGATCGTCTTACAAAATCAGCTCACTTTTTACCAATTCGCAAGGATCTATCCGCTGATAAACTTGCCAAGATCTATGTTGATGAGATTGTGTCTCGACATGGTGTTCCTTTTAATATCATATCTGACCGCGATGCTCGATTCGCATCTCACTTTTGGAAGACCATGCAATCTGCAATGGGAACCCAACTAAATCTGAGCACTGCTTATCATCCCCAAATGGATGAACAATCCGAGAGGACGATACAAACATTGGAGGATATGCTTAGAGCATGTGTGATAGACTTTGGTGGTATTTGGGATTCTCATCTACCATTGATCAAGTTCTCTTACAACAATAGTTATCATGCTAGCATCAATATGGCACCGTTCGAAGATTTATACGGTCGAAAATGTCGTTCACCTGTCTGTTGGAATGAGATCGGTGAAGCTCAGCTTACTGGACCTGAGCTCATTCTGGAAACAACAGACAAAGTCAAGAAAATTCGTGATAATCTTCTGACAGCTAGAAGCTGTCAAAAGAGTTATGCGGATATGCGACGCAAGCCCTTGGAATTTCAAGTCAGAGACCATGTCCTACTCAAGGTATCCCCTTATAAGGGAGTGATGAGATTTGGAAAGAAAGGAAAACTTGCACCACGATACGTTGGACCATTAGAGATTGTTGAAAGAATCGGAAAGGTTGCCTATCGACCTGCGCTACCTCCTGAACTTGGGAATATTCACTCAACATTCCACGTGTCCAATTTACGAAAGTGTTTAGCCGATACTGATCTTCACATTCCATTCGACGAAATTCAAGTTGATGACACGATGCACTTTGTCGAGAAACCTGTGGAGATAATGGACCGTGAAGTCAAGCGACTGAAGAACAAGCGAATACGATTAGTCAAGGTTTGCTGGGAGTCCAAACGTGGCCCAGAATTTACTTGGGAATGTGAGGACCAATTGAAGGCGAAATATCCACATTTGTTTTCACAAGTTTGCTCAAGTTAAAATTTCGGGATGAAATTTCCTAAAGTAGAGGAGACTGTAACATTTGTGATCTGTAATCATTGTACGATGTGCAACAATATCAAATATCAATGAAACGATGTGTTTTGGTCTCAATATTTGTTTATTTGTGTTTGACAAATTCACGTTTTGATTCTAGTTCGATTTCAAGCTTTTAATCGCTTTCTGGAAAGTTATACGCAAACTGATGCGTAAACGTAATCAGTTTAACACGAAAAATGCTCCGAAAGAATTACTTAAGCTTAACATACCTTAAATAACCTTTACATAACTTAGAAATAAGTTTTGAAGGGTTTGGTGTGTCAAAAACAAGTTTATTCGATCACAGGGACTATTTGCAACAAACTGCGAAAGTCTACTGATTCGTATAGCAACGAACATTCCGGAACATGATCATAAGCTAAACATACCCTAAATATCCTTTACATAGCTTAGAAATAGGCTTTGAAGGGTTCGGTATGCGAAAATGCGCTTATTTGATCAAATAGGGACTAAAAGCGTCAAAAAGTGCATAAGTTTGCATTTACGCGCATATCTTACGTTCTGAACATATCCGGACATCCAAAAAAAAATTTAATCATTAAAATATTATATTTTAGTGTCAGGAATGCAAAAATACCATTCCTCGCGTAATTTGTATCGTTTTCGCGTCCGATCGCGTTTCGTCGTAATTAACCGAAAAACGTGACCATACGACCAAACGAACCGACATCCAAGATATTTTCAAGCATGTTTCAAGTCCCCTATGCTTTAACATCCTTGTAGAGCCCTGAAAATTGGCTTGACGGGGTTTAAATGTGTCAAAAACAAGTTATAGTGTGTGCATGGACTAAAATTGACATTTTTGAAACTAATATGATGGCCTCACGTCACGCGACCCCTAGGGGGTGGTGTTGTCACGGCACGCGACACCCCTGTGTCGACAGTAACATGTTTGCTGCATCAGCAGCTATGTGGCAGCCCCAAAATTCACCATTTTTATGACTAAGGACTTGAATTTGCCACCATTTAACCAACTTCTAACATGTGCCAAGCCACCCTAAGATCATGACAACTAATGGGACACTTGTGATGATCTTAAGGCTTAAAAAACACTATAAAAACCCCTCAAACCTGCCCATTTCATTGCTCATCATCATATATCTTTCTCTAACACTCAAGAGGAGTTGCTACCTTCTTAGGAGGGCTCCCAACTGAGTTTTCTAGTTCAATCTTTCAGCCATTAGAGCTTTGTGAGTATTCTTTCATGGCTAGTTCTTTATTTTCAGCCATTACAAGCTGAAAGTCAAACCGTTTGACTACCGTTTGACTTTCGGTTTTGACCACGAATTGGTCAAATCAAAGTTTAATTGAACTTTGCAACGTGAGCATAATCACGATGGTTATAGTCCCTTGTGACTATACCTACTGATTACCACGTTGATTAGTCAAAGTGACGAGTCAAAGTTTCGGTCAAAATGCACGATTATGTGCATTTTGCGACGAAATTATTTTCGGGTATCAAAACACTTTGTTTTGATATCAAATCAGTTTTCTAACTTAGTTAAACATGTTTTAACATGTTTAACTCGTCACTTTTAGTGTAGTGCTTGTTTAGGGTGGTAAGTCAAGCGGTCTAAACCACCGCTTAGACTTTCGAACCCGACCCGTTTGGTCGATCGTTAGGATCCAACCAAACATATTTTGTGACCATAGTTGTATAGGGAATAACCTTCCGAGGTTATACCTTATGGTCACTTAGTTTGATTAGTTGTATGATAGGTAGTTTATAAGCCTTAGGAAAATGACCAAAATGCCCTTTTCATGCATAATTTCAATTTAAGCCTATGTAACTTAAATTTTGACACTTAAACTAATTATGCAATGTTATTAAACATGTTAAGGCATATAAATACTTGTCATAGGACTAGTTAGGCTATTCGTTTGCGCTTTCGCGCAAATGACGCGTTAAAGTAGCATAGACTACCTTAACGGGTCATGACGGGTCGTAAGCACTTAGGATAGGTTCCGAATCAGAATGTAAGCTTTGTTAAACCATATCACATAAGTTCCAATACTCATTTGGTTTACAAGACCTCGTTCTACCCGATCTCCCGATTTACGTGTCGATTTATTAACATAGTGATCCGATTACTAGGTGCCACTTGATTTCCTTTGGTTGCCCGAGCTTTGTTAAGTTCATTTAATCGAGGATATCTTGCAATCTCAAGTGAGTACATAATCCCCTCTTTTACTGTTTTCAATTGTTTTGGGGTGATTTATATGTGCTAAACGATTTTGATGTTTTCAAAAACGAATACTATGGTTTATATTAAACACAACGATTTCGATAATGTGAACGAACTTGTTGGGACATTATTACATAACACGAATGACATTCATTAGCTTTGGCCGAGCCGACCCGTAGTATGTTATGGTACCATAAGATCTAACAAATCCCGTTATCGGATTATCGCCATGGTTATTGTGACAACAATCAAATTTGCACGCATCCGTACAGTTAATTAATAATTAATTTGTGCTTAATAACTGTGCTTGATTACAACTGTTGATTAAACTGCTTTCAGATTTCTGTTACATACATACATATGCATCACATTTATATTGTCACTCCATTTATTACACGCAAACTTTAGTGACAAACTTGATGCACAAAGCACAGTTAGCACAGCGAGCGGATAACTCAGACACATGCTAACAATGCCAGCACCTAGACAGACAATGTCATTAAGGCCAGTATGAGCCAGAGGTGGAATACTACACTGGTAGGGAGTGTAGGGAAGTGAGGACCATTAAACTGCGTCACTAGGTGATTGTTATAGTGCCCGGAAGTGCCTAAAACCTACTTTAAGTGCAGAATTCTGCACTAAATAACCAAAATTCAGCATTTAATAATGCTAGTAAAGTGCAAAAAACTTGGCAAAATAATCCTAGATACTTTCCAAAGTGTTGGGAATTAAATGTGTCACAAAAAGTATTATAAAAGACACCTTATGGATTAATTTAGCACTTTAACGAAACAACACCCAACCGAACAATCGGACTTTACCCGGAACATAAAAATATTGCTAAACACATTGTTTTTACTTTTCTGAGCTAGTTAGGGTCCCCGAACACCCTAACACACCTTATATTACATAACACAATTTAACATACAAGTTTAACCCTTAAATCCTAGCTAAACTCTAACTAAATATGTAACCAACAACTGAAAACCCAACCCCATACCCCCCCCCCCCAATCAACGGTTACAAGGGGTGGGACACACCCCCACATTTCTTTTATTATTTAATTGCTAGTGATGTTGGTTAAAGGAACATTTTACATGGTGGTTAAACTTAGAATTGGATTATAAATATACGCATAAGGTTAACACCTTCTCTCATCAAACACACTTAGCAAACAAGCTCTTTCTTCTTCCTCCTTCTTGAGTTTCGGCCGCCACCACCACACCACCATACTACCACCTTCAAGTCTTGTTCAAGCATTCTACATACATACAAAGGTGCAAGAAGCCCGACAAGTAAGCTTGGTGCACTCGGAAGCTCAAGGACCGCTCTTGTTTCCTTTTATCCACCACTTTTACACTTTGAAACTTCCCTAGCCTTGTGCTAGTAGTAAGTGCTTAAAAACTTCATCTTGTTCTTATTTTTAGTGGTTAATAGATGATTGAATGGTGAAATATTAAGAAAACACTAAAGAACATAAACTAATCTTGAAACATAAAGGATAAAGAGTGGATAAAGAGAAGATGTATGGTTAAATGATGGTGAAATCATGTTGATCTTGTGTTGTTATGATTGTTGGATGATGTTTGTTAGTAGAAGTAAAATGGTTCATCATCTAAGGCTTGCTAGATCATGTTTAAGAACATGAACTAGTGAGATGTAAAGGTTAAAGTTATGAAAGATGATGAAACCATCCATACATGAACTTTAAACTTGAACAAATATAAGTTTTTCTTGAAAAATAAAGTTATAAACTTGTAGATCTAAAGATCTATGAGTGGGTTTTCGGAAGAACCAAGTGACAAATACTAGTTTGTTAAAACCCGGATCTTGTATGAACTAAAATCATTTTTAGAAGTAAACAAGTGTATGAACACTTATGTAACAAGAAAATTCCACAAAGAAATATTTTTGGAAAATATGACTAAAGGTTGTGAAAATACACATTCTTTAAAAATAAAGTTTTTAAGAAACTAATTATATTTTTAAAGATAACAAGACCTACTAAATATGCTAGTAATTTACTACATATTTTTACAAACTTTCAAGTTCATAAGTTTATGGTTCATGTTTATTATTGTCAAAGTTGGTGATCAAAAATTGTATATTGTTGGTTGTTAAATTGTTTGAATGATTTTTACAAAAGAAAATGATACGCTAGTAAGCGTGGACGCCTCCGTTTACAAAGGAAACTCTGGAGAAGTTTTTCTAAAAACTCAACACATAGAAAATATTTTTCTAGTAAGTGTTTACAGATGTATTTCTAACTTTATTTTCAAAATAAAACTTCGCCATGATTTTTATTACAAAATAATAAGTGCCGGAGGTTGATTTTTGTAAATAAAGTTTAATAAATATATATGTAGAATATATATTTTATACTAAAACGCTTGTGTGATTGATTGTTATTTTGTGAACTAGTTATATTATTTTTAGATGAAATAATATAACTCATGCATTCCATAAAATTACGACTCCAAAAGAATACCCAAAACTCTCACGAAATAAATATTTAAGTTACGCATTTGATAAAGCAATACGAAACGCTAAAACGTGACTTATGTAATTTTTCGGGAAGATAGTCTTATACGTATATTTTGATAAAATATTATTTTGGAAACTGTAGAAATAAAAATATATTGTTTTTGGGAAAAATACATATAGTTTGGAAATACGTTATTTTTAGACAAATGAGTTGAATATATTTTTCCAAGTGGGAGATAAAAATATATTTTCCTAGTATATTTAGAAGATATATAATTTTTGAGAAAAATATATATTTTCTAGAACGATACATGATTAAACAAAATAACGTTTATTTATATATATTTAAGTGAGACTTGAAATATATGGTTTTGGGAATATATTAACATATTTTTTTAGAACAATACACCGAAATACAGCGCCATTATGTGGCAAGATATACAAATACAAATACGAAAATACATGTATGAAATACCCCATCCTTGGGACCGAAATACGAATACTTGTGAAGTATTAATACAGAAACACTGCATAAACAATTATTCCAAAACTAAATATAATATTATAACTTGGAATAATACCAGAAACGTAACCCAAATACTAAGACAAGGCACGACCCGTTCGTCTAATAGACGTTAGTACACTGTAGGTAGTCTTGTTGGCTGAGGAGACTTGGGTTACACATACTGAAGACGTAATATTGTGAGTTCATGTTCCCCCTTTTCTCTTTACTGTTTTCAGTTTTATACTTCGGGGGTGAAATACATGCGACAATTATTACAGACTTTTATATACATGGTATGGTTAGCTTAAGGAGGGTTTACTACTTAGATCATGTGAGTGGGTAGGTGGTACTTGGGGCCATTAATCCTCGTTGTAGGACCGAGGGACATGAGTGATAGATCTATTTGGGTGTAGCGAGCCCCACACTCCTGAGTCCGCCGAGTGGACCATGAGGTGACTATGTGCCCGACGCACAAATTTGCTAGGTTTGAGTCTTCCTGCATCACTTCACACATATCATTGGCTTTGCAACCCAATGGTGATCTCTTTTTCCTTAATTGCTACATACCAAGGATGTTCATACATACAAACATATTACAAAGGTTTATACATACTCACTTACACATGAACTCGCTCAACTTTATGTTGATTTTTCAAACTACATGTATTACAGGGAATTAGCGGATCTGGCGAAGTATGCATAAGTCAAGCTGCGTTGAATAAGATGTCATCCAGGGCAGTAGGTTTAGGAGGTGTAACCCTTACCTAGATGGGTTGCATGTCTTAAATCTCGTTTTATTAAAAGTCTTTTGTTGTGTCTTATGAACACGTTTTAGACAAGTATGTTTTGTAAACTATTTTAAGTATCGACTTTTCCAAATACTGATGTTGTGGTATTTTAAAACTTAATGAATGGATGAATGTCTTGTATTTTTTTTTATCATATAGCATTATTATGATTGTTGCTATGGTATTAAG
The DNA here is from genome assembly GCA_030545235.1 of Helianthus tuberosus. Taxonomy (NCBI): domain Eukaryota; kingdom Viridiplantae; phylum Streptophyta; class Magnoliopsida; order Asterales; family Asteraceae; genus Helianthus; species Helianthus tuberosus. Next base: position 102,981,439 of record CM060424.1, on the reverse strand, counting down.
AAGTCACACCAAAATAATCCACGCTTCCGCAAAAGCCAGGGTGTGACAGCTTGGTATCAGAGCCTCGATCATAGCAAACTAGGATTCTTTCTCGAGTCTAGACTATGATCATCAGGGCTCTCACGAAAACATTTTCAAACATTTTTACATTGCATACACAAAACGTCCAGATCCAGGGCACAAACATTTTTACAAACAAAAGGCACAAATACACATTCCCAAATTTATATTTATAATTCAGTCTTAGAGACTGAGGGAGGTTCAGTCTTAGAGACTGGGGGAGGTTCAGTCTTAGAGACTGAGGGAGGTTCAGTCTTAGAGGCTGAGGGGGGATCAGTCTTAGAGGCTGAGGGAGGATCAGTCTTAGAGACTGAGGGAGGATCAGTCTTAGAGGCTGAGGGAGGATCAGTCTTAGAGGCTGAGGGAGGATTAGTCTTAGAGACTGGGAGGATTGGTCTTAGAGGCCAGGGAGTTGGTCTTAGAGACTAGGGATTTAGTCTTAGAGACTGGGAGGTTGGACTTAGAGGCCAGGGAGTTGGTCTTAGAGACCAGAGATTTAGTCTTAGAGACTGGGAGGTTGGTCTTAGAGGCTAGGGAATTGGTCTTAGAGGTCAGGGATTTAGTCTTAGAGGCTGGGAGGATTGGTCTTAGAGGCCAGGGAGTTGGTCTTAGAGGCTAGGGAATTAGTCTTAGAGACTAGGGAGTTGGTCTTAGAGGCCAGGGAGTTAGTCTTAGAGACTAGGGAGTTAGCCTGAGAGACTGGGAAGTTCAGTCTGAGAGACTGGGTGGGATAGTCTGGGAAGACTAGGATGACTACATGCTTTCATTAATACTATATACATGCTTAGTTGCTAAATATTGACGTGCATATGTGGTAGTTGTTCGCATACACTAATTGTTAGTACTTACTATGGGTATACATGCTATGACTATTATGTACCGGCACACATGTCACTCTATTCAGAAAGCGAGTTATCAGACATTGATAACCCTACGGCCACCGCCACGGATAAGGAGACTGCATCTGCGCCAGAGATATTTACGGCAGACACTGAGAGTGATCCTGATATGCTGACCAAGGACGAGGACGACTTCCAACAGTCCGCGCTACCAGATTCTGGTGATACTCTGCCCTTGCTGATGGCTTCTCCGACAAGAATCCTTCTGTCACTCTTGTTTTGGTCCATTACCACTTCATCATTGGTTATCCCGATGGTGGGCACACCATGGCTCCGATCCTCGATGATGCGCCTCCTGTGGACATTTCTACTGAAGGTTGGCTACTCGACAAACAATTTATGACGACGTTGACATGTTTATTGATGGTCCTCCTGCTAACGCCCATGATGATAGAAAATTATACAAGAACACTGTTACTAATTTCACTTCTTAAGACCCCTATTAGCAAGCTATCCTCTGATTCTAGCATGCATTCAGACTCTTTTGAGTATGTGACATCTGCAACCTTACAAACAGCTGGATTACAGCTTTCTACTACTGACGCAGACAACGATGACATGGCTGCGGCTCTATCACCTGCTCGAGGCACCACACCGTTACACGACCCAGAGCCTGCTCTTGAGCTAGCTTCTGCACCTTTTGGGTCAACTCGATGTTGCACCTGTTGAACCCACACCTTTACGTGATCAAGATCCTGTTTCTTTTTGGTCTACCATGCATTGCACTCCTTGTACCATACCCAGTACCTGCACCTATTGACTCTCCTTTCATTGAGACATTTCTGCTGCACCTCACCCGCTGATGTTGCTCCTATAAAGACCGACGTCCATTGCGCCAACATGCCTATCGCTTTCTTTCAAGACATACCCACACCACGGGAAGGTACTCCAGGTCAGCACCTGCGTAACAATCTCGTTTGCTACAGCAGCATTTTCTACAGGTCGCACCGTTTGCTACATTCACCTCTACAATGCCAGACGAGCCACTTCGATGGTCCCTATAATACACTATACTGATTTTAGACCCTTGCCATCCCTCGCATTATGGAGGCTACACACGGGATGAGTGCTCCTGTAACATCAGCTATAGTTTAAGGATGTAAGTTGCAGAGTTTTGGAGCTTGAGCTGACACCACGTCCTCCATATTGCCTATTGTCAGTATACTTTGATGATTTCCCCCCCCCCCCCCATTTTCATCAAGATCCCTTTCGACGCTCTCACCTGCTGCTATCACACCTCTCCTAGGTTTTGATGCTCGTTTCTTTATTGTCGAGCGGCAGAACAGTCAATGACTTCGACGTGTATACAAAATCGAGGAGGAGTTCACGCATGCTAGCAGTCTGCTTTCCTTCCTCCTCCACCTCAGTCACCATTATAGTTGGTTTCTGGATTACGCGGATTGCATTTGGGTAAAGACACTAATGATAAGCCGGGATGGTGGAGACTTTTGAGGACCGCATCTGACTACGTAATTTTTGATACACTAATATATTTTGGGCAAGGGTAGGGTGACCCTGTGTCCCTGTTTATGTGATACATTTTGTAAGACAAAGCAATTGTGGCCGGTAAACAATGGGAGCCAATTATCATTAAACACGCGACAATACTTTGTGGCCAATAACCGACGAAAGCTCAGTCGCTATGTCTTCGTTAAGCACGATTATTGACCTTTATGCGCGTACTAAAATTATAATGCTACGTGCTTACTTGCTATACTCTCATTAAACATAATTACCAAATTACTTGGTTATACTACGATTATACCATTGCTTTATTGGTTGGTATGATAACCTAATACGTGTATGTTCTTATGACCACTAAACAACTAAATGCACTCACTGAGCAAATGAGACCTGACTTAACCAATCTTCTTCTCAGAAGATGTCGACACAAGGGAACGTCAATGCCAACAACCCTCCGCCCACATCAAAGGCACGACTACAAGAACGCATCTCGCAAGCCATTGCACAGCTCGAGGCCATTCGCTCTGAACACAGCAAGGGCTGCACTTACGAGCAGTTCTTGAACCACAAACCTCAAGGATTCAACGGCACTGGGGGTGCCTTAGCCTTCATGCGCTGGGTTGAGAAAACAAATTCTGTCTTACGGTTGAGCAAATGTACCCCATAACATCAGGTCGCGTACGTAGCTGGGCTATTAATAGATGGGGCTCTGTCATGGTGGAACTTTCAGGTTCAGGCAATGGGCGAGACTACTGCGTATGCTTTGACGTGGGACGAACTGAAGGAACTAATGCGCAAAAGATATTGCTCTAGGGAGGAAGTCCAGAAGTTGGAAGCGGAATTGTGGAACTTGAAAATGGAAGGTCCAAAGATAGCTGATTATGTGCAGAGGTTTGGCGAATTATCACAAGTTGCTTCGCGTTTGGTGGAACCAGAATCTAGGGAGATCGAACGTTTCATTGGGGGACTAGAACCTCAGATTCTAAGCCTGGTAACGACATCTAAACCTTCAACGATCACCGAGGCTATCAACACAAGCGTGGCACTCACTGAAGAAGCAATTAGACAAGGAAAATTTTCCAGTGTGGAAGAGAAAGAGGAGACTCCTGTAGAGTCATCTGGAGATAACAAAAGAAAATTCACAAATTTCAAAGTGATTACTCGGGCGAGTAACAAGAAGAAGGCCAAAAAGGTATCCTACCTAAGTGCGACAATTGTCTACGTTATCATGTCGGGCGATGTAAATATGGAAAATGTGATAACTGTGGTAAGAGGGGGCATCCCAAGGAAACTTGTAGACAAGGTATTGAAAGTGGAGATAAAGGTCAAGATGATAGCAAGAATCACGGAGGAAACAACGACAACGACGAAGGCAGGACGAGTGACAAACAAAAACGTGCTGAAGTTTGTCTTAACTGTGGGAGCAAGAAGCATTTCAGAAAATAGTGTCCTAAGAAGAATCAGGCACAAGGATAAAAGCTCAGTAGCAGAGCTAGGGGAGCACGCCAGGAAACCAAGTTTGGATATCAGTACGTCCCATATTACTCAACGTTATGCGTCTGTGCTGCTAGATACTGTTGCAAATTTTAGCTTCGCATCTCTAGAGTTTGAGAGTATGCTTGGTTTAGTAACAAGTAAATTAGATAATCCACACACGATAGTACTAGCTAACGGGAAGCTAGTGGAAGCCAACGAAGTGATTGAAATCGGCAGGATAGAACCCGGAAAGCGTAAGTTTACGCTAGATCTACTGCCAGTTGAGTAAGGAAGCTTCGACGAGGTAATTGGGGTGGATTAGTTGCCAAGCGATAGAGCGGAGATTGATATCCGCACCCCGATGACGAATGAAGGAACGATCGTAACTCACAAAGTAGGATACGCCGCTACAGATCACGAATTGCTTGAAGGCACGAAAGTGGTTGCGGAAAGGATGTGTTGTTTCCTGGCTCATGTCGGGGACAAGGGAGCCGAGGAATTAAAACTTGAAGATACCCCCGTGATCAGAGAATATCCTGAAGTCCTTCCCAAGGACTTGCCAGAATTATCTTCTCAACGGCTAGTCGAATTTTCGCATCAGATTGATTCCAGGCGTCGCGCTTGTAGTCAATACCCCTTAACGACTTACACCTTCGGAGATGCAAGGATTGACAGTGAAGCTTCAGAAGTAGATAGAGAAGGAAGATAACAGACCAAAATTCCCTTTTGGGTAACCCCAATTCTGCTCGTCAAGAAGAAGGACGATGATTTTTCAAATGAACATCAACTACCAGGGGCCGAACGAGCTAACCCACGAGAGTCAGTGACTCTTACTAGGGATTAACGAACTTCTTACATAACTGACTTTGAGGACACAACTACTATTACACGACTGGTCGACGATCGAGCGTCGTTAGCAGTGAATTCGGGAAGAAAGTATACCGGGGAAAAACTGTGGGACAATGACTTGTTCTTAGACATACACAAAAATAGTGCTTCCTACACAATGCACAAACCAGTTCTACACGGGATACGAAATCTGGAGGATTTAGAAAACATATATTTAGGACCTTTGGGAACCAAGGTCCAAACTCGTAAGGGTTTTTACTTAGGAACCATATCTGTCAACTCAATCAACCATCATTAACCTGACAAACTTGTCATTTTCTTTCGTTGAAATCTTCACTTCTGCTTCTAGCAAGTAGATGTTTGCATCTCTACTCCCCTCAAAGTAGTTGCATCACGTTGATTCTCTTCGCTAAGAGCGAACACACGTTTGCTTCGTTCTCTTGGTCACTTCTCCATTTTAGCAGTTACACACTGCTTCATTACTTGAAAACTTATATATAATCCATGCACCTTTTGCTACGCATGCGGTTTCATTTCGAATAAAACGCTTCATTAAAGTTCAAATATTACGTTGCTAAATCTAATTACTGGGTTGTGATTCGAATGACCTACATTATTGAAATTGTTGGCTCTTTTGCTATCAAGTCAACACACTCTCTCGAAACTTCTTTTATTACAAATTACATTCATGGTTTATTTTGTTACCGTGCCAATATTCCCTTTGTTGATACATACGTTTATTGCCGGGTTACGCTAAAACCAAGTTCAATTGCTTGAACTTATCCATTTCGTATATTCAGTTTAAGACGTCATATGATGTATTGAGAGCATCATATTCAAATCGTTGGCAAAAGTTCTTTTGTTTCAAGTCATAGTGGACTTGGTTGGTCTACGACTCCACTAAATCGTTTGATTTGTTTCGATACCTTGCGGTGATATTTTCACAGAATTGAAGCACGTGCTAATTGGGTTACTCACTTCATACATAGATTTAATTGCCTATTTATTTGTTAAAAAATCCATTTTGATATTCACGATCAAAGCAGTCTCAACACAATTGTGTGTTAAGGCAATAGTACATATATTCATTTCATAAGCACAATGTACCACTTAACGATTCTTTCATTTTTGGTCAAACGTCCCGCAGTAATTATTGCTTTTCATCGGGAACAGTGGTTCTTTGATGTTCCATACTCAACTGAAAACTCTATGACATTGTGTAAATTAAATCTTCAGGCTTGTTTCGGTACACTTTCGTTTGGTTTAAAACACGGTGAACTTGTTCAGTCACCACTATTATTGAATTATGCCATTGCGACACCCTGTGGCGTCATTACAAACTTATAGCTTGTGCTAACCATGCTCAACCGTTTCACCCAAAACTACATATACTTTTGTTGACTTGTCATTTAAACATTTCTGATGCAACTACAAATCAAGGCAAGGATACACCAGGTTCCCTTGTATTCACTCGGCATAATATCGAAATTCAAAATTTTCAACACACTAAATCTTACCATTCATCTACTCGGGAGTTGACAGATCATTTTACTATTTCATTTGAGTTGTTGATTTTGAATTCATATAACGGATGCTAGGGTTCGTGAAAACTAGTTTGCATATTGCGATCGATCGTTTGAGAATCTTATTTGTCAAAACCTCTCTTTTGTGGAACCCCCCTGCTAGCTGGATTACACTAGACTATGCGTCAAGTACGTCTTGTACCTTGGACAACGAATGCTAAAAGCACATACCTTTTAACCATAGGGTACGGGTTGTTACATGTTCTGGGACTCACCTAATGTGAGTAAGGTTTGATTCGGGTTGGTGATTATCTACCTCAGTATTATTCATATGTATATACATGTGTGACGTAACCATAAGGAGTTAAGGTAGTACAAATTTTGAGGACGAAATTTTCTTAACAGGAGGAGAATGTGACAACTGTCAAATTTGCACGCATCCGTACAGTTAATTAATAATTAATTTGTGCTTAATAACTGTGCTTGATTACAACTGTTGATTAAACTGCTTTCTGATTTCTGTTACATACATACATATGCATCACATTTATATTGTCACTCCATTTATTACACGCAAACTTTAGTGACAAACTTGATGCACAAAGCACAGTTAGCACAGCGAGCGGATAACTCAGACACATGCTGACAATGCCAGCACCTAGACAGACAATGTCATTAAGGCCAGTATGAGCCAGAGGTGGAATACTACACTGGTAGGGAGTGTAGGGAAGTGAGGACCATTAAACTGCGTCACTAGGTGATTGTTATAGTGCCCGGAAGTGCCTAAAACCTACTTTAAGTGTAGAATTCTGCACTAAATAACCAAAATTCAGCATTTAATAATGCTAGTAAAGTGCAAAAACTTGGCAAAATAGTCCTAGATACTTTCCAAAGTGTTGGGAATTAAATGTGTCACAAAAAGTATTATAAAAGACACCTTATGGATTAATTTAGCACTTTAACGAAACGACACCCAATCGAACAACCAGACTTTACCCGAAACATAAAAATATTGCTAAACACATTGTTTTTACTTTTCGGAGCTAGTTAGGGTCCCCGAACACCCTAACACACCTTATATTACATAACACACTTTAACATACAAGTTTAACCCTTAAATCCTAACTAAACTCTAACTAAATATGTAACCAACAGTTGAAAACCCAACCCCATACCCCCCCTAATCAACGGTTACAAGGGGTGGGACACACCCCCCACATTTCTTTGATTATTTAATTGCTAGTGATGTTGGTTAAAGGAACATTTTACATGGTGGTTAAACTTAGAATTGGATTATAAATATACACATAAGGTTAACACCTTCTCTCATCAAACACACTTAGCAAACAAGCTCTTTCTTCTTCCTCCTTCTTGAGTTTCGACCGCCACCACCACACCACCATACTACCACCTTCAAGTCTTGTTCAAGCATTCTACATACATACAAAGGTGCAAGAAGCCCGACAAGTAAGCTTGGTGCACTCGGAAGCTCAAGGACCGCTCTTGTTTCCTTTTATCCACCACTTTTACGCTTTGAAACTTCCCTAGCCTTGTGCTAGTAGTAAGTTCTTAAAAACTTCATCTTGTTCTTATTTTTAGTGGTTAATAGAGATTGAATGGTGAAATATTAAGAAAACACTAAAGAACATAAACTAATCTTGAAACATAAAGGATAAAGAGTGGATAAAGAGAAGATGTATGGTTAAATGATGTTGAAATCATGTTGATCTTGTGTTGTTATGATTGTTGGATGATGTTTGTTAGTAGAAGTAAAATGGTTCATCATCTAAGGCTTGCTAGATCATGTTTAAGAACATGAACTAGTGAGATGTAAAGGTTAAAGTTATGAAACATGATGAAACCATCCATACATGAACTTTAAACTTGAATAAATATAAGTTTTTCTTGAAAAATAAAGTTATAAACTTGTAGATCTAAAGATCTATGAGTGGGTTTTCGGAAGAACCAAGTGACAAATACTAGTTTGTTAAAACCCGGATCTTGTATGAACTAAAATCATTTTTAGAAGTAAACAAGTGTATGAACACTTATGTAACAAGAAAATTCCACAAAGAAATATTTTTGGAAAATATGACTAAAAGTTGTGAAAATACACATTCTTTAAAAATAAAGTTTTTAAGAAACTAATTATATTTTTAAAGATAACAAGACCTACTAAATATGCTAGTAATTTACTACATATTTTTACAAACTTTCAAGTTCATAAGTTTATGGTTCATGTTTATTATTGTCAAAGTTGGTGATCAAAAATTGTATATTGTTGGTTGTTAAATTGTTTGAATGATTTTTACAAAAGAAAATGATACGCTAGTAAGCGTGGACGCCTCCGTTTACAAAGGAAACTCTGGAGAATTTTTTCTAAAAACTCAACACATAGAAAATATTTTTCTAGTAAGTGTTTACAAATGTATTTCTAACTTTATTTTCAAAATAAAACTTCGCCATGATTTTTATTACAAAATACTAAGTGCCGGAGGTTGATTTTCGTAAATAAAGTTTAATAAATATATATGTAGAATATATATTTTATACTAAAACGCTTGTGTGATTGATTGTTATTTTGTGAACTAGTTATATTATTTTTAGATGAAATAATATAACTCATGCATTCCATAAAATTACGACTCCAAAAGAATACCCAAAACTCTCACGAAATAAATATTTAAGTTACGCATTTGATAAAGCAATACGAAACGCTAAAACGTGACTTATGTAATTTTTCGGGAAGATAGTCTTATACGTATATTTTGATAAAATATTATTTTGAAAACTGTAGAAATAAAAATATATTATTTTTGGGAAAAATACATATATTTTGGAAATACGTTATTTTTAGACAAATGAGTTGAATATATTTTTCCAAGTGGGAGATAAAAATATATTTTCCTAGTATATTTAGAAGATATATAATTTTTGAGAAAAATATATATTTTCTGGAACGATACATGATTAAACAAAATAAGGTTTATTTATATATATTTAAGTGAGACTTGAAATATATGGTTTTGGGAATATATTAACATATTTTTTTTAGAACAATACACCGAAATATAGCGCCATTACGTGGAAAGATATACAAATACAAATACGAAAATACATGTATGAAATACCCCATCCTTGGGAAGGAAATACGAATACTTGAGAAGTATTAATACAGAAACACTGCATAAACAATTATTCCAAAACTAAATATAATTATTATAACTTGGAATAATACCAGAAACATAACCCAAATACTAAGACAAGGCACGACCCGTTCGTCTAATAGACGTTAGTACACTGTAGGTAGTCGTGTTGGCTGAGGAGACTTGGGTTACACATACTAAAGACGCAATATTGTGAGTTCATGTTCCCCCTTTTCTCTTTACTGTTTTCAGTTTTATACTTCGGGGGTGAAATACATGCGACAATTATTACAGACTTTTATATACATGGTATGGTTAGCTTAAGGAGGGTTTACTACTTAGATCATATGAGTGGGTAGGTGGTACTTGGGGCCATTAATCCTCGTTGTAGGACCGAGGGACATGAGTGATAGATCTATTTGGGTGTAGCGAGCCCCACACTCCTGAGTCCGCCGAGTGGACCATGAGGTGACTATGTGCCCGACGCACAAATTTGCTAGGTTTGAGTCTTCCTGCATCACTTCACACATATCATTGGCTTTGCAACCCAATGGTGATCTCTTTTTCCTTAATTGCTACATACCAGGGATTTTCATACATACAGACATATTACAAAGGTTTATACATACTCACTTACACATGAACTCGCTCAACTTTATGTTGATTTTTCAAACTACATGTATTTCAGGGAATTAGCGGATCTGGCAAAGTATGCATAAGTCAAGCTGCGTTGAATAAGATGTCATCCAGGGCAGTAGGTTTAGGAGGTGTAACCCTTACCTGGACGGGTTGCATGTCTTAAATCTCGTTTTATTAAAAGTCTTTTGTTGTGTCTTATGAACACGTTTTAGACAAGTATGTTTTGTAAACTCTTTTAAGTATCGACTTTTCCAAATACTGATGTTGTGGTATTTTAAAACTTAATGAATGGATGAATGTCTTGTATTTTTTTTATCATATAGCATTGTTATGATTGTTGCTATGGTATTAAGAAGTCACACCAAAATAATCCACGCTTCCGCAAAAGCCAAGGTGTGACAGTTATGTATGGGGGTAATGTGGGTAACGACAGAACCTGATGATTGTTAAGTTACCCTCTAGTGGTTTGTTAATACGAGTTGAACGATGGACGAGTCACACAGGTTTGAATGTATTCAACGAGATGACCAAAAGTTAGTTTTCACAATTGAAACATGAACGATTTGAACGATTTGAACGATTGGAACGATTTGAACGAATGAACGATGGTTTATAACACGAATGAGTTGAACGATTTAAATGATTGGTTTTGATAACACGAACGATTGAGAACAAGTACAATTAAACGATTGGTTTTTGGTATGTGATTAGATAACGGGACGGGTGTAACATGATAAAAGCATGGTAGATACACTGCTGGTACTATTTATATATAAGTGCTTTTATCATATTACATTCCGAGGCGTTATTTAGTTCACTTGGACGAATGATTTCAAATGATGGCACGCAACGATGTTTATTAAATGATATAAACCATACGAGTTTTATTACAAGAACGATTTACAATTTGGTTTACAAAAGCAAAAGTTTTAGTCAAGATTCATGGCAACGAGGTTTATAAACTATAACCAACTCATTTTAAGTTGGTTAATAATATTGCAATACAAAACACTTTTCAAAACAAGGTTTTCAATTATCAACTCTTATAGTCGTACGAGCTATTACAACAAGTATACGAGCCATGAATCTGACTTACTCACAAAACCCATGAATCTGACTTAATAACGATGATAGACAATATGTTGAACTTGTTTGTTCTATTTCAAGACAATGTTAAACACTTAATATTTAAATAAAACGAAACTTTAATCCATGTGTTGTGAACAATGATTCTGTTGCTCTACTCCCCGACGTTTCCGCCGTGGTTTTGTTGTTTTAACGCGGTCGGGGTATGACATTTAGCGCCATTTGACAAATAACGACTAATAAGTATTTGTCGAGTCTAATGCTCACAGGGTAAAACGGCTTATGGAATTTGGATTGCTATGATTGAGCAAATCATTAAGGCAAGGTATTAAAACGAGTCAATACTTGACCCGAGCCAGGTACGCGTAAATAAGATTATAGTTAAACGTGTGATTTTGGTCAAATGTGTTATTGAAAGTCCTTCGTCGAAAAAGGAGGAATAAAATTGACCAAAAAGCCCTTGATTGATAAATCGGATAAACGACCCTTGGGGTTGTTTATGAACATGTATTATGATCATGTAAGTTATAGATAAGCATAAAAGTTATAGGCATAAGACTTTTTGGGTCAAATGTATCAAAATGGTCCTTGTCGTAAATTGACATTCCGAATGGTTCAATTTGGAATAAGTAATTTACATTATTTAAATCACCACAATTATAGTTGTGGTGGCGGATAATTAGATATCTTAATATGGAGTTGAATGTGCGTAAAGAAAGGGAAAGATTTAAACTTAAAGGTTTAAATCCTCTAAACGGGTTAAAACGAATTATGCGCATAAATTGGGTATGGGCAGCGTAATTGATAAAAGTTAAGAACCCGAGCTAAAGATTTTGAGTTAAATACATGGGTGTATGCTCTATGACTATATAGAAACAAGTTTGTGGTTTTAAACATGAACGGGTCAAATGTGTTGAATTTGAATAATAAGCCGAATGCTTAAAAAACTAGAATTTTATTAGTTCGAATGTTGAATTTTAACTCCATACGATGGAGAATTAAATTACAATCACGTAGGAAGAAACGGATCGTAAAACGGATACGTAAATTGGAAGTTATGCATGTTTTTGTACATGTTAAGTTTGAGAAAAATAGAGTTGGGTATCTGCAACTCTAAAAAAAGAAACTCACTATCAAAATAAGGCTGTCGTGTCACGCGGCAAGGAGAAATGAAGACCGTCGCGTAGCGCGACGCCTCTCGTGCCCCATGAGAGGAAGGGAGACGTCTTTCGCGCCCCGCGAGAGACCTAATGTCTGGCAAATATTTGATTCTTGTTCGTTTTGATATACGGACTTGATTTAAACATGTTATAAGCTCGTATGACTAACCATTTCATGGTTTATGAAATGTAGGAATATCTTGGGATGCCGGATGACGATCAAGCTAATGAAGAACCGAACACAATCAAGATACAAGCTTTCGCACTATGTTTCGTCGTCATTTTAAATGACGAACTCATATGCATTATGTTATATTGTTTCAAATCTGAAAATGTTTTAATAAACCCGTATTTTCAAATGTATGTTTAAACGTAATTACACAATTATGGTCGAAACCATACGAAAACTGTTGAATATAAGTAAGGGTCTTACACTAACGGATCCTTCTCCTATATATATATAGGGTCAGGATTTAGGGAAAACGGTGAAAAGTGTGAGAACGGTGAGAACACTTATGGATCGTCAGATTAAAACAATCTGTGGACTAGATTGACGCGGTGGTGTTTTCGTAAATAACATCAATTTTATTACTTGAACGTGCTTCATTAAGGGTAAAAGGGTCTTTTTACTGCTCTAATTCGCCAAACTAATGAGCAAGACGCCATTCAAAACGTCTAAAACACCATTAATACAAAACACCAAACCTTAATGATGAAACGCGTTGTAGACTTAGCAGGTAGATGGAACAAATAGTAACTGAAAGTCAATTATTAACATTTATTATAAAAAATTCCCTCCTAAACTACGCGCCAAAAACATCATTATATAAACGACGTTACCATCACTTCCATTGATCATACTAAAAACGCCACCTTTAACCAAAACGCCAAATTTAAAAAAAAAAACCTGAAAGGAAGAAAAATGGCAACCATCGTTTCATGGAGATATACCCTCAGAATCAGAATATTCGTGATCTTTTTTGACAACAAAAGAAAAGTGCTTGTTAAAACAATCAAAGCCATTTTGAACATGGAAGAAGAGGTAGAGAAGGGGATCCTATCATTTGGCGTCCCTCTTGATAACCACTGTGATAAAACACATACAGTTATAAGAAGATTAACCAGAAAATTTGGACCAATTAAAGCAAATACAAAAATGGACCCAGTCATCACATCATGGAATTTTGATGAAGACACAGACATGGTCACCGTTATATGTGACAACGGAGCGCAGGAAGACTACATGCTTGACGACATCATGACCAAGCAGGGTCTTTGGTTTCTGAAGGAGTCACGCAACGCCATATCTTTGAACACATACATGAACATAAAATTGACGTTGTTGCAGGACATGTTCAAATGGAGGCTTCAAAATCTTCAAGAACAAGAAGCCAATGAAAGTGAAAGAGATGACTTGGATGGGAGACTAGAAGAAGAATCCGAAGAAAAAGACGAGGGGAGTGATGGGTACTTCTCAGACAAAGTCCCTTCTGACTAGGAGTATTAATTTTTTTTTCTTTTGTGTAATTTTTTCCTTGTTTGTTATGTACTTTGCAAACAATAAAATACTATATTTCTCTCATTAGTTACAAAACGCCAAAATGCCACAAAAGCCATTAAATACAAAATGCCAAATAATAAAAAAATATTTTTTCTGTGTTTTAGTTAGTGTAATTTATCATCTTGGTCTACAAAACGCCATTAAATATAAAACGTCAAACTTAAAAGATGGGACATATTACAACCTTAACAGATAAAGCTGAACAAAACAGTAAATACAAACAGTAGCTAAAACGACGGATAATTTATTACTAGCATTTATTATAATAAAATCCCGCCTAAACTACGCGCCAAAAACATCTTATGAAAACAAACGTCTCCGCACCTTCCATTGATCACACCAAAAAACAAACGCTATGTTTCCTAAATACCACTCACTTTAAAACGCCAAAAAAAAAAGTTAAAAAACCCAAATGGCAAACGGCGTTTCTTAGATATTCAGTATTGTTCTTCATGAAGTTTCACTGAATGGATTCTTAGGAGAGGTGGGTAACTCTATATGATGTTGCTAAATGAGATGGACAAATCTTCAAGAAAAAGAGACTAATGACAGTGATATGTCATTTTGTGTGCTTTGTTCTTGAAGAATGTTTGGATGAGAAGAAGAGACCGATCCCAGTGTAAATGCTATTTTGGACACCATGATGATAATGAGGATGACGGCCAAATAGCATCCACATATACGACATCGATCTATGTCTCCAAAAATCCACAAAACCACTACAACAACAAACAACAATAGATCACACCAAAAACCAGGATGCCATATTTTACTAACTGTTCAGCTTCGTCTAGAGCCGGGCGTTTCAACTGTGTAGGGAAATCGGCATCTAGCTAAGGTATTCAAAGGTTCAAGGCACAAAAACTTCAAGAAGAAGAGACTGATGACAGTGAAGATTTGGATGAGAAATTGGATTAGCATTGTTTTTTCCTTTTCTATTTTTTTGGCCATTTTCTGTGGTTTGTTATCTAATTCTCCACTGATAAAATACATTATTTCTATAAATTGCTTATAAAATGCGAAGATGCTACAAACACCATACACCTAAAAGTGTGAAAACTGTGAGAATGGATCCTGGCCGAACACGTTGTTGCTTATAAAACGCCAAAATGCCACAAACACCAAATGCCAAAACTTATAATAAAATTACTTTAAACAATTATTATTAAAAAACTCCAAAAATTAGCTGAAATGTATAAAACAATGTGCAAGAGAATAGAACAATGTGACATTTTTATCTAAACACCATTAAATACAAAACGCCAAAACCTAAAAGATGGGACATGTTACAGCCTTAGCTGATGAAGCTGAACAAACAGTAACTGAAACGATGGAAACTTTATTAATAACATTTATTATATTAAAAGCCACGCCATGGTAATTGAATTTATTTATATTTTCAAAACGCCATAATTACCTGTCACATTATAGGTCTGCATCCTACATGGCACGACAAAAGATACAAAAAATACACATAAAAAAATATAATCACTAATGTTTTTTAGCGCCAAAAACACATATCTACCTCGCGCCAAAAAAAGGTCACTATAAAAGTAGAACAGGTAAACAAAACTTAACACTCCACACATTCTCTAAACACGCCACACATTGTCTAAAACGCCATACAACTTTAAAAAATGGCTCATGTTATTGAATGGAGGTTTGAGAGGTCGAATAGACATTTCGTCCTAAAGTTCTCTGATAGGAGAAGGGTGAAGGTCAAGACAATCAAGGTCGTATGTAGTATGGATGAAGCCGTTTAGAGGGATATTCTGGCTCTTGGGGTTCCAATGGCCGACGATTGTGAAAGGACTAGAACGGTAATAAGAAAATTGAAAAGAAAATTTCCAGCAGATGATGACGATGATGTTGAAGATACTGATCTACCAACAGTTACTAGTTGGAGTTTGGATGAACAATCAAGAACGATGAAAGTGACTTATCAACACGGGGTGAATTATTCATGACAACGGACGAAATGTTGAACACAGATAGACTACATCTTCTTGAACAACTCTATGATTTAGCACAGTCGAACGATACAAGATCCAGGGTTGTGATGATATTTAAGTATAGGATGCAACAAAGACGAGATGAGATTATGGTGTTATACGCCACATGATGATGATGATGAGTCTGAAGAAAGTGATGAACAAATCGATGGGTACATCTCTGATGTAATACCATCCACAGAAGACTATTAGTTTGGTTTGATTTCGTCTTCGTTGTAATCTTTTGAATTATTAATGAATTATAATAAAGAGTTAACTTTCGTTTTTCTCCCCGTGGTTTGGTCATTTTAACGGTTTTGCTCCAATAGTTTAAAAATAACCATTTTCCTCCCTGATCTTTCAAGTCTGTTGTCAGTTTGCTCCCTGGCTCTAACTCAGCTAAAACGTTCAATTAAAAGTAGGGGTATTTCGGTAGTTTACTCCCTGGCTCTAACTCAATTAAAACGTTTAGTTAAAAGTCGCGGTAGTCGTGGTCGGCAGTTGGTAGTTGCAGGTGGTGGTGGATGGTTATGGATGGTGGTGGCCGGTAGAAAGAGTGGTTAGAAAGATGGGGGGATTACAAAAGAATTACTTGTATACATGTAAATAAACAAGTTATAGGTTTATTTAGGTGAAAAGACTTACATGCCCTTGCTTTTATCTATAAAATTACCAAAATACCCTTCTAGTTAATGGATTTTTTGGATGGAGTTAGAGGCGGAGAGCAAAATGACGATAAGTTGGAAAACTCAGGGAGGAAAATGGCTATTTTTAAACTAATGGGGCAAAACCGTTAAAATGACCAAATCACAGGGAGCAAAATGGAAGTTAACTCTATAATGAATTTAAGAACGACATGAACGCCAAGAAATTTACCTTTATAACATATATGTGATTAATTCAACTGGCGAAATCTTAAAAAAACGACTAAAAATTTGTAAAGTTTGAAATATTAAAGGTATATAATGAATTTGGGAATGCCATGGACACCAAGATGTTAGAATTATTAATTGATTTTAATGAATTTGAAAACGCCATAAACACCAAAATATTTAATATGTAATACAAAAACGATTAATCATCGAGGCAGCTCTAAAAAAATAATAATAAAACGCCCGTAGTTATTGAATCTAACTAAACACCAAAAAATCTTACACGCCAACAATGAAGCGGTGTTGTGAGACACGCATTGGAAAAAGAAGATAAAAGAACAAAAAAGCCCGTCCGCCTTCATTATATCGCGTGCCACGTGTTCGGGTACGATCCGTTCTCACCATTTTCACACTTTTTTGCGTTTTCTCCTAAAATTCATAATAATTTCTTTTCAGCAAGTGACTAAATTCTGATATTAAATAGATACCGAAAAATAATTGAAGCATTTTCAATTGATAAATCAGTTTTGTTTACCAGTTTAGTTTGATATACAATATATGGTTATAGGGAAACGCCTGGTTGCGGCTACGGCTACGGCATATTTCGTCTGGCAAGAGAGGAACGCGCGAAGCTTCAAAAATAAATTAAGACCTCCGGAGCAACTAGTAGAGGTAATTCTAAAGACGATCCGATTAAAGCTTCACTCTTTTAAATACAAGAGGACTGCCCGAGTTATGAAGATGCTGGAAGAATGGAAGATGCCATCCATGGAAATGTTTGAAGACGGTTAATGTGTTAGGTCCTGTGTTGTGAGAGATTCCTTGGTTGTCAAGGGTGTTAGACCTGTTTAGTTGTTTTTTTTTCCGATTTGGTTTTTGACTCTTGTGTGGTATGTCGCATGAGAGAACTAGAGTTGTGCTTTGCTTCTCTACTTGTTTTTCATTGATAGTAATACAATCACTGGGGTAAAACCCTTTACCCAAAAGTTTGAGGACTATAATAGAAAATTAGAAACATAAAAAATATAGTTGATATATTAATTACATGTGATAAAATTTATCCTTTATTCAAATACAGCTAATATGTTTGAGACATCTATTTTGTTAGTAAATAACTTAATTGTGTTGATGTGAATTTTATATTCCTTAATGTAAAATCTTTACTGCTTTGTTTGTATCTCTACAAATTAATAAAGTATATAAGACATTTTGTTTTGAGATTTTATTGCTTGTATCTCTACAAATTTATAAAGTATAGGGTAAATTACACTTTTCGTCCTTTATGTTTGTATCAGATTGCAATGGATAAACTTTAACTTTAATAATTACAATTACAATCCTTTATTTGAAAAACTCATTATTAATACAAAAAACTAATGAAGTAGTTAATACATTTAATTCTTGTGTGATAATACTAGTATTAAACTAGTTTTAGTGTAGATTTATTTTTTCCATCAAAACTATATGGGGTATATATTTATATTATGTACATAAATATATTAACAAAACTAATTACGACTTACTGTAAACTACAAATATTCTTTCTAATAACATCCACCAAATGTCCTTAAAATTATGATTAAAAAACTTATTAGTATATTTTTTTTTCAACTGGTTAATATTTGATATAAAATGGTCAAATAGATACCAAAAAATTGTTTTAGTATATTGAATTGATTGATTTTGCTATTTCATTATTTAGTTTGACCTACAATGTAAAAAAAATGATCTATTATAAAAGTTTGAGCCTATTAAAGAAAGAAAAGGCAAAATAATGTTCTGTATTAAAAAAAATTGGGTATCAATCTATTTTATACTCTAAGATGTTAAAAGTTGACTTAGGACTGAAATGCTGACTTGTGGGTAAAAGTAAAAAAAATTGACTTTCTGGATGTATTTAGCAATACCCATTTATTAATGGTTATTCTAAATATATCATACTTTATTTTTCATTTACATGCTACTCTATAGTATTAATTAGGTTAGAATATAACAAAACAATAAAAAGTCACTCCAACTTATCAAGTTTGACTAAAAATTAAATCTCTATTAGACCAGTGGGTATGGGAGGCTCATCCCCATGAGAATGAGCCGTCATGTCACCGCCACGTAGGAGAAGCTTGGAGAGGATGAACCTAGGGGGTGGGGGATGAACCCCTTTATATATATATATGTATGTATAGATGTGTGTGTGAGGAGAGAGGAAGTGGCCCGTCATCATCGGCTGGGGGAGGACGATTTGGACGGGGCTGGGGGGTGGTCTTTTTGGGGCGGCGGCGAGAGGACGAGCCGGAGGACGGAGCCCATACCCTCCGGTCTTAATTAGTTACACTCTAAGTTTAACTATTATAATAATATTTGGATTTTTCTAAATACATTCTAATTTCTTTTATAATTCAGCATCAATTTCATATATTTTCTTATTAGTTTATTACAAAACTAACTAATTAACTCAACAAAAAGTTTACCTAGCATTTTCAAAGTTATTTAACGTAACTTATTTCATTACTATTTTTTAATAGTCAAATTGGAAATAAATAATCCCAACTCACTGTTATTGGCCAATAATAATCCCAACTCATTTAATTACCAATAATAATCCGAACTATTCACTTTTGTTTGTAAAATACTCCCACGTTAAAAAAACACTAACTAGGTTAAAATATTGTTGATGCAGCTTAACATGTGTGGACTGACGTGGCTGGTTAACATCTTACATGTGTATAAAATGATTATCAGCCTCATTTGCACACACAATCACACTCTCCTTCAAACCCCTAATTCTACAAATTGGGAAAATTCAGTCGATTGTGTGTGCAAATGAGGTTGATAATAATTTTATACACAGGTAAGATGTTAACCAGCCACGTCAGTCCACACATGTTAAGCCACATCAGCAATATTTTAACCTAGTTAGTGTTTTTTTAACGTGGGAGTATTTTACAAACAAAGGTGAATAGTTCGGATTATTATTGGTGATTAAATGAGTTGGGATTATTATTGGCCAATAACAGTGAGTTAGGATTATTTATTTCCAATTTGCCTTTTTAATATTAGGATTATAACATTATTTTCTTAACACAGTATAATACCAACATACACGTTAAAGTTTATTTACATCTTGTTAGGCATCAAATTACCTTTTTTTTTTTTGAATTAGGACTATAACAAGGTGAATATATTATCAACCACAAGCAAAAAAAATGTTCAATAAAAACTAATTTTTATCCCTAAACTAATGAATTTAAAGATGCTTTTAAGAAAAACATATGTTCAGCTTTCTCTCGTTCTAAAAAAATGAATTAAAAAATTATTCTAAACAATATTTATTTGACACAAAAAGGCAACCGAAAATAATAGAAAAATAAAAGAAATATATTTATACATTCACTAAAAGAGTTTAGGTAATTAATGTTTAGTTAATTATGATTTCATTTATTAACAGATGAATGATTATTGAATATAGTGCAGTAGAGTATGGTGTATATAACAATACCCTTTTATTAGTTATGATTTTTAATTTTATTTTTTCTTACCTTAAGGCTAGACGGTATGGTCCGTCTCCCCCTCCGTCCTCCCTCGGCGACGCGCGTCAGCCCATCCCGCCCCCCTCCGTCTTCATCCCGTCCCCGTCTTCAGTGTCGGGATATCGACGTTCAGGACGGTCCAAATGGTGGGCCCCGCTTTGTTTGTTTGTTTGTGAATGGGATTTGTACATTAGGCATTAATACTTGTACATAGTTTTGTGGGGTAGGATCATCCTCCCATATCCTCTAATTTTGTGGGATGGACCATCCTTGGGGGGACTATGACGTGACGCCTACGTGGCGGATCATCCTCCCTTGGAGGACCATCACCATACCCACTAGCCTAATAGCATTGATAACACTTTTATTTCTCAAATTTCACTATTTTTTTTTCGGAACGACGACTTTCTTGTGTTTTAGCCATCACCCTCCCAAATTAAAGAGTCATGTTGGCCCCATTTCGACTAGACTATGTTTTCTTAATCGGGCTCACGTTGGCTTCAGAATTTGGTTTGGGCTTTCCCCCAGAAAACCACACCGTTAGCTGCCACTTAACAGTCGTTGTGCCAGCACAAGAGCATAACTTTCAAGCTTAACACATGGTGGGACAAAAACCGGATGGACTTGCGATTCGAACATACACCCCCGCACAAGGCCTACTTACTTTCTTCATTGCCTTAATCCACTAAAAATGACCAAATAAGGATCCAACTTAGGTCTCCATCGGAGAAAGTGAGAAACCAAGACTCCTACCACTATTAAGATAAGTGGGGATCTCAAATTACACTATTAAGATAACCATATATTACAAATAGTTGGTTCCCCAAATTTATTTATGTATTTTTTTGTTATTTCGTTATAGTTAAGCATAAAAGGTTGACTATATTAAATTCATAACCGAATTTGATAATTTTAACATGTAAAAATAAACAAATATTAAATAATAAATCAGCAGTCAAAAGGTGAACTTAAGTCATTTACAAATCAAGTTATTTCTAACACCATAATTTCCATTCAACACAACTATTATATTATTCAATTATATTATGTATCAGTTACCTTTGCTCCGTGATTGATAAATAATTCTATTAGAGCCGAAGGCACAACTTTGTTTCAACCAGAAATTTATTCGCAAGATGTTTGACAAAGCCTGGCATTCACATTCCTTTCCAGACACAAACACAAAAGGTACATATCACAAACTTCTTATATGTTCATATATCTTGCTTTTATGTGTTACAAACCTACATAAAAGATGTACAAACCCATATGCTTAAAATGCAGATAATCAACATAGTGAGTGAGATCCAATGAGATGTGTAAAACCAATCACAGTAGTTCGCGTCTTTAAACCAAAGGCGCAAAATAAATATTGAGTTGTAGTTCTTGATTAGTTTGATTTTGGTAAATATGATTTCTATATGTCTAACTTTTAATTGGTATTTGTTTGTTACAAACAAATTTGTATTTTTTTAACCGGAAGTATTATTTTTTTCTTACTGGGCCATTTGTAACTATGCCCAGTCAAACTTTAATTACTGAAAATAGAAATGAATGTGTTCCGCAATCTAATATTTCGAAAACAACATCGGTCTTGAAGTTCCTGTCGTAGATTATTAATATTATTATCTTTTAACGACAAAGGAATATAGCAGGGCCGAGGAGCTTAAACTAATGATACAATATAGTTACAGGTAAGGTGTGCCTACATCTCGCCCTCCTAGACCCTACCAGTTGCTTTGTTATTTATGGGATTTAGTTTATACGATTGATTGATACAATAGTTACAAGCATATATCAAAGCTATATTAGTTATTCTACTCCATCGGGTTAAACTTGGCTCTAAATTTTATCCACCCAAACAAAGTCACGTTGATGTCTTCTACAATTTTATCCGTGCCCTTTTTCATATTGTTGATATCGATCTATTTTCTATCAACAATCTTTGCATGTATGATCTAGAAACCTGATCCTCTGATATTATTTTTGTCCAGTTCTGTTGTAGATTTTTATTTATTTATTTATTTATTTGTTTATTTATTATTATTATTATTATTATTATTATTATTATTATTATTATTATTATTATTATTATTATTATTATTATTATTACTACTATTACTATTACTATTACTATTACTATTACTATTACTATTATATGCTTATGTGATTATGAATCGTTGATTTTTTTTTGGAACGTGACTTTCTTATATTAAACTACCGTACTTCCTAAATTTGAGAACCCCGTTGTCTCACTCTGGCCAAACTATGTTGTATTAGCCGAGCTCACGCTTGCTTCAGAGTTTGGCTTGAGTGTTTCCTAGGCAAACCATACCGCTATTTGTCACTTGACAGTCGTTGTGCAACCACAAGAGCAGGACTTTCTAGCGTAACACGCGGTGGGACGAACACCTGGGTGAGCTCAGGATAGAGTATGACACCTCTGCAAGGACCACAAGTAGGGATTGAACTTGGGTCTCTATCAAATAACCCATGTCTCTTTAGCACTAGGCCGTAAGTGGTGGACTGAATCTATGATTGTACATGAAACAAATCATCTTTAGATCTGATTATATGTGTTCTTTCATGGCCTTTTTTTGCAAGAAAAACATACTCCATTTGTATTCTCATAAAACTAATGTTATTAGATCAAAGTAAACTAGATCTTGTATTTTCATGACGTTCAAAATGGACTTCTTGGCCATATTGACGTGTTCATTTAACTTGGAAACCAACATTTTAACTAGTTTCATTTTTTTGACGAAGTAATAAACGCTGAACTTCCTCTCATTTCACGTCATCCTTTATACTTTTTCGAGATTAATTTTTATGATTTTAAATAAGAAGAGTTAGGAGAATCTGAATATTAATTTTGTCACAACTTTTTTCATTACTTAAAGACTAAATTGCAATTTTCGTCCCTGATGTTTACCTTAGTAAGTATGTTCAGTCCAACCTTAAAACTTTGACTTCCTGCCAGTTGATCTTTTACTATTTTATGTCCTTGAACCTTAACTTTTTTATTAGTTTATCTGTGAAATTGCTTATTAGTATGTTCAGTCCAACCTTAACACTTTGGGTACGATTCAATTTGAGAAATTGTAATGTAAAGATAATTGGAGCTAGGTTTTTCTCATACCAGCTTTTAGTACCCTCCCGGACCGGGCCATAAGTACGTCGATTGGCAGAAAAGTAGTGGACCCGGATGCGGATCAGGTATGACCCGACTTTACTCATCATGACCCGGATGGCAGTGGTGGTAGTTATCGCTGTTTGGGTAGGGTGGTGTAGTGGCAGGTGGTTATTGGATGGTAGAGGCTACTTGGAGAAGAAGATGGAGGGAGTGATTTTAAATACAAACCAACAAAAAATTTAACGATGTAAGACCGTGGGGTATGGTTGGGCGGGGATTGGGGCATTTGGTGACATGTGGCTTGGGGGGCAGACATGGGGCGACTCACATTTTAACAGGGTATGATGGGGCGGGGGTTTGGGGCGTGGGTTTGGTGGGCTTCGTTGGGCTGACCGGTGGGCTGTTTGTTTAAACAACAAATTTAATTTTTTTTAATATTTTTAATTAAAGAAAATTACATAAAAACCAATTCCTAATGTTTATATTTGTTTTTTATCTCTTCTCTCGTCTCCAACCCTATTTGTAACTCGTCACCCTGTAGGTGATCAATCGGCTAGGATAGCAATTTCAAATCATCACGTCTTTGTCTCAGGGCATCTCTAGCGGCATCTCTAGCATCTCTAGCGGCATCTCTAGCTTCTTTGCTCTTTCGTTGTTAGGCCCTTTGTTGTTGGAAGACGTTGAATGTATCTAACTTGGCTGAAATGTCATCCAACTGGTCGCTGTATATTCCCCTACGCAAGCCCGAACTCCCAGCTGAAGGCGATGCCGTATCAGATCTTGATTTTTGAGCACGCCATTTTGAGGCATCTCTTCCATACTCAGGCCGGTTTGGGCTTGGCGAATCATCCAAAAGGTCCTCAAACTCTTGATCTCGTGCATCAGATTGGGTTTGGGACGAGGCCCTTGACCTTTTGGAAGACGTGTTACTTTCGCTACCACTGGGGATATTCGACCACTTTGGATGGAACTTACAAATCTCCCAACAATGCATGAAACGGAAGTCGGTCCCCACATTTGTCTTGAATTGAACCAATGCATTCATCACAATGTCGGCTTCGATTTCACCATTTTTTGGATTTTGTTTTGCTTTATTTAAAAAACCACTATATTTTGTAAGTTGGCCGCTTATCTCGGTCCACTTTGAGGATAAGCTATCGTTTTCACGATAAACCTCTCTTCCCAATTCTTTATGGAATACTCTACTAACCCCTTCCCACAAATGGGTTCGATGTTGAGAATTTCCTATTTTTATAAAAACAAAATTTAATATATTACAAAGTTATAAAAAAACCATTAATATAAACAAAGTTTAAGAATACCTAAAGTTACATGTCGAGATTGTTGAAACCAACCCCTCGCCAATGCAAGTTCTTAAGGAACGGTCAATTTTAGTTGTTTTCGCTTAGCGGTTTCAAGTGCTTTATCCCCCTCGGTTTTTTTCTTATGGCTTCTCTTTTTGATGGGTTTCGATGCGGAAGGACCATCGTTGGGTGGTTGAGTTTCGGGGACGGTTTCGTTTTGTGAAAGGTCGATGGAGTTTGGTGAAAGGTTGATGGGCGTTTGTGTAAACGGGGTAGGTATCGCATCATCGGTGTGTGGGAAGTTAGTAAACAAACAATTCCCAAGATATGATGCATAACTTGCTTCTTGGGGCATAGAAGAGTGTATCAAAAATGGACGAGGCATTGGACGAATGGGTGGTGGGCTAGGATTATTTTCTTGGAATGCATACGGTTTGGTCAGGTCAAAAGGACGGTTATGAGGATGCATTTTTTCGTTTTGTAGAAGGAGAATTGAAGATGATTATATAAGATGTGGTTGAATGTGGTAAAAAATGGAAGAAAAATGTGAGTTTTATAGTGGAAAAATAAATTTTTTTTTAAGATAGTTGTTGGCCAACGGCTAGCCCAACGGTTACTTTGGTTTGTCCAGTGAGAGCCCGCCATGTCAGCTTGGCGAGACCGCCCCACGCCCGGCTTGAAAGCCAAGCCCCAAGGGCCACGCCCAAACCCAAACCCACCCAGGGTGGTGGCTTGGGCGTTTTCCCCCAACCCACGCCCAAACCCCCGCCCCATACCCCACGGTCTAAAGTGTGAAAATATCAAATGATAGGGACTCAAGGTGATAAGGTTAAACTAAACTTGTTAACTCGGACAAACTTTAGGGACGAAGATTGCAATTTACGCTTACTTGTTTGTATGCGCGCACACAACATTAATATCATGAAAAAGTGTAATTAATCAATCGATTTATTAAATTTAGGAGATTTATTAAATTTAGAAGTAAATTACTTTTTGAGTTCTTGTGTTTTAGTGGTTTTAACCACTTAAGTCCAAAATCAAAAAGTTTAACGTCCTAAGTCCCTAACCATTCATTTTTTAACGTTTTGAGTCCAATTTTTAACACTTTATACTTTTTTATTTTGGACTTAAGTACTTAAAACCACTAAATACAGGGACACAAAATGTTATAAAATGAGTCGTTAGGAACTTAGAGCGTTAAAGTTTTTTTGATTTTGTAGTCAAGTAGTTAAAAACACTTAAACACATAAACTTAAAAATAATTTACTTTAAATTCAGTTATTATGGGGTTGTACTTTATATTTTTGTACTGTTTTTTTTTAAAAGTAATTCCCGAAATTATTAATTAAATATCATGAAAAAATGCAATTAATCAATCGATTTATTAAATTCAGTGATTCTAGAGGGGATTTTATTTTCATGTACTGTTTTTTTTTTTTTTTCGGAAAAAGAAAATCTTGAAATTATTAATTAAATTTTAATGTGGGAAATAGCAAATTAAGTATGTGATCAAGAATACCAGATTTGTTAAACTTGAGTGATAACTTTATCCACTTTTCCTATATTCAAATCAATGATATTCAAGGGCTTACTGTTAATCGATATTTTAGTTTTGATCTCTAAAAGATGACTAAGGTATAGAAATTAAACAAGTATCAATATTCAATATTACGTACGTGCTACTTCAATGCAAAGGATCTCTATCTTTAATTAAAGCAATTTGCCTCAACTATTTATTCCTAACATCTGGGGAAACAATTCTCAAGATACAACGAACGTATGTAGAATCATTAATCAACATTGTATTTAGTTTTGATAAGGGTGGAAGGAGTGCTCCCCACATGGTGAGTGGCTAACTTTTTACCTAGCCAATCATCTCATGTCATTTCAACTCCCTTCTCCACTCCCATGTTGCACTCAAACAGTAGGGGTGTTAGATCCAAACAATTTTTTTAAAAGCAAAGGTTAAATGTGTAATTAGTTGATACTCCAGTGGTCCGTCAGTGAATCAAATTTGTCGTTCAAAAAAAATGTGTAATTAGTTAGAAGTGGTCCATCTCTCTCCTCTTCCTCACCTCGGTGACTGCCCGATAACAGCCATTCACCAATACGGATGGGGCCGGCGATGTTATTCCCGCACGGTGAACCCCATCCTGCACCTAGGGGTGTTCAGAATTCGTTTCGAATTCGAAAAATTCGAAATTCGTTTCAATTCGATTCGATTATCAAGAATTCGTTTCGATTATAAGAATTCGAATTCGATTCAATTCGACTCAAGTAAATCGAATACGAATTTACAATTTCAAATTCGATTCGATTCGAAATTCGAATAAAAATTATACATTTTTATTTATAATATTTATATGTAATACATATATAACTTTTATTAGGCTATACTACAAATTATTTTCAAAATTTATTCCAAGTATTAAAATTACCAATTACCAAACTAACTACATGGCCCATAACTAAAACCTAAGTAATACATCTATCAATAGATTTCTAACCCTAAAAATATTAACTTGTAATGTGGAGCGGTTATTCCTGACTTCTCGTTTTAAATTTTAGATTTATGATACTTTATTTGGAACTGTTTAATATGATATCGTGCTTTATGATTGCTTTAAAATTTATGTTTTATTTTGATGGTTTTTACGTGTTTTTAAAGAATTTAAATCAAATCGAATTTATTCGAATTCGATTCGAATTCGAAAATAGTCGAATACGAATTGGATTTTTTATTCGAATCGAATTTGGTAGATTTTAATCGAATTCGAATCGAATACGAATTCAAGGGAAAATAAAAATTATTCGAAAAATTCGATTCGAAAAATTCGATTCGAATAATTCAAAAATTTGATATTCGATTCGATGAACACCCCTACCTGCACCAACTCACCAATTACACCCAGCCCCCTAAGCTATTAAAAAAGATATGTTTTAGAATCCTGACACAATTGTTTAATAAAGAAAAGAGCTTACAACTTTATAGGTTACTCGTGACATCACAACAACCAATTAAACACAATTACCAAACACCACTGAAACATTGATTTTGGTTATATAGTAACCAGTGACACGATTAGTGACCAAGTAAAGTGTTGATTCCATTTTAGTTATTAGATCACTATATGACTGTTTTGTTATCCCACAACAGACAACAAACTAGTATGATGTATAAATAGAGCTATTCGTGATATTTTGTTTATGTAATTTTCTAAGTTAGTTTAGAATAATCAATGAATACTTGTTGTCACAAATAAGTCTAGAGTAATCAATGCCTACTTGTTAGCCACTATTTACAAGCACTTTGTGACCCTTAAATTGGACACAGACGATGATGGTGTTGGGTTTCCGTGGTGATCGGTCAAAAATTTATTTATCAAAAACCGGTTCAATAAATAATAGTTAATTAATTAAACGAGTTAATTGATAAAACGCAGCGGAAATATAAACTAGTGATCAACAAAACGAAACCCGACAGGATCCGGTTACATGCAAATGCGAGCACAGAAAAATATTTAACTACCGATGAGAAAGATATACCTCGGTTAATGACTAACCGGTCGAGACACCGAGGTTCAACGAGCAAGTGCTAGTGTTACGAACTAACGAAACGCGACGAAGGAGGCGGCGGAAAACAGCGGCGGCAGGTGGCGGCTGGCAGCGACGGACGGCAGGGCGGCGACGGTGTTCGGCTCGCGGAGGCGGAGAAGATCGGCCGCGCAAGGCGGCGGCGATGTCCGGCTCGCGGAGGTGGAGAAAACCGGCGACCGAAGATGTATTTCTTGAGAGCCCTCTTTTTTTGGTTCATCAAACTCATGTTCCGTTTTTTTGGTTCTCATCCACTTTATAAAATGCAAGAACCAAAATATAAAATGGTATGGACCTTTTGCATGTTAGCCAAGTGTCACACCATGCATAATGCATGTGTTCTAATTGGCCAAAGGTTTGGTGCGCGACAAGTGGCGGTAGCACGATGCATGTGCGACATGTGGCGCAACAAAGGTGCATGCGCGACAAGTGGCGTAGGGTGAGTATACCCGTCTCACCCGGTCCATGTACCCGTCTCTCAGTTAATACCCGCGTATCGTTCGTAATTACCAGTTAAACGGGTTAAGTGGATTTTTAGTTCGTTGCCCAAGGTGTAACTCTTACGGGTCAAGACCCGGTCGGCAGCGTTGACTTATCGAACCGGACATAATATCCAACAGCTCCCACTTGGACGGTCTCTGATAAGATCTCAACGCAGACAGCCAGCGGTGTTCTAGCTACACAGAGCTGCCCCCAACAGGTCATGACACTTTAAAGTCATTAACCAAGGTATCTTCTTTTAGCAACGACTTGCTACATGAAGACAGTAGACTTATGGCAATCTTCGTTATCTATCCTTTCTTTAAAAGACATCAATTGAACAATGAGACATGGATCGGATTCAATCTCACATGGCGTTCAATCAATATCGTTCTCGTTCATAGAAACAAAGTGGTCCAATCAAACACACAGTAAGTTTGGGTAAGGCCTTACACTTCACCAGTTTGAATCAACGAGGGCGCCCAAATGTCTAACTGTTACATATAATGTAAGAGTACAGAATCCCATCTTGACTACATACAACTCCCACTGAACTTTAGAACCACTCCCAACCAATGCCTTTATGACTGGCAGTTACGCGACAGCGTTGGACACTGATCAAAGAATAGTTTTTAGTAAACGAAAGTTCTAGTATGTATCTCAGGTCAGAGGATACTAAATGAGTATACCTAAATCAAATACATCTTATGACCATGATCCATGAAGATGATTTGATGCGAGTTACATCCTATGTCATTCATAATGAGGTTTGTGAGTCTGTAAGTCAACTCCTTGAGTCCAAAGTCAGAATAGTCTTAATTCAGAGTCGTTCCCACGAGTCTGACCTGTGACAACCCGCACTAAACCAGGTATCCGTACGACTTAATTAGTAATTAATTACTGCTTAATTACTGTGCTTGCTTGAACTTGTGAATAAACTGCTACTTGAATACTGATACATGTACTTACTTGCATCATACTTTACTTGCTGTCACTACATTATTTACATGCTGAACCTTAGTGACAAACATGATGCACAAAAAGCACAGTAGCACTATAACGGATAACCTATTGAACATGCTGATAAGCCAGCATCAGGCAGACACTGCCTCTAAAGGCCTGTAAGAGCCTGAAATATTTTGCTACACTAGTGGTGAGTGTAGGGATATAAGGGTTGTAGAACTGCGTCTCTAGGAATAAGTCACAATGACTGGATGTGCCTAAAACGTGCTCTAAGCACAAAACTCAGAACTTTACAAAATAATTCAGCTTTTAGCTAACTAATAAAGTGCCAAAACATGAGAAAAATATTACTAGACACTTTCCAAAGTGTCAGAAATAAGTTGTGTCACTAAAAAGGGTATTAACGACACTTAAAGCTTTGTTAAGCACTTTAACGGATTACTATCCAACCGAACAACCGGATTCTACCCGAAACATGAAAATATTGTTATTTTCATTATTTATCTTTTTCTGAGCCAGTTAGGGTCCCTGAATACCCTAACACCCATTGTAACGCATGACACACCACTAACCAGGTTAAGTACCTAACTAACTAACTTAACCTAACTAGTAACTAACTAATACTTGGAAATGGACCAAGACCCCCCCCCCCCCTCTAACCGTCCCCAACTAAGGGGGACACACTTGGTACAATTTTGATTAATTTAATCCTAGTGTTTAATATCTAGGAGGCATATGAACCATTGGTTAAACATGTTGAAAATTATCTATAAGATCATCACTTAACACAACATTACACACACTTAACACCAAACTTCACACACACTCTCTCCCTCTCCCTTTGGTTCTCGGCCGAAGACACAAGCAACACCACCACCACCTTTCGATTTCCATCATCACATTCCAAGCATCTACAAGTGTTAAGGGTCACATATTAGGAAGCCTGGTGCAATCGGAAGGCGAAGGACCTCTTTATCTTGCTTTTATCCACGCGTTTTTCGCATAGATTCTTCCCTAGCCTTGAGCTAGTGGTATGTTGCTAAAATCACCTTCTTAAACTATTTTAAAGTGGTTAATACGATATATGATGATTAAAACTCGAAATATTACAAAATGGTGCATTAAAGTCTACTAAAAACATGAAAAATGATGGTTAAAAGCTCACTAGTTGTGTAAATGTTGTAGTAATTGAAATTTGTGATTATTTAGACCCGATCTATGTTGTGGTAGCTCGGATCATCATTTAACCCGGTTTGGTCATGATCTTGGATTATGACATAAAGCTTGTTTAAGTATAACAAGGGTTAGAAGATGAAACTCTACCACACAAGAATCATGAACTTGTGTAAAAGTGTTTTAGCCTGTACAATAGTGTTTAAAACTAGCAGATCTACGTATCTGCAAGTGGTATTTTCAAAGGACCAAGCGTTAAAGAAATCATGCTTTCTAAAAAAAAAATGGATCTTACACTAACAAGAATGGTTTTAGAACACACAAGTGTGTAAACACTTGCGTAACACAAAGTTTCGACAAAATAACTATTTTTGTAAAAGTTGACGAGAAGTTGTAAAGACGGAACTTCCATAAAAACGAGGTTTTCACAGAATCGGATTATTTTATATAAAGGTCCACTAAAAGTAATGAGATTTACTTCACAGTTTGGATAAATCACAAGTTCATGAAATTTATGCGATTATAG
Organism: Helianthus tuberosus; assembly: GCA_030545235.1. Classification (NCBI taxonomy): domain Eukaryota; kingdom Viridiplantae; phylum Streptophyta; class Magnoliopsida; order Asterales; family Asteraceae; genus Helianthus; species Helianthus tuberosus. Next base: position 102,950,013 of record CM060424.1, on the reverse strand, counting down.
ACATATTTTGACTAGTTTGTGATTTGAATGTTGTTTTGGTTGATTGAGAAAATTGTTGGTTGATTTATAAAAGAAAATGATACGCTTGAAAGCGTGGCCACCTCCAGTCACAGAGGAAACTCTGGCGAAATTTTTCCAAAAACCTAACACTTAGAAATATTTTCACTATAAGTGTTAGAAATACATTTTGACTTGTTTTCAAAATATAAGTTTCGCCACGACTATATTTACAAAACATCGGAGGTGGGATTTTCACAAAATAAAACGTGATACATAAATATATTTAGTATATATTTTTCACAACATCACTTGTATAAGTGTTTATGATTATTTTGTGAACTACGTAAATATTATTTTTAGAGTAAAAATAATATTACTAAGTATTATTTTGGGAAATCACATGTATTAAAATATAATATTTTTGAGAAGAATATTTATATTTTGGAGTTAGGAAATAAAATATATTAAGTGAGACTTAATAGTGAAATCTGAATGTTACGAACACACATGTATTAAATCCCCCATCCTTGGGAAGGAGAATAACTACCAAGTATATACAGAACGTAAACACGAAATAGTTGCCTAACTATTTCCCAAAGACTTAAACCATAAAGCTAAGGCATGGCCGTCCGTCTAATAGAGTTAGCACGTGTAGGTCGTCATACAGCTGATTGATTTGGAGGCATACTTGGTAGAGACGCACCACTGTGAGTTCATGTCCCCCTTTTCTCTAACTGTTTTCAGTCTTCTTAACTGCGGGGGTGAAATACATGTTACTTTGATTATAAGTACATTATACATGGTATGGTTAGCGTAAGGAGGTATATTACTTAGATCATGTGGGTGGGTAGGCAGAAACTGGAGGCCATTAATCCTCATTGTAGGACCGAGGGACGTAAGCGGTAGATCTATCTGGGTGTAGCGAGCCCAACTCTAGGCCCAACAGAACGGACCTCTGGAAGGCCCAACAGAACGGACCTTGGAGTGACTTTGTACCCAACGCTAAATCTGCTAGGCTTGAGTCTTCCTACTTGCACTTCACACATATCAATGGCCTTGCAAACCATTGGTGATCTCTTTTTCCTTATTTGCTACATACCAAGACTATTTTTATACTCACAAAGGTTTACTTACTCACTTACACATGAACTCGCTCAACATTATTGTTGATTTTTCAACTTACATGTATTTCAGGAAATTAAAGATCTGGCGCGGTATGTTATGTTTTCCCGCTGCATAAGGGTTCCAAGGTCATCCCAGTTTAGGAAATGTGACTCTTTCCTGGACAAGCCACAAATCTTAAACTGCGTTTATTTCATGTCGGTGTTTATGTTACTCTGGTTTTAAAACTTAATCGAATGGATGATCTTGCATGATTTTATTTCATATAGCTTTGTTATGGTTAAGCTATGGTATTAAGAAGTCACACCAAAATAACCACGCTTTCGCTGCGCCAGGGTGTGACAGCTTGGTATCAGAGCTCTGATCATAGCGAACTAGGATTCCTTCTCGAGTCTAGACTATGATCACTAGGGCTCTCACGAAAACATTTTTACTGCATACCACTTAAGTCCAGATCCAAAACTTTTCATAAACAAATGTTGAGCACATTTTATTTATTATTTATAGGCACAGTCTAGAAAGGCTGAGGCTCGGTCTGGGAGGCCGAGGCTCGGTCTGGGAGATCGAGGTAGTTGGCTAGTGGGACTAGGAGAATTGGCTAGTGGGACTAGGAAGAGCAGTCTGAGAGGCTGGGAGAATTGGCTAGTGGGACTAGGAGAAATTGGCTAGTGGGACTAGGAAGAGCAGTCTGAGAGGCTGGGAGGCTAGTGGGACTAGGAGAATGATTTGAATGCTTACTTGGTGACTTATGTGATTATTTGATTGTATGATTGACTGTTTGTGCATGTTGTGTTTATGTTACAGACATTATGGACACCTCTGGCACTGGTGATTCAGACACCACAGGACCTAGACCTATAGTATCGGACGACCTAGAGTCTTCTGAGCGTGAGGTTCACACATCCGACGTTACGAGCACGGACGAGGATGATTTCCAGCCCTTTGCCTTACCTGATGGTGCTGATGAGCTCGCTGATGGCCCTTTGGCCGGGGACCTACCGTTAGTGGAGATCCCTGCTCCCATACCCTTAGCTGTTTATCCTGCCTATGATTTGCTTCTCGACGCCGACGATGATGACGACGTCGATCTTTTTGATGACGAGCCTTTGGAGGATGAGGTTCAGGGCGAGGCCCTTCTTGCTGCTGGAGATCTTTTGTTGATTGCAGGTGACTCTTCTGCTCACTCTCCGGTCCCAGACTCTTTCGAGTCTGTGGCCTCCGCACCTTCACGCATTCTGAGTGCGCAGCGCTTTTCTCATGGATCAGATCCCGACCAGGCATCCTCTGTTGCCCCTATCCCTAGTTTTACTTTCGACCACGATGATGTGGAGGATTCCGATCCTGTCTTTCCCCCAGGATTCGACCCAGATGAGGATATAGAGTTTATACCCATGGATCAGCCTATGGAGGATCCAGTCGACCCAGTTGATCCCATCGATCCTGAGTTTGATTTTGAGATGGCCTTTGATGAGCCCGAGCAGCCACTAGACCCTGCTCCTGACCCAGTACTTGAGCATGACCCAGTTCATGCCGACGCACCTATTATTGAGCCTGTCGTTGCTGATCCACCTATTGATGATCATCCTATAGATGCTCCATTATTGGAGGGCGATCATGTCCTTGTTGCTGATCACGTTGATCCCCCACCTATTGCTGATGCACCAGTTGACCCTCTTGTTGTACCTCACCATGATCCTATGCCAGCCCAGTTTGATCGTGCGCTTTTTGAGGCACGGATCGACCCCCGAGACGAGCACGCCCAGTGTGGGTGGATTCCGGCTGATGACGAGGTCCCACCTATTCCCCCTCAGATCACTGATATCCGTCACATTGATACCTCTTTTTCATTTCCTCGGTTTACACCTCCAGCGCGACCTGGAGAAGGTTCTTCGGCACACCCTTTTGGGCATGTACCAGTATCTATCCCTGCTATACCACCATCTGCTACTTTTCCCACTGTTTCTCCATTTCATGTGGCACCTTTTGATCCCACCAGTGAGCCGTTCCTTTGGGCACCACACTCTGCTATGCCACCGACTGACCCCTACCATTCTTTCCACATGGGGTATACTATTGAGGACGTTTTGATGTCTTTTGTCGCCCAGCACGAGGCACACACACAGCGCATTCAGGAGCTTGAGAGAGCTCAGCCGCCGCCGTGTCCATGCCAGGGTCAGACCCACTCTCCGTTGCAGCCCTCTCGACCTGTTCCACCAGACTATGCTGCACGCCTTTTTGCCCTGGAGCAGCAGGTTGCTTCATTCTTACGCACCCAGAGAGCCATGGAGGAGGACTGGCTCCATTTGCGCCGCTTGTTTTACACTCACTTTCCCCCTCCTCCACCGCCACCCGTGTAGAGCTCTTCAGTACCGTATAGGTAGACATTGGTGAGAAGACGGCGAATGCTTTTGACTGCACAGCATTTTTGGAGACTACATTATGATTCTGATTTTTGTTGACATGTATTTGATGTATTGACACTGATTCGATATAGTTTTTGGACTAGGGTGATGTAGCCCTTAGTCGACTGATGTTGTATGACACTGTGATGTACTTGTACGCTTACTATGTGGTCTCGATATATGGCAATCGCAGTATTCTCATCATATTTGATGCTTGATTTGGTTATTTGTATGTTAGGACATGGGATGTTGTGTGATTGATATGATTATAACATGAGATGTTATGTACTATTACTATCGTTATATACATACGCTAAATTATGACCTGACTTATGTATTATAACTATGGCCTGACCGACGTAAACACATCTTTTAGAAGATGCCGCCGAGACGTGAGACACACATGCCTACCAATGAGGCAGAACTCCAGCAAATTATCGGTGCTGCCATTGCACAATACGCCGCCTCTCAAGGAGGGACTAGTGGAAGCAACTCTGGCAACACTGGCAACAACAATAATCCACCTCATGGTAATACTAAGTCATTTAGACATACCATGACCTAATTGGATATCTTTAGCAATGATGCTAATGCCAATCGTATGTTATAACGTATGTGCAGGATGCACCTACAAGCAGTTTCTAGACTGCAAACCGGTCAACTTTGATGGCACTGGAGGTGCTGTCGCCTTTGTTCGTTGGGCCGAGAAAACTGAATCTGTTCTTCGCATGAGCAAATGCGCGCTAGATCAGCAAGTCACCTATATCTCAGGGCTATTCTTGGATGGAGCCCTCTCGTGGTGGAATCTGCAAGTACAGACACTTGGTGAAGCTGCTGCCTACGCGCTAACCTGGACCGAACTGAAGGAACTTATGCGTAAAAAGTACTGCTCTCGCGCGGAAATCCAGAGATTGGAAACCGAGTTCTGGCACTTGAAAATGGACGGTCCAAAGATCGCAGAATACGTTCAAAGGTTCCATGACTTATCGCATGTGGTACCCTACATGGTCACTCCGGAGTTCAAGCGGATTGAACGTTTCATTTGGGGATTAGCTCCTCAAATCATAAGCATGGTGACCTCATCCAAGCCTGCGACCATTACTGAGGTGATTGATTTGAGCGTGGCTCTCACAGAGGAGGCTATCCGCCTAAACAAGTTTGGTGATGCTGAGCCTAAGAAGAAAGAGACTCACGTCGAGTCGTCAGGAGGTAACAAACGGAAGTTCTCGAACTTCAAGCAGGGCGCCAGTGTGGTGGTTAAGAAAGGAGGATCAGACACGCCAGCTCAGGTTACAGCTGGTAGAGGGAAGAAAGGAAAGGGATACATGGGCACCCAACCCAAGTGCAACGACTGCCAATGCCACCATTCTGGTCGTTGCGGGCCAAAAGTATGCGAAGCATGTGGGAAACGTGGCCACTTAAAGGACACTTGTTGGGCCACTGCTGGTCAGGGAGGCCAGGGAGGATTCGGAAACAGAAATTACAACCGGGGTGGGAATGGAAATCGCCCACAAGGAAACTATGGAGGTAACGAGAATCGAGGCAACAATGCTAACCAAGCGGGCGCCGTGAATCGTAATCAGAGGAATGATTAAGCTGGTGGAAACGGGCAAAGACTTGGATGCTTTAACTGCGGTGATATCGGGCATTTTAAGAAGAACTGCCCAGAGTTGAACCAAGCCCGTGGAAGAGTGTTCCAAATCGAAGCAAGGGAAGCGCGCCAGGACCCCAATGTCGTTACTGGTACGTTCCCTGTAAATCAACGCTATGCATCCGTTTTATTTGATACTGGTGCCGATTATAGCTTCGTATCGTTAGAGTTTAAGAATATGCTTGGTTTAGCCGCTAGTAAATTAGATATTCCGTACTCAATCGAATTGGCTAATGGGAAGTTAGTAGAAGCCAATGAAGTTATCAGAGGTTGTGTGATCGAATTGGGAGAGCGTGAGTTTGCTCTGGATCTACTACCAGTCCAGCTGGGAAGCTTCGACGTGGTGGTAGGAATGGATTGGTTATCAGGCAACAAGGCTGAGATAGTTTGTCACGAAAAGGTTGTTCGTATCCCCACCGAAGATGGCGAAACAATTGTGGTTCACGGGGAGAAGCGTGATACGCCGTTAAGAATTATCAGCTGCCTGAAAGCGCGAAAGTGTTTGGAGAAAGGATGTGTTGCCTTCCTGGCACACATTGTGGATAAGAAGGCTGCTGAGCCAAGAATAGAAGACATCCCTGTCGCGAGGGAATATCCAGAAGTCTTTCCAGAGGACTTACCTGGACTGCCACCTCAGAGACAAGTAGAGTTCCGCATTGACTTAGTTCCAGGCGCCGCGCCTGTGGCTAAGGCACCTTATAGACTTGCTCTGTCTGAGATGCAGGAACTGTCGACACAACTTCAAGAGTTGTTAGACAAGGGTTTTATCCGACCAAGCTTCTCGCCTTGGGGAGCTCCGGTCCTGTTTGTCAAGAAGAAGGACGGTAGTTTTCGTATGTGCATCGACTACCGGGAGCTAAACAAGTTGACGATCAAGAATAGATATCCTCTGCCAAGAATTGATGATCTGTTTGACCAACTGCAAGGCTCAAGCTTTTATTCAAAGATCGACCTTCGATCTGGATACCATCAGTTAAGGATACAAGAAGAGAGTATCCCGAGGACAGCCTTCAGAACTCGTTATGGACACTACGAGTTCCTTGTTATGCCGTTTGGTTTGACAAACGCACCTGCAGTCTTTATGGACTTAATGAATAGAGTTTGCAAGCCGTACTTGGACAAGTTCGTGATTGTGTTTATCGACGACATCTTGATTTATTCAAGGACAAAGGCTGAGCACGAGCAGCATCTAAGAGCTATTCTGGAGCTGCTGAAGAAAGAACAGTTGTACGCCAAATTCTCTAAGTGCGAGTTTTGGCTATGTGAAGTCCAATTTCTTGGACATGTGGTGAATGGAGATGGAATCCATGTGGATCCAACCAAGATCGAAGCGATCAAGAATTGGGAAACGCCAAAGACGCCAACCGAGATTCGACAATTCTTGGGTTTAGCTGGCTACTATCGAAGGTTCATTGAGGATTTTTCGAAGATCGCTCAACCATTGACGCTCCTCACGCAGAAAGATAAGAAGTTTGATTGGGAAATCAAACAGGAGGAAGCATTCCAGATATTGAAGGAAAAGCTCTGCAATGCGCCAATCTTAGCACTACCGGAAGGTACAGATGATTTTGTGGTATACTGCGACGCTTCGCGTCAAGGATTGGGTTGTGTGTTGATGCAACGCCAAAAGGTTATTGCTTACGCATCGCGTCAACTGAAAGTGCATGAAAAGAACTATACCCCACATGATTTGGAACTTGGCGCAGTGGTATTTGCATTAAAGATCTGGAGACACTACCTTTATGGTACAAAGTGTACAGTCTTTACAGATCACAAGAGCCTACGGCACATATTCAATCAGAAGGAGCTGAATATGAGACAGAGACGATGGGTTGAGTTGCTAAACGATTACGACTGCGAGATAAAGTATCATCCAGGGAAGGCAAATGTAGTCGCCGATGCCCTAAGTCGAAAGGAGAGGATCAAGCCCATAAGGGTTAGGGCTTTAGAAATGATTATCCAGACCGATCTTTCCTTGCGCATTCGTGCCGCGCAGAAAGAAGCTCTCAAGGAAGGAAACCTTGGAGAAGAATATCTCCGTGGGATGGAGAAGCTACTGGTACCAAACGAGGAAGGAACGTTATGCTTTGAGAAAAGGATTTGGGTTCCTTTGTTTGGAGATTTAAGGAAGGTTATTTTCGATGAAGCTCACAAGTCACGGTACTCTATCCATCCGGGAGCGGATAAGATGTACCAAGATCTCAAAGATTATTATTGGTGGCCTAGGATGAAAGGCGATGTTGCTGTGTATGTGAGCAAATGTTTAACATGCGCCAAGGTTAAGGCCGAATACCAGAAGCCTTCAGGACTTCTGCAACAACCTGAGATTCCCAAGTGGAAATGGGAACAAATCTCCATGGATTTTATTACAAAGTTGCCAAGAACGCCGAGAGGCCATGACACTATTTGGGTAATAGTGGATCGATTAACAAAGTCAGCACACTTCTTACCTATCAGAGAGAAGGATAATACGAGCAAATTGGCTGAAATTTACATGAGAGAGATCGTCGCGCGCCATGGAGTACCTCTCTCAATCATCTCTGATAGAGATGGAAGGTTTGTGTCAAGGATATGGCAATCCTTCCAAGAAGCCTTTGGCTCACAATTGAATCTGAGCACTGCGTTTCATCCGCAAACTGACGGTCAGAGCGAGCGAACGATACAGACTTTGGAAGACATGCTGAGAGCGTGTGTTATGGATTTGGGCGGTAGCTGGGACAAACATTTGCCTTTGGTCGAATTTTCATACAACAACAGCTACCACACCAGTATTAGTGTCGCGCCATTTGAAGCCCTTTACGGACGCAAGTGCCGATCACCCTTATGTTGGGCTGACGCAGGTGATAGGCAGCTTGCTGGTCCCGAAATCGTCCAAGAGACGACAGACAAGATTGCCCAGATTCTTAAACGCATCGAAGCAGCTCGCCACAGACAAAAGGCCTATGCGGATCCAAACCGGAAACATGTGGAATTCCAAGTTGGAGAAATGGTTTTATTAAAAGTTTCACCCTGGAAGGGTGTGGCACGCTTCGGAAAGCGTGGGAAGTTAAATCCGCGCTACATTGGTCCTTTCAGAGTTTTGGAAAGAATAGGACTAGTAGCATACAAGTTGGATTTACCTGCTGAACTGAATGGTGTTCACGATACATTTCATGTATCCAACCTGAAGAAAAGTCCAACTCAAGATACCATTGCCATTCCCATCGACGAGATTCATGTTGACGACACGCTCCATTTCATTGAAGAACCGGTTGAGGTTACGGATTGGAAAGTAAACAAGACCCGCCGGAGCAGTGTCAAGCTCGTCAAAGTTCGTTGGAATGCCAGACACGGTCCTGAATACACATGGGAGCGTGAGGACCGGATGAAAGAGAAGTACCCCCACTTATTTCCTAAGAACCCTGCATCTACAAGCAGAACTTAAAATTTCGGGACGAAATTTATTTAACGGGGGGAGAATGTGACAACCCGCACTAAACCAGGTATCCGTACGACTTAATTAGTAATTAATTACTGCTTAATTACTGTGCTTGCTTTAACTTGTGAATAAACTGCTACTTGAATACTGATACATGTACTTACTTGCATCATACTTTACTTGCTGTCACTACATTATTTACATACTGAACCTTAGTGACAAACATGATGCACAAAAATCACAGTAGCACTATAACGGATAACCTATTGAACATGCTGATAAGCCAGCATCAGGCAGACACTGCCTCTAAAGGCCTGTAAGAGCCTGAAATATTTTGCTACACTAGTGGTGAGTGTAGGGATATAAGGGTTGTAGAACTGCGTCTCTAGGAATAAGTCACAATGACTGGATGTGCCTAAAACGTGCTCTAAGCACAAAACTCAGCACTTTACAAAATAATTCAGCTTTTAGCTAACTAATAAAGTGCCAAAACATGAGAAAAATATTACTAGACACTTTCCAAAGTGTCAGAAATAAGTTGTGTCACTAAAAAGGGTATTAACGACACTTAAAACTTTGTTAAGCACTTTAACGGATTACTATCCAACCGAACAACCGGATTCTACCCGAAACATGAAAATATTGTTATTTTCATTATTTATCTTTTTCTGAGCCAGTTAGGGTCCCTGAATACCCTAACACCCATTGTAACGCATGACACACCACTAACCAGGTTAAGTACCTAACTAACTAACTTAACCTAACTAGTAACTAACTAATACTTGGAAATGGACCAAGACCCCCCCCCCTCTAACCGTCCCCAACTAAGGGGGGACACACTTGGTACAATTTTGATTAATTTAATCCTAGTGTTTAATATCTAGGAGGCATATGAACCATTGGTTAAACATGTTGAAAATTATCTATAAGATCATCACTTAACACAACATTACACACACTTAACACCAAACTTCACACACACTCTCTCCCTCTCCCTTTGGTTCTCGGCCGAAGACACAAGCAACACCACCACCACCTTTCGATTTCCATCATCACATTCCAAGCATCTACAAGTGTTAAGGGTCGCATATTAGGAAGCTTGGTGCAATCGGAAGGCGAAGGACCTCTTTATCTTGCTTTTATCCACGCGTTTTTCGCATAGATTCTTCCCTAGCCTTGAGCTAGTGGTATGTTTCTAAAATCACCTTCTTAAACTATTTTAAAGTGGTTAATACGATATATGATGATTAAAACTCGAAATCTTACAAAATGGTGCATTAAAGTCTACTAAAAACATGAAAAATGATGGTTAAAAGCTCACTAGTTGTGTAAATGTTGTAGTAATTGAAATTTGTGATTATTTAGACCCGATCTATGTTGTGGTAGCTCGGATCATCATTTAACCCGGTTTGGTCATGATCTTGGATTATGACATAAAGCTTGTTTAAGTATAACAAGGGTTAGAAGATGAAACTCTACCACACAAGAATCATGAACTTGTGTAAAAGTGTTTTAGCCTGTACAATAGTGTTTAAAACTAGCAGATCTACGTATCTGCAAGTGGTATTTTCAAAGGACCAAGTGTTAAAGAAATCATGCTTTCTAAAAAAAATGGATCTTACACTAACAAGAATGGTTTTAGAACACACAAGTGTGTAAACACTTGCGTAACACAAAGTTTCGACAAAATAACTATTTTTGTAAAAGTTGACGAGAAGTTGTAAAGACGGAACTTCCATAAAAATGAGGTTTTCACAGAATCGGATTATTTTATATAAAGGTCCACTAAAAGTAATGAGATTTACTTCACAGTTTGGATAAATCACAAGTTCATGAAATTTATGCGATTATAGACATATTTTGACTAGTTTGTGATTTGAATGTTGTTTTGGTTGATTGAGAAAATTGTTGGTTGATTTATAAAAGAAAATGATACGCTTGAAAGCGTGGCCACCTCCAGTCACAGAGGAAACTCTGGCGAAATTTTTCCAAAAACCTAACACTTAGAAATATTTTCACTATAAGTGTTAGAAATACATTTTGACTTGTTTTCAAAATATAAGTTTCGCCACGACTATATTTACAAAACACCGGAGGTGGGATTTTCACAAAATAAAACGTGATACATAAATATATTTAGTATATATTTTTCACAACATCACTTGTATAAGTGTTTATGATTATTTTGGAAACTACGTAACTATTATTTTTAGAGTAAAAATAATATTACTAAGTATTATTTTGGGAAATCACATGTATTAAAATATAATATTTTTGGGAAAAATATTTATATTTTGGAGTTAGGAAATAAAATATATTAAGTGAGACTTAATAGTGAAATCTGAATGTTACGAACACACATGTATTAAATCCCCCATCCTTGGGAAGGAGAATAACTACCAAGTATATACAGAACGTAAACACGAAATAGTTGCCTAACTATTTCCCAAAGACTTAAACCATAAAGCTAAGGCACGGCCGTCCGTCTAATAGAGTTAGCACGTGTAGGTCGTCATACAGCTGATTGATTTGGAGGCATACTTGGTAGAGACGCACCACTGTGAGTTCATGTCCCCCTTTTCTCTAACTGTTTTCAGTTTTCTTAACTGCGGGGGTGAAATACATGTTACTTTGATTATAAGTACATTATACATGGTATGGTTAGCGTAAGGAGGTTTATTACTTAGATCATGTGAGTGGGTAGGCAGAAACTGGAGGCCATTAATCCTCATTGTAGGACCGAGGGACGTAAGCGGTAGATCTATCTGGGTGTAGCGAGCCCAACTCTAGGCCCAACAGAACGGACCTCTGGAAGGCCCAACAGAACGGACCTTGGAGTGACTTTGTACCCAACGCTAAATCTGCTAGGCTTGAGTCTTCCTACTTGCACTTCACACATATCAATGGCCTTGCAAACCATTGGTGATCTCTTTTTCCTTATTTGCTACATACCAAGACTATTTTTATACTCACAAAGGTTTACTTACTCACTTACACATGAACTCGCTCAACATTATTGTTGATTTTTCAACTTACATGTATTTCAGGAAATTAAAGATCTGGCGCGGTATGTTATGTTTTCCCGCTGCATAAGGGTTCCAAGGTCATCCCAGTTTAGGAAATGTGACTCTTTCCTGGACAAGCCACAAATCTTAAACTGCGTTTATTTCATGTCGGTGTTTATGTTATTCAAGACAATGATTTATGTTATGAGGTTGTAAGTCTCTAAGACAATGTTGTGTTACTCTGGTTTTAAAACTTAATCGAATGGATGATCTTGCATGATTTTATTTCATATAGCTTTGTTATGGTTAAGCTATGGTATTAAGAAGTCACACCAAAATAACCACGCTTCCGCTGCGCCAGGGTGTGACAGACCGACTACGGATAATTTAGAATACAAGATTCATGGATTAAACGTATCAAAATCGAACACAGTTGCAAGATTCAAACTTTACATTTAGCCAGTAAATCAAAGGTGAATTCAAAAGGTACAACTGTTTGAATGTTCGTGCATCCAAATACTAAATCAAAACAAATGGTTATCCAATCTAAGACCGATAGCATTCCTATGCTTGTCCTGAGACATCGGTCTAGTGAACGGGTCTGCTAAGTTTTGATCTGTGTCTATTTTGCTTGTTAAGATGTCTCCTCGTTCCAGTATTTCCCGTATATAGTGGAACTTTCTTAGAATGTGCTTAACCCTGTGATCCGGGCTCCTTGGTTTTAGCAATGATTCCCGTGTTATCACAGAATACCTAGATCGGTTTCTAAATACTTGAAACCACATCGAGGTTGTTGATGAATTACTTCATCCAAGCAGATTCTTCCGCTGCATCTGGTGCAACTATACATTCGGATTTGGTGGTTGAATCCGCCACTATACTCTGTTTGGAGCTTTTCCAATAGATAGCTCCTCCATTGAGAGTGAATACGAATCCTAATTGTGAGCGAGAATTATCTCGGTCACTTTTGAAGCCATCATCAGTGTAACACCTTACAGTGAGCTCCTTTTCCACTCCTCCAAACACCAAGAACATATCTTTGGTTCTTCTCAAGTACCTCAGAATGTTCTTTACTGCAGTCCAATGGGCAATGCCAGGACTATGCTGAAAACGACTGGTTATGCTTAAAGCATACGAGACGTTAAGTCTAGTACATAGCATACATGATTGAACCAATCGCTGAAGCATATGGAACTACTTCCATTTGCTTAATTTCAATGTCCGTTGAAGGAGATTGCGATTTGTTCAACACGGTTCCTTTAGTCATAGGAACACCTCCATTCTTGGAGTTTTCATCTTGAAGCATGTTATCATTTTGTGTATGTACGTTATTTGACTTAGCCCTAGAAGCCGCTTAGATCTATCCCTATAGATCTTCATTCCTAGAATGTAAGCAGTTTCTTCTAAGATCTTTCATTGTGAAGCAAGATCCCAAATAGCGTTTAACTTTGTTAAGCATAGGGATGTTATTTCCAATGATTAGTATATCATCCATATACAGGATGAGGAATGATATGGTGCTCCCACTAACCTTTCTGTAAACATAAGGCTCATCTTCATTCTTGACAAAACCAAACTCTTTGATCTTCTGGTCAAAATGGAGATTCCAGCTACGAGATGCTTGTTTGAGTCCATAAATGGACTTATTGGGTTTGCACACCTTAGTTGGATATTTAGGATCGACGAAACCTTCAGGCCGAACCTTATAGACATCTTCAGAGAGATGTCTATTAAGAAAGGCGGTTTTGATATCCATTTGCCATATTTCATAATCACAGTACGCAATTATGGCAAGCAATATCCTGATTGATTTAATCATAACAACGGGTGAGAAAGTCTCATCGTAGTCAATACTTTGAGTTTGAGTGAAACCCTTCGCAACTAGCCATGCTTTATAGGTGTGTACATTTCCATGCATATCGGTTTTTCTCTTGAAAATCCATTTGTTCCTTACTGCTTGAGATTCAGGGGGTAGCTCAACCAAGTCCCATACTTGATTGTCATGCATAGATTGCATCTCGAAGTTCATGGCTTCTTGCCATTTCTCAGATTCCGGATCTAAGATTGCATATTTGTAGTTAGCAGGTTCGTCATTAGACTTAGCTACTAATAAAACTTAAGTACATTTTAGATACCATAGACATCTATCAGATTCTTGCGAATTCTACTACTTCTGCAAACACTTGTGTTTTATGTTTGATTCATTGGCAACAACTACTTGTTGATCAGACAGTCCGACTACATCAGCGGTTGTTTGTGGTTCTTGAATTCTTCAAGACCAACCACATCATTTCCAGTTTCTCGATTAAGAAGTTCTTCCTCGAGAAGGTGTCCCTTCCGTTTGATGGAAATCTCGTTCGCATCAGGATGGTAGAAATAATATCCGCTTCTTTTATAGTATCCGACGAAAACAACCTTTTCGCCTTGAGGATCGAGCTTATCATCAGAATCACTTGTGATGTATGCATCATATCCCCATACTCTAAGGTATTCCAAATCGGGTTTACGCCCATGTCATATCTCATATGGCGGTTTTGTTTACCTTTTAGTCGGAGCTAAACTGACAATGCGGGAAGCGATCATAAGAGCTTGTCCCAAAAGGAGTGAGGCAAGTTAGTTCTACACATCATCGATCGAACCATATCAAGTAGAGTTCGATTTCACTTTTCACTCACGCCATTAAGTTGGGGTGTGCTAGGTGGAGAGGGTTGTGAAACTATTCCACACTCTTTTAGATGATTGAGAAATTCAAAGCTGAGATATTCACCACCTCGATCTAATCGAAGTACTTTTATCTTTCTATCAAGCTGGTTTTAGTCATAGTTTCTAGTCCTGGTTCTGAAAGGGCCATATACATCATGTGAATGAGTTCTATAAAACCATTGATCCGTTCACCAACATCTGTGAAGGGGTGCTTTGTGAGTTTGCCAGCTAAGCAAGATTCGCAATCATCAAAGGAGTCATGTCTAGTGGATTCAAGAATCCCCTTGGACTGGAGCCATTTTATGCGTGCCTTACTTATGTGGCCAAGTCTGCAATGCCATAAATATATTTCATTTATGCCAGCTTTGCTACGGTTAGAAAGATGATATATGTTATTACTTGTTTGAACATCAATCTCATAAATACCATTTCGAGGTTCAGCCTCAAAATAAAAGACATCATTCAAGTAGGCTATAATAGAAGAACCATTTAAAATGTACTTGAATTGAATCCTTGTTCAAACAGTGAAGAGACTGAAATAATGTTTCTGGTCAAACCAGGTGCATATAAACAGTTATTTAAAGTAACTACAAGGCCGAGGGACATGAAAAACAAAATGTTCCAGTTGCAAGAACTGGAACTCTCTTTCCATTACCAACTATGAGTTCCAGGTGGCCTTGTTTCAGTTTCTTCCACTTTTCAGGCTCTTGCAAGACATTAACGATGTGGTAACCACATCCACCCATGTGTTGCTAGGAACGGTGAAAAGATCGATAACATAAATGAGAATATTAGAAGAAGTGCCAATGTTATTAGCCTTGTTCATCTTCAGTTTGGCTAGATACTGTGGGCAGTTTCCCTTCCAGTGCCCATTTGGTTGCATTCAAAGCACTGACGCTCCTAGGAGGGTGTGGTTTTGCAACATGCTTGTTGTTGGTGGCATTTCTGGTAGTAACAACAACTTTTCTCTTATCTTTGCTCTTATGTTTCCTTTTTCTTGTTATTAGGCTTCTTAACACCACCAGACTTGACCATTAGAACTTGGTTGGTTTTGTGGAATAACCAAGTTTGTTCATTTGGTCAATGTATCCTTCCGTCTTTAGCACATGAGTACTGATACATGATCATTCCAACATTTTGCAGCTTATGAGCTGTTTCATGGTGTCATATCGCTCCTGTCGGGCTTGTTTCTGGAACATGCCTTTCAGTTGCTGGATCATGTCATAAGCATCCATATCTTCCATGTTCTTCTGAAGTTCAGAAGACATGGTGGCTTTCATAAGGCAGGCTACCTCAACGACATCCTCGTTATGTTTCTCCAGTGCCTTGCGAGCAGTAGTAGAATTACTTTCAGGCTCGGTAGGGACTGGGCCATCTAAGATATACAACGTTTCCTCCATATTGAGAACTATTCTCAGATTGCGGTGCCATTCGAGAAGGTTGGTGTTATTCAAATTTTTATTTCTTTTCCTGTATAGACTTGAGAATGAAGGAGTTGTTTTCATTAGACATCTGTTATATATAAGCAAGGTGATATTAATTAGTGTTTTCGATGTATATCTCCTTATTTCGTGAGGTGAGATGATAAGGAATGAGAATCCGGTTAGAAGCTCTTTCCAAAGGCGGCTGGGGCACGCAACATTAGCAAGAGGTTCAAGCGGACTGACAACGATTGTCAATTGTTAGAAAAGCACAACTCCCAAGGTTTATGAGGCTGTGAGGATAACCTGTTGTCCTTGCATTGATACGTTTGGCCTCATCTATGCCACTTTTGTTCTCGAGACAGCTGGGGAACGTAACACGAGAAGAAAAGTAATAGTCGTCCTAAAACGGTCACATGTGGAAGGGTCGGATGTGTCGACGAAGCCCTTGCACCTTGGAAGGATAAACTAGACACCAAGTGTCGTGCTGTGGCTCCAACACTGATGGTTCGCATTATGCCCCAAGTGTTACTAGTAGTAGGATGGCATAGGCTATTGATTTTAATTTTTACCAAATAGGGTCGTTATAGTCGGTTTTAATTTAGATATTAAATTTGCGACATAACCAAAAGGACCCTTTCACCTCTCGGGACAATGAGTTTTAGATAACCTATAAAACTAAGTTTGTCGCGACTTAGAATATCCAATTTTAAGTTAATAGAAACTATTAAGTTAATAGTTTTGGAAAATAAAAACTAGTTTAATTTGCAAAACTTAATTGGTTATTATTTGTTTCAAAAACAACCTTTGTTTTATAACAAAAACTTTAACAAGTTGTAAAAACAATTTAGAACTTGTTTTAATGTGATTGTTTTTAATATTTTAAAACTCCTTTTAAAATCATATTTGTATTTAGGTTGGTTACGTTATAACAATTTATAAGATAAAAGCAACCACAATAGCAAGATAAATATGTAAATCCATATGGCCAAAATTGTTCGATCTTGCTAGAGCCTAATATATCAAACGGGTCACGGGGTCACAACACACAAACAACCACAAGGATGGACTTGAGTGCATCTTGTTGTCTTGAGCAACTCCCACTAACTCCAAGACTCCTCTTGGCATTCGGTTTTGCTTCGGGTCTTCGTATCAACAATATTTAACAAGTAAATACAACAAAGACAAAAGGCCTATCTATTACAACTTTGAACCACAAGACGGGCCAAAAACCATAAACTAATCTATTACAACTTTGAACCATCTCGGTGGCCAAAAATAATAATTACAAAACCGAATAAAATATACAACTATCAAAAATAAGGTCGGGCCAGATTTACACATCGCAGAACAATCACAAAATAAACCATGCAATGTTTTGGTCAAGCAAAACAAATAAAATATTGACCAAAATAAAAGTGCCCTTAAAAAAACTTAGATAAAAAACTTTAAATAAATAAATTTTGTGTTCTAATTCCGGTTAAAAGGACCGGTACCGACTCGTATGTTGTAACCAAGGCTCTGATACCACTGTTGGGTTTCCGTGGTGATCGGTCAAAAATTTATTTATCAAAATCCGGTTCAATAAATAATAGTTAATTAATTAAACGAGTTAATTAATAAAACGCAGCGGAAATATAAACTAATGATCAACAAAACGAAACCCGACAGGATCCGGTTACATGCAATACGAGCACAGAAACATATTTAACTACCGATGCGAAAGATATACCCCGGTTAATGACTAACCGGTCGAGACATCGAGGTTCAACGAACAAGTGCTAGTGTTACGAACTAACGAAACGCGACGAAGGAGGCGGCGGCAAACAACGGCGGTAGCAGGTTGCAACAGCGACGACAGGTGGCAGCTGGCAGCGGCAGACGGCAGGGCGGCGATGGTGTTCGGCTCGCGAAGGCGGAGAAGATCGGCCACACAAGGCGGCGGCGACGTCCGGCTCGCGGAGGTGGAGAAAATCGGCGACCGAAGATGTATTTCTTGAGAGCCCCTTTTTTTGGTTCATCAAACTCATGTTCCCTTTTTTGGTTCTCATCCACTTTATAAAATGCAAGACCCAAAATATAAAATGGTATGGACCTTTTGCATGTTAGCCAAGTGTCACACCATGCATATGCATGTGTTCTAATTGGCCAAAGGTTTGGTGCGCGACAAGTGGCGGTAGCACGATGCATGTGCGACATGTGGCGCAACAAAGGTGCATGCGCGACAAGTGGCGTAGGGTGAGTATACCCGTCTCACCCGGTCCATGTACCCGTCTCTCAGTTAATACCAGCGTAGTGTTCGTAATTACCAGTTAAACGGGTTAAGTGGATTTTTTGTTCGTTGCCCAAGGTGTAACTCTTACGGGTCAAGACCCGGTCGACAACGTTGACTTATCGAACCGGACATAATATCCAACAGATGGTTCATTATAACCACCATAACTAACCCAATTTTTAATAATCATGACCCATTATTTGAACCATCACAACTAGGTATCTGATCGCAACCCTTGCATTCTATAGATCTAAACCATATGTTTTGATTTGATCTATCATAATTCTTATTCATAACAACCGCCCAGTTCTTGCTTCGGTGTGAGGCAAGCTTAATACCAATTATGCCTAGTATGAATCGAATAGATATCGATGTCAAGCCCATCTTCAACACAAACATCAAAAATACGAAGGTGGACCCCACTAATTTTATCATTCCTCAACTTCAAAGTACACAATCAAAACACCACATTACATCTACGATATGATGTGGTAAAGGGTGCGAGCCACACTCCTTGGAATACTCAATGGAAATACTTACAAAGAAAACTTCTAAAATATAAACTCATTTGAATTTCGATCTTGTTCCTATGTGGGACAAGGTTTTACCAAAAACTCTATCTTCTCTTTCCTATGACTCAAACCATGTATACATATATTTTATGAGTATGTATATATTAAAAAAAATAATAAACTTGATCTAGTCACTGTTATTTAATATACATTTGAAAGAAAGCTAGTACGTGATTAACAAACATTATTGCAATACCAGTCAATGAGGAAAATATTTTAGAGGGCTTCAAGGATGAAAATGAGTTTTCCTTGGGTAAACGTCCAACGCCAGATGGAGTAAGAAATATATCACAAAATGCATATCAAAAGAACAAGAAATTGCATGATGCTAAATCTTATGGTGAAGATCACGAAATGAACTTGAGTTCGAAGTGTACATCAATGAAGGATCATTGTGTTGGAAAGAAGTCTAAAATCATCTGGACGAAAGCATTGAGCAACAAGTTCTTGGAAGCCGTTGGAATTCTTGGATTTAATAGTAAGATCTTAAAATGAAGAACTTGACTTTTTGGTGCTTATATGATAATTATCATGTATTTGTTTACACCAAAGTACATTTTTTTACAAGTTTCATGTGTTATCCATCTCATCAGAAGCTTCCCCAAAGAAAATCCAAGAATTGATGAATGTGAAAGGTTTAACAAGAGATCATGTGTCAAGTCATCTACAAAAACACCGAATCTTACTAAAGAAATTATGTAACACAAGCTGTGGTGTTCAAGCTGCTTCAAAACCATGCTTGTTAGAGAGTTTAGTGGTTAATGGCACCTCTTTGAAAAAAAAATCATTTTTCCTTAATCAGGAACACATGAATTGGTCATCTTATAATGGGACACATACAGCTAATCCTCGAATTGTGGACAATGAACTCTCCTACATTCCTTTTATTCAAGCTTCAAATTTCAATTCAACATTTTCGTCTGCATTAACTCTTTCAGGTCCATTACCAAATAAAGGTATGTATATCGTACATTAGTAAATCAAGAGATATACTTACACTCATGGTATTTATTGTAAAATATATGCTTATATACATAAACTGATATATAACTTAATAGGTTATTCCATAAAAACCATGACAAATAATCTTGTTGAGGAAAGAAACTTAATTTATGATACCACTAGTATGGGTGTGGTGAACTCTTGTAATTCGGGTATTGTTCATTGTGTTGATCGATTCATCTATGATTATGATCGTTGCTCAAATGAAGTACATTTGTATAACAATATTGAATGAGCTTGTCAAGAGGCGTGCACTTGATCAAGGAGTTAACGATGAGTTGGAATCAAGAGAACACGATGAACATTGGAGACTTAGGAAATTTCACTTTTGTGGAGAATTATAATACTTTCAAAATTAGTTATTCTACTAAAAGTGAGTTTGTTGAAATGACTTCCTTTGGTTGTTCAGAGTGGAATGCTAATATGGAAAAAGGGGCAACAGAAGATGATATGGTGCTTACTGAAACTGATATAGATGCTCTTTTATCATTTGCTGATGAAAATGGCGATTGCGGTCAAACATCAAATTGTGTCCCTGCTACTCTAGACCGCCAGAATAAGGTAACATGGTAATCTTGATCATGTGCAATAAAAATTGTACTTTCCAAAAATAGATCTTGATTACGTATGTTTGGAATTTTTATTGTAGGATGCGAATGGTCAAAACATTCCGAATATTGTCTCATTTGATTCAAATCTTAAGGAGAAAACCCCATGCACTACCCAACATCAAACTTCAAATTGACATCTTCATGTTTTTCAGCTTTCAACTTGGTAAATACTTATTATATAATCTATATGAATTTATATGAAGCAACTAATCACTGAGCTTAGAATATTAATTTTTGATATAGCATATCTATGAGCATGCAAATCATGGAACCCATTTGAAGGTTAAACCCGTAGCATGTGATATGACCTTCAAGGACTAGTTTGAATTCATATGTCAAGAATATTTAATAATTCTTGAGACTTGTTTGTAGCCTTGTTTTCTTATGACTAGGTTGGATTGTATTTCTGATTCTGAATTAGATTTTCATGAAAACCCTCTTATGTTTCATACTCAAAACCTGGTTAGATGTCAGTTTATTCGGTGGAAACCATCCTGTTTCTCATTGTGTTATCTGGTAGAAGCTGAAACCTACTTGAAGTTATAGAGTATCATAAAGATTTTAGGAAAGTATAATGTATTCACAAGATACCAAATAACAACAAAGTGTCCTATATAGGTACATGAAATAATGGATATATAATCATAAGTGAGAAGTTATATTCACCTTTGTATTAGAGGTAGCACTAGTTTGAGTAAAAGAAGCATGGAACTTTAACAATGTGGATAGAAAAAAAACACTTATAGAGAAACACTAAAACCTATAATATAACTTAAGTAGACGTAATTTTAATAACTAATAAATGATCAACAACCACAATATCCTATCTTGTCTAAAGAAAGATAGCAAACCATAAACACATGAACTTATAACCTTTCCCCACATCCAGTTAGGAACATAATCCAACTCAGTTTATCAAAGATGGTACCTGGATTTAAAAACAACATACCTATTTTCCAAATACAAATGACATGGTAAAATGAAACAATGAAATCAAATTTTGCAAATAAAGTAACTTTCTAACAAAGCTCCAGTGGTCCGGTAAGAGGGTTTAGCATCATTCAAGTAGCATCGGGTATCGTGGCGAGGACCTGGTCTTGTGGAGAACCATCCGCGAGGACCGTACTCCCCGGGTAGAGTGTTTCACGCATTAGCTTAGCCACTAACTCGTGTACACAAAGGGCGAACAACTTTAGGGCACCGTTGGGGTAATGCACCTGGTTTCGTAGCTAACCGAGTGGCTCTAGAAGCATGTGTACAAGCTCGTAACGAGGGATGCGACCAAAAAATAGGATACATTTCGGGAAAATCAAACTTTCATCAAAGAGAAGCAAATGAAAGGTTTCATAAAAAATCCCGTAGAATTAAGAATGATGTTTTCACACAAACACCTCTTGTAACACCACAGCCTTAGTAATAAAAGAAGCACAATTCCATAATTAGTGATGTAAGTGTTCGTAGAAGGAATTGAAAATGAATAATTGAATAATTCATTATAATAATTATTTTCATTCTCTAAGATCTCTAGCTCTTCTTCACATGTCCCACAAGTCTGTTAGAACCAGCCGAAAAATATAGAAAAACAGCAAAAGAAATAATATAAGTAAAAAATTGCTAACTGAAAGAATGAATATTAATAATGAGGATGAATTAGATAATAAAAAAAAAACAAAACCAATGGAAAAGGACAACAAAAGCAATACAATCGATTATTGTGAATAACAAGAATAACAAACATTCAAACTGAATAACCACACATACATTGAACATAGCTCAACCGAAACAAACTCAAATCCAAACAATTGATAAGATAACAAGTAATACCAGGAAAACAAGTATAATATAATTGAAGCTCATCGAATCTAACACACTAAATCGTTAATGGAATATGGGCACACACTACCATCCATCAATACAAATAAATTACACTAGGATTGATACATAAACATTTTTTAATATACACCTAATAAAATACTACAACTTAAGATGTCGTAGCTTATCACATTGCCACGGATAATGCTATTCCATTGATACCCGAATAACGCACGAGTTGAATCAACCCACTTGAGGCTTGCTCTGGTTTCACATTCGAAACAAATTTGTGATTTCAAATCACAACATTTAAATACATATTCTATGTTACAATCAAACGTTTGATGAAATAATCTCATAAGTCATCATATTACGGACGTACGATAATTAGTACAATTCAAATCTGATCGGAAATAAAACTTCATTAAAGACTGATAAATACTTAATATGTGTTTTAACGTTATTCGTCAGTAATTCTCTGACCTAACTTTCCGAAGGGGAAAATACCATTAGTGAAAGCCCAGTTTACTTATCGTGATAAGATTCCGATTACACCATTGTGATATAATTCTTATTCAAACCGAACCACCGCAACATGCGGGCATAATCCATTAGTTATGAAACATTAATATACAACATTTGACCGAGTATGATTGCTTATTTATTTCACAACATTTTACGAGCAGAATTATTAAACTCGTGTAGGTATTTTCAGGGTTTTCAAAATAAATATATAAATTAGCTATATATATTTGATATAACCATGTTAATCCGACAAAAAAACATATAAATTCTACCTTCTGCTTTTTTAACTAGGGTTGTAGTTACCCGCGTGTTGCGCATGGACACGGTTGGACTTCAGAACGTATAGCATAGCACACCAAGACAACCGATAAATAAATTTGTAAAATTAAATAAAATGATATCTAAATGTGTTATTCTATTTGCGTCATAACTCGGCTCCGAACATCAAAATAATAAGAAAAGATAAAACAATATAGTAAATAACAAAGGTAAAGAAAAAAGGTAAAGAAAAAAGAAAACGATAGAAACTCGGCCTGTTTCGGTGCGCTCATTAAAGCAAAGGAAAAGAAAAGTTAAAAAATTGTTCAAAAGAGTATCGGCACGTTCGTTAAAAAAGCTAAACTCAAAAAAACCTTCGTCACACTCGTTGTAGCAAAAAAAAGTTAAAATAATACATTTAAAACAGTATTAACGTGTTTGTTAAAAAAACTATTTAGAGATAGAAAAGTAATTAGTTTAAAATAAAAGAAAAAGAATACATTAATTAATATACATGAATTGGAAATGAAAAACTTTGTATTAAATGACGAAATAGACTAAAAGACAAAAAAACACTATTTGTATTTTTGTAATTTATATAGAGATAATATGTGCGATTATTCTTTTACATCCAAGTTTGGTGTATAATATAATTGTCAATCTTATGCTATCTATAGAAGATATTAACAGTAACAATAAATTCTTTGTAATATTAAACTTTATATTTATTTTATATGGGCTTATTGTAATAAATAATAATTTTTTTTAAAGGTGAACTTCAATAAAACCAACCAAAGGCGAACTTCTCCAAGTTAGAGAAGAACCACAAAAAAAAAACGTTACATCATAGAAAAATTAAAATTACACCAATTTCGCCAATCAATGGATCCCTTTATGTCTACTCCTATACCAAAGATATCCCACGGTTTTGACGTCCGCAACAATTTGGGCCACGTTCGAATCTTTCCCATTAAAGATTTTATCATTCCTCGCCTTCCACATAATCCAACACGCCACAATAATAACTCCATAAATCCTCTCCTTCTTAGCATTCGACTCGGCCAAATACGAGACCAACTTAATCACATCCAAAATTGAGAAGACAAAAAAATTGAGGAATTTTGCACCATTTTGCTAGCGCATTCCAAACCCCACAAGCCACCCGACAACCGGAGAACAAATGGTATACTGATTCTTCTGTTTCCCCACAAAAAAACGCATAAACCATCCCCCACTTGAACATTCAGTCTTTGAAGAGCGCTTTGAGTAGGAAGCCTATCCAAACTCGCCCTGCACATAAAGATATTACATTTATTTGGTATCCATTTACACCAGCTATAAACATAACTATCATCTCTAGGTTCATTACCTTTCAACCATTTTCTAGCTTCCTTAACCGAGTAACCACCCTCCGACCCTTGGTTCCAAACCCATGTGTCTTCATTTCCATTTAGTCGCACACTCGAAAGCAAACGAAGACAAGCTATTAATTCTTAAACTTCAACAACAGTGGCCGGGTATTTATTCCACCTCCATTGAACAATACAATTTTGGTTATCCAAAGAAAATCTATCCGCTACCGAACACCATTTATTTGACTCTAAGCGAAACAATGTGGGAAACAAGCTCTTCAGCGGTTCGTTTGATATCCAAGGATGAACCCAAAACTTAACTTTTTCTCCATTACCTACAACTCCACGAATCATACCAAAAAAACTATTACCTTGAATTTTCAATCGATACTCATGCTTCACTAATCTAGACCACGTACCCGGGAACCGGCTACTACAATGAAACATCTCCCATCTTCGATTTGATCCATGAACCGCATCAATAACCTTCCTCCATAATGCCTTGTGCTCTATGCGATATCTCCACAACCATTTCAACACCAAAGCAATGTTACATTCCTCCAACTTGGAAATGCCCAACCCCCCTCTTGTTTATCTTTCGTAAACTTGCTCCAAGCAACCCAATGAATTTTATTCTTTCCGTCACTGCCTCCCCAAAGAAATAGCTTAATAATAGACTCAAGCTTATTAATCACAGCGACCGGAGCTTTGTATAGAGAAAACTAGTACGTAGGAAGGCTTTCAAGAACCGATTTTATCAGAATAACCCTACCGGCCATGGATAAAACACTAGCTTTCCATCTCGATAACCTTTTGTTAAAAACTTCGACTACCGGGTCCCAATTAGAGATCCAGTTCATATTGGCCCCCACAAGAATACCCAAATATTGAAACAGAGTCGTTCCCGGTTTACAACCCAAACCGCCAGCAAATAAATTAACCTCCTCCATACCCTTGCCAATACCAAATAAACACGATTTACTCAAGTTGATACGAAGGCCAGAACATAAGTGAAATATGTGGAGGATCCTCTTCAAAGCTCGAAAGTTAAACTCCGACCATTCTCCCATAACCATCGCGTCATCAACATAAAGAAGATGAGAAATAATTAGACCACCATTCGGCAAAGTCACACCATTAAACATACCATGATCGCAAGCTTTCCTAATCAAACAAGATAAACCCTCCATAACAATAAGAAATAAAAAAAGGCGAAAGAGGGTCACCTTGACGCACGCCTTTACCGCAACCAAACTCAAACGTAGGGGATCCATTAACCAAAACAGAAGACCATGCCGACATTAAAACTCCCTTAATCCACCTGCACCAAACCTCCAGAAATTTCATTTTCGCAAAATCAATAACAAAAGCTCCCAGTGAACATTGTCATAGGCTTTTTCGAAATCGATTTTGAACATGAAGAACTCTTTCCCCATCTTTTTCGCCCACGAGAAAACTTCACTAATAATTAAGGGACCATCAAGAATATACATCCCTGAAAGGAAAGCTGATTGAGTCTCATAAATAACCTTACCTATCACCTTTTTAATCCGATTAACAAGGACCTTCGAAATTACCTTGCTAATAACACCAATAAGAGTTATCGGACGATATTCACCAAGATTGACCGGATCATTTACTTTAGGAATCAAAGTAATAAATGCCGACCCGACACCCCAGTTGACCGTCCTAGTAGCAAAAAAATTTTGCATTATCTTGACAAAATCCTCAGCAAATAACGACCAAAATTGCTTCACGAACCTGAAATTAAACCGTCTAGCCCCGGCGCTTTATCCCCGTCACAGTCAAAAACTGCGTCTTTAATTTGGTCTTCAGAGAAAGGGGCCACTAATGCTTCGGCTTCAATATCATTCAACTGTTTTATACCGTAACAATCCACAGATGGTCGAACATGATGATCCTCCACGAACCTCTGTTTAAAAAACCGATGTACCTCTTTTTTCACTTCGGCCGGTTTGAAAACCCACCTCCCATCGATGCTCAAACACGGAATTGTATTCGCCACCCTTCGTTTATTAATAACTCCGTGAAAAAAACTAGTATTCTCATCCCCATCGCGGGCCCAATGAACCCGCGCTTTTTGACGAAAGTCTTTAGCTTTAAGAATCTCCAAGTCCTTTAGTTTTTTCTTAGCCTCCATAAAAACCCATTCCTCGACTTCTGTCAATTCCTTCTCCTCTACTAACTCATCTAAATGAAAGAGGTCTTGCTTCAAACTCATTTCCTCTTCAATATCTTCTTTCGACCACTTCTGTTTCCATTTAACCAGTTCAAGCCTAATCCTCTTAAACTTATTCATAAGAACAACATCCGGAGGTCCATTCCCGATAAAACCCGACAAAGCTCTATGAACCACCTCTTCCAAATCATTCCTGGATAACCACGAATTAAAAAACCGAAAAGGTTTAGGGCCAAAATTCCGCGCTTCCACTTTTAGGATCAACGGGCTATGATCCGATTCTTCTCTAGAAAGCGCCCGGTATTCCGCATTTGTCCACTCATTCAAGAAATTCCAAGACACAAAAATGCGATCAATTTGACTATATTTATTCCCAGTCACGAACGTAAACTTTCTTCCCCTTAGAACAAACTCATGTAAACCCACATTATCGATAAAGTCGTTAAATTCATTCGAAAGAGCCGCATTAAACTAGGAGTTTCGCTTTTCTAACCGGTCTCTCACACAATTAAAATCACCCCCAATGATCCAATAGTTATGATTATTATCAGTTATACGTTCAATCTCAGCCCACAAAATCCTCTTATCACCCAATCTTTGTGGCACATAGACATTAATAATGGAAAACGCCCTCCCATTTTCTTTCAAAGAACCATGAATGCATAAAAAGTATCTATGTTTTTCCACACTAGGAAAAAAAATTCTTGGGATCCCATAACGATAAAAGACCACCCGATCGACCTATAGCCCCAACCCATTCGAAAGAAAAATCTCCATTTCCCCAATACTTACTGAGATCAAAGCCATCTAAAGATGAGAATTGAGTTTCTTGAATCAAAATAAAGCCGATTTCATTAGCTAACCTCAACCTCCGTATCCAAGCACCTTTCCCATCGCTTCCCAACCCCCGGATATTTATCGACATAATATTCATTGATTAACTACCTGAAAACCTTCGTTATGAATTGCCTCCAAAAGGTCGCCTTCAAACTCATCGATATTTGAAACTCCCAAATTCTTAGCCATAATCATCGTATGTGACTTCATCGTGAGTTTCCTCTTCCAAACTTTGCTCCAACAACGTGTTCAGGCCATTGCCATTAATCTATGTGGAAGCAAGAACATCGACTTCCTCATTCACTACAACTCTATTTAAATCCGGGGTAAGGAACTCCTGATTATTATTCACCACAGTATCATTATCCCCATAAGAAGAAACATTCCCGTTTACTTTAAAAATAAATCAATCCAAGTCGAACGGATCAACGTCATCTCTTTGTCTCTTTTTTGGTCGCTCCTGACCCGTCGGAGAATTAGACTTGCTCCTCGCACACTTTTTCCTAGCAAATTTACCTTTACGTTTAGCCTGCTCCGCCACTGTTTTATTCGCATTCACATGCTGGCTAAAGACTCCCAAAGATTCATTCACCCTTTCTTGGAACCCATTAACAGCTTGTTGATGATCTATGTCCTCTTGATGAAAATTTTTAGCATTTAAACCATCCTCCATGCAAACATCCCCCACTGGTCATTATTATTTTCTAACGACTTCTCCGAACACTCATCATCATCGACCTCTTCCAACTTCATCAAGCAATCCGGAATCCACTCACCACTTTCCTCCTCCACCAAAACGTCAAACTTGTTCCCTTTCTAATTCAAATATATATGTTGAGACACACGACCCACAAATAATCGTAAAATACCAACGACAACAAAAGATAAATCCCCACCCTCCTCCGTAAACTAGGTAGATTGAATAACCGAACCAAATCTCGAAGCTATCTCATCGAACACCTGAGTACATGATAAACATAAAGAAACCCCATGCACTTTCAACCAAGCTATCTTTTGAAATTCTACTATTTGCCCCGTCCACTCTTCTAATTCCCCCAAAACACTCATCCATGTATCTTTTTTGTCGATGAAAACTTTCTTATCATCACAGTTATCGAACACCAAAAGTACCTTCAGACCGCCTACATACTTTATCTCCACGTGCACTTCACTGATCAAACTCAACACCCTCCTCAAGTTAGTTAAAGTACCAAAATCTTTGACACAACCGACAAGCCCACATTCAAACTAGTTCCCGAAAGCTTGGATACTAGGATCTATATTAATCTCCATCAACTGTATGTCCGGCTCCTTGTTGATAAGTGTATCCCGATAGGATTTACCACCATTAACATTGGAAGAAGCCGGTACCCCCGAATTCTCATTCACCTCAGCAACTGTATCCTCCATCACATCGACCCTTGCAGCCCCCTGGACCTCCTTCTCCTTAACCGGTTTCCATACTGGACCTTCATTCTTTCTGACATCTACCCCGTCAACAAATCTAGCCGGGACTATAAAGAGCTTATACGATCCTATCCATACATCTTTAAGACTTTCTTCCAAATCCGACATATTCCTACCCTTCTTATAGGATGCAAAACCAAATCTCTTACCAAAACGATCGAGTTTTCGAGCAATATACGTACCTTGTATGTCACCGAACTCCTTCAAAACATTAACCAAATCTGGCGATGAACAACAAGGAGGCAGATTGGAAACGAAGAACTTGATCATCGAATCACCATCATTCGAGGATTGATGCTGTTTAGAACTCCTCCCTTTCCTATCTGGCACATCGTACCATTGATTTACCTTGTAACGATCCCTTCCTGCCATGAAGAAGAAGAGAAAACCTTTTTCGCCGCCTCCTAAATTTTCGAAGCCTAATAAATAATAAATAATATTAAATAAATTAATGTATATTATCTAACAGATAATGGTGTTGTGGGATATACATAAGGTATATTATACCCAATGTTAGAACTTTCTTGACTAGGTCTATTTCAAATTGAATTTCGCTTTCAACAATTTCTCTTGCTAATTTATTTCAATGTACTAGATGTTCCAGGGAGGTAACAAAAGGTACATGTCAAAAATTTCTTATAGATAATTAACGCCATATATAAACATAAGACACATACATATGTTTGTGTCTCAATCCCCATAAATACCAATAATGCAAGTAAAATAGATATGAGAGTTGTAGTTTTTGATTGCAAGCAAAATAGATATGAGAGATGTAGTTCTTGATGGATTTGATTTTGGTAAATATGTCTACTACTTTTAATCTCGCACTTTAAGGTTATTTATTTTTTTGAACGATAAATTTGGATCAGTGACGTACTACTGAAGTATCATTGTGGCACAATCGATCATATCCATCTCCACTAGTCAATAATAGTTAGAGAAAAAAAAACTCAATAAATTTAAGAAAAACACTCTTATAGGAATTGAACCTAGGACCTCATGGTCTAAATCTTTAGCTCACCATAAAATACCACTAGGTTATAATACCATGGGTTTTTAAGATTATTTGATTGTCATACATGCATCTATGTTTTCTCAACTTGTATCTTTACTCGGTCAATTCATGTGAATATGATTTTTGTTTTTAAAATAGAAAACTAACGTGTGAAGTTACTTCCCTTATATGTTTTTTTAATGATATTTTTTTTCTTGTTATTCTATGCTTGCTTGATTATGCCCTCTAGATATGATTATATGTTGGCTTTTAACATTTTTACTGTTATCAGTTATGTAAGTATGCAATGGAAAACATATAAAAGTATACATGGTAAGTCAGCAACTGCAGCAGAGATAGATGTAGACGATAAGATTGTCAGCTTGGTCAGGTTTCTGTTTAGGGTGTATATGAGTGATGGTAGTTTCGAGTTCATAAGGGTGAAGAACTCGTGATTATGGAGAGAGATCAGGTCTAGATTATTAATGTTGTTATGAGTGTCTAAACTAAAACTGTAACATTTGTAGTTTTTCAACCGTTGTACAAATTCGGTCGTTTTCGTATTTAATAAAAATTTATATTTTATTTACGAAATACGTAATCGTATGATCGAGCGAAACGATATTCACGATATATTCGGAACAAAATCCAAGTTACAAATGCCTTTATACCCTTCACATAGCTTAAATTATAAGTTAGAATGGTTAAAAATGGCAAAAATGTGATAATACCAGTCTAGGGGCCAAATCTGCCAAAAATGAAAATTTTATTTATCAGAAGGTCTTACGGTCCATAAGACTTGAACCTTACCGTCCGTAAGGGTGTTACTGGCAGTCCAATGATAGCTGGCAGCAGCCTGCTGTTTCTTGGCCACCAAGTTCACGATTTTTGCTACCAATTCTTCTCCTAAGGACAAGTGTAATGCCACTAATCAGTCCCTAATGAATCATGGTACACATATCATGATTTGGGAGCTCTTGTGCAAGTATAAATAGCCTAGTTCATGCTTATTCAAGACTTGCACCATTCTTTTCTTTCTCTCTATCATTTGGAGCTGCTTCCTTCATTAGAGGTCTCCTCCCTGAAGTCTATTATTCTCCTTGAACACAAGTAAGTGTTCTTTCTAAGTCTTTTTCATTATTTTGGCTAGTTATGAGCTAAAAGTCAATCAAATTGACTTTTGCTTCGACTTTCGGTTCTGACTATTTCGGTAAAGTCAAAGTTAAAATTGAACTGTGCAACGTGATCATATTAATGAAGGTGTTAATCCCTTGCGATTACACCCTATGATCATCACGTTTAGTAGGCGAAATGACGAGTCAAACTTTTACGAAATAAAAGTAAAAAAATACATAAAAGTGCATTTTATGAAGAAAGAGTTTTCGGGTATTAAAACTTAAAGTTTTGACACCAAATCAGTTTTATAACATTATTAGACATGTTCTGACATGTTTAGCTCGTCATTTCTAGTTTAGCGTTATTTCCTTAGTCGAAAGTCGAGCTTTTTGACTTCTGCTTTGACTTTCGAATCTGACCCATTTGGTCAACCTTAGGATCCGACCAAGCCCATTTATATGACCATAGTAATATAGGGAATAACCCTCTGAGGTTATACCTTATGGTCATGTCGTTTAGTTAGTCAAATGACAAGTCAACTATATATACTTTTAAAATGTCGAAAATGCCCTTTTGGCACAAAATTAGTTTTAAACATATGTGATCATTGTTTTGACTTATAAACTGATCATACAACATAAGTAAACATGTTTTAACATATCAGACTCGTCATAGGATCCATTCGACCATCTGTATCCGTAGTTACGCATACGACCCATTAAAGTGGCGTAAAACACTTTAACAAGTCGTAACGGGTTAAAACACCTAGAAGCCATCTCCAAATCAGAATGTAAGGTTAATAAACTATATTATACGAGATCCTTTGCTCATTTGGTTAATAAACCACATTCTATCCAATCTTCCGTTTATGCCTCGATACACACTAACCTTAATTATCCGACATAATTAGGAAACAGTTGAAACATTTGAGTTTTGCATACACAAGAGATCTACGCAATCCAAGTGAGTGCATAGTTCCCCTCTTTTACGTTTCTCAAATGTTTTGGGGTGATTCATATGGGCTAAATTGTTTTCCACATTTACAAAACTTATTTACATATGGTTTATATACATGCTTACATTGTACGAAACTTGACGGTGCGTTGAACATGACAATGATATATTCATTAACTTTGTCCAAGCTAACCGGTAGTATGTTATGGTACCATATGATTGACAACCCCATTCCCGCTTCCTAGGTTTGTTTGGAAGTTTCCCCTGGGAATGACAGAAACTGTGTAACACACTTGGCAAACCTTTATTTATAAAGGGTTGTCCGACAGTCAACAAGGCTTGAATGTATTCGCCGACAATCCACACTTGTTTTATACAATAAGGCAATTATTTTATATGAGACAAAACATTTTTTGTTTAAACAAGACATTTTGTTTACTCAAAACATTTGGTTTATACAAGACAAGTCATTTGGTTATTAAAAAGACACCGATGGTTCTTCAATTTAACCATTCACTATTATATTTTAAATCAAATGATTTCTCATACGACTTTATAAAAGGAACACTTTTTTTTGTCAAAGATTCATGGCTACAAAGATATATTTAAAATATCAACTCTTGAAGTTGCTTAAATATTTTTCAACACTTAAAGGCATGAGTCTTGACCACAAAACCTATGTTACTCACCAGCATTCAAATGTTGACTTTATTTTCACATATGTTTTAGGTACTAACGCATGATCAAGTATGCTACACTTAGGATCTGGACTCGGGCCTTAGTTTGCTTAAAATAAAGAACAATTTATTTTTAGTTGATGTGTTTTGTTCCGAATTCTCAAAGACAATGTAATTTAAACTAATTCAATAAAACAAAACTTTATGTACCATGTGTTGTGAAACAATTTGTAACGTGAACCCCCGACGTTCCCTCCGCAGGGTTGTTTTCATACACGGTTGGTGTGTTACAGATTGGTATCAGAACCATGGTTATAGGGAATTAGGTTATTAGTAATGCTTTTGACCTAGACTATAACCTTCCTATGACCCAACGTGAGGTAGCTCGCGTATAGATTCTTAATACGATATCACCACCTATCCTTAGGTGATTACCAAACAACACAAAGCATAATTCATTTTTAAAAGTCAAATTTTTCCAAGACTTTTTACAAGAAATCATCATCTATCCTTAGATGATTTGTTTTTAGGATTTAAGCCTTCAAAGTTTTCAAAATCTCGTCAAAGTTTGTGTTTTAATAATGTGAACACGTGCAATCTGGAAGGGTGGATGCCTGTACCCTGAGTTTTCTGTCTAAGGCTAGAGTGTTCGTACAAATCCACTTAATTGGACCGGTCACTCTTACCTAGGAACTCTTGGGGTGAGTGTCCACTTATAGGCTAAAGCATGTCTTCGCGATACATTATAAATACCCATTTACTGTGATTAGTCACTGTTTCATTTGTTCATTTTAAGTAATGAATTAATGATCATAATCCTTATGTTTCGTCGATATTTTTTTAACATTTCTTTTTTACTATCATGTATCAATCTCACTCGTCACAACACTACCTAAGACGCCGAAATGGCGGCTATGATCACTTAGCAAATGGCTACGATACTTCCAAACCTTGTGACCCAACTTAATCGAGCCAACAATAACAATAGCAACAACAATGTACCCCCATCGTGTAACTACAAACAATTTAACTCGGCTAAACAACTCAAGTTCTGTGGGTCTGAGGGAGCTACTAGGCTCCTATATTGGTTTGAAAGCATTGAGAACACTTTCTTCCATTGTCAGTGTTCTAATGAGCGCAAGGTGGAGTTTGCTTCAAGTGTATTCCAAAAGAGAGCGCTCACGTGGTGGAATGGGATCATGAGAGATCGAGGTGCAGATGTAGCCAAGGCACAAACATGGGAAGAACTTAGAGCTCTTATGATGAAAGAGTTCTGCCCACGCAATGAATTAAGGGCACTCGAGAATGAATTCCACAATCTTAAGCAAGATAGTGGGGAAAATCGTGCGTATACCGATCGATACGAGGAGTTAAGCTTACTCTGTCCCACCATGGTCACACCTTTGGATAAGGCCATTGAGAAGTACATTGATGGTTTAGATGATCCAGTTCAAGACATAGTCACCGGTAGCAAACCAACTACAGTTAGGGAGGCTATCGAACTAGCCGCAACTCTAACTGATTCTCAAGTTAAGAAAGAGAAACTCTTTCGTAAAGGTTACAAGAAACATTCTACCAAGACTACTCAGGAGAAACCAAAGTAAACCAAAATCGAACCTTCCAATAAATTAAGGAAGCATAAGCTTTCAAAGAACTTTGTCGTTGTTACCCCAACAAATCAAGCTGCTCCCAACCAACCGACACAACCTCCTTCTAAGAAAAAATATGCTGGTATCGCACCCTTGTGCAACCGATGCAACTGTCATCACCAACATCACTTACCATGTCGCCATTGTACCCTTTGTGGACGATTTGGACATTTGGCCAACGTCTATCCTTCTACTTGATGTGCGAAAAATGCAACATATAAATTACATGAAACAAGACATAAAATCGACCCTTTTTCGCTACTAATGTTGGATAAAAACATGTTTCTTTGTTTACTTTTAATTTACAGGATCAAAAGAGTTAAATGAATAAAAGGAACAAATTAACAGCAAAAACCAACACAAATACAAAGAAGAAGGATTGACACGACCTGCCGAACCCCATCCACATCCAAAAAAACAAAATAACAAAAAACAAAAGCTTAGGCACGGGGTCGTACCCACCAGGCATGGGACTGTGCCCAGTCAAGATTCCCTGCAGAAAAATAAAACAACAAAAGACAAACCAGCATGGGGCCATGCTAACCCAACACGGGCTGTGGTCAACTCTAGGATTCGTAGAATCTGTGATAGTACAGCAAGTACACTAACCACGGGGCCGTGCTATGACACCACGGGGCGTGTTGGTACAAGACCTGATATATGCAGTTAATGAAGGGAGAGAAAGAGAAGACCACGGGGCCATGCCAGATGGGCACGGGGCCTTGCCTGCCCTCTGTTTTCAGCTATAAATAGAGGTGCTTGGTTCAAGAGAAAGATATCCCTTGGCAAACCACTTCTCTCACACTTGCCATCAATCCACCACCACTACAACACCACCACCCGCCACCATCATCCATATTTCATCTTTTAGAGTGTGAAGTAGTCTTGAGATCCAAGATCGATTGTAAGAGTTCTTGTCAAACAAAGGCCATCCTTGGCTAATCTCTTACATCACTTGGTGAAGACAAATCTTTTATGTATTACTTTTGATTTCTAATCTTTGGCAACTTTTTAATTGGGCATGTATTAATGACTTTAATAACTAGTTTTTTGTATTGAAAGTGAACTTTGGTTAAACATTTCTTCATGTTTCATTGATTCACTCATTCATGTCTTTACGGTCTATATAAAGCATGTTAACTACCTGAAGGGGGTTAGAAGGGTGTTAGGGTAAAGTTCTTGCCTCGTTTAGTGTATAGATCCTGCGAGGACTTGGTTCAATCTTATTAGGACTTCCCTTGAGGCAGATAGCATCAAATCAGGGGAAGTAAGAACAGCTTGAACCCCTTATAAATAAACTACTATTAAAACTTTATCTGGCCTTGTGAGACTGTATCCCTGCTGACTCAAACCAATATGGCTGAGGGTAACGTCGCCTTCACAAGAGGGGCCTACCACGTTTCACATTAATAACTTATTTAATTATCTTTCAATAATCCGACCTTGCGTGACTGTATCCCCTAGTGACTAAGACCAATATGGTTGAGGGTAGTGTCGCCTTCAAAAGAGGGGCATGCCACTATAACTAAGATAATCTCTTAAAAAGCCCAAAGTGCGAAAATCATCAAAGGATTCATAAAAGAGGAGTTGGAACCAAGTGATTCCTTCTTGTCTATTTGTTTTTCTTTTCATTTACGTTTTTTATTTCTATTTTATCTTTTAAAACTTCCAAAACTTTTATCAAAATTTGGTTAGATTAGACGTTTACAATAAGCTAGTATTAAATGCTCTTGTGTCCTTAGACGACCTCAGTATCTTACCATCACTATACCACGTCTACCACGAGTGCACTTTCCCTGACTTGTGTAGAGTGTTAGTATTGTATCCTATTTTGTAAATTTAAAGCTTGATCCACGAGTAAAAAGTGCTTAAAATATAACAAAAATTATAACACACTCGCACCACACGTCAAGTTTTTGGTGCTGTTGCTGGGGACACAAAGATTTTAAGGAAGCTTAAAATTAACGACCTAATAAATTTTTATTTCACTTTTAATTTTTAGGATTTCTCGTTGTTTTCGCATTTTCTGGATTTCTTTGTAGACTGCAGCACGGAGCCGTGCTTGCTAAACACGGGGCCGTTCCCTTAACAGCAGCTGGCAAAACTGTTTTGCTCAGACAATAGCTGTGACACGGGGCCGTGTTAGCTCAACACGGGGCCGTGTTAGCTCAACACGGGGCCGTGTCTCCCTATCAGCAACTGCAAAACAGGACGTCCGATCCCGACAGTTAAAAACATCTGACAAAAATATGGACGATATTGATTATTCTTACTTTCGCAACTCTTACGGTGAATGGAGTTAATTATCTGGTGGGTTTCATCGAGATTTAGAATGCTACTTTCTAAATTTCGACCCCCATTACCTAATGAACCCATCATCCTTCTGTTAAAGTTACCTTAAGATAGGCGAAAGTAAAAAAGATAACTATCATCCGTCTGAATGCCATCAAACCTCTTTTCATGAAGACATAACCTCAGTTGACATATACCAAATAGAAAAGAGGATTCTCCAAAAATTAAAAGAAATAAAGTTTATGATGAATATGAGGTGTTCATCACAAAAACTAACAATGGAGAAGATTTGATGGGGGGGGGGGGCATTCATAAATAAGCGACATCGAGGCCGCTACATGTACCTTAATAGCTTGTGAGGATGAATGCGATAGTCGTCCGTGTTACGGTTGTGCCATGACGGGCTCACCTCCGACTACATCCGGTGTATACATAGACCAGAGCGATTCGACTCATACCTTCTTTAACAAGAGCCCGGATAAGGTAAATAAATGTTGGTTTCACCCACCGTATAGTTTAGGATTCTTCCTTTCAGACATCCTCTTGCGTTTTCGTATAAATCACAAGCACCTTAGGTACATCCGACACTTTTGTGTTGTCCCTACCAATAAAGAGCCACCTGATAACATAAAACGCCTTAAATAAGACGAAACTTCATAAATCTCAAAAACAACACGGAGTCATGACACATAAGCACGCCCCCGTGCCCAACTGTTAGGACATCACGGGGTCGTGCCTTGCCAACACGCCCCGTGGTCACTAGCGGCCAATAGCCACTCTGACCCGTTGCAGACCACAGGGCTGTGCCACCCAGGCAGGTGGCCGTGGCCACTATGCAGTCACTTTCTATAAAGTCAGCCATTAGGCAACATGTCTTGGACTCATTCCAAAGACAAAGATCAGATCTGATTCTACATATATACCCCAAAAGGTATATTCTTTAAAAGGTTTCATCAAACCTTTTTGTCTTTACCACTTTTATCTCTTTCCTTCTTCTCTAAAACATTCAACCTCCATGAAAGCTTGAATCTTCAAAGCTTCAAGCTTCATCAACATAAATAAGTGAAGTTAAACCTATACACTCTTAAATAAATATTTTACAACAATGTTTCAAGTTATTTACACTCAAAACTTCCAAAAACCAAAGAAAAAAATAACTTAAACCAAAGAGTTATGGGTTCGAAATCATAAAAGAAGTGGAGGCATGGGGTCGTGCCTAGGCGGCACGGGGCCGTGGTAATGTTCTACTTAAATGACAACCTCCTTGTTTTTCTTAGAATGTCAAGTAGAAACAGTGGAACTTCGTCAACTACTACGGGGAACAACAGGAGGGGAAGGAGGCGCTCCATCGAGGCTACTCTTATCCCTTACGTGAGTGCGCTAAGGGAGGCTATGGAGGAGATCACATCGGTGGAAGAGATCCTAATAGACCAGGTAAACTACTTAACAATGGGACTTGAGACTAGCTTCCAAGAGATCAACCTTTTGCATCAAAGGTTGAACATTCTTGCTATGCCTCCCATGGAGCCAATCTTCCCACAAGAAGATTGGAACCTAGCACAAGAAATCATCATCCCCACCGGATGGGATAAAATTCCACCGAAACCACCTCTAGACACACTTCATGAGGTTCTGGTGACCACCACCCCTCTCCCACAAGAAGTTGTGGATGATGAGCCTTTTATCTTTCTCCCAAGGGAAATTGAGGAGATGCTCAATGACAGATGATGGTACACCCTCCAGGAAAATCTCGAAAGCCCTTCAACATCCGGAAACCACCCCAGGTTTCTGTTGTTTCGACTATTCTAGGGAGAGCTTTTCAAGGGTTTTTTATTTCTTGTCATTAGGAGGCTAATCTATCTTAGGACTTTAAAATTATGAACTTTTTCGCTTTTCTTTTAGTTTGTAATGGATGCATGTTCTAAATAAAAGGATGGTGTTTGTAACACGAGGAATGGTGTGAAAAAACTAAGAAAAAGGAACCCCATGCATGTAAACTAGAGCCTCCCGCTTCAAAAACTGTAAAGCAGAGGCTGCAGCACGGGGCCGTGCCCAAATGTCTGATGTAAAAATTTCTCTGTAGAGAAGGTGGCACGGGCCGTGCCCACCAAGCACGCACCCGTTTCCACCATACTGTAAGTTTTCTATTAAACCTTTTTACTGGCATTATGGCCACGGAGTCGTGTCCACCAGGCACGCCCTCGTGCCCAGTGACCAGTAACCTAATTTTGTTTTTGTTAATTTTACCCCACTTTTTGCACATTTAATCCAACCATATCCTATTTGGGACACATTAAGGACAATGTGTAATTTAAGTGTGGGGGGATGTTAAATCCTTGAATCTTTTGTCCTAAAAACAAGCCTTACACAAAACTCGTGTTTGAAAAAAATCACCCCAAATATTTTTGTTAAATTTTTTTCTTACTTATCTTGGCTTAGTTTGGGAAAAATAAGTTCCAAAGATTATGTTTTTACTAATTTACACCTGACAGCGTCGTGATAAAAAAAACCAATTAAGAAAATTATAAAACCGGGAATAACAAATCTTTGTAAAATTTGATTATATATACACTTTTACACTATACCTTTTTTGCACAAAAAAGTGAGTTTTGAGACTTTACCGAGCATACAAATACATATCTATACTAATTGCTCAATTTTTCGTTCTTGTATGAATAGCCTGTTTGGTTCTTACAAATCTAGAACTTGCCAAAATAATACGTTCCTGATGTGTGTAAAATGCAACATATAAATTACATCAAATGAGGCATAAAACTAACCCCTTTTTAGTACTAATGTTGGAAAAAGTGTGCTTTTGTCTTCCTTTTGTATTTTCAGGACCAAATGAGCTTAATTGAACAAAAGGAACAAATATACAGCCAAAACCAACATAAATACAAAGAAAAGGAAGAAACGTGGCATGCCCGACACCTCGACAGCATCTCCTAAAGCAAAAACAAGAAGAAAGCTGAGCATGGGGCTGTGCCCAGCTGAGCATGGGGCTGTGCCCAGCTCGACACGGGGCGTGCCCAGCTCGACACGGGGCGTGCCCAGCTCGACACGGGGCGTGTCCAGCTCAACACGGGGCCGTGCTCAGCGAGCACGGGGCCGTGTCCAGGATGGTCAGCCCTGGCACAAAAGACAAACCTATAGAAGCTTCTATTGCCCACCACGGGGCCGTGCCCAGCGGACACGGGGGCGTGGCGAAAGTACAGCAGGCGCATTAATTGTAATTGCGAATTACAATTAATGAAGAGAGAGAGTGTCAGACGGACATGGGGGCGTGCCCAGCGGACACGGGGGCGTGTGGAGCTAATAAAGACAAACTGTATTAATGAAGAAAGAGAAAAGGGTGGACACGGGGCCGTGTGCAGCGGACACGGGGCCGTGTCCAGGCTTCTGTACAGGCTATAAATAGGAGTGCTTGGCTCAAGCTCAAACCATCCCTTGGCACACCACCTCTCTCACACTTCATCCACCACCCACCACCATCACAACACCATCATCCACCACCATCATCCATTGTCCATCGTAGAGTGTGTGAGTCGTCTCGGGATCCAAGATTGATCGTAAGAGTTCTTGACAATCAAGGCCATGTTTGCCTAAGTCTCTTACATCACTTGGTGAAGACAAAGTGTCTAGTATAATACTTTTTATTTCTAATCTTTTGCACTTTTTATTTGGTTTTGTATTAATGACTTTAATAACTAGTTACTTATGTTGAAGGTGATCTTTCCTTATCGTTTGTCCGTGGTGTCTTGGCATTATTTTACTGTCTATATAAAATAAAGGATTTTCACCATTCATATCTCCACGGTCTATATGGAGATATGTTGGCTACCTGGTAGGGGGTTAAGGGAACGGTTTGGTAAAGGTCTTGCCATTGTTCAGCGTTTAGAGGTCCTGCAATGGACCTGGGTCAAATTTAGTAGGACCTCCTTCAATACTTCACAGTATTGGATGGCGGGGGTCCAAACTCTTTGATCCCCTCATAAGTTAACTACTATTAATACTATAACCCGGCTATTTAGGACTGTATCCCTGCTGACTCAGACTACTTAGCCGAGGGTAACGTCACCGCCAAAAGCGGGGCCTACCACAATACTGCATTAATAACTTAATTCATTATCTTCCAATAATCCACCCTTTTAGGATTGTATCCCTGCTGACTCAAACTACTGGGGTGAGGGTAACGTCGCCTTCAAAAGAGGGGCCTACTACAATAACTATGATAATCTCTTAATTATGTGCAAAAGTGCGGAAATAATCAAAGGTTATACTAGATACGAGTCGGAACCAAGTGATTCATCTTGTCTATCTGTTTTTCTTTTATTTTTATTTTCAGCATTTTAGTTAGTTTTATTTTTCTTAGTTTAAAACATTTTTCTAAACTTTTATTTTGGTTAGACGTTGAGGATAAACCGGTACTAAAAGCTCTTGTGTCCTTGGACGACCTCGGTATCTTACCAACACTATACTACACTCAACGATGGGTGCACTTGCCCATATGTGTGTTTAGTGTTAGTGAAATATCATGTTTTATAAATTTAAAACTTGGCTAAAATAAGTGTTAAAAAGGGCTTAAAATATACACCTAAAATAAGTAACACTTCGCACGCATCAAGTTTTTTGGCGCCGCTGCCGGGGACACAAGGATTTTGAGAAAGTTTAAAATCAATGGCCTAATCAGTTTTTCCAAACCTTTTTAAAACGCGCGCATTTTTTTTTCTGCATTTTAGTTTAGTTTGCATTTACAGTAGCCTGAACACGGGGCCGTGCTCATTGAACACGCCCCCGTGCTGCATATTTTTAGCTAGATACCCAGATACAGAGTCTGAACACGGGGCCGTGCTCGATGAACACGCCCCCGTGCTCAACGTGACCAGTAACTTTAATTAAAACGCCCAGATACAGATCCTGTACACGGGGCCGTGTTCACCAGACACGGGGCCATGTCCAGCCTTCTGTTTCAGTCTTTGTTTTCATTTTCTGGTCCCGAGACTCAGTTGTGGTCTGCTGAGTGATTCTTATGGATCAATACTCAGGAGGTTACAACTACACCTATGATGAGGATGATTATAGGGGTAATTATTGCACTAATTGTCGTAATACACGTTCGATTCAAAATAATCACTCGTATCAACCATCCAATTCATACACTTACTATGAGGAGCCCAGGTACGAGCCATCAACTTCATACACATCCTATGAAGACCAAAGGTATGAACCTCCTCCCTCATACTCATATTTTGATGAACCAAGGTATGAGTCTTCTTACTCATACTTTGAGGAACCAAGATATGAGCCACCACCTTCATATGCTTATTATGAGGAACCTTGGCGTGAACAACCCACCTCATATGAGTATTATGAAGAACAAAATTACAAACCTTATCCATCATATGCTTACAATGAAGAACAATGGTGTGAACCATCAACTTCATATGGGTATTATGAGGAACAAGGGGTCGAACAACCGGATTCAAGCTTAGAAAATAATGATTCTTTTTCTATAACCGAAGTGACCGATAGGATATTAGAACACATTAGAGTTATCGATCGATGTATAAAAGAAGCTCGCGCAAGGGAAGAGGAGTCCCGTGCAAGAGAAGAATTAAAAAGGGAAGAGATAACTAAAAATGAAAAAATGGAAGAACAAATAAGTGAAAAACCGACACATGAGTTAAACAACGAAAAAGGTGAGTCCAATAACGTTAAAATCCAAGAAGAGTCTAATTTTGAAGAAATTAATCTCTTGACACCTTCTTTCGAAAATCATTGTTTAGTACCCACTCATGCTAAGTTTTTAAAAGAGTTAAACACTAACACTAAAATTGACGAAACGATAAGTGTTAAGTTAACTAATGATCAAACTTCGCTAATAAAAGAAGACCCATTTGAAATTAACATTACACCGGTTCCATGTTTCTTTCAAAATTCATTTATTAGTAATGTCACAATCGATAAAGATCTTTGTGTTAACATAATGCCTAATTACATTTTCGAAAAATTAAGTATTAGTGATTTTTCTCCACTTCAAATACCCATTTTTCTATCCAATCGGAAAGTAATAAAATCAATCGGTATAGTTGAGGATGTCTTGGTTCAAACAAATCAAATGGTAGTCCCCACCGACTTTGTCATCCTCGATGACGCTCCTCTAGTGTTGGGACGACCATTTGTAAAAACCCACGAAGCTTTGAAAAACCGGAAGTACAACAATCTACCTCTTCAATTAGGGGCATTCAAAAAAAGTGTCGACCTTGAGCGATCAATGAAATATCCATTCGGCAATGACGACCCCCTAATTGAAGATGAGCCAGAACCACCTGATAAGGTGGGTCTAGCCAAGGACCCTTATAAACGTGGCGCACCACGGAGGCATTCCGCGAAACTATCCGTAGTTTAGTTTAGATTAACCTTTATGTTTTCTAGTTTAGTTTTTAATTTTCAGGAATAAAACACACTCGGGATGGTGAAGGATGATAAGGGAAGCTTGAACCAACACCCCATACACAAAAACAGAGCCTCCCGACGATTTTTCTTCATTACAGCAAGTTCAGCACGGGGGCGTGCTCACCCCAACACGCCCCGTGCCCAAGGTTCTGTAGAAAATGCCCAGTTCAGGTACCTGGACACGGGGCCGTGCTCACTGGACACGCCCCCGTGCCCAGCCTTCTGTTTACTTTTGGTACTGGCAGTCTGGACACTGGGCCGTGCTCAGCCAACACCACCCCGTGTTCAGCTACCCAGTACCATAAAATCTTGTTTTTAACCCATTTTTACACATTTAATCAGCCTAAAAACTTATTTTTGGGACACATTGAGGACAATGTGTAATTTAAGTGTGGGGGGATGCTAAAACCTTGAATCTTGCAAGTCCTAATAACAAGCCTTACACAAAACTCTATTGGAACCGCTAATCACCCCAAATTTTTTTCAAAAATTTTTAATTTTTTTTTTACTTGTCTAGGTTTAATTTGGGAATTTCAAAATTCTAAAAAGGTTATATTTTTACAAATTTACAACCGATAGCGTCATGATAAAAAGAACCAACATAAGAAAATTATGAAAAGGCATGACAAGCTTAGTTAAAATTTAATTATATATACTTGAACACATAAAAACCCATTCCCACAAAAGTGAGTTTTGAGCCTTTATTGAGCATACAAATATATATCTTTAAATTAAATGCTCATTTTTCGTTTCTTGTGTGAATAGCCGCTCGGTACTTACAACTCTAGAACTTGCCACGACGATACATTCCCGGTCCTTACCAACTTAAACCCGAGTAAGTAAATGATGGAGGCATTAGGACTAACCCTTTTTATTTCTACACCATTATTTTTCTTTTTTTTTCTTACCACCTACCCAAAATCCCCCTAGTTAACCCCTTTGAGCCTAAACCTTTTCATTTCTTAACCCAAACCAAACACCTTTTCACCCACCTAAACCCTTTTTATTTTTCACCCTTTGTTTTAGTAACAAGCTCGGTTTTCGTATGACTTTTCAAAAAAAAAAAAATGTGTTGATGATGAAGCAAAATAAATAAACAAGCAAGTTCATCAAAAATAACTTTGTTTGAATACTGGCTTCATCAAGAAAAAATAATAATAATAAAAAAAAAATATAAAAAGAAAATTGCAAAAAAAGTCTTTCGAAAACCGACGCTTGTTACGCTTTTTCGCCCTTTCTACTAACCACTAACCACTAACCCAACCACCTACCTTTAACCCAAGCCTAACCCTTCACCCAAAAAGTCCTCTTGATGTTTACAAAAGTATATAGTTAAAAAGGAGGAGGATTGATTGCTTGGCAAGCCTATGGTAGGAGTAAGTTCCATGCCGCTCTCGAGTGATTCACTAAAATACATCTTCGGCCGAGTGTTGTGTGATCCCCGTGAGGTATGTGAACTCGTATATAAATAGAATTTTAAAGAGGCATGTTATGCCCTAATATGTAATTTATCTTATGAAAAGTTTTAAATAAATCATGACGAATAGGATTGTAAATAAATAAAAATAAAACTAAATAAAGAATCTAGGAAATCCCGACACTCTATGACAAGCCCAAAACCTTCTTTTCTACCCATTCCATTTGGGAGTGTAAATAGCCACATATTAAAGAGTTT
This sequence comes from Helianthus tuberosus, assembly GCA_030545235.1. NCBI lineage: Eukaryota > Viridiplantae > Streptophyta > Magnoliopsida > Asterales > Asteraceae > Helianthus > Helianthus tuberosus. The sequence continues at coordinate 102,905,564 of CM060424.1, read as the reverse complement.
TGCTTGAGGACAAGCAAAGATTCAAGTGTGGGGGTATTTGATGTGTGTAAAATGCAACATATAAATTACATCAAATGAGGCATAAAACTAACCCCTTTTAGTACTAATGTTGGAAAAAAGTGTGCTTTTGTCTTCCTTTTGTATTTTCAGGACCAAATGAGCTTAATTGAACAAAAGGAACAAATATACAGCCAAAACCAACATAAATACAAAGAAAAGGAAGAAACGTGGCATGCCCGACACCTCGACAGCATCTCCTAAAGCAAAAACAAGAAGAAAGCTGAGCATGGGGCTGTGCCCAGCTGAGCATGGGGCTGTGCCCAGCTCGACACGGGGCGTGCCCAGCTCGACACGGGGCGTGTCCAGCTCAACACGGGGCCGTGCTCAGCGAGCACGGGGCCGTGTCCAGGATGGTCAGCCCTGGCACAAAAGACAAACCTATAGAAGCTTCTATTGCCCACCACGGGGCCGTGCCCAGCGGACACGGGGGCGTGGCGAAAGTACAGCAGGCGCATTAATTGTAATTGCGAATTACAATTAATGAAGAGAGAGAGTGTCAGACGGACATGGGGGCGTGCCCAGCGGACACGGGGGCGTGTGGAGCTAATAAAGACAAACTGTATTAATGAAGAAAGAGAAAAGGGTGGACACGGGGCCGTGTGCAGCGGACACGGGGCCGTGTCCAGGCTTCTGTACAGGCTATAAATAGGAGTGCTTGGCTCAAGCTCAAACCATCCCTTGGCACACCACCTCTCTCACACTTCATCCACCACCCACCACCATCACAACACCATCATCCACCACCATCATCCATTGTCCATCGTAGAGTGTGTGAGTCGTCTCGGGATCCAAGATTGATCGTAAGAGTTCTTGACAATCAAGGCCATGTTTGCCTAAGTCTCTTACATCACTTGGTGAAGACAAAGTGTCTAGTATAATACTTTTTATTTCTAATCTTTTGCACTTTTTATTTGGTTTTGTATTAATGACTTTAATAACTAGTTACTTATGTTGAAGGTGATCTTTCCTTATCGTTTGTCCGTGGTGTCTTGGCATTATTTTACTGTCTATATAAAATAAAGGATTTTCACCATTCATATCTCCACGGTCTATATGGAGATATGTTGGCTACCTGGTAGGGGGTTAAGGGAACGGTTTGGTAAAGGTCTTGCCATTGTTCAGCGTTTAGAGGTCCTGCAATGGACCTGGGTCAAATTTAGTAGGACCTCCTTCAATACTTCACGGTATTGGATGGCGGGGGTCCAAACTCTTTGATCCCCTCATAAGTTAACTACTATTAATACTATAACCCGGCTATTTAGGACTGTATCCCTGCTGACTCAGACTACTTAGCCGAGGGTAACGTCACCGCCAAAAGCGGGGCCTACCACAATACTGCATTAATAACTTAATTCATTATCTTCCAATAATCCACCCTTTTAGGATTGTATCCCTGCTGACTCAAACTACTGGGGTGAGGGTAACGTCGCCTTCAAAAGAGGGGCCTACTACAATAACTATGATAATCTCTTAATTATGTGCAAAAGTGCGGAAATAATCAAAGGTTATACTAGATACGAGTCGGAACCAAGTGATTCATCTTGTCTATCTGTTTTTCTTTTATTTTTATTTTCAGCATTTTAGTTAGTTTTATTTTTCTTAGTTTAAAACATTTTTCTAAACTTTTATTTTGGTTAGACGTTGAGGATAAACCGGTACTAAAAGCTCTTGTGTCCTTGGACGACCTCGGTATCTTACCAACACTATACTACACTCAACGATGGGTGCACTTGCCCATATGTGTGTTTAGTGTTAGTGAAATATCGTGTTTTATAAATTTAAAACTTGGCTAAAATAAGTGTTAAAAAGGGCTTAAAATATACACCTAAAATAAGTAACACTTCGCACGCATCAGTTCCCAATCCTTACCAACATAATTCCAAGTAAGTAAATGATGGAGACATTGGGACTATAATCCATTTTTCATTCTAAACCTTTGTTTTTCTTTTCATGCCTTACCAAAAACATCCCCTTAGTTAAACCCCTTTGAGCCTTAACCCTTTCGTTTCTAAACCCGCAAAAATATAAACTTTTGCAAAAACAAACACCCACATCCACAAAATTTTTATTTACACCCTTTAGTTTTTGTAAAAAGTTCATTATAAAATTACAAGATGGCTTAGTTTCAACTTTGGTTAAAGAGTAAACTGCCATTTTGGTCCCTGAGGTTTGGTCACTTTTGTCACTTTAGTCAAAATTTGAAACCTTTTGCATCTGGGTCTTTGTGGTTTCAGTTTTATTGCCATTTTAGTCCAAAAATGAAATCAAGTCATATTTCTCAAATTTAAATCCTTGTATTTTGTCCTTTTCCTTAGGGGCAAAATGGTCATTTTTTAATTTATTTAAAGCTTTTATTAAAACAATAATCTTTTATGGGTCCCACCACACCCCCACTTCTTCTTCTACCTCAATTCTTTCGTAATATGTTCGTAACTCACTACAATTTCATGACCCCAGTTCGATTAAACCCTCAATTTTCTGTTCGACCAAGATTTTGTTCAGTTGTTAAATTGTTCAATGCGCTGTTTCCAATTTGAGAAATTTTGAATTATTTTTTTCAAATAAAACGGAAAATCAACCCCTAAATTCTTTCAAAAATATTTTCATAAATCACCTCAATTTCTTGAACCCAGTTTAATCAAACTCCGAAATTCGCATTTGGTCAAGATTCTCTTAATTTTGTTCAGTTGTTCAATCCTCTATTTTCAATTTAAATTTTTTTTGAAAATTGGGAATTAAATGACGAATTTGACACCTGGGGTGCTATTAAAGCTGCTAGATGCGATGCATTCAGGTGTGAAATGTCGCAACCCCCGTTCCCTATTCTACCCGGGAACGGGCGGCCGCGACCAGTTTCAGTGGTATCGGTGTTTATTATTTTGGCAGCGGAATTTACATCAGGACCGTAGTAAGGAAATATTTTATCAGAGTAAAATACCATGCTTTTATAATATTAAACACACGGGAAAATCCCAAGTTTCAAGTACACACATTTTTATAGGGTTAAACCCTATTTTATTTAAATAAAACATCTCTTTATTTTAGGTAACTTTATTGCCACTTTTCCAAGCCTTCAGTGCTGTCCAGCTGGCTTCTATTTGGCTTTCACATTTTGTTACCTGAAACGCGTTTAAAAACATTTTGTCAGTTGGAAATACTGATGAGTGAATCCCAGTTCAATCAAGATAAGTAAAACCATTTTACAGTATTGAGGGCGGTCGCGCAATTACATTTGTTTCCATCTACTTTAATTACCACCCACAGTACTGTCAACCCGACTTGTGGTCATGTTACTACTCACAATGTAGTAACAAATTTTGTATACAAAACCCCAACATACCGAATATAATTTTAGAATACAAATACTCAATCACTGTTAAATATAAATTAAAACAATTGAGGTTTTGTAAAAACAGTTGATGAAAAGAAGGATTAACTCAAATTGATGTCTTAGGGTTTTCCTTAAGGATTTCCTGGTGATTATCTATTAATTAAACAATGAACACGTATTAGTATAATAACCAAATATTTACATTAGTAATACCCTCCCCGAGACGGTATTCCAACGACTACGTCAGGCAGAACCACGACAGTCGTTACAGAACCCTAGATCAATCGAGCAGCGTATCTAATACGTAACCGGGGTTATGATACTTACAACGAGGCAGAAATTCGTTAATTAGGGGGGGTATTATGCCCTGTTATAGTGCCTACTATAGAGAAATTAGAGAGAGAAAATTGTGTTGAACGATTTGGAATGAGAGCCGAGACTCTCAATTTATAGGCTGATCAGACAGGGCGCGCCCCCCGCGACGGAGACAGGAAGGAGGGGGGGCTTCGCGTAACGCGATGTAGGGGTGTAGGGCGTAGGCTTGCTGATTCGTTGAACTTGGCTTGACACGGGGCTGCCACGTGGCAGCTCAGGGTGCCGCCTCGTAGCCAGGCTGTCGCAACACGTGACGGGTGTGGCTTGGGGCATCGCGCTACGCGAGCACCTCTAAAGTTTTGTTTTTATTTTATTTTAATTATATGAAGGTATTCGGGTCCATTTTTCGTATACGGGATTTATTTTAGGACGTATAGGGACATTCTAAATATTTTAGGGGTGTCGGAAGTATTTTAGGAGGGTTGTTATATCCTCCCCACCTTGTTTTAGAACTCGTCCTCGAGGTCTACTGGAACAGGTGTGGATATTTCCTTTGCATCTTGGATTCAAGCTCCCAGGTATACTCTGGTCCTCTTTTGGAATCCCGTTTCACTTTGACTAGAACTAATCTCTTGTGTTTGAGATTATTGACTTTCCTGTCTTCAATTTGTAAAGGCCTTTCGACAAAATTAAGCTTCTCGTTTACCTCTATATCCTTAAGAGGTACTATCAGTGATTCATCAGCTAAGCATTTCTTGAGATTACTTACATGAAATACATCATGCATTCCTGCCATTTCCTCTGGCAGTTGTAGCTGATAGGCTACAGGTCCTATTCTTCTAATAATCTCAAAAGGTCCAACATACCTGGGGCTTAGCTTTCCCCTCTTGATGAATCTTACCACTCCTTTCCAAGGAGAGACTTTTAATAACACCTTGTCTCCTACTTGAATTCCAACGGTTTTCGCCTGTTATCCGCATAACTTTTCTGTCGATCACGTGCTGCTTTAAATCTTTCCTTGACTTGAATGATCTTGTCGGTTGTTTCGTGTACTATCTCTGGTCTGGATAGTTGCTTTTCTCCAATTACTGCCCAACAAACTGGGGTTCGGCACTTTCGTCCATAAAGTACTTCGAATGGTGCAACATTGATACTGGTATGATAGCTGTTGTTATAATAAAATTCTATTAATGGAAGATGATCGTCCCAATTACCTCCGAAATCAATTACACAAGCTCTAAGTATATCTTCTATTGTCTGAATTGTCCTTTCGCTTTGTCCGTCCATTTGAGGATGATAAGCGGTGCTTAGATTTAGCTTGGTTCCCATTGCTTTTTTGAAGCTTGTCCAAAAATGAGAGGTAAAACGGCTATCTCTATCAGACACAATTGATAAAGGAATTCCATGTAATGAAACTATCTCATTTACATACAGCTTAGCTAATTACCTAGAATGTTGAGTCTTGCACGTGGAGCGAGGCGTCGTTGTGGATCGTTGAGCACTGTACAGGTTATAGTCTGGTTTTAATAAAAACGTTTTCCCCTTATTAAAACCGAGTTCTCTATAACCAATGGCTCTGATACCAATCTGTCACACCCCCAAAATCCACACGCGGAGTACCACCGCTTGGAGGCGTGACATGACCAGGATCAAGCCACCAATCGTATTGAACATATAAGTAATAAGTAAAAGTAAATGTAATCCATCACAATACAATTGGTTCTAAATCAAAAGCATAGCATAGGTAGCGGAAGCATAGTTATGAACATCCAACACAAGTGTTTAGTTTAAAGAGTCATAATGTTTTCCAACAAAACATCCACATCCGTGCCCACAACGACTGCGCCTCCCGTGCAAGCTCCAAGAGTACCTATGGTCCTGCAAGGCATGTAACAGAGAGTCAACAACTAGTTGAGCGAGTTCACAGTTGGTTATTCAGTTATAGAATTCGTTTCGTAAATCAGTTGTTCGTTTTGTAAACCATGTTTCTTATTAATTCCCATCGCGGTCCTCCAGACATCTGTGCGAAGATTAGTGGCTGCATCGCGGCCTTTTCAGGCATCTGTGCGAAGATTAGTGGCCGTATCGCGGCCTTTTCAGGCATCTGTGCGAAGATTAGTGGGGGCTTCCCCATGTGTTAGACTAGTCGTGTTTGTACGTGCCCTTCTTGATCCAAGGACCGTAGCGAGTGTGAGTGTACGTAGATTTTACATACGTTAAGGTTGTTGTCCTACCCAAGGAGGACGAACGTACGTATTCTACCCAAGGAGAATACGCAGGATTAATATTGGCATCCTACCCATGGAGGATGGCGGTACATATCCTACCCAAGGAGGATATGTAGGTTCCATTATAGTTTCTTAACCCATTCCCAACCCACCGGGAATCCCATGCCTTGGTAAGAGTGTGAACTCACCTTGGTTTGCTCGGTATGATAACGTACGTCTAGCGTTAATTAATTGTTAGGTCCGTTACTCGCGACCTAAGGTATAATGTCATATAAGTGAGTATATGAATAAGGTTTTGCAATACCCTAGTGTTCAAACAATTCGGCATTTATTATGATCAGAATACAAGTTATCATCTAGTTGCACATAGCATTCAAAGTGGTTTCTCTTATTTTATAATTCGGGTTAATAAACCCACATCCTACTCCCATTACACAGAAATAATCCGTCACATTATTATCGATTTAACATATATATATATATATAATAGTTTACTAATTTAATTCATACAACCAATTAGTAATATCATGTTGGCTGAATATATTCTTTCAACTATTTAAAGTGTAAGTGGATAAGGAACAAAGCTGAAAAGATGGGACATAAGTTGGAATTCCCAAATGCGGACATCACCTCCATTAACGCAGACCCACACCACCTAATATTTTATGTTTAGACTTCATCAAGAGTTACAAGTCACAACTATGTTCGGATCATACTAGAAACAGGAAACTCAGAACATTCAAATTGAATATATATTCGAATCATGTGTGATTAACAAACTGGTTCATGTTCCCATTTAACATATATAACTTAATTAATAATATTAACAGGAACATTAACACTTGGGTCGAAAACCCTCTTGGCCGAAAACCCCTATAGCCGAAAACCACATGTGCCGAAAACATTATATATATTGAAATCATATATGGGCCGAAAACCAAACTTGGGCCTAAAACACATGAGCCGAAAACCACATGTGGGCCGAAATCACAAAGTGATTTCGTCCAGGTTGTTTTTGTGGGGGTGTTTTCGTCAAGTCCTTCATCATCATCAATACTAACAGTTCATATTAAAACCCAGCAACTCTAATTTTTATCGGTTACATGATCATTTTAATATCACTCAGATCTAATCATAAACACCTGGCAGTTTATTTAAAATTCATATATATATTGATCATATCATATCATCACAGTAGTTTATAGATCATATGTTAATATATATATATATATAAATATATATATATATATATATCTATCATACAAAATCATAAGATCATCAACATACCACACAGAGCAAATCACATATAAATATATAAATATATGCATACATCATGATTAAACATCCAATAATCATACGATATGCGATTAAAACAACTGAATCATGAAATCACTAACCAATGATTAAACAGAGGTTTGGCTTCCTGTTGTTGGGTTTTAGAGGTAGAGAGAGAGAGTGTGTGAGTTGTGATAAGATAAGGTTTGATAAATGTGAAACTTCTCTGAGAAGGTTGTTATAAAATAAATATCTATAAATATCTCAAGACTGGGCCAAGGCCTATCTCTGTTTTCGTCAGCCACATGGACGAAAACACCATGTGTTTTCATCAGGGGGGTGTTTTCATATGAGTAGGGGTGTTGGCCAAAGTTCCATAATAAACTATGAAATCCCAATTAGCACAAATTACACTATCATATATGCTCAAATATAATACGCACCCCAAATATCAAATATCAATCGCAAAACTATTTAATGTTTTACAAATGTAAGCGTTGTGAAACAACAAGTCGAGTAATAAACAACATAAAAAAAATTAACGTGCACTAAATGCGAAGATGGAAATCTTGGAAACTCGAGTTGTCACATTATCCCCAACTTGAAAGAAATTTCGTCCCGAAATTTAGCATGCGGTTACTGAGGAAGCTAGGTAAGTTATCATGTACTGGTTTTCCTGGGGTGTCACATCATCCCCCCGTTGATTTGGAATTTCATCCCGAAATTCTGTATTAGCTTCAGCCTCAGTAGTAGTTGCATTGTTTTCGAACAACTGGGGATATTTGAGTTCCATTTGGTCTTCGCGTTCCCAGGTGAACTCTGGGCCACGACGGGAGTTCCAACGAACTCGAACAAGAGGTATTCTGGTGTTCTTAAGGACCTTAACATCCCGGTCCGTGATTTCAACTGGTTCCTCGACGAAATGCAATTGTTCGTCGATAGTGAGCTCCTTCAAAGGAACTATGAAGGTCTCATCTGACTGCCACTTCTTCAGATTCGACACATGAAAGACGTTGTGAACTGCACTGAGTTCAGCTGGTAAGTTCAGTCTGTAGGCCACTTTGCCTATTTTCTCAATGACTTCAAATGGTCCAACGTATCGTGGATTGAGTTTGCCTCGTTTGCCAAAACGAACAACACCCTTCCAGGGTGAAACTTTGAGTAGTGCTCGATCCCCAACCTGGAATTCGAGTAGTTTCCTGTCTTTATCGGCGTATACTTTCTGACGGTCACGAGCTGCCGCCATGCGTTGTCGTATTTGAGAAATCTTTTCAGTAGTATCAACTACCATTTCTGGACCTGTGATCTGACTGTCACCCACCTCTGCCCAACAAAGAGGTGATCGGCATTTACGCCCGTACAATGCCTCAAATGGAGCAGCTTTAATGCTGGTGTGGTAACTGTTGTTGTACGAAAATTCCACAAGTGGCAGATGTTTTTCCCAGCCCTTGCCAAAGTCAATTACGCACGCCCGAAGCATGTCTTCTAGAGTTTGAATAGTGCGCTCAGATTGCCCATCTGTCTGAGGATGATAAGCTGTGCTCATGTCTAAACGAGAGCCAAAAGATTTGTGCATTGCTTGCCACAGTTCTGAAGTAAAACGTGCTTCACGATCAGAGATAATAGATGTGGGCACCCCGTGCCTCGAGACAACTTCTTTAAGGTATACGTCTGCTAGAGTGGAGAACTTATCCGTTTCCTTGATAGCCAAGAAGTGAGCAGACTTTGTGAGTCGATCCACGATCACCCAAATAGTATCATTCCCACGTTGAGATCTAGGCAGGCCAGTAACAAAATCCATGGAAATTTGCTCCCATTTCCATTGTGGTATCTCAGGTTGTTGGAGTGGGCCTGATGGTTTCTGATATTCCGCTTTGACTCTCGCACAAGTCAAACACTTGCTAACGTAAGTTGCTATGTGGGCCTTCATGCTAGGCCACCAATATGTAGTTCTGAGGTCGTGGTACATTTTATCCGAACCAGGATGTACTGAGTAGCGAGACTTATGAGCTTCTTCCATTACAGGCTCGCGTAAGTTGCCATAGTGTGGAACCCAAATGCGTCCTGTTACATAGTAGGTGCCGTCTGCCCTTTGTTCTAACCGTTGCCTTGAGCCGCGTAGGGCTTCAGCCCTGACGTTTTCCGGTTTCAATGCTTCTACCTGAGCATCTCGTATCTGTGAAGGAAGACTGGACTGAATAGTAAGTTGCAACGCTCGTACACGCCTAGGTGTAGTATCCTTTCGACTGAGGGCGTCGGCCACCACATTGGCTTTGCCCGGATGGTACTTTATAGCACATTCGTAATCGTTTAGTAACTCGACCCATCGACGTTGTCGCATGTTCAATTCTTTCTGCTTGAAGATATGCTCAAGACTCCTGTGATCGGTGTAGATGGTACACTTGGTGCCATACATGTAATGTCGCCATTTCTTGAGCGCAAAAACAACAGCTCCCAGCTCTAAATCGTGTGTAGTGTAATTCCGTTCGTGAATCTTAAGTTGGCGCGAAGCATAAGCAATAACTTTATCCCGTTGCATCAACACACATCCAAGACCTTGGATGAATGCGTCACAGTAGACTACAAAATCGTCCGTGCCTTCAGGCAATGAGAGGATAGGTGCGCTACAGAGTCTATCCCTTAAGTGCTGAAACACTGTTTCCTGTGTATTACCCCAACGGTAAGCAACACCTTTCTGTGCCAGTAGTGTAAGCGGCTGCGCAATCTTTTAGAAGTCTTTAATGAACCGTCTGTAATAACCCGCCAAACCCAAGAATTGGCGTATTTCGGTTGGTGTGCGAGGTGCAGGCCAGTTCTTGATCGAATCTACCTTGGATGGATCAACATGGATCCCATCCTTGTTTACCACGTGGCCTAGAAAGTGGACTTCACGAAGCCAGAAGTCGCATTTTGAAAACATAGCGTACAGTTGTTTCGTTCGAAGGAGTTCCAAAATGAGTCGTAAATGATGCTCGTGTTCCTCCTGACTCTTCGAATAGATCAGGATGTCATCGATGAAAACAATAACAACTTGTCAAGAGAAGGTTTGCACACCCTGTTCATAAGATCCATGAAAACCGCAGGCGCGTTCGTTAGCCCGAATGGCATGACCAAAAACTCGTAATGGCCGTAGCGTGTTGTGAATGCTGTTTTAGAGACGTCCTCATCCCGGACTCTCGGTTGATGATAGCCTGACCTCAGGTCAATCTTCGAGTAATAGCTCGACCCTTGCAACTGGTCGAATAAGTCGTCGATGCGTGGGAGTGGATAGCGATTCTTCACGGTCACCTTGTTTAGTTCGCGGTAATCTATGCACATACGAAAGGTACCGTCTTTCTTCTTCACAAATAATATTGGAGCTCCCCAGGGCGAAGAGCTAGGACGTATGAAACCCTTTTCCAAGAGTTCTTGCAATTGCTTAGACAGTTCTTCCAGTTCAGTTGGAGCTAAGCGGTAAGGCGCTCGAGCTATGGGTGCTGCTCCTGGAGCTAGCTCGATCTGAAATTCGACTTGGCGATTAGGCGGTAGCCCAGGTAAATCTTTAGGGAACACTTGAGGAAAATCACGTACTACTGGGATATCCTCTAACTTCTTCTCTTTGCTTAGGATCTCTGTTTGCTGTTGGGATAACCAATCCATACCAATAACGATGTCGAAACCATTACAACGTTGGGGTCATTCCTAGCATCATCCTGACCAATCACGAACCCTTGACCCCTGGCACCATTGCCGTCGTTATTACCCCCATTGTTGTCTCCACTATTGTTCCCGTTTCCATGGTTGTGGTTCTAATTCTGATTCTGGTTCAACTGTGGGCAGTGTCTCCTGAGGTGACCTTCAGCACCACACGGATAACATCCCTTGTTACCCTGCTGTTGCTGCTGATTCTGTGGAGCTTGTGACTGCTGTTGTCGGTTCTGGTTTGCAGGACGTGAGCTTCTACAATCTTTGGGCTCCATGACCAAGCTTGTTGCATCTCTGACAACGATCTTTGTTGCACTGCCCGCTGTGGTGCAAATTACATCGATTGCACTTGGGGTGGTTTCCCCTGTATCCACCCTGACTTCGATTACCAACAGACTGCTGACTAGGGCTCCTGTACTCCTCCGTTTTTCGCTGCTGTGCCTGGGACTGAACTGAAGTCGAACCCTTGCTGGAGGTTCCATCCCACTTTCGTTTGTTATCACTGGGAGTAGCAGTAGTAGTGGTAGTAGCACCGATACGCTTAGGCAGCCTGTTCTGTTCCACTGCCTGGTCTGTAAGTCGATGAGCAAGACGAGTAACATCCTGGATAGTAGCAAGGTTGGCAGAAGTCACATGACTTTGAATTTCTGGTACTAAGCCTTTGAGGTACAACTCAATGCGCTTAATGGGAGGATCCACCATAGTTGGACATAACACTGCCACTTCGTTGGATCGTTTCGTGTACGCTTCTATCTCTGATCCCGTCATCTTAAGGTTAAAGAACTCCACTTCCAGCTTGTGGATGTCATCATGACTACAGTATTCTAGTTTGAATAGTTCCTTGAATTCGTCCCAAGGGGTGGCATTAGCAACAGCCAACCCTAACATCTGAACTTGCGCATTCCACCAAGTCAGCGCAATGCCTTCTAGAGTACCAGTGGCGTACTTCACCCTGCGAGCCTCAGGGCATTCACACATTTCAAATACGGACTCGAGCTTTTCAAACCAATGGAGGAGTCCGACTGCTCCTTCCGTGCCACTAAAAGTAGTAGGACGACAGTCCATGAATGTTTTGAACGTGCACACAGGTGGCTGAGCGTGTTGACCTGTCGTGTGCGTAAGAGTAAACATACTTGAGCACGAGTGTTGGTTCACGAGAGTAGGATCTAAAGATCCTAGAGTAAGTGGTAATGGCAGGTTACACCTCCTGCCTGGGCAGCTGCGAGTGCTGTAGTAACTTGTTCAGTGATCGAAGCCGCCAACTGGGCTTGAGTTATGTTAACGCGTCCACTCATAATCTTGATATCAAGGAGAACATGAGTGAGAGAGGTTTGCGAATAGTGCGATGACAGAAGAGAGTAAGCACATAAGTATTCTCAAGCAATAGTGTTACGTTAATCTAAGCATACCCTGAGCAAAGTTCTATGCAATTCTAGCATGTAGGCAATGTAAACATGAATCGTATTACCTAGAATGTTGAGTCTTGCACGTGGAGCGAGGCGTCGTTGTGGATCGTTGAGCACTGTACAGGTTATAGTCTGGTTTTAATAAAAACGTTTTCCCCTTATTAAAACCGAGTTCTCTATAACCAATGGCTCTGATACCAATCTGTCACACCCCCAAAATCCACACGCGGAGTACCACCGCTTGGAGGCGTGACATGACCAGGATCAAGCCACCAATCGTATTGAACATATAAGTAATAAGTAAAAGTAAATGTAATCCATCACAATACAATTGGTTCTAAATCAAAAGCATAGCATAGGTAGCGGAAGCATAGTTATGAACATCCAACACAAGTGTTTAGTTTAAAGAGTCATAATGTTTTCCAACAAAACATCCACATCCGTGCCCACAACGACTGCGCCTCCCGTGCAAGCTCCAAGAGTACCTATGGTCCTGCAAGGCATGTAACAGAGAGTCAACAACTAGTTGAGCGAGTTCACAGTTGGTTATTCAGTTATAGAATTCGTTTCGTAAATCAGTTGTTCGTTTTGTAAACCATGTTTCTTATTAATTCCCATCGCGGTCCTCCAGACATCTGTGCGAAGATTAGTGGCTGCATCGCGGCCTTTTCAGGCATCTGTGCGAAGATTAGTGGCCGTATCGCGGCCTTTTCAGGCATCTGTGCGAAGATTAGTGGGGGCTTCCCCATGTGTTAGACTAGTCGTGTTTGTACGTGCCCTTCTTGATCCAAGGACCGTAGCGAGTGTGAGTGTACGTAGATTTTACATACGTTAAGGTTGTTGTCCTACCCAAGGAGGACGAACGTACGTATTCTACCCAAGGAGAATACGCAGGATTAATATTGGCATCCTACCCATGGAGGATGGCGGTACATATCCTACCCAAGGAGGATATGTAGGTTCCATTATAGTTTCTTAACCCATTCCCAACCCACCGGGAATCCCATGCCTTGGTAAGAGTGTGAACTCACCTTGGTTTGCTCGGTATGATAACGTACGTCTAGCGTTAATTAATTGTTAGGTCCGTTACTCGCGACCTAAGGTATAATGTCATATAAGTGAGTATATGAATAAGGTTTTGCAATACCCTAGTGTTCAAACAATTCGGCATTTATTATGATCAGAATACAAGTTATCATCTAGTTGCACATAGCATTCAAAGTGGTTTCTCTTATTTTATAATTCGGGTTAATAAACCCACATCCTACTCCCATTACACAGAAATAATCCGTCACATTATTATCGATTTAACATATATATATATATATAATAGTTTACTAATTTAATTCATACAACCAATTAGTAATATCATGTTGGCTGAATATATTCTTTCAACTATTTAAAGTGTAAGTGGATAAGGAACAAAGCTGAAAAGATGGGACATAAGTTGGAATTCCCAAATGCGGACATCACCTCCATTAACGCAGACCCACACCACCTAATATTTTATGTTTAGACTTCATCAAGAGTTACAAGTCACAACTATGTTCGGATCATACTAGAAACAGGAAACTCAGAACATTCAAATTGAATATATATTCGAATCATGTGTGATTAACAAACTGGTTCATGTTCCCATTTAACATATATAACTTAATTAATAATATTAACAGGAACATTAACACTTGGGTCGAAAACCCTCTTGGCCGAAAACCCCTATAGCCGAAAACCACATGTGCCGAAAACATTATATATATTGAAATCATATATGGGCCGAAAACCAAACTTGGGCCTAAAACACATGAGCCGAAAACCACATGTGGGCCGAAATCACAAAGTGATTTCGTCCAGGTTGTTTTTGTGGGGGTGTTTTCGTCAAGTCCTTCATCATCATCAATACTAACAGTTCATATTAAAACCCAGCAACTCTAATTTTTATCGGTTACATGATCATTTTAATATCACTCAGATCTAATCATAAACACCTGGCAGTTTATTTAAAATTCATATATATATTGATCATATCATATCATCACAGTAGTTTATAGATCATATGTTAATATATATATATATATCTATCATACAAAATCATAAGATCATCAACATACCACACAGAGCAAATCACATATAAATATATAAATATATGCATACATCATGATTAAACATCCAATAATCATACGATATGCGATTAAAACAACTGAATCATGAAATCACTAACCAATGATTAAACAGAGGTTTGGCTTCCTGTTGTTGGGTTTTAGAGGTAGAGAGAGAGAGAGTGTGTGAGTTGTGATAAGATAAGGTTTGATAAATGTGAAACTTCTCTGAGAAGGTTGTTATAAAATAAATATCTATAAATATCTCAAGACTGGGCCAAGGCCCATCTCTGTTTTCGTCAGCCACATGGACGAAAACACCATGTGTTTTCATCAGGGGGGTGTTTTCATATGAGTAGGGGTGTTGGCCAAAGTTCCATAATAAACTATGAAATCCCAATTAGCACAAATTACACTATCATATATGCTCAAATATAATACGCACCCTAAATATCAAATATCAATCGCAAAACTATTTAATGTTTTACAAATGTAAGCGTTGTGAAACAACAAGTCGAGTAATAAACAACATAAAAAAAATTAACGTGCACTAAATGCGAAGATGGAAATCTTGGAAACTCGAGTTGTCACATTATCCCCAACTTGAAAGAAATTTCATCCCGAAATTTAGCATGCGGTTACTGAGGAAGCTAGGTAAGTTATCATGTACTGGTTTTCCTGGGGTGTCACATCATCCCCCCGTTGATTTGGAATTTCATCCCGAAATTCTGTATTAGCTTCAGCCTCAGTAGTAGTTGCATTGTTTTCGAACAACTGGGGATATTTGAGTTCCATTTGGTCTTCGCGTTCCCAGGTGAACTCTGGGCCACGACGGGAGTTCCAACGAACTCGAACAAGAGGTATTCTGGTGTTCTTGAGGACCTTAACATCCCGGTCCGTGATTTCAACTGGTTCCTCGACGAAATGCAATTGTTCGTCGATAGTGAGCTCCTTCAAAGGAACTATGAAGGTCTCATCTGACTGCCACTTCTTCAGATTCGACACATGAAAGACGTTGTGAACTGCACTGAGTTCAGCTGGTAAGTTCAGTCTGTAGGCCACTTTGCCTATTTTCTCAATGACTTCAAATGGTCCAACGTATCGTGGATTGAGTTTGCCTCGTTTGCCAAAACAAACAACACCCTTCCAGGGTGAAACTTTGAGTAGTGCTCGATCCCCAACCTGGAATTCGAGTAGTTTCCTGTCTTTATCGGCGTATACTTTCTGACGGTCACGAGCTGCCGCCATGCGTTGTCGTATTTGAGCAATCTTTTCAGTAGTATCAACTACCATTTCTGGACCTGTGATCTGACTGCAACAAGTGTAAGTATCATCATGATGGAGCTTGTCACATTCCGAGGTGCGACAAATGTGGTAGATTGGGTCACCGAACAGAAGACTGTTGGGGAAGAGGAACTAATGCAATAATAAAAATGGGAGTGGGAACAGAAATGGAAATGGAAGTAGGAATGGAAATGGTGCTGCCAACGGAAATGGTAATCATAATGGCAACGGTGTTGGAATCGAAATGGAAATGGGCAAACCAAGGATGTTTTGGTTGTGGTAGTAAAGAGCACTTCAAGAAAGACTGCCCGAAAGAAAACAACGCTCAAGCTCGAGCATTCGTGATAGGAGTAAGGAACACACGCGAGGACCCTAATGTGGTCACCTGTACGTTTCTCGTTAACAATCAATTTGCATCCATATTATTTGACACTAGTGCCGATTATAGTTTCATGTCTGTGGAATTTAAACGTATGCTTGGGATTGAATCTAGTAGATTAGATATTCCTTATTCCATAGAACTAGCCGATGGTAAACTTGTTGAATCAGGCGAAGTTGTTAGAGGATGTACATTAGAACTTGGTGACCGAAGATTTAGCATTGATCTTTTACTTGTCCAGTTGGGTAGCTTTGATGTTGTGGTCGACATGGATTGGCTATCCAAGAATAGAGCTGAAGTCGTTTGTCACGAGAAGATCATTCACATTCCCCTTGCGAATGATGAAACGCTCATAGTGCATGGAGAGAAAAGAGACACGCCTCTGCGGATCATCAACTGTATGAAGGCACAGAAATGCTTACGAAAAGGATGCGTTGCCTTCCTGGTGCATGTGGTAGATAAGAAGGTTGAGGAGCCGAAGCTTAAAGATATTCCTGTGGTAAAGGAATTCCCTGAGGTCTTCCCCGAAGACTTACCAGGATTACCTCCGCAACGACAAGTCGAGTTCCATATTGACTTGGTTCCAGGCGCCGCTCCTGTGGCCAAGGCACCATATCGACTTGCGCCATCAGAGATGCAAGAATTATCTACATAACTCCAAGAGTTGTTGGATAAAGGATTTATAAAGCTGAGCTTCTCGCCTTGGGGAGCTCCAATATTGTTCGTAAAGAAGAAGGATGGAGCCTTGCGGATGTGTATTGATTATAGAGTGTTGAATAAGCTTACTATTAAAAATAGGTATCCGTTACCGAGGATTGACGACTTATTCGACCAGTTACAAGGATCGAGCTATTACTCAAAGATTGACCTTCGACCAGGGTATCATCAGTTGAGGATTCAGGAGGAAAGCATACCAAAGACAGCGTTCAGAACTCGTTATGGGCACTACGAGTTCCTAGTGATGCCATTTGGATTGCTGAATGTACCGGATGTATTTATGGATCTGATGAATCGTGTATGTAAAGCATATCTTGATAAATTCGTGATTGTATTTATCAATGATATTCTGATCTATTCACGAACAAAGGAAGAGCACGGGCAACATCTCAGAACCATTCTGGAACTGCTGAAGAAAGAGAAGCTATATGTAAAGTTCTCCAAGTGCGAATTTTGGATTCGCGAGGTACAGTTCCTTGGCCATGTGGTAAACGAGAATGGTATCCATGTAGATCCGTCAAAGATTGAAGCGATAAAGAATTGGGAAGCCCCCAAGACACCGACTGAAGTTCGACAGTTTTTGGGATTAGCAGGTTATTACCGAAGTTTTATCGAGAATTTCTCCAAAATTGCCCAACCGCTAACTTCCCTCGCATAGTAAGATAAGAAGTTTGACTGGGGAGAAAACCAGGAAGAAGCGTTCCAACTTCTTAAAGACAAGCTATGCGATGCACCGATACTATCTCTACCCGAAGGCACTTCAGACTTCGTGGTATACTGTGACGCTTCGCATCAAGGTTCGGGTTGCGTGCTCATGCAACGCCAAAAGGTCATCGCCAATGCATCATGACAATTGAAGGTTCATGAGAAGAATTATACCACCCACGACCTGGAACTAGGCACGGTGGTATTTGCCTTGAAGATTTGGCGACTTTTTTTGTATGGTACTCGTTGTACGATCTTCACAGACCACAAGAGTTTGTAGCACATATTTGATCAGAAGGAATTAAATATGCGCCATCGATGTTGGGTTGAGTTGCTAAACGATTATGACTGTGAGATTAAGTACCACCCTGGAAAGGAGAATATGGTAGCAGACGCCTTGAGCTGAAAGGAAAGTGTTGGATCGTTGTGTGACCCTAACGAGTTAATCAGAAGAGTTTACGATCTATTTCAAAGGCGGAATCAGAGAAATAGACGTGTAACAGCTTGATTCCTCTTAATTATCTTCTTATTAATGATTCCAAAGCTTTTACAGATCGTTTGACAAACTGGCAGCACCTCGGCTCTGAATCGGAAAAGTTACAAATGAACTAGCAACACACCTATGTATAGTTGAGCTAATTTCGCTTGAAAGTAACAATGACCATTTCAAGCGAAATCACAAAGTTTAATTTCGTGTGAAATGGTCAGAGCCATTTCAAGCGAAATTACACATGTTAATTTCCTTTGAAATTAACCTATCACATATAAACCCTAATTTCTAACCTGTTGTGTGCTAGTTTATCCTATCTAGACATAAGACTCGATAAAGACGAAGTTAACAGACATTTGTGCACCAACAGACTCCCCCTTGGATGTTGACGAAGTCTTCGGCGTCGAGTCTTCAGTCTTGATCTCTTTCCAATTTGTCTAACAATGTAAGCATCCTTCATTTCTTCTCTTCTTCTATCAACAACTAGCATGAATCACAGAATCTGAATCTTTAACAACCTTCAAACTCCCCCTTCAATGTAGATCCAGGAACTGTATCTGAATTTTAAGTTTTCAGACTCCCCTTATCAATTAGTTGGGATTTTGCTTAGCTGTCTCATAAATTCAAACCTATTACCTGCACAATCTCTACCTAAATATAAGA
The DNA here is from genome assembly GCA_030545235.1 of Helianthus tuberosus. Classification (NCBI taxonomy): domain Eukaryota; kingdom Viridiplantae; phylum Streptophyta; class Magnoliopsida; order Asterales; family Asteraceae; genus Helianthus; species Helianthus tuberosus. The sequence continues at coordinate 102,886,931 of CM060424.1, read as the reverse complement.
TTTATGATTATGACAATTTCAATCCAAACTTACCATTTGACTTCATTTGTTGGTTTTGTTAGAATTTAGTAATCCACTTAAGTATCCAGGTTCAAATTAATGACCCTAAGTACTTAATTTGTCTACCAAGTCCAACTTAATGACCTTGGTTAACATGAGACAAATCACACTGACATTTTGTACAAATTAGTTCTAACAATTTTCTGAAATTTACAAGTCTCAATTTAATGAACTTGTTTTAACTTTTCAATTTCACAAGTTTAACATGTTAAACTCCTAACTCATCTTCCACTTTGGTTTGTCAAAAATAAAGCAGAAATGTAAAATCTTTTTGGATATTGAATAAAGTTTCTAAACTAGAAATGAATTACAGAAAATAAAATGCAGTAAATGTAAACTATTTACAAACATATTTTGGTGAGCGTGTTAGGGAATCATATCAACTGTCGACAAATCACAAGTACCGTTAAGCTTTGATTTCACACTCAGAATTAAACAATTCGCTTAGATTGTCGATATACTGATCCACTTAAATTCTCACACAAATTTCAATCTGTCCAGGATACGGATTAGGTGTATTAAGAACTTAAACTCATTCATGTGTCCCACCTCTTGAATATACTTTTGTATCCAGAACCCAATATTCAGTCTTACAGGTGAATATACCACAGATGATATCTGTAAGGGGTTAAACTGCGAGGGCCGTGTGTCACACCCCGAAATATCAGAGCATTGGCGTGACTGGACTGGTATCTTCATTGCACAGCGGAAGCAAATAATCTAAGTCTTTTATAAATTGAACGCCCACTAAGTACTCGACTCTTCATGGTTCTCCTATTCCAATCGTGCCTTGTCTTAGAGCTGAAACCTGAGAAAGAAACATGCGAAAAAGTCAACATAAAGTTGAGCGAGTTCATAGTTTGTTTGTAAAAGATTTGAAATAAATCTCTTTGAATAACCGGTTTTTGAAGTATTGTTGCGAAAACGAATTTAAAATCATTTTCATATATAAATCAAGTTTTCATGTGTACCCCACGTACTCATGTATAATTCAAGTTTTTCTTGAGTACCCCACGTACTTCAAGTATAATTCCCGTTTTCTTGAGTACCCCACGTACTTCAAGTATAATTCAAGTTTTTCTTGAGTACCCCACGTACTCAAGTATAATTCCCGTTTTCTTGAGTACCCCACGTACTTCAAGTATTAATCAAGTTTTAGTATGGTATGAATTTTATGTAAATAAAGTATTCCTGTAAGTATTCAGGACTGTTAATGGGTTGCAAAGCCATTAACATGTGACACGACATAGGAAGTCACCAAACCTTAGGCATTTAATTGGTATATTCTGAGATACAAAAGCACTACTCGATTCTCGCCCTCACCGAGAGTGTGGCTGCCCGGCACCCGTTAGATCTAACCTTTTGTTCTGCGGTCTAGGTATATTGTTGATTAATGGTGCTTCTGTACCCTATTCGTGACACGATTTCTCGCATCATTTCTCATAACGCCTCATACTTGGTTCTCGTCCTTACCAAGTGCGTTTCTCGTATTCTTATATCTCGTCACACTTGGTTCTCGTCCTCACCAAGTGCGTTTCTCGTATTCTTATATCTCGTATTCTTATATCTGGCATAAATAGTTTGTTTGTATGATTATTAAAATGAAACCTTTGGCCGAAAACCCTTTACACACGAAAACTCCTACCCGTAATACTTCACCCGAAAACACCCACATCTTTTGTGGTGAAAACACTGTTTTCGTCCACTAGAGGGGGGGCCAACGAAAACAGAAGTGGGCTTGGCCCAGTAACGTTATGATACGCTGTTTTGATTATAACCTTTACGCGAGAACATTCGGAAAAAACCCTAACCACCTATCTACACATCATTACCCGCTCCCCCTGCACACATACATCCAATCCCGATCAGTTTGGAGAGAGACGAGAGGGCATCGACGGTGATGATTCTGAGAGTAACGGTGGGCAACGGGAAACCGGAAGGCGTCGATGGTGAACGACGGTAGTCAGAGCCATGCTGTCGGAGTTGGCGACACTGTAGTGATGTCTTTGGTTCAGTTCTGGCGTAGTAACGTCAGCAGTGGCATCGGTGCAGCAGTGTCGGGACTGAGACGTAATTGGTAAGTCGTTTTTGTACCGAACGGCTTGTGTTGTTCTTATTGATGAATTCTGTGCTTAGACAAAGGATTTGAATAATGTTGAATAAGTGGCCTGAAAGTGTTGATGATTCTGGTGAACTAGCTGAATGATAATAATAATTCATGATTGGTGTTTTGTGTTTTGTGTGTCAACATGATTGGAACAAGAGTGTGAATTAAAAACAATAATCTGTTCATTTGAATAATCCACTAATGTGATAGTATGATAACATGTTGGTGATGAAATGATACTTGGAGTTGTCCTGTTTATGTTTTGATTGATAATAAAACCATGTGATAATAGGATGTTGTGTCTTCATGTGAATGTACAACCTGATTATGCATGTTTAGAGATTATTGCATGAGAATGATTGAATCTGTTTAAGTGATAGAATAACAATGTCTTTACTATTAGTTGTTTTAGTAATATAGATGATGAATATTTTTATAAGATGCATGCCATGAGATCTGAGCATATGTGATTGTCGTTTGAAATGCTTGGGGATGGGTTTTCATGGAAATGTACATTAGGGTATGCATTAGGTACAAGCACTAATTTGAAATTATGTGATAGATAATTGTTTTGTCTTCTTTCAGTTGATTTGAAAAGGTGGAATGAATATATGTTTATTATCGTACAACTTAGGATCACACAATAAAGAACCTGGCCCCACCTTATTGATCGCACAACTGTTTCTAAACGCACACTGAATTATTTTAAGAACATACACTTATTTCCTTTGCATAAAGCATACAAATCATTTTCTTATTTTGGACTTATCTTTGTTGGACTGCACAAGTTCAGTGGGCCGCACATGGGAGGGAAACCCATGTGGACAGAAGGAATCGCACACTACTCGGATCTTATCCGTAAATGTTTATGATCGCACACTCGTATGACCGCACACTTGTCAGTGGTCGCACACTCCCGTGTGGATCGCACACTGACGAGTGGGCCGCACAGTATTATGAAAGGGCTTAATCAAGTGGGCCGCACACTGATTTAGCCCGAACTTTTATATGGTCGCACACTCATCACTGTTCAATGATTATCTTGTGTTAATTGTTTATTAATGGATTATTTGTGATTAAGTTGTTATGCCATAACTGTTACTTGTACACTACTTGATGAGTTCGTGTTAGATACGTGTAGCTGATACGTGATTACTTGTTTACCGTCCTAACGAGTGGTAACCATAATAGGGTGTGGTTGACCAACTTAGGACAAATGCTTTACCTACTGAGCGAAGCAAAGGTGAGTTCACACTTTCTACAAAGCATGGGATTCCCAGGGGTTTGGGAATGGGTTAAGGAATATGGATTCCTCATCCTTTCTTGGGTAGGACAGTACAGGTTCAGGAATATAATTCCTCGTCCTCATGGACAGTTAACTTTTACTAGACCAAAACTCTTTCACGAAGTCCCTCCTTTTTATATCGACTTAATCCCCGGGCCAATGGCGAGCGGGTCATTAGTTAGATAGCGCTATTTAGGTTTGACAAACCTCACACTATGCCGCAGAGGATAGGCGTGAACTAATGGATCTGGGCACGTCAATGATGATAGACATTGACAGTTCACGGCACATAAACATGACTACAGTCAGCAGTCGATATGGTAACAAGTCTAGTAGTATATACATGGGGTAGCCCCCACGGCCAAAAAGCCAGATAACTAAACATGGGGTAGCCCCCACGTCTGGATAGCCAGAGTAAACGGGATTTAACCAGAACACATTTTCAACTATGGGGTAACCCCCACGGCAGGGATGCCAGTTAAAGGAAACTGTTTTCGAAACAACTTAAAACAAACACCCAACTGTGAACTCGCTCAACATTATTGTTGACTCGTTACTACATGCTTTGCAGGTCATTAGGTACTTAGCTGGAGCTTGCATGGGGAAGAGTCGTTGTGGGACATGGACAATTGTGTGCAATGTTAAACATTGAAACAGTTGAACTTATATTTTGGTTTTGGATTTAATCTTTATGCTTCCGCTTGCAACTTAAACTAAGTTTTGTTTGGACACCAATTGTATTGGTTGGATTTTTATAATTACTTACATGCTTGTTCAATATGATTGGTGGTTGGATCCTGGTCAGTCACGCCTCCAAGCGGTGATACTCCGCATGGGGATTTTAGGGGTGTGACAGATTGGTATCAGAGCCATTGGTTATAGTTAACTTGGTTTTAATAAGGGAAAAATGTTTTTGTTAAAACCAGACTATAACCTGTACAGTGCTCAACGATCCACAACGACGCTTCACTCCATGTGCAAGACTCGACGTTCTAGGTGATATGGTTTATGTTTTATTGCCTACTTACTAAATTACATAGAACTATGCTCATGGTATGCTTAGATAAACGTAGCAACTATAGTTTGAAAACACATGTGTGCTTGCTCCCTTCTGTCACTCCACACTTACACACATTCGCGACACCTTTCCTATTTGTGTTTCCTTCGATGTGAAGATCATGAGGGAACGTGTGAACCTAACTCAATCCAGCTGACGGCTCTTATCAACGAACAAGTTACGGCAGCACTCGCAGCTGCTCAGGCAGGAGGTATAACCTGCTATTCCGAACCTAACCTAGGATGTTAGATCCTACTCTCATGACCCAACTCTCGCGCTTAACCCTGTCTCTTCTTCCTCGCGCAACAAGATCAGAACGCTCAGCCACCCGTATGCACATTCAAGATGTTCATGGACTGTCGTCCTAGTACTTTCAGTGGCACTGAAGGGACCGTTGGACTCCACCATTGGTTTGAGAAGCACGAGTCAGTCTTCAAAATGTGTGAATGCCCCGAGGCTCGTGGGGTGAAATATGCCACTGGTACTCTCGAAGGCACTACGCTAACTTGGTGGAACGCGCAAGTTCAGATGCCGGGGATGGCGGCTGCTAATGCCACCCCATGGAATGATTTTAAGGAACTGATCAAACGTGAATGTTGTAGTCGTGATGATATCCACAAGCAGGAAGTGGAGTTCTTTAACCTGAAGGTGACGGGGTCAGAGATAGAAGCGTACACGAAACGATCCAACGAACTGGCAGTGTTGTGTCCAACAATAGTGGATCCTCCCATCAAGCGCATTGAGCTGTACCTCAAAGGCTTAGTACCAAAGATTCAAAGCCATGTGACTGCTGCTAACCTTGCAACCATCCAGGATGTTACTCGTTTCGCTCATCATCTCACAGACCAGGCAGTGGATCAGAACAAGCTGCCTAAGCGTATTGGTGCTACTACTACTACTTCTGCTACTCCCAGTGACAACAAACGGAAGTGGGATGGAACCTCTAGTAAGGGTTCGACTACGGTTCAGTCCCAGGCACAACAGCGAAAGATCGATGACTACCAGAGTCCTGGTCAGCAATCTTTTGGTAGTCAAGGGCAGGGTGGAATCGATGTAATTTGAACCACAACGGGCTGTGCAACAAAGATCGTTGTCAGAGATGCAACAAGCTTGGTCATGAAGCCAAAGATTGTAGAAGCTCACGTCCTACAAACAAGAACCGACAACAGCAGCCACAAGCTCCACAGAATCAGCAGCAACAGCAGGGTAACAAGGGATGCTATCAGTGTGGTGCTGAAGGTCACTTCAGGAGACACTGCCCACAGTTGAACCAGAACCACAACCAAGGAAACGGGAACAATAATGGAGGCAACAACGGGGGTAATAACGACGGCAATGGTGCCAGGGGGGTCGAGTGATCGTGATTGGTCAGGGTGATGCTAGGAATGACGCCAATGTATGATGGTTTCGACATCGTTATTGGTATGGATTGGTTATCCCAACACCGAGCAGAGATTCTTTGCAATGAGAAGACTGTCCGTACTCCTCGTTCAGATGATGAACCACTCATGATTCGTGGCGACAAGAGGGGTGCTGTTGAGAGCATCATCTCTTTCCTTAAGACCCAGAAGTGTTTGCGAAAGGGCCACACTGCTATTTTGGCTCTCGTTACTGACACCTCGAAGAAAGAGAAGAAGATAGAAGATTTTCCGATTGTACGCGACTATCCTGAGGTATTTCCTGAGGAACTACCTGGTCTTCTGCCTCATCGTCAAGTTGAGCTTCAAATCGAGCTGGCTCCTGCAGCAGCACCTATAGCTCGTGCACCTTATCGTTTAGCCCCATCAGAACTAGAAGAGCTGTCTACGCAACTACAAGAACTCTTGGACAAGGGTTTCATTCGTCCTAGTTCTTCGCCATGGGGAGCTCCAGTGCTATTTGTAAAGAAGAAAGACGGTACCTTCAGAATGTGCATCGACTACCGTGAACTCAACAAGGTGACCGTGAAGAATCGCTATCCTCTTCCACGCATTGATGACCTATTCGACCAACTGCAAGGGTCGAGCTTTTACTCGAAGATTGATCTGAGATCGGGATATCACCAGCTGAGAGTCTGAGAAGAGGACGTCTCCAAAACAGCCTTTAGAACTCGTTATGGACACTATGAGTTTTTGGTCATGCCTTTTGGGCTGACAAACGCACCTGCGGTTTTCATGGACCTTATGAATAGAGTGTGCAAGCTTTACCTGGACAAGTTTGTTGTAGTATTCATCGACGACATCCTGGTCTATTCTAAGAGTCAGGAGGAACACGAGCAGCATTTGTGACTCATTTTGGAACTCCTTCGAACAGAACAGCTTTATGCAAAGTTCTCGAAATGCGGCTTCTGGCTTCGTGAAGTCCATTTCCTAGGCCACATGGTAAACAAGGATGGGATTCACGTTGATCCATCCAAGGTAGACTCGATTAAGAACTGGCCTGCACCTCGCACACCAACGGAAATTCGCCAATTCTTGGGCTTGGCAGGTTACTATAGAAGGTTCATTAAGGATTTTTTTCCAAGATTGCACAACCTCTCACCTCACTAACGCAGAAGGGCATTACTTATCGATGGGGTAATTCACAAGAATCAGCATTTCAGCACCTAAAGGATAGACTCTGCAGCGCACCTATTCTTTCATTGCCAGAGGGCACAGACGATTTTGTGATCTATTGCGACGCATCCATTCAGGGTCTTGGATGTGTGTTGATGCAACGTGACAAGGTCATAGCCTACGCCTCACGCCAACTTAAAGTTCATGAAAGGAACTACACTACGTATGATTTAGAGGTGGGAGCTGTTGTTTTTGCACTTAAGATATTGAGACACTACCTGTACGGTACCAAGTGCGCCATCTACACCGATCACAGGAGTCTCGAACATATCTTCAAACAGAAGGAACTGAATATGCGACAACGACGATGGGTCGAGCTACTGAATGACTACGAATGCTCGATCAGGTACCACCCAGGCAAAGCCAATGTTGTGGCTGACGCCCTCAGTCGAAAGGACACTACGCCTAAGCGCGTACGAGCTTTACAACTCACTATATAGTCTAGTCTTCCTTCCCAGATATGAGATGCTCAGGTAGAAGCATTGAAACCAGAAAACATCAGGGCTGAAGCCCTACGCGGCTCAAGGCAACGATTAGAACAAAAGGAAGACGGTGCTTACTACGTAACAGGACGCATTTGGGTCCCACTTTATGGCAACCTACGAGAGCTTGTGATGGATGAGGCACACAAGTCTCGCTACTCAGTACATCCTGGTTCAGATAAGATGTACCACGACCTCAGAACTACATACTGGTGGCCTAGCATGAAGGCCCATATAGCAACTTACGTCAGCAAGTGTTTGACTTGTGCGAGAGTCAAAGTCAAATACCAGAAACCTTCAGGCTTACTCCAACAACCAGAGATACCACAATGGAAATGGGAGCAAATTTCCATGGATTTTGTTACTGGCCTGCCTAGATCTCAACGTGGTAACGATACTATTTGGGTGATCGTGGATCGACTCACAGAGTCTGCACACTTCTTGGCTATCAAGGAAACGGATAAGTTCTCCACTTTAGTAGATCTATACCTTAAGGAATTTGTCTCGAGGCACGGGGTGCCCACCTCTATTATCTCTGATCGTGACGCACGTTTCACTTCAGAACTTTGGCAAGCGATGCACAAATCCTTTGGCTCACGATTAGACATGAGCACAACGTATCACCCTCAGACGGATGGGCAGTCTGAGCGCACTATTCAAACTTTAGAAGACATGCTTAGGGCATGTGTAATTGACTTTGGCAATGGCTGGGAAAAGCATCTGCCACTTGTGGAATTTTCGTACAATAACAGCTACCACACCAGCATTAAAGCTGCTCCGTTTGAGGCATTGTACGGGCGTAAATGCCGGTCACCTCTTTGTTGGGCAGAGGTGGAGGATAGTCAGATCACTGGCCCAGAACTTGTGGTAGACACAACAGAAAGGATTGCTCAAATACGACAACGAATGGCGGCAGCTCGTGACCGTCAGAAAAGCTATGCCGATAAGGGCAGGAAACCACTCGAGCTCCAGGTTGGGGAGCGAGTGCTACTCAAAGTTTCGCCCTGGAAGGGTGTGGTTCGTTTTGGCAAGCGAGGAAAACTTAACCCACGATACGTTGGACCTTTCGAAATCATAGAGAAAATAGGCAGGGTGGCCTACAAACTGAATCTACCTACAAAACTCAGTGGAGTTCACAACGTTTTCCACGTGTCGAATCTGAAGAAGTGTCTGTCAGAGGAGACCCTCATAGTTCCTTTGAAGGAACTCACTATTGACGATCAGTTGAGATTCGTCGAGGAACCAGTTGAAATCATGGACCGGGATGTTAAGGTCCTCAAGCGCACTAGAATACCTCTTGTTCGAGTTCGTTGGAACTCCCGTCGTGGCCCAGAGTTCACCTGGGAACGCGAAGATCAGATGAAACAAAAGTATCCCCAACTATTCACAAACAGTACAACCACTACTGAGGCTGAAGCTACAGAATTTCAGGATGAAATTCCAGATCAACGGGGGAAGGATGTGACACCCCAGGAAAACCAGGAAAACCATGCAACTTAACTAGCTTCCTCAGTAACCACGTGCTAAATTTCGGGATGAAATTTCTTTCAAGTTGGGGATAATGTGACAACCCGAGTTTTCAAGATCTCTATTTGACTTAACCTTGTACTTAATTTGCAAAGTGTGTTTTATATTATTTGAGATGCAATATACGTGTTATTCGTGATGTGTATATTATGTATGTGTGTATATGTATTACACATCTGGCATAAATAGTTTGTTTGTATGATTATTAAAATGAAACCTTTGGCCGAAAACCCTTTACACACGAAAACTCCTACCCGAAATACTTCACCCGAAAACACCCACATCTTTTGTGGTGAAAACATTGTTTTCGTCCACTAGAGGGGGGGCAACGAAAACAGAAGTGGGCTTGGCCCAGTAACGTCATGATACGCTGTTTTGATTATAACCTTTACGCGAGAACATTCGGCAAAAACCCTAACCACCTATCTACACATCATTACCCGCTCCCCCTGCACACATACATCCAATCCTGATCAGTTTGGAGAGAGACGAGAGGGCGTCGACGGTGATGATTCCGAGAGTAACGGTGGGCGACGGGAAACCGAAAGGCGTCGATGGTGAACGACGGTAGTCGGAGCCATGCTGTCGGAGTTGGCGACACTGCAGTGATGTCTTTGGTTCAGTTCTGGCGTAGTAACGTCAGTAGTGGCATCGGTGCAGCAGTGTCGAGACTGAGACGTAATTGGTAAGTCGTTTTTGTACCGAACGGCTTGTGTTGTTCTTATTGATGAATTATGTGCTTAGACAAAGGATTTGAATAATGTTGAATAAGTGGCCTGAAAGTGTTGATGATTCTGGTGAACTAGCTGAATGATAATAATAATAATAATAATTCATGATTGGTGTTTTGTGTGTCAACATGATTGGAACGAGAGTGTGAATTAAAAACAATAATCTGTTCATTTGAATAATCCACTAATGTGATAGTATGATAACATGTTGGTGATGAAATGATACTTGGAGTTGTCCTGTTTATGTTTTGATTGATAATAAAACCATGTGATAATAGGATGTTGTGTCTTCATGTGAATGTACAACCTGATTATGCATGTTTAGAGATTATTGCATGAGAATGATTGAATCTGTTTAAGTGATAGAATAACAATGTCTTTACTATTAGTTGTTTTAGTAATATAGATGATGAATATTTTTATAAGATGCATGCCATGGGATCTGAGCATATGTGACTGTCGTTTGAAATGCTTGGGGATGGGTTTTCATGGAAATGTACATTAGGGTATGCATTAGGTATAAGCACTAATTTGAAATTATGTGATAGATAATTGTTTTGTCTTCTTTCAGTTGATTTGAAAAGGTGGAATGAATATATGTTTATTACCGTACAACTTAGGATCACACAATAAAGAACCTAGCCCCACCTTATTGATCGCACAACTGTTTCTAAACGCACACTGAATTATTTTAAGAACATACACTTATTTCCTTTGCATAAAGCATACAAATGATTTTCTTATTTTGGACTTATCTTTGTTGGACTACACAAGTTCAGTGGGCCGCACATGGGAGGGAAACCCATGTGGACAGAAGGAATCGCACACTACTCGGATCTTATCCGTAAATGTTTATGATCGCACACTCGTATGACCGCACACTTGTCAGTGGTCGCACACTCCCGTGTGGATCGCACACTGACGAGTGGGCCGCACAGTATTATGAAAGGGCTTAATCAAGTGGGCCGCACACTGATTTAGCCCAAACTTTTATATGCTCGCACACTCATCACTGTTCAATGATTATCTTGTGTTAACTGTTTATTAATGGATTATTTATGATTAAGTTGTTATGCCATAACTGTTACTTGTACACTACTTGATGAGTTCGTGTTAGATACGTGTAGCTTATACGTGATTACTTGTTTACCGTCCTAACGAGTGGTAACTATAATAGGGTGTGGTTGACCAACTTAGGACAAATGCTTTACCTATCGAGCAAAGCAAAGGTGAGTTCACACTTTCTACAAAGCATGGGATTCCCAGGGGTTTGGGAATGGGTTAAGGAATATGGATTCCTCGTCCTTTCTTGGGTAGGACAGTACAGGTTCAGGAATATAATTCCTCGTCCTCATGGATAGTTAACTTTTACTAGACCAAAAATCTATCACGAAGTCCCTCCTTTTTATATCGACTTAATCGCCGGGCCAATGGCGAGCGGGTCATTAGTTAGATAGCGCTATTTAGGTTTGACAAACCTCACACCGTGCCGCAGAGGACGGGCGTGAACTAATGGATCTGGGCACGTCAATGATGATAGACATTGACAGTTTAGGGCACATAAACATGACTACAGTCAACAGTCGATATGGTAACGAGTCTAGTAGTATATACATGGGGTAGCCCCTACGGCCGAAAAGCCAAATAACTAAACATGGGGTAGCCCCCACGGCTGGATAGCCAGAGTAAACGAGATTTAACCAGAACACATTTTCAACTATGGGGTAACCCCCACGGCAGGGATGCCAGTTAAAGGAAACTGTTTTCGAAACAACTTAAAACAAACACCCAACTGTGAACTCGCTCAACATTATTGTTGACTCGTTACTACATGCTTTGCAGGTCATTAGGTACTTAGCTGGAGCTTGCATGGGGAAGAGTCGTTGTGGGACATGGATAATTGTGTGCCATGTTAAACATTGAAACAGTTTAACTTATATTTTGGTTTTGGATTTAATCGTTATGCTTCCGCTTGCAACTGAAACTAAGTTTTTTTTGGACACCAATTGTATTGGTTGGATTTTTATAATTACTTACATGCTTGTTCAATATGATTGGTGGCTGGATCCTGGTCAGTCACGCCTCTAAGCGGTGATACTCCGCATGGGGATTTTGGGGGTGTGACATTCTGATTTGCACCTTGTTCACTGACTGGAATTGTTTGACTTGAAATCTGGATCTACTCCCCCTCAGAATCTGAATCACCACGATCAAATATAGGTCTATCATCAGATTCTTGATTATCATTGACTGCAATCTGATTATCAGGAGCTTGTTCTTGTTCCGAAGATTGTTGAACATCATCATGTTCTCAAGCATTACTTGGACCGGCTTTATCATCATTTGAAGTTTGCCGTCGACTTTTAGTATACTCAGCTGGAAAGTTTTCTTGTGATTCTTCATACTCTCTCAGAATATCCAACTCGTCAAAGAAATCTTGTTCTTCTTCTATATCAAACGAATCCCACAAAGTATCGTAGTTAAAACGCCATGAGTCGCCTGGGTTCTACGGTGGTATTGTGTAACCTTGGCATTCAACATTGTGTGCTTCGATAATCCGCTTCAAGCTTGGAACAAAGACTCGCTTTAATGGACTTTAATAACCCACAAATATTCCTTCAATGCTCTTTGCACCAAACTTTCCAAAAGGTTCTAGAACTGTACAAGGAGACCCAAACGGTTCCAGATACTTCAGGTTCGGTTTGCGGTTGTTGATCAGCTCGAAACACGTCTTGTTGAATTTCTTCACTGTGAGAACCCGGTTGAGTGTATAGCAAGCGGCTGACACTGCTTCTGCCCAAAAATTGACTGGTAATTTTGAATCAGCAAGCATCGTCCTGGCTGTTTCAATTAGCGTCCTGTTCTTTCTTTCAGCTACTCCATTTTGTTGTGGAGTGTAAGGAGCACTAAATTCTTGCAATATACCTCTCTCATCACAATACTCTTCCATCTTATTGTTCTTGAACTCTGTACCGTTGTCACTCCTGATTCTTCTGATTCGAGTTTGATACAAGTTTTCAATTTTTCTGAACAACGCCATCAAACTTTCAAACGTCTCATCTTTAGTCTTTAAAAATGATACCCATGAAAATCTCGAGTAGTCGTCAGTTACTACTAGACAGTAGAGATCTCCAGTTATACTTTTGATGTTTACTGGACCAAACAGATCCATATGGAGTCTCTCTAACGGTCTTGAGACTGAGTTGACTTTCTTTTGAGGATGTGATTTCTTCTTTTGCTTTCCTTTTATGCAGCTAATGCACTCCCCTTCCAGATGAAAACCTTTCACATGAACACCGATAACTAATTCGTTATGCACCAGGTGATTCATTTTCCTCAGGTGAATATGGCCCATCTTTCGATGCCATAACTGTGACTCTTTTTCCGTTGCTCTTGACATAAAACAGTGAGCCTGACCCGTGGTAGTAGTTGCTACACTCATGTCCAACACGTACAGATCATTAACTCTGGGTGCTCTCATGATAACCCACTCTTCGGGAACAACAAATCCTGGTTTCAAGATTAAACATTCTTTGTCTGTAAAGTGCGTTGTATACATACGATCACAAATCTGAGAGATACTCAGAAGATTGTTTTCAAGTTCGGCGATGTAGTTAACTCTTTCAAATGTGACAATTCCATTTGATAAAGTTCCTTCACCAACTATTCGACCACCTTGATTACCCGTAAATCCCACATAACCTCCATTAAACCCTCGAACATCGTACAATAGGGTCTTCTTCCCCGTCATGTGCCGAGAAGCTCCACTATCCATAATCCAACGTGAAACAGATCTTGGAAGCTCCTGCACATATCACAAACTTTTAGTTAGATTTTGATGCTACCCAAGCCTCTTTTGACTCAGGTAGGTTGACTTTGATGTGAGATTTAACAGTGTAAAGTGGCGGAAAATTCTTGTCATTCATCTTTAAGCTCTCCTTAGATCCAATCTCAACCTCTTTATATAAAAAGAAATCATTTTTAGAAGGTTGACCAGATGATTGGTCTATCTTTGGTACATACTTCTTTTCAGAAGTAGTAGACTTTTGATCTTCAAGTTTCTCATAATAATCCACAGGAACATTCATCTTTACCGGAATGGTAGAAGACGATTGTTTTTCTTTCTCAGAAACCTTTGGTTTTGAAGAACGTGGTTTCTTTTCAACTGATTTTGGTTTCCATGCTTATTGAGACAAAGCAACCCGTTTGTAAAATTTGTCGGTTTTAGTTACCACATTCTTTACCGATTCAGTTTTGATCTTAGTGTTTTCATTTTTCAAAATCTTCTTCTCAACAACCATAGGTGCTTTGCCTTTTGTATCAGCTTTCTTTTTCTGACTCTCAACAACTTCAGACTTAGACTTTGAGTTGGTGCACTTTCGTGCAATGTGTCCAACTTTATTACACTTAAAGCATATACGAGTATCAATGACCCGACTTCTGCCTTCAGTCTGAGGCTGTGAGGCCTTTTCCTCAAAAAACTCTTCATTTGATTTTGAAAAAATCTCAGACTCTTGCAGAACTCGAGCTTTTCACAAACACCTTTTTCTCAGCAAACTTTTTGTTTTGAAAATTCCTTCTTTGATAATTCTTACCACCATGATATCCACCCGACCATTTGTTTTGATTGTTTTTAGAAAAACGTGGCGGTACAACAGGTTTTTTGTAGTAAGCTTTATCTTTTTCAAAGTTTAATTGCCTTTTAAAATGTTTCAAACCTTCGATCTCAGACACATCAATCTCAATCAACTTGAACACATTTCTCAATTACCAACATTCACATTCTCCAAAGGAAAATCACGATCCGAATACAACTTATCAGATCCCGCCATCTTGTACATCACAAGATTAGGTTCTTCATTTAAGTTGTTTTTGGATTTTGATTTTGGAATGTATTTATCCAAAAAGCATTCATCATCCTCCGTATTGTCACTTTCAGACTTTAAAACATTTTCAGCCATACTTTTAACAATTTCAGATTGGACACTATCTTCATTAGATGATGTGGTAAATGTGACATCAATCGTGTCTGGAAGCTTAACTTCACTTTCTTCTTCATCATTAACCAACCCTAATTTTTTCTTTGAAAAATTATTTAGAACAGGCGGTGGAACCTGATGAAATCCAACCCCGGTTCCATCAAAGTATACATCTTCGCCTGCTTTGTTCTTTCCAATTGGTTTAGGAACTATATGTTGAAGAACAAAACTTGCGGAGTTGTAACTGTTCAGTTTCAACTGAATGCGTTCATTCTCAATCTTAGCTTCTTGAAACTGAAGCTTCAACTTAGTAATTTCATCCAGTTGTTGATTGATCAGCTCTTCTTTTACCCTAAGAACTCCTGATAATTGAACATTTTCTTTGTATGTCTTACCATTTCTCTCATCAGAATCTTTTACCGTTCATTTTAGCTTCTCAAAATTTTCTGAAAGTTGACGATTTTCATGAATTAATTTTTCGTTTTCTTTCCTAATTCTTTCTACATCACTTTTATTATTTTCAATTTTCTCAGTTAATTCTTTTACTCGTTCATTTGAAGCTTTTAACATTTTGTCACGGTTTAAGATCTGATCTTCAACGTCTCTGACTCTTCCTGTCAGTTCTTCAACCTTTTTAACATTGAGATAAGCAACTGTACTACAAACCTTGCAGTCTTTCATGCAATTTTTGCAGTCACTCTCATTTTTAGCCTTCTTACCTGACTCATTGATTGCATCATTCTGACTGACCTTGGTTTTAGACACAGTTCCAGAACCAGAAACTACCTCTAGCTCTTTCGCAGCAAACACTTTGTCATCCATCTTCTTCAAATTCTCAGCCGTGAATTCTTGTGATGTATCAATAATCCCATCATCCACTTTCTTCTGCCGAGACTCCTTTTCTTTTTCTTTTTCTTTTTCTTTTTCTTTTTCTTCAGCTTCTCCTCCTCCCCACCACAATCTCTGATTTGCTTCTTCTTCATCACTAATTTGTTTGGTGAGAGTTTCAACATCAACAGTATTTGGATCAACATTCTCTATCAGCATCCCATCTTTTTGCCTCTTTAGCTTCTTTGTATGTACGATAGATTCTACTAATCCTATTCTGAGCTAGCATCCTTCTGTTGACGTATTTTGTCACACCCCCAAAATCCACACGCGGAGTATCACCGCTTGGAGGCGTGACTGACCAGGATCAAGCCACCAATCATATAGAACAATGTATATAGTAAATGTAATTGCAATTTAATTCCAAACAATCCATATGAGAGGTGTTCCAAAACATAAGTATGTTATCACTGTATAGCGGAAGCGTATAATTAAACCCATCATAATAAAATATGAAATGTCATAAAGTCTAAACAAGTATTCAAGATCCTTGCCCACAACGACTACGCCTCCCGTGCAAGCTCCATAAGTACCTAAGGTCCTGCAAGGCATGTAACAGCGGATCAACAACTAGTTGAGCGAGTTCACAGAAAGTAAATGCGTAATAATAAGTTCGTATGTAACATGTGGCTCTAGTGGGCCGATAGTACGTTCTATTGGTGGGGGCTTCCCAGGTTATATATCCCCTAGACTATTCGTAATCATAAGTATCCTTCCCAATCCGAGGATAGTAGTAAGTATAGGTTTACGCAGGTGTTATGTAAGTGCCCTTCCCAACCGAGGACAGTACGTAGCGAGTACGTGGGTTTAGCGCTGGCGTCCTTCCCAATCCGAGGACGGTAGTACGTAGGTTTAGCACTGGCGTCCTTCCCAATCCGAGGACGGTAGTACGTAGGTTTAGCACTGGCGTCCTTCCCAATCCGAGGACGGTAGTACGTAGGTTTTACGTAGGTTTAGTGCTGGTGTCCTTCCCAATCCGAGGACAGTACGTAGGCTTTGCGTAGAATTTGGCACAGGCATCCTTCCCAATCCGAGGACCGTGGTAAATAGTCTAGTGTAATGCAAGTACAGGTAATCATTCAATCCCATTCCCAACCCAACTGGGGAATCCCATGCCTTAGGAGTGTGAACTCACCTTGGTTTGCTCGGTATGCTAAGGGTATGCTCGCAAGTAATCAATCACGTCCTAAAGTATGCACGTATAGAATAATCAGTTTGTAGTCACGAGTGGTACACGTATAAGCATGTAGTACGTATTCACAATCACCCAAGTCATGTATATCATTTAACAGCAGTTAGATATTCCAGTTAACTCTTAACAGCAGGTAACTAACCAGGTTAACCTTTAACAGAATTAAAGTAAGTTACTGATTACACATTTGGCGAAACACAACAGTTGGCGAAATACATAAGTTGGCGAAACACATATCCTGTTTCGTCGAGTCTTGTTTGGCGAAACAAGATTTCTATCTCGTCGACTTTCCTTGGCGAAACACATTCTGTTTCGCCGAGGGTTCTGTTTCGTCAAGAAGATCAGTTACGCCGAACATCAGTTACGTAAATGAGAAACCCTAATATACACTATCAACCACATGCCCAATCATCACGAGATTATTCATAAATAAAATGGCTCAACAATGGCCGACAAGTATTAGTTGTTTTCCTGCTGATAATTGACCATAATAATACATTACTTATCAATACTTATCAACATACACACACTCCCATATGCACATGTGATGGCAGACTAGTCAATTAACAATTTACTTCAATTATTCATGAAATATGTACTGACAAATCAATATATAAATCACATGGCTTGATCAGATTCACATGTCTACAATTCCCAAATTAACAATATGCATAGCACATACATGATCCTTCACATCGATCATAATCATCATCATTAAAATAACCATCGTACGGAATCATATTATATGATTATCGTTATCACTCAATCATTAAATCAATATTTGCAACAACCAAACACAACAGTTCTGAAACATCATACAATCTAGTTCATCATTAACAAACAATCCACATCCCGATACACAGAAATTGTAACCGATTAATCATACATTACGAATCCAGAATCATCATACTCATATACTCATATTCATTCCAGAACTCATGCATAAACACAAACATATAATGAATAATCAAAACGTCAATGAAACCGAGTTATCGAATACGCACTAACCGAGATGAAAGAAACAATGAGTTGATCGCTAAGGACTTGGGGAGACACACACAGCTGCCGTCACACTTGGGAAAGAGTTTTAGGGTTTCAGATTGGTAAAACGTGTGAGACTGAATTCGTTTCCCGTAAATAAACATGAAACAGCGTTCTGGGCCCTTAATGGGCTTCGCGTAACAATGGGCCGGTGAAACAGCCTGTTCCGTCGGACATGCTTATGAAGAAACAACTCTGTTTCGTCAGAATGAGGTATGGCGAATCCCATTCTGTTTCGTCGTATGGATTATGGCGAAACACATTCGTGTTTCGTCGAGTTGCTAAATTCTTAAACAGTTTACAAGTATCCATGCAGTCAAGTACTTTACACATTAACACACAGAATTCAAAATAATCATCTCAACTTATAATTTAACGTGCACAATTACAAGGTAATTAATTCGTGTAAGCAATTAACTAGACAGTCAACGTGCAATAAATGCAAAAGTGAAAGTCGGAAACTCGAGTTGTCACATTATCCCCAACTTGAAAGAAATTTCGTCCCGAAATTTAGTATGCGGTTACTGAGGAAGCTAGTAGTGTGACGTTGTTTACCTGTATTGTATCGCGGCTCCCCGAGCAGGTTTGCGAAGATTACTGATTTTCTTGGGGTGTCACATTATCCCCCCGTTAATTTGGAATTTCGTCCCGAAATTCTGTATTGGTAGCTTCAGCCTCAGTAGTAGTTGCATTGGTTCCGAATAACTGGGGATATTTGAGTTCCATTTGATCTTCACGCTCCCAGGTGAACTCTGGGCCGCGGCGGGAGTTCCAACGAACTCGTACAAGAGGGATTCTCGTGTTCTTGAGGACCTTAACATCCCGGTCCGTGATTTCAACTGGTACTTCGACGAAGTGCAACCGCTCGTCGATAGTGAGTTCCTTCAAGGAAACTATGTGGGTCTCATCTGACGTACACTTCTTCAGATTCGACACGTGAAAGACGTTGTGAACTGTACTGAGTTCAGGTGGTAAGTTCAATCTGTAGGCCACTTTGCCTATTTTCTCAATAACCTCGAAAGGTCCAACATATCGTGGATTTAGTTTGCCGCGTTTGCCAAAACGAACCACACCCTTCCAGGGTGAAACTTTAAGTATCGCTCGATCCCCAACCTGGAATTCGAGTAGTTTCCTGTCTAAATCAGCGTATGCTTTCTGACGGTCGCGTGCTGCCGCCATGCGTTGTCGTATTTGTGCAATCTGTTCTGTAGTATCGACTACCATTTCTGGACCCGTGATCTGACTCTCACCCACCTCTGCCCAACAAAGAGGTGATCGGCATTTACGTCCGTACAATGCCTCGAATGGTGCAGCCTTAATGCTGGTGTGGTAGCTGTTATTGTATGAAAATTCCACAAGTGGCAGATGTTTTTCCCAACCATTGCCAAAGTCAATCACGCACGCCCGAAGCATGTCTTCTAGAGTTTGAATAGTGCGCTCAGACTGCCCATCGGTCTGAGGATGATAAGCTGTGCTCATGTCTAATCGAGAGCCAAAAGATTTGTGCATTGCTTGCCATAGTTCAGAAGTAAAACGAGCGTCGCGATCAGAGATGATGGAGGTGGGCACCCCGTGCCTCGAGACCACTTCTTTTAAGTAAATGTCTGCTAAGGTAGAGAACTTGTCTGTTTCTTTGATAGCCAAGGAGTGAGCAGACTTTGTGAGTCGATCCACGATCACCCAAATAGTATCATTTCCGCGCTGAGATCTAGGTAGGCCAGTAACAAAATCCATGGAAATTTGCTCCCATTTCCATTGTGGTATCTCAGGTTGTTGGAGTGGTCCTGACGGTTTCTGATATTCTGCCTTGACTCTCGCACAAGTCAAGCATTTGCTAACGTATGTGGCTATGTGGGCCTTCATGCTAGGCCACCAATATGTAGTCTTGATATCGTGGTACATTTTATCCGCACCTGGATGTACCGAGTAGCGAGACTTATGAGCTTCATCCATTACGAGCTCGCGTAGATTACCATAGAGTGGAACCCAGATGCGCCCTGTTACGTAATAGGCACCATCCTCCTTCTGTTCTAAGCGTTGCCTTGAGCCGCGTAGGGCTTCTGCCCTGACGTTTTCTGTTTTCAATGCTTCTACCTGAGCATCTCGTATCTGAGAAGGAAGACTAGACTGTATAGTGAGTTGTAAAGCTCGCACACGCTTAGGCGCGGTGTCCTTTCGACTGAGGGCATCAGCCACAACATTGGCTTTGCCGGGGTGGTACCTGATTGAGCATTCATAGTCATTTAGCAGTTCGACCCATCGTCGTTGTCGCATATTCAGTTCCTTCTGTTTGAAGATATGTTCGAGGCTTCTGTGATCAGTGTAGATAGTGCACTTAGTGCCCCTACAAGTAATGTCGCCATATCTTGAGCGTAAAAACAACAACTCCCAGCTCTAAATCATGCGTCATGTAATTCCGTTCGTAGAAGTTCCAGTATAAGTCGTAAGTGCTGCTCGCGTTCCTCCTGACTTTTCGAATAAATCAAGATGTCATCGATGAAAACAATGACGAACTTGTCGAGATAGGGTTTGCACACTCTGTTCATAAGATCCATGAAGACCGCAGGCGCGTTCGTTAGCCCGAATGGCATGACCAAAAAACTCGTAGTGACCATAGCGAGTTCTAAATGCTGTTTTGGAGACGTCCTCATCCCGGACTCTCAGCTGGTGATATCCTGACCTTAAGTCTATTTTGGAGTAGTAGCTCGACCCTTGCAGCTGGTCGAATAAATCATCTATGCGTGGAAGAGGATAACGATTCTTGATCGTCACCTTGTTGAGTTCACGGTAGTCTATACACATCCTGAACGTACCGTCTTTCTTCTTCACGAATAACACTGGAGCTCCCCAGGGCGAAGAGCTAGGACGTATAAACCCTTTTCCAAGAGTTCTTGTAGCTGCTTTGACAGTTCTTCTAGTTCAGTTGGAGCTAAACGATAAGGTGCTCGAGCTATAGGTGCTGCTCTAGGAGCTAGTTACTATGAGTTACCAAAGGTTCTTAACTAGCACGAGGAATGCGGACGACATTTTCTTTGCAAAGAATCTCTGCTCGAAGTTGAGGTAGCCAATCCATACCAATAACGATGTCGAAACCATCACAACTTTGGGGTCATTCCTAGTATCACCCTGACCAATCACGAACACTCGACCCCTGGCACCATTGCCGTCGTTATTACCCCCATTGTTGCCTCCATTATTGTTCTTGTTTCCTTGGTTGTGATTCTGATTCTGGTTCTGGTTCAACCGTGGGCAGTGTCTTTTGAAGTGACCTTCAGCACCATCGGATAACATCCCTTGTTACCATGCTGTTGTCGTCGATTCTATAGATCTTGTAGCTGTTGTTGTTGGTTCTGGTTTGCAGGACGTGAGTTTCTACCATCTTTGGTTCCATGACCAAGCTTGTTGCATTATTGACAATGATTGCGTTTGTCCTGCCCGCTGTGGTGCAGGTTACATCGTTTGCGCTTAGGGTGGTTTCCCTTGTATCCACCCTGCCCTTGACTACTAAAAGGTTGCTGTCCAGGACTTTGGTTGTCATTGATCTTTCGCTGCTGTGCCTGGGACGGATTCGTAGTCGAACCCTTGCTAGAGGTTCCATCCCACTTTCATTGGTTGTTACTGAGGGTAGCAGAAGTAGTTGAAGCAGTAGCGCTGATACGTTGAGGCAGCTTGTTCTGTTCCACTGCCTGGTCTATGAGACGATGAGCAAGATGAGTAACATCTTGAATAGTAGCAAGTTTAGCCGTCTTCACATGGTTTTGAATTCCTGGTACTAAGCCTTTGAGGTACAGCTCAAAGCTCTTTATGGGAGGATCCACCATAGTTGGACACAAAATTGTCAGTTTGTTGGATCGTTATCGTGCACGCTTCTATCTCTGACCCCGTCATCTTCATGTTAAAGGACTCCACTTCCAACTTGTGGATGGCATCATAACTACTGTATTCACGTTTGATAGGTTCCTTAAAATCATTCCATGGGGTGGCATTAGCAGCCGCCAGCTCCAACATCGTAACTTGCGCGTTCCACCAAGTTTGCGCAGTACCTTCGAGAATATCAGTGGCATATTTCACCTTACGAGCCTCAGGTTATTCGCACATTTGAAGGCCGATTCGAGTTCCTCGAACTAATGGAGGAGTCCAACAGCTCCTTCAGTGTCGCTGAAAGTAGTAGGACGACAGTCCATAAAAGTCGTGTATGTGCACACAGGTGACTGAGCGTGTTGACTTGTCGTGTGCGTGATAGTAATCAAAATTAAGCACAAGTGTTGAGTTATAAGAGTAGGATCTATAAATCCTAGAGTAAGTGGTGATGGCAGGTTACATCTCCTGTCTGGGCAGCTGCGAGTGCTGCAGTAACTTGTTCAGTGATCGAAGCCGCCAACTGGGCTTGAGTTAGGTTAACGCGTCCACTCATGATCTTGACATCAAGGAGAACATGTGTAAGAGAGGTTCGCGAATAGTGCGAAGAGAGTGAGCACACAAGTATTCTCAAGCAATAACATATAGTAAGTTCTGTAATCTGAGCATACCACGAGCAAAGTTCTATGTAATTCTAGCAAGTAGGTAAAGTAACATGAATAGTAATACCTATGGTGTTGAGCCTTGCACGTGGAGCGAAGCGTCGTTGTGGATCGTTGAGAGCACTGTTCTGGTTATAGTCTGGTTTTAACAAAATCGTTTTCCCTTTATTAAAACCGAGTTCTCTATAACCAATGGCTCTGATACCAATCTGTCACACCCCCAAAATCCACACGCGGAGTATCACCGCTTGGAGGCGTGACTGACCAGGATCAAGCCACCAATCATATAGAACAATGTATATAGTAAATGTAATTGCAATTTAATTCCAAACAATCCATATGAGAGGTGTTCCAAAACATAAGTATGTTATCACTGTATAGCGGAAGCGTATAATTAAACCCATCATAATAAAATATGAAATGTCATAAAGTCTAAACAAGTATTCAAGATCCTTGCCCACAACGACTACGCCTCCCGTGCAAGCTCCATAAGTACCTAAGGTCCTGCAAGGCATGTAACAGAGGATCAACAACTAGTTGAGCGAGTTCACAGAAAGTAAATGCGTAATAATAAGTTCGTATGTAACATGTGGCTCTACTGGGCCGATAGTACGTTCTATTGGTGGGGGCTTCCCAGGTTATATATCCCCTAGACTATTCGTAATCATAAGTATCCTTCCCAATCCGAGGATAGTAGTAAGTATAGGTTTACGCAGGTTTTATGTAAGTGCCCTTCCCAACCGAGGACAGTACGTAGCGAGTACGTGGGTTTAGCGCTGGCGTCCTTCCCAATCCGAGGACGGTAGTACGTAGGTTTAGCACTGGCGTCCTTCCCAATCCGAGGACGGTAGTACGTAGGTTTAGCACTGGCGTCCTTCCCAATCCGAGGACGGTAGTACGTAGGTTTTACGTAGGTTTAGTGCTGGTGTCCTTCCCAATCCGAGGACAGTACGTAGGCTTTGCGTAGAATTTGGCACAGGCATCCTTCCCAATCCGAGGACCGTGGTAAATAGTCTAGTGTAATGCAAGTACAGGTAATCATTCAATCCCATTCCCAACCCAACTGGGGAATCCCATGCCTTAGGAGTGTGAACTCACCTTGGTTTGCTCGGTATGCTAAAGGTATGCTCGCAAGTAATCAATCACGTCCTAAAGTATCCACGTATAGAATAATCAGTTTGTAGTCACGAGTGGTACACGTATAAGCATGTAGTACGTATTCACAATCACCCAAGTCATGTATATCATTTAACAGCAGTTAGATATTCCAGTTAACTCTTAACAGCAGGTAACTAACCAGGTTAACCTTTAACAGAATTAAAGTAAGTTACTGATTACACATTTGGCGAAACACAACAGTTGGCGAAATACATAAGTTGGCGAAACACATATCCTGTTTCGTCGAGTCTTGTTTGGCGAAACAAGATTTCTATCTCGTCGACTTTCCTTGGCGAAACACATTCTGTTTCGCCGAGGGTTCTGTTTCGTCAAGAAGATCAGTTACGCCGAACATCAGTTACGTAAATGAGAAACCCTAATATACACTATCAACCACATGCCCAATCATCACGAGATTATTCATAAATAAAATGGCTCAACAATGGCCGACAAGTATTAGTTGTTTTCCTGCTGATAATTGACCATAATAATACATTACTTATCAATACTTATCAACATACACACACTCCCATATGCACATGTGATGGCAGACTAGTCAATTAACAATTTACTTCAATTATTCATGAAATATGTACTGACAAATCAATATATAAATCACATGGCTTGATCAGATTCACATGTCTACAATTCCCAAATTAACAATATGCATAGCACATACATGATCCTTCACATCGATCATAATCATCATCATTAAAATAACCATCGTACGGAATCATATTATATGATTATCGTTATCACTCAATCATTAAATCAATATTTGCAACAACCAAACACAACAGTTCTGAAACATCATACAATCTAGTTCATCATTAACAAACAATCCACATCCCGATACACAGAAATTGTAACCGATTAATCATACATTACGAATCCAGAATCATCATACTCATATACTCATATTCATTCCAGAACTCATGCATAAACACAAACATATAATGAATAATCAAAACGTCAATGAAACCGAGTTATCGAATACGCACTAACCGGGATGAAAGAAACAATGAGTTGATCGCTAAGGACTTGGGGAGACACACACAGCTGCCGTCACACTTGGGAAAGAGTTTTAGGGTTTCAGATTGGTAAAACGTGTGAGACTGAATTCGTTTCCCGTAAATAAACATGAAACAGCGTTCTGGGCCCTTAATGGGCTTCGCGTAACAATGGGCCGGTGAAACAGCCTGTTCCGTCGGACATGCTTATGACGAAACAACTCTGTTTCGTCAGAATGAGGTATGGCGAATCCCATTCTGTTTCGTCGTATGGATTATGGCGAAACACATTCGTGTTTCGTCGAGTTGCTAAATTCTTAAACAGTTTACAAGTATCCATGCAGTCAAGTACTTTACACATTAACACACAGAATTCAAAATAATCATCTCAACTTATAATTTAACGTGCACAATTACAAGGTAATTAATTCGTGTAAGCAATTAACTAGACAGTCAACGTGCAATAAATGCAAAAGTGAAAGTCGGAAACTCGAGTTGTCACATATTTCACTTCGTCTGTTCTGGAGTCTTTGAAAGGAACGATCTTTGTCACAAACGCATAGCCCACTGCGTCTTCTTCTGGTAACACTTCACTCCAATCATATCCCTCATCGTCATGGATAACAGCAAGTGCTCTAGATTTTTCTTTGGGATTTTCTTCTAGCTGTTTCATTCTGGGTGGTTCAGATTTGTTCTAATGATAGATTGCTCTTTTGTAATAATCTTCACGGAACGGATTTTCCCTATCATCAGCATATGCATTTCGAAATTCTCTTTTAAAATGACCTTTTTGTTTACATTTAAAGCACGTGACTTTTTATTTATCAAAACCAAGTTTTGTGGACGGTCCTCCAATTGAATGTCTGCCTGTAATCTCCATGAACCTTTGTGCTCATCTGACTGCACTAGCCATACACCACCTAATATCGATCAACTCTATCTCCTCTGGGTCAATCTGGTCATAGTCCTCCTTGGTGAGATTAGTGTTTCCAATCTTGCCTGCAACAAGACTCTCGTATGACTCTAAAACAGAAGCTAAGAACACCATCTGCTACTTTGCGGATTCCTCACTAAAATTTTGAGCATTCTTGAGATCCACAGCAATGTTACATTGGAACAAATTCTTTGGAACTGATTGACTTGAAGTAGTTGACGATGAACCACCATGAAAACCACTGCTTGAACTTTCTTGATTTGACGTGTTAGAACTGTCAGCTGAGAAAGCTGTCTTAGGAGACACATTCTTCGGGATCATACTTTCTCGATAATACAACTCAACATTCTGTTGATATGAGGAATGATTGACTTTGTTTGATTTCGTGATCTCCAATTCATGACTCTCCAATCTTTCAATTAACAGATCAACCGTCAGTTCCTCCGACTTGATTGTATTCTTCAGCATCAAGGCAAAGTATTGCCAGTTTTTATCATCAGGCAGTGAGTCAAACAGTTTGTCAACCAGTTCTTCTTGAGTGTACACGATTTCGTGTCTTGCAAGTTCTAGCTTCAAATTGCCGAATCTTTCAATCATCTTTAGCACAGATTCATTTTTTAAACATCCAAACAAATCAAATTCTTTTCTTAACAATTTCTTTTTGTTTTTAACTATCTCGGCACTACCCACACATTTCACTCTCAGTTTCTCCCATAGATCTTTCGCATTTGTGTACTCAATCAACGATATTATTATTATTTTTTTTTTGTTTTTTTGGTAAAGGAGGGCGGCACCTCCGGTAAATTTTATTAATATCAAAAAATTATTTACACCTAAAAGGGTTTAGATTCCCGGGACATAAAACCCAAGGAAAACACCACCCCAAACGCAACGAGCCACACAAAAGAGTCAACCCGACTCGGCTCTTGCCTAGACTCAACAAAAAAACCAAAAAAATCTAAACATAAACCAATCCAAACACAAACCAAAAACAACCTAACCAAAAAACTATACATCAAAAACCTACTAACAAGCAGCAAACTATAAACCACATCTTCCAAGAGCCAGCAAACATCAAAACCTGCACAAAAAACTATAAGCATCTTCAATTTTTAATCGTCCCTGCCAGCTCCACCCTAAGCATCTCATCCAGCAAGCCTTCTTCCACAGCAGCAACCAGCTCCATTTCAATGCCAAAACCTCTTTCATAAACCAGCTTCCACAATATCCACCTGCACCATCCCAAAAATTGCATCCCCCAACTACCACATTTCATAGCCAATAACACAGCACCCCTACCCATACCCCCTGGATAAAAAATGAACCAATCTTCCGAACTACTATTGTGCTCCCTTAAACCTCTCTTCACAATACCACAACTAATCTTCCTTTGCAACCTACCAACCACCCCTGCTATGTAAAAAATTTTCCTCCATATAAAACACTCATCATAACAAACCCATATACTCATAATTCCCAAACTACCCTTCTCCCAAATAACATATCTTTTATACCCTTTAAAAACATTCCAACTCACGGCTACCATTACCACAATAACTAAAACATTACCAGCAACTTCTTTCATCACCAGCCTAACATCACTATCCTTTTTCTTCCACTTCATTTCTTCTTTTCATAGCTTTCACTTCAAATCTCCACAATTCACCAGCCATCCTAACATCACTAGAATCTTTAAACTTCAAACCCAGCAGCCTCAATCTAACAACTTCAAAAATGAGACAACAAATTTGCTGCACAGATCTTTTACTACCCTCGAAATGTCTAATATTTCTTTCCTGCCAAATGTAATAAATCACAGCAGCAAGAACAAGTTTCCCAATTATTCCCCAAACAGATTTAGTGAGCCCATTATTTTCCAAAAAACTAATTATATCTGGCCACTTATCAGGAAACTTCAAACAGATTCGTCTCTCACAGACTGATGAAGCAATGCAATGCACTTTTGTTCTGCAACAAAACTTTCTACATGATCATTGCCTTCTAAATTTTCATAATCTGATCTTCCGATACTTAAACCATTCTTCAAACTTTTCCCGCTTGGATACGCAAACGCTTTTAGCCATTCTTCAAACCTTTTAGCCCATCTATTGTATTCTTCAATCGCCATCAGTTTGGGAGGTTTGTTGTACGTCCCATAAGCACTCTCCACACTCAAAGCATCAGAAAGGGTTTTCTTCGCACTCGGATTTGAAACGTTTTCATTTGTGTTGTTTGATGTATCATCTCCGGTGTTTCCCGTGAAAGCAAACATATCACTGAAAGGATTCATAAACTCATCCATCTTCAAGTATCTGAAACAATCAACAAACACTTAGAAAATTTTTGATTTTTAACAAAAACAGTTTCAAGCGGAATTAGTTCAAACGGAATCAGCTTTTCACACGAAATAAGCCTTTCAAGTGAAATACCACCTCAAACGAAATCAAGGTTTTCACACGGAATAGGATTTTCAAACGAAATCACCAAGTGAATTTTAATTTCCTGCGGAATTAGCTTGGTTTCAAACGAAATCAAGTCACTTTGGTGTGGAATAGCTAATTTCGTGTGGAACTTCTCAAACGAAATCTGATTTCGTGTGAAATCAGCAGCACTTTCAAACGGAATTAGTAATTTCGTGTGAAATCAAAGTACTTTCAAACGAAATTAGTCACAACAGCTAATTCCGTGCGAAATCACAAGTGCTATTTCGAGCGGAATTATGATGACATCATCATTTCGTCCACCATTTTGTCAAATTGATCCGGTTTTTGTTTGAATTTTGGTCCAATTCTTTCAAGGATTCTTTAAAACAGTGTTTCGCGTGATATATGTGAAATTCAATCAATTTTGACCGTAAAATCTCGTTTAATTTTGAAAAGAAGGAGTAGAAGTGATGAAAACAAGCTGAATTGGTATAAACTCTTCTTCCTGAGCTCTGATACCACTTGTTGGATCGTTGTGTGACCCTAATGAGTCAATCAGAAGAGTTTACGATCTATTTCAAAGGCGGAATCAGAGAAATAGACGTGTAACAGCTTGATTCCTCTTTATTATCTTCTTATTAATGATTCCAAAGCTTTTACAGATCGTTTGACAAACTGGCAGCACCTCGGCTCTGAATCGGAAAAGTTACAAATGAACTAGCAACACACCTATTTATAGTTGAGCTAATTTCGCTTGAAAGTGAAAATGACCATTTTAAGCGAAATCACAAAGTTTAATTTTGTGTGAAATGGTCAGAGCCATTTCAAGCGAAATTACACATATTAATTTCGTTTTAAATTAACCTATCACATATAAACCCTAATTTCTAACCTGTTGTGTGTTAGTTTATCCTATCTAGACATAAGACTCGATAAAGACGAAGTTAACAGACATTTGTGCACCAACAGAAAGGATTAAAACCTTAAGGGTTCGAGCTCTGGATATGACAAATCGAACGAATCTCACATCACGCATTCATGATGCACAACAAGAAGCCCTCAAGGAGGAGAACCTTAAAGCTGAATATCTCTGAGGTATGGAGAAACAATTAGTGCCAAACGAAGAGGGAACCTTATACTTTATGGGACGCATTTGGGTTCTGCTCTTTGGCGGTGTTCGAGAGGTAATCTTTGATGAGGCTCACAAGTCAAGGTACTCGATCCACCCAGGATCAGACAAAATGTATCAAGACTTAAAGGAATGCTATTGCTGGCCAAACCTCAAGAACGACGTAGCCGCTTACGTTGGGAAATGCCTAACCTGCGCTAAGGTTAAGGCCGAGTATCAGAAACCCGCAGGTCTACTGCAACAACCTGAAATTCCCGTATGGAAGTGGGAACAAATATCGATGGACTTTATAACAAAGTTTCCCAGGACCCCTAGAGGGCATGATATGATATGGGTAACGGTTGATCGATTAACCAAGTCTGCACACTTCCTACCAATTCAAGAAAAAGATAGCACAAGAAAGCTTGCCGAGTTGTATCTTAAAGAAATTATGGCACGTCATGGAGTGCCTATTTCGATTATTTCAGACAGAGATGGATGTTTTGTATCAAGGATCTGGAAATCCTTCCAAGAGGCCTTTGGATCTCAATTAGATCTAAGCACAACCTTCCATCCGTAGACAGATGGCTAGAGCGAACAGACTATACAAACTCTGGAAGATATGCTTCGCGCATGTGTACTGGATCTAGGCGGCAGCTGGGATACTCACCTACCTTTGGTCGAGTTTTCCTATAATAACAGCTACCATACGAGCATAAAAGCAGCACCGTTCGAAGCTCTATATGGCCGCAAGTGTAGCTCACCATTGTGTTGGGCAGACGCCAGAGATAAACCGTTGAATGGTCCCGAACATTTGAATTCATGCATGTTTTATATTTCAAATATCGCATTGTGCGTTACAATTAACGTTGCGTCAGAAAGACTAGTATACTCACCGGTAAGACACGCTGTGTCAGCACTTCTTCAGAAAGCAGTCAGATAGTAGATTTAGGGCCTAGGAGTTGGTCCAACATAAAAAACACAATAAAAAACAAATGTGGATACAAGGGTTAGCGTATACACTTTCAAGAAGCTAAAATGAGCTCTAAAAGACACCCGAAGCTCACTCTAAATGCCGAATTCTGCAGAATTCAGCAGAAAAACAGCAAAAAAAAAGGGTCAATTGCATATATCCCCCTCTAAATCCTCTTAATTGCATATTTACCCAACCTAAAAATAAAATTGCATATATCCCCTCACTTAATAAAAACAATTGCATATTTACCCATTATGATTTATTTTATTAAATATAAATTACAGAATGACCATCTTACCCTTATTTTTACTAAAACTATAAAATTTTTCAAATTGACATATACATCCATTTTTTAACTAGTTCTTCTTAGTTTTTTTTTTTTTTTAGCTTTTTTTTTTCTTGTTTTACATTTCTCTAGGGCGGTAAACAAACCGATTTGAAAAAGACTTTGTTCATGTTCGTTCTTTCAACTTTTTTCGAACAAAAGAACGGTTCACAAACACAAAACGAACACACAAACAAATAAAAAAGAACATAATCGAACAAACAAACACAAACGATTGAGAATAAAAGTTTGCATTTTTAATCCAACATCACACATAGTAATAAACATAAATATCCCATTTTAATCTCTAAAATCTTTAGTTCCTCCAATGACGAAGCTTTAAATTCTTCAAGTAATGACCAAATCGCCAACAATAATCATCAGTTCACCATCTTTTGTCTGATTCTGAGATAATTAATGAACAAAAGTGAAAGTTTAATATACATTTAAATAATTACTAAACAAATTAGACAGGTTCTCATCTCGAAAAAACGAATTTGCATATTCAAACTAGGAATCTATGGAATCCATCGCTAGTTTGTTGCTTAAAAAAATTGGACATCTAATTTCAAACCTAATTTTACACATTTATGGACAAAAATCGCAGCACCATACGAATTGAACCTGCAGTCGATCAATATGATTATCAAAATCGCAAAATCGATCACAAGACTGCTATGTTGGACTCGAACACCAAAAACGACAAACCAAATATGCTTATCATAATCGCTAAACCGAACATGAATACTAACCATGAATCGTTCTCCTCAAAACCAAACAAATAAACTGATGGAATTACCTCTGATTAACATGAACATGGAATAACCATCGTTGAGAGAGAAAGAGGGGAAAGAGAACTGATAGACCATTCATTTCTAATAGGGGTTTTAATTTGAAAGGGCAATATTGGTATTATATGAAATTAAAATAATGAAGGGGATATATGCAATTTTACTTTTAGTTTGGGTAAATATGCAATTAAGCATGTTTCAGGAGGGGATATATGCAATTCTCCCAAAAAAAAACAACATTTAAACACCAAAATACTATGCAGAATTGATGTTTTAGTGTCCAGAATAACTTGTAAAGTGTCAGGAATTAAAACTGTCACAAAAGGTGATTCATACCTAGTAAAAATGTGTAATTTAGCACTTTAACGAACCGATAACCGAACGAATAACCGGGCACTACCTAAAACATCAAAACTAGACTAGAAGCATTGTTTTTATGATATAAAGATAGTATTGGTGATAAAACACCTTAAAAATCCTAAAAACACCTAAACACACTTAAACTTACATAAACCTTCCAATTTACACATGTAACCTTCAAGTTCTAAAAATTGACATAATACCCCCCCCCCCTTATGTGACCGGCCCCATGAGGCCCCACCAACATTTCTCCATTAAAACATTCTTGTGTAGGCAAGAGATTGGACATTTAACCTTGTGGATAAAGATGTGTTGGAAGTTATTATAAGTGACCATAAGTAAAGAACATTGTCAATTTTCATAACTTTAAAAACTTCATCTTCCTCCTTCCCTCTCTACTACCTCACGACCACACCTCCATCACCACACACCTTCATTTTCAAACATCTTACAACCATTCCAAGCATGTACAAAGGTGTATGAAGATGATCTAAGGGAACTACAAGTGCTAGAAGTTGAAGGACCACCTTGTGGAGCTATTAACCTCTCATCTTCTTCATTTTTCATCTTCATCTTCTTTGTGCCACTTCCCTAGCCATTAGAGCTAGTAGTAAGCATGCTAAACTCTATTTTACTTCATTTTAGTGTCTTGTACAAGTTACACCATCTAAGAAACTAAACTTTAAAAGATGAAGATATGAAGATCTAACATAATCTAAAGAAAAAACAAGTGTTTTTAGTGTTATTTGATGTTTGTGATGAAGTTGTTGTTGTTGGATCTTGTGTTTATGTTTAGATCTATCATGTAAAGCTTGTTAGAAGCTTAGATCTAACAAGTTTAAGCATGGATCTTGAAAGATCCATGGTTAAACTTGAAGATGAACTTGAAAGACCATTATGTGAACTTGAAAAATGATTATTAAAGCAAGATCTTGAGTTCTTGAAGTAACTAAGTTTATGTAAAGTTAACTTTTGAAACTAAAATCCATGAAAAGTTTGTAAAAGGTCCATCAAGAAGCTTATTCATGGAAGATTCAAGTATGTTAAGTATGGATCTTGAAAGATCAATGATGAAACATGATTCTAAATATAAAGATCTTTTAAATGAGCATAAGAATGGTTTTAGAACATGTTTTTCAAGATTTTGAAACCCTAAAACTCATGGATGGTTTAGTTAGTAAGTTAAAGTTTCATAAAAAGTTTGTTTAAAATTAACAAGAACACTTGTTTTTGAAAGATCCTTGTATGTGAAGTGTAGATCTAAAAGACTATACATTTTTAACAAAAATCAAGTTTATCATAAGGTTTTACATGATAAAAATTAGTGTATGTTACTTGTGAAAATTGTTGGAAATTGTTTTGCTGATGAAAAGAAATGTTTTGAAAACATGGGAAACCTCCATTTTTAGGGGAAACTATGTCAAAATATAAAAATTTTGACACTTAGAAAAATATAAGTTTTGATGAAACTTATTCACCAAAAATTTATCTAAAAATATTTATCAAGGTTTCCTAATTTTTGTACAAAAATTACAAGCCAAGAAATAAGGATTTCTTCAAGTTAAAATCAATACTAAGTATGTATATTTTTAGGGAAAATATATATACTTAAGGATCACCAATTTTTGTGCTAAGTGTATATTATGTGTATTATATGTAGTAGTGAATTAGGAGCATGAAAATACACTAAATACTCCCAAGGAGTATCACCAACAAAATACACATAACAAATACATAACAAATACTCAAGAATATTCATACAAAATAACCCATGAAAAGGTATATGGACAAACACAAGGAAATATATTTGTATAAATATATTTCTTAATAATTTTGGACTTAGACAAATAATGGACGACTTTGGACATAAATATATATTTGGACAAATATATAACTATTACCAAGCAGTAAGAATGATAAAAAATCGGAAAATAACAAGAATAAATGTATATATTTTACAAGATAACAAAATGTATATATTTTACAAGATAACAAAATGTATATATTTCACACAAGTCTAAAAAATATATTATTTTTAAGAAATATATTCCGGAAAGTATTAAAAATCAAAGTATTGATTTTTAGCAAATAATGTAAAATACACAAGTATTTACATAAAAAGACAAGTATACTTTCCTAAGTATACTTGCACAAAAATAATATTGAAAATATTATTTAACAAAATACTTATATTTATTTTCGAAAAATAATATAAGTAACATATTTTGAATAAGTTAAAAATATAGTTTATTTTTAACACTTATTGATCCTCACCGATCACAGAAACAATATATATTTTTGGGAAGTAAAATATATATTTACAAAAGGACAATGCAAATTCAAAATACAAGAACACGGCGAACGGGCGAGACCCGACAAACAAGGGCACGACCCTCACACATGATGAACAAACACAGAACAAATGCACAAACCTAAGATGGTGACTTGTACTCCGTGTGTTACAAGTCTAGTAACTAACGTACATAGAATACGTATAGGTTACGACGCTTACGAGACAAACCCGATGAAGTTTACAACGAAAGATACGCAAAACTGTGAGTTCATGTTCCCACTTTTAAACTTTTACTTGTTTTCTAAACTTGGGGAAAATACATGTACTATGGTATGTAGAACACAAAACTAAGGAATGACACATAGATCATGTGACGAATAGGGTGACATAAGCACCATTAATCAACTATATACCTAGACCGCGAAACAAAAAAGTTGGATCTAATGGGTTTCAGGCAGCCACACTCTGGGCCACGTTCTACCTAGAGTGCTTTTGTGTCTCGAGTCGTAAATCGACAGAAAAATGCCTATGGTTTGGATGCTTCCTATGTCGTGACATATGTTAGTGGCCTTGCAAACCATTAGCGATCTCGTATTCCTTACATTTACAGAACTCAGTTTACATATACGTTTTACAAATTACATACCATGTTTTCATACTAGTATATAAACATTCTATACGAAAACTGCATGAATTCACACCAACTTATGTTGACGATTTTCCAAAACTTACATGGATTTCAGGTAACTAGATGGATGTTCGCGCGGTCTCTCTCTTTGCTCAAGGATGTTGTTTGTGTTTCTAGTTGTTATGTGTCGAGGCTCCAATGCCACTTTTGTAGGATTTGCTTGTTATATACTGCTTCCTTATGGAGATATAATGAACAAAACCTTGATATTTGTTCTTGAAATGAAGTTGTAGACTTTTCAAACAATTATCTTAAGTGTGATGTAAACTTTAAACTGAACTTTTGTTTTGGATATTAACTATCAATGGGATAGTGGAGTTGTTTTACATTCATGTAGTATATTCACCTATTGTATGCAATGAGAACCTTTCAGAATCACACCTCGTGTTTCCGCCTTTGAAAGGGGTGTGACAATTTGATAAACATTTTTGTGTTGAAATTGTTCCAATATGCCTGGAACATTAAATCAATGGTACTATTATATGTTTGGTGTGAAAATAAATAAAAACATATTACTGATATCGTATTTTCCAATTTTATCACGTAAAATGTTTATTTTAGCCTCAAATTATCATCTACACTATAATATTTCACCCAAACTAGATGTTTTATTGTGAGTATTTATGTTGTCTAGTATAGTTTCCTACAATTTCATGTAACTAGACTAATTAGATCCATAAAGCAACCAAACTATAACCATATTATGTGTTGCAAATTAGTAGACATGTTTATATTGTTTTATTCAAACTTTCAATCAAATCCTTTCCCCATACACATATCGTACGTTCACCCCATGCCCCCATATTTTCTTGGAGTGTTTGACTTGGTAAAGAGACATGCTAATGGCCTTGAAGTTTGAAAAGCCAAGATTCACTTCTAGATATTTTCAAACTTGTGAAAACATAAGCCTTATCCCTTCATTTCTATTTTTCAAAAACAAAAACATCCTCTTTTACTATCTCTCTCATACGGCAAAGACACCACCATTGTTCCCACTTTGAAGGTTACTTGCAAGCTACTAGTCTCCTACATCTTGTTCTTCCATTTTTCTTACTTTGGTATGTCTTTTAAAGCTTTACTAAACTATGTATTAGTTCCTATAGATCAAGTCTACACACCCAACACACCTTTATATAACTTGTTTTCATACATCTAAGATTTGAAAACAAACTTAAGGTTCATGTTCTAGATAATAAAATAAAATAAATACATAAATAATCTAAGATTTGAAAACAAACTTGAGGTTCATGTTTCTAGACAAATAAATAAATAAATAGACGTATATATCCATATTGAGATTGTTACTTTATAGCAAAACTCAAAGGTTTGGTGATTTATCTTTACATTTTTCGTATATATTGTGTTTACAAAAAAGGGGGTTATGAACTTTAAGGTTTAACATAGCTAGATGTCCAAATAATTATATTTTTGTGGATCAAAAATTTTGGAACAATAACGATGTGGCTTACATCTATTATATATAATAAATGAAAGTAGATTTGGGCCACGTGTCATTAAATTAGGGCATCACTTTTTTCATTTTCCCGCCCAACTGTACCTCCGTCCCCCTTTTTTCCTTTATCATCTCTCTTCTCATCTATCTTTTCAAATGGCTAGGGTTCCTTCTCTCGAGATCTTCAGTGCGATTCAACAAAAAATCTGTGTTTTCTTCTTCACCGCGATTCTCATCTAATCCAGGTATGATTAATCTTCCTTCTATTCCATTTAGGGTTTTATTGATATATCATCTTAATCAGTAATCTTCCTTCTTCACCACGATTCTCTTCACCTGCTTCTCGATTTCTCATCCAAAACATTTGATTCCTTTCAAAACGATGTCCTTTGCAAGCGATTTCCACAGGTATGTTTATCTACGCTTTTTGATTTTGTTTATTCGAGAGTTTTCGTTGAAGTATCTTAGGTTTATTCTAGATCTACTTTCCAACCAGTTCAGATAGAAGTTTGGGTATTTGAAATATGTGTAATCTTAATTTTCTGATTTTAGGTTTAGGATTCAATTACTTTCTTGATGTTTTTCTGTTTTAGAGTAATCACTGTCAGCTTGAAAATTTGCAGCTAGAAAATTTTCTTTTGGATGCTTCTGGAAACCTAAAAGTTTCATATTTTGGATTTCGTATCCTTTCTCGACATGTTAAGGTAAGTAAAAGATGTTAACTTTTAATTGTTATTTGAGTAGTTTATGTTTATAAGCTTTTAATTTTATATCTTTTGAGTTTTTTAAATAGCTTTGTTACTTTTTTTGGAGGCATTTATGTTAGATCTGTTGTAATACTTTCATATTTGTGTTGGTTTTGTGTTTTTATAATGTTTTGTGAAATGCTAATGTGAACTGAGCTATAGTGGTCTCAAGTCGCTCACATTAAATGGTTGACTTGAAAAAATATGTTTTTAAATGATATTACGACAAGAAGAAAGTCATAAATGTGATGATGTATGATCTAATTAAGATCATATATAAACAGGCTAACAAGAAGAAAAATCATGATAATGTTTTTGAGTTGATTTGTTATGGTTTTGGTGATTTTGTATTCAGTAAACCCTAGCCCCAACTCTTTGAACAATGACATAATGGAAAGAACGCGATTAGGAAGTGTTATGGGTCGAAGAAATTAGACCGCTTGATGGATTTCAGCTCACACCTACCAAGATTTTCATGGAAGAGGTAAGCTTTTCTGTATCCAGTATAAACCCTATAGAAAATTTGTCACCTCTTGGGATAATTTTATTAAATTGTGTGTCAATGTATCAATTGTGGAATCTCCTTTCTAGGGTTTGATTTCAAATGTGGGCTTTTAAGAAAATAGCATTTTTTAGGAATTAGAGCTGAATATGGAGAAGGTTGTGAGACATTCAGACCAGATGGGCCCTTGAAAGTTGAAGTTGTAAGCATTTTATTGTGGATCTTAGCTTATATTAGTTAAAATCAAACATGTTTCCTGTGAAATGAAAATCTGATCCTAAATTTTGAAGTGAATCATCAGCTAATTTGATGCAAACATTTAGTCTTTAAGTTTTTAAGAATGTGGCTATTTTATATGCAAAATTTTTAAATAACAGATTACAAGAGGGGCTTCTTAAACGGATTCAATATGCTATGAAACCAACAATCAGTTGCAACTATTGATGGTTGGCTAGACTGTTGCGTTCTTCTCCTCATCTAGAAGTCACTTCATGCAGGTTTTGAGACTACTAAGGCACGGTTAGACACTACATGTGATCGTTGCAAAAGCCGAGCAAGTAAACCTTCAACTTTTTTCTGTATCATTCGACACCATCAAGAGTTCAATATAATTGATCTCAAAGATGAACCCCGACCACTGACACCTAAAACACTAATTTGTGGAAGATGACACTCGGTTGTTTCATAATTATTAAGTTTTATTTCTGGATGATGACATAACCATTTACTTATTTGAATAGTTTAATATGTTTTTTTTTCAATTCATTATAATTATACAGTTATAAACTATTAAGGATATTTAAATGGCACAAAAGGCCTTGTCACGAGGACAATTTTGAATTTATAAGCCATGATCTTATAGGATTGAGGCATTAAGGTTTGAACACAGTTCATTACCTTTCTTGATAGGGAGTCAAAGACTACAACTATCTTTTGTCTTTTAGGACAAATAGATATAGCCCGTAGGCATTTCATCACTAAGGGATGTTTATGATATGATCATCTTATTGGATGATATAAGCCATGATTTCTAGATCATTAGGCTGAATCAGGGAATTGGAAGAATCCAATATAAGGATGACTGGTGTGATTTTCTCAAACCACACTTGTCAGGAGTGCTAACACGTTCTTATGTGTTAACAATGATTTATTATCTTAAAAAGGCTTTACCATTTTAGCTATGTCGAAAAGGACATATAGGCTAGGTTATACCTTTAAGATTTTCTTTGAAATATAATGGCAGAGCATTCATAAATTGAAATGACGTTCTGATTTAAGACATAATACATATGTATATTGTTTAATACCAAAGTAAATTTCAAATAGGAAACTTTTTATAGAAAGTCTTAAAGAATTACAATAATTTCCATAAACGGGTCTTACACAAAGTAATTCGCCCACGTGGGGACTTAAAAGATATATATGTCCTTATAGGGACTAATAGAGAAATGAAATATAACAAAGGGAGTTTCTTCTTCATTTTATTTCTGAAAGTTTTCTCCTTGGTTCACTGAGAGCGGTACGGACACTGAAGGTTTTTGTGGGTAGTCGAAATCTTCTATATTAGGAATCCTTGCAAAAATGGAATCCAAGGATTCTATGGTTAATGAATAATATAAATCATGATTAAGGTCAGAACAGGTATAATCCAAGTTTGGGATTTCAAGACTTGGAGGTAAGAATTATGGGTCCTTTAGGTCCATAGGTATCATCTTTGGAGTGGGAGCCTCAGGGACAGTTGGTATGGACTCCTCCGATTTGGCTTCTCATTTGAAGTTTTAAAAGTCTTGGGTGCAGAATCTGGAATTGAAGGGGTAAGGTCCCAAAAACCTCATAAAAAAGGGATTTGAGACCATACCACAAACCAACCTTTTTAGCCTTTTGACCTTGCGCGGCCGCGCACGGGTCCTACAAAAGGTAGAAAACAATCAGTAATTTATAGTCGCGCGCCCAAAGGAAAACATAAATCCTTGCGCCTTCTCCCATTTAACAAAGGATCAAAATCCTTTGTTCAATACCTCCGCCTAAATATCCAGACTTGGATATTATTTTACCCAGACTTGAGATCTATTTGTCTGTGTCCACACAGCAAGGTGTCACACCGGATTACAGCAGTAATCTTCTAGAAAGAAATGCAATCGTGCACCACCCAGACGGTTATAACCGTCTGGACACGTGTCATCACCACAAGCAACCCTGAAATCACAACGAAGGCATGCAATTGGAGAGTAATCTCCACTTAATCACTTTCCACGTGGCAACCCCCTAGCCATAGATCAATCCACGATCCGTGTGCATTCACATCGGATCGAGACAACTTTACGTTGGATCAAAGAACTTAACGGAAGAAAATATAACCGCTACGGCGTTAGCATCTTCCGTCATCTTTTCAATAACAGGTTTTCCCTCCCAAACTCCCGGTTATAAATAAGAGAACTGTTCAGGTATAAACTCAGATCACACTCACTTCTCAAATACTTTCTCTTCTCCATTACCGATACTTATTCTCACACCGGAGTCGGGTCAAGGAGAGAACCCTCTTCTCCCCTTGGCGAGGCTAACGGTGTTCTTTTTTGCAGAACCACCGGAGAAGAAGTTCAGCTGCAACTGAATCAACCGAGGGAGAGCTAACCCTTTTATGCAGATTCAAACCCCCTAACTATCTCGGTTCCGACCATTTAGTTAGTGTTTCTTCAGGAATATAGTTAATGGTTTCAACTGGTTTGATTTTTGGGTATGGGTTCAAAATATCCTTCCTCCATACTGGTCGTACGCTTATTCGAGCTGTGGTACCAAGCGTAACATTCTTGGACTTCGGGTTTGGAGAGCTTCCACAAATGGCAGCTTTGCTCGGCGACACGTTACTGAATTACACAAATATCGAAAACAATGTATACATGTAGCAGGGATGAGATCATTCCTAGTTCATGTCTAGATTCGGAAGTCAAGGAATGTGCTACTGTGTCATTGAGATTAAACACAAAAGGCTAGTGTTTAATTCACTCAATGTTGGCTCTAATACCAACCCGTCACACCCCGATATTTCCACGTATTACCGGTGGGCCCGGTGGGGAGTATCGTGACCTAGTTGATATCATCATAGTCAAATAATCACAGTTCAATGCACAGCGGAAGTCTAAAGTAATAATAATACAAACCGATTCGAAAGTATAATAAAATATTACACAACGGTTGTATATGGATCCACAGGCGGATCTTAAAACGGAAATATAAACATTGTTCAACAGACTTTAGACGTTTAGAACTTGCAAGATTCCTTATTAACGCCCCGAGCTCCTAGCCAATTACGTACAGTACCTGTCACTTAATCTTTTTGGAAAATACATCAGTTTACACTGGTAAATACAATTAACTGACTCTTTTGAAAAGTGTTTATGAAAATTGATTTAAATGCACAAGGCACAAATATTCTTTTATAACTTGGGACAATTATATTACAAATAATCTTGTATCAGATTTACATGTTTGTCCAACATTTAGGGCCGGTATAAAAGCCGAACAAGATTAATTTACACACCACAAATATAAACTCACAAGAAGTTTCCTTACGAATGAGTATATCTTTTTCATACGCAACAGGCAGGTGTATGCCTACACCCCGTGCTTAAGTTGTGGCAATTTATGCTTTTTAAATGAGCCAAGGATATCCAGGACACCGTCATTAACCCCCAATGTTATTTGTTATCAAGCAATACTGATTAAAACGGGATTATGCAATTTAATCATCTCTGATTAAAAGGTTTCTACACCCGACCAAGCGGTATTATTATAATACCGTATCCCAAGCCCGTATAACGGAAAATAAGTTAAAAGTATTTACCTGAGCTAAAATGTAATTTTATTCTCAGCCGTATATTCAAATCAGCAAGCACAAATACCTCTACTGGGGTTCTCAATCGGGAACGAATGTTTTATTAACCTATTAAATTCCTAACGGGTCTTATTTAAGTTGTAACTTAGACCGGTTAGTTTTAAGGAAGGTTTTCAGTTCAAAACGCAAGATTAAGCGAATACCAGATTAGAATGTGATTTAGACCCGACAAGTATGGAGACTTGAATAATATGGGTAAACTAAACACATTCTGAATTTTTAAGTGAAAATGATAAGGTTTGACCCGTTTCGGTAACCAAATGAGTCATGAACATGTTTCACAAGTTAATATGCCTTAAATATGTTGTGATATCAGTAGGATACCTTCCATTATGCCCAAAACGGATTTAAAATCAATTTAAGCCCCGTAGGGGTATTTTGGTCATTTTAAAGATTATAAAAGAGGTTAAATAGTAAATCTGAGGTTCTGGTCTAAAGTGATCAGTAAAAATATTTATTTTAGTAAGTTATATCAGTAAGATTTCATACATATGTG
Source organism: Helianthus tuberosus (assembly GCA_030545235.1). Taxonomy (NCBI): domain Eukaryota; kingdom Viridiplantae; phylum Streptophyta; class Magnoliopsida; order Asterales; family Asteraceae; genus Helianthus; species Helianthus tuberosus. Next base: position 102,845,313 of record CM060424.1, on the reverse strand, counting down.
AAATTTATCAATTATGGCCAAATTATGCGCCGTAGGGGCGTTTTGGTCATTTTACATATGTAATAAAAGTCAAATTTGGAAATCTGAGTTCAAAACTTTTACTTACTGTTAAAGTATAAAAATTAATTCATAACATCAGTATGTAACAAGCCTTAGGTGCCAAATATGGTGTTAAACCATACTATGCGCCTAAATCGCATAAAAGTCGGTATTTGACGATATTCGGGTTGATTAAGGAAATCTGAGATTTTTACCAGCCTTTACTGTTTAAAATAATTTATTTAATATATAAAATCAGTAGAAAAGGTTTGATATGTAAAGGATGTGTAAAACTCATTTTATTAGCGAAAATGGCATTATCGTCAATTACCGAGTCTATGCAAGAACTTTATGTTATGATCAGTTTAAAATTTAATAAAAATTTCCAAAAATCCTTAAATATTATATTACATAAGTGGGTAGAAAGTTTGGTGTAAAAAATTGGGTTTAAGTAGGTTTTATGCCGAAAATGCCGTTTGATTAATAAAAGCGTTTATTTTACGATATCGAGCATAACTCCTAATTTAGACCACAAATTGATGTCAAATTTTTAGGACATGCTTATAAATCAGAAATAAAGGTTTTTGTCCTCTCACATTTTTATATCAAAAGGGCATAATGGTAAACAATTAAGCAATTAACGGAAACATGCATATGAATCAGATTTAATAGGAACCATATAGTATAATCTCAGAGGGTTATACTAACATGAAATATGGTCCTAAAGGAACCCTAAGGCATATCTAAACTAAGCTAAATCGGGTCAGAACTGAAAGTCAAAGAAAAAGTCAACTTTTGCGACTTTCGGTTGCTAACCGAGCCTAAACTTAGAATTGTCGGGTTGAACATGCCTAGACATGTTCAATTAATATTTACCAAGTTATTAAAGTGACAAAACTGATTTTATTGCCTTTACATCATTAGTTATGAATTTTATTTAAAAACCGACTCGTTTGATTTTTATTCTAATTACTTTGACCCGACAATTAACTAAGCAAACGTGGTAATTAGTAGGTGCCCTTTGAGGGTTTAATACCTACCTAATTACGATCACGTAGCCATGTTCATTGCGAACAATGACTCGACCGTTTAAAAGTCAAAGCGTTTATCATGAACGCTTGACTTTTCGGCTTTAAGAGCCAAACAATTTAAGTAAGCACGAAAGTAACACTTACGAGTGGTCCTTAGGACTGAAGGAGGTTCCCAAGTTGATCAGGATCCTCTTAAATCAGAGAGCAAGGGCAGATTGGAATGAAGTGTGAAATGAGAGCAAAAACAAGTGGGTATTTATAGGATTTCAAGAACTGTTAGGATCGTTTCTCGTAACCCGTGCTTTGATCAAGACCCTACATGTGTTACCCACTGAATTTCAATACTATGGGTGCCTAAAATAAGCCCATAGATTGAAAGAAACTATGTGCAAAACAATAAACCAGCAGCTGTTTTGAAATAAACTAAAATAAGCCCATAGATTGAAAGAAACTATGTGCAAAACAATAAACCAGGTCTGGGGGCTCTCGCGCCCCGTGTAGGCTGGGCCTACTTCTTACTCGGCCCGCGACCACCTGGGAACTCAGCATTAGTTTCAGAAATGACAGCTTTGGTCCCTACACATGATTAATGCCATTTTTGACACGTTTAAGGCCCGTTAACCTCATTTCAAGGCTCTAAAATGAATTTAAAGTATAGGGAACATGAAACATTCTCAAAACACATCTCGGATGTCGGTTCGTTTGGCCGTACGATTGCGTTGTTCAGTTAATTACGACGAAACACGAACGGACGCGAAAAACGATCTAAATTACGCGACGAATGGAATTTTATCATGCCATTCACTAAAATAAAATATTTTAATGATTACATAAATTTTTGGATGTCCGTATATATACAGAATGTAAGATATGCGTGAAACTGCAAACTTATGCACTTTTTGACGCTTTTGGTCCCTCTAATGCGCAAACTTGCGTATATCATCGTTTAATAGCATCGAAGCCTTATCTAATCCTTATTAGGCATTCTTGAAATTATTATTAACCATCACGATGCTCCGGGTTCGTTAAAAGGTCATTTAGAGGTATAATTAAACATATTGACGCTTTTAACCCCTTAAACTTTGCAAAGTTTCGCGTAACGTAACTAAAAGGCATAAAAGCCTTAGATGGCCAATAATTGGCATTCCCGAGAGTATTATCCAACATCATAAAGCTCCTAGTTTGTTAAAAGGTCACTCAGAGGTAAGAATTAACATGTTGACGCTTCTAACCCTTCGTCGCGCAAACTTTTAATTAATCACGCAAACGGCTACTCTCGATCAACAAGCGGCTCATTTGTGAATTTGAATACCATAAGAGGTTATTCAGAGACTTATTTTAAGCATGTTAACACTTCCAGTCCTTCTATAATCAAAGTTTTTGATTTTTCACAAAATTAGTCCCTCATAGTCAACATTTGACTTTATTAAGGTTTAGTACACGTGTCAACATATCAATGGACGTGATTTTACGAGGTGTTACAGTTTTGGAGGTATAACAATTTTCAAAGATGACTATGACCTGGTGAACATATATTATAGGCAAATTGGATTTAAATAATCCCAACTCACTGTTATTGGCCAATAATAATCCCAACTCATTTAATCACCAATAATAATCCGAACTATTCACTTTTGTTTGTAAAATACTCCCAGTTAAAAAAACACTAACTAGGTTAAAAAATTGCTGATGTGGCATCCGATGTGGCCCTTTTAGCTGATGTGTCATATGACGTGGCAGTTGATGTGGCATTTTTTGATGACGTGGCAGCTGATGTGGCAGTCTACGTGGCATTTTTTATTACGTGGCAACTGATGTGGCAGGTGACGTGGCAAGCCACATCATCAATTTTTTAACCTAGTTAGTGTTTTTTTAACTGGGAGTATTTTACAAACAAAAGTGAATAGTTCGGATTATTATTGGTGATTAAATGAGTTGGGATTATTATTGGCCAATAACAGTGAGTTGGGATTATTTAAATCCAATTTGCCTATATTATAACATATTATTTAAAGCAACTAGCCAAATAGAACAATTAAAAGCTCCAACAATGATAGTTAGTTGCTACTAGAAGAGAGGAGTTGATTTGGTCTCGAATCCATTAGTTAACATTAGGAACTTGATGGCTGGTGATGGTGTTGTCTCTTTATGATGTCTATGTTGCTCCTCTATGAGGTTGACTTTTTTTTTTGTGGCACCCGCAGATGACAAAACTACCCCACCAAAGAAAGGCAAGGATCATGGACTAGGCTCGATGCTATTGCTTCAATTTGATGATTCACTTTTGGGGCTAGGATCGATGCCTTTTGGTGTATCGTTGTTGACTGTAATCGTCGTGTGGTTTTTGTTGCTACCACATGGCTACCAGCAACAACCGAGTTGGTCATGAGATTTCACGTGGTACTGAGTTTCTGAGCCTCGTAAGGTAACTTGGATTTTTTTTTATTAATTTTTATAACTATTGTTGACATGGATCTTTGCACTTTACGACTTATAGTTGTCTTTGATTTTTTTTATTTGAAATAACTCACTATCAATGGCTGCCATTGCTTTATACAATTTCACAGAATACTTGGAGAAGGCTTTGATGATTGGGTAGAATTTATGCAAGGATGAATTTTTATTGTGTTGGCGGCCAAAAGAGAGGGTCATTTGAATGGCTTTACCTTCACTTGGCAACCAGTAAGTGTACAACTGTGGCGCTTTCATTCTCTTTGTTTCATTGCTTCTATGAGCCTTATTGTTCATTCTTCATGTCTTATTATGATGCACTGTCTACCCAATTTTACTTTTTTTTAGTGGACATATGTAGTATCATGATAATGGGATTTCATTTTATTATTGGGGCTTTGATGATGAAATATTTTTATCTAATGTTGAGTGTTGGTATTTAATTGTCTTTGCCTTTTTATCTGTCTCTTGAGTATGCAGTCAGGGTGGACTTATCCTCTTCATTTTGAAGATAAAGTATTACGCATTTTGGCGGGGCAACCGGTATGGTGCTTTTTGTTAGGGATCCTATACGTGTCAATCAGTGAGCCTTTTTGCTGTTTACGATTGTTAACTTGACATATTCTTCTCGTGTGATTCGCTTTGCTGACAAAAGGCATTTGCGATGGTCATGTGATTATAGTGAATTGCTTTACAATATTAGTAACTTGACGAAGCTTGGAGCAAATAGTCATGCTATGTTACTGGACTTGAATGCCTTTTCATGTGAATCGGTTTCCTCACAAAAGGCAAGTCTTAGCAGCTAAGATGGTCATATGATATCACATGGCTATCGGTTAATTTATAATCTATTTTGAAAAAATTGACTGCCATGAATTTTTTTTATTACTATTTGTATGTTTTTAACTGCACTTGTATTAAGAAAAGAAACAGGGCAGGGGGCCTCCAGCTATGAGCTGGATTATAAAACGGAAACTAAAAATAAACACATTACAAACATTGATTTATTTTTTATTTGGTTTTGTATTGTTAAAGTTTAAAAATGTTGAATTGTTTTGGGTAACATAGAAGCATTGTTAAAGTTTAAAAATGTTGAGTTGTTTTGGGTAACCTAGAAAGCTCTTCATCAGAATAATAATTCTTTCGTTTGGTATCTTTAGGCTTCTTGCATTGTGTTCTTTTAAATAGGGAAAAGATCAAATAGGAAGTTTATTTTGGCTAGGAAGTGTAGGAAGCAATAGGATTAGGACATGTGGCAACATTTAAAATAAAGAAAAAATGTATTTTAGTCAATCCAACCCTTTCTTCTTCCTTCTCAAAACCCACTAACTTCAAAACCCACCATTTTCAAAACCCACCATCTTCAACCATTTATTCACTTTTTATCTCAATAATCACTACATTATAGTGCGATTTTCATCACCAATCAATGATTCAAACACCCGATCAACGTGTTCTTCAGCTTTTTTGAAGAAAACCCAGTTTAATTTCATAAAAAATCTCGTTTTTTCCGGGTGATTTTGGAGATAATCACTCGATTCGTTAGATTCGAGCGCTGATAAGTGTTTCAATCATTCAAAATTCGTCAATTGTTGAAGAAATCACTTCGATCCATGTAAGAAATTCTTTAATTTCATTTTTTTACTATCTGGGTTTTTGATTTAATCATTGCGTTTTACGATCATGGCGGGGGTCCGGGGGCAGCGCCCCTGGTAGAGGGGTCCCAGGGGCGGCAGCCCCTGGCGGGGTCCAAGGGGCAGAGCCCCTGGCTGGGGTTGAGCTGCCAGGTCAGCTCAGAAAATAAGAGAGTGTGTAGGGACCAAAGCTGTCATTGCGTTTTAGAAATAAGAGAGTTTTATGTGTTTTCTAGCTATTGCGTTTTAGAAAAAAGACATTTTTAAGTGTTTTTAGTCATTGCGTTATAGGTAAAACACATTTTTGAAGTGTTTTTAGTCATTGCGTTTTAGGTAAAACACATTTTTAGGTGTTTTCAGTCCATTGCGTTTTAGAATGAATCATTTTTAAGTGTTTTCTGGCCATTGCGTTTTACAAATAAGACATTTCTTTGTGTTTTTGGTGCATTGCGTTTTAGGTAAAACACTTTTTTTATGTGTTTTCAGTCCATTGCATTTTAGAAAACAGACATTTTAAGTGTTTTCTGGCCATTGCGTTTTACAAATAAGACATTTTTTTGTGTTTTTGGTGCATTGCGTTTTAGGTAAAACACTTTTTTATGTGTTTTTGGTGCATTGCATTTTAGGTAAAACACATTTTTATGTGTTTTTAGTCCATTGCGTTTTAGAAAGTACATTTTCTTTTGAATTTTTAGGCTATTGCGTTTTAGAAATAAGACATTTCTTTGTGTTTTCTGGCCATTGCGTTTTACAAATAAGTCATTTCTTTGTGTTTTTTGTGCATTGCGTTTTAGAAAAATGACATTTTTAGGTTTTTTTTTCATTGCGTTTTACGTAACTGGGGGTTTTTCTATTGCGTTTTACGCAACTGGGTTTTAAATTATTTTTTTTGAAAATATAGCAATAGTATACTCGTTTTAAAGATAAAAAACGCTCTTTTTTTTGTGCAATTTTTATAAAAAAAATAATGTCGTATGAAAGAGTTATTAACGTTTAAAAAATGGGGGGAATTGGAGGAGAGAGAAACTATTGGCTTGGATTGACTAGAATGCCCCTAAACAAACTCACGCGCCTCTTTTCTTTCCTTCAATTTCCATCATTTAATCTTAGCCCTTAATTAACTAAATGGATGGTCAAGATCACTTCATAACCTTCCTAGCCAAATAAACTTCCTATTGTAACTCCACACATTTTAAATATTAAACATCGATTAATTGTATTGTTACAATAAAGCATGCACTTGGTCGTTTTTGTTTGAATTTTTAAATCTTTATATTATTCCCATTTCTTTTGTTTAGATTATGTTCTTTTTAATCATATCTACTTAATACAAACTAGCAGGATTTCCTCGTGTGATGCGATGGTAATTGGTCGATATTGGTTTGGTTTGTGACGATATTAGTGTGGTACCGACACTCGCTCTAAAGTCATGCTATGCACAAAATAATGTGTTTTACATTGAAAACCATGAAAATGAATACCGGTACAACGATGTTGATATAAAACCATAAAAGCGAATGCCAATACTGGTTCTGATAATAACAAAACAACACCAATACTGATGTTGATATCGGTTCGGTTCGTCACAATACTATTTGAATGAAACTATTAATTTTTCAGCATAGTTTATACATGAATGTCGAGAAAAAATATTAAACATAGTCGTGTATTGAGCTTTATAAAAAAAGATAATGAATGCCAATTATCATCGGATGAAAATCAAATTAAATAAAAACTAATTGAGTTTAAAGTCAACAAGTTCATAATCCTTGAATAAGTTTTTAAAAAGTTTATAAATCTTCTTATAGCGAAGACATATAATATGCCATATTTTGTATATGATTTTTTGTCATAAATAATAATTAATATAAGTAACTTGCTCGAGCTCGGGAAGCAATCTCGGGTGATAACCTAGTATATTTATATGTAAATGCATTGTTATGAAGTTGATTTAGACAAAACATGTCAACGTTAAGTATATATATACTAATTACAAAATTGGTTTCTCCATCTACACATATGTATTTTGTGTAATCATTAATATTATGTACAAATAGAATAAGTTTATTTTTGTATTTTCTGTAATCATTACGTAAAAATAGAAATAAGTTTATTTTTGCAGGACTGTATAAAGTTTGACGAAAATTTGAAGGATCGTACATGATCACTTAGTATCAAATCACTCTCAATTTTCGATAAAAAATATATAAATATTTATTTATTTAGCAAACTAGTCATGACGGTTCTCGGGTTAATATAAATTATTACTACATTAACCCGAGCTTGGATTTAAAGGATGAATATAAGGACGAATCACAACTTCTTGCATTGTAAATATTTTTTTACTTTTATAAATATATTTTCAAGGATTACCAAAATATCAACAACGGGTCGTTTAGTCAAAGTATTTCAAAACAACAAGGATGTTCATCGAGACTAGCTAGTTGGGTGAATATTATACATGACCAAATTGCATGCTAGAAACGATTATTTAGACCTTGGTGCCTTATTGAAATAGGACACTTGTAGGTCGGGAGTATGCATACTATTATCGGACATTGGAATTGCTGGATTGCACAGAACGCAAATTGTGAGTTCATGTCCCCTCTTTTAAACGTTTTCTAGTTTTCTAAACTTTTGGGGAAAACACATGTACAAATGGTATGTTAGACTAAGGAATGATACATTAGACCATGTGCGAATATGGGATACGTAAGCACTATTAATCTAAGTTTAGACCAAGGAACGCAAAGGGTAGATCTATTGGGTATTGGCAGCCCCACTCTTAGTCTACATTGACCCACACGGAAGAGTGCTTTTTTTGTCCCAGTCGAAGAGCAATCGGCACATAAATCGCCTAGGTTTGGATGCTTCCCATGTCGTCACACATATTAATGTTCTTACAAAACATTAATGATCTCGATTTCCTTCTCATTTTTACAAGTTACATACAACTTTTTATACAAATACATCTCACATTTTACAAATATACATTTATTACACAAAAACTGCATGAATTCACACCAACTTTGTTGATGTTTTTCAAACTTACATGTGTTTTAGGAAATTAGTGGAAAGCTTTGCGGGTTTTTGCTTCAAGATGTCGAGCGTCCTAACTCCATGTCTCTTTTGCTGGATTGTTGATAATATCCCGCCTCCTTGCGGTGATATGAGGAATAAATCCTTTAACTTTTAGAAGTTGAATTATGTTGTAGGCTTTTAAAACTTGGCTTATTTTGAAGTGATGTAAACACTTTGGTTAACTCTTGTTTATGTTTTAAACTTACGAATGGAATTGGAGTTTATTTTAAATCATTTAGTATGTTTACTAATTCGTATGCAATGAGAATCAATCACGATCATAGCTCGTACTTCCGCCTATGACCGGGTGTGACAAACTAAACCAAAACCTGAACCCAAAGGATAAATTACATTTTATGTTGCAAATGTGCACTACTATAATAGTAGTATTGAAAAAAAGACAACATGTTAAATCTTTTATTTGTGTCAAAAAATATGTTCGAATGTACTCGAGTTAAAGATAAGAAAATTTGTGATCTTATGTTGTGTTTAAAAAAAAAATAATAATAACATAATAACAAGATATAAATATTTGACTAGTTATTGTATTTTTTTTTCAATTTTGCCCCTCTTTCATTAAAAGTCCCATTCATCTCCTTTTTATGGTTTTGAGTTAGTTTTTTAGTTTTATCATATTTAAGTAGTTTTCTCATGATCATATCCCTATATATATATATATATATAGGGAGATGATCATGAGAAAACTAGATATAAATGAGAAAACCAAAAAACACTAAAAAGGAGGGGGGAGCCTTTTAATGAAGGAGGGGGGGGGGGGGGACTTTTAATGAAGGAGGGGTAAAATTGGGAAAAAAAATATATAACTTTTCAAACATTTCCCATTTCTCCATACGTTATCATTTTAAAACAAAAATGACACCATAAGATCACAAATTTTTGTATCTTTCATTCAAGTATATTCGAGCATATTTTTTATGACATAAAAAAATATTTATGGTGTCGTCTTGTTTTCAATACTATTATTATAGTAGTGCACATGTGCAATATAACATGTACTACAATTGCATTACATGCTTAAAATTAGTTTTTTGAGTCTAGTTTAGCTTTTAAGTTTAGTTTTTTTGGAGGTTTAGGATTAGGATTAGGTTTTTGGGTGTGGGGGGGGAGGGGGTTTAGGTTTTTTTTTTTTTGGGGGGGGGGGGGGGGGGGTTAGGTTTTTTTCGGGTTTACAATTGCATTACATGCTTAAAATTAGCTTTTTGAGTTTAGTTTAGCTTTTAGGGTTAGTTTTTTTGGAGGTTTAGGATTAGGTTTTTGGGTGTGGGGGGGAGGGGGGTTTAGGTTTTTGGGGGGTGGGGGGGGGGGGGTTTAGGTTTTTTTCGGGTTTATGTTTAGGGTTTAGTTTTAGGTTTTCGGGAGGGTGGGGGGGTTTAGGTTTTTGGGGGGTGGGGGGGGGGGGGTTAGGCTTTTGGTGGGAAGGTGAATTTAGGTTTTTGGGGGGTGGGGGGTTTAGGTTTTTGGGGGGTGTCGGTGGGGGGTGGGTTAAGTGGTTTAAGCTTTATATATTAGTGCACATGTGCAGTACAACCAAAAAAAAAAAATTTTTTTTTTTTTGAAATTTTTTTTTTTTTTTGAAATTTTTTTTTCTAGGCATAAAAACTAGCGATTTTTTTATTAAAAATTGTAAAAAAAAAATTGTATGTTTTTTTGGTTAGTTTTTTGGTTTTCTCATTTAAACTAGTTTTCTCATGATCCATCCCCTATATATATATATATATATATATATATATATATATATATATATATATATATATATAGCATAAGGATCTGTTAGGAACCACCCTCAACGTGAACACAAACAAAAATACCTAAAAAAATAAAAAAACACACAAAAATATTTTTTTATATAAAAAACACCAAATTTCGTCACTAAAAAACACTAAACGACAATACCGATGTATAAGTGCATATGCATGTGCAGCGGAACTATTGCTTTTTTTATAAGTGACGGTATTTAGCCTTCTTTTATAATAAAAAAATGAACAAAAAGTAACGTTGTACATGTTCATGCGTATGCATATGCACATGTGCATCTGTATTTGTAACATCTGTGCTTGTAATTATTGTGAACAGTTCTATTATCAATAAAACAATGTTATTTGATCCCAATGTTTGTTTGGTTGTGTTTTACATTTTTCATGTTTTGACTTTTGTGTAATTTCAAACTCTATATCGCTTTCTGGAGAGTTATACGCAAACTGATGCGTAAACGTAATCAGTTTAATGCGACAAATACTCCGGAACATCAACATATACTCAACATACCTTAAATAACCTGTACATAACTTAGAAATAAGTTTTGAAGGCTTTGGTATGGCAAAAACAAGTTAATTCGCTTACAGGGACTAAACTTGACAAACTACGAAAGTATGCCAATTTGAACTGTAACGAACATTCTAGAACATGACCATAAGTTAAACACACCTTAAATATCCTTTACATAGCTTAGAAATAGGCTTTAAGGGGTTCGGTGTGCTAAAATAAACTTTTGGGCCATTCAGGGACTAAAAGTGTCAAAAAGTGCATAAGTTTGCATTTTCGCGCATAACTTACGTTCTGAATACATCCGGACATTCAAAAATTTATGTAAGCACTAAAATATTTTATTTTAGTGTTTGGCATAAGAAAAATCCATTCGTTGCATCATTTGGATCGTTTTACGCGCTTGTGCGCATTCCGTCGTAATTAAGCGAACATCGCGTTTGTACGGCCAAACGAACCAACATCCGACATATTTTTGAGCATGTTTCATGTCCACAATGTTTAGGCATCCTTGTGGAGCCTTGAAAATGATTTAACGAGCCTTAAACACGTCGGAAATGGCCTTAATACGCAACGGGGACTGAAAGGTGAGCATTTGAAAGTGTTTGCTGATCAGGGGACCCCTAGCGCGACGCCTAGCCCCCCTAGCGTCACGCTAGGCCCCTTCTGATCAGCAAAGGTCATTTTCAACACAAGTTGGCAGCTCCTAACACTTCCCAAAGGTCAAGTGCCACATGTTAAACTCTTATGGTGGCCAAATTCAGTAACCACAACATTCCAACAAGTGTAGGGGTGTGATCATTCCCTCTTCTCCAAGAAACGATCCTAACGGTGGACCGAAATCTATAAATACCCATCACATTTCACTTCATTTCTCACAAGAATCTGATCATTGGTGCTCTAAGTTGAAACCTTTGTTTCATACCTGAGCTATTTTGATCTAGATTAGCATTCGGGGACCCTTCGTAAGTGTTCCTTCGTTCTTTTATTGCTTTTCGAGTCCGAAAGTCAAACTTTGTTTGACTTTCTGCATTGACCAGTTTATGGTCGATGCGAAGTTCGTTGAACTTCATAACGTGAGCGTGATCACGATGGTTATAGTCCCTAGTGACTATACCTACTGATTACCACGTTATCTAGGCTCAGTGACGAGCCGTAGTTTCGGTCAGAATACGTATTCTTGCGTATTTTGTAACCAAACTACTCTTAGGTATCACAACCGTTTGTTGTGATACCAAACCTGTTTTCTAAACTTAGTTAAGCATGTTTTAACATGCTTAGCTCGTCACTTTTAGTTTAGTGCTTATATAGGGTCGTCAGGTAAGCGATCTAAACAATCGCTTATACTTTCGAACCCGACCCGTTTGGTCGATCATTAGGATCCGACCTGTGACAACTCGAGTCTTCGATTTTCACTTTCGCATTTATTGCACGTTGACTATGTCTGTTAGTTGTTTGACTTGTTTGACTTGTAACTGTACACGTTGTGTAATAATGAAACGTATTATGATTGATAATATAACATGAGACTTAATAGAAAAACACTTAAACTATTAACTTGTGAACGAATTCCGATGAAACAAGTGATTCGCCGTGACCCAACCCGACGAAACAGTTTGTGTTTCGCCGAGCCCAGTTCCGCCGAAGCCCAGTTAGGGCCCAACATCACATTATTACGTATTTTAGTTAGCATGTTAGGTTGTCAGATACAAAACCCTAGATATTTTCTTTTCCTCTGTGCGACGGCGATTCCGAGTATCCAAAGCTTTTCGTTCTGATCAAGCTAGTGATCCTTTCATCCTGGTTAGTAATCACGGTTGTTTGAGTTTTGTATGATCGCATGTTTATATGTGTAATGTAGGGAGATATGATGTGTTTCTTTGGAACCGAGATGATGATGAATGAATGCTGAACTCTCTGACTATGTTTTATATTTTCCGATTTCATGATGCATGACTGTTGATGTGTTGTTGATCCAGATTTATTGTTTTAGTAAACTTGAATCGCACATGTATAGGGGCCCATCATAACTGACAATTGCATGATCACATTTATTAGGTGATTTGAATAATGTTGTTGACTACTGTAACCATGATTTCACATGAATAATTAGGGTTTAGGTAATTGTTTGCATGGGTGAATGGATTGTCGGCCATATATGGTAATTATTTTATTGATGATGATGGTCTGATGAGAAGAATTATATATGTGGCTATGCATATTGTTGACTTGGATGATATGACCGAACATGTGTGCCTGTTGATGATGTTTATGTGATGATTTTGTTCACGTGATGTTTAGGGGTGGTCGGCCATGATTTCTGTGTTGTTGATGATCGATGATGTTGATGTCGGCTGTTAGTGATGATTAGGGTTCTGCATGTAACTGTTATTGACGTAACTGATGTTTTGACGAAACACACTTGGCGAAACAAATATGTTTCGCCGAGACCAAACTTGATGAAACAAACATGGCGAAACATAAGTGTTTCGCCGAGACCCTGAACGACGAAACAGAATATGTTTTGTCAATATGTGTTTCGCCAAACTGTATTTCGCCGACTGGGTAAACTGTTTAGTAATCTGATTCTGTTAAGACTTAACCCAGTTAACTAACTGCTGTTAAATAATAAACATGACTTGTATGATTGTGAATACGTACTGCATGCTTATACGTGAACTTCGTGAATACAAACTGATTATGTACACGTGCCTACTTTAGGGTTGATTGATTAAGTGTGAACAAGTAGTTAATCTTACCGAGCAAACCAAGGTGAGTTCACTGCATTTCTCAAGCATGCGTCCCGGTGGTTTGGGACAACTAGTAAACATTTGGAAGGGAATCTTGGGTAAACAGTTAAATTGGGTTGTGGTTATTGAACATGGAATCTATCATTATCTGGGCATCATTACCAATGCTTGGTTAGGGGCATTGGGGACTGGACACACTTCCAGGTTATTAAGGGACACACTTCCCGGATACATATGGGCACACTCCCTAGGGTATCTCAACAAGTCATAAACAACATCATATCACAACTTTGAATTGGTTTAACATACGTCTGGTAACAAAACACGTTAACAAAACCTTGAACTCACCAGCGTCGTCTGACACACACTTGTCTGCATGCTTGCAGGTCGCTAGAATTCGGGACGTGGACTTGCTATCTGGGAGTGCTGGAGTGGTCATGGATCGAGGCTCTTGGATTAACTTAAAAGTGAAACGTTGGTTTTGAACATTTACTATGAAACAATTGTTAAACGATTTATGATACGCTTCCGCTACACAACTCTTTGGGAGTAACTCTATGTTTGATATTTACTATTGGTACTTTATGACATGTTTTATTTAAATATTTATCATTGGTTCAATGTGATTGGTGGCTCGAACTCTGATGAGTAACACGCCTCGCGGAGTTCCCGCAGGTGGTATTTTGGGGGTGTTACAGTTGGTATCAGAGCCACTGGTTATAGCGAACTAGGTTTTAAAACGTTTTATAAAACCAGACTATAACCGAACACTTTCGAAGAATCGATCATGACACTCAGCTCCAGATCGCAAGGTTCGTCTTCTGTTTAGTTTATGTATTACTTCCTTAGTAGTCACACACTCATAACTTGCATACACTCATAACTTGCATGAAACGATACACTTGATACTATGGTGACTTGATAGTGTGACACTACTCTTCGACTTATGTGAATTGTAAACTTGTGATACCAATCGTTGTGTTGTGTGAACGGGGGAAACTTCGAGCGCAAGCTAAGAGGCACTGAGATAAGCATGCAAATTGCCTTATTACTATGGGTGCACACTTAGTAATAACGTGGGGTGCATGCAAGTCCCAGTGAGGCTTATCAAGCGTGAGGAGGGTTCTGCCTTATTATGTGTGAAATTGGTAGTACATAGATATCAACATGATACTTGATTTCTATCTCGTTTCGATTTTCTGAATCGGTTCATCTCTATATATAGAATCATGAGTGGACGAGGACACGGACGTGGCAACATTAACATGACTCAGGCTGAGTTGACTGACCTAATCAACACTCGTGTGGCTGAGGCTTTAGCAGCCTATCAAGCTGGTACGGAATGTACCAAGTACTCTTTACTCTTATATCGCGTACACGTCTTTTCACTCCTGTAATGTGTTTCCTTTCATCCTTTAGGTCAGCAAGCGCATCCCCAGAACAATCAGCCAGTCTGTACGTTTAAAACGTTCATGGACTGTAAGCCACAGACCTTCACCGGGACTGAAGGGGCTATGGGACTCTTGAGATGGTTCGAGAAAGCAGAGTCCGTGTTTGCTATATGTAACTGTCCCGCTGGGGACAGAGTGAAATATGCTGCGGGTACCTTGGCGGATGGTGCCCTAACGTGGTGGAATGCCCAAGTGCAGTTGCTGGGCATCGAGGCAGCGAATGCCACAACTTGGGATGATTTCAAAGAACTGATCAGGGAGGAGTATTGTCCTCGGGATGAGATCCAGAAGTTGGAAAACGAGTATTATGACTTGAAGATGGTAGGATCTGAAGTCGAAGCGTATGTGAAGCGATCGTATGAACTGGCCGACATGTGCCCGAATTTGTCCCGGCCTATGTCTCGGAGGATTGAGTTATTCATCAAGGGGCTGCCTCCGCGTGTGAAGAATTTGGTCACTGCAGCCCATCTTAATGATTTGACACAGATTGTCCGTTTGACCCACAAGATTGTAGATCAAGAGGTAGAGAGTAACTCGTTACCACCGCGTGTTTCAACCACTACTGCTGCTGCACCCACTACCACTGCGTCCGCTAATGATAACAAGCGGAAGTGGAACGATTACGACAAAGCATCTAGTGCGGGTCAGACCCAGAAAAGGCCCGACAACAATAGCAATCGCAGCATCAGCCAGTCGTCTTCTTTTAATCAAGGCCAGGGAGGTAGCCAAAGTCAGGGTTCGTATGCAGGGAGGAAGCCACGGTGCAACAAGTGTGGCTATCATCATTTCGGGCAGTGTGGACGGATATGTAACAGGTGTGGTAAAGCGGGCCACGAGGCCAAAGATTGTAGGGCCCCACAGCCCAAACACCAGCAGCAGCAGAACCAGCAGAACCAGAGACAGCAGGGACAACCATCCCAGCAGAATCAGGGCTTCAGAAAGGGGTGCTATCAGTGTGGTGACGAGGGTCACTTTAAGCGGGATTGCCCTCAGTTGAATCAAAACGCTAACGACAACAACCGCCCGAATAACAATAATGCTGGGAACAACAACAACAATGGCAACAACGGGGGCAACGTGGCGCGTGGTCGCGGATTTACTATCGGAGCTGGTGAAGCTCGAAACGACGGCAATGTGGTTACTGGTACGTTTTCAGTAAATGGTGTTTATGCTTCTATTTTATTCGATTCAGGTGCCGACTGGAGTTATGTGTCTTTGGAATTCAGTAGACGTCTAGGATTGAGTCCTACGCCTCTTGTTGTTAAGCATATAGTAGAAATAGCGAATGGTAAAACTATCGAAGCATCACATGTTCTCATGGGTTGCAAATTAGATCTCTTAGGTCAAGTATTTGACATTGACCTACTTCCTGTCACTCTCGGGAGCTTCGATGTAGTTGTTGGAATGGATTGGTTATCCAAATATCAGGCGGAAATTCTCTGCAAGGAGAAAGTCGTTCGCATTCCCCTTGCTAGTGGTGAATCTCTATCGGTCCAGGGTCATCGTAGCGGTGCTACAGTGGGTATTATCTCAGCCATGAAGGCCCTAAGTTTTCTACGAAAGGGCTATCCTTCCATTCTCGCTCTATTTACTAATTCGCAGACTGACGAAAGGAAACTCGAAGACCTTCCTATTGTTCGAGAATTTCCTGACGTCTTTCCTGAAGAACTTCCCGGTTTACCTCCACATCGTCAGGTGGAATTTCAGATTGATCTTCAGCCAGGAGCAGCGCCGATTGCTCGTGCTCCGTATCGTCTTGTACCAGGAGAGTTACAAGAACTGTCGAACCAACTTCAGGAGTTATTGGACCGAGGTTTCATTCGTCCTAGTTCCTCTCCTTGGGGAGCCCCTGCATTATTTGTAAAGAAGAAGGACGGGTCTTTTCGTATGTGTATCGACTATCGTGAACTCAACAAGGTGACGATCAAGAATCGTTATCCTCTGCCTCGCATCGACGACTTGTTTGACCAGCTACAGGGATCCAGTTTTTATTCCAAGATTGATTTGAGGTCGGGGTATCATCAGGTACGGGTTAGAGAGGAGGATGTGCCTCGAACGGCTTTTCGAACGTGGTATGGCCATTATGAGTTCTTGGTTATGCCATTTGGGATGACCAACGCACCAGCGGTCTTCATGGATCTCATGAACCGCGTGTGCAAACCTTACCTTGACGACTTTGTTATCGTTTTCATTGACGACATTTTGATCTACTCCAAGAACAAGGAAGACCACGAGCGCCATCTTCGTCTCATTTTGGAGCTCCTGAGGAAGGAGCAATTGTACGCAAAGTTTTCTAAGTGTGACTTCTGGATTCGGGAAGTGCATTTCCTCGGGCACATCGTTAACGAAATGGGTATTCATGTGGATCCTGCCAAGATCGATGCTATACGAAATTGGGCGGCACCAAAGAATCCTTCAGAGGTGCGTCAATTTCTTGGTCTCGCGGGGTATTATCGTCGCTTTATTCGGGATTTTTCGAAGATTGCACAGCCTCTCACCGCCCTGACTCAAAAGAAAGTTGTTTATTCTTGGGGATCGAACCAGGAAGAAGCCTTTCAGCTCTTAAAGCAGAAGTTGTGCAGCGCACCGATTTTATCTCTACCAGAGGGTACTGAAGATTTTGTGGTTTATTGCGACGCGTCTATTCAGGGTCTCGGCTGTGTGTTGATGCAGCGAGACAAGGTGATAGCTTATGCATCTCGACAGTTAAAGGTACACGAGAAGAACTATACGACACACGACCTGGAGTTAGGAGCCGTAGTATTCGCGTTGAAAATTTGGAGGCATTACCTGTACGGTACCAAGTGTACCATCTATACCGATCACAGGAGTCTTCAACATATTTTTGACCAGAAGGAATTGAATATGCGTCAACGGCGTTGGGTTGAGCTTTTTAATGATTATGAGTGTGCTATCAAGTATCATCCGGGTAAAGCTAATGTGGTAGCAGATGCTCTTAGTCGCAAGGAACCAAAACAGAAGCGTGTTCGTGCCCTACAGCTTACTATTCACTCTAATTTACCTGCCCGGATTCGTTCAGCACAGATTGAAGCGTTAAAGGAAGAAAATATCGAAGCTGAAGGATTACGAGGTTTACACAAGAAGAAGTTCGAACAACGGTCTGACGATATTTACTACTTCATGGAACGGATATGGGTTCCTTCATTTGGTAATCTTCGAGAACTGGTGATGGACGAAGCACACAAGTCGCGATATTCTATTCATCCGGGGTCTGATAAGATGTACCAGGACCTCAAGGTTTTGTATTGGTGGCCGAACATGAAAGCTATTATTGCCACCTACGTGGGTAAGTGTTTGACCTGTGCTAGGGTCAAGGCCGAGTACCAGAAGCCTTCGGGTCTACTCCAGCAGCCAGAGATACCCATGTGGAAATGGGAACAGATCGCTATGGATTTTGTTACAGGGTTACCTAGAACACAGGCTGGGAACGATACTATATGGGTGATTGTCGACCGTCTCACGAAGTCAGCGCATTTCCTAGCAATCAAGGAGACAGATAAGTATTCGCAGCTCGCAGCAGTGTACCTTAAGGAGGTGGTTTCTAGACACGGGGTGCCGACTTCTATTATTTCTGATCGAGATCCTCGTTTTACTTCGGAGTTATGGCAGGCTATGCATAAGATGTGCGGCTCACGTCTCGATATGAGCACGGCTTATCATCCACAGACAGATGGTCAGAGTGAGCGTACTATTCAGACACTAGAGGACATGCTGCGGGCATGTGTTATTGATTTTGGGAAAGGATGGGAGAAGCACTTGCCGTTGGTAGAATTTTCCTACAATAACAGTTACCACACCAGCATCAAAGCGGCACCATTTGAGGCACTGTACGGGAGAAAGTGCCGTTCACCTCTCTGCTGGGCTGAAGTGGGTGATAGTCAGATCACAGGTCCTGAGATGGTACTCGAAACTTCAGATAT
The DNA here is from genome assembly GCA_030545235.1 of Helianthus tuberosus. NCBI lineage: Eukaryota > Viridiplantae > Streptophyta > Magnoliopsida > Asterales > Asteraceae > Helianthus > Helianthus tuberosus. The sequence continues at coordinate 102,826,652 of CM060424.1, read as the reverse complement.
GATTGTGAAAATCAGGGAACGTATGGCAGCTGCTCGTGACCGCCAGAAGGCCTATGCTGACGAGCGTGCCAAGGAAGTAGTGTTTGAAGTGAATGACCGCGTCATGCTGAAAGTCTCGCCGTGGAAAGGGGTTGTACGCTTTGGGAAGCGTGGCAAGCTGAATCCACGTTATGTTGGGCCGTTTAAAGTACTTGAGCGTATCGGTAAGGTGGCTTATAGGTTGGAGTTACCCACTGAGCTGGGCAATGTTCACGACGTATTTCATGTATCACAGTTAAAGAAGTGCTATGCTGACGACCCATTAGTGGTACCATATCAAGAGCTGAAAATAGACGACAAGTTGCAGTTTGTCGAAGAACCAATTGAGATTATGGATCGAGAAGTTAAAGTTCGTAAGCACAGCCGTATACCTATTGTGAGAGTTCGTTGGAACTCAAGACGTGGTCCGGAGTTCACGTGGGAACGCGAGGACCAAATGGAACTTAAGTATCCACATTTGTTCCCCAAAGACAAGACCAAGCCTAGCAATTCTAGATCTCAAGTAACTGGTGAATTTCGGGACGAAATTCCCATTCAAGTTGGGGATGATGTGACACCCGCGGAAAATGCACAGTTGTCCTGATTAGCATCGCATTGTGTTGCGGATGGCTTATCAAATCTCGGGACAAAATTTCTTTCAAGTTGGGGATAATGTGACAACTCGAGTCTTCGATTTTCACTTTCGCATTTATTGCACGTTGACTATGTCTGTTAGTTGTTTGACTTGTAACTGTACACGTTGTGTAATAATGAAACGTATTATGATTGATAATATAACATGAGACTTAATAGAAAAACACTTAAACTATTAACTTGTGAACGAATTCCGATGAAACAAGTGATTCGCCGTGACCCAACCCGACGAAACAGATTGTGTTTCGCCGAGCCCAGTTCCGCCGAAGCCCAGTTAGGGCCCAACATCACATTATTACGTATTTTAGTTAGCATGTTAGGTTGTCAGATACAAAACCCTAGATATTTTCTTTTCCTCTGTGCGACGGCGATTCCGAGTATCCAAAGCTTTTCGTTCTGATCAAGCTAGTGATCCTTTCATCCTGGTTAGTAATCATGGTTGTTTGAGTTTTGTATGATCGCATGTTTATATGTGTAATGTAGGGAGATATGATGTGTTGCTTTGGAACCGAGATGATGATGAATGAATGCTGAACTCTCTGACTATGTTTTATATTTTCCGATTTCATGATGCATGACTGTTGATGTGTTGTTGATCCAGATTTATTGTTTTAGTAAACTTGAATCGCACATGTATAGGGGCCCATCATAACTGACAATTGCATGATCACATTTATTAGGTGATTTGAATAATGTTGTTGACTACTGTAACCATGATTTCACATGAATAATTAGGGTTTAGGTAATTGTTTGCATGGGTGAATGGATTGTCGGCCATATATGGTAATTATTTTATTGATGATGATGGTCTGATGAGAAGAATTATATATGTGGCTATGCATATTGTTGACTTGGATGATATGACCGAACATGTGTGCCTGTTGATGATGTTTATGTGATGATTTTGTTCACGTGATGTTTAGGGGTGGTCGGCCATGATTTCTGTGTTGTTGATGATCGATGATGTTGATGTCGGCTGTTAGTGATGATTAGGGTTCTGCATGTAACTGTTATTGACGTAACTGATGTTTTGACGAAACACACTTGGCGAAACAAATATGTTTCGCCGAGACCAAACTTGACGAAACAAAAATGGCGAAACACAAGTGTTTCGCCGAGACCCTGAACGACGAAACAGAATATGTTTTGTCAATATGTGTTTCGCCAAACTGTATTTCGCCGACTGGGTAAACTGTTTAGTAATCTGATTCTGTTAAGACTTAACCCAGTTAACTAACTGCTGTTAAATAATAAACATGACTTGTATGATTGTGAATACGTACTGCATGCTTATACGTGAACTTCGTGAATACAAACTGATTATGTACACGTGCCTACTTTAGGGTTGATTGATTAAGTGTGAACAAGTAGTTAATCTTACCGAGCAAACCAAGGTGAGTTCACTGCATTTCTCAAGCATGCGTCCCGGTGGTTTGGGACAACTAGTAAACATTTGGAAGGGAATCTTGGGTAAACAGTTAAATTGGGTTGTGGTTATTGAACATGGAATCTATCATTATCTGGGCATCATTACCAATGCTTGGTTAGGGGCATTGGGGACTGGACACACTTCCAGGTTATTAAGGGACACACTTCCCGGATACATATGGGCACACTCCCTAGGGTATCTCAACAAGTCATAAACAACATCATATCACAACGTTGAATTGGTTTAACATACGTCTGGTAACAAAACACGTTAACAAAACCTTGAACTCACCAGCGTCGTCTGACACACACTTGTCTGCATGCTTGCAGGTCGCTAGAATTCGGGACGTGGACTTGCTATCTGGGAGTGCTGGAGTGGTCATGGATCGAGGCTCTTGGATTAACTTAAAAGTGAAACGTTGGTTTTGAACATTTACTATGAAACAATTGTTAAACGATTTATGATACGCTTCCGCTACACAACTCTTTGGGAGTAACTCTATGTTTGATATTTACTATTGGTACTTTATGACATGTTTTATTTAAATATTTATCATTGGTTCAATGTGATTGGTGGCTCGAACTCTGATGAGTAACACGCCTCACGGAGTTCCCGCAGGTGGTATTTTGGGGGTGTTACACGACCAAGCACATTAGGTGACCATAGCATATAGGGAATAACCTTCCGAGGTTATACCTTATGGTCGCTTCGTTTAAGTAGTTGTATGATAGGTAGTATATATGCCTTAGGTAAATTACCAAAATGCCCTTTTGACGCCAAAATTCATTTTAAGCATATGTAACATAACTTTTGACATCTAAACTGATTTGACAATCATATTAGACATGTTAAGGCATATTTTACTTGTCATAGGACTAGTTAGGTGGTCCGAACGCGTTTTACGCGAACGACGCGTTAACGTAGCATAAGCTACCTAAACGGGTCGTAATGGGTCGTAAACACTTAGGTTAAGTTTCATTTAGTATGTAGGCTTTGTTAAACCATACTACATGAGTTCCCATACTCATTTGGTTTACGAACCCTCATTCTATCCGATCTTCCGATTTAGGTCCGGTTTATTAATGTAGTTACCTATATTAGGTGCCGTTTGATATTCCGTGATCTCTAGCATTGCTTGGTGGTTATCTTAGGACTTCTGAGCAATCTCAAGTGAGTACATAGACCCCTCTTTTACTGTTTTCCAAACTGTTTTGGGGTGAAACACATGTGCCTACTTGTTACTTTCGTGCTTTCCTGTTTTCACATCATATACCTGCTATGTTTGTTAGTACATTATAGTACATGATTTCATTACATTTCATGCTGTGTATGTCCATTGTGTGCATACTTAGTACATTGTTTTACATTACATTTCTGCTATGTATGTTAACTGATAGCATGCTAGCACATTGATTTACATGACTTTTCTGCTTTGTATGTTAACTTAGCATACTTAGTACATTGTTTTCACATAACATGTTCACTTTTGCTATGACATTTGGTTTGCACAAACGAGACTATTATACGTTCATTAACATTAGCTACGCCGCTCGGTAGTAAGTACTGGTACCATAGGACTTGACAAATCCCATTCCTGACATCCCGGGTTTGTTTGGATGTAAGGAATGACTGAATCCGAAAACATTTCTTTTGATAACCTTGACTGAAAGGGTTATCCGACTGTCTCAAGGCTTAAATGTATGCGTTAACTTACCACATAAATGTTTGTATCAATGTAACATGCATTAATTTGCAAAACATAACTTTTTGATATATTCAAAATACTTTGTTTTGTACATTTCTACATTTGGATTATGTGACAATACTTTACTTATAATACATAACATTTGTTACACATTACTTGACTACGTTTGGACTTATAAACATTTGACATGGCTTATACAAGGACTTTTGACTATTGGTTTAAACATAGACTTTATACATTGGTGGTTTGTTTAAGTGATTTAAGTAACGAGGCATGTGTAATACGATACAGGCATGGTGGATACGCCGCTAGTACTTCCTATATATAAGTGTTTGTATGGTATTACATATTGTAGCGTTATTTAAATCATTTCAATTTAGACATATGACATTTTATACAAATAACATACTTTTCACAAGACATTGTTTTACAAAACAACTTATCTTATACAAATTTATTTTTTCATGGTTATTCATTTAACCATACATTATTCTCTTATTCATACATATCATCTGAACTTATTGTTTTTCAAACGATTTACAAAATAAATCAAATCACAAGGTTCATGACTAGACTTTGCTAAACAACTTTTTCTAAACTTATAAGTCATGAATCCTATTTTCACAAACCTATGTATCTCACAGGCATTTTATGCTGACGTACCTATTTTCACATGTGTTTTCAGGAGCTTTTCCGTAGGATGACGATCATGACACTAGGGCAGACCTGTGCCTTAGAGATTTAAAACGAAGATAGACTATGTTTAATTATATTAAAAACTCTTTGATTCCTGTTTAAAACAATGAAACTCTTGTGTTGATAAATAAATACAACTTTGTATGCCATGGTTATGAAACAATTAATTCTGTTACAACACTCCCCGACGTTTTCTGCCACGTTTTGTATGTTATACGTGGTCGGGGTGTGACAGAAGAGTTGGTATCAGAGCCAATGGTTATAGGGAATTAGGTTATTAGTAATGCTTTGACCTAGACTATAACCTTTCTAGGACCCTAACACAAGTTATCTTGTGTTTAGATCTTAAAACATGTACGTCACCTATCCTTAGGTGATTATCAAAACAAGAACCAAATTTTTCCGAAATGATTTTTGAAAAACAATCTTCTGTTTTTGAATGATTTATTACAAGGTTTTGAACCCTCTTTTGTAAGGTTTTGAACCCTTCCAGTTTGACTAAATTTTTGGCCTTGTGCCTTCAAATTTTCAAAATCTCGTCAACGTTTTGGGTTTTAAATAATGTGAACACGTGCAAACTGGAAGAGTGAATGCCTGTATTCTGGGTTTTCTGTCTAGGCAAGCACTTCGTATACATCTCATCAGACGCGAGACCAGTTGTGCTTACCTGGGAATTCTTGGGATGAGTGTTCACTTATAGGCGAGCATGTCTTCGTGATACATTATTTTTGATCCATTTACTTTGATTAGTCACTGTGCGTCGTTTGTTTGCTTGGTAATGCGGACAAATGACCACCATCTTTGCTTTTGTTAATTTTGTTTCATCTCATTCTTTTCATCCAATCATCTCACTCGTTTCCTTTCATGTTTTCCTCTTTTAGAATGCCTCCTCGATGCGAAAACCAAATAGCGACTGCCGAACTAGCAGAAATCATTGCGCAGCAGATGGCTGCTCAATTCCCAAATCTCTTTGCTCAATGGCAACAAGCCAACAACAACAACAATGCTCCATGCAAATACAAGGATTTTAACTCGGCTAAACCACTCAAGTTTAGTGGTTCTGAAGGAGCGACTGGGCTTCTTCAATGGTTTGAGAGCATTGAGAATACTTTCCGCCACGTGCAGTGTCCGGATAATCGCAAGGTCGAGTTTTCTTCGAGCGTGTTTCAGAAGAGGGCTCTCACATGGTGGAATGGGGTTATGAGAGATCGGGGTGCAGAAGTTGCTCTAGCGCAAACTTGGGCTGAACTTAGGGCCCTTATGATGAGGGAATTCTGTCCTCGTCATGAACAACGAGCGTTGGAGAAAGAATTTGAGGACTTGAAATAAGACAGTGGTGAGCACAGGGCTTATACTGATAGGTTTTAAGAGTTGAGTCTGATTTGCCCAACTATGGTTACCCCACTCGACAAGGCTATCGAAAGATACATCGACGGCCTACCTGACTCAGTACAAGACATCATTACTGGTAGCAACCCTAACACACTCCGTCAGGCGATCGAGTTATCAGCGACATTGACTGAGTCGCAGATTCGAAAGGGGAAGCTGCACAAAAAGGGTGACAAGGGTAAGAAGCATGTGTCTGATAAGGAAGATAGCAAGAAAGGTCAAAACAAGAAGGGAAAGAATACTGGAGGGTCTAGGAAGCGGAAGGCTTCCCAAAACTATGCTGTTACTGCACAGGCTCAAGCTGCACCAAATCAGCCTGCGTAACCACTAGCCAAGAAGCCTTATCTTGGCAATGCACCTTTGTGCAACCGGTGTAACGACCATCATCAACCACACCTCCAGTGTCGTCAGTGCACCAACTGCGGGAGGCCTGGTCATCTTGCTGCCACCTGCCGCATTCCTGTTAACCAGAACCAGGCAGTTCAGAACCAAGCCCAACAAGTTGCTTAGCCTCTTGCTCAGCAACAAGGTCAAGAAGCACGACCTCATTTTCCTCCTGGTTCGTGCTACAATTGTGGGGATCTGACCCACTACAGGAACCGGTGCCCAAGGCTAGTCAACCAAAATCAGAATCAGAACCAAAATCAGGCTCAGGCTCGAGGGAGAGCTTTTAACTTGAATGCCCAAGAGGCGCAGGCGGACGATAATGTGGTGAACGGTACGTTCTTTATTAATAATCAGCCTGCATCTGTTCTTTTTGATTCGGGTGCCGACAAGAGTTTTGTGTCATTGTATTTTGAGCCATTACTTCGCGTGTCTAGAACAAAACTAGGTAAACCTTTGACAGTAGAAGTTGCTAGTGGCGAACCCATTGTTCTTGATTCTGTTCTTCGCAACTGCCAGTTGAACCTCAACGACCATCTTTTTCCTATTGACCTCACGCCTATGCAACTTGGAAGCTTCGACGTCATAGTGGGTATGGATTGGTTGTCTAAGCATCGTGCAGAGATAGTTTGTTCTGAGAAGATTGTTCGTGTGCCGCTTTCGACAGGCGAGATCCTACAGGTTCAAGGTGAGAAACCTGCCGGTGGTCTCAAAATCATGTCTTGTTTTAAAGCTCGGAAGTATCTGCGAAAGAACTATGTGGCTTTCTTAGCACATGTTACAGCAAATAAAGGCAAGGGTAAGTCTATTTCAGATATTCCTGTCGTTCGGGATTATTCTGAAGTTTTCCCTGAAGAGTTACCTGGTCTACCTCCAGCACGCCAAGTCGAGTTCTGTATTGATCTCGTACCTGGTGCAAATCCCATTGCCAGAGCTCCATATCGTCTTGCACCATCTGAGATGTAAGAGTTGTCTAAGCAGCTTCAGGAGCTCTCTGAGAAAGGTTTTATCCATCCTAGCTTTTCACCCTGGGGTGCTCCCGTTCTTTTTGTCAAGAAGAAGGATGGATCTTTTAGGATGTGTATCGATTATCGTGAGCTCAACAAGCTTACCATCAAGAATCGATATCCCCTATCGCACATAGACGACCTCTTTGATCAGTTACAGGGCGCTTCTTATTTTTCGAAGATTGATCTACGTTCCGGATATCATCAACTTCGGGTGCATGAAGAAGATATTCCCAAGACAGCGTTCCGTACTCGTTATGGGCATTATGAATTCACAGTCATGCCATTTGGTTTGACTAATGCTCCTGCTGTTTTCATGGACTTAATGAATAGGGTCTGCAAACCTTATTTGGATCAGTTCGTCATTGTTTTTATTGACGACATCTTGATTTATTCTAAGACGCGAGCTGATCACGAGCAACATCTTCGTCTTACTCTGGAACTCCTAAAGAAAGAGCAACTTTTCGCCAAATTCTCCAAGTGCGAATTTTGGCTTAAATAAGTTCAATTCTTAGGACATATTATCAACGAACAAGGTATTCATGTAGATCCCTCCAAGATCAGTGCGATCAAGGATTGGGATACGCCTACTACTCCTACTGAAGTTCGTTCTTTTCTTGGTCTGGCGGGTTATTACCACCGCTTCATTGAGAACTTCTCAAAGATTGCAGTTCCTCTAACTGCTTTAACTCAGAAGAACAAGCCCTTTGATTGGGGATTCAAACAAGAGGAAGCTTTTCAACACTTGAAACAGAAGCTTTGCAACGCGCCTGTTCTGACTTTACCTGAGGGCAATGATGATTTCGTTGTTTATTGCGATGCATCTAAACTGGGTCTTGGCTATGTTCTTATGCAAAGGAACAAAGTCATAGCATATGCATCGAGACAGTTGAAGATACATGAGAAGAACTACACCACTCATGATCTTGAGTTGGGTGCAGTTGTTTTCGCTCTAAAGATCTGGAGAAACTATTTGTATGGTACAAAATGTGTGGTTTTCACGGACCACAAAAGTCTTCAGCATATCTTCAACCAGAAAGAACTCAACATGAGGCAACGACGTTGGGTTGAGCTTTTAAACGACTATGACTGCGAAATTCGCTACCATCCTGGTAAGGCGAATGTCGTAGCTGATGCATTGAGTCGTAAGGAACGTACTAAGCTTCATTGTGTACGTGTTCAATCTGTTATTCAAGCTCCATCCGATATCCAAGCACGCATTTCTCAGGCTCAACAATATTGTGTTTCACAAGGTTTAATGGATAAGGAATTTCCCTATCACATAACGACTGCTTTGGAACTGAAGGACAATGGATCGTATTACTTCATGGACCGTTTGTGGGTCCCAAGCCAGGATGATCTTCGTACCTTGCTTATGGATGAAGCCCATAAGTCTCGTTATTCTATTCATCCGGGCTCAGATAAGATGTATAAGGATCTTCGTATTCATTATTGGTGGCCTGGTATGAAGAAAGACATTGCCTTATACGTATCAAAATGCCTTACTTATCTTAAGGTTAAGGCTGAACATCAGCGTCCTTCTGGTTTATTGGAGCAACCAGAGATCCCAGTTTGGAAATGGGAAAACATTACTATGGATCTTGTTACTAAACTTCCGCGCACAAAGAAAGGTCATGATGCCATCTGGGTAGTTGTTGATCGTCTTACTAAGTCAGCGCATTTCTTGCCAATCCGTGAGGATTTTCCTGCTGACAGACTTGCTCAAATCTATGTGGATGAAATTGTAGCTTGACATGGTGTTCCTTTGAACATCATTTCTGACAGAGATGCTCGTTTCACTTCTCATTTTTGGAGAACCATGCAATCTGCTATGGGGACCCAACTTAATCTGAGCACAGCTTATCATCCGCAAACGGATGGTCAATCTGAAAGAACAATCCAGACTCTGGAGGATATGCTTAGAGCTTGTGTGATCGATTTTGGTGGTAGTTGGGATTCACATCTTAAGTTGATTGAATTCTCCTACAACAACAGTTATCACACCAGCATCAAAATGGATCCTTTCGAGGCTCTCTATGGTCGAAAATGTCGTTCACCAGTCTGCTGGAATGAGATCGGCGAGGCTCAACTTACTGGACCTGCCCTCATTTTAGAAACTACTGACAAGATCAAGAAAGTTCGTGATAACCTTTAGGCAGCTAGAAGCCGTCAGAAGAGTTACGCAGACCCAAAACGCAAGGCCTTGGAATTTCAAGTCGGTGATCGAGTATTACTTAAGGTCTCACCTTGGAAAGGTGTGATCAGATTTGGAAAGAAAGGAAAACTTGCACCTAGATACGTTGGACCATTCAAGATCGTCGAAAGAATCGGAAAGGTAGCCTACAGACTTGAGTTACCTCCTGAACTTGGAAATGTTCATCCAACTTTTCACGTGTCCAATCTCAAGAGGTGTTTAGCTGATGAGAACCTCCACATACCGCTTGACGAAATTCGTGTTGGCAAAACACTGAAATTTGTTGAGAAACCAGTGGAAATCATGGAACGTGAAGTCAAGTGGCTTAAACGCAAGCGCATTCCTTTGGTCAAAGTTCGCTGGGAAGCTAAACGTGGACCCGAGTTTACTTGGGAACGCGAATATCAAATGAAGGCAAAATATCCGCATCTTTTCCCACGAGTTTCCTCTAAATAAATTTCGGGACGAAATTTCCACAAGTAGGGGAGACTGTAACATCCGTGCTTGTAATCATTGTGAACAGTTCTATTATCAATAAAACAATGTTATTTGATCCCAATGTTTGTTTGGTTGTGTTTTACATTTTTTATGTTTTGACTTTTGTGTAATTTCAAACTCTATATCGCTTTCTGGAGAGTTATACGCAAACTGAGGCGTAAACGTAATCAGTTTAATGCGACAAATACTCCGGAACATCAACATATACTCAACATACCTTAAATAACCTGTACATAACTTAGAAATAAGTTTTGAAGGCTTTGGTATGGCAAAAACAAGTTAATTCGCTTACAGGGACTAAACTTGACAAACTACGAAAGTATGCCAATTTGAACTGTAACGAACATTCTGGAACATGACCATAAGTTAAACACACCTTAAATATCCTTTACATAGCTTAGAAATAGGCTTTAAGGGGTTCGGTGTGCTAAAATAAACTTTCGGGCCATTCAGGGACTAAAAGTGTCAAAAAGTGCATAAGTTTGCATTTTCGCGCATAACTTACGTTCTGAATACATCCGGACATTCAAAAATTTATGTAAGCACTAAAATATTTTATTTTAGTGTTTGGCATAAGAAAAATCCATTCGTTGCGTCATTTGGATCGTTTTACGCGCTTGTGCGCATTCCGTCGTAATTAAGCGAACATCGCGTTCGTACGGCCAAATGAACCAACATCCGACATATTTTTCAGCATGTTTCATGTCCAAAATGTTTAGGCATCCTTGTGGAGCCTTGAAAATGATTTAACGAGCCTTAAACACGTCGGAAATGGCCTTAATACGCAACGGGGACTGAAAGGTGAGCATTTGAAAGTGTTTGCTGATCAGGGGACCCCTAGCGCGACGCCTAGCCCCCCTAGCGTCACGCTAGGCCCCTTCTGATCAGCAAAGGTCATTTTTAACACAAGTTGGCAGCTCCTAACACTTCCTAAAGGTCAAGTGCCACATGTTAAACTCTTATGGTGGCCAAATTCAGTAACCACAACATTCCAACAAGTGTAAGGGTGTGATCATTCCCTCTTCTCCAAGAAACGATCCTAACGGTGGACCGAAATCTATAAATACCCATCACATTTCACTTCATTTCACACAAGAATCTGATCATTGGTGCTCTAAGTTGAAACCTTTGTTTCATACCTGAGCTATTTTGATCTAGATTAGCATTCGGGGACCCTTCGTAAGTGTTCCTTCGTTCTTTTATTGCTTTTCGAGTCCGAAAGTCAAACTTTGTTTGACTTTCTGCATTGACCAGTTTATGGTCGATGCGAAGTTCGTTGAACTTCATAACGTGAGCGTGATCACGATGGTTATAGTCCCTAGTGACTATACCTACTGATTACCACGTTATCTAGGCTCAGTGACGAGCCGTAGTTTCGGTCAGAATACGTATTCTTGCGTATTTTGTAACCAAACTACTCTTAGGTATCACAACCGTTTGTTGTGATACCAAACCTGTTTTCTAAACTTAGTTAAGCATGTTTTAACATGCTTAGCTCGTCACTTTTAGTTTAGTGCTTATATAGGGTCGTCAGGTAAGCGATCTAAACAATCGCTTATACTTTCGAACCCGACCCGTTTGGTCGATCATTAGGATCCGACCAAGCACATTAGGTGACCATAGCATATAGGGAATAACCTTCCGAGGTTATACCTTATGGTCGCTTTGTTTAAGTAGTTGTATAATAGGTAGTATATATGCCTTAGGTAAATTACCAAAATGCCCTTTTGAGCCAAAATCCATTTTAAGCATATGTGACATAACTTTTGACATCTAAACTGATTTGACAACCATATTAGACATGTTAAGGCATATTTTACTTGTCATAGGACTAGTTAGGCGGTCCGAACGCGTTTTACGCGAACGACGCGTTAACGTAGTATAAGCTACCTAAACGGGTCGTAATGGGTCGTAAACACTTAGGTTAAGTTTCATTTAGTATGTAGGCTTTGTTAAACCATACTACATGAGTTCCCATACTCATTTGGTTTACGAACCCTCATTCTATCCGATCTTCCGATTTAGGTCCGGTTTATTAATGTAGTTACCTATATTAGGTGCCGTTTGATATTCCGTGATCTCTAGCATTGCTTGGTGGTTATCTTAGGACTTCTGAGCAATCTCAAGTGAGTACATAGACCCCTCTTTTACTGTTTTCCAAACTGTTTTGGGGTGAAACACATGTGCCTACTTGTTACTTTCGTGCTTTCCTGTTTTCACATCATATACCTGCTATGTTTGTTAGTACATTATAGTACATGATTTCATTACATTTCATGCTATGTATGTCCATTGTGTGCATACTTAGTACATTGTTTTACATTACATTTCTGCTATGTATGTTAACTGATAGCATGCTAGCACATTGATTTACATGACTTTTCTGCTTTGTATGTTAACTTAGCATACTTAGTACATTGTTTTCACATAACATGTTCACTTTTGCTATGACATTTGGTTTGCACAAACGAGACTATTATACGTTCATTAACATTAGCTACGCCGCTCGGTAGTAAGTACTGGTACCATAGGACTTGACAAATCCCATTCCTGACATCCCGGGTTTGTTTGGATGTAAGGAATGACTGAATCCGAAAACATTTCTTTTGATAACCTTGACTGAAAGGGTTATCCGACTGTCTCAAGGCTTAAATGTATGCGTTAACTTACCACATAAATGTTTGTATCAATGTAACATGCATTAATTTGCAAAACATAACTTTTTGATATATTCAAAATACTTTGTTTTGTACATTTCTACATTTGGATTATGTGACAATACTTTACTTATAATACATAACATTTGTTACACATTACTTGACTACGTTTGGACTTATAAACATTTGACATGGCTTATACAAGGACTTTTGACTATTGGTTTAAACATAGACTTTATACATTGGTGGTTTGTTTAAGTGATTTATGTAACGAGGCATGTGTAATACGATACAGGCATGGTGGATACGCCGCTAGTACTTCCTATATATAAGTGTTTGTATGGTATTACATATTGTAGCGTTATTTAAATCATTTCAATTTAGACATATGACATTTTATACAAATAACATACTTTTCACAAGACATTGTTTTACAAAACAACTTATCTTATACAAATTCATTTTTTCATGGTTATTCATTTAACCATACATTATTCTCTTATTCATACATATCATCTGAACTTATTGTTTTTCAAACGATTTACAAAATAAATCAAATCACAAGGTTCATGACTAGACTTTGCTAAACAACTTTTTCTAAACTTATAAGTCATGAATCCTATTTTCACAAACCTATGTATCTCACAGGCATTTTATGCTGACGTACCTATTTTCACATGTGTTTTCAGGAGCTTTTCCGTAGGATGACGATCATGACACTAAGGCGGACCTGTGCCTTAGAGATTTAAAACGAAGATAGACTATGTTTAATTATATTAAAAACTCTTTGATTCCTGTTTAAAACAATGAAACTCTTGTGTTGATAAATAAATACAACTTTGTATGCCATGGTTATGAAACAATTAATTCTGTTACAACACTCCCCGACGTTTTCCGCCACGTTTTGTATGTTATACGTGGTCGGGGTGTGACAGTATTGTTGTTCAATTCTTTTTAGTGACGGAATTTAGTGATTTTTAATAAAAATATATATAAAAAAAACTTTTTTAGCATTTAGTTGTAGGTTTAGCGTTTTGATTTAGTTTTTAGCATTTAATTTTGATGGAGTGAGTGGGGGTTTAGGTTTTTGGGTGGTTGGGAGGGGGGGGGGGGTTAGTTTTTTTTAGGGGGTGGGGGTTAGTTTTTTTTTGGTTTTTTTTGTGAGGTATAGATTTTTTTAGCGGTGGGGGTGGGGGTGGGGGTGGGGGGTGTTTAGGTTTTTGGTGGGGTGGGGGTGGTGTTTAGATTTTGGGTGGTGGTGGGCATGTTTATTTTGTTGTGTTATTGGTTCTCTTAGTTCTCGCAATAAGAGTGGTTCTCAAATGAAAACGACCTTATATATATATATATATATATGGAAGGGATCCAAAGAGAAGTCCACCCTATTTGAGAAACTTGAGAAGCATTTTGGACCACACTTTTTCCGTAAGCTTTTCATAATATACAAATATGTATAGTATAAAATTGACTATATACATATATGTATATTGTCAAATCTTGAATTATACACATATGTATATAGTCAATTTTAAACTATACATATGTGTATATTACGAAAAGCTTAGAGAAAATGTGTGGTCCAGAATGCTTCTCAAGTTTCTCAATTAGCCTAGTGCTTCTCACGTGATCCTGGCTCTATATATTTTCAGTATTGTAAGAATCGCGACTAGGCTACGATTAGTCCACGATTTATCGCTCCTCGGTCAGTAACTGAGTATTTTTTCGTTAATCAGTCCATTAATCGCTAGTCGGGCCTAGTCAGGCCTAGTCGGACCTAGTCGGGCCTAGTCGGACCTAATCGGGCCTAGTCGGCCAGCCAAAAATCGTCGGTGATTCCAAACATATTTCGTCAATAAACCTGTATATTCCGGCCAAAACCACTTAATTCCGGCCAGTTTCCAACCAAACCATGTGAATTCCAACAATTAATTTTGTATACTTAAAAAATGAGTTGAGTAAGAGTTAAAATCTAGCTAATTAAAATATTTACCTTAAAAAATGTGTATATGTGTACACAAAACTGAAAATTACATATAAAAAACCCGTTCCGATTAATCCCGAGTAGTCGCTAGTCCCCACCTCACCAGCCGACTAGCAACTAGCGAGTTCTCCAACCTTATATATATATATATATATACATATATAGAAACGAGATCAGGAGAAAACGCCCAAAAGTGTGAGAATGGTGAGAACGCATCCTGGCCCAACACGTGTCACGCGACATAGAGAAGGGCGTTTTATGGCGTTTTAATGGTTTCATTGTATTAACATTTTGGCGTTTATGGCGTTTTTCAAATCTCTCTGAATGGCGTTTTTCTTGGCGTTTTAGACAAGATGACCCATTGTTCTATTATTTTTTATATACATTTTGGCGTTTGTGGTATCTTGGCGTTTTACAATTGTAAAATTACATTACAACCACAGGGAAAAAAATAAAAGCGAAAAAATAAATTAAAAATCCTAATCGGATCTCTCTTCACAATCTTCATTGTCATCAGTCTCTCTCTTCTTTAATACTACAAGAACTGACACCAAATATGTGGCGTTTTATGTAAAATTTAACAAACCCATCTTTTGATTATTTTGCCTCCTCGTCTGTTGAAGTAGCTTTTTGTGGATGTTTGGGGACATAGATATATGACGTGTAGGTGGGTTTTTCACTTTTTCTTCATCTTGATCTTCATCTTTATAATCATCCCACTCTTCAGTGTTATTGGTCTTTTCTCCTCATCCAAGCCTTCTTCAAGAACAAAGAACACAAAATGACATACGATTGTCATCAGTATCTTTTTCTTGAAGATTTGTCCATCTCATGCAACAACATCTTACTGAGTTACTCCCCTCACCTAACAATCCATTCAGTGAAACTTCACGAAGAACAATACTGAATATCCAAGAAAGCATATTAGCTATGTTTGATTTTTTTTTTAATTTTTTGGCGTTTTTACAGTGAGTGGTATTTAGTAGTATTGTCGTTTGTTTTTTTGGTTTGATTAAATGGAAGTTGCTGAGATGTATAATTTTATAGGATGTCTTTTTGGCGCGCAGGTTAGGTGGTGCATTATTATAATAAAGTATTTGTCATTTCAGTTACTGTTTGTAATTATTGTGTTTGAGAAGCTTTTATCTCTGAATTCTGTAACACGTCCCATCTTTCAAGTTTGGCGTTTTAGATTCTAGTATAATAAATTTTCCGTCTCTTCAGTTTTACTGTTTTGTAGTTACCCTTTTCAAGTTTGGTTTTACTGTTTTTGGGGCTTTTTATGGCATGATGGCGTTTTGACAAACATTTTGACTGTGTGGCGTTTTTATTATATATGGCGTTGTTATTATATAACAATCAACTGAAAAAGAAAATTAAAAAAATATATATAAACAATTGATCTTCCAAATCTTCACTGTCGCCGGTCTCTTTCTTCTTTTTTTAATCATCTCAACTAGCTGTTTTGACTTTCGTATGATTCATTTTGTTTTTTTGTTTTTGAAGTAGTTTTTTTTAAATTAGTTTTTTTTGTCGCCGTTTGGAAGCACAAAGTCTGAAATCAGCCTCTTTTTCTTAAAGATTTGTCCATCTCATGCAGCAAAATGTTATTGAGTTTACATCCTTCAGCGAACAATCTTTGAATTTCCAATGAACGATGTTTGATTTTTTAACTTTTTGGCGTTTTACCGGGAAAAAGAACGTCACTAAATAAAAGTACCTTAAACCTCTAAATTTGATCATGCTAAAATCAATAATGTTTTGCTGTATGAGATGGACAACATTGTTAATCCTCAGTTAAGAAAGATGTCTGATAATGTTGTCCACTCCATACAGCTAAACTTTATTGACAACAAATCTCAATGATGTTTTTGTATGTTTTGGCGTTATAAATTGGATGGAAGTTGAGGATTTTGACCATTACAATGAGCGAAACCTTACAGAAAACCAGACTGAATTTCAAATAAACGTTTTGGTTTAGAGGATATTTAATGTTTGGGTTTTTTGGCGTTTCTAATATGAATGGTATATATTAAATCCTGACCCTATATATATATGTATGTATAGGGAAAGGGTAAAATGAGAACCACATTGAGTTGTAAAACCATGAGAACTAGGCCTTACAAAAAGTTTTTTCAAAATCTCTTTCTCAAAAATCTTTAAAAAAATCATTTGTTTTAGCAAAAAAAAAATAATAAAAAAAAAATAAAAAAAAAATTTAAAAAAATGTCGCATGTACAAATTTACTTCGGATGTAAAAAAATTACATCGCCCTAAACAATATTTAAATCTCGCGTAAACAAAACTTACATAAGGCGTAACTACCGACTTGACAAATTTTTTTTTCTTTTTAAATATGTGTTTATAACATTTTTATCTACGTTTATGCAAAAAATGGTGGCATAACTCGCACGGGAAGTAAGAATTCTCATGGTTCTCACATCTAGTTCTTAATTGGACCGAATCATATATATATATGGGAGAAGGATCTGTTAGGAACCATTCTTTATTGTGAGAACCGCGAGAACTAGTGTGAACACAAACAGTAATACCTAAAAAAATCTAAAAAACACCCAAAATTCTTTTTTTTTTTACTATTTTTTTTGGAAAAATCGCTATATTTCGTTGATAATAAAAAACAATTTCAAAAATAAAAAAAATTCGAGTAACAGTTTCTCCATGAACATGTGCATATGTATCATTTTTTGACAAATTCCGTAATTCATTACAAATATTTGACAATTGCACTTTCATTTACACAAACACGTGTAATACACTACTTTTTACGTTTACAATATTAGAAATGCACATGTGCATCTATATGTATCAACATGAAATAAGGTGTTTTGGTACACTACTTTGAATACACTTTCTCTTTCATCTATCATTCCATCCATAATACACAGACATGCACATGTGCATTTTTGTCATTTCTTTGACCAATTCCATAATTTATTACAAATATTAGACAATTGCACTTTCATTTACACTACTATATGTAATACAATACTTTTTACATTACCAATATTAGAAATGCACATATGCATCTATATGTATCAACATGAAATAAGGTGTTTTGGTACACTACTTTGAATACACTTTCCATTTCATTTATCATACCATCCATAATACACTACCATTACCTCCTACCATCCATAATACAATACAATTACTAATATTTTCACTTTATTACATGTATATAAATACCATTTATACCATCCAATCAATATATAACATCATAAATTGACAACTATAACCAAACCATCAACCACTAGATATAACTAACCAAAAAACATGTATATGGGCCTACTTCTCCATTCAAAATCACAAACTTTTTATACCAAAACACGTTATATCATGGTTATACCTAATGATGTACATGTGCATTTTGAATATTGGTAATGTAAAAAGTAGTGTATTACGGATGGTATTGTAAATTAAAGTGCAATTTGTGACAACTGTGCCTCCGTGACCATCAAACGAATACCAAACCAATGAGATATTGTATTTCATACTTGGGATTTGTACAAATATGTGTTTCATTTTCACATATCAATTCTTGTTCGATTTCGGGCTCTAAATCGCTTTCTGGAGGTTATACGCGCACTAATGCGTAAATATAACCAGTTTAATGCAACGAACACTCCGGAATAGTGAAATAGGCTTCACATACCTTAAATAATCTTTACATAACTTAGAAATAAGTTTTGAAGGCTTTGGTATGACAAAATCAAGTTTAATCGCTTACAGGGACTAAATTCGACAAACTACGAAAGTATGCCGATTTGAACTGTAACAGACATTCCGGAACATGACCATGAGTTAAACATACCATAAATATCCTTTACATAGCTTAGAAATAGGCTTTGAGGGGTTCGGTGTGCTAAAATAAACTTTTGGGTCATTTAGGGACTAAAAGCGTCAAAAAGTGCACAAGTTTGCATTTTCGCGCATAACTTACGTTCGAAATACATCCGGACATCCAAAAATTTATGTAAGCACTAAAATATTTTATTTTAGTGTTTGACATAATAAAAATCCATTCGTCACGCAATTTGGATCGTTTTTCGCGCTTATGCGCATTCCATCGTAATTAAGCGAACATCGCGATCGTACGGCCAAACGAACCGACATCCGAGATATTTTTGAGCACATTTTAAGTTCCCTATACTTTAACTTCATTTTAGAGCTTTGAAATGGGGTTAACGGGCCTTAAACATGTCGGAAATAGCTCTAAACACCAACAGGGACTAAAACTGTCAATTTACCAAAGTTGCTGGCTTACGGACCGTAAGCCCTCACCCTTATGGTCCGCAAGGAGTCCCTAGATCAGCAGATTCTGATTAAACAGCTGTTAACAGCTGTTACCCACTCCTAATCCCTTTTGCACTTGCCTCTTCCTGATGATGGGGGGCCAATTTGAGTTACCTTAGTGTTGCAACAAGTGTAGGGACAAGATCAAAGCACGGGATTCGAGGAATGATCCCAACGGTGGTCCAAATCCTATAAATACCCAACCCATTCACTTGCAAAACCACTTGAATTCTGATTTTTTCTCTAAGTGGTTGTGTTTATACACTTCCTACCTGAGATTACTTGGAAGATCAAACTTGCGGGGACCCTTTGTAAGTGCTCTTTCGCTCTTTTCATTCGTTTTAGCATTAAAGTCAAACTATGTTTGACTTTCTGCATTGACCAGTTTATGGTCAACGCGAAGTTCATTTGAACTTCCTAACGTGAGAGTAATCACGATGGTTATAGTCCCTAGTGGCTATACCTACTGATTACCACGTTATCTAGGCTCAGTGACGAGTCGTAGTTTCAGCCAAAATGCGTATTCTTGCGTATTTTGTAACCAAACTACTCTTAGGTATCAAAACCGTTTGTTTTGATACCAAACCTGTTTCTAAACTTAGGTAAGCATGTTTTAACATGCTTAGCTCGTCACTTTTAGTTTAGTGCTTATATAGGGTCGTAAGGTAAGCGATCTAAACAATCGCTTATACTTTCGAACCCGACCCGTTTGGTCGATCATTAGGATCCGACCAAGCACATTAGGTGACCATAGTTATATAGGGAATAACCTTCCGAGGTTATACCTTATGGTCACGACGTTTAAGTAGTTGTATGATAGGTATTTTATATGCCTTAGGTAAATTACCAAAATACCCTTTTTACACTAAAATTCATTTTTAAGCATATGTAACATAATTTATGATATCTAAACTGAATTGACAACAATATTAGACATGTTAAGGCATATTTTACTTGTCATAGGACTAGTTAGGCGGTCCGAACGCGTTTCACGCAAACGACGCATTAAAGTAGCATAAGCTACCTAAACGGGTCGTAATGGGTCGTAAGCACTTAGGTTAGGGTTCATTTTTAGAATGTAGGCTTTGTTAAACCATATTACCTGAGTTCCCATACTCATTTGGTTTACGAGCCCTCATTCTATCCAATCCTCCGATATATGTCCGGTTATTAATGTAGTTACCTATATTAGGTACTGTTTGATTCCGTGATCTTCTAGCTTTGCTTGGTGGTTATCCTAGGACTTCTAAGCAATATCAAGTGAGTACATAGACCCCTCTTTTACCGTTTTCAAACTGTTTTGGGGTGAAACACATGTGCCTACTTGTTACTTTCATGCTTTCCATGTTTTCACATCATATACTTGCAATGTTCATTAGTACATTTATAGTACATGATTTACATTACATTGTTTTGCTATGTATGTACATTGTGTGCATACTTAGTACATTGTTTTACATTACATTTCATGCTATGTATGTCCATTGTGTGCATACTTAGTACATCGTTTTACATTACAATTTGTTGCATATGCTCATCCAGCATATGAACACATTATATTACATTATGTGAACCATTTGACAATAAACATTTTGACATTGATATACACAATTCATGATTTACATTAGACATAAACATTTTGACATTGATATACATAATTCATGATTTACATTAGACATAAACATTTTGACATTGATATACACAATTCATGATTTACATTAGACATAGACATTAGACATGGTTTTCACACAAACATTTTGACATTTGATTATACATAAACATTTTACTTTGGTGGTTTGGTTTGAGTAAGTGATTTAAGTAACGAGGGGTGTGTAATATGATACAAGCATGGTGGATACGCCGCTGGTACTTCCTATATATAAGTGCTTGTATGGTATTACATATCGTAGCGTTATTTGAATTATTTCAATTTAGACATATAACATTTTATACAAATAACATACTTTTCAAAATACATTGTCTTACAAACAACTTATCTGATATAAACTCATTTTACTTGGTTATTTACTTAACCATGTATTATTCTTTTATACATATATATCATTTGGTTTATTTATTACTTTTCAAATGATTTACAAGACAAAGCAAATTACAAGGTTCATGACTAAACATTTTCATAAACATAAGTCATGAATTCTATTTTCACAAAACCTATGTATCTCACAGGCATTTTTATGCTGACGTACCTATTTTCACATGTGTTTTCAGGAATTGATGCATAGGATTGATCAAGATACACCTAGGCAGACTTGTGCCTTAGTGACTTAAAACGAAGCAAGAACTAGTTAATTTGTGTTATGTACTCTTTGTTTCTTGTTTAAAACGATGTAAACTCTCTTGTTTGATTAATAAAACGAAACTTTAATTACCATGGATTTGAAACAATTAATTCTGTTACAACACTCCCCGACGTTTCTGCCACGTTTCGTTGTCTCACGTGGTCGGGGTGTGACAGAAACGTTGGTATCAGAGCCAATGGTTATAGGGAATTTGGTTATTAGTAATGCTTTGACCTAGACTATAACCTTTCTAGGACCCCAACACAAGTTATCTTGTGTTTAGATCTTAAAACATGCACGTCACCTATCCTTAGGTGATAACCACGACGAGAACATCGATTCCGAATCCGTTTTGAAAATTAATCGTCTGTTTTTGGATGATTGATTACTAGGTTTTGAACCCTCTATTGTAAGGTTTTGAACCCCTTTGAGTTTTCAAAATCTCGTCAAAGTTTTGGGTCCTAAATAGTGTGAACACGTGCAATCTGGAAGAGTGAATGCCTGTACCCTGGGTTTTCTGTCTAAGGCTAGAGTGTTCGTACAAATCCACATAATCGGACCAGTCACTCTTACCTGGGAACTCTTGGGGTGAGTGTCCACTTATAGGCGAGCATGTCTTCGCGATACATTATAAGGATCTATTTGCTTTGATTTAGCCTTTGCGTGTCGTTTGTTTGCTTCGTGGTTCAAACAATTGACCATCACCCATGATTTTGGTCGGTAATTGTAACATCCTATTCTTACCCAATGCCATTTCATTTGTTTTCTCTCTTGTTTTCCCTTTTAGAATGCCTCCACGACGCGAAAATCAGGTATCTATTGAAGAGCTGGCAGCTGTCATTACACAGCAAATGACTGCTGCAATCCCGAACATCGTTGCTCAATGTAACCAAGCTCTCAACAACAATAATGCCCCCTGCAACTTCAAGACGTTCAACTCGGCTAAGCCATCAAAGTTTTCTGGGTCTCAAGGAGCGACTGCACTTCTGCAATGGTTCGAGAGTTTAGAGAGCACCTTCAGACATGTTCAATGTCCAAACGAGCGAAAGGTAGATTTCGCAACTAGTGTCTTTGAGAAACGAGCTTTGACATGGTGGAACGGTGTGATGAGAGATAGGGGTGCCGAAGTGGCACTGGCTAAAACTTGGGAAGAACTTCGAGCACTGATGATGAAGGAATTATGTCCTCGTCACGAGATCAGGGCCTTGGAAAGGGAATTCGACGATCTTAAGCAAGACAGCGGTGAACATCGAGCATACACTGATCGATATGAGGAGCTGAGCTTGTTGTGTCCTACCATGGTTACGCCTTTGGATAAGGCGATCGAAAAATATATTGATGGTCTCCCTGACTCAGTTCAGGACATTGTTACTGGTAGTAACCCCACTACGGTTAGGCAGGCCATTGAGCTATTTGCTACCTTGACTGAATCTCAAATCAGGAAAGGTAAACTTTTCCGAAAAGATGATAAGAAACCAATCGAGGAATCAAAGACCATGGATGAACAGACTGGATCCCCTAAGAGGTCAAAGAAGCGAAAGGCTTCTTAGAACTTCGCCGTGGTCGCTCACAATGGTCAAGCCGTCCCCAACCAACCAGCTCAACCCCCTGCTAGGAAGCCATACAATGGAACTTCACCCTTGTGCAACCAATGTAACCTTCATCATCATGCTAGGGTGAAGTGCCGCGAATGCCAAATTTGTGGACTTAAAGGTCATACAGCAAAAGTTTGCCAAGCTGCAGTTGCACCAAATCAAGCTGACAACAATCCTGCTCAAGCTCGCTTTCCACCAGGTTCTTGCTACAATTGTGGCGCGATGGGTCATTTCCGAAGAAATTGCCCAAAGCTTGCTAATGCAAATCCAGCACATGGATGAGCATCTGACCGACTAGAAGACAACACCGTTTAGAAATAATCACGTCTTATGTATTATTTTCTTTGTTGTCAAGGTCCATGAAACACTTGTTATCATTGTTTATAAATAAATCTTTTATTTACATTGCAATGTATTTATGTGGTTATATGTATAAACAACATATCCCCTACAATACCGACAATCAAGGAATCGTATTCCTTGAAAAGCAAACTACCCCCAAAATTTTTCTATTTTTATGATCTCTTGCGTTTTCCACAAGATTCCTAAGTACCCGTTTCTTCCAAGGAAACGAAGTACAAGGCGTAAGTTACAACACTGGACGAATACCCAAAGTACCACTATAAATCCTTAATAGGGTACCTAAGGGTATTTCCGTAAATCCTAAAATTTTTGTGTTCCTTAATTCGAATATTACGTTTCTTTGAAAACAAAATCGAATTTTTGGGAGATCTTCCTATCTTTTCAGATAGATCCCAGAGGACATTGAAGTCCATCGCCTGGTTTCCATATCCATTTTCAATCAATGACAAGTTAATAACAAATTAATAACCAAGTTAAACAACTATGTGATTATGTGCTTATGTGTTCCCTTTTATGTTTTTGTGTAATCCAAGTTTTGTTATCCAAATCCTCGTAGAATCTTCCATATCTTCGTATAAGGGATTCATAGTAGGATATCCAAAGGTACTATATTAAATCCTCAATGGGCTTTTACGTAATAGTAAAGACCCTTGGATTATATTGTACTATTCCATAATTAGACCCCTTGAGTGATCCAGTTAAACAGATTGATCCAAAAATCTGGTTAGGAATATCATGTGATGAGATAGCTGAAAAGACTCCTTGGTGGTCTAATTAAAGAGATCATTTGTCGATCTAATTAAAAGGACCCTATGATAGTCTAGTCACACTCATCACAGGTTTGATTTTTCTTCCCCTTCGCATTACAAGACAAATTGTGCGGACTGTGCAAGGAATTACGTAATTATGGATGCATACATAATTATGGAATTCAGTGCACAGAAACCACAACAAGTTTAGTCGTGTGTCTAGAGTTGACTCATTCCGTTCATGTTCGTTTCTGAAGAAATTGTGGAAAATGACTCATTCCGTTCATTTTTGTTTCTGAAGAAATTAAGGAAAATGACTCATTTCGTGCATTTTCGTTTCTGAAGAAATTGTGGAAAATGACTCATTCCGTTCAATTTCGTTTCTGAAGAAATTGTGGAAAATGACTCATTCCGTTCATTTTCGTTTCTAAAGAATACCCATTAAGGAAAATGACTCATTCCGTGCATTTTCGTTTCTGAAGAAATTAAGGAAAATGACTCATTCCGTGCATTTTCGTTTCTGAAGAAATTGTGGAAAATGACTCATTCCGTTCATTTTTGTTTCTGAAGAAATTGTGGAAAATGACTCATTCCGTTCATTTTCGTTTCTAAAGAATACCCATTAAGAAAATGACTCATTCCGTGCATTTTCGTTTCTGAAGGATACCCATTAAGGAAAATGACTCGTTCCGTGCATTTTTCGTTTCTGAAAATTTTCCATCGAAGGAAAATGAATATCCCTGATTCTTCCTTCATTTCCATTTCTGAAAAAAAAAATGTCCGTTAAAGAGGAATATCAGGATTATGCCTTATCCTTGATGGTTATTTAACACAAAGTCACAGACAGGCTCCTACAAATAAATTTCGGGACGAAATTTCCTAAAGTAGGGGAGACTGTGACAACTGTGCCTCCGTGACCATTAAACAAATACCAAACCAATGAGATATTGTATTTCATACTTGGGATTTGTACAAATATGTGTATCATTTGCACATATCAATTCTTGTTCCATTTCGGGCTCTAAATCGCTTTCTGCAAGGTTATAATAGCACTAATGCGTAAATATAACCAGTTTAATGCAACGAACACTCCGGAATAGTGAAATAGGCTTCACATACCTTAAATAACTTTTACATAACTTAGAAATAAGTTTTGAAGGCTTTGGTATGACAAAATCAAGTTTAATCGCTTACAGGGACTAAATTCGACAAACTGCGAAAGTATGCCGATTTGAATTGTAACAGACATTCCAAAACATGACCATGAGTTAAACATACCATAAATATCCTTTACATAGCTTAGAAATAGGCTTTGAGGGGTTCGGTGTGCCAAAATAAACTTTTGGGCCATTCAGGGACTAAAAGCGTCAAAAAGTGCACAAGTTTGCATTTTCGCGCATAACTTACGTTTGGAATACATCCGGA
The DNA here is from genome assembly GCA_030545235.1 of Helianthus tuberosus. Taxonomy (NCBI): domain Eukaryota; kingdom Viridiplantae; phylum Streptophyta; class Magnoliopsida; order Asterales; family Asteraceae; genus Helianthus; species Helianthus tuberosus. The sequence continues at coordinate 102,801,294 of CM060424.1, read as the reverse complement.
CATCCAAAAATTTATGTAAGCACTAAAATATTTTATTTTAGTGTTTGACATAATAAAAATCCATTCGTCACGCAATTTGGATCGTTTTTTGCGCTTATGTGCATTCCGTCGTAATTAAGCGAACATCGCGATCGTACGACCAAACGAACCGACATCCTAGATATTTTTGAGCACATTTTAAGTTCCTTATACTTTAAATTCATTTTAGATCTTTGAAATGGGGTTAACGGGCCTTAAACATGTCGGAAATAGCTCTAAACACCAACAGGGACTAAAACTGTCAATTTGCCAAAGTTGCTGGCTTACGGACCGTAAGCCCTCACCCTTACGGTCCGTAAGGAGTCCCTAGATCAGCAGATTCTGATTAAACAGCTGTTACCCACTCCTAATCCCTTTTGCACTTGCCTCTTCCTGATGATGGGGGGCCAATTTGAGTTACCTTAGTGTTGCAACAAGTGTAGGGAGAAGATCAAAGCACGGTATTCGAGGAACGATCCTAACAGTGGTCCAAATCCTATAAATACTCAACCCATTCACTTGCAAAACCCACTTGAATTCTGAGTTTTTCTCTAAGTGGTTGTGTTTATACACTTCCTACCTGAGATTACTTGGAAGATCAAACTTGCGGGGACCCTTTGTAAGTGCTCTTTCGTTCTTTTCATTTGTTTTAGCGTTAAAGTCAAACTATGTTTGACTTTCTGCATTGACCAGTTTATGGTCAACGTGAAGTTCGTTTGAACTTCCTAACGTGAGCGTAATCACGATGGTTATAGTCCCTAGTGGCTATACCTACTGATTACCACGTTATCTAGGCTCAGTGACGAGTCGTAGTTTCGGCCAAAATGCGTATTCTTGCGTATTTTGTAACCAAACTACTCTTAGGTATCAAAACCGTTTGTTTTGATACCAAACCTGTTTCTAAACTTAGTTAAGCATGTTTTAACATGCTTAGCTCATCACTTTTAGTTTAGTGCTTATATAGGGTCGTAAGGTAAGCGATCTAAACAATCGCTTATACTTTTGAACCCGACCCGTTTAGTCGATCATTAGGATCCGACCAAGGACATTAGGTGACCATAGTTATATAGGGAATAACCTTCCGAGGTTATACCTTATGGTCACGACGTTTAAGTAGTTGTATGATAGGTAGTTTATATGCCTTAGGTAAATTACCAAAATACCCTTTTTACGCCAAAATTCATTTTTAAGCATATGTAGCATAATTTATGATATCTAAACTGAATTGACAACAATATTAGACATGTTAAGGCATATTTTACTTGTCATAGGACTAGTTAGGCGGTCCGAACGCGTTTCACGCAAACGACGCATTAAAGTAGCATAAGCTACCTAAACGGGTCGTAATGGGTCGTAAGCACTTAGGTTAGGGTTCATTTTTAGAATGTAGGCTTTGTTAAACCATATTACCTGGGTTCCCATACTCATTTGGTTTACGAGCCCTCATTCTATCCAATCCTCCGATATAGGTCCGGTTATTAATGTAGTTACCTATATTAGGTACCGTTTGATTCCGTGATCTTCTAGCTTTGCTTGGTGGTTATCCTAGGACTTCTAAGCAATATCAAGTGAGTACATAGACCCCTCTTTTACCGTTTTCAAACTGTTTTGGGGTGAAACACATGTGCCTACTTGTCACTTTCATGCTTTCCATGTTTTCACATCATATACTTGCAATGTTCATTAGTACATTTATAGTACATGATTTACATTACATTGTTTTGCTATGTATGTCCATTGTGTGCATACTTAGTACATTGTTTTACATTACATTTCATGCTATGTATGTCCATTGTGTGCATACTTAGTACATCGTTTTACGTTACAATTTGTTGCATATGCTCATCCAGCATATGAACACATTATATTACATTATGTGAACCATTTGACAATAAACATTTTGACATTGATATACACAATTCATGATTTACATTAGACATAAACATTTTGACATTGATATACACAATTCATGATTTACATTAGACATAAACATTTTGACATTGATATACACAATTCATGATTTACATTAGACATAGACATTAGACATGGTTTTCACACAAACATTTTGACATTTGATTATACATAAACATTTTACTTTGGTGGTTTGGTTTGAGTAAGTGATTTAAGTAACGAGGGGTGTGTAATATGATACAAGCATGGTGGATACGCCGCTGGTACTTCCTATATATAAGTGCTTGTATGGTATTACATATCGTAGCGTTATTTGAATTATTTCAATTTAGACATATAACATTTTATACAAATAACATACTTTTCAAAATACATTGTCTTACAAACAACTTATCTGATATAAACTCATTTTACTTGGTTATTTACTTAACCATGTATTATTCTTTTATACATATATATCATTTGGTTTATTTATTACTTTTCAAATGATTTACAAGACAAAGCAAATTACAAGGTTCATGACTAAACATTTTCATAAACATAAGTCATGAATTCTATTTTCACAAAACCTATGTATCTCACAGGCATTTTTATGCTGACGTACCTATTTTCACATGTGTTTTCAGGAATTGATGCATAGGATTGATCAAGATACACCTAGGCAGACTTGTGCCTTAGTGACTTAAAACGAAGCAAGAACTAGTTAATTTGTGTTATGTACTCTTTGTTTCTTGTTTAAAACGATGTAAACTCTCTTGTTTGATTAATAAAACGAAACTTTAATTACCATGGATTTGAAACAATTAATTCTGTTACAACACTCCCCGACGTTTCCGCCACGTTTCGTTGTCTCACGTGGTCGGGGTGTGACACAATTGTCTATTACTGATAACGTATTACGGAATTTGTCGAAGTAATGATACATATGCACATGTGCATGGATAACTGTTACTCGAAAAAAAGGTTTTATTTTTATTTTTTTTGGTAACGAAATATAAGGTTTTTTTTTTAAATATTAAAATAAAACTTTTTTGAGAGCTTTTTTGATTTTTTTAGATTTTATTTTATGTTCACATTGGTTCTCGCTATTCTCGCAATAAGGGTGGTTCTCAAATGAACCTTACCCAATATATATATATATATATTGTTCTGGTAAAAAATTACCGAAGCAATTTTGTGATCAAATTAGTTTGTGAGGTAGTGTGTTGATATTGTTTGCAATAAATATGTCAAGTTAATCGTTTAAGAAAACAGTTTCCGGATATACTATCAACAATCAAATAATGAGCAGAAAATGTAAAGGTTGACACGGGATGTTCGGGATAATGCTCGGATCAGCTCTAAGTGTTACACCGATTGTGTAGTGTAAGTGAGAATTAATTGTATAAATAGCAAGTGAACTATGATTGTACGAGAATAAGTGTTCGAAAGTGTGTGTCTAACTACTGATCCGGTACCCCCTTTTATAGTTACAAGAATCAACTAACTATCCTATAATCTTGGGATTCTATCGGATATTCCCTCCTGACCGTTGTGAACTACTTCCACCGCTCCTAACGTTCATCTTTCAACTGTATTGAGTGAGTCTTCAGGTGGACCAAGCCCATACATCCGTTGGTTGCAACCAAAGAAAATCGTTAGTTGGCGAGTATGATACCCCTATAGGATATTATCAATATCCTGGTTCAGTATCATGGTTGCAACATCAAATATATAATATCAGGATATGTTTTCGGGATATAGATTCGAAATACCACCCATAACAATTGCCCCAAAAATATATCTGTTGGGATTCCCAATCCAAACGGGTATATTTTTCCGCACGTTATCCAAGGCTGTTAATAGGATTCGGAAGTTGAAAAGACATCGTGCAACTTCCAACGCGTTTTTTACTCATGGCTATCTATTCCGCCCCTATATCTTCTCTGTTTCTTGTTGATAATTATCAGATTTCCTCAGATTTTTCAGGTAATTCCTTCTTCCTTCTCATTATTCTCTGTGTTTTCTTTCTTGATTTCTTCATGGCCACACGGACTCGATCACACACCGGTGATTCCACCTCATCCTTTGTCAACCAAAATCTTCTCAAGAATCCTGAGAAAGAAGTGTGCTCCTTCGATAATGCTGACATCGTTGCTCTGAGGGCCTTCGACGCTTTCCCCGACGGAGCGATTATCCGGCCGTTTGGTCAGAGTCTCCGATCAGACGTGTCGTCCAATGAGTGGATCTGTTTTTCAGCCTACCCTTTCTCTCTAGGCCTTAGATATCCCTTTCCTGAGTTTATTATGTAGTTCTTTCGTATCACCGGTCTCAGTTTCGCTCAGACCATGCCCATGGTCTGGAGGCTGTTAACGGTACTTAGTCAGATCAAAACCTTTCACGTTCCTGACCTTTGTATTGAGGACATCCTCATTGCTTACCATTTGCGATCTCATGGTTCCAACCGATTCTTGCTTTTTTCCACCTCCAACAACCCCCCTTATCCTCAAAGTGACAAAAAACGAGGATGAGTGAAAATGAAAGTTTTTCTTTGTTAGGCGGGACTCTATCGCTGAAGGTGATAGCCTTGTAGTGAAGTGGTTGACCACTGGTAGGATTTAGGGGTATCCCCAAATGTATCCCGAACTTACATCCTGAATTAACATCTTAGTCTTTTTATGCAGCAAACTTCAAAGAGTTAGCTCCCCCATCAGCAGAGTCGGAAGAAATGATTAACGCCATCTTACGGATATCAGAAAGTGAAAGAAGTTTTTCGTTTCATCATCCGAGTTCAAGCCAGTATTCCTCATTTAATGCGTCTGGTAAGGATACCTATATCACATTTTCCTGCATATGTTTAATTAATTATGTTATTATGGTAAAAATTGAGAATTCTCCCTTATGTGTAGACCCAGCCAAGATGTCGGAAGTTTTTGATCTCGAAGAGCTAGACAGCCACTCTGGCCTTGTCCAGATAAAGAAAGAGCCCACCGCCAAGCCTTCTACTTTGTCCAAGCCTTCTGCCAGTTCCAAACCTGTAGTTATGCCCAAGCTTTCTCCGGTGACAAATCCTCGTGCCTCCAGCTCCCGAAAGAGGAAAGAGACCGACTCCCCTGCCACTTCTACTGAAGCTTTCCCTTACGAGAACCATGGGTTCCTTGAGTCCAGCAGTTTCATAACTTCCTTCCTCAACCAGGTAATTATCCTTAACCTGTATCCTGCACATGTATACTAAGTCGGTATCCCGATTAGATTATGTGTATTGATACCTGTGTTTTGGATTGTAGGGCCTTGAGCGCCTGACGACTCTTTATGAGGAGGCTTGTGGAACCGTCAAGATGCTGGATGTGAAGATGAAGAAAGCTGAAATCACCATTGTGGACCAAGGAAAGATCGCCGCCACCAAGTCGCAGCACTATGAAAACAAATTCAAAGCGGTGACCCAGGTAGCTCAGGCTACTGTGAAGAAGGCTACTTAGGATGCCCATGCCAAGCTGGATACTGCTCAAACCCAACATGAGCAGGATATGATCTCCTATAGGGAAGGCCTTAAAAGCTCCATTGTGATTTCCCTCCTCCAAGCTAGGATAAAGATGGCTTATGAAGCCAAAGATGCGGGCTTTGAGTGCCCAACCTGAAAGGTCGAAGCTTGGGAGGAGAAATTGAAGAATCTTGGTGGCAATCCTGTGGAGTATCCTGCTAAGCCTGAGGTAGGAGAATCATCCAAGGTGGCTGAAGTGGCGGTAGAAGCGGAGGGCAAGACTGACGAGGATCATGAGGCAGATGCTGAGGCGAGTGCTGGCAGAGATGGTGAAGCTATGGTTGGTGATCCTGCCCCGTGAGAGGGTGGAACAATGGGCGATGATGGATGTTTATGCCTAGGCCGGAGCCCAATTTTTAAATTTGATGGTTGATGTTTGTTGAACAATTTACTTTCCTTTGCTTGTCGAACAATTTACTTTCCTGCACTTAAATATTAGTACAATATGATGGCCAAACATGGGGGGATCTTGAGTTTCAGGACGAAGCCCTTGGTCATCAATGTTAATATGTTTTAGGAACTAGTTGTATTCTTGGTGGATGGGTCTCGTTTTGAGATGAAGCCAAGGATACAATATTTTGAACCGTTAATAATAAGCTAACCTTTCAGCCTTATCTTTGTTGTTGTGTTTTTATTTTGAAAGATATGTTTTGAATATTCTGAACAAATATCCTGCTCAGCATACTGGTATGATGCTCAACACTCTTTGTCACACCCCCAAAATCCACAACCGGAGTATTACCGCAGGAGGCGTGACTGACCAGGATCCAGCCAGCAATCATATTGAGCAATGTAATTAAATTGTCAAAAAGTCCAACCACACAATATAATTGATGTTCAAAACAAGTTAATCAAATTCAAGTTATCAGCGGAAGCATAAAGTTTAAATCCAAAGTATAAGTATAAAAGTTCAAATGTTAAACATGGAACTCAACAGTCCATGTCCCACAACGACTCCTGCTCCCATGCAAACTCCAGCTAAGCATCTAACGACCTGCAAGGCATGTAACAACGAGTCAACAACAAAGTTGAGCGAGTTCACAATTGGTGTTCATTTTTAAAGTTGTTGCAAAAGCCATAAGTTTATTCCTAAACCATGAGTTAACCAATTCCTTGTTTCCCAAACCATAACCAGTGGGGGCTTCCCCATGTTAACCACTAGACCCGTTACCATATCGACCACTGACTAAAGTAAGTTGGTGCCCTAGCGTCAATGTCTATCATCATTGACATGCCCAGATCCATTAGTTCACGCCCGTCCTCTGCGGCACGGTGTGAGGCTTGTCAAACCTAAATAGCGCTATCTAACTAATGACCAGTTCGCCATTGGCCCGGCGATTAAGTTGATATAAAAATGAGGGACTTCATGATAGAGTTTTTGGTCTAGTATCAATGTTATCACCCATCAATAAAGAGGATGTGGTACGTGTCCTCAAACCAAGAGATCACACAGGGTTCCGATTAAGTCCTTAGTACATGTTATCACCCTTCAATAAAGAGGATGTGGTACGTGTTCCAAACCAGGAGATCACGCAGTTTCTGATTAAATCCTTTACCCGTTTCCAACCACCAGGAATCCCATGCCTTGTAGAAAGTGTGAACTCGCCTTGGTTTGCTCGGTTTGTTATGTTACTTGTTCTCAGTTAATCAATCAAAGCCTATGATTTTCATACATACGTAATCAGTTTCACATTCGCAAGGTTCACGTATAGATACAAATCACAGTGAGTATTCAATCAATGATCACCAAATAGCACATAGCAGTTACACTACTTGTTCAAATTCACAGTTCAGATGTATGTTTTGTAATGTTGCTTAACAGTTAAGTGTGCTATACGTAAGAACCAATCATGTTCCCTTGGTCACCATTAATTATTGTTAACAGTGGCTATCACAGTTTTATCATGATAATCATTCACTATCATACGTGCAACATATATAAACTTCAAAACCTACTGTCCATGCAAGAACCTTCCTAGCGAAACTCCCTATATGACGAAACTCCATAGGTTTCGTCAAGGTGACATGTGATGAAACTCTCCATAGTTTCATCGACTTACAAGTGGTGAAACTCCCAAGAGTTTCGTCGACAACATAAGTGGCAAAACTCCCAAGAGTTTCATCGGCGATGTCAACAGCTTCACACGTCGACTTAAATTACTCCCGTGATTCCCGTAAACATCAGCAAATAACTTTGACAGTTTTAAATCAAATTAAACAGTACTGAATCCAGTAACTATGCACATTTACATTACTTTAATCATTCTCAATCATGAACAGTAACAATCGGATCATTAGATTAACAAGTTCTAACACTAACATGCAACCCTAAATCATAACATCAATTACTCGACTGTTCCATACTATCGATCCCATGATTTTCTATACGATTCGGATTAACATGACAACAATACTACCAAGTACTCATGCATATCGAAAACCCTAGTCTCATTCGGGTTCATCAACACTAACAGTTTGTAAATCACACTACTAGCATGGAACCCTAGATATTGCATAGATCTTAACAATCACAACTTAACGTTTCGTAACAATTAACAAAACACTAACCGGAATGCAAGATGGAGCCGAGAAGGTCTTCGAGAGAGAGAGAGAGAGAGAGAGAGAGAGAGAGAGAGAGAGAGAGAAAGAGAGAGAGAGAGTTGCCGTCGGGTTCAAGAGTAGGAAGAGGAGAGGATTAGGGTTTTCTGTTTTACGTCTAGGGTGTTACGAATATAAAGCACAACAGACCTGAGCCACAAATTGAACTGGGCCGAGGCCCATGCTTGACGAAACACCAACCTGGCAAAACATGGTGTTGGCGAAACACCCATGTTTCGTCGAGCTTGCTTGCGGTGAAACTCTAGTATTTCCTCAAGTATGATTTTTAACTTTTAAATAATTCATAAGTTTATAAAGACTAAACACATTAACACATTGACAATATAAATAACAATACAATATCTCAGACATATAACAAACGCGCACAATTACAGGGCAACAAGTTATGCGAACACAATTGTGAAACAAATAACGTGTCGAGGAAAGACCTTGAAAACTCGGGTTGTCACATCATCCCCAACTTGAGAGAAATTTCGTCCCGAAATTTAGCATGTAGTCACTGAGGAAGCTAGTTAGGTTGCGTGGTTTCCTGGTTTTCGTGGGGTGTCACATCATCCCCCCGTTGGTTTGGAATTTCATCCCAAAATTCCGCAGTAGCTTCAGCCTCAGCAGTGGTTTCGCTTTTCTCGAATAATTGGGGATACCTGTGTTTCATTTGGTCTTCTTGTTCCCAGGTGAACTCTGGGCCATGACGGGAGTTCCAACCAACTCGAACAAGAGGTATCATGGTATGCTTGAGAACCTTAACATCTCGATCAGTAATCTCTACTGGTTTCTCGACGAATCGCAACTGATTGTCGATAGTGAGTTCCTTGAGAGGAGCTATGAGGGTCTCATCTGACAGACACTTCTTCAGATTTGACACATGGAATACGCTGTGAACTCCGCTAAGTTCTTCAGGTAGATTCAGCTTGTAAGCCACCTTGCCTATTTTCTCAATGATTTCGAAAGGTCCAACATAGCGTGGGTTCAGCTTGCCTCGCTTACCAAAATGAACTACACCTTTCCAAGGTGAGACTTTAAGTAGCACTCGATCCCCAACCTGGAACTCGAGTGGTTTCCTGCGCTTATCAGCGTAGCTTTTCTGACGGTCACGAGCTGCCGCCATTCATTGTCTTATCTGAGCTATTTTCTCTGTTGTGTCTACGACGAGTTCTGGGCTAGGGATTTGGCTGTCGCCAACCTCTACCCAACAAAGAGGTGACCGACACTTCCGTCCGTACAATGCCTCGAACGGAGCGGCCTGGATGCTGGTGTGGTAACTGTTGTTATACGAAAACTCCACTAACGGGAGGTGTCTTTCCCAGCCGTTACCAAAGTCGATTACACATGCTCGAAGCATGTCTTCAAGGGTTTGGATGGTGCGTTCCGATTGCCCATCCATCTACGGATGATATGCTATACTTATGTCTAGACGAGAACCAAAGGATTTGTGCATCGCTTGCCACAGCTCAGAGGTAAAATGCGCGTCACGATCAGATATGATAGAGGTTGGCACCCCGTGCTTAGCAACCACTTCTTTCAGGTAGACGTCTGCTAGAGTAGAGAACTTATCCGTTTCCTTGATAGCCATAAATTGTGCGGACTTTGTCAATTGATCCACTATCACCCACATAGTATCGTTTCCTCATTGAGATCTAGGTAGGCGAGTAACGAAGTCCATTGAAATTTGCTCCCATTTCCATGTCGGGATCTCTGGTTGTTGTAGTAGGCCTGATGGCTTCTGGTATTCAACTTTGACTCTAGCACAGGTCAAACATTGACTAACATAGGTCGCTATGTTAGCATTCATGTGGGGCCACTAGTACGTGGTTTTGAGGTCGTGGTACATCTTATCAGAACCAGGATGCACTGAGTAACGAGATTTGTGTGCTTTATCCATCACAAGTTCACGTAGATTACCATAAGATGTAACCCAGATGCGCCCTGTCACATAATAAGCGTCGTCTTCCTTTTGTTCTATCCGTTTCTTCGATCCTCGCAGGGACTCGACCCTGATGTTCTCTACTTTCAATGCTTCAATCTGAGCTTCACGAATTTGAGCGGGAAGACTAGAGTGAATGGTAAGCTGTAACGCACGTACACGCTTAGGTTTAGTCTCCTTTCGACTGAGGTCATCGGCCACAACATTGGCTTTGCCCGGATGGTACTTGATCGCGCATTCGTAATCATTCAGAAGTTCGACCCACCGACGCTGTCGCATGTTTAACTCCTTCTGTTCGAAGATATGCTGGAGACTCATTTGATCGGTGTAAATGGTGCACTTGGTACCGTACAGGTAATGTCTCCATATCTTGAGTGCGAAAACAACAGCTCCCAGCTCCAGATCGTGGGTAGTGTAGTTCCTTTCGTGAACCTTAAGTTGGCGTGATGCATAAGCAATGACTTTATCCCGTTGCATCAACATACAACCAAGTCCTTGGATTGACGCGTCGCAATAAACCATGAAATCGTCTGTACCTTCTAGTAATGAGAGCATAGGTGCGCTACAAAGTCTCTTCTTTAAGTGCTGAAATGCGGATTCCTGTGCATCACCCCAATGATAGGTGACGCCCTTCTGAGTTAGTGAAGTGAGAGGTTGCGCAATCTTTGAGAAATCCTTGATAAACCTTCTGTAGTAACCCGCCAAACCCAAGAATTGGCAGATTTCAGTTGGTGTACTGGGTGCAGGCCAGTTCTTGATCGAGTCAATCTTGGATGGATCCACATGAATCCCATCGCCGTTTACCACGTGGCCTAGGAAATGGACTTCACAAAGCCAAAAGTCGCATTTCGAAAACTTAGCATAAAGCTACTCTGCTCGAAGAAGTCCCAAAATAAGTCGTAGATGATGCTCGTGTTCTTCCTGACTCTTAGAATAGATCAGGATGTCGTCGATGAAAACAATAACGAACTTATCCAGGTAAGGTTTGCACACTCGGTTCATGAGATCCATGAAGACCGCAGGTGCGTTTGTCAACCCGAAAGGCATGACTAGAAACTCGTAGTGTCCATAACGAGTTCTGAATGCTGTTTTGGAGATGTCCTCGTCTCGGACTCTCAGCAGATGGTAGCCCGGTCTCAGATCAATCTTTGAGTAGAAGCTCGACCCTTGCAACTGGTCGAATAGGTCATCGATGCGCGGGAGAGGATAACGATTCTTCACGGTCACTTTGCTGAGTTCGCGATAGTCAATACACATTCGGAAGGTACCGTCTTTCTTCTTCACAAATAAGACTGGAGCTCCCCAGGGAGAAGAGCTAGGACGAATGAAACCCTTGTCCAAGAGTTCTTGTAGTTGTGCGGACAGTTCCTGTAGTTCTGATGGGGCTAATCGGTAAGGCGCACGAGCTATTGGTGCCTGTTGGGATTGAACCCTGCCAGAGGAACAGATAATGAAAGCCAAAACCGGATGATGACAATGGATTCACAATAAGCAGCAGTTTACACTAAGTCTTCTCCCTTGAAAGTGATTATAACAACTGATGGTCTTATATCCACTGCTCGGATATAACTACTGCTGTCCTTAACAACTGATGAAGACCTTAAAGACTGCTGAAGTTTAAACACTGTTACCCTATCAACTGTTGTTCTCTAAGCGCTGATTGAAGACTCAAGCACTGCTCACCCAAGGACTGATCAACCTTGAGGAAAGCACTGATGTAAAGAGAGAGCAGTAGTTTAGTTTGTCATCTGTTTTATGTATAGTCAGTGGTTAGGTTTAGCAGTGTTTGTGTAAGAACAGTAGATACAGGTTGTTAGGCTGTTAGACGTCGCTTTCATGGTGACGTCAGCTAAGATGCCTCAACGGTTTGGATTGTCTATAAATGGAACAGTACTCTGTACTGTTACATTTGATCGTTTTGAGCGAGTTCTTCTCCTCAAATCAATCCTTTCATCTTGTGCAACCACCCACTGTAGTATCAGGCTGAGGGGGAGCTTAGTTTGTAAGCTTGCGATGTAATCTTTTGCTTTAAATTGTAATCTTTCGACTCTATGAAGAGCAAATGTTTATCAAACTACTTTCTCCTTTGATTGTGTTCACAAAGTTTGTTATTCATTTCCGTTGCACTTTACATTGTTTCATATTCATTAATTGTTCAAATCATACAAACAAACACAATCATGAGAGCCTCCGATCCTAACAATTGGTATCAGAGCCTGGACCGTCAAATTCGATCTAACAATCAAATTGACATAACAGTTCGGCTCAGAATTCATTGATACTAAGGTTGGGTGCATTTAGTTGAAAAACAGAGTGCCGAGTAAACCATGCTCAAAGTGGTTATTCAAAAACTCTGTAAATCAACCAAGATGTCATATGACACACAAATTTCACACAACAAGTGATATCATACACAAAACACTCATGGTTTTCAGATCTGAAAACATATCTGTTAAACTATGGGGTTATTTTTTATTTTCAAAATTGATTTCAATTGTTGTTATAAAATTTGTGATGTTTTCGTTATACTAAATGCTAAAGTATGAACCTCAGATCTTAACAAAAACCAATGTTCATAAAGACATTGGTGCTTTTGCTAAAGGAAAAAGAGGGAAAGTAAAACTTTAGTCATTCGAGCTTATGTGTTGAAAAACAGGGTGAGATCCTCAAAAGGAACAAATCAACCTAGTTAAAAACGCATTAAGAAACTCATGGGTCAATATAGTCCGTATCATATGTAATGTGAGATTGGTTGAAAACTTGTGCAAATGTGACCAATTCTCTCAAAACATTACTGTTAAATGATTTTGGATTGAGTATTCCTTCAATAAAGACCTCCCAGTAAGTATTTAATTACTTATGAATGGGAAGGGTAAAAAGGGAAGAAGAAAAATTCACAAAAACTCAGAAGTGTGTTTATCTCAAAACTTTTGAAGTCAGAAGAAAAGAGTATAAACATAAAACACTTTCGAGCCAAAAGTTGGGGTAAAAATGGTCATCAAAGCAACTGTGTGCAGTCATTGGTTCAGGAAAAGGTTCAGATAACCATGGTATTTCCAGTGAATAAGCTTTCAAAAGGACTAGACAAATTTTCAGAATCATCACATAGTAACAAAATCTACATCAGGGTTTCGAAAACTTATGTGATCTTGTGTCCTCATTTGTTTACTGTCAATCAATCAACAAAAGAATGATATCAACAGTGGTCAAAATATATTTAAAATTTCATACCACTGTTGTCAAACTACTGATCATTTTCATAAGCTTGAGATAGATATGATTAGGAGCTTCAGTGAAAATTATACCAGATTCTTTTTAGTGTTGTTTTCAGAAAATCCTTTATTTTTTTTTTCTGCAAAAGGATTCTCTCGAATAAAGCAGGATATATCATTCTTCATTTTTTTAATAATATATTTTGAACTTTTACTGGTTTTTGATTGTAAAAGTTTCAATTTCCTGTCAGGATATGTATAACCTTTATTTTTGTTGGTTATACTTTCCTCAAAACAGATCAAAAAGAATTTGGTACAAGTGTCAAGGTCATATGTAATTCAAGTTTGTCTTAAAACGGATCAGAGATTGATTGACAATAGACCCTGAACTACTGAGATACTCTTGCCTTAATTTAAATATCATAGTAACAATGAGTAGCCTTAGTAAAAAGTTTATATCATCTGGGGTACTAAACCACTGTCAAGAAGTTGTAAAAGCTTTAAAATGTGTAATTTACATGTGGCAACACCCTGAATGAAAAATTCTCAAAACAGTTGCTGACATACTGGTCTCTCAAATCATTACCATTATATTACCCTTAAACACTGTTTTGTTCAAACATCTGTTTCCTAATTGCTATCCACTGCTGAAAGTCAATCACTGACCCATCATTTTGCTTGGCAAGCACTGATGCTCAAAATCAGTGTCTTATCCACTGATATTCTATCTACTGATAGTAAAAATCATCCACTGTTATCATATTATTACCGTTGTAACTACTGTTGCTTGGTACATCAGTGGCTCTCAAAACAACTGTCCTCCATCCTTCATCCATATCATCAGAGGTTGACACGTGGTCAGTTTTTAGCCATCAGATCTCAATAACCGCTACCACATCACCGATCATTTTTTAAATAAAACCCTGATCAAAACCCCCAAACAAGGTTTTACACTGTCGAATTGAATTCTAAAATTCTCTTCTCAAAGCAGTTTCCAAACCCTCCATCTCAAATCATTCTCTGTTCTTCGTCTTCCTTTTCAAAATGATGAAATCAAAGTCAAAATCGAAATCAAAACCAAAATCACCATCATCTTCCAAAAAGGTCGATCAAACGGCCGTTGAATCTGTTGAAATACCATACAAATCTCCTCATAACTATGTGGGTTTACTCACAAAACCCACAAACAACCACACCTTCGATTCCATCATTGACACCTTCTCTGAATCAAAGTACAAAACTTTGATAACAGCAGACGCTCCCATTTACCTGCAAACCCAGAGAGAGTTCTTGAAAAATGCTACGCTTGAGAAACAAGACGATAAAGTAGTAGCCATCAACTCCTCGATACAGGGTAAAGCGATCCAAATCACTCCACAAACAATTTCAGAAATCTTTAAACTCGATGATCAGAAAGGTAAAACTTCCTTTGATAAAGCCGAGTTGAAAACTGATTTTCTGAAAAGAGGGTATGCAGAACAATCAAAGGTAGATACCTTACAAAAAGGTTACTTCCCGTCTGCACCCAGATTTTTATTTCACACACTTTTGATGTGTGTTTCAAATAAAACAACAACATTTAACGAAATACCATTGAAGATTCAATGCCTGGGCTATGCTATTTTAAATAATAAAGATTACAACTACTCCCAGGAAATCTTTAATGACTTGGTAAAGAATGTTGATAGCAACGCATTTTTACTCTTTCCAAGGTTTCTAAGCTACTATTTTAAACAAAAATTTGAAAAAGAAAATGAAAATTTGCTAAAACAAGGTGTTTATTTTCAAATAAAAAGTTTAAGACCTGAAACATTCACTAGAATGTTGGCACCTATAAAAACAAAAGCAAAGATGTCTGAACAGAATTTAGCAGTTACAACTGCTCCTCAGACATCTGCTGTTGAGCCCACTGCTCCAGGTGATCATAGCAGCACTACCACTACTTTGAAACCCACACCTGCCACTACCAAAAAGACCAAAAAAAAAACATCCAGAAAACCCACCAAACCCAAAACAAAGGCAACTCTGGAAGATGAGATCCCAGAGCAACTGCCAGTGACAAAACAAATGTCACCACAAACCACTGTTGTTACTTCCTCATAGCAGTTGGTAGAAAGATCTCAAACATTGCCTCAAACTCCTCCTACATCCTCACAAAAGGATCAGGTTGTAAGCACAGGGACCCCACAATATGAAGCTCTGGACCCAATCGGATCCATCTTCCTCAGTCCTGATCCCAAGGACATGTCTCTTTCAACACCTATTCCCTCACCAATCATATTACCACAATCCATAATACCCTTGTTGCATGCAGTTGCTATAGCTCAGACACAAACCAGTTCCTCTCTATCACCTGTCACTGAGAGTATACTCCCACAAGTGACTGGGTCTGATGCTACTACCCCTTTTATCCCAGCAACAACTGAGGAGGTTACACCCCCTGAGTTACAAGTAACTCTCGGTGGTAGTTCAAGCGGAGCAGCAACTACAGATGTTGGATCAACAGATCTACATTTGGACAGTTGTTTCATCAGTCAGACTCCCTTGAACGCAATTTCTTCTATAGCACATTCGGTAACCACCAATGAGTTTGTTTTAACCACTGGTACCATCAAAGGTTTATCAAGTGCTGAAGAAAGAAGTCCCTAGTACCAAGAACAAGGGGCATCAATGGGTGATTTTTGGGACTCAGTTCCTAAGTCACACATTGGTACAACCACTGCTGGTGGGGATTCAGATGATCCCACTAAAGTGGGTGATGATTCAAAGTATCAGGAATTGACGGGCAGAGTTGAAAAACTTGAAACATCAGTTGCTGAAATAAAGGATATGGTGCAAGAGATTCTGAAAGCTCAAAAAGCATAATCCAGTGCTGTTCCACCACAAGCACCTGTTCCACCTCAAGCACCTGCTCCACCACAGGCATTTGCTGCAAATGAGCTCTGGAATATTTTCCAGCCCTTACTTGAAAAACAAAAACAGATGGCTGATCAGCAGCATGAAATACATGTGAAAATGCTGACAAACATGGTGGAGTCAAGATTTAAAGATACTCAAGCAGACATCAAAGCTATCAAGGCTCATTTCCAAAGCACTTCTGGAAAAGTTCCCTCTACCATCCTTTTCATGGATAACCCCCTTGCAGATAATGCCAAAAAGGGGGAGAATATTAAACAGTTGAAGAAAAAGGGAATTGAAGATGGCCTGTATGTTGAACCAGAACAAGGAAAACAGCCATCTAAATCCTCAACAGGGTCAAAATCTCAAACCACAAAATCTCATATTTCCATCCAAACAGCTGATACACCAGTAGTTACAAAAACTGCTATCAGTAGCCAAACAACTGTCATCTCATCAACACACAAAACTTCACCACACACCACCAAAACCACTGCCTTACCATCATTACCTCCTATCATAAAACAGAAGACAACAGATGTTACAACATCTGTTGTAATGACAACAGCAGTTGAAGCACCGGTTGTTTCAACAGCTGCTAGTCAATCACAAACCAATGCCATTCAATCTCAAACCACTGAGCCACCCAAGACATCATCATCCTCTCCTACAATAAAAAGGAGAAGGATTTTCATACCTGATGATTCACCACCACCATCAAAAACTACCTCACCACCTTCAACCCCTGCTCAAAAGCAGAAGACATCTACTGACATATCAGTAGTTGTAATGACAACAGAGGATGAAACACCAGTTGTTTCAACAGCTGTTTGTCAACCATCCACCATGCTCTTATCATTCCTACATCACAACCAAAATCGTCTTCATCAGTAAAGCTTCACAAAAGAAAAAGAGAAACAACTCAAGTCACTGATGAAAAATATGATCCTGTTGCCGCAAAATATCCACTGGAACTAAATGCTGTGAAAAATGAGATGAGACAATTTTACACCAAGGAAGATCCTTCAAAAAGAAGATTCCCTTCCCTCATTGGCTTCATAGTCCCAGAAAACATGGATGAATATCTCGAATTAAAAGCAAGGCAGGCAAAGATTAGAGCTAAACTTGAATGCAAAGATGAAGGTGATGAAGCTATTGCAGAAAGAATGGTACTCTTGCTCACAAAGGTCAAGCTAATGGAAGAATATGCACAAGATCTGATCAAAGAAAAGACAGATCAACGAAAAGCAATGAGAAAAGAGTATCTTGCATATATAATGAAAGAAAAATTCTATCAAGCTGAAGAAAATCAATTTGAAGAGTGGCCACTGGTTGCCTTGAAGCATGAAGCAAACAGGATTGAAAGGGTTAAAAATGATCCAAGTAAGAAGAAGACAGCTCCAAATTGGAATAAGTACAAAAAGCTAATTGCTGATCTTACTTCTGAATACAAAAAGAAAAAGCAGGAACTGATAGATGCTAAGGTGGATACTGCTGAAGCCATAGCAAAATGGACAAAGCAGTATACCGATGAGGCTTATGAACGGCTGAAGAAAAGAAAGATAACAGTCTCAGGCATCTCCAAAAAGCCAGACTACAACAAGATAGAACAACAGCTGGATGCTCTTAAAGCACTGATCACATCAACAGTTGACCCGAGTCTTGTGATAAACCAAGAGAAAGGAAAACTGCTGACCAGTGAAGAAGAAAAAGAAAAGGAAGCTGAGTACTTCACAGAAGCCATCAAGAAAATGGGTCTAAAAGAAGATAGTTCAGTGAGCCTTCAAAACCTTTTCAAAAAGGTACTAATCAAACCTGCATCAACAAACATTTCAGCAGATATCTCAGACAGTGAGCTTGATCAACAAAAGACACAAGAGCAAATTGACAAAGAAGTTGCAGAAGATATAGCTGCAGCAAATAAAGTCATAGAAGAAGCTTTCAAAAGAATGTCTGAAGTTCAGGATACTGCTGTAAAATTTTTCTCAAGGCCAAGATCTCGAAGCTCATCAGAAAATAAAACTCTCCCAAGAAACTCATTGGGTTCAAAAGTACTAAAGTGGATTTCTGATCAAAAGACCCACGTATTGACCCTAGCCAGATCCAATGGCGAAGTGAAGTACATATCAAGGAAAGAAGCACTAGGCCTTGGTGTTGAAGATTTGCAGGATCTCCTTGAACTTTCACTGTGCAGGGATGAGGATGACTCAAGTTCCAAAGACTTTGAAGTGGAATTTAAAAGAACAGTTAAGGAACTTCTGATGAGGAATAAAGATCCAGAGTAATGAAGGGTTTTGGCATTATCTGTTCCAGGGGGAGATTGTTGGGATTGAACCCTGCCAGAGGAACAGATAATGAAAGCCAAAACCGGATCATGACAGTGGATTCACAATAAGCAGCAGTTTACACTAAGTCTTCTCCCTTGAAAGTGATTATAACAACTGATGGTCTTATATCCACTGCTCGGATACAACTACTGCTGTCCTTAACAACTGGTGAAGACCTTAAAGACTGCTGAAGTTTAAACACTGTTACCCTGTTGTTCTCTAAGTGCTGATTGAAGACTCAAGCACTGCTCACCCAAGGACTGATCAACCTTGAGGAAAGCACTGATGTAAAGAGAGAGCAGTAGTTTAGTTTGTCATATGGTTTATGTATAGTCAGTGGTTAGGTTTAGCAGTGTTTGTATAAGAACAGTAGATACAGGTTGTTAGGCTGTTAGACGTCGCTTTCATGGTGACGTCAGCTGAGATGCTTCAGCGGTTTGGATTGTCTATAAATGGAACAGTACTCTGTACTGTTACATTTGATCGTTTTGAGCGAGTTCTTCTCCTTAAATCAATCCTTTCATCTTGTGCAACCAACCACTGTAGTATCAGGCTGAGGGGGAGCTTAGTTTGTAAGCTTGCGATGTAATCTTTTGCTTTGAATTGTAATCTTTCGACTCTATAAAGAGCAAATGTTTATCAAACTACTTTCTCCTTTGATTGTGTTCACAAAGTTTGTTATTCATTTCCGCTGCACTTTACATTGTTTCATATTCATTAATTGTTCAAATCATACAAACGAACACAATCACGAGAGCCTCCGATCCTAACAGTGCCGCTCCAGGAGCTAGCTCGATTTGAAACTCGACCTGACGATGAGGCGGAAGACCAGGTAATTCCTCCGGAAATACCTCAGGAAAGTCGCGTACAATAGGAATGTCTTCTATTTTCTTCTCTTTCGTTGAGGTGTCAGTAACAAGGGCTAGAATAGTTATGTGCCCCTTTCGTAAGCACTTCTGAGCCTTAAGGAAAGAGATGATGCCCACCACAGCACCACTCTTGTCACCATGAATCACGAGAGGTTCTTCACCAGAACGAGGGATGCAGACAATTTTCTCCTTGCAAAGAATCTCCGCTTGATGTTGAGATAACCAATCCATCCCTATAACAACGTCGAAGCTACCAAGAACGATGGGGATAGGTCGATAGAGAAGGTCTGACCAGCTAGAACAAGGTTACAACCCTTAACTAAGTGTGTAGCCTCGAGACTTTTACCGTTTGCTAGTTCTACAGTGTGCTTGGTGTTCAAAAGTGTTAGGGTACGCTTAAGCATCTAACTAAATTTTAAGGACACGTAACTAGTATCGGCACCCGAATCAAATAAAACTGAAACAAAGAAGTCATCCAGTAGGAACTTACCCATCACAACGTTGGGATCATTCCTCGCATCACCCTGACTAATCACGAAAGCACGTCCCCTGGCACCATTGCCATCATTGTTACCCTTATTGTTTCCATTTCCCTGGTTGTTGTTGTTGTTCTGATTCTGGTTCAGCTGGGGACAGTCTCTCTTGAAGTGGCCTTCAGCACCACACTGAAAACATCCTTTGTTGTTACCCCTCTGTTGCTGCTGCTGCTGGTGGTTCTGTGGAGTCTGCTGCTGTTGCTGTCGTCGCTGATTCGCAGGATAGGGGCTCCTGCAATCCTTGGCCGCATGGCCATGTTTGTTACATCTCTGACAGTTGCCCTTAGTGCATGGTCCGCTATGGTGAAAACCACAACGATTTCATTTGGGGTGATTCCCCTTGTATCCACTCTGACCTTGACTCTGATTACTTGAGGATTGCTGACCAGGGCTCTTGTAGTCGTCAGTTCTTCACTGCTGGGACTGAGATTGAACAGAAGTCGAACCCTTGCTTGAATTTCCATCCCACTTGCGCTTGTTGTCGCTAGGAGCATCAGAAGTGGTAGTAGCACTAATACGCTTAGGCAGCTTGTTCTGCTCAACTGCCTGATCAGTGAGGCGATGGGATAGTCGAATGACTTGCTGTATGGTACCAAGGTTAACCGTAGTCACATGGCTCTGAATCTCTGGCACTAAACCCTTGAGGTACAGCTCGATACGTTTGATTGGAGGATCCACCAAAGTAGGGCACAATACAGCCAATTCATTCGATCTCTTCGTATACGCTTCGATTTCAGACCCCATCATCTTCAAATTGTAAAATTCCACCTCTAGCTTGTGAATGTCGTCGCGATGACAGTACTCCTCCTTGATCAGATCTTTGAAGTCGTTCCGTGGGGTGGCATTAGCAGCTGCCAACCCTGGCAGTTGAACCTATGCGTTCCACCAAGTTAACGTAGCACCTTCGAGTGTTCAAGTAGCAAATTTCACCCTACGAGCCTCAGGGCATTCACGCATCTCAAAAACGTATTCGATCTTCTCGAGCCAATGGAGAAGACCTACAGCTCCTTCTGTGCCATTGAAGGTACTGGGTCGGCAATCCATGAAAGTTTTGAATGTACACAAGGGCATGCTGACCTCCTGCTTGAACTGCTGCGAGTGCCTCAGCAACTCGTTCATTGATTAGAGCTGTCAGCTGGGCTTGAGTTAAGTTGAGACGTCCACTCATGATCTTCACATTGAAGCAAACATAAGTGAGAAAAGTGTCGCGAAAGTGCGTAAGTGTAAAATGACAGAAGAGAGTAAGCACACAGGGTTTCAATCAACAGTTGCTACGTTAACTAGGCATACCATGAACAGTACACTATGCAGTTTAATAGACAGGCAATATAAATATAAACCATATCACCTATAGTGTTGAGTCTTGCACTTGGAGCGAAGCGTCGTTGTGGATCGTTGAGCACTGTACAGGTTATCGTCTGGTTTTGTCAAAAAGTTTTTTTCCTTTTTAAAACCACGTTCACTATAACCAATGGCTCTGATACCAATCTGTCACACCCCCAAAATCCACAAGCAGAGTATTACCGCAGGAGGCGTGACTGACCAGGATCCAGCCACCAATCATATTGAGCAATGTAATTAAATAAATAAAAGTCCAACCACACAATATAATTGATGTTCAAAACAAGTTAATCAAATTCAAGTTATCAGCGGAAGCATAAAGTTTAAAACCAAAGTATAAGTATAAAAGTTCAAATGTTAAACATGGAACTCAACAGTCCATGTCCCACAACGACTCATGCTCTCATGTAAGCTCCAGCTAAGCATCCAACGACCTGCAAGGCATGTAACAACGAGTCAACAACAAAGTTGACCGAGTTCACAATTGGTGTTCATTTTTAAAGTTATTCCAAAAACCATAAGTTTATTCATAAACCATGAGTTAACCAATTCCTTGTTTCCCAAAACATAACCAGTGGGGGCTTCCCCATGTTAACCACTAGACCCGTTACCATATCGACCACTGACTAAAGTAAGTTGGTGCCCTAGCGTCAATGTCTATCATCATTGACGTGCCCAGATCCATTAGTTCATGCCCGTCCTCTTCGGCACGGTGTGAGGCTTGTCAAACCTAAATAGGGCTATCTAACTAATGACCCGCTCGCCATTGGCCCGGCGATTAAGTCGATATAAAAATGAGGAACTTCATGATAGAGTTTTTGGCATAGTATCAATGTTATCACCCTTCAATAAAGAGGATGTGGTACGTGTCCCCAAACCAGGAGATCACGCAGGTTCCGATTAAATCCTTAGTACATGTTATCACCCTTCAATAAAGAGGATGTGGTACGTGTTCCAAACCAGGAGATCACGCAGTTTCTGATTAAATCCTTTACCTGTTCCCAACCACCAGGAATCCCATGCCTTGTAGAAAGTGTGAACTCACCTTGGTTTGCTCTGTTTGTTATGTTACTTGTTCTCAGTTAATCAATCAAAGCCTATGATTTTCATACATACGTAATCAGTTTCACATTCACAAGGTTCACATATAGATACAAATCACAGTGAGTATTCAATCAATGATCACCAAATAGCACATAGCAGTTACACTACTTGTTCAAATTCTCAGTTCAGATGTATGTTTCGTAATGATGCTTAACAGTTATGTGTGCTATATGTAAGAACCAATCATGTTTCCTTGGTCACCATTAATTATTGTTAGCAGTGGCTATCACAGTTTTATCATCATAATCATTCACTGTCATACGTGCAACATATATAAACTTCAAAACCTACTGTCCATGCAAGAACCTTCCTGGCGAAACTCCATAGGTTTCGTCAAGGTGACATATGACGAAACTCTCCATAGTTTCGTTGACTTACAAGTGGTGAAACTCCCAAGAGTTTCGTCGACAACATAAGTGACGAAACTCCCAAGAGTTTCATCGGCGATGTCAACAGCTTCACATGTCGACTTAAATTACTCATGTGATTCCCGTAAACATCAGTAAATAACTTTGACAGTTTCAAATCAAATTAAACAACATTGAATCCAGCAACTATGCACATTTACATTACTTTATTCATTCTCAATCATGAACAGTAACAATCGGATCATTAGATTAACAAGTTCTAACACTAACATGCAACCCTAAATCATAACATCAATTACTCGACTGTTCCATACTATCGATCCCATGATTTTCTATACGATTCGGATTAACATGACAACAATACTACCAAGTACTCATGCATATCGAAAACCCTAGTCTCATTCGGGTTCATCAACCCTAACAGTTTGTAAATTCTTAATTTACAGAACAAAACATGAACCGATATCATAATCATTAACATGTTCTTGTTTTACATAACTCATCAATCACATTACTAGCATGGAACCCTAGATATCGCATAGATCTTAACAATCACAACTTCACGTTTTGTAACAATTAACAAAACACTAACCATAATGCAAGATGGAGCCGAGAAGGTCTTCGAGAGAGAGAGAGAGAGAGAGAGAGAGTTGCCGTCAGGTTCAAGAGTAGGAAGAGGGGAGGATTAGGGTTTTCTGTTTTACGTCTAGGGTGTTACAAATTTAAAGCACAACATACCTGAGCCACAAATTGAACTGGGCCGAGGCCCATCCTCGACGAAACACCAACCTGGCGAAACATGGTGTTGGCGAAACACCCATGTTTCGTCGAGCTTGCTTGCGGCGAAACTCTAGTGTTTCCTCAAGTATGATTTTTAACTTTTAAATAATTCATAAGTTTATAAAGACTAAACACATTAACATATTGACAATATAAATAACAACACAATATCTCAGACATATAACAAACGTGCACAATTACAGGGCAACAATTTATGCGAACACAATTGTGAATCAAATAACGTGTCGAGGAAAGACCTTGAAAACTCGGGTTGTCACACTCTTATCATTTTCATTCACAATGTTAGATAAAAACTTAGTAAAATTTTTTTTTATAAAAACTTAGATCATTTAGATAGGGCCTTTAAACTTTGGAAAAGTAAAAATCCATACCAGAAACCCTTAGGCAATAACCTTCATCTTCAACCTTTGATTCATTTGCAATGTCCCCAGCGTGGATGTCCCCTGTCTGTGCAGGATGTTGTATTAGCATACTTGAGCATTTCTTCGTTTAGACTTCGTAATTTTTCAAAGATGCGTGTACACACAATCGTAGTTTATCAAATCTTTGGAACTTGTCCAATAAATTTTTAGTTTCACTAGGAATAAACCTTTAATTTACTGGGGATAAACCCTTAATTTTCTGGGGATAAACCCTTAATTTCGTGCGCTACAGGCGGGAGTGTATAAACTCCAAGACTTAGAGAGCTAAAAACCTTTAAACCTTCGAGAGTATGAAAATACCCTTCCGTGAGAGAGGGTGATCAATCCTCATATACCTTAAGGATCCAGGACATAGCCAATGATAACGAAATTGTCAGCCACTGTTACATGAACTGGTCCCGCCATCTTGAACTATTCCTAGATAGGTTGCGCTCCAAGCGGGGTGTTTAAACCCAATTCGAGAGAAAGGTGAACACCTTTAAACCATTGAAGGGATATAAATCCCTCAAATGTAAGAGAGGGGGCCAATCCTCTAATCTTTCGATCCATCTTGAGTAAATATCCTGGAGTGACATCCCGAAGTGTATCCTACGAAACACCTTTAGACTAAGGTGGGTGTTAGCTTGGCTAACACCCCTCCGATGCTTAAGTCAGTATAGGGTTTCAAAGAATGATAAATTAATTAAATCAAACATATTTAAATGAGATAGAATTCATACCATCTCGAGTTAGAAATTAAATTCTCAAATCACTTGAAATAAGCTTTAAGGTGTATAGCATTCCACGATCTTGGAAACATATCCCCCTCCTTGGTCTTGAGCCGGTATGCTCCTTTCTGGATTCAGATTCAATATCATATGGTCCTTCCCATTTTGGGGCTAATTTCCCATCAGCAGGATCATTTGCATTTTGAAAAGCTTTCCTTAACACCCAATCTCCAACTTGGAATCTCCTAGTCCTTAAATTCTTGTTATATGACTTGGCTATTCGTGTCTTCAATAGTATCTAACTCTTGACATAAGACTTCAGGATTTGATTCAAGATCCCGTAGGCTTGATCTAGCTGTAGGTATCACCATTTCTTTTGGGATCACTGCTTCTGCCTCAAACACCAAAGAGAATGGGGTTTGCCCAATAGCATTCTTCACTGTTGTTCTATCAGCCCATATGACAAATGGTAGTTCCTCTGCCCATTTTCCTTTTTTTGGCACCTAACCTCTTCTTTAAGTTATTGACGATTATCTTATTTGAGGATTCTGCTTGTCCATTCTCTTGAAGATGCACTGGTGTCGACGTAATCATCTTGATTCCCCTACTTTTACAAAAATCTGTAGTTCTTTTTCTGATGAATTGGGATCCATTATCACAAATTATCTCGGCTGGTATCCCAAATGTTGTCAAGATATTCCTCTTTATGAAGGATACCACTTCTTGATCCCTAACCTGGACGAAGGCTTCTGCTTCAACCCATTTGGAGAAATAATCCGTCATTGCTAACATGAAAACCTTTCCTCCTGGAGCCTTTAGAAGTTTTCCCTTTATATCCATACCCCATTTCATAAACGACTAAGGGGATACGATAGGATATAATGGTTCTGAAGGTTGATGTAGTATGTTGATATGTCTCTGACATGCATCGCACTTTTGAGCATAATCCGCAGCATCCTTTCTCATGGTCGGCCAGTAATATCCTGTTCTCAACACCTTCGAGAACAAAGCTCTGCCCCTAGTATGGTTGCCACAGTCTCCTTCATGTATATCCTGAAGTACCTCCTTGGTCTCAGGATCCTCCAAGTGTCTTAAGTATAGACCTGCAAGAGATTTCTTATACAAGATTGTTGGGATTGAACCCTACTAAAGGAATAGTTGATAAACCCAAAACTGGATCAGATTAGTGGATTCACAATAAGCAGTTGTTTGCATCAGTCTTTCCCCTTGAATGTGGCCTAACATCTGATATCCTCTAACTACTGCCCTTCTACAACAACTGATGATCTACAACAACTGCTGAACACTCAAAGACTGTTGAAGACTAAGCACTGATGCTCAATCTACTGATATGGTTCAAGTACTGCTTAAGATACAAAGCACTGTTGGGGTTATAACAGTGGAATGAGAAGCAGTAGTTTACTTTGTAATTTGTATTATTTATAATAAGTAGTTTAGTAACCAGTGTTTGTATAGATAAGTGGTTATAGGTTGTTAGGAGGTTAGATGTCACTTTCATGGTGACGTCAGCAAAGATGCTTCAGTGGTTTGTTCTGTACTATAAATAGAACAGTACCCTGTACTGTTCTATTAGCTCTCTTCATCACCAAGTCATTCTGTACGAACAATCACTGTGAGCTCAGGCTGATGGGGAGACTTTGTGCATGCATGCAATAGTTTTGTTTATTGTAATCAAATACAATCATTCAATTCTATGTTAAACATGTTTGCTTAAAATTGTTCTCTCTTTGATTGTGTTGAAAGTTTATTCATCTATTTCCACTGCAATTGTTTATGTTTCATCTTCATTTTAGTTAAAAAAACACAATCATATCAAACTCAGATCCTAATAATTGGTATAAAAGCTTGGACAGTCAAACTTGATCTAACAATCATTTTGTCGTAAAAGTTTAGCTCAAAATCGTTGATACTTTTAATTGTTCGTTTTTGTTGTAAAACAGAGTAAGGTATAATCACGTACAAATTTGATTATTCAGTGCCTAAAAAACAACCAGAATGACGTCACAATCATAGGATGTCAATAGTAACATTGGTTCACTCTTCAAACCACCTATGTTGAAGAGATCTGAATACAACATCTGGGAGCAAAGGATGGGTCACATCCTAGCTCAATAGAATCCCGGATGTTGGAAGTCGGTTATATTTGGACCACATGTTCCAATGGTGCCGAGTGCTGAGGATCTAAAGGTCATGGTTCCTAAGAAAATTGGGAACTATACTGAACAGGATTTTCAGAAAATTGAACTGGATGCCAAGGCATT
The DNA here is from genome assembly GCA_030545235.1 of Helianthus tuberosus. Lineage (NCBI taxonomy): Eukaryota > Viridiplantae > Streptophyta > Magnoliopsida > Asterales > Asteraceae > Helianthus > Helianthus tuberosus. Next base: position 102,774,435 of record CM060424.1, on the reverse strand, counting down.
TAGCATCATTGCATCTGCACTACCAAATGAGATCTATGCTGGACTGTTACACTGTAACAGTGCCAAGGAATTGTGGGATGCACTTAAGGAACAGTTTGGGGGACTGAAGAAGTAATTGAAAATAACAGGGAAATTTTGAATCAACAGTATGAAACCTTTTGTCACATTAAGGGTGAATCATTAACACAACAGTTTGAGCGATTTAGCTGTCTCATAAGTGAACTGAAACTTGTTAAGGTTGAATTTGCTAATGCAACACAAAATAGTAGATTTCTTAGGCCACTTCCTGATAAATGGGACACAATTGCTTTTGTAACCAGGAATTCTGTTGGGTTCAAAGATCTGACCCTAACCCAGCTTCATGGTAGACTCCTGACCTATGAAAGGGAGTTGAACCAAAAAAAGAAGTTACAAGAGTCTGGAAAAGTTGCAGATGACTATTCATTTGGCAGCACAACTCTTTTGGGTCAGGAAGAATCTGGTAGTAGTAAGGATCAGGGTTATGATCATTACATGGACATAACAGCTGGTGGAGCTTTTAATAACTCTGATTCTTACTCATCCAATTATGCTTTTACGGCTAATGGAAAAAACCAGAATTCTGATAATCTGTGCTTTGAACTCAATGATCTCCAGCATTTTGATCCAACTGATTTAGAGGAAATGGACATATTACACCAACTTGCATTGCTGAGTGTTAGAACCAGCAAGTTTTATAAAAGGACAGGGAGAAAATTCCCAGGGTTGCATGAGAATCTAAAAGTAGGGTTGGATAAATCAAAAATCAAATGCTACAAGTGCAACAGGTTAGGTCACTTTGCTAGAGAGTGTAGGAGTCAAAACAGTGGTCCAATTATCACATACCCTAGCCCTAGACCACAAAATAACCAAAACACTGTGCAGTATTCCCAATATGCCCCTGCTACCCATGTAAACACTGCTCATTATGCAAATCATGCAACCCCTGTTCCTGTGCAGTATGTCCAAGCCACTGTTCCTCAAATTCAGTATGTCCAAGCCCCTGTCCCTCAGGTTCGGGTGCAACCAGTTGCACCTCAACAAGCTGCACCAACAGTGGTTCAACCAGACCAACAAAGCTTTTTCACCCAAGGCTTTGTTGACTGGAGCAGCTTACCTAATGAACTAGGAGATGAAAATTTTGTTCTATATGCTAATGATGCTATTTCTAGTGATGAATTCTGTTTTGTAGCATTAGAGTCAATTCCTGAGGGCTGGAAACTGAAGAAGGAACATCCAGTGCTGAAACAGTGGATGAAATTGCTGAAGCAGTGGTTACTGCTGTTGCTAATGAAATACTGTTGGGAGAAAATTCAGAACCCCTGTTGGAACCACTGTCCGACCCTTGGTATGAAGAAGAGGAGAAGAAACAACGTGGAAAAGAAGAGAAGGTGCCAGATGAAAGTAAACATGTCTGTGATTGTGCCATGATGGCTGCAGCTAAGGTATCACCTCAGGTTCTTAAAAACCTTTGTTTAGACAAATGCATCATAGCATTTGCAAACATCAAAGAGGTGAATGAAAACCTTAGGGATAGAGTGTTAGATGATAAAGTACAATTTGAAAAATCTTTAAAAGAATTGAAAAACAAATTTTCAGAAAAGGAAAATGAGATTTGCAGCCTCAAACAAGAGCATAGCATAACCAAGGACCAACTCTAGACCATGATAGAAAAATATCAAGTTTGTAAAAAGGAGTTGGAAACCACCCAAATCACTTGTGAAAAATGGGTGCAATCCTACAAAGGTTATGAGATTATGCTTGAAAAACAGCTTGAAAGCAATGTAAAATTTGGCATAGGGTTTAGAAAAAATGACCAAGTTGAAAACACTGCTGCAAATCAAACTGGTTCTGTTAAAATCATACCCACCAACAAGGATGGCCAAGAAGTTAAAATAACTGATAAACTTTGTAACAAAGTCACTTTGGAAAGATCTGTGGGGTCCACAACTTTTGAGGAAATTGAGAAATACCAATTCAAACCCACATGGTTTGATGAGTGTGACATCCTTGAAAATTTCAAACCAATGGACTTCACAACTGTGGATGGTGTCAAAGCTCCTAAGGCCAAGGTAATTCCTCTCAAGGACATCCCAACAGTGGTTCAAAACTCTGTTGCAAAGGAGTCTGAAAAGAAGAAAAGAAAAGAAAAGATTAAAAACTTGTTTTGTGACTTTTGTGAAAAGAAAAATCATTTGACCAAAGATTGTTTTCACTTAATAGCTTATCATCTTAACAAAACAAGTACCAGTGTGCCTTCAAAGAGCTGCACCATCTGTGGTAAATCAAACCATTCTACTCAGCAGTGTGTGTACCTGAAATCCTTCGAGGTCAAAAAGGAAGAGTAGATCTCAAAAACACCAATGAGTTCATCAAAAACACAAGTCAAAAAACAACCACTGTTTGTGCCAGTTCAAACAGCTGTTACAAAACAGCTGAACCAAACCTATGTCAAAAGAGAAGTTCAGGTGACTGATGCACCCCCTGCTAACCAATACCAAAGAGATAAAGGTCAACCACCATACCCAAGGGTCCCACATGTTTATGAGGTTTACAAAAAGCCTTCTAAACCAAGAGTGAACAAGCATCCCTTTGGTTATCAACAGTTAATGGGAAATGACCCCAGCAGTGGTTAGCGAAAAATGTTTCAAAAACTGTCCAAACCCCTGAGCTAACCACTGTCCATCCACCTGAACTTAACACAGACACTGTTGAGACCCCATCCAAAGCCTTATTAGCTTTGGAGACCCTCATGAACTAACCTTTTACTTGATGTGCAGGGAGCTTCTACATGCTTAGATAGTCTTTGGTATGTAGATAGTGGAGGCTCCAGGCACATGACTGGATGTAGAGCCCTACTCAAGGAATTCAAAACTCATGGAGGAGGTGATATATCTTTTGGCAATAATAGTAAAGGGATGGTGATGGGTTCTGGTACAGTACAGTCTGGAAATGTTAGGTTTGAAAATGTCAATCTAATAGACAATCTAAAATTCAACGTCCTTAGTGTTTCATAAATGAGTGACAAAGGGGTCATTCTTTACTAAGGAGTGTTGTAGGATTGTTGGACCAGAAATGGTTAAAAAGATTGAAGAAATAATAAAAAATGGAAAAACCCAACTTGTTGCTCAAAGGAGTGGCAATGTTTATGTAGTTGATTTGTCAAAAGAGAGCCCCAGGACTGATGCCTGTCTATTCTCAGCTGCCTCTAACAAAGAGACAGAACTTTGGCACAGGAGATTGGGGCACAAAAATCTCAAGACAGTCACTGCTTTGTCAAAATAGGGGTTAGTAAGAGGTCTTCCTCAAAAACTGTTCACCTGTCCTGAGCATTGTGTTTCTTGCTTAAAAGGAAAACAACATAAAAGCTCATTTAAGTCCATTGAAGAGTCCAAAACAACCAAGTGCTTACAAATGCTGAACATGGATCTGTTTGGCCCAGTAAAAGTCATGAGTCTTAAAAAAAAGATATTGTTTGGTAATTGTAGACGACTTTTCTAGGTTTACATGGACTTATTTCTTACATTCCAAAGATGAGACTGCAGGCATTCTGCAAGACTTTGTCAAACAGGTTGAAAAGTAGTTTGACTTGCCAGTAAAAGTCTTCAGGAGTGACAATGGCACATAGTCCAGAAATAGGGAGTTGGATGAGTTTTGTGTGTCAAAAGGAATTGTAAGGCAGTACAGCATTCCAAGGACACCAGAGCAAAACGGGGTTGTTGAGAGAAAGAACAGAACATTGATTGAGGCTGCCAGAACCATGCTTGTTGATTCAGGTTTGCCATAAACTTTCTGGGCAGAGGCAGTAAACACTGCTTGCTATGTCCAAAACATAGTTTTAATCAACCCCATGCATCAAAAGACTGCCTATGAACTTCTGTATAAAATCAAACCACTGATCTCATACTTTAAAGTATTTGGCTGCCCATGCTTTATTTTGAACTTAAAAGACTCAATTTCAAAATTTGCAGCCAAAGTAGACAGTGGATATCATTTGGGATACTCAACCACTGCTAAGGCCTACAAAGTGTTTAACACAAGGACTAAGACAGTGGAAGTGACTTTGAATGTAAAATTCAATGAACTTTCTTCAATGAAAATCCCTGCAAACCCTGCAGAGTTATTGGATCTTGATAAATTTACTTTTGAAAATGTTTCTATCAAGACTAACAGTGCAAGTCGATCTCAAAATCCTCCATCAGACAATGGTTATGAAGTGATCATCCCTCAATAAAACTTCAAATCCATTGGCAGAGCAACAGATGTTCAAAACAGCTGTCAAAGCTCAAGCACTGCTACAACAATAGTTGTTGACCAGAGAAGCCCTCAAACTCCTACTTCCACATCATCAAACACTGTTGATAAAAGTCCTCAAACAGTGGATAAAAGTCAACATGTTTCCACACTAATTCCACCTATTCCTCTACCTCCATTTCAAGACACTGTTGGATCATCAAAGTCACCAACAGTTGTTAGCTCAGATGATTCACATCTGTAGCCCTCACCTTTAAATGCCATTGTTCCATACAAAGGAGATCTGATCTTCTTGAAGTCTCATCCACCTGACCAAATCATTGGCAACATCATTGAAGGGGTGCTCACAAGAAGCCAATCCCAAAACATCTGTCTTTTTGCTAGCTTTCTATCTCTCCATCAACCAGTCAAGTACCAAGAGGCACTAAAACACAACAGTTGGGTAGAGGCCATGCAAGAAGAGCTCCAACAGTTTAAAAGACAAAAAGTATGGGAGCTTGTAGCACTGCCAGAGGGTGTGAGTCCTATTGGCACAAAGTGGGTCTTTAAAAATAAAACTGATGAAAGGGGCATTGTTGTCAAGAATAAAGCAAGGCTAGTGGTTCAAGGTTTCAGACAGGAAGAGGGCATTGATTATGATGAAACTTTTGCCCCTGTAGCTAGACTGGAAGCTATTAGACTGTTCTTGGCCTTTGCTGTCAACCACAACATCAATGTGTTTAAAATGGATATCAAATGTGCTTTCCTCTATGGTAAAATCCATGAAGAGGTATATGTTTGTCAACCTCATGGCTTTGAGGATCCATTTTATCCAAATCATGTTTACAAGCTAAATAAGGCTTTGTATGGCTTGAAACAAGCACCTAAAGCCCGGTATGAAACTCTTTCCACCTTTCTTCTTTCCATTGGTTTCACAAGAGGTAAAATTGATAAAACATTGTTTCTAAAATGGAGAGGGAAAGATTTGATGATTTTCAAGATTTATGTGGATGACATCATCTTTGGAAGCACATGTCCTAAAATGTGTGAAGAGTTCAGACAACTCATGACAGCTGAGTTTGAGATGAGTGCAATGGGTGAACTACAATGCTTTCTTGGTTTCCAAGTAAAGCAACTACAAAATGGTACCTTCATTCATCAAGGAAAATATGCCAAAGAACTTTTAACAAAATTTGATATGAATGACTGCAAACTAGGTAGTACACCCATAGCAACCACCAAGTTAGTCATGTCTGATGAAAAGGATGATTTAGTTGATCAAACTCATTATAGAAGCATGATTAGGTCTTTATTGTACCTAACTGCATCTAGGCCAGACATCATGTTTGCAACATGTGTTTATGCAAGATCCCAATCAGCCCCTAGAAAGTCAAACCTTATTGCTGTAAAAAGGATATTCAGATACCTCAAAGGTGCTTCCACACTTGGTATCTGGTATCCAACTGATGGAAATATCAAGATTTTAGGTTTCTCAGATAGTGACTTTGCTAGATGCAATACAACAAGGAAGTCCACTTCAGGAGGGTGCCAATTCATAGGCAACTGCTTAGTGTCTTGGCAAAGCAAAAAACAAGCAGCTGTTTCAACATCCACTACTGAGGCAGAGTATATAGCTGCTGCAAGCTGTACAGCCCAACTGCTATGGCTTCAAAATCAACTGTTGGATTTTGGTACCACTGCCTTAAAGACAACTCTCATGTTGGCCAGTCAGGCAGCAGAAAATATCATCAAAAATCCAGTTTCACACTCAACCACCAAGCACATTGATATCAGACATCACTTTGTGAGCGATTGCTATGAAAAAGGTTCGATTTCTCTGCACCATGTTCCAACTAAAGATCAGTGGCAGATGTGCTAACAAAGGCTTTAGAAACATCCACCTTTGAAAGCTTGATCTCTAGGATTGGCATGCTGAACATGGAATAACAGGTAAAATCCTGTTTTTCTATGAATAAAAGCATTAAAATGTTTTTAGAAAATCAAAAATTCATCCTTAAAAATAGCTAAAAATGAAAATTTCATTAATCCTTAAAGTCTGCCATAACCACTGTTTTGGTTCAAACATCTGTTCTGCTGAATGTTGTCCACTACTGAAAGTCAACCACTGTTCTCTCATTTTCTTTGTTACTCACTGTTGTTAAACCTAAGTGTTTTAATCCACTGATAGGCTATCCACTGATAGTTATATTCAGCCACTGTTTTCATTTTCACCACTGTAAACCACTGATATTGATCCATCAGTGGTTTCCTAAACAACTGTCTTCCATTATTCATCAGAGGTTGTCACGTGGACAGTACTTAGCCGTCAGATTTTTTGTAACCGCTGCCACGTCAGCATACATTTTCCCCCTGTAAAACCCTGATCAAAACCCCAAACAGGGTTTTCACTGTCGAATCAAATTCAAAATTCCTTTCAAAAGCAGTTTTCATCAAATACTCTCAAAACACTCATCTTCTTCCTTCGTTCTTAACCACCTTTGATTCATCATGGATCTTCCATTCAAAACCACTCATAACTACCTGTGTACACTTGTAAAAACAAGTCAAAACACAGATTTTCATTCTGTGATTGATGCACTTTCTTCTTCAAAGTACAAAACTTTGTTGACCTGCAATGTAACCATATATCTGGATACCCAACGAGAGTTCTGGAAAAATGAAAAACTTGAAACTAAGGACAAAAAGCCCTTAGCTATTACTTCATTAATAAGGGGAATTCCAGTTACTATCACACCTCAAACCATTTCAGAGGTTTTTGAAATCAATGATCTTACAGGTAAAAGCTCTTTCCCAAAAACAGAGTACCAAACTGATTTCATTGAGAGAGGGTATGAAGAAGAAATAAAAAAAGATACTTTGCAAAAGGGTAGTTTTCCACCTGCCATGTGGTTTTTATTCCATACCCTCCTCATGTGTGGGTCAAATAAAACAATAGCTTTTAATGAAATCCCATTGAAAATTCAATACCTGGGCTATGCTATCATTGCTGAAGAAAATTTTAACTACTTTCAGGAGATTTCCAACAATATGGTTAAAAATGTTAATAAAAAATTATTTTTATTGTTTCCAAGGTTTTTAAGTTTTATCTTCAAAAGAAATTTTTAAAGGATAATGCACATGTGCTTATCCAAGGAAATCCTATTCAAATAAACAGCCTAACTTCTGAAACATTCACAAGGCTGTCAAAACCTTCAAAAACACAAACAGAGGTACCTGAGTAGAATTTAGCAGCAACCACTGCTCCTCAGGCTCCTGCTGTTGAGCCCACTGCTCCTGGTGATCACAGCAGCACAACCCCTGCTGTGAAACCCACACCAATATGTAGCAATGGATTCACTTGAACCTAAAACTCCACCTGCATCTTCTCAAAAGGATCAGGTTGTATCCACAGGGATACCACTTGAATCTATCTTCCACAGCCCAGCTCCCGGGGTAAATTCTCTTTCTACCCCTATCCTCACTGCACAACTTCCACCATCAATGATACCTCTGTTGGATGCACTTGATATAGCCCAGACACAAATCAGTTCTTCTCAATCACATATCAATGAGAATATACCACAACAAGTGACTGAGTCTAGTGTCTCTATCTCTGCTAACCCACCAACAGTTGAGGAGGCTACACTGCAGGAATTACAAGTAATTCCTGTTAGTAGTTTAAGTGGAGCAGCTACTACAGGTGTTGAACCCACTAGTTTACACCTGGACAATAGTTTCATAAATGAGACTCCCTTGAAGGCAATTTCTTCTTTGGGAACCATAGTGTCCACTGGTGTGTTTCCATTATACACTGGTGACCTTAAAATGGTAACCTCTGCTGAAGAAAGAAGTCCCCAGTACCGAGAACAAGGGGCATCAGTGGATGATTTTTGGGAAACTTTCCCTAAGTCAACCACTGATACAACCACCACTGGTAGGAAATCAGATGATCCCATTAACTTGGGTGATGGTTTAAAATACAAAGAATTGACGGAGAGGGTTGATAAACTTAACACATCTGTTGTAGAAACCAAATCTATGCTGCAACAAGTTGTTACAAGCTCAAAAGGCTACACCCACTGCTGCAACATCAGCAGCATCCCCTGCTGAGCTTTGGAATTTATTTCAACCTATGCTTCATCAACAAAGACAATATGCTGATCAAGAACATGAAGTTTAAATTCAAATGATCAGAAATGTCATGGAAGCTAGGTACAAAGATACTCAAGCAGATATCAAAGCCATTAAAGCTCATCTACTCCAAACCACTGGCACTGCTCCTCCTTCAATCATATATGTTGAAGATCCTGATGATGCCAAAAAGGGGGAGAAAAATAAAGGGAAGAAGGGAAAAGAAGATGGTTTATACATTAAGCTAGACCAAATGTCTAAACTGGTTGTAGAAATCCCAAGGCCAGATGGTTCCAAAAAGGTTGATGAGACTCAAAATGCATTTGCTGAATTAAAAGCAAACATGAAAGAGTCAATGGAAATAAAAGGGTTATAAAGGTTTGCTCAGGAGAAGAAAGTTTTTATGGCAAAGGAAGAGTAGGGTACTTCTAAACCTAAAAGAAGACAACCTACCAGAAAAGTAAGCCAACCCAAAACCACACCATCCAAAACCACCAAACAAACTCCTTAAATCCCCAAAAGATCCTCTCATCAAACCTCCAAACCAACATATGTTAAGACACCTGTTGTATCAACAGTTGTTGGTACTTCAGTGGTTTCAACAGATGTTATACCAACAACTGCCATCACTACTACATCAACCCACACTCAATCCACTGGCATACCAAAAACAACATCACCACCACAAAAGCCACCTGCCAAAAAGCAGAACACAACAGTTGACACATCGACTGTTGTAATGAAAACAATGGTTGAAACACTAGTTGTTTCAACAGCTATTAGTCAGACACCTACCACTTCAATCCCCACCACTAAACCTACAAATACACCACCAACTTCTCCAAAGCACAAAAGGAGAAGGGTAACAAACATTGTACTGGAAGATGACACTTCCTCAACTCCAACATCTACATAACCACTGACCCTTGTCACCATTCCAAACCCTGTTCCAATATCTTCAGTTCAAGACTTCAATCAAAACACTGCCATTATCCCTACAGGAGTACAATATCCTCTAGATCTTCCAGCAGTCAGGGAGGAAATCAAATCCTTCTACTTTGAAGATGACCCTGAAAAGAGGAATCTCCCATCTGTTCAAGGTTATCCTTTGCCAAGAAATATAGAAGAGTATCTCAAAATAAAGGCCCAACAAGCAGAGGATATATCTAAAAGAGACACAGAGGGAAAGTCTGATAAGGAAATTCAAAGAAATTTGCAATACCCGCTCACCAAAGTTAGAACTTTAGAGCAGTTCTCAAAAGACATGTGTTAGAAACTATCAGAAAAAGATGATGAAAGCATGAGAAATGACTACCTTGAATACATCATGGCATACAAGAAGTACAGGGCAGAAAAGTATCAATACAAAGAATGGACAATCAGTGAACTACAAGAGGAGATAGCCAGAATTCAAAAGATGATTCAAGACAAGGTAAAGCAAACTCCTCCAGTCTGGGAAAATTACAAGAAAAATGTACCAGAAAGGGCCTTGAAACTAAAAAGAATGAAAAAAGAGCTGATAACTGCTGATTATGGGTCAAGGAACCAGGTCACCAGGTGGTCGGAGGAAAAAGTGTTAGCTACCTACAAAAGGTTGGAAGAGTTGAGGAAGAGAGATCCCACTGCTCCTAAAAAGCTTGATTATCCAGAAGCAGTGGTTCCAGTCAAACAACAATAGTTACCAATTAGGAGACCCACTGTTCCACCTGCTACCATCCTTTATCAAAGAAGGAAACAAAAGTAAAAGGATACAATGACAAAAGAAGACAAGGCTCAAGAAGATTATATCATGAAGATGGTTCTTCAGACACTTATGACAGAGAAACAAGACTCAGCACAATCTCAAGACCCTGCCAAAATTGTCATCACCAGGCCTCAATCTCCAAACTCATCAGCAATAAAAACTCTCCCAAGAAACCCATTGGATTCAAAGATACTAAAGTTGTCACACCCCGACCACGTAGAACATACAAAACATGGCGGAAAAGTCGGGGAGTGTTGTAACAGAATTAATTGTTTCAAATCCATGGCAATTGAAGTTTCGTTTTATTGATTAAAAGTGTTACAATGTCTTAACAAACAAGGAAATACAACATAATTAACTAGTCTTGCATCTTTTATTGTCACTAAAGCCCAAGTCTGCCTATGTGTATCTTGATCATCTTATGCAACAACTCCTGAAAAACACATGTGAAAATAGGTACGTCAGCATAAAAATGCCTGTGAGATACATAGGTTTTGTGAAAATAGGTTTCATGACTTATGTTTGAGAAAATGTTTAGTCATGAACCTTGTAATTTGCTTTGTTTTGTAAATCATTTGAAAAATGATAAGATCAGATGATATGTATAAATAAGAGAATAATGTATGGTTAAATGAATAACCATTGTAAAATGAGTTTATAAGATAAGTTGTTTGTAAATCAATGTCTTGTGAAAAGTATGTTATTTGTATAAAATGTTATATGTCTCAAACTGAAATGATTCAAATAACGCTACGATATGTAATACCATACAAACACTTATATATAGGAAGTGCCAGCGGCATATCCACCATGCTTGTATCATATTACACACGCATCGTTACTTAATCACTTAATCAAACCAAACCATCAATGTAAGATGTCTATGTTTAAACCAATTGTCAAATGTATTGAATAATATACCAAAATATTTATGTCAAGATGTAAATCGTGCAACGTATAACCAATGTTGAAAATGTTTATTTGTCAAATGTAAATCATGTAATGTGTAACCATAATGATATGAATGGCTAGTGAAATGCATCAACTAAACCATAGGTGAAATGCACAAAACAAAGTATTGAAGTAAAACTTGGTTTAAATCAAAGTTATGTTTTGTGTAGTAAATGTATGCTATACTGATATTAGACATTTATGCGGTATTGTGAAAATTCATACATCCAAGCCTTGCGACAGTCGGATAACCATGTAAAAATGGGTTATCAAAGGAATATGTATTCGGATTCGGTCATTCCTTACGTCCAAACAAACCCGAGATTTCAGGAATGGGATTTGTCAAGTCCCATGGTACCACTACCTACTACCGAGCGGCATGATCGGTGTTAATGAATGTATAGTATAGTTTAAACAAACCAAATGTCATACCAAAATGTAAGCATATGATGAATAAGAAATGTACTAAGTATACAAAGCAGAAAAGTCATGTAAATCAATGTGCTAGCATGCTATCAGTTAACATACATAGCAGAAATGTAATGTAGAACCATGTACTAAGTATGCACACAATGGATATACATAGCATAAAATGTAATGAAATCATGTACTATAATGTACTAATGAACATAGGAAGTATATGATGTGAAAACAGGAAAGCATGAAAGTAACAAGTAGGCACTTGTGTTTCACCCCAAAACAGTTTGGAAAACAGTAAAAGAGGGGTCTATGTACTCACTTGAGATTGCTCAGAAGTCCTAAGAAAACCACCAAGCAATGCTAGAGATCACGGAATCAAACGGCACCTAATATAGGTAACTATATTAATAAACCGGACCTATAATCGGAAGATCGGGTAGCATGAGGGTTTGTAAACCAAATGAGTGTAGGAACTCATGTAACATGCTTTAACAAAGCCTACATACTAAATGAAACCTAACCAAAGTGCTTACGACCCATTACGACCCGTTTAGGTAGCTTATGCTACTTTAACGCGTCGTTCGCGTAAAACGCGTTCGGACTGCCTAACTAGTCCTATGAAAAGTAACATATGCCTTAACATGTCTAATATTGTTGTCAAATCAGTTTAGATGTCAAAAGTTATGTTACATATGTTTAAAATGAATTTTGGCATCCAAGGGGTATTTTGGTAATTTGCCTAAGGCATATGAACTACCTATCATACAACTACTTAAACGAAGCGACCATAAGGTATAACCTCGGAAGGTTATTCCCTATATACTATGGTCACCTAATGTGTTTGGTTGGATCCTAAAGATCGACCAAATGGGTCGGGTTCGAAAGTATAAGCGATTGTTTAGATCGCTTACCTTACGACCCTATATAAGCACTAAACTAAAAGTGACGAGCTAAGCATGCTAAAACATGCTTAACTAAGTTTAGAAAACAGGTTTGGTATCAAAACAAACGGTTTTGATACCCATAAGTAGTTTGGTTATAAAATACGCAAGAATATGTATTCTGACCGAAACTACGGCTCATCACTGAGCGTAGATAACGTGGTAATCAGTAGGTATAGTCTCTAGGGACTATAACCATCGTGATTACGCTCACGTTATGAAGTTCAAACGAACTTCGCATCGACCATAAACTGGTCAATGCAGAAAGTCAAACAAAGTTTGACTTTCGGACTCGAAAAGCAATAAAAGAACGAAGGAACACTTACGAAGGGTCCCCGAATGCTAATCTAGATCAAAATAGCTCAGGTATGAAACAAAGGTTTCAACTTAGAGCACAATTGATCAGATTCTAGTGAGAAATGAAGTTGGGGTATGTGGGTATTTATAGTTTTTCCCGAACCGTTAGGATCATTTCTTGGAGAAGAGGGAATGATCACATCCCTACACTGGTTGGAATGTTGTGGTTACTGAATTTGGCCACCATAAGAGTTTAACATGTGCCACTTGACCTTTGGGAAGTGTTAGGGGCTACTAACTTGTGTTAAAAATGACCTTTTCTGATCAGAAGGGGCCTAGCGTGACGCTAGGGGGGGCTAGGTGTCACGCTAGGGGTCCCCTGATCAGCAAACACTTTCAAATGCTCACCTTTCAGTCCCCGTTGCGTATTACGGCCATTTCTGACGTGTTTAAGGCTCGTTAAATCATTTTCAAGGCTCCACAAGGATGCCTAAACATTGTGGACATGAAACATGCTCAAAAATATGCCGGATGTCGGTTCGTTTAGCCGTACGATTGCGTTGTTCGGTTAATTACGACGGAATGCGCATAAGCGCGAAAAACGATCCAAATGGCGTGACGAATGGATTTTTCTTATGCCAAACACTAAAATAAAATATTTTAGTGCTTATATAAATTTTTGGATGTCCGGATGTATTCAGAACGTAAGTTATGCGTAAAAGTGCAAACTTGTGCACTTTTTGACACTTTTAGTCCCTGAATGACCCAAAAGTTTATTTTAGCACACCGAACCCCTCAAAGCCTATTTCTAAGCTATGTAAAGGATATTTAAGGTATGTTTAACTTATGGTCCTGTTTCGGAATGTTCGTTACAGTTCAAATTGGCATACTTTCGCAGTTTGTCAAGTTTAGTCCCTGTAAGCGAATAAACTAGATTTTGCCATACCAGAGCCTTCAAAACTTATTTCTAAGTTATGTAAAGGTTACTTAAGGTATGTTAAGCCTATTATACTATTCCGGAGTGTTCGTTGCATTAAACTGATTATATTTACGCATCGGTGCGCGTATAACCTTCCAGAAAGCGATTTAGAGTTTGGAATCGAACAAGAATTGATATGTGCAAATGATACACATAATTATACAAATCCTAAGTATGAAATACAATATTTCATTGGTTCGGTATTTGTTTGATGGCCGTGAAGGCACAGGTGTCACAGTCTCCCCTACTTTAGGAAATTTCGTCCCGAAATTTATTTAGAGGAAACTTGTGAGAGCTTGAAAACATGAAGTTGAAAAGATCGAACAACATTGGTTAGGGTTCTGAACTTCTAGTAACTTTAATAACATCATGCTTGCAATGTAAGAGGGATATTTATATACAAGTATATGAAGCGTCATTGGTGCGTCCACCGTACCTCCATTACATCGTTCTCATTTTGTTATTGTTGTCACTATCGGTTCTTACACATAATAAATCTTACTGTGGTTACCGTGCACTGAATCTCATAATTATGTACGCGTCCATAATTAGACAATTCCTTGCATAGTTCACACAGTCTATTTTATAATGTGTAGAGGAAAACCAATGAACAAACCTGTGATGAGTGTGACTAGGCCACCATAGGGTCCCTTTTATTAAATCAATAAATGATTTTAATAGACAACCAAGGAGTCTTTTCAGCTTATATCATCACATGTCATTCTTAACCAGATTTTTGAATCAATCTTTTTTACTAGACCACTAAAAGGGCCTCCTATGAATCATGGAGTGGTACTATATAATCCAAGGGTCTTAACTATTACATAGAAGCCCATTAAGGAATTAAGGTAGTACCTTTTTGAATATCCTACTACGAATCCCTCATATGAAGATATGAAAAATTCTACGAGGGTTTTGATAACGAATATCCAGAGTATACAAAAACCCAAAATGCATAAAAGAAAACACAAGATGCATAAACACATAGTCATATAACCACAAAGATTGTTTGATCTAGATCTTTAATTTGTTAATTTGTTTTGCTAACGGAGCGCATGTATTTAAAGCACACTAGGAATCCATCTCGTGGATTTCATTTGGTACTTTAAACATTATCAAGAATCTAACTATAAAGATAGAAAGATTTTTAAAAGAAAAATTTGATTTCGATTATAAGGAACCGAAATGTTCGAATTTAGGTACATAAGGAATCCAATCAAGGACTCTGATTTGAATGATAATCATCCACAAGGGTCTAATGTGAAGATAAAAAGATCCCATATGGATTTTAGAAGTTGAAGATGTTTTGAAACCTGTTTTGAAACCTTGCATCGGACGTGCTTAAATCAAAACATGAAGTAAAATGCTTATGAAGTTGAGATGCCAGATATGCCAAGGCGACATATGAAGCGAAATTTGAAAGTTAAGTCAATGTATGAAGAAAATATTTTTGAAAACTATGCATGGGGTTCTTAAAAAAATGTGTTCAATGTTTTTGAAACCTTATATATAATACTTTTGAAATCATGAAGTAGGTGTATTAGGTAGATATATTTACAAAAATGTTTTAAAATCATGCAAGATAAATTTTGAAATTATGTATAAGGTTTTTTGGAAAACCTGAATGATGCTTTTCGAAATCATGCACTTGATAAGAAAATGTACTGTGTTAATATTGCCTTCAGACTATATGAAATATTTTGAAATTAGGAAGGTTGGTTTTGAAAACATGGCCAATGTTTTTGAAATAACATAGACAATGCATTTAGAAAAATTGTTTTCAAACTATATGAAATGTTTTGAAATCATGAAGATTGTTTTTGAAATACTTGTACTGTATATGTTGAAAAATCAAAACGTAATGGGTATGAGATTTGGAAATACCCTTAGTTATTTAACCAAGGATTCAAAGGCACAGATGTGCAGAAGCATGATTACTCATAATGTCACTTTATTTTTGTACTTTGTTTCTTAGAGTGAAATGAGTACTTAAAATTTTTGAGGGAATCATGAGCGATCATTTGAAAGAGAGAATCACAAGAGTAGTTTGTAAGGAACATAGTTCCTTAATACAGGTATTATAGGTAATGACATACACACATGTAACTACGCTTGTACATCAGAATTTGTGAACAATAATTTATTTATGAACAAAACAGATTGTTTCACATTACAAGAAAATAGATAAATAAAAGCATAAGACAGCAACATCCTCTAGTCAGCCAACTGCTCATCCGTGGGTTGGATTTGCATTAGCAAGCTTTGGGCAATCCCTTAGGAAATGGCCCATCTCGCCACAGTTGTAGCAAGACCCTGGTGAGAAATGAACTTGAGCAGAGTCGGCTTGTGGTTGATCTGGACCACCTTGGTTCGGGTTACATCGACAAGCACTTACCAGGTGACCAACTCTCCCACATGATACACACAGACGACACGGTAAGTGAGCTTGGTGATGCCCATTACATTTGTCGCATATTGGTGCCGTTCCCTTGTATTGCTTCTTAGCAGGTGGTGTTGCCACCCGGATGGGTCTTGTTTGATTTGGTACTGCTGTAGTTAGGCAAACCCTTGCCGTATGACCTATAAGTCCACAAATTTGGCATTTGCGGCACTTCACACTAGTCTGATGATGAAGGCTACATTGGTTGCACAAGGGTGCAGTTCCGTTGTATTGCTTCCTAGCAGGGGGTTGAGCTGGTTGGTTGGGGATGGCTTGACCATTGTGAGCGACCATGGCGAAGTTCTGAGAAGCCTTTCGCTTCTTTGACTTCTTAGGGGATCGTTCATCCATGGTCTTTGATTCCCTGATTGCTTTCTTGGCTGGTGGTGCTGTCATTTGGCTAGGTCTTGCCTGTTTTGGTGCCACCGCTACGAGTTTCCTTGAAGCCTTACGTTTCTTTGGTTTAGGTGAAGGCTTGGCTTCTGCTTCTTTTCGTGGATCTTGAGTGGCGTCATTGTTGAGACGAGACATAGCAATTCCCAATTCCACAGTCTTCAGAATCACTTCGCCTATTTGTTGGGCAAGTTTGGCTGTTTGGTCGGACATTTGGCCGTTGCTGAGAGGAAGATACATTCTTGAGGAAAATGAAAGACATAGGAAGAAACAAGTGAAAGATTATTGGACAAATAAAACAAAATGACAACGCATAGAAATTGCGATCATTTGTTTGTTACCTAAGGCAAACAAATGAGACGGTGACTAATCAAAGTAAACAGGTCTTATTAATGTATCACCGAAGACATGCTCGCCTATAAGTGAACACTCATCCCAAGAATTCCCAGGTAAGCACAACTGGTCTCGCGTCTGATGAGATATATACGAAGTGCTTGCCTAGACAGAAAACCCAGAATATAGGCATTCACCCTTCCAGTTTGCACATGTTCACATTATAAGACCCAAACTTTAACGAGATTTTGAAAATTCAAAGGGGTTCAAAACCATATAACAGAGAGTTCAAAACCTTACAATTGAGGGTTCAAAACCTAGTAATCAATCATCCTAGAACAGATGATTAGTTTTCAAAGCGGTTTGGAAATTTATGTTCTTGTTGAGGTCATCGCCTAAGGATAGGTGACAGTATTGTTTTATGGCTAAACGCAAGTAAACTCGCGTTAGGGTCCTAGAAAGGTTATAGACTAGGTCAAAGTATTACTAATAACCTAATTCCCTATAACCATGGGCTCTGATACCATCTTTTCTGTCACACCCCGACCACGTAGAACATACAAAACATGGCGGAAATGTCGGGGAGTGTTGTAACAGAATTAATTGTTTCAAATCCATGGCAATTGAAGTTTCGTTTTATTGATTAAAAGTGTTACAATGTCTTAACAAACAAGGAAATACAACATAATTAACTAGTCTTGTATCTTTTATTGTCACTAAAGCCCAAGTCTGCCTATGTGTATCTTGATCATCTTATGCAACAACTCCTGAAAAACACATGTGAAAATAGGTACGTAAGCATAAAAATGCCTGTGAGATACATAGGTTTTGTGAAAATAGGTTTCATGACTTATGTTTGAGAAAATGTTTAGTCATGAACCTTGTAATTTGCTTTGTTTTGTAAATCATTTGAAAAATGATAAGATCAGATGATATGTATAAATAAGAGAATAATGTATGGTTAAATGAATAACCATTGTAAAATGAGTTTATAAGATAAGTTGTTTGTAAATCAATGTCTTGTGAAAAGTATGTTATTTGTATAAAATGTTATATGTCTCAAACTGAAATGATTCAAATAACGCTACGATATGTAATACCATACAAACACTTATATATAGGAAGTACCAGCGGCGTATCCACCATGCTTGTATCATATTACACACGCATCGTTACTTAATCACTTAATCAAACCAAACCATCAATGTAAGATGTCTATGTTTAAACCAATTGTCAAATGTATTGAATAATATACCAAAATATTTATGTCAAGATGTAAATCGTGCAACGTATAACCAATGTTGAAAATGTTTATTTGTCAAATGTAAATCATGTAATGTGTAACCAAAATGATATGTATGGCTAGTGAAATGCATCAACTAAACCATAGGTGAAATGCACAAAACAAAGTATTGAAGTAAAACTTGGTTTAAATCAAAGTTATGTTTTGTGTAGTAAATGTATGCTATACTGATATTAGACATTTATGCGGTATTGTGAAAATTCATACATCCAAGCCTTGCGACAGTCGGATAACCATGTAAAACTGGGTTATCAAAAGAATATGTATTCGGATTCGGTCATTCCTTACGTCCAAACAAACCCGGGATTTCAGGAATGGGATTTGTCAAGTCCCATGGTACCACTACCTACTACCGAGCGGCATGATCGGTGTTAATGAATGTATAGTATAGTTTAAACAAACCAAATGTCATACCAAAATGTAAGCATATGATGAATAAGAAATGTACTAAGTATACAAAGCAGAAAAGTCATGTAAATCAATGTGCTAGCATGCTATCAGTTAACATACATAGCAGAAATGTAATGTAGAACCATGTACTAAGTATGCACACAATGGATATACATAGCATAAAATGTAATGAAATCATGTACTATAATGTACTAATGAACATAGGAAGTATATGATGTGAAAACAGGAAAGCATGAAAGTAACAAGTAGGCACTTGTGTTTCACCCCAAAACAGTTTGGAAAACAGTAAAAGAGGGGTCTATGTACTCACTTGAGATTGCTCAGAAGTCCTAAGAAAACCACCAAGCAATGCTAGAGATCACGGAATCAAACGGCACCTAATATAGGTAACTATATTAATAAACCGGACCTATAATCGGAAGATCGGGTAGCATGAGGGTTTGTAAACCAAATGAGTGTAGGAACTCATGTAACGTGGTTTAACAAAGCCTACATACTAAATGAAACCTAACCTAAGTGCTTACGACCCATTACGACCCGTTTAGGTAGCTTATGCTACTTTAACGCGTCGTTCGCGTAAAACGCGTTCGGACCGCCTAACTAGTCCTATGACAAGTAACATATGCCTTAACATGTCTAATATTTTTGTCAAATCAGTTTAGATGTCAAAAGTTATGTTACATATGTTTAAAATGAATTTTGGCATCCAAGGGGTATTTTGGTAATTTGCCTAAGGCATATGAACTACCTATCATACAACTACTTAAACGATGCGACCATAAGGTATAACCTCGGAAGGTTATTCCCTATATACTATGGTCACCTAATGTATTTGGTCGGATCCTAAAGATCGACCAAATGGGTCGGGTTCGAAAGTATAAGCGATTGTTTAGATCGCTTACCTTACGACACTATATAAGCACTAAACTAAAAGTGACGAGCTAAGCATGCTAAAACATGCTTAACTAAGTTTAGAAAACAGGTTTGGTATCAAAACAAACGGTTTTGATACCCATAAGTAGTTTGGTTATAAAATACGCAAGAATACGTATTCTGACCGAAACTACGGCTCGTCACTGAGCCTAGATAACGTGGTAATCAGTAGGTATAGTCTCTAGGGACTATAACCATCGTGATTACGCTCACGTTATGAAGTTCAAACGAACTTCGCATCGACCATAAACTGGTCAATGCAGAAAGTCAAACAAAGTTTGACTTTCGGACTCGAAAAGCAATAAAAGAACGAAGGAACACTTACGAAGGGTCCCCGAATGCTAATCTAGATCAAAATAGCTCAGGTATGAAACAAAGGTTTCAACTTAGAGCACAATTGATCAGATTCTAGTGAGAAATGAAGTTGGGGTATGTGGGTATTTATAGTTTTTCCCGAACCGTTAGGATCGTTTCTTGGAGAAGAGGGAATGATCACATCCCTACACTTGTTGGAATGTTGTGGTTACTGAATTTGGCCACCATAAGAGTTTAACATGTGGCACTTGACCTTTGGGAAGTGTTAGGGGCTGCTAACTTGTGTTAAAAATGACCTTTGCTGATCAGAAGGGGCCTAGCGTGACGCTAGGGGGGGCTAGGTGTCACGCTAGGGGTCCCCTGATCAGCAAACACTTTCAAATGCTCACCTTTCAGTCCCCGTTGCGTATTACGGCCATTTCCGACGTGTTTAAGGCTCGTTAATTCATTTTCAAGGCTCCACAAGGATGCCTAAACATTTTGGACATGAAACATGCTCAAAAATATGCCGGATGTCGGTTCGTTTAGCCGTACGATTGCGTTGTTCGGTTAATTACGACGGAATGCGCATAAGCGCGAAAAACGATCCAAATGGCGTGACGAATGGATTTTTCTTATGCCAAACACTAAAATAAAATATTTTAGTGCTTATATAAATTGTTGGATGTCCGGATGTATTCAGAACGTAAGTTATGCGTAAAAGTGCAAACTTGTGCACTTTTTGACACTTTTAGTCCCTGAATGACCCAAAAGTTTATTTTAGCACACCGAACCCCTCAAAGCCTATTTCTAAGCTATGTAAAGGATATTTAAGGTGTGTTTAACTTATGGTCCTGTTCCGGAATGTTCGTTACAGTTCAAATTGGCATACTTTCGCAGTTTGTCAAGTTTAGTCCCTGTAAGCGAATAAACTAGATTTTGCCATACCAGAGCCTTCAAAACTTATTTCTAAGTTATGTAAAGGTTACTTAAGGTATGTTAAGCCTATTATACTATTCCGGAGTGTTCCTTGCATTAAACTGATTATATTTACGCATCGGTGCGCGTATAACCTTCCAGAAAGCGATTTAGAGTTTGGAATCGAACAAGAATTGATATGTGCAAATGATACACATAATTATACAAATCCTAAGTATGAAATACAATATTTCATTGGTTCGGTATTTGTTTGATGGCCGTGAAGGCACAGGTGTCACAAAAGTGGAAGTCTGATCAAAAGACCCATGTATTGACTCTGCTCAAATCCAATGGTGAGGTGAAGCACATATCAAGGGAAGAAGCACTTGGCCTGGGTTTTGAAGATTTACAAGATCTCCTTGAGCTTCCACTGTGCAGGGATGAGGATGACGAGGACTCTATGAACTTTGAATTACATTTCAAAGGTCAAGTTAGGGAACTCTTGATGAGACAATAAAAATCCAGAATAATGAAGAGTTTTAGCATCATCTGTTCCAGGGGGAGATTGTTGGGATTGAACCCTACTAAAGGAACAATTGATAAAGCCAAAACTGGATCAGATCAGTGGATTCACAATAAGCAGTTGTTTGCATCAGTCTTTCCCCTTGAATGTGGCCTAACATTTGATATCCTCTAACTACTGCCCTTCAACAACAACTGATGATCTACAACAACTGCTGAACACTCAAAGACTGTTGAAGACTAAGCACTGATGCTCAATCTACTGATATGGTTCAAGTACTGCTGAAGACACAAAGCACTGCTGGGGTTATAACAGTGGAATGAGAAGCAGTAGTTTACTTTGTAATTTGTATTATTTGTAATCAGTAGTTTAGTAAGCAGTGTTTGCATAGATCAGTGGTTATCGGTTGTTAGGAGGTTAAATGTCACTTTCATGGTGACGTCAGCAAAGATGCTTCAGTGGTTTGTTCTGTACTATAAATAGAACAGTACCCTGTACTGTTCTATTAGCTCTCTTCATCACCAAGTCATTCTGTATGAACAATCACCGTGAGCTCAGGCTAAGGGGGAGACTTTGTGCATGCATGCAATAGTTTTATTTATTGTAATCAAATACAATCATTCGATTCTATGTTAAACATGTTTGCTTAAAATTGTTCTCTCTTTGATTGTGTTGAAAGTTTATTCATCTATTCCCGCTGCAATTGTTTCTGTTTCATCTTCATTTTAGTTAAAAAAACACAATCATATGAAGCTCAGATCATAACAAAGATATTATTTATTATAGTAAAACGAGATACCTTCATCCTGAAAGCCCTAGGATTTTCATTCTTCGGGATATCTCCTTCTTGAAGATACTTCACAATTGGAGCCATCCAGGATTCAGGATCCTTCTCAGGATATCCATCACTAGGATCCTGGATACTTGCTACTTCTTTATCCTGGAATTTAAAATGTTCCACCGCAGGATACAAGATGTGCACTATTGGTATCTGAGTTCCCTCTGGTATCCTGACAGTAGATCCTAAGTTTGCTAGAGCGTCTGCTTCAGCATTCTCTTCCCTTGGTACAAGTGTAAAATTTTTGAAATATCCTGCTAATTTTTAACGTTTTCAAAGTATTCAGCTAACATTTCACCTTTTACTTCTTAAGATCCATTGAAATGGTTAGTAATCAACAGGGAATCATCATACACTTGTAAGCATCTAATATCATATTCTTAGCCATTTCTAATCCTGCTATCAGAGCTTCATACTCAGCTTCATTATTAGTAGCGAAAAATTCACATCTAATAGCCTGGGGTAATATGTCCCCCTATGGCGATTTTAGTAGGATCCCCAATCCTACACCCCTTATGTTGGATGCACCATCAATATGTAATATCCAAAATTCTGAACTTTCAACTAGTTGTTGTACTTCTAGGTCAGCTTCTTCTTGAATATCACTACTAAAATCAGCTATAAAGTCTGCTAAAGCCTAAGACTCTATAGCATTCCTAGGTTCATATACTAAATCATATGCACTTAGTTTTACGGACCACTTAGCCATCCTACCAGACATTTCAGGTTTCCTAAGCACATTTTTAATAGGATAATTAGATTTTATATGAATCCTATGTGTTTCAAAATAATGCCTAAGCTTAGTTGATGCCATGACTAGATCCAATATCAATTTTTCTAAGTGTGAGTATCTAGTTTCAGCGTCTAATAAACTTTTACTGACATGATAAACAGGATACTGCTGACCTTCGTGATCCTTTACCAAGACATCACTTACTGCATTCCCTGATACTGCAAGATATAGGGACAGAGGTTCACCATCCTCGGGCTTCATCAGCAGAGGTGCACTTAAAAGATATTGCTTCAATCATTGTAGAGCAGCTTCATGTCTTTCTCCCCATTTGAACTTTCTGTTCTTCTTCAGGATATAATAAAATTCCTTGCATTTTTCTAAGGATCTTGATATGAACCTGTTCAACGTTGCTACTCTTCTAGTTAACCTTTGCACATCCTTCATGTTAGATGGTGATTTGAGATCCAGGATAACTTTAATCTATTCTGGACTTGCTTCTATCCCCCTCTTGGTCACCATATATCCTAAAAACTTTCCTGCCCCCACTCCAAAATAGCACTTAGCAGGATTCAGCTTCATATTATACTGGTCTAGGATATTAAAGGCACACTCTAGATCCTGGAGGTGATTCTCTGCTTTCATTGTGTCCCCAGCTTATCATTGAACATCATATTGACCAACCTCTAATATGTCGCACTTGCATTTTTTAAACCAAAAGGCATGGCAGTATAACAGTATATACCTGTGGGTGTCATGAATACTGTGTCTTCCTGGTCAGATGGTTCCATTTGGATTTGTTGAAATCCTGAGGATGCATCCATGAAAATCAGCATTTCATATCCGGCAGTTGCATCTACCATCGAATCGATATGAGGTAATGGGAATAGGTCTTTAGGGCAAGCTTTATTAAGGTCTGTATAGTCAACACAGACTCTCCACTTCCCATGCTTCTTCTATACCACCACCACGTTTGCTAGCCGCTTAGGGAACTTGACTTCCCTAATCATCTTGGACTTCAACAGCCTTTCAACCTCTTCTTGTATAATTGCATTCCTTTCAGGAGCAAATTTTCTTCTTTTTTCTTGAACAGGCCTGAAGGACTTGTCAATTCCAAGTTTATGAGTTATGATATCTTTCGAAATACCTATCATGTCTTCGTGTTTCCATGCAAACGTGGACATCCTGCATTTCAAAAAGTTAGTAAACTATTTTTCAATATCCTGAGGGATATTGACCCCTACAAGCACCGAGATATCAGGATTATTCTCATTGAGGATAACTTTCTTAACATCCTGCTCCGAAACTTCCACGACATCCTGGGCTTGTATCCTTAATTGCTATCCTACCGGGATTTTGTTGAAGCCTTCATTGAAGAGGAGTAGCATTCCTTCGCCTCCTATTGGTCACTTTCGACTTTGACTACCCCCCAAGGAGTAGGAATCTTGACACACTTATGATAGGTGGAAGGTACGGCTTTCATATCGTGAATCCATGGCCTGCCTAATATAATATTATAGGAGGATAATGAATCCATGACACAAAACCGTTGCATCGAGTTTACTCCTTCAACATATACGGGCAGCTTTATCTCTCCAACAGTATTCTTTACTTCTCCACTGGACCCTACAAGCACAGTGGACTTCGAGGTAATCTCCATTTCTAGGATGTTCATTCTATTCAAGGTTTCTAATTAGATGATGTCGACCGAGCTGCCATTTTCTACCAATATCCTACGTACAAAATGGTTAGCAATATATAAAGTAATTACCAGACCATCATGGTGAGGATCCTGGATGTTATCCCGGTCGTCACTGCCGAATGTTATCACTTTGTCATTTGTAAGTGTTGTCATCCTTGTTGGTTTGTCTCCTCTTTCTGCCTTAGCTTCCTTGGCATGCCTTTTAACTGCAGAATAAGAGGTTCCACATATATCGGATCATCTAGATATGAAATTGATTATCTTGGCATCTTGCGGAGGTGATGCTGCCCCCTCAGGTTCCTTGTCAGTATCCTGACCCTTATTCTTCTTCCTGTCAAGAAGATCTTTCAAATAGCCTTTGCTCAGCAAGTAACTAATCTCCTTCCTCAAGGCCTTGCAATCCTCTATTATCTGCCCAAAGTCTTCGTGGAAGGCACACCATTTGGATTTATCCTTCCAATCAGCCTTCTTTTGATTCTTCCTTGGCTATCTTGCTTTATCTTCTAAACCCTACATGGCATACATTAGTTCAGGAATATTAACCGAAAAACAATATTCTGATAACTCAGGATATTCTTCTCCATCCTCATCATCGACAGCGTTTACTCTCTTGTTGTCATTTTTATTATACGGCTTAGAGCGGTATGGTTTATACGAGGATTCTGACTTCCTGTTTGTTGACTCATATGTTGAGGATGCATACATACTCGATTGCATTTTCTTTTCATCTTCAAGCCTTATATATCTCAAGGCCCTGTTCCGAGCTTCGTCCAAGTTCCTGCAAGGATTCATCACAAGATCCTGATAAAACTGGGAATCCTTCTGTAGTCCCATCTTGAATGCCTGTACTGCTGTAGCAACCTCAAGGTGTGGAATATCCAAGGATTCCCTAATGAATTTGTTTACATAATCCCTTAGGGATTCTTGAGGTCCCTGTGTTATCCTGTAAAGGTCACTTGTTAGTTTTTCAAAGTTTCTATTGCAAGAAAATTGACTGTTAAATAAATTAACTAAATGTGCAAAGGATGTAATTGAATGGGGTGGAACTTTTAAGAGCCATTTCAAGGCTGATCCTATTAAGGTAAAACCGAAGCCTTTACACACGCATGCTTTTTTAAGATCGGGCGGGATAGGATTAATCTCCATCCTCTCCTTATACTGGGCAATATGTTCTTCCAGATTCGTTGTCCCATCATAAAGTTTCATGTTGGGAGTCTGGAATCTCTTCGGGATTTCAGCATCACATAGGATAAGCGAACCGAGATATCCTATGACTATCCTGGGATACTTCCGGTATAGGCTACACTACCCCAGGCACACTTGATATTATATCCTTCAGTTTCTGGAGTTTTCAGGACAATGCCAATGCTACAACTGTATCCTACGAAGATCTAAGGGTATTAGTAGCAGGAATGTTAGTATTAATTGATAAATTACCGGTTTGGCGATTCGGGCCATATCCTGGAGTATATCCTGGATCCCTCACAGTCGATATCCTGGCAGTTGCAACAGAGGTTGAAGTGGGCATCAGAGAACAGCTCTTTTTTATTAAGAGGCCATTGAAAACAATGGTGTAAAAAGTTTTGAAAATAGAAAACCAAGTAATGATTTTAACAAAGCTTTTAGTAGAAATAGCACCACTTGCCCCACGGTGAGCTCCAAATTGTTTTGGTAAAAAATTACCGAAGAAATTTAGTGATCAAATTAGTTTGTGAGGTAGTGTGCTGATATTGTTTGCAATAAATATGTCAAGTTAATCGTTTAAGAAAACAGTTTCAGGATTTAGCTTGAGGATATCAAACTATATCAACAATCAAACAATGAGCAGAAAATGTAAATGTTGACACGAGATGTACGAGGAAAGCCCTTGAGAAATCTAGATCTCCAGCATAAAACCTCAGGAGCTGACAATCGTCGGCTGTCTTGTTCTTCTTATTGCTTCAAATAACAGAATACAACTTCGGGATAATGCTCGGATCAGCTCTAAGTGTTACAGCGATTGTATAGTATAAGTGAGTGTTAATTGTAGAAATAGCAAGTGAACTATGATTGTAGGAGAATAAGTGTTCGAAAGTGTGTGTCTAACTACTGATTTGTCACCCCCTTTTATTGTTACTAGAATCAACTAACTATCCTATAATCTTGGGATTCTACCGGATATTCCCTCCTGACCGTTGTGGACTCCTTCCACAACTCCTAACGTTCGTCTTTCAACTGTCTTGAGCGAGTCTTCAGGAGAACCAAGCCCATACATCCGTTGGTACCTTGCAACCAAAGAAAATCGTTAGTTGGTGAGTAGGATACCCACGCAGGATGTTACCAATATCCTAGTGCAGTATCCTGGTCGCATCATCAAATATATAATATCAGGATATCTCTTCGGGATATAGATTCGAAATTCCACCTATAACATACATATATATATATATGTATATGTGTGTATGTGTGTGTGTGTGTTTGTGTGTGTGTGTGTAGAGGATGGATCATAAGAAAACTAGTTTAAATGAGAAAAACACAAAACTAACTAAAAAAGCCTAAAGAACATACCAATTTTCTTTTTTTTTTACAATTTTTTTATAAAAAAAATCGCTATTTTTTATGTATGGAAAAAAATTTCAAACAAAAAAAATTTGTTGTACTGCACATGTGCACTAATACGGAAAGCCTAAACCACTTAACCCACCCCCCCACCGACACCACTCAAAAACCTAAACCCCCACCGCCTTCCCAAAAACTTAAAACTAAACCCTAAACATAAATCCGAAAAAAACCTAAACCCCTCCCCACCCCCACCCCCCAAAAACCTAACCCCCCTCCATTCCACACCCAAAAACCTAATACTGATCCTAAACCTCCAAAAAAACTAACCCTAAAAGCTAAACTGGACTCAAAAAGCTAATTTAAGCATGTAATGCACATGTTTAGTACACATATAATGCACATGTGCATTACACGTTTTTTTTTAATTTTTTTATATATATAAAATAGCGATTTTTTTATAAAATAAGAAAAAAAAAATTTGGTATGTTTTTAAGCCTTTTTAGGCTTTTTTTAGTTAGTTTTCTAGTTTTCTCATTTATATGTAGTTTTCTCATGATCCTCTCCCTATGCGTGTATCTCTGTATATATATACACACACATTAGAAGAAAAATAAGCAATCCCAAGTACCTCATTAATCAAACAATTTTTACCTTTTTTTGTCAATAATAGTGAATAACAATAGATGGAAATATCGACGTAACCAATATTATAATATATCTTAACTTAAATCTTTAGCTATAGTAGACAAAGAACCATTTATATATAATATAATTACAGAATGCCATTGTATATTGTGAATTAAAATCTATGTGTTAGCGGAAAAATAGAAAATAATGATTTTTTTGGGAAAAATTGTAACACCCTCAAATTCCACTATGCGGAAATTACCGCGAGGCGTGCTACTGACCGATTCATGCCACCAATCATATTGAACAAACAAGATAAAGTAGAACAAAACCAATATTAAAATACGATTAGCGACTTCTGGGTGTGCGAATTGCAGTAAATCTTTGTACATTGTGCAACTTAGGTTGTATGCTTTTAAGTGTGCAATCAAAATCAATCAAACAGTTGTAAAGTTCACCTTTTCAGATCAAACAATTAAATCATTCAACTTATGTCCTATTTAAATCATGCATCAAAATCTATCTATCATCACAACATTTTAGCCTGATCTTAATCATTAACTTTGGAGTAGAAATCACATTTCATCCAATCAATCAAACAGTGGTTCTCACCCAATCTTTTCTAATCTCGTTAAACCAAAATCATCTAATCATTCTATGAATCATTAAGCACACGAGATCTTAACATGCACCAATTTTTATCTCTTTTAACCACATAAACCCTAGTTCATCTATCAAAATCCACATATTTCATACAATCAAATTACAACACTTCATCAATTTACCATTTCATAACAGTGAGACCATATATATATTCAATCAAATAGTTGTACGGTTCCATTCAATCATCATAGAAACAAGATTCTGTACACCTTAACATTCATAGCATGTTAAATATAACAAAAATCAGATTCGAAGAGCATCACAACTGGATCACGCAAGAAGAACACAAGATGAATCACGTCATTAAAACACTAATGTCTACTAACCTAAAAGTGTACAAACAAGGGAGTGTGCGAGCAAGGAAAGGATTTTCAGAATAATGATGAAGCCTTGATGATTGTCTTGATTCTTGAAATGATGAGAGAGGGAATGTGTTTGCTGATTTAGGAAAGATTTCTAAATCAGGAGGAGAGAAAAGCGGCTGTAGGGAATGATTTGGTAAAAGGTTTTCTAGGGTTAGGATAAGATAGGTATTTATAATACCTCAGAGGCATCGCACACTTGGAAGTGGAAGCCAGCTGTCAACAGCTATGGTATGATGTCGCGCACTTATTTGAATTTAACTTTGCGGTCAGGGACAATAAGGGAGAGGCCCACACAATTAAGTGTGAAGCCCAAGCGAGTTGGGCTCACCAATCATCAGATCCACAAGATGAGTGTGCAATCTGAATGAGGTGTACGAGTGAGATACAAGTGTGTGGCTGCACACCTTTATGCGATAATAATAATAATAATAATAATAATAATAATAATTATAATAATAAATCATTTATCTCATATCTTTCGAATATATATAAAATCCCTTTTTATAAATACCACTTCATTAAATAAATAAAGTTACATCATAAGAACAGACGGTACGGATCGAAACGTGCAGGTTGCTACATTATCCCCAACTTGTAGGAAATTTCGTCCCGAAATTTAGCGTATAGGTACTGAGTAACTAGGTGTTTTCACGGAGTGTTACATCATCCCCAACTTGATTGGGAATTTTGTACCGAAATTCAGTAGTCGCTTCATTCCTAGACTCGTTGCCTTTGAACAATTGAGGATACTTGTGCATCATTTGGTCTTCTCTTTCCCAAGTAAACTCTGGGCCACGACGAGAATTCCAACGTACACGTACAATCGGTATCTTGCTGTGCTTGAGATATTTGATCTCCTGATCCATGATCCACTGGTTCTTCAACGAAATGGAGTTGATCATCAATGTGACTACCCGTAATTTCAAGAGTCTTTCCTTGTACTTTTTCAAACATTTGTGTTGTGTTTTGATGTAAACAGTGTGTACGCTATTTAAATAATGAATGCATTTGAATTTATTTGAACAATTATGAGTTTATGTGTTATGCGAAGTGTGTATGTCCGTATAAATCCCGTTGCATGAAACTCTTGGGCCGCACATCCTTGTTCCGTCCACTCTCGGCCCACATGAAACCCAAGTTTGGGCCCGACCCTTCATATCAGCGCATACACCCTACAGTTGGTGTATGGCGTCCATTATCTCCTAAACAAAACATCATTAGCAAACCAAACCCTACTCTCCTCTCCCACAAGATCCAACGGCAGCTCTCCTATACGATCGAAGCCTTCCTCGGCCCTAACACCTCCTTCAACATCTTGTAATCCGGTTAGTATATTTGTTATGTGTTTATTCAATTTTCTATCGGGTTGTATGATTATGTTCCGATTTGTCTTGGATTTGTATGAATGGAATTGTGTGAATCATCATCTTAGGTCGTTCATATCTAGGGTTGTGGTTAAACCTTATTGTTAATGGAAATTAGAACAATAGGGTTTCGGATACATGCTTAGAATAACGAGGTTAATGGAAACTAGAACAATAGGGTTTTGGATACATGCTTAGAATAACGAGTTGATTGGATAGAGTATGGAAGTGTATGTGTAACATAATGTAAATTGATGTTGCTGTTATGCGATGATGATGATGATGATGATGATGATGATGATGATGATGATGACTATTATGTTAATAAGTGTTGTTAATCATTGAAGGTGTGATTAGGGTCTGTATAATTTTAAGAATGTGTAACTGTTTTGATCCATGATTGGGGTGGAATGAATGGAAATTGTGTTTGCTAAAAATAAGGGAAACGGTTGACTGGTCCAACCACACAAATTAGTCGCACAACAGAACTTGGATCGCACAAGGGTGTGTGATCACACAAGTTCACCCCAATCGCACAACAGAGTTGGGCCACACCTGAACTTGGGCCTGATCGCACAAGCAACAGGGCTTCGTGAGTCGTTTGGGCCATACACCAAACGCACAACCCAAACCCAATCGCACAAGTAGTCCGGGATCGCACAAGGGATTATAATCTCACAAGTGCGTTGGGCTTGAATAGCCTTGGGCCGTGAATCAGGATTCAATCGCACAAGTGCGGCTGGTCGCACAAGACAAGGCCAATCTCACAAGTCCTTTGGGCCTTATGTTTCACGGGCCTGTTGTACCAAGTGGGCCGCATGGTGTTGGGTTGGGTTTATGCTATTTGTTTGTTTATATGTGTATGAAATGTGAACCATGTATGCTTGGTGTAAAGTGCAAGATTATGTTCATGAATAAGTAAATCGCATACAAACTGATTGGGTATGTGTAAACGTTATAGGCTTTGATTGATTAACTTGAACGTGTGATTTGTCTTACCGAGCAAATCTAAGGTGAGTTCACTGCCTTTTTCAAGCATGCGTCACAGGGAGGGACAACCGGTAAATATTCCGAGGAGGAATATTGGGTAAATGGGTTTAACTGGAATGTTAAACTTGGGATGTTGGTTAATACACTCATATCTATCACTAAAGTCCCATCATATACCGAATTGGTTGCCGGGGAGGCAACGGGGTTACCAGTTGATAGCGCTATTAGGTTTGGCACCCTCACACCATACCAGGGAGGACGGGCGTGAACTAATTACCTGAATCACTCGAACAATGTTTGATAGAGCATTGGGGAAGGGCAAATAATCTGGAGCCATCTTGCGATAATCGAGTTATTAACAACATTGTATTTTGAAATGCTTTAATTTTATACTGGGTAACCAAACGTTTTAACAAACTTTGGACTCGCCAGCGTTACGCTGATACACTTGTCTCCATGCTTGTAGGACGTTAGGTTCAAGGACTTGGAACTTGCCATATGGGAGTGCTGGAGTGGTCATGGGTAGAGATTCTTGGTTACACATGACATGTTTATTTGTTCTGTACATTGGTCTTGAACAATTGATTAACTATTTATTTTATTCTTCCACTGAACGTATTAGTGATGATATGTTTTGGAAATACTTTAAGTAATAAATGGAAACTTTTATTTAATATCATGTTATGGTTCAATGTGATTAGTGGCTGGATCCTGGTACGTCACACTTCCTATGGGGTTTCCACATTGTCACACCCCGACCACGTGTAACATACAAAACGTGGCGGAAACGTCCGGGAGTGTTGTAACAGAATTAATGTTTCATAAACATGGATACCAAAAAGTGTTTCGTTTTATTAAACATTGAATAATTACATCGTCTGGAAATCTAAATACACAATTTAAACATAGTCTATCATTGTTATTGAGTCACTAAGGCCTTGTCCAGTCCTATGTGAGCATGCATCCTATCAATCGATATCTTTCAACAATACCTGAAACACATGTGAAAACGAGGTCAGCAAAGAAATGCTAGCGAGTACATAGGTTTTGTGAAAATAAGATTCATGACTTCTGTTTAAGAAAATGTTTAGTCATGAACCTTGTAATTTGCTTTGTCTTTGTAAATCATTTGAAAAATAATAAGTTTAGATGATACGTATAAATAAGAGAATAATGTATGGTTAAATGAATAACCATTGTAAAATGAGTTTGTATAAGATAAGTTGTTTGTAAATCAATGTCTTGTGAAAAGTATGTTATTAGTATAAAATGTTATATGTCTCAAACTGGAATGATTCAAATAACGCTACGATATGTAATACCATACAAACACTTATATATAGGAAGTACCAGCGGCGTATCCACCATGCTTGTATCATAATACACATGCATCGTTACTTAATCACTTAATCAAACCAAACCACCAATGTAAGATGTCTATGTTTAAACCAATTGTCAAATGTATTGAATAATATACCAAAATGTTTATGTTAAGATGTAAATCATGTTATGTATAACCAATGTCAAAAGTGTTTGTGTCAAATGTAAACCATGTAATGTGTAACCAAAATGATATGTATGGCTAGTGAAATGCATCAACTAAACCATAGGTGAAACGCACAAAACAAAGTATTGATGTAAAACTTGGTTTAAATCAATACTATGTTTCGTGGAAATGCATAATCAAATGTAAATCATGTCCAAATGTTTGCCCAATCGTTAAAACATTTTGTGAAATCGTTCAAATCGTTCTTGTTGTTTTAATCGTTCAAATCGTTCTTGTTTTAATTGTGAAACTACTTTATGGTCGATTTTCTAATAACATTCAAACCTTCTTGACTCGTTCATCATTCCAACTCGTTCTCGTTCTCGTTCTTAACAAACCCTTACCAAAGGGTAAATTAATAATTACAGATTCAGTCGTTACCCAAAATACCCACACATAACCATGGGTATAGAGAATAACGGGATTTGTCAGATCCTGTGGTACCATAACCTAATACTGGTCGGCTTGATCATTGCTAATGAATGTCATTGGTTATGTAACTACAATCAACAAGTTTGTTCACTTTATTGAAATCGTTCTTGAAACCATTGTAATTGTTTTTGACACCATTGTAATCGTTCTTGAAACCACATTGTAAATGTTTTTGAAACCATTGTAATTTTTTTTTGAAACCATTGTAATCGTTCTTGAAACCATTGTTATCGTTCTTGAAACCACATTGTAATTGTTTTTGAAACCATTGTAATCGTTCTTGAATTCATTGTTAAGATATTTAGCACATATGAGTCACCCCAAAACAATTGAAAACTGTAAAAGAGGGGAATAATGTACTCGCCTGAGAATGCTTAGAGGTCTTGAACAACAACCAAACAAAGCTAGAGGGAGCACGGAATCAGTCGGCAATCTAAAACTATATAAATAAACCGGACTTAAATCGGGAGATCGGATAGGATGAGGGCTTGTAGACCAAGTGAGTATGGGAACTCACGTAATATGGTTTAACAAAGCCTACATACTAAATGAAACCTAACCTAAGTGCTTACGACCCATTACGACCCCTTTAGGTAGCTTATGCTACTTTAACGCGTCGTTTGCGTAAAACGCGTTCGGACCGCCTAACTAGTCCTATGACAAGTAATATATGCCTTAACATGTCTAATATGGTTGTCAAATCAGTTTAGATGTCAAAAGTTATGTTACATATGATTAAAACGAATTTTGGCATCAAAGGGGTATTTTGGTAATTTACCTAAGGCATATAAACTACCTGTCATACAACTACTTAAACGAAGCGACCATAAGGTATAACCTCGGAAGGTTATTCCCTATATAATATGGTCACCTAATGTGCTTGGTCGGATCCTAATGATCGACCAAACGGGTCGGGTTAGAAAGTATAAGCGATTGATTAGATCGCTTACCTTTACGACCCTAGACAAGCACAAAACTAAAAGTGACGAGCTAAGCATGCTAAAACATGCTTAACTAAGTTTAGAAAACGGGTTTGGTATCAAAACAAACGGTTTTGATACCCATAAGTAGTTTGGTTACAAAATACGTAAGAATACGTATTCTGACCGAAACTACGGCTCGTCACTGAGCCTAGATAACGTGGTAATCAGTAGGTATAGTCACTAGGGACTATAACCATCGTGATCACGCTCACGTTATGAAGTTCAAACGAACTTCGCATCGACCATAAACTGGTCAATGCAGAAAGTCAAACAAAGTTTGACTTTCGGACTCGAAAAGCAATAAAAGAACGAAGGAACACTTACGAAGGGTCCCCGAATGCTAATCTAGATCAAAATAGCTCAGGTATGAAACAAAGGATTCAACTTAGAGCACAATTGATCAGATTCTAGTGAGAAAAGAAGTGAAATGGGTTGGGTATTTATAATTTTCGGTCCACCGTTAGGATCGTTTCTTGGAAAAGAGGGAATGATCTAGCCCGTACACTTGTTGCAATGTTGTGGTGACTGATTTTTTGCCACCATAAGAGTTTAACAAGTGGCACTTGACCTTTGGAGAATGTTTAGGGGCAGATTACAGCAGCCAAAAATGATTTGCTGCATCTGGACATTGCTTGCGCACCGTAACAAATAACCCTTACGGTGCGCAAGGGCCAAGTTTGGCAGATTTACCATTTTGGTCCCAGTTGTGCTATAAGGTCATTTCTGACGCGTTTAAGGCCCGTTAACCCCATTTCAAAGCTCAAAAATGAAGTTAAAGTATAGCGAACTTAAAATGTGCTCAAAAATATCTCGGATGTCGGTTCGTTTAGCCGTACGATTGCGTTGTTCGGTTAATTACGACGGAATGCGCATAAGCGCGAAAAACGATCCAAATGGCGTGACGAATGGATTTTTCTTATGCCAAACACTAAAATAAAATATTTTAGTGCTTACATAAATTTTTGGATGTCCGGATGTATTCAGAACGTGAGTTATGCGCGAAAGTGCAAACTTGTGCACTTTTTGACGCTTTTAGTCCCTGAAAGACCCAAAAGTTTATTTTAGCATACCGAACCCCTTAAAGCCTATTTCTAAGCTATGTAAAGGATATTTATGGTATGTTTAACTTATGGTCATGTTCCGGAATGTTCGTTACAGTTCAATTTGGCATACTTTCGCAGTTTGTCAAGTTTAGTCCCTGTAAGCGATTTTAACTTGATTTTGCCATACCAAAGCCTTCGAAACTTATTTCTAAGTTATATAAAGGTTATTTAAGGTATGTTAAGCCTATTTCACTATTCCGGAGTGTTCGTTGCATTAAACTGGTTATATTTTCGCATCAAATCGCGTATAACCTTCCAGAAAGTGATTTAAAGCTTGAAATCGAACAAAATTTGATATGTGCAAATGATACACATATTTTTACAAATCCCAAGTATGAAACACAAAATTTCATTGGTTTGGCATTTGTTTGATGGTCGCAGTGACACAGGTGTCACAGTCTCCCCTACTTTAGGAAATTTCGTCCCGAAATTTAATTAGAGGAAACCTGTGAGAGCTTGAAAGCATGAAGTTGAAAAGATCGAACAACATTGGTTAGGGTTCTGAACTTCTAGTAACCTTAATAACATTATGCTTGCAATGTAAGAGGGACACTTATATACAAGTATATGAAGTGTCATTGGTGCGTCCACCGTGCCTCCATTACATTGTTCTCATTTTGTTATTGTTGTCACTATCGGTTCTTACACATAATAAACCTTACTGGGTTTCTGTGCACTAAATTTCATAATTATGTATGCGTCCATAATTAGACAATTCCTTGCACAGTTCACACAGTCTATTTTATAATGTGTAGGGTAAAACCAAATGAACAAACCTGTGATGAGTGTGACTGGACCACCATAGGGTCCTTTCAGCTGTATCATCACATGTCATTCTTAACCAGATCTTGAATCAATCTTTAACTAGACCACTCAAGGGTCTCTCATCGAATCATGGAATGGTACTATATAACCCAAGGGTTTTAACTACCACGTAGAAGCCCATAAGGATTAAGATAGTACCTTTTAAATATCCTACTATGAATCCCTTATATGAAGATATGAAAGATTCTATGAGGATTTGAAAATCGGATCACACAAAAACATAGAGGAGAACACATAAACACATATCACATAATCGCATAATCGCACACTCGCATTATTGTTTAAGTTGACCTTTAAATTTGTTATTTTTGGACACGGGTATTTAAAGCATACAAGGAATCAAATCCTTAATTGCAGCAATTTGGATGGATCCATATGAATACCCTGCTTGTTGACTACATGACCCAAAAGTTGAACTTCTTTAAGCCAAAATTTCCTCTTGGAGGATTTAGCTAAAAGTTTGTTCCTTCTTTAAGGGTTCCAGTGTCAATGAAGGTGTTGATCGTTATCGGCTCGGGACATGAATAGATCAAGATGTCATCAATAACAACAATGACGAACTAATCCAAATAAGACTTGCAGACTCTATTTATTAAGTCCATGTAGATGGCTGGAGCATTTGTCAATCCAAAAGGCATGACTGTAAACTTGAAATGGCCATACTTCGTGCAGAAAGCCGTTTTGGGAATATCCTCTTCGAGAATACAAAGTTGATGATACCCAAAACGCAAATCGATCTTGGAAAAGCATGAAACGCTATGCAGTTGATCGTAGAAATCGTTGATTTAAGGTAGGGGATATCGATTCTTGATGGTAAGCTTACTAGGCTTACGTTAATCGATATACATTCGAAAAGATCCATTTTTTCTTTTCACAAAGAGGACAGGAGTTTCTCCAAGGTGAAAAGTTCGGACGGATGAATCCTTTATCAGACAACTCTTGAAGCTGTTTTGATAATTCTTGCATCTCGAACGGTGCAAGACGATAAGATACTTTAGATTTAAAAGAAACAAGTGTTTGAGGTTCTTAGGGAGATCACAAGTGATCATAAAAATGACAGAACCACACGAGTAGTTTTGTCTTTGTGTTGAC
This sequence comes from Helianthus tuberosus, assembly GCA_030545235.1. Taxonomy (NCBI): domain Eukaryota; kingdom Viridiplantae; phylum Streptophyta; class Magnoliopsida; order Asterales; family Asteraceae; genus Helianthus; species Helianthus tuberosus. Next base: position 102,737,372 of record CM060424.1, on the reverse strand, counting down.
ATCATAAGGTTGGATCAAACATTCATACAATTGCATTAGTTAAAAAATAAAACCACAAATTTTTATTTATATAACAACCGCATTGTCTTTAAATGTTACAAGATAACAACCAGAGGAAATACAAAAAGCTAATTGTTCACTCCTTCATCATTGAGTGCCTCATTGATGTTAAACACTCGACCACGTGCTGGATTCACATTGACGTTGACGTTCGCATTTGGGTTTGCGTTAGCATTTACATTCACCAGTCTCGGACAGTTGTGGCGGAAGTGACCAATCTCTCCGCAGTTGAAACATGACCCCAGTGGGAATCTCACAGCATTCCCTTGAACCGGAGCTTGAACCTGAGCAGCCTGATTTTGTCCCAAACGACAAACATTGGCCAAATGCCCAAATTTACCACACGTCGTGCATTGCCAGCAAGCTTGTTGTACCGCGTGATGACCGTTGCAGCGTGCACAATGAGGTGCGGTACCGGCATATGCTTTCTTTGCAGGTGGCTGAGCTGGTGGGTTCCGCGGGTTCTGAGCAGTCTGTGCTGTAACAGCAAAGTTCTGAACACCCTTTCGCTTTCTTGATTTCTTTGACGTCTCACCTTCCTTACCCTTCTTGTTTTGACCTTTCTTGCTATCCTCCTTGTCAGACCCCTGCTTCTTACCCTTGTCACCCTTTCTGTGTAACTTATTCTTCTGAATCTGCGACTCAGTCAATGTCGCAGCTAACTCGATCGCCTGACGGAGTGTGGTAGGGCTACTACCAGTAAGGATGTCTTGTACCGAGTCAGGTCAGCCGTCGATGTACCTTTTGATAGCCTTGTCGAGTGGGGTAACCATTGTCGGGCAAAGCAGACTCAACTCCTCAAACCTATCAGTATACGCCCTGTGCTCACCACTATCTTGCTTCAACTCATCAAATTCCTTCTCCAAAGCTCGCTGCTCATGACGAGGACATAATTCCCTCATCATAAGGGCCCTAAGTTCAGCCCATGTCTGTGCTAGAGGAACTTCTGCACCACGATCCCTCATAACCCCGTTCCACCATGTGAGAGCCCTCTTCTGAAACACACTCGAAGAAAACTCGACCTTGCGATTGTCAGGACACTGCACGTGGCGGAAAGTATTCTCAATGCTCTCGAACCATTGAAGAAGCCCAGTCGCTCCTTCAGAACCACTAAACTTGAGTGGTTTAGCCTGGTTAAAATCCTTGTATTTGCATGTAACATTGTTGTTGTTGTTGGCTTGGTTCCATTGAGCAAAGAGGTTTGGGAATTGAGCAGCCATTTGCTGCGCAATGATTTCTGCCAATTCGGCAGTCGCTATCTGGCTTTCGCGTCGAGGAGGCATTCTAAAAGTGGAAACATGAAAGGAAACGAGTGAGAGAATTAGACGAAAAGAATGAGATGAAACAAATCTGATGAAAGCAAGGATAGTGGTCATTTTTTTGTTACTACAAAGCAACAACCGACACACAGTGACTAATCAAAGTAAACGAGTCAAAAATAATGTATCGCGAAGACATGCTCGCCTATAAGCGAACACTCATCCCAAGAATTCCCAGGTAAGCACAACTGGTCTCGCGTCTGATGAGATGTATACGAAGTGCTTGCCTAGACAGAAAACCCAGAATACAGGCATTCACCCTTCCAGTTTGCACGTGTTCACATTATTTAAAACCCAAAACCTTGCCGAGATTTTGAAAATTCAAAGGGGTTCAAAACCATATAACAGAGGGTTCAAAACCTTACAATAGAGGGTTCAAAACCTAGTAATCAATCATCCTAGAACAGATGATTAGTTTTCAAAGCGGTTTTGAATTTTATGTTCTTGTTGTGGTCGTCGCCTAAGGATAGGTGACGGTATTGTTTTATGACTAAACGCAAGTAAACTCGCGTTAGGGTCCTAAGAAGGTTATAGACTAGGTCAAAGCATTACTAATAACCTAATTCCCTATATCCATTGGCTCTGATACCATCTTTTCTGTCACACCCCGAACACGTGTAACATACAAAACGTGGCGGAAACGTCGGGGAGTGTTGTAACAGAATTAATGTTTCATAACCATGGATACCAAAAAGTGTTTCGTTTTATTAAACATTGAATAATTACATCATCTGGAAATCTAAATACACAATTTAAACATAGTCTATCATTGTTATTGAGTCACTATGGCCTTGTCCAGTCCTATGTGAGCATGCATCCTATCAATCGATATCTTTCAACAATACCTGAAACACATGTGAAAACGAGGTCAGCAAAGAAATGCTAGCGAGTACATAGGTTTTGTGAAAATAAGATTCATGACTTCTGTTTAAGAAAATGTTTAGTCATGAACCTTGTAATTTGCTTTGTCTTTGTAAATCATTTGAAAAATAATAAGTTTAGATGATACGTATAAATAAGAGAATAATGTATGGTTAAATGAATAACCATTGTAAAATGAGTTTGTATAAGATAAGTTGTTTGTAAATCAATGTCTTGTGAAAAGTATGTTATTAGTATAAAATGTTATATGTCTCAAACTGAAATGATTCAAATAACGCTACGATATGTAATACCATACAAACACTTATATATAGGAAGTGCCAGCGGCGTATCCACCATGCTTGTATCATAATACACACGCATCGTTACTTAATCACTTAATCAAACCAAACCACCAATGTAAGATGTCTATGTTTAAACCAATTGTCAAATGTATTGAATAATATACCAAAATGTTTATGTTAAGATGTAAATCATGTTATGTATAACAAAATGTCAAAAGTGTTTGTGTCAAATGTAAACCATGTAATGTGTAACCAAAATGATATGTATGGCTAGTGAAATGCATCAACTAAACCATAGGTGAAACGCACAAAACAAAGTATTGATGTAAAACTTGGTTTAAATCAATACTATGTTTCGTGGAAATGCATAATCAAATATAAATCATGTCCAAATGTTTACCCAATCGTTAAAACATTTTGTGAAATCGTTCAAATCGTTCTTGTTGTTTTAATCGTTCAAATCGTTCTTGTTTTAATTGTGAAACTACTTTATGGTCGATTTTCTAATAACATTCAAACCTTCTTGACTCGTTCATCGTTCCAACTCGTTCTCGTTCTCGTTCTTAACAAACCCTTACCAAAGGGTAAATTAATAATTACAGATTCAGTCGTTACCCAAAATACCCACACATAACCATGGGTATAGAGAATAACGGGATTTGTCAGATCCTATGGTACCATAACCTAATACTGGTCGGCTTGATCATTGCTAATGAATGTCATTGGTTATGTAACTACAACCAACAAGTTTGTTCACTTTATTGAAATAGTTCTTGAAACCATTGTAATTGTTTTTGACACCATTGTAATCGTTCTTGAAACCACATTGTAATTGTTTTTGAAACCATTGTAATTGTTTTTGAAACCATTGTAATCGTTATTGAAACCATTGTTATCGTTCTTGAAACCACATTGTAATTGTTTTTGAAACCATTGTAATCATTCTTGAAATCATTGTTAAGATATTTAGCACACATGAGTCACCCCAAAACAGTTGAAAATAGTAAAAGAGGGGAATAATGTACTCGCCAGAGAATGCTTAGAGGTCTTGAACAACAACCAAACAAAGCTAGAGGGAGCACGGAATCAGTCGGCAATCTAAAACTATATAAATAAACCGGACTTAAATCGGGAGATCGGATAGGATGAGGGCTTGTAGACCAAGTGAGTATGGGAACTCATGTAATATGGTTTAACAAAGCCTACATACTAAATGAAACCTAACCTAAGTGCTTACGACCCATTACGACCCGTTTAGGTAGCTTATGCTACTTTAACGCGTCGTTTGCGTAAAACGCGTTCGGACCGCCTAACTAGTCCTATGACAAGTAATATATGCCTTAACATGTCTAATATGGTTGTCAAATCAGTTTAGATGTCAAAAGTTATGTTACATATGATTAAAACGAATTTTGGCATCAAAGGGGTATTTTGGTAATTTACCTAAGGCATATAAACTACCTATCATACAACTACTTAAACGAAGCGACCATAACTTATATACTATGGTCACCTAATGTGCTTGGTCGGATCCTAATGATCGACCAAACGGGTCGGGTTCAAAAGTATAAGCGATTGATTAGATCGCTTACCTTTACGACCCTAGACAAGCACAAAACTAAAAGTGACGAGCTAAGCATGCTAAAACATGCTTAACTAAGTTTAGAAAATGGGTTTGGTATCAAAACAAACGGTTTTGATACCCATAAGTAGTTTGGTTACAAAATACGTAAGAATACGTATTCTGACCGAAACTACGGCTCGTCACTGAGCCTAGATAATGTGGTAATCAGTAGGTAGAGTCACTAGGGACTATTACCATCGGGATCACGCTCACGTTATGAAGTTCAAACGAACTTCGCATCGACCATAAACTGGTCAATGCAGAAAGTCAAACAAAGTTTGACTTTCGGACTCGAAAAGCAATAAAAGAACGAAGGAACACTTACGAAGGGTCCCCGAATGCTAATCTAGATCAAAATAGCTCAGGTATGAAACAAAGGTTTCAACTTAGAGCACAATTGATCAGATTCTAGTGAGAATAGAAGTGAAATGGGTTGGGTATTTATAATTTTCGGTCCACCGTTAGGATCGTTTCTTGGAAAAGAGGGAATGATCTAGCCCGTACACTTGTTGCAATGTTGTGGTGACTGATTTTTGGCCACCATAAGAGTTTAACAAGTGGCACTTGACCTTTGGAGAATGTTTAGGGGCAGATAACAACAGCCAAAAACGATTTGCTGCATCTGGACATTGCTTGCGCACCGTAACAAATAACCCTTACGGTGCGCAAGGGCCAAGTTTGGCAGATTTACCATTTTGGTCCCTGTTGTGCTATAAGGTCATTTCTGACGCGTTTAAGGCCCGTTAACCCCATTTCAATGCTCAAAAATGAAGTTAAAGTATAGGGAACTTAAAATGTGCTCAAAAATATCTCGGATGTCGGTTCGTTTAGCCGTACGATTGCGTTGTTCGGTTAATTACGACGGAATGCGCATAAGCGCGAAAAACGATCCAAATGGCGTGACGAATGGATTTTTCTTATGCCAAACACTAAAATAAAATATTTTAGTGCTTACATAAATTTTTGGATGTTCGGATGTATTCAGAACGTGAGTTATGCGCGAAAGTGCAAACTTGTGCACTTTTTGACGCTTTTAGTCCCTGAAAGACCCAAAAGTTTATTTTAGCATACCGAACCCCTTAAAGCCTATTTCTAAGCTATGTAAAGGATATTTATGGTATGTTTAACTTATGGTCATGTTCCGGAATGTTCGTTACAGTTCAATTTGGCATACTTTCGCAGTTTGTCAAGTTTAGTCCCTGTAAGCGATTTTAACTTGATTTTGCCATACCAAAGCCTTCGAAACTTATTTCTAAGTTATATAAAGGTTATTTAAGGTATGTTAAGCCTATTTCACTATTCCGGAGTGTTCGTTGCATTAAACTGGTTATATTTTCACATCAGATCGCGTATAACCTTCCAGAAAGTGATTTAAAGCTTGAAATCGAACAAAATTTGATATGTGCAAATGATACACACATTTTTACAAATCCCAAGTATGAAACACAAAATTTCATTGGTTTGGCATTTGTTTGATGGTCGCAGTGACACAGGTGTCACACACATGGGGTATTTTGGGGGTGTGACCGTTTGGTATCAGAGCCACACTTTATAGTGAACTAGGTTTTAAAATGTTTTTATAAAACCAGACTATAACCGAACAGTTTTGAAATCGACCATGACACTCATCTCCAGATGGCAAGGTTCATCTTTTGCTTACTCATTGCATTGCATAACTAGTATACCCATATGTATGACATAACATGTGATTGCACACTTAGCATCATAGCCTGAATTTCTGTGTTATCATAGTTATTGATAGTGCGACATTTCCCCTAGAATTTTGTGATTCGCGTTCTGTGATGCCCCTTGTCTTGTTACTTGAACCTGAGGAACCTTTTAGCACAAGTTAAGAGGAGCTGAGATGAACATGCAAATTGCATTATCATTATGGGTGCACACATAATAATAATGTGGGGTGCATGTTAGTCCCCGTGAGGCTTAACGAGTGTGAAAGGGGATCTGTTCCATTATCTGACGTAATCCGTAGAAGTCATAGCAATGTTTGTCTCTTACTCCATCTCGACTCTTAACCTTTTCCCTTTTCTTATATAGAATCATGAGTGGGCGTGGTGGACGTAACGGTGGACGTGGTGGTGGCCGCGGCGATGGACGTGGCAACATTGTCATGTCCCAGGCGGAACTAACCGACTTGATCAACACTCGCATGGCTGAAGCCCTGGCAGCTTAGCAAACTGGTACGATGTGTACCAAATGCTCTTTACCCCTGTGTTGTGTACTCAATTCTTACCTGTACGTTGTATTTCCTCTTGTCTTTAGGTCAACCTGTGAATCAGAACCAGAATAACCCACATGTTTGCACTTTTAAGACATTCATGGATTGTAAGCCACAGACTTTTAGTGGAACCGAAGGAGCAGTGGGGTTACTTTGTTGGTTTGAGAAGGCCGAGTCTGTTTTCGCTATGTGTAACTGTCCCGTGGGAGATCGAGTGAAGTACGCTACAGGCACACTGGAAGATGGTGCCTTAACTTGGTGGAATGCTCAGGTACAGATGTTGGGCATCGAAATGGCTAATGCAACCGCATGGGATGATTTCAAGGAGTTAATGCGAGAGGAGTACTGCCCTCTTGACGAAATTCAGAAACTGGAGAACCAGTACTACAATTTGAAAATGGTGGGGTCCGAGATCGAGGCTTATACGAAACGATCTCACGAACTAGCAAACATGTGTCCTAACTTATCACGACCACCACACCAGAGGATTGAACTGTACATCAACGGCCTAGTACCACAAGTCAAGGGTTTGGTCACTGCTACAAACCTCGACAACCTGCCTCGAATCATTCGTTTAGCACACAAGATTACAGACCAAGAGGTCGAGCATGGTTCGTTACCGCCCCGTGTTTCTACTACTACCCCAGCTGCTACAGCTACCACACCTGCTAGTGATAACAAGCGTAAATGGAACGATGCTGATAAAGCGACTAGCGCAAGCCAATAGCAGAAAAAGCCCGACAATAGTAACAGTCTTTGTTTCAGCCAGTCGTCCTCTGTTAACCAAGGTCAGAGCCGCAATCCGAACCAAAGCTCCTACATTGGAAGGTAGCCAAAGTGCAACAAATGTAACTACCATCATCGTGGACCGTGTGTCCGAGCCTGCCATAGGTGCGATAAGGTGGGCCATATGGCAAAGGACTGCAGGGCTCCATTTCCAAAGCAACAACAATAGCAGAATCAGCAACAGCATTAACAGCCACAACATCAGCAAAGGCAGTAGCCCCAACAGAACCAAGGCAATAGGAAAGGGTGCTTCCAGTGTGGGGACAAAGGTCACATTAAGCGGGATTGGCCTCAGTTGAATCAGAACGCCAATGAAAACAACAATCCTCAGAACAACAATAACAATGCTGGGAATAACAATAACGGCAACAATAGGGGAAATGGTGCTCGCAGAATAGTATTTACGATTGGCGTTGGTGATGCTGGGAGCGATGGCAATGTCGTGACTGGTACGTTTTCTGTGAACAATCTCTTTGCTTCTGTGTTATTTGATTCCGGTGATGCTTGGAGTTATGTGTCCTTAGAGTTCAGTCGATGATTAGGGTTAACTCCCACACCTCTAGAAACCAAGCATGTAGTAGAACTGGCTGATGGCAAGTCAATTGAAGCCTTACATGTTCTTATGGGATGTAAACTCGATCTTGTGGGTCAAGTTATTAATATTGACCTTCTTCCCATTACTCTGGGTAGTTTCGACGTAGTGGTTGGTATGGGCGGGTTATCCAAGCACCATGCTGACATACTTTGTAAAGAGAAGATCGTGCGTATACCTCTCCCTGATGGAGAATCACTGTCTGTCCAAGGTCATCAAAGTGGGGCACTGGTTACCATCATTTCGGCTATGAAAGCCCTGAAATGTTTATGAAAGGGCTATCCTGCTATTCTAACACTCATCACCGATACGCAACCTGAGGAAAGGAGGATCAAAGAATTACCTGTTGTTCGCGAATTTCCCGACGTGTTCCCTGATGAACTTCCAGGTTTACCTCCACATCGTCAAGTAGAATTTCAGATTGATCTTAAGCCAGGAGCAGCCCCGATCGCTCGTGCTCCTTATCGCCTTGCACCAGGGGAGTTGCAGGAACTGTCTAATCAACTTCAAGAACTGTTGGATAGGGGCTTTATCCGACCTAGTTCTTCTCCTTGGGGAGCCCCAGTCCTATTCGTGAAGAAGAATGACGGATCCTTTCGTATATGTATTGACTATCGGGAGCTCAACAAAGTGACTGTCAAGAACCGTTATCCCATACCACATATCGATGATCTATTTAACCAGTTGCAAGGGTCAAGTTTCTATTCGAAGATTGACTTAAGACCGGGCTATCGTCCGATGAGAGTCCGAGAGGAGGATGTTTCTAAAACAGCCTTTCGAACGTGGTATGGCCATTATGAGTTTCTGGTTATGCTGTTCGGATTGACTAACGTACTAGCGGTCTTCATGGAGCTCATGAACCGTGTGTGCAAACCGTATATCGACGATTTTGTCATCGTGTTCATCGATGACATCCTGTTCTATTCTAAGAGCAAGGAGGACCATATATTATCTTGGACGTCTTATCTTGGAGCTCTTGAAGAAGGAACAACTCTACACAAATTTTTCTAAGTGTCACTTCTGGATTCGAGAGGTACACTTCCTTGGCCACGATGTTAATGAAGCAGGAATACACGTGGATCCTGCTGAGATTGATGCTATTAGGATTTGGGCAGCACCAAAGAACCCTTCGGAGGTGCGACAATTTCTTGGTCTTGCCGGTTACTATCGCAGATTTATTAAAGACTTCTCGAAAATCGCTCAACCTCCCACTACACTAACATAGAAAGGCGTTGTATATTCTCGAGGAACGAAACAGGAGGATGCTTTCCAGCTTCTAAAACAAAAACTTTGCAGTGCACCAATTCTGTCCTTACCCGAGGGTACCGAAGATTTCGTAGTGTATTGTGATGCCTCTATTCAGGGTCTTGGTTGCGTCCGAATGCAACTCGAGAAAGTAATAGCCTACACTTCTCGACAATTGAAGATTCATGAAAAGAATTACACGACTCACGACTTGGAGTTGGGGGCCGTGGTTTTTGTGTTAAAAATCTGGAGGCATTACTTGTACGGTACTAAATGCACCATTTATACCAACCACAAGAGCCTTCAGCACATCTTTGATCAGAAGGAATTGAATATGCGACAACGTCGCTGGGTAGAACTCTTAAACGACTACGATTGTGCCATCAAGTATCATCCAGGTAAAGCCAATGTGGTGGCTGATGCCCTTAGTCGAAAGGAAATGAAACCCAAGCGTGTCTGCGCTATACAGCTCACCATCCATTCTAACCTACCTGATCGGATTCGTTCTGCCCAAACTGAAGCTTTGAAAGACGAAAACCTTAAAAGCTGAAGAACTGCGAGGCTTGGAGAAGAAAATTGTGGAAGGATCTGACAGTATTCACTACTTCATGGAACGAATATGGGTTCCATTGTCTGGAAACCTTAGAGAACTTGTGATGGACGAAGCACACAAGTCCCGTTATTTTGTTCACCCGGGGTCTGATAAGATGTATCAGGACCTAAGAATATTGGTGGCCAAAGATGAAAGCCCACATAGCAGTGTATGTGAGCAAGTGCTTGACTTATTCGAAAGTCATGGTGGAATATCAGAAGCCGTCTGGATTGCTTCAACAACCAGAAATACCCATGTGGAAATGGGGGCAAATTGCTATGAATTTCGTCACCGGTTCGCCAAGAACTCAAAACGAAAACGATACCATCTGGGTGAACGTTGACTGTCTCACAAAGTCGGCGCACTTCCTAGCAATCAAGGAAATGGATAAGTTCTCACAACTTGCTGCTGTCTATCTGAAAGAGGTGGTTTCTAGGCATGGGGTGCCAACCTCTATTATCTCGGATCATGACCCGCATTTCATATCTTATTTTATTTTTGGCAATCAATGCATAAATCATTCGGCTCACATCTCGACATGAGCACTACTTATCACCCACAGATGGATGGTCAAAGTGAACGAACCATCCAGACACTGGAAGACATGCTGCGAGCATGTGTGGTCGATTTTGGTAAGGGGTGGGAAAAACACTTGTCGTTGATAGAGTTCTCTTACAACAACAGTTACCATACCAGCATCCAGTCAGCTCCGTTCGAAGCGTTGTACGGGCGAAAATGTCATTCTCCTCTTTGTTGGGCTGAGGTGGGTGACAGCCAGATCACAGGTCCAGAACTTGTACTTGAAACTTCAGAGAAGATTGTCCAGATCAGAAATCGTATGGCGGCAGCGCGCGACCGTCAGAAGAGCTACGCTGACAAGCGTAGGAAACCTTTGGAGTTCGCTGTAGGCGATCGCGTTATGTTAAAAGTCTCACCCTGGAAGGGTGTGGTGCGCTTTGGGTAACGCGGCAAGCTTAATCCGTGTTATGTCGGGCCATTCAAAATTCTGGACCGAATTGGTAAAGTGGCCTATAAGCTCGAGTTACCTGCTGAGTTGGGTAACGTTCATAATGTCTTCCATTTTTCGCAACTAAAGAAGTGTTTGTCCGATGAAACACTTGTGGTACCACTCCAAGAACTAAAGATCGACGACAAATTACAGTTTGTTGAAGAACCCATAAAAATTATGGATCAGGAGGTCAAGGTCTGTAAGCATAGTTGAATCCCGATCGTGAGAGTTCGTTGGAACTCAAGAAGTGGACCGGAGTTCACGTGGGAACGCGAGGATCAGATGAAGCTCAAGTATCCTAAACTTTTCCCAACTGACCAATCTAATCCTGATGCAACTGGTGAATTTCGGGACAAAGTTCCCTTTCAAGTTGGGGATGATGTGGCACCCGAGGAGAATCCACAATCATCTTGAACTACCATCACATTCCCTTGTCACCGCTTGTCAAATTTCGGGACGAAATTTCTTTCAAGTTGGGGATGATGTGACAACCCCTAATTTCAAGAGTCTTTCCTTGTACTGTTTCAAACCTTTGTGTTGTGTTTTGATGTAACCAGTGTGTACGCTATTTAAATAATGAATGCATTTGATTTTATATGAACAGTTATGAGTTTATGTGTTATGCTAAGGACCCTCCAAGTAAAATAATGATCGGAAAGTTTTAGTAGTTCGTGTGTTATGATATAATCGGAACGTATTCCTGATTTTCATTAACCTTATGAACAGTGCACGGATGTACTTATAAAACATTCCAGGGCTGTAACCCACGATCATTTACCGGTGCTGAAGGACCCTTAGATATCACCAGATGGATTGAGAAGATGGAATCCGTCATGGCAATCAATGGTTGTGCTGCTGATCAATGAATTGGGTATGCTTCTTGTTCTTTTCTTGATGAAGCACTATCTTGGTGGAACTCGCAAGTTCAAATTTTGGGTGAAGACGCTGCCTATGGTCTAACCTGGAACGAACTTAAAGAGATGCTCCTAAAGGAATAATGCCCGCGTAGTGAGATACAGAAAATCGAGACCGACTTCTGGAACCTAACCATGGAAGGTCTGAATGCCAAAGCTTACACTTCTTTTTTTAATGATTTGGCAAGGTTAGTTCCATGGATGGTTACTCCTGAGTATGTTAAGGTAGAGAGGTACATTTGGGGGCTATCGCCACGAATTCGCAGCATGGTCACATCAGGGAAACCCACTACCTATTTAGAGGCTACTACTTTGGCGAAATCGTTAGCGGATGACACTGCTCGTAAAGGTAGCTTTAACAAGAAGGAGGAAACCGGGAAGTCATCTAGCAAGGCCAATGCAGACGCGAAATCTGAACGGTCGGAGCATTCTGAGTCTAAGTCAGGAGATTCGAGGAAGCATAAGTCCGAGAGCTCGAGGAAGGAAATCGATGAGAAGCGTGACAAGAAACGTAGTTCGGGGAAGGCATATGTAGCAAGTTCTAGCAGTTCTAGAAGGGATAATGCCAGGGATGGCAGGAGTGGTTCTGAGAGGAAGACTCACGAGGATGAGCAGAAAAAGTGCGCCAGGTGTGGTCAAACTGGGCATGTTACCCGCGAGTGCTATGCTAAAAGTACTTCGGAGGGAGCGAAGTTAGAGGGATGCTTCCAGTGTGGTGAACAGGGACATTTCAAAAGAGATTGTCCTAAAGCAAAGGGTCAGAATGCCAGGGGTAGAGCGTTCGAGCTAAACGCTGGAAAGGCACGTGACGATCCTGCTGTTGTTACCGGTATGTTTTTGAACAATAACCATTCTACGTTCGTACTCTTTGATACTGGGGCTGACTTGAGTTTTATTTCGAAAAACTTTGAACCATTTATGTGTTCTCCAACAAGTAAGCTAAGTATAAAATATTCGATAGAACTAACAAATGGTAAACTGATAGAGACTAGCGAAGTCGTTAGTGGTTGTAGTATTCAGTTAGATGATCATAGTTTTAGTATTGATTTATTGCCAGTAGAGTTGGGTAGTTTTGATGTAGTTATGGGGATGGATTGGCTGAGATTATTTGCTCGGAGAAGCAAGTGAGGATACCTCGTCCTAATGGTGGTAGAGCAATAGTTGTTCACAGAGACCGATCGTGTCGAGTTTCGAGTGTCGTCAGTGTTATGAAGATGCTTAAGATGTTGCGTTAGGGTTATCCTGCCTTCTTAGTTAACGTGGTGGATACGAAGGCTGAAGGTAGGAAGATCGAAGAGATTCCTATAGTTCGCTACTATCCAGAAGTTTTTCCTGAAGACTTACTTGGATTGCTCCCTACGAGATAGATCGAGTCCATAATTGATCTAGTACCTGGTGCTGCACCAATTGCAAAATCTCCTTATAGATTAGCACCGTTAGTGATGAAAGAATTGTCGAGTCAGCTTTAAGAGCTACTAGACAAAGGTTTCATTCGACCAAGCTTTTCGCCTTTGGGTGCACCTGTTTTGTTTGTGAAGAAGGATGGATCTTTCAGGATGTCTATTGATTACAGAGAGCAAAACAAGTTGACTATCAAGAATCGGTACCCTTTACCGAGAATTGACGATTTGTTTGATCAGCTACAGGGATCCAGCTACTATTCGAAGATCGACCTACGTTCAGGATATCATCAGTTGAAGGTTGCTAACGAAGATGTTCCGAAGACTGCTTTTCGAACACGATATGGCCATTAAGAGTTTCTAGTCATGCCTTTTGGCTTAACTAATGCTCCAGCTATGTTTATGGATCCCATGAACATGGTATGCAAACCTTATTTAGATAAATTTGTGATAGTATTCATCGACGATATACTTATCTATTCGTGAACCAAAGAAGATCATGAGTATCATTTGAAGTTGATTTTGGAGCTGCTGAAGGAAGAGAAGTTGTATGCCAAGTTCTCTAAGTGTGAATTCTAGATTCGAGAAGTTCATTTTCTTGGACACGTCATAAATGAGAAAGGTATAGACGTGGATCCATCTAAGATTGAGGCGATCAAGAATTGGGAAGCGCTAAAGACTCCGTTGGAGGTACGACAATTCTTAGGACTTGCTGGGTACTACCGAAGATTCATAGAGAATTTCTCTAGATTAGCGCAGCCTTTGACGCTATTGACCCAGAAGGAAAGGAAGTTTGATTGGACGGAAAAGCAGGAGGAAGCTCTTCGGATGTTGAAGGAAACGTTGTGTAGTGCACCTATTCTTTCCCTTCCTAATGGAAGTGATGATCTCGTTGTATATTGTGATGCGTCACGTTTGAGCCTTGGATGTGTGCTTATGCAGAGGGACAAAGTGATAGCATATGCATCCAAACAATTGAAAGTGCACGAGAAGAATTACACGACACATGATTTGGAGTTAGGAGCTGTTGTGTTTGCCTTGAAGATCTAGAGACATTATTTGTATGGCACTAAGTGTATGATATACACTGACCATAAGAGCCTCCAGCATATCTTTGATCAGAAGGAGCTCAACATGCGACAACGACGTTGGGTAGAGTTACTTAATGAGTACGAGCGTGATATTCGTTATCACCCCGGTAAAGCAGATGCTGTTGCAGATGGGCTCAGCAGGAAAGAGCGGGAAAAGCCTCTACGTGTGCATGCTTTAGGCTTGACCATACAGACGAGTTTGACTGATCAAATTCATAATGCGCAACGGGAAGCTTTGAAGGATGAGAACCTGAGAAGAGAAGGTTTGAGAGGATTAGACTGCGAACTGATACCAAAAGCGGATGAAGTGATGTACTTCAGGAACCGGATTTGGGATCCGCTTAGAGGTAACCTACGTGAACTGGTTATGAACGAAGCTCATAAATCCAAATATTCCATTCACCCAGGTTCTACCAAAATGTATCAGGATATCAAGGAGTTATACTGGTGGCCGAATATGAAGAGAGATATTGCAGTCTATGTGGGTAAATTTCTAACGTGCTCAAAGGTTAAGGTTGAACATCAGTAGCCGTCTGGGCTTCTGCAGCAACCAGAGATTCCTAAGTGGAAATGGGAACATCTTACGATGGACTTTATCACCAAGTTACCCCGTACGTCACGTGGACATGATACGATATGACTAATTGTGGATCGATTAACAAAGTCTGCTCATTTCTTAGCGCTTAAGGAAACAATACGGAGAAGATATCGCAATTGTACCTTAACGAGATCATGGAGTACCGGTGTCAATTATCTCCGATAGAGACGGATGGTTTGACTCCAGGTTTTGGCGATCTCTTCAAGAGTCATTGGGTTCTCGTTTGGACATGAGTACTGCGTATCATCCTCAAATGGATGGTCAGAGTGAGAGAACCATTCAGAGATTGGAGGATATGTTGAGAGCGTGTGCGATTGATTTCGGTGGAAGTTGGGATACTCACTTGTCGTTGGCTGAGTTTTCTTACAACAATAGTTACCACGCTAGTATCAAGGCCGCTCCGTTTGAAGCCTTGATTGGAAGGAAGTGTCGATCGCCACTTTGTTGGGCTGAAGTCAGCGAGAAGAAATTGACCGGACCCGAGCTTATCCTGGAAACCACGAACAAGGTTGTCCAGATTAAGGGAAGGTTGAAAGCTGCCGCAGATCGATAGAAGAGCTATGCGGATAGCCGAAGGAAACCGTTGGAGTTTTAGGTCGGTGATCGGGTTATGTTGAAGGTATCGCCTTGGAAAGGCGTTGTACGGATTGGAAAAGGGGGAAAGCTGAGCCTGCGTTATATAAGTCCTTTCGAAATCGTATCTCAAGTTGGATCAGTCGCGTATAGGCTTAAGCTACCGCAAGAGTTGAGTGGAGTTCATGACGTGTTTCATGTCTCCAATTTGAAAAAGTGTCTGTCTGATGAGACACTGATTATACCCCCTGGTGAGGTTCGAGTGGACGATAAACTGAGATTTATCGAAGAACCAGTAGAGGTTCTGGATTGGAAAATTCAGAAACTCAGGAGGATTTTTGAGCATGTTTCATGTTCCCTATACTTTAACTTCATTTTAGAGCCTTGAAATGGGATTAACGGGGCTTAAACGTGTCAAAAATGCATCAAAAACCATGTTTTGCACATTCAGGGACCAAAATTGACAATCTGCCATAGTTATCTTAGGAAGGGACCAAAATTGAAAATTTAAATTCCAGCTGTTCCCCTCATTTGCACATGGTTTTAATGAAACCAGGGGCTTGTTTTGGGGTACCCATGGTATTCTAAAACCATGGGCACACATGTAAGGTCCAGATCGAAGCTCGGTTTTCGATGAACGATCCTAACGGTCTTGGTTTTTCTATAAATACCCACCTTCCTCATTTGCATTCTTCACACCTTGATCTGATTGCTCTCTAAGTTGAAGTGCTTTCACTTCATACCTGAGAATAATCGGGTCAAACTTCCGTTCTTGGACCTTTTGTGCCGTTTGATTCCGTGATCCCTCTAGCTTTGCTTGGTTGTTATTCAAGACTTCTAAGTATCCTCAAGTGAGTACATAGACCCCTCTTTTACTGCTTTCCAAACGTTTTGGGGTGAAACACATGTGCCTACTTGTTATTTTCATGCTTTCCATGTTTTCATATCATATACTTGCTATGTTCATTAGTACACTATTAGTACATGATTTCATTATGTTTTGCTATGTATGTTCACTTAACATGCTAGCACAATTTTTTTAAGTTTTGAACCATTTGAAATCATTGGTTGTATGTGAACTATTTGTAACCATTTGATGTATGTGAACCATTTGTAATCATTGGATTTATATGAACCGTTTGTAACCATTTGATTTATGTGAACCATTTGTAACTGTTTGAGCCATTGGGTTAGGGAAGTGATTAGGTAACGGGGCGGGTGTAATGTGTTAAAAGCATGGTGGATACGCTGCTGGTACTTCCTAGATATAAGTGCTTTTAACACATTATATATCGTTGCGTTATCTAGATCACTTGGGTAAACGATTTCGAAACAATGTCACACAAGTATGTTTTCTGAATAATATAAACCATACTAGTTTTATTAACGAGTTTTTATGAGATATTTTACAATTTGATTTAATAAAACAAATGTTTTGGAGTTAAGAATCATGGCTACGAGAATTTGCAAATTATACCCAACTTGGTTTGAGTTGGTTAATTATGTCGCAATATTATACTTTTCAAAACAAGGTTTTTAAATAAGTATTGCAACATGTAAAATGAGCCATGAACCTGACACTCATATAAAACCTATGTACTCGCCGACATTTTTATGCTGACGTATTTTCACGTGTGTTTCAGGTACCATAGTTGATGATGTTTGATGATGATTTTTGTGTACGCTCACATAGGAATGGACGAGGCCTTAGTGACTTAATAACAATGAAAGTCTATTTGTTCTTGTTTTGTTTCTAATTCCAATGTAATGTAATACGTTTAATTTAATAAAACGAAACTGTTTAATCCATGGTTGTGAAACAATGATTCTGTTACAACACTCCCCGACGTTTCCGCCATGTTTTGTTGTTTTACGTGGTCGGGGTGTGACAAAACAGCTATATGATAAAACCATGATGTTCATCCATAAATTAAGTTTCAAACATTACAAACAACATTGTTTTAAATCCAAACACAGACTTCAAGTTTCGAATACATCACAAACAGAGTTTTAAGTTCCATATAGGACTTCACAAAAGACACTAACAAACTAGGCTTTGAGCCATGTATCTTATCCAAGATAAAATACATAACTCAAACCCTTCGAATTCGGATGACATCTTTTATTAAAGACACGACTTGAAAACTTCAGCGCCCACCAGATCCATGATTAGTTTCCTGAAATACATGTAATTTGAAAACATCAACAAAAGTTGAGCGAGTTCATGTGTTTTGTATGTGAGCTCGTAATAATCTTTGTAACCATAGTATGTATGTATTTGTAAATCCCGGTATGAAAGCAACAAGGAACAGATCAATTAATGATTTGCAAGGTCATTACTATGTGTGCAACGGTGCAGGAAGGCTCAATCCTTTGCGTATTTCGTATCGGGCCTCCCGGCTGGAACGACATAGTCACTACATGCGGTTAACTCGCGGACCCATGGGTGGGGCTCGCAACACCCAAATAGATCTATCACTTATGCCCCTCGGTCCTTAACAATGATTGATGGTCTCAAGTTAACGCCTACCCATTCACATGATCTAACAGTATTTTCCTTAGCTAACCATACCATTTGTAATCATTGTATCATTTGTAACGTGTATTTCACCCCCGAAGTTATAAAACCGAAAACAGTTAAAAGAAAAGGGGGACATGAACTCACAGTCTTGCGTTCGTCGATCAAATAACCCAAAGCTTCTTCTAGATTGCACGACTACCTATAAACGTACTACGGTTTATTAGACGGGTGGGTCGTGCCTTGACCTTAGTCTTATTTAGTATCTTTGAGTTACGTTTCTTTGTGTCATCAATATTATTCCAAGTATATAATTATTTGTTAAAATAATTAATATTTTAACTTAAATTATATTTATTAATTGTTGGAATATTAGTTAAAATAATATATTTTAACTTGCCACGTAATGTATTTGTACATGTATAACTTCCCCAAGGATGGGTGTATTCATACTCGTATTCTTAAACTTGTATATTTTTGCCAAGTATCAGTGGTGTATTCTGGTGTATTTATACGTAGGAGAATACGTATTCTTATTGTGTTTATTAAGTATTCTTATACTTAATTTTCGTATTTATTTTTCCTGAATAATATTTCTAATAAAATTTCACCAATATATAGTCTTAAAATATATATTTTTAAGAAATCATTTATAGAACTTTATCTATACTTCTTCTTGGCAAAAATATTTATATTTTCATATAAATCTCAAAAATAATATATTTTCAAGATTATCTTAGAAAATATTCATAAATCCATTTTTCACCCAAAAATAATATATTCTAAGTTTATTTAAGAAAATATATATTTTCTCCAAAAATATTATATTTTCTAGTAATTCAAGAAAACACGTATATTTTTCTTTACCCAAAAATAATATGATTTATTCTTGTCAAAAATATGATATAATTTTGTAATAATTGTAAAAATCATATTTTTGTTCTCTTGGTGTCCAAAATACCGTTTACCAAAATATACTCATGAATTTAATTCCGGAATATTTATGTAAGTTATATTCCTTGTTCGGTTTCTCCAATTTTGGTTATAATTTATATATTTATTTCTTGGAATTTTGGTAATATCTTGTATTGTAATTTTTGGTATTTTGGTGAGTTATATTATTTCAAGTCCTAAAATAATATAACTAATACACATAATATACAAGTAATCACACACATGGTGACATCTAAATATATATTCTCCTAAATACATATTTAGTCACTTTTATTATAAAAAAAAACAACCTTCAATATTTTGTAATTTTTGTAACAAAATTTATGGCAAACTTTATATGAAAAATTTTGCCATAGTTTCCCCTTAAAAATGGAGGTTTCTGTGACACCCCAGGAAAACCAGTAAATTACACAACACAACTAGCTTCCTCAGTAACCGCATTCTAAATTTCGGGACGAAATTTCTTTCAAGTTGGGGATGATGTGACAGCCCGAACTTTCATGGTTAGTGTCGTTTGACTTAGCGATTCTAAACCCTCATTATTTCTTTCATTATGCATTGCTCGTGTTGGACACGTTAAATGTTCTGTGTTAAACTTATTAAACGTAAACGCAACCTAGGGTTGCACGTACACACACTCTTGTTACTCTTAATATATTTCGGCCCATTTGAGTAGTCAAGCCCGTAGAATCTGGGCCCAAACCCGGCCGGCCACTTTGAGATCACACACACATATTCACAAGCCCAAGCCATCACATGTAATATTAAAGTCCAAACCTTACTAATGTTGGTCAAGTGATGTGGTAACCCAAAGCTGTGGGCTTGAGCCCACCTCGGTCGAACAGTAACCGCCCCACACTTTATTACTTATAATTATTTAAGATAAACCCTAAACCAAAAACAACCCTACACCCCTTTAGTTCGTGACGGCAGAAGATACCCCATTGACGCAACACCCCCATCTAGTCAACATCTGAATTAAGTCGAATTCTCGGACGTGATTGCTTTCTTGTGAGCACTTAACTAATCATACCGAGCAAACCAAGGTGAGTTCACTGCACTTTTCTAAGCATGCGTCCCGGTGGTTTGGGACATCTGGTAAACGTTTCTAAAGGGAATACTGGGTAAACTGTTATTTGGGATGTTGGTTATTGAACACAGAATTGATCATCTACCGTGTTGCCTGTAAGGCAATGGGGTAACTAGTTGATAGCGCTATTAGGTTTGACACCCTCACACCGGGCCGTAAGGACGGGCGTGATCTAGTTACCTGGACATCATTACCAATGCTTGGTTAGGGGCATTGGGGTTGGGCACACTCCCAGGTTATATTGGGCACACTCCCAGGTTATATTGGGCACACTCCCATGGTATATATTGGACACACTTCCAATATATATAAGACTCTCCTACGATAATAACAACCTCAAAACGAAACAACATGTTGACTTAACAGATATCTGGTAACTACACACATTAACAAAACTTTGAACTCACCAGCGTCGAATGTGATCTTTCCATTTTTTCCTTTGAAACCTGATAACCTATAGGAGAAATAGTAGAGATTGTCTCCTACACGAATGTGATCTTTCCATTTTTTCCTTTGAAACCTTTCGAATTCCGATGCTATCGAGTATTACCTGAACACCCAACTGAACGCCTAGTGGACTGTGTAGAGTGCTAGGTGCTTATACGAACATCCCCGAGTGGGGTGATGCACAACGATGAACGATCTATATCTTTCCCATTTTTTTTCTTCGTTTGTTGGAACTTGACATATTGACGTCTCGAATCTCGAATCACGACCATTTCTGTAACGCCCTCGCAATAGACTGTGTAATACATAGACAACTTGCAACATCGTTGGATGAGAGGGTAAATGTAGTACTTCACCAACCTCAAACATTGGACGACTCTGATGACCGGCAGCGAACACCAACGAATAGAATACAATCGACTCTTTAACCTCTGCCAGTGACTCATGGGAGTCAGCTTTTACGAATCACTCGAAATGTAAGTAATGACAATCGGATACGGTGTGGAATGCACCGCTGTCAGCACAATGAGTAGCATCTTAGAACGTGGCACAGAACAGTAGAAGATGGATCCTGTCAGTGGAGGATCATAGGACTCCGCTTCATGAAACAATAAGCGGAAGTAACAGTTACGACAACATCAGGGTACTCGTAATAGTAGCCCTCACTATGGGAGTGAAAAACGTTTACCACATGGATTGGCCGTTGGTCAATCAAGACAGCAACCCTTTTAGTAGTCAAGGGCAGGGTGGATACAGGGGAAACCACCCTAAGTGCAAATGATGTAACTTGCACCACAGCGGGCAGTGCAACCGAAATCATTGTCAATGATGCAACAAGCTTGGTCATGGAGCCAAAGATGGTAGAAACTCACGTCCTGCAAACCAGAACCAACAACAACAGCCACAAGATCTATAGAATCAGCAGCAACAGCAGGGTAACAAGGGATGTTATCAGTGTGGTGCTGAAGGTCACTTCAAAAGACACTGCCCACAGTTGAACCAGAACCAGAATCAGAACCACAACCAAGGAAACAGGAACAATAATGGAGGCAACAATGGGGGTAATAACGACGGCAATGGTGCCAGGGGTCGAGTGTTTGTGATTGGTCAGGGTGATACTAGGAATGATCCCAACGTTGTGATGGTTTCGACATCGATATTGGTATGGATTGGCTACCTCAACATCGAGCAGAGACTCTTTGCAAAAAAAAAAAAAAGATCATCCGCATTCCTCGTGCTGGTTAAGAACATTTGGTAACTCATAGTAACAAGCTCCAGGAGCAGCACCCATAGCTCGAGCACCTTATCGCTTAGCTCCAACTGAACTGGAAGAACTATCTAATCAACTGCAAGAACTCTTGGAAAAGGGTTTCATACGTCCTAGCTCTTCGCCCTGGGGAGCTCCAGTATTGCTTGTGAAGAATCGCTATCCTCTTCCACGCATCGACGACCTATTCGACCAGTTGCAAGGGTCGAGCTATTACTCGAAGATTGATCTAAGGTCAGGATATCATCAACTGAGAGTCCGGGATGAGGACGTCTCCAAAACAGCGTTCAGAACACGCTACGGCCACTACGAGTTTCTAGTCATGCCTTTCGGGCTAACGAACGCGCCTGCGGTTTTCATGGATCTTATGAACAGGGTGTGCAAACCTTATATCGACAAGTTCGCCATTGTTTTCATTGACGACATCCTGATCTACTCGAAGAATCAGGAGGAACACGAACAACACTTACGACTTATTTTGGAACTTCTTCGAACGGAACAGCTATACGCTAAGTTTTCAAAATGTGACTTCTGGCTTCGTGAAGTCCACTTTCTAGGCCACGTGGTAAACAAGGATGGGATTCATGTCGATCCATCCAAGGTGGATTCGATCAAGAACTGGCCTGCACCTCGTACACCAACTGAAATACGCCAATTCTTGGGTTTGGCAGGTTATTACAGACGGTTCATCA
This sequence comes from Helianthus tuberosus, assembly GCA_030545235.1. Classification (NCBI taxonomy): domain Eukaryota; kingdom Viridiplantae; phylum Streptophyta; class Magnoliopsida; order Asterales; family Asteraceae; genus Helianthus; species Helianthus tuberosus. The sequence continues at coordinate 102,715,199 of CM060424.1, read as the reverse complement.
AAGACTTCTCGAAGATTGCTCAGCCGCTTACACTACTGACACAGAAAGGTGTTGTTTACCGTTGGGGTAATACACAGGAATCAGCGTTCCAACACTTAAAGGATAGACTTTGTAGCGCACCTATCCTCTCATTGCCTGAAGGCACGGACGATTTTGTAGTCTACTGTGACGCGTCTATCCAAGGTCCTGGATGTGTGTTGATGCAACGGGATAAAGTCATTGCTTATGCTTCACGCCAACTTAAGATTCACGTACGGAATTACACTACACATGATTTATAGCTGGGAGCTGTTGTTTTTGCGCTCACGATATGGCGACATTACCTGTATGGCACTAAATGCACCATCTACACCGATCACAGGAGTCTCGGGCATATTTTCTAGCAGAAAGAATTGAACATGCGACAACGTAGATGGGTCGAGCTACTGAACGATTACGAATGTGCTATAAAGTACCATCCGGGCAAAGCCAATGTGGTGGCTGATGCCCTCAGTCGAAAGGATACTACACCTAGGCGTGTACGAGCGTTGCAACTCACTATTCAGTCTAATCTTCCTTCACAGATACGAGATGCTCAGGTAGAAGCATTGAAACCAGAAAACGTCGGGGCTGAAGCTCTACGCGGCTCAAGGCAACTATTAGAACAAATGGTAGACGGCGCCTACTATGTAACAGAACGCATTTGGGTCCCACTCTATGACAACTTACGCGAGCTTGTAATGGACGAAGCTCATAAATCTCGCTACTCAGTACATTCTGGTTCGGATAAGATGTACCACGACCTCAGAACTACATACTGGTGGCCTAGCATGAAAGCTCACATAGCAACTTAAGTTAGCAAGTGTTTGACTTGTGTGAGAGTTAAAGCGGAATATCAGAAACCATCAGGCCCACTCCAACAACCTGAGATACCACAATGGAAATGGGAACAAATTTCCATGGATTTTGTTACTGGCCTACCTAGATCTCAGCGCTGAAATGATACTATTTGGGTGATCGTGGATCGACTCACAAAGTCTGCTCACTTCTTGGCTATCAAGGAAACGGACAAGTTCTCCACACTAGCAGACGTATACTTGAAGGAAGTGGTCTCAAGGCACGGGGTGCCCACCTCTATTATCTCTGATCGTGATGCACGTTTTACTTCAGAACTGTGGCAAGCAATGCACAAATCTTTTGGCTCGCGTTTAGACATGAGCACAGCTTATCATCCTCAGACAGATGGGCAGTCTGAGCGCACTATTCAAACTCTAGAAGACATGCTTTGGGCGTGCGTAATTGACTTTGGCAATGGCTGGGAAAAACATCTGCCACTTGTGGAATTTTCGTACAATAACAGCTACCACACCAGCATTAAAGCTGCTCCATTTGAGGCATTGTACGGGCGTAAATGCCGGTCGCCTCTTTGTTGGGCAGAGGTGGGTGACAGTCAGATCACAGGTCCAGAAATGGTAGTTGATACTACTGAAAAGATTGCTCAAATACGACAACACATGGCGGTAGCTCGTGACCGTCAGAAAGCATACGCAGATAAAGACAGGAAACTACTCGAGTTCCAGGTTGGGGATCGAGTGCTACTCAAAGGTTCACCCTGGAAGGGTGTGGTTCGTTTTGGCAAACGAGGCAAACTTAACCCACGATACGTCGGACCATTCGAAATCATTGAGAAAATAGGCAAAGTGGCCTACCGACTGAACTTACCAGCTGAACTCAGTGCAGTTCACAACGTCTTTCACGTGTCGAATCTGAAGAAGTGCCTGTCAGATGAGACCCTCATAGTTCCTTTGAAGGAGCTCACTATCGACGAACAGTTGCGATTCATCGAGGAACCAGTTGAAATCACGGACCGGGATGTTAAGGTCCTCAAACACACCAGAATACCTCTTGTTCGAGTTCGTTGGAACTCCCGTCGTGGCCCAGAGTTCACCTGGGAACGAGAAGATCAAATGAAACTCAAGTATCCCCAGTTATTCGAAAACAGTGCAACCACTACTGAGGCTGAAGCTACTACAGAATTTCAGGACGAAATTCCAAATCAACGGGGGGATGATGTGACACCCCAGGAAAACCAGTAAATTACACAACACAACTAGCTTCCTCAGTAACCACATTCTAAATTTCGGGACGAAATTTCTTTCAAGTTGGGGATGATGTGACAGCCCGAACTTTCATGGTTAGTGTCGTTTGACTTAGTGATTCTAAACCCTCATTATTTCTTTCATTATGCATTGCTCGTGTTGGACACGTTAAATGTTCTGTGTTAAACTTATTAAACGTAAACGCAACCTAGGGTTGCACGTACACACACTCTTGTTACTCTTAATATATTTCGGCCCATTTGAGTAGTCAAGCCCGTAGAATCTGGGCCCAAACCCGGCCGGCCACTTTGAGATCACACACACATATTCACAAGCCCAAGCCATCACATGTAATATTAAAGTCCAAACCTTACTAATGTTGGTCAAGTGATGTGGTAACCCAAAGCTGTGGGCTTGAGCCCACCTCGGTCGAACAGTAACCGCCCCACACTTTATTACTTATAATTATTTAAGATAAACCCTAAACCAAAAACAACCCTACACCCCTTTAGTTCGTGACGGCAGAAGATACCCCATTGACGCAACACCCCCATCTAGTCAACATCTGAATTAAGTCGAATTCTCGGACGTGATTGCTTTCTTGTGAGCACTTAACTAATCATACCGAGCAAACCAAGGTGAGTTCACTGCACTTTTCTAAGCATGCGTCCCGGTGGTTTGGGACATCTGGTAAACGTTTCTAAAGGGAATACTGGGTAAACTGTTATTTGGGATGTTGGTTATTGAACACAGAATCGATCATCTACCGTGTTGCCTGTAAGGCAATGGGGTAACTAGTTGATAGCGCTATTAGGTTTGACACCCTCACACCGGGCCGTAAGGACGGGCGTGATCTAGTTACCTGGACATCATTACCAATGCTTGGTTAGGGGCATTGGGGTTGGGCACACTCCCAGGTTATATTGGGCACACTCCCAGGTTATATTGGGCACACTCCCATGGTATATATTGGACACACTTCCAATATATATAAGACTCTCCTACGATAATAACAACCTCAAAACGAAACAACATGTTGACTTAACAGATATCTGGTAACTACACACATTAACAAAACTTTGAACTCACCAGCGTCGTCTGACACACTTGTTTACATGCGTGTAGGTAATCATTGAAGGAACTTGGGAACTTGCCGTCTGATGCTGCTGGAGTGGTTGTGGTCATGATAAACAATTACATTGATTTGGTTTTGATACATTTACACATTTATACATTTATGCTTCCGCTCAATACTTTGGTTTTGGTTTAAAACGATACATTTCTTTCAATTAAGTATTTCAATACATTATTACTTGTGTTTGATATGATTGGTGGCTCTTTGTTGGATCGTTGCACCTCCATTAGGGACATGCCCTAGGTGGTAATTTGGGGGTGTGACAGTTTCCATGCTTTCAAAGCATGTCATTTTCTTTTATAAATCATCACAAATCATCAATAAAGCAAACAATACTTCCCAAGTGCCAAAATCAAGCTATTTACACAACTTCATGAACTTGAAAATTTATAAAAATTTGTAGTAAGTTGGCAGTGTGTTTAGTAAGCTTAGTTACCCTTTAAAGTGTGGTTGTTTATTTAAAAACATCATTCTTGAAGATTTTAGATGTTTACAACTTGTAAAATGATTTTCTAAAAATGTTTCTTCTTAGATTTTTCTTGGTAATAATATCTTTCTACACTTGATTAACCACTAAAAATGTGGTTAGTTTCTTTAAGAACCAAGTTTATGTAAATCTTGTATTTTAACTTAGTTTCTTGAGAAATTATTTTTCAAATCACATATTTACAAGTCTTATACTACACTTTGATCATTATCATTCAAGAAATCCTTTCATACTTCAAGTTCATGCTTTCACATAAGGATGATCATCTTGATCTTTCATAAGCTCATCCTCTTATCTTGCTAGATTATGTCTTTAATCACCATCTAGCAAGTTCATATGATGTTTAACATCATTAACACAAACAATCAACAATCAAGAAGCATAACAACACTTAAACAACATGATTTATCATGATTTTTAGTCTTATGTTAAAGATTATGTTCTTGATCTTTAGTGTTCTTCATGATTATTTACTTCTATCATCTTTTAACCAACTAAAAAAGATGTAAAATGGGATTAAGATGGTCTTACTACTAGCTCAAGGCTACGGATGAACACAAGATGAAGATGATGATGAATTTGGTTGTTAATAGCTTGTGAGAGAGGTCCTTCCACTTCCAAAGGCTCCTAGCTCCTTAAACAAGCTCCTTACACCTTGTGATTACTTGAAAATGGATGAGAATGAGATGAAGATGGTCGTGGTGTGCTTGGTTGTTCTCGGCCGAAGGTGGGGGAAGGAGAGGAAGAAAAATGGTGTTGGTTTGTTATGTGAAGAATGAGGATGACGAACTCTTGGTTAGTATTTATAACTTTCAACAACTTGTAGTCTACTGTGTAATATGTTGTAAAAGAGGCAACATGATCTAATTAACAATTAGAATAAATAGGAGGGGGGTATAGATTAGGTTGTAATGGTAAGTTTGTTTATCTAGTTGAAATCCAAGGATTTAGTTAGGGTGATTAGTTGTTATGATGTTATAATAGGTGTTATGATGTTCGGGGACCATAACTAGCTTAGAAATGATAAAATAATGCTTCTAGTGAAAATTTGGTGTTTCGGGTAGTGTCCGTTAGTTCGGTTGGTTACCTGTTCGTTAAGGTGCTAAACTATGCAGTTTAGTGTGCTTTATGCTACCTTTTGTGACAGTTTTGATTCTCGACACTTAGGAAAGCATTCTGGACCATTTAACCATATTTCTGCATAATATTAAGTTGTCTAAAAGCTGATTTGTGCTGAATTATGCAGAATTCTGTAGTTTGTGTGAGTTTTAGGCACTTTTCGACACTTAAACTATCACTAGGAAGGCAGTTTTATGATCATTACTTTCCTACACACTATACTAATGTAACTCTTGGTTTCTAGCACATTCCGTGTCTCAATACCATGTCTGTCTATGTACTGAACTCCATCAACATTTTTCTGATTTGTCTGATAACTGTGTTAACTTTGTTTCGTGCATCATTTGAATCAATAAGGTATTGCATGCAATAATGATATGACATTATGCAATATGTGATGCATAAATATGTATATGATAATAATCAGAAAGCAATCATGTCATTAATGGTAAATCAGCACAGTCATTAAAGCATTAATCATTGTCTAATTATTGTACGGATACATGCAAATTTTGACAATTGTCACAGATTCTTGGTGATGAAGATGATAGTGGAAGGTTTCTCTTTTTCTTGGATTTAAACACAAAACTTGAAACTTAAACAAATGGGTTTTTAAAGAAAAATAAAATGGATGAGTATGTATGTATATGTATGGCCGTAGGTATATGTGTGTGTATATGATTGTGTTTTGATTTGTGATTTAATGATTCTTGAATAACATGATTTTTGAATGATTGATTACATGCAAAAATCAAAAGTTGTCATAGAGAATGTTCTAAAAGGTTTTGTGATTTGAAAAGGACTTGTTAAAAAGTGAAATTTTGGTAGTTCATGTGTGTGTATATATGTCGTGTATGTGTATGTATATGTGTATGCGTGCATGTAATTTTTATCATATACTCATAAATGTAAGAATACTTGCATTTATGTATGTATGATTAGATGATTATGGATGACATATGTTGTGATTTGTAAGATGTAACATATGTGCTTGTCATCGTTATGAACAGTTCAATTGTCAATAAAACAAAGTTATTTGATCCCAATGTTTGTTTGGTTATGTTTTACATTTTTCATGTTTTGACTTTTATTCAATTTCAAACTCTATATCGCTTTCTGGAGAGTTATACGCAAACTGGTGCGTAAACGTAATCAGTTTAATGCGACAAATACTCCGGAACATCAACATATACTTAACATACCTTAAATAACATTTACATAACTTAGAAATAAGTTTTGAAGGCTTTGGGTATGGCAAAAACAAGTTAATTCGCCTACAGGGACTAAATTTGACAAACTATGAAAGTATGCCAATTTGAACTGTAACAGACATTCCGGAACATGACCATAAGTTAAACATACCATAAATATCCTTTACATATCTTAGAAATAGGCTTTGAGGGGTTCGGTGTGCTAAAATAAACTTTTGGGTCATTCAGGGACTAAAAGCGTCAAAAAGTGCATAAGTTTGCATTTTCGCGCATAACTTACGTTCTGAATACATCCAGACATCCAAAAATTTATGTAAGCACTAAAAGATTTTATTTTAGTGTTTGGCATGAGAAAAACCCTTTCGTCACGCAATTTGGTTCGTTTTTCGCGCTTATGCGCATGTCGTCGTAATTAAGCGAACATCGCGATCGTACGACCAAACGAACCGACATCCGGGATATTTTTGAGCATGTTTCATGTCCACAACGTTTAGGCATCATTTTAGGGCCTTAAATTTGACTTAACGAGCCTTAAACATGTCGGAAATGGCCTTAATACACAACGGGGACTGAAATGGAAACTTTGGAAACTGTTTGCTGATCAGAAGGACCTAGGCGTGACACCAAGCCCCCTAGGCGTCACGTGAGGCCCTTTCAGATCAGAAAAAGTTGTTTAATTAATTGTTAACAGCTACTAAACACTCCAAAGGCCAATGCCACTTGTCATTACCTGATCATGGGGGGCCAAATTTGGGTACCAAGGGTTGCAACAAGTGTATGGACAAGATCAAGGCACGTTATTCGATAAACGATACTAACAGTTGTCCATTTACTATAAATACCCAACCCATCACAACTCAAAACCCACAAGAATCTGATCTAAAAGCTCTAAGTTGAAGCCATTGCTTCATACCTGAGCTACTTGGATCAAGATTAGCTTTCGGGGACCCTTTGTAAGTGTTCCTTCGTTCTTTTATTCTTTATGCGTTAAAAGTCAAACTTTGTTTGACTTTCTGCGTTGACCAGTTTATGGTCAATGCGAAGTTCGTTTGAACTTCATAACGTGAGCGTAATCACGATGGTTATAGTCCCTAGTGACTATACCTACTGATTACCACGTTATCTAGGCTCAGTGACGAGTCGTAGTTTCGGCCAAAATGCGTGTTATTGAGTATTTTGTAACCAAACTACACTTAGGTATCAAAACCGTTTGTTTTGATACCAAACCTGTTTTCTAAACTTAGTTAAGCATGGTTTAACATGCTTAGCTCGTCACTTTTTAGTTTAGTGCTTATATAGGGTCGTAAGGTAAGCGATCTAAACAATCGCTTATACTTTCGAACCCGACCCATTTGGTCGATCATTAGGATCCGACCAAACACATTAGGTGACCCTAGTTGTATAGGGAATAACCTTTCGAGGTTATACCTTATGGTCACATCGTTTGAGTAGTTGTATGATAGGTAGTATATATGCCTTAGGTAAATTACCTAAAATGCCCTTTTAACGCCAAAATTCATTTTAAGCATATGTAACATAACTTTTGGTATCTAAACTGATTTGGTAACAATATTAGACATATTAAGGCATATTTTACTTATCATAGGGCTAGTTAGGCGTTCCGAACGCGTTTCACGTGAACGACGCGTTAAAGTAGCACAAGCTACCTAAACGGGTCGTAATGGGTCGTAAGCACTTAGGTTAGGTTTCATTTTAGTATGTGGGCTTTGTTAAACCAAATTACATGAGTTCCCATACTCATTTGGTTTACGAACCCTCATTCTAACCAATCCTCCGATTTTAGTTCCGGTGTATTAACATAGTTACCTATATTAGGTGTCGTTTGATATCCGTGATCTCTAGCATTGTTTGGTTGTTACTCAAGGACTTCTAAGCAATCTCAAGTGAGTACATAGACCCCTCTTTTACTGTTTTCAAACTGTTTTGGGGTGAAACACATGTGCCTACTTGTTACTTTCATGCTTTCCATGTTTTCACATCATATACTTGCTATGTTCATTAGTACATTTATAGTACATCATTTTACACTACATTTCATGCTATGTATGTCCATTGTGTGCATACTTAGTACATCATTTTACATTACATTTCATGCTATGTATGTCCATTGTGTGCATACTTAATACATTGTTTTACATTACATTTCATGCTATGTATGTCCATTGTGTGCATACTTAGTACATTGTTTTACATTACATTTCACGCTATGTATGTTCATTTGATTACATACTTAGTGCATTGTTTTCACATGCTTACATTTTGGTATAACATTTGGTTTGTTTAAATGGGACAAAAATACATTCATTAACATTAGCTACGCCGCTCGTTAGTAGGTAATGGTACCATAGGACTTGACAACTCCCATTCCTGAACCCTAGGTTTGTTTGGGTGGAAGGAATGACCGAATTCGATAAACATAACACAGATAAACCTTTAATTTGTTTAAAGGTCTATCACCACAGTCACAAGGCTTGAATGTATGCATTTTCACAATACCGCATAAATGTTTATATCAGTATAGCATGCATTTATTCCACAAAACATAACTTTGATTTAAACCATGTTTGACTTCAATACCTTGTTTTTGTGCATTTTACATATGGTTTAGTTGATATATTTCACTTACCATACATGATATTTTGGATACACATTACATGATTTACATTAAACATAAACATTTTGACATTGATATACACCTTCAGTGTTTTACATTAGACATGGACATTTTGATATGGTTTACACAATAACACTTGACAAATGATTTAAACATGTACAATTTACAATGGTGGTTGGTTTGGGTAAGTGATTTAAGTAACGAGGCGTGTGTAATATGATACAAACATGGTGGATACGCCGCTGGTACTTCCTATATATAAGTGTTTGTATGATGTTACATGTCGTAGCATTACTTAAATTATTTCAATATTTGACATATTACATTTTACATAAACAACTTATTTTTCACAATACATTGTCTTACAAAACAATTTATTTTATCCAACTCATTTTACTCGGTTTATTTTATTAACTATACACCTTTCTTTTATATAATCGGATTTCTTATCAAGTTTTCATATGATTTATAAAAGAAAACACTTAACAAGATTCATGACTAATTTTTTTTAAATCTTTCTTCTAAAAACCCAAGTCATGAATCCTATTTTCACAAAGCCTATGTATCTCACAGGCATTTTTATGCTGACGTACCTATTTTCACATGTGTTTTCAGGAGTTGTTGCTTAGGATGATGATCGTGACACTAGGGCGGACCAGTGCCTTAGAGACTTAAAATAAAGATAGAACTAGTTTAATTATGTTCTGAACTCTTTATTTCCTGTTTAACGACAATGTAACACTCTTGTTGGATAAATAAAATATAACTTTATATGTCATGGTTGTGAAACAATAATTCTGTTACAACACTCCCCGACGTTTCCGCCACGATTTGATGTTCTATGTGGTCGGGGTGTGACATAAGAACATAGAGTTAATGTGTTCTTGGGTGTATTTAAATCATGTGTAATGATTATGATATTATATGAGTGCATTAGATGCACATACATGGACATGCATGTTGATTTGTAATCATGAAAAGATGAATTGAACATGATTTGATAAAAATAAGTTTTGATCAGATTATAAACACTAAAATATGAATATTTTGAAGTGTTAAATGATATAAAACTTTGTCATAAAGTTTACTAGCTTTGCATGTTGTACTTGGTGCTTTATAAGTTGTAAAATACGTGAAATCGCATGATTTATGTGACTTACACAAAAACTGCACTAATCTTATTATAATCATCATATTAATCAGTAAATAACATGTATTGTGTTAAAATATCAAGTCATTCCGAGTTGGGTTGGTTATAGTAACTTTTAACGCAAAACTATGCGGTAAAACGGTCAAAAATCGGCTTTTCAAACGATTTTTATAAAACTGATTTAGATCAGTACGTAAACTGATATTTTTAGTTTAAAAATAGGTATTTTAACTAATTTTAAGTTTACTTGGTGTTTGGTTGGTCATATGTGACTTCCGACGCCCGAAAACGTTACCGAATCACTAAAATACGCCTTTTACAATGAACACTAGCATGGGTTATTTATGGGTGAACCTTATGTGTTAAAATTTGTTATGTGATTTAGATATGTGAATATGATAATATGTTAAGTGTTGACATGATAGTGGGGAATTTAGACTATGCATGTACACTTGTGCGTTTAAAGTGGTAGAATTGGTAAAAATCGTGTTAAATATGTAACTTGTTTGTCGTGCATGATGTCACACCCCGAAATTATCAGAGCTGGCGTGACTGGACTGGTATCTTCATTGCACAACGGAAGCAAAAAAAGCAAAGACTTCTAGAAAAATGAACGCCGCTAAGTACTCGAAACTCCGATGGTTCTCCTATTCCAACCGTGCCTTGTCTTAGAAATGCAACCTGAGAAAGAAACATGCGAAAAAGTCAACATAAAGTTGAGCGAGTTCATAGTTTGTTTGTAAAAGGTTTGAAATAAATCTTTTTGAATAACCGGTTTGTGAGACAGTATTGAGAAAACGAATTTAGAAATCATTTTCTTGCCAAGTTATATGGGAACGTTGTGTTTGTAACACATTATGTTCATAAAAGCCATGTACTTGTAAAGTCTTGTATTTGTAATGTTCGTATAACCGTCAATGCCCACCCTGACTTTGACTCCATACTCGCATAATCCTATGCTTTGAATTTTGTATAAAACATGGTATTTAATTTGTATGAACAAGTATTTTTGTAAGTATAGAATCCCTGGTATGTAGAAAATAAGGAAATAAAGAGATCACCAATGGTTTGCAAGGCCATTGGTATGTGTGAAGTGCAGTAGGAAGACTCAAACCTAGCGGATTTTGCGTTGGGCACAAAGTCACCCCGAGGTCCGTTCTGCTGGGCCTTGGGCTGGGCTCGCTACACCCAGATAGATCTACCGCTACTGTCCCTCGGTCCTACACTGAGGATTAATGGCCTCAAGTTGCGCCTACCCACTCACATGATCTAAGTAGTAACCCTCCTTACGCTAACCATACCATGTATAAAATGTCTGTAATCCTTTTGTAATATGTCTGTATGTATGAAAATTCCTGGTCACCCTGACCGAAAATTATTCACATTTCGAAAATAAGCATTTGTTTTGTAAAAAACGGTATGTTTAGTATAAACCTTTCGTAAATCATTTGAGTTCCTCGAAATCCCTTCGTAATATGATTTAGAAATACGAGTTTTGCGTTTGTTCAAAACTTTGTATGTTTTTGCAAAACGTGCATGTCTTTCCACCCCGAAAACATTTACAAAAATGTAACAGTAAAAAGTGGGGGTTATGAACTCGCCTGGATTGTCTTGGGCAAAGCTAGCTATATACGACTTTGTGATGTCGTTTCCAAGACTTGACTTGCTAGCGTGCATTCTACAATATTCCTAACACGGAACACCTAATAAGTTTCTAAATAAACGCAGTATCTAAACTACGTGTCATCGAGCTCTACCGAATCGTTAACCGAACGATTCAACGGTAAGTTGTTACTTAATGAAAATGACTAAGTTGAACTTTGTTTAGTTTCGCTTAATGTCGTAAGTAATCAATAAGTCTCGAAAAGACTTGATTCTCGAGAGATTTAAAAACAAATAAATATTTATATAAAAATATAAATATGTCGTTGTAATTGCGTTAGCCGTATCGAGAAGTCGTATGTGTATAAAAGAGTATTTATACGAAAATAGTATATGACAAACTCGTATTATACATCGCGTTTGATATTTGAAGTAAATTTGTAAACCATATTTACTTTGTAAGATGAATAAGAGTCGTTGGAACTTTGAAATAAGGAAATAAATTATATTCATCCTCATAAAAGAAGTCGTGTTGTTCGATTGTTAAAATAAATATACAATATATTTATTTTTTATGAAAAGGGTCGTGTTGTTTGCCGTTTGAAGTAAATACATCAACTATATTTATGTTATAAGACGAAATCATGTCGTTTGATATTTGAAATAAATATAAACTATATTTATTTTCGTGAAACGGCTTCGTATTGTTCGATATTTGAAATAAATATAAAATATATTTATTTTTATAAAACGTTTTCGTGTTATACGAAAGTTTGAAATAAATGTAGACTACGTTTATTTTTATAAAATAGTTGTCGTAAATAGTTCCGAATCGTCGCTTTCGTGATGTCGTGAAATGTCGTTGAAAGTAATATACACCTGTATTTTGTTTTATAAAAAAATCATTTCTAGTTGATCGGTTCTGCTTCATTTTATTAATAAAACGTAATTATTTTACGGATTTTCTCGAAAAACGGACAGAGTTTCCTCTGTTTTTGGACGCCCCCGACGACACAGGTCGTCGTTATTTTATCAAAATTTCAATCGAGACTCAGTCAACACATGTAATTTTCGTAAAAATGACGAAATATAAACTAAATAATAAACTAAATCGGTTCGAGCTCGAATTCGCGTATAATAATATTTAACGAACGTAAAGAATAATCTTTCTAAATTTTTACCATCCTTTCTAAATATTATTATACGAATTCGCGTATAATAATATTTGACCGAGTGGACTCGGTTTGACCGACTCATCCGAACTACTTCATGATCCGACTCGAACCGCTGCGAAAATCTGAACCAAATAACTCGAACCAAAACTTAATCGAGCACACCCACTATTTCTTGAACAAGTCTGACCCGAACATCGCCCGGGTCCCGAACCAAACCCGATCAGACCGTGAACACGTCGGACAACAGCAAGAACCGCTGGAAAAATGACGAAATCTGTTGGATAAAGACGAGGACCACCGAAATAATGGTGGAATCCGTCAGATAATTGTACCGACCGCCGGACCTTCACACCACCGTCGTCACTCCTGATGTTGTGAATACCACCACCGCCGTCTGACCACCGGATAAACGACCCGATCGGCGGTCCGAACCTCCGACCGCCGGTTCTCCCTCTTTCTCTCGGTTTCTCTCTCTCTCGGTCCCTCTCTGAAGCGCTGCCGCACCACCACCAGACTGTGGTGGTGGCGGTTCGTTTCTGAGTCGGAAAGGAAGAAGGAAAGGGGGGTGGGGGTGTACCGGTTGAAGATGAGAAGGGGAGGGGTGCTTGGCCAGAAAACTTACCCCCGGCATCTCGCCGGACCGCCGCCGCCTACAGCGGCTCCGCCGTCTTCGCCGGCCGTCGCCGCCGGGTCTTCACCGGAGAGAGGGAGGGGACCGTGATGTGTGTGTGTGAATGTTTGACTGTGATTTGTGGGAAGTGAATAAGAAAAAGAACTAACACAGTTCTTATTTATAGGCAGGTTGGGCTTTGTGGGTTTTGGGCTTGGGCCCAAGGCCCACAAGGCCAATCCCCGTGCTTGGTGACCCGTAATTCCCCACGAGACCTGTTTTAGAAATCCGAACGTGTAATAAAATAAGATAAAAAAAACGTCGTAACCCATTATTTTAGGGTCAAAATATATGAAAAATAGTGTCGATAATCGTTCTTAATTGCGTGCATTCGTTGGTCTTGTTAAAATCGCGTAAATGCCCCGTTTGCCGTTTCTGATCCGTTTTCCGATCCGATTTCAACTACGTGTACTAAAATTTGAAAACGAAACAAAATATATCATAATATATTAATATCGAGATAAAACTCGAGTCCGGTGCGTCAGTTTCGACGTTGATTGTCGGTGCGTTACGGTTTTCGCGTTTTTCATTTGCGACTGCGTTTTGTGTCGTTCGGAAGCACGATAAATTCACAACGTAGATTCATAAATATATCATATTCGTAGAAAGCCTGTATTTGTCGGCGTTGTCAGTATTTTGTACGGCATCAGTTCGTTGTCGCTTGATATTCAGCAGATTTTCCGTAAATTACCATACGCGCATTGTATAGTCGAATAAACGTTCCTAGGCATTCCCAAGACCTAATTAAGTTAATTTGTGCCGTAAACACTATTTATTATTGCGTTAATCACCTGTTAATCACCTAATTAAGAGTCGTAAATCACCGGTTGTCACATTCTCCCCCTGTTACAGAAATTTCGTCCTCGAAATTTAGACTATGTTATCTTCTCAGAATTGTGTTGTCCGCAGGTAAGTCCGAATAATAACAAAGTGAATGACCGTGTAATCGAAATAAGACTTATTCGAATCAGGTGAATTTAATGACATTCCTCAACAATAAGAACCCAACGGTTTAAAAGAAACGTGTCTCAGTAATTTATGTCAACAGAAACGAGACGTATAGGTACAGTCACTAGTGTGACTAAGTTAACAGGGATTCAACAATGAACAGGAACTTCGACCAATCGAATTCCATATGAACGTTTACAACGTGTAAATGAGTTCTAGAAGCAATAACATCCACTGGATGAACTTAGAATCAACAATCTCAAATGTAATAGTTTGCATGAAACGTTCGATCGTGATCAGCGCAAGCTGCAAGTCATACCGATGCCACAAGGTGTCGCAATGAATGAAACAATTTAATAATAGAGGTGATCTAACAAGTATCACCTGTGTTTTGCATAAAACGCTCAATAAAGTGAATTCGGAAGTTTGTTTCAAATGACATCGTAGAATTTTCAATGGAAATTTGAACATCAAAGAAATAATGTTTTCGATCGAAGGTGAAGAAGCAATGAATGTCGCAAAGCATTCGATCAATGTTGAAAGAACCATTATGAAGTACACCGGAATATGAAATGAATTTGTGTACCATTGTCTTAACACACAATTGTATTAAGACTGTTGTAATGTGATAAATCAAAGTGGATTTAATCTGAATCAATAAATAAATAATTAAATCCGTGCATAAGATATGTAAACGAGTTTAGCGCAAGGTTCAAATAAGTGATAATACCACCACAAGGTGTCGAAATCAACAAACAATTTAATGGAGTCGAATGCCAAACAAATTTACTTCGACTAGTAACAAATGAAACACTTGTTAAAACGAATTTGAATATGATGCTCCCAATACATCATATGATGCTCTGAAGTGAATATGTGTAATGGACAAGTTCAAACAATTGAACTTGGTTTCGGCGCTGGGCGACAATAAATACATGTATCAACAAGGCAACTTTCGGCATGGTCGCAACGAAAACCATGTATGTAACTTGTAGAGAGATGATCGTGATGCAATGACCATTAAGAGGAGTAGAGATACGAAAATCTACTCAGTAAGTGTGAAATTCGAAATTTTAATAAAAGAATTTGAGGACTTTACCTGGGGTTTCGTGTGACGACCAATTGTTAGGTGACATTACCATTGAATGTCGAACATAGCGTATTCGTCGTTAGTTAGGTAATGGGGGGGGGGGGGGGGGAATGCGGAGACAATCGTCTTCTTCCTGGCGTGATTCGTGTCGTTGCAGGATTGCGTGACAAGTTGTCGTTTCCTGATCGTCGTTGTTAAATTTGCGTCATCGTTCCTTCTCAAAGGCCTCGCGTCGATAGTCGTATGTGTCGCACTTCAACCTCTGTTGATGTATAGCTTAAGTTTCACGTATACCTGTGCACTAGCATTGTGTGCCGCGTAGAAGGTGATGTACCCCGACATCCGTTGACGTAGAAATTGAGTTCCATGTATTCTCGTGCGCTAGTGTTTCGCTTTGCGTAGAATGTGATGTACTCCGACATCCGTTGACGTAAAATTTGAGTTCCATGTATTCTCGTGCACTAGCGTTTCGTTATGCGTAGGCTGCCTGCTCGGGAAGTCAAAATATCATAGACAATATGGATAATAATATGTGCCCGAGTTAATATTCGCGGTTCCTACGTGATGACCTTTAATAAACACACACATGCACAATAATCAATCATATAATCAAATAAACATGTTAGTCACCAATAAGCAATCAGGTAATTCCCCTAGTCCCACTAGTCTATCCTCCCAGCCTCTCAGACTGAATCTCCTAGTCCCACTAGACTATCCTCCCAACCTCTCAGACTGAATCTCCTAGTCCCACTAGACTATCCTCCCAGCCTCTCAGACTGAATCTCCTAGTCTCTCAGACTAACTCCCTGGTCTCTCGACCAGATCCAGCCACCCGGCTGAATTCCCTCTTCCGAAGGTCTTAAATGCATGTTTCCTAAACTCTCAGATTTTTGTGTACTGTATGTAATCGTTTCGTGTACCGTGTGTAAAACACAACTTTAGCGTATGTTTGAAAACAAAATTTTGACTGTTTGTTTTTTCGGCAACGGTTGGAGACCACATTCGAGTACTAGGCGTTCTGTATGTATTCAACGTCTTAATAGTCTAAGTCCCAGAGAAAAGTGAGGTTAGAGCCTAGGTATCACAACAGAAACCTAATTCGCTGTAACCTATAGCTCTGATACCAATCTTCCTAGGCATTCCCAAGGCCTAATTAAGTTAATTTGTTCCGTAAACACTATTTATTATTGCGTTAATCACCTGTTAATCACGTAATTAAGAGTCGTAAATCACCGGTTGTCACACATGAAAATTGATACGTATGAGTTATTTTATGTATGGATGCTTTAAAAACGACAAAATAAATAAGTTAACAAGAAATCACGTGTTACGATATTTGATTTATGTGTACGTTTATGTATATATATTACGACGCGCAAATCGTAGATATATTACGTATAAACGGGTGTGTTAACGGATTTACATGATAATGGTCACCAATAAAATCGTTCAAGTCGCATAATCTTAAATATATATATATATATATATATATATATTAACATACCAACATAATCTAAAACGATAACTTTTTGGGAAAATCTCAAAGTTATGTGAAAATTCTAAGATACGGAGAAACTTAGGATTTTTGTGATATGTTAATTGATGAATCGTTCCTGCGCATAATAGGACGTGTAGAAATCAATTTGTGGGATTGCGCTATTTAAAATACGCACCCAAAGGTGAGTGTCACTAAACCCCCTCTTTTTACTGTTTTGTATATGTTTTGGGGGGAAGAACACGTCTAAAAATGGTTTAATAATGTTTTTGGAATAAAACATACCTTTTAATATAAATTATATATTTTCATTGAAAATATATGGATTTGTTAAATATATGTTTCGGGGAGAAACGGTTTTGGTGAAAATATATGTTTCGGGATGAAACGGATTTGTTGAATATATGTTTCGGGGAGAAACGGGGAATTGTACGGTGTTTCAGAGAAAACGACCGTGTTGTTGGGACGAATTTGCTTGGTCCTAGGGATTTCAGTAAATTCGTACAATGGTTTATATTAAATTTTTCATATTAGTAGGATATATATATTATACGTCAGGCAGGCATCATAGATGGCCTCGATATGGGCCATGCGCAAGTGATGTCATTTAATCATTTAAGTATTGTACGCGAGGAATTGTTGGTAGATCTATCGAGTTGACAACCCCATCGTGACCGGTTGCTCCGTGTCAAGTCAAACGATGAATTGATATTCTGTTCATTGGCTAGCACTGATTATAGCTTCATTGTTAATATATAGTTTGTAATGTCTAGCTAACTTACGAGTCCGAACATTTGATATTATAAATTTAATATGTAAACTTGGGAAGATGCTTTGTTCGAAGGTTTCTGGGAAACGTTTGCGACGGCTGACCCTTGTATTTTTTATTAAGGAAATGAATTAACTTTCTTGGAAATTATATAGATGTTTTGACAGTAAACACATAATTAGAAAGTTTTTCATTGGGATCAAATTATTTAAATTTGAATATGTGAACTCACCATCCTTTGTGTTGACACTTGATTTTAACGTGTTCTTCAGGTACTTGAGTTTGGCTTCGGGAATTATGGCGTATCTTGTGGTTGTTGATGAATCTTTGGTTTCTTAATGTGTTGGACAAACTTTTAAAATAATTTGGGACAAATGTAATAAGATCCGTGAGGATCAAGACAACTTAACTATGTTGTGGTTACGCCGTGGTTTGAAACTTTATGGTTAAAATCTATGTTTTAATTAAGTTAAAATGTCTAACAATTAAATGAATCGTTCAACATGATATTAATGGGCACCAACTTCCATCACCACTACGTTTTATATTCCGCTGCGACGTTTTTGGGGTGTGACATCATGTTTGGCCACCAATATAAGGTTTTGAGGTCATGATACATCTTTTCGGAATCAGGATGTATCGAGTAGCGAGATTTATGAGTTTCGTCCATTACAAGCTCTCGGAGATTCCCAAAGGATGGAACCCAGGCATGCTTCATGAAGTAATAAACTCCATCGTCCCTGAGTTCAAATTGCTTCTCCATGCCGCAGAGGGCTTCTGCTAGCAGATTTTCTTCTTTCAAAGCTTCGACTTGAGTAGTACGAATCTGCGCAGGGAGATTTGAATGAATGGTAAGCTGAAGTGCACGAACACTCCTAGGCTTAGTGTCCTTACGAACTGAGGGCATCGGCTACAACATTAGCCTTGCCTGGATGATACTTGATTGTGCATTCATAATCGTTTAGAAGTTCAACCCATCAGCGTTGACGCATGTTTAACTTCTTTTGATCTAGAATGTGCTGAAGACTCTTGTGATCGGCATAAATCGTAAATTGGGTACCGTACAAGTAACGTCTCCATATTTTGAGTACGAAAACTACTGCTCCCAGTTCTAAATCATGGGTAGTGTAGTTTCTTTCATGAATTTTGAGTTGGTGCGATGCGTAGGCTATAACCTTCTTGCGTTGCATCAACACACAACCTAGTCCCTGGATGGACGCATCGCAATAGACCACGAAGTCAGTGCCTTCTGGTAAAGAAAGAATAGGTGCACTACACAACTTTCCCTTCAGGTGCTGAAACGCGGACTCATGAGCATCACCCCAGTTGTAGATGACACTCGTTTGAGTTAGAGTTGTGACCGGTTGAGAGATCTTTGAGAAATCTTTGATGAATCTGTGATAGTAACCCGCCAATCCCAAGAATTGATGAATTTCAGTCAGAGTTTTAGGCATAGGCCAGTTCTTGATGGACTCAATCTTGGCTGGTTCGACGTGAATCCTGTCTTTATTCACCACATGCCCAAGAAAATGGACTTCACGAAGCCAGAAATCGCATTTCGAAAACTTGGCATAGAGTTGTTCGTTTCGCAGGAGTTCAAGGATAAGACGAAGGTGTTTCTCGTGTTCCTCCTGGCTCTTGGAGTAGATTAAGATGTCGTCGATGAGCACGATAACGAACTTGTCGAACTAGGGTTTACAGACTCGGTTCATGAGGTCCATGAAAACCGCAGGTGCATTGGTTAACCCGGATGACATAACTAGAAACTCGTAATGACCATAACGAGTCCTAAATGTCGTTTTAGAAATATCTTCATCTCGGACTCTCAACTGATGATAGCCCGATCTTAGATTGATCTTAGAATAGAATGTTGACCCTTGCAGCTGGTCGAATAGATAATCGATGCGAGGGACTGGATATCGATTTTTGATAGTCACTTTGTTCAATTCACGGTAGTCGATACACATGCGAAAAGTACCATCTTTCTTCTTGACAAAGAGCACTGGGCTCCCCAGGGTAACGAGCTAGGATGAATAAAACCCTTATCTAACAGCTCCTGTAGTTGCATCGATAGTTCCTCCAATTCGACTAGGGCTAAACGGTACGATGCACGAGCTATTGGCGCTGCTCCAGGTGTGACACCTGGGTCACTGTGACCATCAAACAAATACCAAGCCAATGAAATATTGTATTTCATACTTGGGATCTGTATAAATATGTGTATCTTTTGCACATATCAACTCTTGTTCGATTTCAAGCTCTAAATCGCTTTCTAGAAGGTTATACGCGCGCTGATGCGTAAATATAACCAGTTTAATGCAACAAACACTACGGAATAGTGAAATAGGATTAACATACCTTAAATAACCTTTACATAACTTAGAAATAAGTTTTGAAGGCTTTGGTATGGCAAAATCAAGTTAAATCGCTTACAGGGACTAAACTTGACAAACTGCGAAAGTATGCCAATTTGAACTGTAACAAACATTCCGGAACAAGACCATAAGTTAAACATACCCTAAAGATCCTTTACATAGCTTAGAAATAGGCTTTGAGGGGTTCGGTGTACTAAAATAAACTTTTGGGTCATTCAGGGACTAAAAGCGTCAAAAAGTGCACAAGTTTGCACTTTCGCGCATAACTTACGTTCGGAATACATCCGGACATCCAAAAATTTATGTAAGCACTAAAACATTTTATTTTAGTGTTTGGAATAAGAAAAATCCATTTGTCACGTCATTTGGATCGTTTTTCGCGCTTATGCGCATTCCGTCGTAATTAAGCGAACATCGTGATTGTACGGCCAAACGAACCGATATCCGAGATATTTTTGAGCACATTTTAAGTTCCCTATACTTTAACTTCATTTTAGAGCTTTGAAATGGGGTTAACGGGCCTTAAACCCGTCGGAAATGACCTTCTAACACAACAGGGACCAAAACTGTAAATCTGCCAAACTAGGTCCTTGCGCACCTCAACAATGTGAGTGTTGCGGTGCGCAAGCAGGGGCCAGATGCAGCAAATCGTTTTTCTCAGCTGTTAACAGCCCTTAAACACCCTCCAAAGGCCAATGCCATGTGTCAAACTCTTATGGTGGAGCAATATGAGTTACCACAACATTCCGATAAGTGTACGGGCGAGATCATTCCCTCTTCTCCAAGAAACGATCCTAACGGTGAACCGAAATCTATAAATACCCATCACATTTTCACTCATTCCTCACAAGAATCTGATTTGAGAAGCTCTAAGTTGAAACCTTTGTTTCATACCTGAGCTACTTGAATCAAGATTAGCATTCGGGGACCCTTTGTAAGTGTTCCTTCGTTCTTTTATTGCTTTTGGAGTCCGAAAGTCAAACTTTGTTTGACTTTCAGCATTGACCAGTTTATGGTCAATGCGAAGTTCGTTTGAACTTCGCAACGTAATTGTAATCACGATGGTTATAGTCCCTTGTGACTATGCCTACTGGTTACCACGTTGTCTAGGGTCGTAAGGGTAAGCGATCTAATAAATCGCTTATACCTTCGAACCCGACCCATTTGGTCGATCATTAGGATCCGACCAAACACATTAGGTGACCATAGTATATAGGGAATAACCTTCCGAGGTTATACCTTATGGTCACTTCGTTTAAGTAGTTGTATGATAGGTAGTTTATATGCCTTAAGTAAATTACCAAAATACCCCTTTGATGCCAAAATTCATTTTAAACATATGTAACATAACTTTTGACATCTAAACTGATTTGACAACAATATTAGACATGTTAAGGCATATGTTACTTGTCATAGGACTAGTTAGGCGGTCCGAACGCGTTTCACGCGAACGACGCGTTAAAGTAGCATAAGCTACCTAAACGGGTCGTAATGGGTCGTAAGCACTTATGTTAGGTTTCATTTAGTATGTAGGCTTTGTTAAACCATATTACACGAGTCTCCATACTTGTTTGGTTTACGAACCCTCATTCTATCCGATCCTCCGATATAGGTCCGGTTTATTAACATAGTTACCTATATTAGGTGCCGTTTGATTCCGTGATCTCAAGCATTGCTTGGTGGTTATCTTAGGACTTCTGAGCAATCTCAAGTGAGTACATAGACCCCTCTTTTACTGTTTTCCAAACTGTTTTGGGGTGAAACACATGTGCCTACTTGTTACTTTCGTGCTTTCCTGTTTTCACATTATATACTTGTTATGTTCATTAGTACACTATTAGTACATGATTTACATTACATTTCTGCTATGTATGTTGACTGATAGCATGCTAGCACATTGATTTACATGACTTTTCTGCTTTGTATGTTAACTTAGCATACTTAGTACATCACTTTGCCTTACATTACATGCTATGTACGCCCATTGTGTGCATACTTAGTACATTGTTTTACATTACACTTATGCTATGTATTTCCATTACGTGCATACTTAGTACATTGTTTTACATTACATTTCTGTTGCATATGCTCATCCAGCATATGAACACATTATACTACATTTTGAACCGTTGTAACCATTTGACTATGTGAACCATCGTAACCCTTTGATTATATGAACCGTTTGTAACTATTGAACCGTGCGAACCAGTTGTATCTGTTGACATGATTTACATTTGACAATAGACATTTGACTATACATAAACATTTCAACAATTGTTAAACATTTCTTCTTGATGGTTTGGTTTGAGTAAGTGATTTAAGTAACGAGGCATATGTAATATGATAAAAGCACGGTGGATACGCCGCTGGTACTTCCTATATATAAGTGTTTGTATGGTATCACATATTGTAGCGTTATTTGAATCATTTCAATTTGAGACATACAACATTTTATACAAATAACATACTTTTCACAAGACATTGATTTACAAACAACTTATCTTATACAAACTCATTTTACATGGTTATTCATTTAACCATACATTATTCTCTTATTTATACATATCATCTGATATTATCGTTTTTCAAATGATTTACAAGACAAAGCAAATTACAAGGTTCATGACTAAACATTTTCTCAAACATAAGTCATGGATTCTGTTTTCACAAAACCTATGTATCTCACATGCATTTTTATGCTGACGTACCTATTTTCACATGTGTTTTTAGGAGATGATGCATAGGACTTATCAAGACATACTTAGGCGGACCTGTGCCTTAGTGACTTAAAACGAGACAACAACTAGTTAATTTTTGTTACATACTCTTTGTTTCTAGTTTAAAACAATGTAACTCTTTTGTTTGATTAATAAAACAAAACTTTAAATGCCATGGATTTGAAACAATTAATTCTGTTACAACACTCCCCGACGTTTCCGCCACGTTTTGTATGTTCTACGTGGTCGGGGTGTGACAGAAAAGTTGGTATCAGAGCCAATGGTTATAGGGAATTAGGTTATTAGTAATACTTTGACCTAGTCTATAACCTTCCTAGGACCCTAACACGAGTTTACTTGCGTTTAGTTATAAAACAATACCGTCACCTATCCTTAGGCGACGACCACAACAAGAACATAAATTTCAAAACCGCTTTGAAAACTAATCATCTGTTCTAGGATGATTGATTACTAGGTTTTGAACCCTCTGTTATAAGGTTTTGAACCCCTTTGAATTTTCAAAACTCTCGTCAAAGTTTTGGGTCCTAAATAGTGTGAACACGTGCAAACTGGAAGAGTGAATGCCTGTACCCTGGGTTTTCTGCCTAAGGCTAGAGTGTTCGTACAAATCCACATAATCGGACCAGTCACTCTTACCTGGGAACTCTTGGGGTGAGTGTCCACTTATAGGCGAGCATGTCTTCGCGATACACTATGAGGATATATTTGCTTTGATTCAGCCTTTGTGTTGTTTGTTTGCTTCGTGGTTCAAACAAATGACCATCAACCATGATTATGTTCGGTAATTGTAACATCCTATTCTTACCCAATGCCATGTCATTTGTTTTCTTTCTTGTTTCTCTTTTAAAATGCCTCCTCGACGCGAAAACCAGATAGCGACTGCCGAACTGGCAGAAATCATTGCGCAGCAAATGGCTGCTCAATTCCCAAACCTCTTTGCTCAATGGAACCAAGCCAACAACAACAACAATGGTCCATGCAATTTCAAGAGTTTTAACTCGGCTAAACCACTCAAGTTTAGTGGTTCTGAGGGAGCGACTGGGCTTCTTCAATGGTTCGAGAGCATTGAGAATACTTTCCGCCATGTGCAGTGTCCTGACAATCGCAAGGTCGAGTTTTCTTCGAGTGTGTTCCAGAAGAGGGCCCTTACGTGGTGGAACGGGGTTATGAGAGATCGTGGTGCAGAAGTTGCTCTAGCACAGACATGGGCTGAACTTAGGGCCCTTATGATGAAAGAATTCTATCCTCGTCACGAGATCAGGGCCTTGGAAAGGGAATTTGACAATCTTACGCAAGATAGCGGTGAGCATCGAGCCTACACGGACCGTTATGAGGAGTTAAGTCTGTTATGCCCAAACATGGTCACGCCTTTGGATAAGGCAATCGAAAAGTACATTGATGGCCTCCCTGACTCAATACAAGACATTGTGACTGGTAGCAACCCTACTACAGTTAGACAGGCCATTGAGCTATCTGCAACCTTGACTGAATCAAAGAACAGGAAAGGTAAACTTTTCCGAAAAGGTAACAAGAAACCGGTCGAGGAATCGAACCCAATCGAGGAATCAAAGACCATGGATGAACAGACTAGATCCCCTAAGAAGTCAAAGAAGCGAAAGGCTTCTCAGAACTTCGCCATGGTTACTCACAATGATCAAGCCGTCCCCAACCAACCAGCTCAACCCCCTACTAGGAAGCCATACAATGGAACTGCACCCTTGTGCAACCAATGTAGCCTCCATCATCATGCCAATGTAAAGTGCCGCAAATGCCAAACTTGTGGACTTATAGGCCATACAGCAAGAGTCTGCCCAGCTGCAGCTGCACCAAACCAAGCTGGCAACAATCCTGCTTAAGGTCGTTTTCTACCAGGTTCTTGCTTCAACTGTGGCGAGATGGGTCATTTCCGAAGAAATTGCCCAAAACTTGCTAATGCAAATCCAGCACAGGGATGAGCATCTGACTGAATGGAAGACAACGTTGTTTAGAAATAATCAATCCTTATGTATTATTCTCTTTTGTTGTCAAGATCTAAGAAACAGTTGTTATCATTGTTTATAAATAAATCTTTTATTTACATTGCAATGAATTTATGTGGTTGTATGTATAAACAACATATCTCTTACAATACCGACAATCAAGGAATCGTATCCCTTGTAAAGCAAACTACCCCCCAATTTTTTTTTCCATCTTATGATCTCTTGCGTTTCCACGAAATTCCTAAGTACCCGTTTATTCTAAGGAAACGAAGTACAAGGCGCAAGTTGCAACACGAGACGAATACCCAAAGTACCACTATAAATCCTTAATAAGGGTACTTAAGGATATTTCCGTAAATCCTAAAATTGTTGTGTTCCTTAATTCAAATATTACGTTTCTTTGAAAACAAAATCGAATTTTGGGAGATCATCCTATCTTTTCAGATAGATCCCAGAGGACATTGAAGTCCAGCGACTGGTTTCCTGGTGTACTTTGAATATCCATATTAAATCACTAACAAGTTAATAACAAATTAATAACTGAGTTAAGCAACTATGTGCTTATGTGTTCCCTTTTATGTTTTTGGTGTAATCCAAGTTTTTGTTATCTAAAATCCTTAATGGACTTCTACGTTGTAGTTAAGTCCCTTGGGTTATAAAGTACTACTCCGTAATTAGACCCCTTGAGTGGTCTAGTTAAACAGATTGATCCAAAAATCTGGTTAGGAACATCATGTGATGATATAGCTGAAAGGACTCCTTGGTGGCCTAATTAAAAAGATCATTTGTCGATCTAATTAAAAGCACCCTATGGTAGTCTAGTCACCCTCATCACAGGTTTGATTTTTTTCCCTAAACATTACAAGACAGACTATGCGGACTGTGCAAGGAATTACGTAATTATGGATGCATACATAATTATGGAATTTAGTGCACAGAAACCACAGCGAGCTTTGTCATGTGCCTAGAAGTTAATTCTATTCATTTCCGTTTCTGAGGAAGCACCCATTGAAAATGACTTCGTTTGTTCATTTTCGTTTCTGAAGATTATCCGTTGAGGAAATGAATATCCGTTTGATTATCCTTTTCATTTCCATTTATGAGGAAGCACCCGTTGAAAATAACTCCGTTTGTTCATTTTTCGTTTCTGAAGATTGTCCGTTGAGGAAATGAATATCCGTTTGTCTATCATTTTCATTTCCGTTTCTGAGGAAGCACCCGTTGAAAATGACTCTGTTTGCTCATTTTCGTTTCTGAAGATTGTTCGTTGAGGAAATGAATATCCGTTTGATTATCCTTTTCATTTCCATTTCTGAGGAAGCACCCGTTGAAAATGACTCCGTTTGTTCATTTTCATTTCTGAAGATTGTCCGTTGAGGAAATGAATATCCGTTTGATTATCCTTTTCATTTCCATTTCTGATGAAGCAACCGTTGAAAATGACTCCGTAAGTCCATTTTACGTTTCTGAAGATTGTCCGTTGAGGAAATGAATCCCCGTTTGTTTATTCCTTCATTTCCGTTTCTGAAGAATATTCGTTGAGGAAAATGACTCCGTCTGTTCATTTTCGTTTATGAAGATTGTCCGTTAAGGAAATGACAGGATTATGCCTTGTATATCTGGTGGTTACTTGACACAAAGTCACAGATGGACTCCTACGAATAAATTTCGGGATGAAATTTCCTAAAGTAGGGGAGACTGTGACACCTGGGTCACTGCGACCATCAAACAAATACCAAGCCAATGAAATATTGTATTTTATACTTGGGATCTGTATAAATATGTGTATCTTTTGCACATATCAACTCTTGTTCGATTTCAAGCTCTAAATCGCTTTCTAGAAGGTTATACGCGCGCTGATGCGTAAATATAACCAGTTTAATGCAACGAACACTCCGTAATAGTGAAATAGACTTAACATACCTTAAATAACCTTTACATAACTTAGAAATAAGTTTTGAAGGCTTTGGTATGGCAAAATCAAGTTAAATCGCTTACATGGACTAAACTTGACAAACTGCGAATGTATGCCAATTTGAACTATAACAAACATTCCGGAACATGACCATAAGTTAAACATACCCTAAAGATCCTTTACATAGCTTAGAAATAGGCTTTGAGGGGTTCAGTGTGCTAAAATAAACTTTTGGGTCATTCAGGGACTAAAAGCGTCAAAATGTGCACAAGTTTGCACTGTAAATCTGCCAAACTAGGACCTTGCGCACAAGTTTGCACAAGTTTGAAATGAGGTTAACGGGCCTTAAACGCGTCGGAAATGACCTTATAACACAACAGGGACCAAAACTGTAAATCTGCCAAACTAGGTCCTTGCGCACCTCAACCGAAATCTATAAATACCCATCACATTTTCACTCATTCTTCACAAGAATCTGATTTGAGAAGCTCTAAGTTGAAACCTTTGTTTCATACCTGAGCTACTTGAATCAAGATTAGCATTCGGGGACCCTTTGTAAGTGTTCCTTCATTCTTTTATTGCTTTTCGAGTTCGAAAGTCAAACTTTGTTTGACTTTCTGCATTGACCAGTTTATGGTCAATGCGAAGTTCGTTTGAACTTCGCAACGTGATTGTAATCACGATGGTTATAGTCCCTTGTGACTATGCCTACTGATTACCACGTTGTCTAGGGTCGTAAGGGTAAGCGATCTAATAAATCGCTTATACCTTCGAACCCGACCCATTTGGTCGATCATTAGGATCCGACCAAACACATTAGGTGACCATAGTATATAGGGAATAACCTTCCGAGGTTATACCTTATGGTCACTTCGTTTAAGTAGTTGTATGATAGGTAGTTTATATGCCTTAAGTAAATTACCAAAATACCCCTTTGATGCCAAAATTCATTTTAAACATATGTAACATAACTTTTGACATCTAAACTGATTTGACAACAATATTAGACATGTTAAGGAATATGTTACTTGTCATAGGACTAGTTAGGCGGTCCGAACGCGTTTCACGCGAACGACGCGTTAAAGTAGCATAAGCTACCTAAACGGGTCGTAATGGGTCGTAAGCACTTATGTTAGGTTTCATTTAGTATGTAGGCTTTGTTAAACCATATTACACGAGTCTCCATACTTGTTTGGTTTACGAACCCTCATTCTATCCGATCCTCCGATATAGGTCCGATTTATTAACATAGTTACCTATATTAGGTGCCGTTTGATTCCGTGATCTCTAGCATTGCTTGGTGGTTATCTTAGGACTTCTGAGCAATCTCAAGTGAGTACATAGACCCCTCTTTTACTGTTTTCCAAACTGTTTTGGGGTGAAACACATGTGCCTACTTGTTACTTTCGTGCTTTCCTGTTTTCACATCATATACTTGTTATGTTCATTAGTACACTATTAGTACATGATTTACATTACATTTCTGCTATGTATGTTGACTGATAGCATGCTAGCACATTGATTTACATGACTTTTCTTCTTTGTATGTTAACTTAGCATACTTAGTACATCACTTTGCCTTACATTACATGCTATGTACACCCATTGTGTGCATACTTAGTACATTGTTTTACATTACACTTATGCTATGTATTTCCATTACGTGCATACTTAGTACATTGTTTTACATTACATTTCTGTTGCATATGCTCATCCAGCATATGAACACATTATACTACATTTTGAACCGTTGTAACCATTTGACTATGTGAACCGTCGTAACCCTTTGATTATATGAACCGTTTGTAACTATTGAACCGTGTGTGTCACACCCTGGCTTTGCGGAAGCGTGGTTATTTTGGTGTGACTTCTTAATACCATAGCTTAACCATAACAAAGCTATATGAAATAAAATCATGCAAGATCATCCATTCGATTAAGTTTTAAAACCAGAGTAACACAACATTGTCTTAGAGACTTACAACCTCATAACATAAAACATTGTCTTGAATAACATAAACACCGACATGAAATAAATGCAGTTTAAGATTTGTGACTTGTCCAGGAAAGAGTCACATTTCCTAAACTGGGATGACCTTGGAACCCTTATGCAGCGGGAAAACATAACATACCGCGCCAGATCTTTAATTTCCTGAAATACATGTAAGTTGAAAAATCAACAATAATGTTGAGCGAGTTCATGTGTAAGTGAGTAAGTAAACCTTTGTGAGTATAAAAATAGTCTTGGTATGTAGCAAATAAGGGAATTGAGATCACCAGTGGTTTGCAAGGCCACCGATATATGTGAAGTGCAAGTAGGAAGACTCAAACCTAGCAGATTTAGCGTTGGGTACAAAGTCACTCCAAGGTCCGTTCTGTTGGGCCTCCCATAGGTCCGTTCTGTTGGGCCTAGAGTTGGGCTCGCTACACCCAGATAGATCTACCGCTTACGTCCCTCGGTCCTACAATGAGGATTAATGGCCTCCAGTTTCTGCCTACCCACTCACATGATCTAAGTAATAAACCTCCTTACGCTAACCATACCATGTATAATGTACTTATAATCAAAGTAACATGTATTTCACCCCCGCAGTTAAGAAAACTGAAAACAGTTAGAGAAAAGGGGGACATGAACTCACAGTGGTGCGTCTCTACCAAGTATGCCTCCAAATCAAGCAGCTGTATGACGACCTACACGTACTAACTCTATTAGACGGACGGCCGTGCCTTAGCTTTATGGTTTAAGTTTTTGGGAAATAGTTAGGCAACTATTTCGTGTTTATATTTTTGTATACTTGGTAGTCATTTTCCTTCCCAAGGATGGGGGATTTAATACATGTGCGTTCGTATAATTCGGATTACACTATTAAGTCTCACTTAATATATTTTATTCCTAACTCCAAAATATAAATATTCTTCCCAAAAATATTATATTTTAATACATGTGATTTTCCCAAAATAATACTTAGTAATATTATTTTTACTCTAAAAATAATATTTACGTAGTTCACAAAATAATCATAAACACTTATACAAGTGATGTTGTGAAAAATATATACTAAATATATTTATGTATCACGTTTTATTTTGTGAAATCCTACCTCCGGTATTTTGTAAATAAGTCGTGGCGAAATCTATAATTTGAAAACAAGTCAAAATGTATTTCTAACACTTATAGTGAAAATATTTCTAAGTGTTAGGTTTTTGGAAAAATTTCGCCAGAGTTTCCTCTGTAACTGGAGGTGGCCACGCTTCCAAGCGTATCATTTTCTTTTATAAATCAACCAACAATTTTCTCAATCAACCAAAACAACGTTCAAATCACAAACTAGTCAAAATATGTCTATAATCGCATAAATTTCATGAACTTGTGATTTATCCAAAGTATGAAGTAAACCTCATTACTTTTAGTGGATCTTTATATAAAATAATCCGATTCTGTGAAAACCTCGTTTTTATGGAAGTTCCGTCTTTACAACTTCTCGTCAACTTTTACAAAAATAGTTATTTTGTCGAAACTTTGTGTTACGCAAGTGTTTACACACTTGTGTGTTCTAAAACCATTCTTGTTAGTGTAAGATCCATTTTTTTTAGAAAGCGTGATTTCTTTAACGCTTGGTCCTTTGAAAATACCACTTGCAGATATGTAGATCTGCTAGTTTTAAACACTATTGTACAAGCTAAAACACTTTTACACAAGTTCATGATTCTTGTGTGGTAGAGTTTCATCTTCTAACCCTTGTTATACTTAAACAAGCTTTATGTCACAATCCAAGATCATGACTAAACCGGGTTAAATGATGATCCGAGCTACCACAACATAGATCGGGTCTAAATAATCACAAATTTCAATTACTACAACATTTACACAACATATGAGCTATTATCCAACACTTATAGCATCTTTAGTAGACTTTAAAGTATCATCTTGTAAGATTTCGAGTTTTAATCATCATATATCGTATTAACCACTTTAAAATAGTTTAAGAAGGTGATTTTAGCAACATACCACTAGCTCAAGGCTAGGGAAGAATCTATGCGAAAAACGCGTGGATAAAAGCAAGATAAAGAGGTCCTTCGCCTTCCGATTGCACCAAGCTTCTTCGTATGTGACCCGTAACACTTGTATGGACTTGGGATTGCTTGATTAAAATCGAACAATGATGGATGGGGGGTGGGTGCTCTCGGCCGAGAATGAGCAAGAGAGGGAGAGAGTGTGTTGGTGAGTTGTGGTGAAATGAAGGTTATGGTGTGCTTATGCTAGAACTTATAGACAAATCATTCAAAGATTAACCAAAGGTCCCAATGTCTAATTGATATTAGACAAGAAAGATTTAAATAATCAAGCAAGTACAAAGGGTGTCCCCCAAGGGGACGATTCGGTTAGGGGGGGGGGTAATCCGGTTCAAATCCAACTAAACACCAATTACTAGTTAGTTAAGTTAAGTGTTAACTCGGTTAGTTGTGTGTCACGCGTTACAATGGGTGTTAGGGTGTTCAGGGACCCTAACTGGCTCAGAAAAAGATAAATAATGAAAATAACAATATTTTCATGTTCCGGGTATAGCCCGGTTGTTTGGTTGGATAGTAATCCGTTAAAGTGCTTAACAAAGCTTTAAAGTGTCGTTAATACCCTTTTTAGTGACACAACTCATTTCTGACACTTTGGAAAGTGTCTAGTAATATTTTTCTCATGTTTTGGCACTTTATTAGTTAGCGAAAAGCTGAATTGTTATGTAAAGTGCTGAGTTTGGTACTTAGAGTACGTTTTAGGCACATCCAGTCATTGTGACTTATTCCTAGAGACGCAGTTCTACAACCCTTATATCCCTACACTCACCACTAGTGTAGCAAAATATTTCTGGCTCATACAGGCCTTAGAGGCAGTGTTTGCCTGATGCTGGCTCTATCAGCATGTTCAATAGGTTATCCGTTATAGTGCTACTGTGCTTTTTGTGCATCATGTTTGTCACTAAGGTTCAGTCATGTAAATAATGTAGTGACAACAAGTAAAGTATGATGCAAGTAAGTACATGTATCAGTGTTCAAGTAGCAGTTTATTCACAAGTTCAAGCAAGCACAGTAATTAAGCAATAATTAATTATTAATTAAGTCGTACGGATACCTGGTTTAGTGAGGGTTGTCACAGTGTGAACCAGTTGTATCTGTTGACATGATTTACATTTGACAATAAACATTTGACTATACATAAACATTTCTACAATTGTTAAACATTTCATCTTGATGGTTTGGTTTGAGTAAGTGATTTAAGTAACGAGGCGTATGTAATATGATACAATCACGGTGGATACGCCGCTGGCACTTCCTATATATAAGTGTTTGTATGGTATCACATATTGTAGCGTTATTTGAATCATTTCAATTTGAGACATATAACATTTTATAGAAATAACATACTTTTCACAAGACATTGATTTACAAACAACTTATCTTATACAAACTCATTTTACATGGTTATTCATTTAACCATACATTATTCTCTTATTTATACATATCATCTTATATTATCGTTTTTTAAATGATTTACAAGACAAAGCAAATTACAAGGTTCATGACTAAACATTTTCTCAAACATAAGTCATGGATTCTGTTTTCACAAAACCTATGCATCTCACAGGCATTTTTATGCTGACGTACCTATTTTCACATGTGTGTTCAGGAGATGATGCATAGGACTTATCAAGACATACTTAGGCGGACCTGTGCCTTAGCGACTTAAAACGAGACAAGAACTAGTTAATTTTTGTTATATACTCTTTGTTTCTAGTTTAAAACAATGTAACTCTTTTGTTTGATTAATAAAACGAAACTTTAAATGCCATGGATTTGAAACAATTAATTCTGTTACAACACTCCCCGACGTTTCCGCCACGTTTTGTATGTTCTACGTGGTCGGGGTCTGACACCAGGAGTTAGCTTGATTTGGAATTCAACTTGATGATGAGGTGGGAGGCCAGGTAATTCTTTAGGGAATACCTCTGGGTAGTCGCGAACGATAGGAATATCTTCAATCTTCTTTTCCTCCGCTTGAGTATCGGTAACAAGAGCTAGAATAGCGGTATGCCATTTTCGTAAACACTTCCGGGCTTTCAAAAATGTGATGATGCCTATGACAGCACCACTCTTTTCGCCTTGAACAACGAGAGGCTTGCCAATAGAACAAGGAATGCGGGTGATCTTCTCTTGACAGAGTATTTCCGCTTGATGTTGAGATAACCAGTCCATTCCGATAATGACATCGAAACTTCCCAGAACGACAGGAAAGAGGTTGATGGAGAAACTTTGATTGGATAACACGAGTTTACAATTGTTGACAATGTGAGTAACCTTGATATTTCAACCATTGGCCAGTTCAACAACGTGTGCAGTGTCTAAGGGAGTTGGTGTAGACTTAAGCATCTTACTAACACTTAATGACACGTAGCTAGCATCGGCTCCAGAATCAAACAGTACAGAAACGTAAAGATCATCAAGTAGGTACTTACCCGTCACAACATTTGGGTCGTTCCTTGCTTCTCCAGTGCCAATCACAAAGACGCGTCCTTTTGCACCATTGTCGCCATTATTGTTTCCAGCTCCTTGATTGTTGTTGCGGTTCTGATTCAACTGTGGGCAATTCTTCTTGATGTGACCCTCGTCACCAAACTGAAAGCATCCTTTAACCTCTCCCCACTATGGCTGTTGCTGCTGCGGTTGTGGTTGATTCTGCTTGACTGGGTGTGGGCTCCTACAATCCTTTGCTTCGTGACTAAATTTGTTGCATCGTTGGCAGTGACCCTTCTCACACTGCCCATAGTGGTGTCGGTTGCACTTGTTGCACTTAGGGTGATTCCCCAAATAACCACCACCCTGCTGGTTTGGCCCCTTGTTTCCTTCAACTTTCCTTTGCTGAGACTGAGACTATGAAGAGTTAGCATCTTTTTTGTTATCCCACTTGTGCTTGTTATCCTCAGTAACATTGATAGCAGCGCTGATTCTTAGAGGCAGCGACCTGATCGGTAAGACGATGCGCCAAACGGATATTCTGCTAAATGGTAGTGAGATTCGCTGAGGTCACCAAACTCTGGATTTCTAGAACTAAGCCCCTGAGATAGAGCTCAATTCGCTTGTAGACTGGTTGGGACAGGCTCGGACAGAGAACGGCTAAGTCGTTGGATCTCTTGGTGTAAGCTTCAATTTCAGACCCAAACATCTTCAGTCCATAGTACTCCACTTCAAGCTTCTGGATGGTGTCCCTATGGCAGTACTCTTCTTTGAACAACACCTTAAATTCATTCCGGTGAGTGGCGTTAGCATTCGCCAATCCAAGCATTTGAATTTGCGCGTTCCACCATGAAAGTGCATTTCCTTCAAAAGTAGCAGTGGCAGACTTCACTCGACAGTCGGCAGGGCAATCATAAATCTCGAACATTGACTCGACCTTCTCGATCCAATGTAGAAGGCCTATAGCTCCCTCGGTGCCATTGAATGGATGAGGCTTACATTCCATGAAAGCTTTGAGCGTGCATACTCGAGGCTGAGGAGGTGCTTGTGGACCTGTCGCGAGAAAAAGAAGCGAATAGATTCAAGATAGGTAGAGAGACACGAGAGTAGGATGAAAACATCCCAGACTGATTTAGATTAGTTGTACCTCCTGGGTGTGCTGCGAAAGCTGCAGTCACCCTAGCATTGATCAGTGTGTCCAGCTGCTCTGGAGTCAGGTTCATGTTTCTTCCAGGTTCACTCATTTTCTACACATCTACAAAAGCATAGAATGAGAACGACGTCGAAAAGATTGAGAGAAAAATAGATAGAAGGAAGTATCTCTAAAATACGTAAGTTTCGAAGTAACGCTTGGAATAGTATCAAGTAAGTAATATATAGCACATTATGTATCACTAAGAGTGTAGTACACTTTAAGTAGAGTAACAAGTAAGCATTTACTCATGCTTGGTAGTCTAGAGCGCTGAGCCTTGCACTTGGAGTGTAGTGTCATCGCGGATTGATTTGTACAAAAAACAATTATAGTATGGTTTTTCTCAAAAAGACTCTTTCTTTATAAAACCGAGTTCACTATAACCAATGGCTCTGATACCAATCTGCAACACCCTCAAATTCCATTATGCGGAGTATTACCGCGAGGCGAGCTACTGACCGATTCATGCCACCAATCATATTGAACAAACAAGATAAAGTAGAACAAAACCAATAGTTTAAAATACGATTAGCGACATTATAAATAAAGTCTTAAAATAAGGTTTAAGGTATTAAGCGGAAGCCTTAAACATAAGGTACGAAAATAGTTTTAAAACATAAAACATAAGTTTCACAATCCATGAAAGATTTTAAATTGACACCACACTCCTGTAAGCTAAGGCTCCAACGCTGCTCCTACGGACCTGCAAGCATGTAGATAAAATGTCAACATAAAGTTGGCGAGTTCACTTTTTAAAAATGTTTTCTTGTTTTATCTCCAAAAACGTTAATGAATAGGTTACCGTTTATAAAACATGCCATGGGGAGCTACCCCATGTAATCTACTAAACTTTGATACCGAAACTGAGATTGTTCGTGCATTTTGCCCATGATCAAGGTCTATCATCCTTAATCGGTTTATAAGTCCATACTAGTTCACACCCACCCCCTCGGTACGGTGTGAGGTTGTCAAGCCTAACAGCGCTATCAACTAATACCTCGTTCGCCAAAACGGCGACTAATCGGTATAAGAGTTTGGGAGTTCATGATAAAGTGTCGTTTAGTACACTAGAACATGATTTATGAGTATTTAAATAACTATTTCGTGCCCCCGGAATATTAGGTTCCCAATCCACCGGGAATACATGCTTTTAAGTGATAGTGTGAACTCACCTTTGATTGTTCGGTTAGATAGATTGTTTATCCTAACTTGGTTAACCTTGTCCTATTAAGGTTACCTTTTATTAGGATTGTATATAAAATAATTCACGCATTTCATATAAGTATTAAACAAGTAGTGTACATGTATTATTGTGTCATTTCACTAAACATATAAACATGGCAATCATAACAGTAACAGTTGGTCATGTACAAGTGCAAACAGTAGTAATGTGCGATCAAAATTAAGGATTTGGGCCTTGTAGTGTGTGGCCTGTTTGAATAGGTCCAACTATGAATTACTCGGCCCAAATGACTGATTGTGTGGGCCACCTGTTAAGTGTGTGACCTGCACTAGGGTGTGCGGCCTTCTTAACAAGTGTGCGGTCATGCATGGAAAAGGTTGTACTATGTGTTTGTTGGCTTGTACAAGAGGATTTTGCGGATGGGTAGGGTGTGCGACCTTCACTGCCAGTTTGTACTCTGTGCAAAAAGAGTAGAACATTTCCAAAGTGTGCGATTCCTGGTGTGCGGTCTTGTAGTCCTCCCATGTACACTTTGCATCAAAGATTGTACGTACTAGGTGTACGACCCGCTGAGTGTGCGACTCAACTGGGTTGCATTGTACAAATGGCACTAAGAGTTGTACACTTCGGGATCGTATGACTTCTGGGTGTGCGAATTGCAGTAAATATTTGTACATTGTGCAACCTGGGTTCTACGCTTTTAAGTGTGTGATCAAAATCAATCAAACAGTTGTAAAGTTCACCTTTTCAGATAAAACAATTAACTCATTCAACTTATGTCCTAGTTAAATCATGCATCAAAATCTATCTATCATCACACCATTTCAGCCTAATTGTAATAATCAACTTTGGACTAGAAATCACATTTCATCCAATCAATCAAACAGTGGTTCGCGCCCAATCTTTCCTAATCATTTCGTTAAACCAAAATCATCTAATCATTCTATGAATCATTAAGCACACGAGATCTTAACACGCACCAATTTTTATCTCTTTTAACCACATAAACCCTAGTTCATCTATCAAAATCTATATATTTCATACAATCACATTACAACACTTCATCAATTTACCATTTCATAACAGTGAGACCATATATATATATATATATATAAGTATCCGCTAAAATGAGAACCACCTCGAGTTGTAAGAACCGCGAGAACTTTTTGATCCGGGGCGAGGTGGACAAAATTTTTTTTCATAAACGTGGATGCATGTATAAAAACAACATTCGTAAAAAAATTCAAAAAAAAAATGTCGTGTGTGTAGTTTTGAGCAACACAAGTTTGTGTTTACGGGACCCGTAAATTTTCCGGCTAGATTTACGGGTCCCGTAAACACAAACTTGTGGCGCTCAAAACTACACACACGACATTTTTTTTTTGAATTTTCTTTACAAATGTTGTTTTTATACATGCATCTACGCTTATGAAAAAACAATTTGGTCCACCGCGCCCCCTACGGTGTAGTTCTCACGGTTCTTACAACTCGAGGTGGTTCTCATTTTAGCATTCCCCTATATATATATATATATATATTCAATCAAGCAGTTATATGGTTCCATTTAATCATCATAGCAATAAGATTCTGAACACCTTAACATTCATAGCATCTTAAATATAACAAAAATCAGATCCGAAGAGCATCACATCTGGATCACGCAAGAAGAACACTCATACAATATTCATTCATTTTGATAACAAACAAGAGAAACATTATGTCAAGAACACAAGATGAATCACAACATTAAAACACTAATGTCTACTAACCTGAAAGTGTACAAACAAGGGAGTGTGCGAGTAAGGAAAGGATTTTCAAAAAAGTGATGAAGCCTTAATGATTGTCTTGATTCTTGAAATGATGAGAGAGGGAATGTGTTTGCTGATTTAGGAAAGATTTCTAAATCAGGAGGAGAGAGAGAAGGAGAGAAAGGCAGCTGCAGGGAATGATTTGGCAAAAAGTTTTCTAGGGTTAGGACAAGATAGGTATTTATAATACATCAGAGGCATCACACACTTTGGATTGGAAACCAGCTGTCAACAGCTATGGTATGTGACGTGTGTGCGACTATACATATTTATATAATGAACTTTACACACAAATTGGGTTTTAATATTTATAAAAATGGTTTATACCTTAACATTAAAACACACACAACAAAGGACAAGTGTATCCCGTCATGTATGTAGCAAAGTATTGGTAAGAGCCAGATATCGATCCATGGAACACGGGCGTTATTAAGTACTAAATCTTTGTCATTAGTTTACCAGAATAAAGGATAAGTGAAAGATTGTTTAACTAAGTTATCTAAAACTATATTTAAAGCATAATAGACTCCAAATATGAAAAATAAAT
This sequence comes from Helianthus tuberosus, assembly GCA_030545235.1. Classification (NCBI taxonomy): domain Eukaryota; kingdom Viridiplantae; phylum Streptophyta; class Magnoliopsida; order Asterales; family Asteraceae; genus Helianthus; species Helianthus tuberosus. Next base: position 102,677,394 of record CM060424.1, on the reverse strand, counting down.
AATATCTTGTTTCACAAACAACCTAAACATGTTATCTACATCAGATATGTCACAAAAGCTCTTGATCAATTTTCCAATTTTAAGACAGTTAGTCATCCGCTAGGAGTTTTCTAAGATGATGCTTATTCGGAAAGGTAACGCGATAAACAAACGTTAACCACCTAAAATCATTCTTTAGCGAGCTATTGATATGTATTCATGTGAACCTTTAAAGATAGATTAGTCATTCTCTAAGAGTTTTCTAACCTCATTTATCAAAGAAAGCAATACCGATGGTCACAATACAACCACGCGGATAAGCATTTAAGTAGACTATATAACAAAGTATTTCATCTTACAAGTCTTGAGCACAAATCTACCATGTTAGCAATTTCAGACCAAAACTACTAAACAAAGATCTTAAACCACGTCAAGAACATGTAATAATGCCATATAATTCGTTAGAACCCTTACGTGCAAGAAAGCATTCTCAATCAAAATTCGATATATCTTAGATAAAACCAATACCCCTCTCGAGTCTCATGGTGTAAACAAGTGTACAAAAAAGTGATTTCAAGAAATAGTTACCATCCCACTAACCACAGATTCATTATCCAAGACAATCAAACATAATCAAGAACTCAACATTAATGAAACATTCATTATATAATCATGAAGATTCAAACATGAAAAAAGTACTAAAGATTCATACAAACAAGATTACAACATAAAGATTATTCAAGAAACAAGTTCATTACTATTATTACACAATACTATATTAAATAATAACTAACATCAGCTCAATACTTGAATAATGATCAGAATACATGTATAAGAACAAGGAATCGAACCATAAACAAGCAAGGAATTGATGGGTTGGATTGGTTATGCTTCCATTAGGTCTTGAAGTTTCAAAGTGGTCTGATCAGGACTGCTTCGGAACCCAGAAATCGCCTAGAAACATGGAGAAAAACCCAACATTGAAACCAGTAGTGAATGACTCTATTTATTGGGAAAATTCAGTTTGGCATGGCCGTGCAGTTGGGTCGCACGGTCGTGCACTGGCACTTGTCGGGTGACGTCATTTCTCCGATTCGGGGTCAGACAAGTGGACAAGTTGTCTTGGTCACCAAAATGGCATGGTCATGCCACTGGTCGCACGGTAGTGCGAGGTCGTCAGAATTGTGATCAGAATGGTCCAGGTGGTGCATGGTCATGCGGTGGATCGCACGGTAGTGCGTTCTGTGAAAACATCGGCACCATCAGTCGCACTGGCAGTGATTCCGAGTTCGGACATCTGGCACGGTCGTGCAGTTGGATGGCACGGTCGTGCAGTATCTGGAAGTCGTCAGATTTTTGCTATTTTTTATCAGATTTGCATCAGAAATTGTCCGTTTTCATCAGATTTTTCTTTTGTACTCCGTTTAAGACCTGAAAGTATAAAAGTACTGGATTTGGTACCTAAACGTCGAGGTTTCGGTCAAAAACGCTTAAAACGGAAGTGTTTTGTGGGATAAAAACATGTATAATTTAACGTATATCAAACATCCCCACACTTGAACTTTGCTTATCCTCAAGCAAACTTAAAATAAAACAAGGAATCAAATCTGAATATTTACAAAGTTACTAATTTGGTGGTCAAATTGGTTTTCAAAAAGTCATCATTAAAGATTTAAGACAAACAAGCTTATTTGGATGCATGAAAAGATAACCATAAAGCAATGATTCTACATCTGATTGACTTAGCATGCAAATCTTTACATTTCTCACAATGTTCACACTCACTCGTTTATATTTCTGAATCATACATATAATATGTATGTAAAACACTCGATGCCTAGTCAATGAATCATGCGATATTATAAACTTGTCAAAAGATCTAATCTCCACCAATTAATATGTGAAATACCTAAATCAAGTGGTCTTTGATGTGTTGTAATGATAGGCTATGGTTAAGGGTATGGAATGGATATTTGAAGGTGGCTAAAAGGTTAAAACTCGTCGATTTATTTTCTAGGATTCTGAACACGTTGCTAAGCTATTTGTGTATGTGTTTAGAATTTATTCTTTTTTTTACACTTCTACTCTCTATTTTCTTCTTTAACGATTTTCCATAATCCTTAGAGAGTTTCAACAGACCGTTTTTTTTTTGTTGAAAAACTACTAAGATTTACACCAATCTAGATAGCCAAGGCCGACTTTTAATAAAAAGGGTAAATATGAAAAGGTTATATTTGGTTAAGTAGGCTTAATATTTGGGTAAAATTTTGAAAAATACGGAAAATAGGCTCAACATGGCGAACTAATGGATAAAGTTGGGCGCGGGATATAAACAAAGAAAATGGCTAACGAAAGGGTATCCTAAGTGCCTCGATCATTTTTATGCAATTTCACATATTTATGATTTTGAAAAGTATCAAATGACAAGTTCTAAATTACCTGAAACATCCGGCTCACTCTTTTTCCGCAAAAACAAAGAAGCATTGTCAAGAAAGCAGTAAAGGCTCAAAAATATGCTCACGTAAATGGAAGAAATGGGTATAAATGTAAATGTAAATATAAATATGCAAGTCTTTCTTTTGTTTTATCATGCTTTTAGTTATCTTTTTCAAAAATCAATTTGGCTTGTCGTTTTTGATCAAATTTGATACTTTTTAAAGAACATAAGTGACAATTTTTGTTTTATTTTCTAAAAAATATGTACAGAAATGAGAACAATTAAGGACAAACAAAGTTTAAAAGCTTTTAAACCCCTCCCCACATGTCACACCCCGACCAAGTAAAACAACAAAACGTGGCAGAAACGTCGAGGAGTGTTGTAACAGAATTAATTGTTTCACAACCATGGTAATTAAAGTTATGTTTTATATATCAATCAAGAGAGTTACATTGTCTTAAACAAGAAATAAAGAGTACATAACATAAATTTCACTAGTTCTTGCTTTGTTTTAAGTCACTAAGGCACAGATCCGCCTAAGTGTGTCTCGATCATCCTATGCAATAGCTCCTGAAAACACATGTGAAAAGAGGTACGTCAGCATAAAAATGCCTGTGAGATACATAGGTTTTGTGAAAATAGGATTCATGACTTGAGTTTAAAGAAACTGTTTAATAAAAAGTAGCCATGAATCTTGTTGAATGTTTCCTTTTATAAATCATTTGAAAAGCAATGGATAAATCAAATGATATATATGTATATAAAAGAATAATGTATGGTTAAATGAATAACCAAGTAAAATGAGTTTATATAAGTTACGTCATTCGTAAAACGATGTTTATGTGAAAATTGTATTGTAGATGTAATATGTCTAAACTGAAATAGTTTAAATAACGCTACGATATGTAATACCACCATAAAAGCACTTATATATAGGAAGTAACAACGGTTTATCCACCATGTTTTTATCGTATTACACGTCACCTCGTTACTTAAATCACTTACCCAAAACAACCACCAAAATGTACTGTTTAACAATTGTAGAAATGTTTATGTATGGTCAAATATGGTTCACACGGTTCAAATGGTTATAACGGTTCACATAGTCAAATGGTTACAACGGTTCACATAGTCAAATTGTTACAACGGTTCAAAATGTAATATAATGTGTTCATATGCAGGCTGAGCATATGCAACAAGATGTAATGTACAACAATGTGTCCATATGCTGGATGAGCATATGCAACAGGATGTAATGTAAAACAATGTGTCCATATGCTGGATGAGCATATGCAACTCGATGTAATGTAAAACAATGTGTCCATATGCTGGATGAGCATATGCAACTAGATGTAATGTAAAAACAATGTGCTAAGTATGCTAAGTAAACATACAAAGCAGGAAAAGTCATGTAAATCAATGTGCTAGCATGCTATCAGTCAACATACATAGCAGAAATGTAAAGTAAAACCATGTACTAAGTATGCTATCAGTCAACATACATAGCAAAACAATGTAATGTAAATCATGTACTATAAGTGTACTAATGAACATAACAAGTATATGATGTGAAAACATGAAAACATGAAAGTAACAAGTAGGCACATGTGTTTCACCCCAAAATAGTTTGAAAACAGTAAAAGAGGGGTCTATGTACTCACTTGAGATTTCTTAGTAGTCCTTGAGTAACAACCAAACAATGCTAGAGATCACAGATATCAAACGGCACCTAATATAGGTAACTATGTTAATATACTGGACCTAAATCGGAGGATTGGATAGAATGAGGGTTCGTAAACCAACGAGTATGGAGACTCGTGTAATATGGTTTAACAAAGCCCACATACTAAAATGAAACCTAACATAAGTTCTTACGACCCATTACGACCCGTTTAGGTAGCTTATGCTACTTTAACGCGTCGTTCGCGTGAAACGCGTTCGGAACGCCTAACTAGTCCTATGACAAGTAAAATATGCCTTGACATGTCTAATATTGTTACCAAATCAGTTTAGATACCAAAAGTTATGCTACATATGCTAAAAATGAGTTTTGGCGTAAAAAGGGTATTTTGGTAATTTACCTAAGGCATATATACTACCTATCATACAACTACTCAAACGATGTGACCATAAGGTATAACCTCGGAAGGTTATTCCCTATACAACTATGGTCACCTAATGTGTTTGGTCGGATCCTAATGATCGACCAAACGGGTCGGGTTCGAAAGTATAAGCGATTGTTTAGATCGCTTACTCTTACGACCCTAGACAAGCACAAAACTAAAAGTGATGAGCTAAGCATGTTAGAACATGCTTAACTAAGTTTAGAAAACAGGTTTGGTATCAAAACAAACGGTTTTGATACCTAAGAGTACTTTGGTTACAAAATACGCAAGAATGCGCGTTTTGGCCGAAACTACGACTCGTCACTGAGCCTAGATAACGTGGTAATCAGTAGGTATAGTCACTAGGGACTATAACCATCGTGATTACGCTGACGTTATGAAGTTCAAACGAACTTTGCATTGACCATAAACTTGGTCAATGCAGAAAGTCAAACAAAGTTTGACTTTTAACGCTAAAAGTATAAAAAGAACGAAGGAACACTTACAAAGGGTCCCCGAAAGCTAATCTCTATCCAAGTAGCCCAGGTATGAAGCAATGGCTTCAACTTAGAGCTTTTAGATCAGATTTTTTGGGTTTTGCAAATGAATGGGGTTGGGTATTTATAGTAAATGGACAACCGTTAGGATCGTTTATCAAATAACGTGCCTTGATCTTGTCCATACACTTGTTGAAACCCTTCTTACCCAAATTTGGCCCCCCATGATCAGGTAATGACAAGTGGCATTGGCCTTTGGAGTGTTTAGCAGCTGTTAACAATTGATTAAACAACCTTTGCTGATCTGAAAGGGCCTCGCGTGACGCCTAGGGGGCTAGGTGTCACACCTAGGTCCTTCTGATCAGCAAACAGTTTCCAAAGTTTCCATTTCAGTCCCCGTTGTGTATTAAGGCCATTTCCGACATGTTTAAGGCTCGTTAAGTCAACTTTAAGGCCCTAAAATGATTCCTAAACATTGTGGACATGAAACATGCTAAAAAACATGCCGTATGTTGGTTCGTTTGGTCGTACGTTCGCGATGTTTGCTTAATTACGACGGAATGAGCATAAGCGCGAAAAACGATCCAAATTGCGTGACGAAAGGATTTTTCTTATGCCAAACACTAAAATAAAATATTTTAGTGCTTACATAAATTTTTGGATGTCCGGATGTATTCAGAACGTAAGTTATGCGCGAAAGTGCAAACTTATGCACTTTTTGACGCTTTTAGTCCGTGAATGACCCAAAAGTTTATTTTAGCACACCGAACCCCTCAAAGCCTATTTCTAAGCTATGTAAAGGATATTTATGGTATGTTTAACTTATGGTTATGTTCCGGACTGTCTGTTACAGTTCAAATTGGCATACTTTCGCAGTTTGTCAAATTTAGTCCCTGTAGGCGAATTAACTTGTTTTTGCCATACCAAAGCCTTCAAAACTTATTTCTAAGTTATGTAAAGGTTATTTAAGGTATGTTAAGCATATGTTGATGTTCCGGAGTGTTCATTGCATTTAAAATGGTTATATTTACGCATCAGTGCGCATATAATCTTCCAGAAAGCGATTTAAAGCTTGAAGTCGAACAAGAATTGATATGTGCAAAAGATACACATGTTTATACCAATCCCAAGTATGAAATACAATATTTCATTGGTTTGGTATTTGTTTGATGGTCGCAGTGACACAGGTGTCACAGTCTCCCCTACTTTAGGAAATTTCGTCCCGAAATTTATTTATAGGAGTCTGTCTGTGACTTTGTGTTAAATAACCATCAAGATATGTAAGGCATAATCTTGTCATTTTCCTCAACAGATATTTTCCAGAAGCAAAAATGAACGAACGGAGTCATTTTCCTTAACGGGTTCTTTGGAAATGGAAAATGAAGGATTTAACTAAACGGATATTCATTTCCCTCAACGGATATTCTTCAGAAGCGAAAATGAATGGGTGATTCATTTTCCTCAACGGGTCCTTCATTAGAAATGGGAATGAAAAAGGATAATCAAAATGATATTCATTTCCTCAACGGACATTCTTCAGAAACTAAAATGAACAGACGGAGTCATTTTCAGCGGTTGCTTCCTCAGAAGCGGAAATGAAGGATTTAAACAAACGGATATTCATTTCCTCAACGGATAATCTTCAGAAACGAAAATGAACAGACGGAGTCATTTTCAACGGTTGCTTCCTCAGAAACAGAAATGAAGGATTTAACTAAACGGATATTCATTTCCCTCAATGGATATTCTTCAAAAACAAAAATGAACAGAAGAAGTCATTTTCAACGGTTGCTTCCTCAGAAACGGAAATGAAGGATTAAACAAACAGATATTCATTTCCTCAACGGATATTCTTCATAAGTGAAAAATGAATAGCTAGTTCATTTTTCCTCAACGGATGCTTCATCGGAAATGGAAATGAATTGGGTTAACTCTTGATACATGACAGAACTTGCTATGATTTCTGTGCACTAAATTCCATAATTATGTATGCATCCATAATTACGTAATTCCTTGCACAGTCCGCACAGTTTGTTTTGTAATTGTTTAGGGGAAGAAAATCAAACCTGTGATGAGGGTGACTAGACTACCATAGGATCATTTTAATTAGATCGACAAATGATCTTTTTAATTAGGCCACCAAGGAGTACTTTCAGCTATATCATCACGTGATATTCCTAACCAGATTTTTGGATCAATCTGTTTAACTAGACCACTAAAGGGGTCTAATTATGGAGTAGTACTTTATAATCCAAGGGACTTAACTACAACGTAGAAGTCCATTAAGGATTTTAGGTAGTACCTTTGGGTATCCTACTATGAATCCCTTATACGAAGATATGGAAGATTCTACGAGGATTTGGATAACATAATTTGGATCTCACAAAAACATAAAAGGGAACACGTAAGCACATAATCACATAATTGTTTTCTTGGTTATTAATTGTAATTATCTTGTTATTGATTGTTATTAACTTGGAGTTGATTTGAACATGGGTATTCAAGGCATACCAGGAACCCAGTTGATGGACTTCAACGTCCTCAAGCATCTATCTGAAAAGATAGGATGATCTTCTAAAAATTCGATTTTTACCAGGAATCGCCACATTCGTATTAAGGTATACAACAATTAAGGACTTACGGAAATATCCTTAGGTACCCCATTAAGGAGTAGGTATTCGTCCAGAGTTGTAACTTGCGCCTTGTACTTCGTTTTCCTTGGAGGAAACGGTTAGTTAGGATTTTCGTGGAAAACGCAAGAGATCATACAATGGAAGAAATTTGGGGGTAGTCTGTTCTTCAAGGAATACGGTTCTTTGATTGTCAGTATCATAGGGGATATGTTGTTTATTCATGCAACCACAATAAACATATTGCAATGTAAGTAAAAGATTTATTTATATACAACATCAACAACTGTTTCATGGACCTTGACAACAAAAGAAAATAATACATAAGACGTGATTATTTCTGAACAGCGTTGTCTTCCATTTGGTCAGATGCTCATCCCTGCACTGGATTCGCATTAGCAAGCTTTGGGCAGTTTCTTCGGAAATGGCCCATCTCGCCACAGTTGAAACAAGAACCTGGTGGAAAACGACCTTGAGCAGGATTGTTGTTAACTTGGTTGGGTGCAGCTGTAGTTGGGAAAACCCTTGCTGTATGACCTATAAGTCCACAAACTTGGCATGTGCGGCACTTTGCACCAGCATGATGATGTAGGCTACATTGGTTGCACAAGGGTGCAGTTCTGTTGTAGGGCTTCCTAGCAGGGGGTTGAGCTGGTTGGTTGGGGAAGGCTTGACCATTGTGAGCGACCATGGCGAAGTTATCAGAAGCCTTTCGCTTCTTTAACTTCTTAGGGGATCCAGTCTGTTCATCCATGGTCTTTGATTCCTCGGTTGGTTTCTTGTGACCCTTTCGAAAAAGTTTACCTTTCCTGATCTGAGATTCAGTCAAGGTTGCAGCTAGCTCAATGGCCTGTCTAACTGTAGTAGGGTTGCTACCAGTCACAATGTCTTGTATTGAGTCAGGGAGGCCATCAATGTACTTTTCAATTGCCTTATCCAAAGGCGTGACCATGTTTGGGCATAACAGACTTAACTCCTCATAACGGTCCGTGTAGGCTCGATGCTCACCGCTATCTTGCTTAAGATCATCAAATTCCCTTTCTAGAGCCCTTAGCTCATGACGAGGACAGAATTCCTTCATCATAAGAGCCCTAAGCTCAGCCCAAGTCTGTGCTAAAGCAACCTCAGCACCACGGTCTCTCATAACCCCGTTCCACCATGTAAGAGCCCTCTTCTGAAACACACTGGAAGCAAACTCGACCTTGCGATTATCAGGACACTGAACGAGACGAAACGTACTCTCAGTGCTCTCGAACCACTGTAGTAGCCCAGTTGCTCCTTCCGAACCACTAAACTTAAGTGGCTTAGCCGAATTGAAACTCTTGAAATTGCATGGAGCATGATTGTTGTTGTTGGCTTGGTTCCATTGAGCAATAAGATTTGGGAAAACAACATGAATTTGTTGCGCGATGATTTCCGCCAGTTCGGCATTCGCTATCTGATTGTCGTGTCGAGGAGGCATTCTAAAAAGGGGAAAATAAGAGAGAAAACAAATGAAATGGCATTGGGTAGGAATAGGATGTTATAACTACCGACCAAAATCATGGGTGATGGTCATTTGTTTGAACCACGAAGCAAACAAACGACACACAAAGGCTGAATCAAAGCAAGTAGGTCCTCATAATGTATCGCGAAGACATGCTCGCCTATAAGTGGACACTCACCCCAAGATTTCCCAGGTAAGAGTGACTGGTCCGATTATGTGGATTTGTACGAACACTCTAGCCTTAGACAGAAAACCCAGGGCACAGGCATTCACTCTTCCAGTTTGCACGTGTTCACACTATTTACGACCCAAAACTCTGACGAGATTTTGAAAACTCAAAGGGGTTCAAAATCTTATAACAGAGGATTCAAAACCTTACAACAGAAGGTTCAAAACCTAGTAATTAATCATCCAGGGACAGATGATTAATTTTCAAAGCGGATTTGGAATTGATGTTCTCGTTGTGGTTGCTGCCTAAAGATAGGCAACGGTATTGTTTTTTGACTAAACGCAAGTAAACTCGCGTTAGGGTCCTAGGAAGGTTATATTCTAGGTCAAAGCATTACTAATAACCTAATTCCCTATAACCATTGGCTCTGATACCAACTTTTCTGTCACACCCCGACCACGTAAAACAACAAAACGTGGCGGAAACGTCGAGGAGTGTTGTAACAGAATTAATTGTTTCACAACCATGGTAATTAAAGTTACGTTTTATATATCAATCAAGAGAGTTACATTGTCTTAAACAAGAAATAAAGAGTACATAACATAAATTTAACTAGTTCTTGCTTTGTTTTAAGTCACTAAGGCACAGGTCCGCCTAAGTGTGTCTCGATCATCCTATGCAATAGCTCCTGAAAACACATGTGAAAATAGGTACGTCAGCATAAAAATGCATGTGAGATACATAGGTTTTGTGAAAATAGGATTCATGACTTGAGTTTAAAGAAACTGTTTAATAAAAAGTAGCCATGAATCTTGTTGAATGTTTCCTTTTATAAATCATTTGAAAAGCAATGGATATATCAAATGATATATATGTATATAAAAGAATAATGTATGGTTAAATGAATAACCAAGTAAAATGAGTTTGTATAAGTTAAGTCATTTGTAAAACAATGTTTATGTGAAAATTGTATTGTAGATGTAATATATCTAAACTGAAATGGTTTAAATAACGCTACGATATGTAATACCGTAAAAGAACTTATATATAGGAAGTACCAGCGGCGTATCAACCATGTTTTTATCGTATTACACGTCGCCTCGTTACTTAAATCACTTACCCAAAACAACCACCAAAATGTACTGTTTAACAATTGTAGAAATGTTTATGTATGGTCAAATATGGTTCACACGGTTCAAATGGTTATAACGGTTCACATAGTCAAATGGTTACAACGGTTCACATAGTCAAATTGTTACAACGGTTCAAAATGTAATATAATGTGTTCATATGCTGGCTGAGCATATGCAATAAGATGTAATGTACAACAATGTGTCCATATGGTGGATGAGCATATGCAACAGGATGTAATGTACAACAATGTGTCCATATGCTGGATGAGCATATGCAACAGGATGTAATGTAAAACAATGTGTCCATATGCTGGATGAGCATATGCAACTAGATGTAATGTAAAAACAATGTGCTAAGTATGCTAAGTAAACATACAAAGCAGGAAAAGTCATGTAAATCAATGTGCTAGCATGCTATCAGTCAACATAGATAGCAGAAATGTAAAGTAAGACCATGTACTAAGTATGCTATCACTCAACATACATAGCAAAACAATGTAATGTAAATCATGTACTATAAGTGTACTAATGAACATAACAAGTATATGATGTGAAAACAGGAAAACATGAAAGTAACAAGTAGGCACATGTGTTTCACCCCAAAACAGTTTGAAAACAATAAAAGAGGGGTCTATGTACTCACTTGAGATTGCTTAGTAGTCCTTGAGTAACAACCAAACAATGCTAGAGATCACAGATATCAAACGGCACCTAATATAGGTAACTATGTTAATATACTGGACCTAAATCGGAGGATTGGATAGAATGAGGGTTCGTAAACCAACGAGTATGGAGACTCGTGTAATATGGTTTAACAAAGCCCACATACTAAAATGAAACCTAACCTAAGTGCTTACGACCCATTACGACCCGTTTAGGTAGCTTATGCTACTTTAACGCGTCGTTCGCGTGAAACGCGTTCGGAACGCCTAACTAGTCCTATGACAAGTAAAATATGCCTTAACATGTCTAATATTGTTACCAAATCAGTTTAGATACCAAAAGTTATGTTACATATGCTAAAAATGAGTTTTGGCGTAAAAAGGGTATTTTGGTAATTTACCTAAGGCATATATACTACCTATCATACAACTACTCAAACGATGTGACCATAAGGTATAACCTCGGAAGGTTATTCCCTATACAACTATGGTGACCTAATGTGTTTGGTCGAATCCTAATGATCGACCAAACGGGTCAGGTTCGAAAGTATAAGCGATTGTTTAGATCGCTTACTCTTATGACCCTAGACAAGCACAAAACTAAAAGTGACGAGCTAAGCATGTTAGAACATGCTTAACTAAGTTTAGAAAACTGGTTTGGTATCAAAACAAACGGTTTTGATACTTAAGAGTAGTTTGGTTACAAAATACGCAAGAATGCGCGTTTTGGCCGAAACTACGACTCGTCAGTGAGCCTAGATAACGTGGTAATCAGTAGGTATAGTCACTAGGGACTATAACCATCATGATTACGCTCACGTTATGAAGTTCAAACGAACTTCGCATTGACCATAATCTTGGTCAATGCAGAAAGTCAAACAAAGTTTGACTTTTAACGCTAAAAGTATAAAAAGAACGAAGGAACACTTACAAAGGGTCCCCGAAAGCTTAACTTTATCCAAGTAGCCCAGGTATGAAGCAATGGCTTCAACTTAGAGCTTTTAGATCAGATTTTGTGGGTTTTGCAAATGAATGGGGTTGGGTATTTATAGTAAATGGACAACCGTTAGGATCGTTTATCGAATAACATGCCTTGATCTTGTCCATACACTTGTTGAAACCCTTGTTACCCAAATTTGGCCCCCCATGATCATGTAATGACAAGTGGCATTGGCCTTTGGAGTGTTTAGCAGTTGTTAACATTTTATTAAACAACCTTTGCTGATCTGAAAGGGCCTCGCGTGACGCCTAGGGGGCTAGGTGTCACGCCTAGGTCCTTCTGATCAGCAAACAGTTTCCAAAGTTTCCATTTCAGTCCCCGTTGTGTATTAAGGCCATTTCCGACATGTTTAAGGCTCGTTAAGTCAACTTTAAGGCCCTAAAATGATTCCTAAACATTGTGGACATGAAACATGCTCAAAAATATTCCGGATGTTGGTTCGTTTGGTCGTACGATCGCGATGTTTGCTTAATTACGACGGAATGCGCATAAGTGCGAAAAACGATCCAAATTGCGTGACGAAATGATTTTTCTTATGCCAAACACTAAAATAAAATATTTTGGTGCTTACATAAATTTTTGGATGTCCGGATGTATTCAGAACATAAGTTATGCGCGAAAGTGCAAACTTATGCACTTTTTGACGCTTTTAGTCCCTGAATGACCCAAAAGTTTATTTTAGCACACCGAACCCCTCAAAGCCTATTTCTAAGCTATGTAAAGGATATTTATGGTATGTTTAACTTATGGTCATGTTCTGGAATGTCTGTTACAGTTCAAATTGGCATACTTTCACAGTTTGTCAAATTTAGTCCCTGTAGGTGAATTAACTTGTTTTTACCATACCAAAGCCTTCAAAACTTATTTCTAAGTTATGTAAAGGTTATTTAAGGTATGTTAAGCATACGTTGATGTTCCGGAGTGTTCATTGCATTTAAACTAGTTATATTTACGCATCAGTGCGCGTATAACCTTCTAGAAAGCGATTTAAAGCTTGAAGTCGAACAAGAATTGATATGTGAAAAAGATACACATGTTTATACCAATACCAAGTATGAAATACAATATTTCATTGGTTTGGTATTTGTTTGATGGTCGCAGTGACACAGGTGTCACACCACACTTGAACTTCACATTGTCCCCAATGTGAAATACATATTAGTTAAGCAATTATGAAGCGCTAAACTAATAATGTGAAAAGGGAAAGAGGTACTCCCTCAGAGTTGAAGTTGACTCGTTTGAGTAGACATTTAATTGAAGTCTTCCCAACTTTGTGTGCATTCTTTGCAAATCTGCCAAGTATGTGACTTGCTAAAACAATGCCATTGATTAAAATGTTAGATAACCAAACTGTAACATCTGTGCTTATAATCATTGTGAACAATTCTATTATCAATAAAACAATGTTATTTGATCCCAATTTTTGTTTGGTTGTGTTTTACATTTTTCATGTTTTGACTTTTATCCAATTTCAAACTCTATATCACTTTCTGGAGAGTTATACGCAAACTGGTGCGTAAACGTACTTAGTTTAATGCGAGAAATACTCTGGAACATCAACATATACTTAACATACCTTAAATAACCTTTACATAAGTTAGAAATAAGTTTTGAAGGCTTTGGTATTGCAAAAACAAGTTAAATCGCTTACAGGGACTAAACTTGACAAACCTGAAACTTTGTAACGCCGATCTCATTTTTGGAGAACCATGGAATCTGCTATGGGGACCCAACTTAATCTGAGCACAGCTTATCATCCGCAAACGGATGGTCAATCTGAAAGAACAATCCAGACTCTGGAGGATATGCTTAGAGCTTGTGTGATCGACTTTGGTGGTAGTTGGGATTCACATCTTCCGTTAATTGAATTCTCCTACAACAACAGTTATCACACCAGCATCAAAATGGCTCCTTTCGAGGCTCTCTTTGGTCGAAAATGTCGTTCACCAGTCTGCTGGAATGAGATCGGCGAGGCTCAGCTTACTGGACCTGCCCTCATTTTAGAGACAACTGACAAGATTAAGAAAGTTCGTGATAACCTTCAGACAGCTAGAAGTCGTCAAAAGAGTTACGCGGACCCAAAACGCAAGCCCTTGGAATTTGAAGTCGGTGATCGAGTATTACTTAAGGTCTCACCTTGGAAAGGTGTGATCAGATTTGGAAAGAAAGGAAAACTTGCACCTAGATACGTTGGACCATTCAAGATCGTCGAAAGAATCGGTAAGGTAGCCTACAGACTTGAGTTACCTCCTGAACTTGGAAATGTTCATCCAACTTTTCACGTGTCCAATCTCAAGAGGTGTTTAGCTGATGAGAATCTCCACATACCACTTGATGAAATTCGTGTTAATAAAACACTGAAATTTGTTGAGAAGCCTGTGGAAATCATGGAACGTGAAGTCAAGTGGCTTAAACGCAAGCGCATTCCTTTGGTCAAAGTTTGCTGGGAAGCTAAACGTGGACCCAAGTTTACTTGGGAACGCGAAGATCAAATGAAGGCGAAATATCCGCATCTTTTCCCACGAGTTTCCTCTAAATAAATTTCGGGACGAAATTTCCACAAGTAGGGGAGACTGTAACATCTGTGCTTGTAATCATTGTGAACAGTTCTATTATCAATAAAACAATGTTATTTGATCCCAATGTTTGTTTGGTTGTGTTTTACATTTTTCATGTTTTGACTTTTATCCAATTTCAAACTCTATATCACTTTCTGGAGAGTTATACGCAAACTGGTGCGTAAACGTACTTAGTTTAATGCGAGAAATACTCTGGAACATCAACATATACTTAACATACCTTAAATAACCTTTACATAACTTAGAAATAAGTTTTGAAGGCTTTGGTATTGCAAAAACAAGTTAAATCGCTTACAGGGACTAAACTTGACAAACCTGAAACTTTGTAACGGTTAATTATGCTCACTAGAATGCACGATATAAATTTCATAAAGTTTCGTTATCGTACGAGAAAGTTATGATAAAATCCGTGTACAAGGGGTTAAAGCGACAACGTTGAAGTTTAGGACTTTTCGGGTAACAATAAAGTTAACCGAGGACTTAGAAAATGAGGTACAAGTCCTAAAGCCCTTGTAGGTAAATAAGAAGGGCTCAAATTGCAAAATATAAGCTTAGTTTCCCTTTCGAAGGGCCAAGGGACAAGTTGAAACAACTTAAAACATTTAAACCTAATTACAAGGCTGACGCGGGCCGCGTCAAGCTTAACCATATCTCAGGCGGGCCGCGTCAGGCCCCCAGATGCAGAAAATCATTTTTCTTGGCTGTTCAGCCTAGGAACCGACTTTACTCAGTTGTTTCACTTCATGGGCGACCCCTAAACACCCCTTAGACACTTAGGGACACTTGTAAGTAAGTTGTGGTCACTTGTAGACTCATGTGTCAACATTTTGTGGTGTTGAAATCACTATAAAAGGCCATGAAGTTTCAAACATTGAACACACCTCATTCCTTCACTTTGGAGCACTTCTGGAGCTCAAGTCTTCTCTCAAGTGATCCCTGGTCATTCTTAGGACTCTTGTAAGTTTGCCTAACCTTCCTTAGTTTAAGTTTTAGCTTAGTTTAGCTTAAAAGTCAACCGTCGTAATTAACGGTTGACCTAACGATTAATCACTAATGGTCCAGTGATTAGTCAAATCAAAAGTAGTTATAAGTTGGTAATTATGTGGGTAATAAACTCTTAAAAAGGTTCCCCCTGATTCCCACTCTAACTAGGTCAAAAGTCGGGTCAAACTTGCTAATAAAAAGTCAACAGAATTGTTAATTTCTAATTTATGCATAATTAGCAATGTAGAACATATACAACCTGTTTGATCATTATTATAACTTGGTAATTAGTGTAAGAACATGTCTAAACATGTTCAACCCAATAATTTCCTGTTTAGACCCGGTTCGGAACCGAAAGTCGCATAGTTTGACTTTTGCTTTGACTTTCAGTTCTGACCCGTTTAGGCATGTTTTAGAAATGCCTCAGAGTTTTAATTGGACTAGGTTACATACTAGTATAACCCTCTGTGATTATACACCTTGGTTCATTAGTTATCCAATTAATACGCATGTTTCCGTTAATTGCTCATATGTTGACCATTATGCCCTTTTTACCTTAAAACGTGATTTTTGAAAATGTAAAAGAGTAGAAACCTTTGTTACTGATATATAAACTTGTACCCAAAATTTGAGATCAATTGGTGGTGTAGATTGAGAGTTATGCTCATTAGCGCAAAATGAAAGCTTTATGTTAATTAATTGGCGTAATTAGCGTATAGCCTAGTTAAGCCTACTTTTTGATATCAAACTTATTACCCCCTGATGTAATATATTATTTTGGGACTTTTGAAGATTTTTAATTAATTTTAGGCCGAGCATAACTCATAGTCATAGGCTTAATCCGGTAATTGTCGGTTTTGCCCTTACGGGCCATAAAATGAGTTTTACATATCTAAACGACTCCAAACCTTTTGCTACTGATTCTAAATGATAAATAAATTATTTTAAGCCTTCTGGAATAATAAAAATATCAGCTTTATGTATATAACCCGGAAACGGCTCCTAATCGCCTTTCTAAGCGTTTTTAACGCATAGTATGTACTAGAACCATTTTAGACATACAAGGGTTGATACCTACTGATATTTTAGGTAAATTATAATGTTTTAATAGTAAGCAAAAGTTGTTTAACTCAGACTTTAGTTTTGATCTTTTCGGCTTATGTGAAATTACCAAAATGCCCCTACGGTGCATAGTTTGGTAATAATTGATAGATTTCACATATATACAATATCCTACTGTTATAACTTAGTAAAATAAGTATTTTGGCTGATTATATCAGACCTGTAACTCAGGAAAATACTTAAACTCTTTTATAACCTTTTAAATGACCAAAATGCCCTTACGGTGCATAGTTTGTGTTTAAATACGTTTCGGGCATAATGAAAGACATCTTACTGATGTCACAACATATTTGAAGCATATTAACTTAGGAAACCTGTATATGGCTCTTACGGATACCCGTTACGCTTATTACGCGTTCGGTTCGATTTATATAACTAGTTTACATAAATTAGCCGAAGCGGGTCAAACCTTATCGGTTTTATCTAGAAATCCAGAATGTGTATGAAATACCCATATTAAACAAGTCTTCAAACTTGTCGGGTCTAAATCACATTCTATCCGATATTCCGATTTAGGTCCGGTTTATTAATGTAGTTACCTATATTAGGTGCCGTTTGATATCCGTGATCTCTAGCATTGCTTGGTGGTTATCTTAGGACTTCTGAGCAATCTCAAGTGAGTACATAGAACCCCTCTTTTACTATTTTCAAACTGTTTTGGGGTGGAACACATGTGCCTACTTGTTACTTTCGTGCTTTCCGGTTTTCACATCATATACCTGCTATGTTTGTTAGTACATTATAGTACATGATTTCATTACATTTCATGCTATGTATGCCCATTGTGTGCGTATTTAGTACATCGTTTTACATTACATTTCATGCTATGTATGTCCATTGTGTGCATACTTAGTACATTGTTTTACTTTACATTTCTGCTATGTATGTTGACTGATAGCATGCTAGCACATTGATTTACATGACTTTATGCTTTGTATGTTAACTTAGCATACTTAGTACATTGTTTTTATATAACAAGTTCACTTTTCTATGACATTTGGTTTGCACAAACGAGACTATTATACGTTCATTAACATTAGCTACGCCGCTCGGTAGTAAGTACTGGTACCATAGGACTTGACAAATCCCATTCCTGACATCCCGGGTTTGTTTGGATGTAAGGAATGACTGAATCCGAAAACATTTCTTTTGATAAACTTGACTGAAAGGGTTATCCGACTGTCTCAAGGCTTGAATGTATGCGTTAACTTACCACATAAATGTTTGTATCAATGTAACATGCATTACTTTGCAAAACATAACTTTTTGATATATTCAAAATACTTTGTTTTGTACATTTCTACATTTGGATTATGTGACAATACTTTACTTACAATACATAACATTTGATACACATTACTTGACTACTTTTGGACTTATAAACATTTGACTTGGCTTATACAAGAACTTTTGACTTTTGGTTTAAACATAGACTTTATACATTGGTGGTTTGTTTAAGTGACTTAAGTAACGAGATGTGAGTAATATGATACAAGCATGGTGGATACGTCGCTGGTACTTCCTATATATAAGTGTTTGTATTATATTACATATCATAGCGTTATTTAAATCATTTCAATTTATACATATAACATTTTATACAAATAACATATCTTTCACAAGACATTGTTTACAAAAAACTTATCTTATACAAATTCATTTTACATGGTTATTCATTTAACCATACATTATTCTCTTATTTATACATATCATCTGAACTTATTGTTTTTCAAACGATTTACAAAACAAATCAAATTACAAGGTTCATGACTAAACTTTACTAAACTTTTTCTCAAACATAAGTCATGAATCCTATTTTCACAAACCTATGTATCTCACTGGCATTTTTATGCTGACGTACCTATTTTCACATGTGTTTTCAGGAGCTTTTCCATAGGATGATGATCGAGACACTAGGGCGGACCTATGCCTTAGAGACTTAAAATGAAGATAGACTTTGTTTAATTATGTTATAAACTCTTTGATTCCTGTTTAAAACAATGTAACTCTTATGTTGATAAATAAAATACAACTTTGTATGCCATGGTTACGAAACAATTAATTCTGTTACAACACTCCCTGACGTTTTCCGCCACGTTTTGTATGTTATACGTGGTCGGGGTGTGACAGAAGAGTTGGTATCAGAGCCAATGGTTATTGGGAATTAGGTTATTAGTAATGCTTTGACCTAGACTATAACCTTTCTAGGACCCTAACACAAGTTATCTTGTGTTTAGATCTTAAAACATGTACATCACCTATCCTTAGGTGATTATCAAAACAAAAACCAAAATTTTTTTTCGAAACAATTTTTGAAAAACAATCTTCTGTTTTTGAATGATTTATTACAAGGTTTTGAACCCTCTTTTGTAAGGTTTTTGAACCCTTCCAGTTTAACTAAAATTTTTGGCCTTGTGCCTTCAAATTTTCAAAATCTCGTCAAGGTTTTGGGTTTTAAATAATGTGAACACGTGCAAACTGGAAGAGTGAATGCCTGTATTCTGGGTTTTCTGTCTAGGCAAGCACTTCGTATATATCTCATCAGACGCGAGACCAGTTGTGCTTACCTGGGAATTCTTGGGATGAGTGTTCACTTATAGGCGAGCATGTCTTCGCGATACATTATTTTTCACCCATTTACTTGGATTAGTCACTGTGTGTCGTTTGTTTGCTTGGTAATGCGGACAAATGACCACCATCTTTTCTTTTGTTAATTTTGTTTCATCTCATTCTCTTCATCCAATCATTTCACTCATTTCCTTTCATGTTTTCCTCTTTTAGAATGCCTCCTCGATGCGAAAACCAGATAGCGACTGCCGAACTGGCAGAAATAATTGCGCAGCAGATGGCTGCTCAATTCCCAAACCTCTTTGCTCAATGGAACCAAGCCAACAACAACAACAATGCTCCATGCAAATACAAGGATTTTAACTCGGCTAAACCACTCAAGTTTAGTGGTTCTGAAGGAGCGACTGGGCTTCTTCAATGGTTCGAGAGCATTGAGAATACTTTCCGCTTTGTGCAGTGTCCTGACAATCGCAAGGTCGAGTTTTATTCGAGTGTGTTTCAGAAGAGGGCTCTCACATGGTGGAATGGGGTTATGAGAGACCGTGGTGCAAAAGTTGCTCTAGCACAAACTTGGGCTGAACTTAGGGCCCTTATGATGAGGGAGTTCTGTCCTCGTCATGAACAGCGAGCGTTGGAGAAAGAGTTTGAGGACTTGAAACAAGACAGTGGCGAGCACAGGGCATATACTGATAGATTTGAGGAGTTGAGTCTGCTTTGCCCGACTATGGTTACCCCACTCGACAAGGCTATCGAAAGGTACATCGACGGCCTACCTGACTCAGTACAAGACATCATTACTGGTAGTAACCCTGCCACACTCCGTCAGGCGATCGAGTTAGCAGCGACATTGACTGAGTCGCAGGTTCGAAAGGGAAAGTTGCATAAAAAGGGTGACAAGGGAAAGAAGCAGGCGTCTGACAAGGGGGAAAGAATTCTGGAGGGTCTAGGAAGCGGAAGGTTTCCCAAAACTATGTCGTTACTGCACAGGCCCAAGCTGCACCAAATCAGCCTGCGCAGCCACTAGCCAAGAAGCCTTATCTTGGCAATGCACCTTTGTGCAACAGGTGTAACGGCCATCATCCACCACACCTCCAGTGTCGTCAGTGCACCAACTGCGGAAGATCTGGTCATCCTGCCGCTACTTGTCGCATTCCTGTTAACCAGAACCAGGCAGTTCAGAACCAAGCCCAACAAGTTGCTCAGCCTCTTGCTCAGCAACAAGGTCAAGCTGCACGACCTCATTTTCCTCCTGGTTCGTGCTACAATTGTGGGGATCTGACCCACTACAGGAACCGGTGCCCAAGGCTAGCCAACCAAAATCAGAATCAGAATCAAAATCAGGCTCCGGCTCGAGGTCGAGTCTTCAACATGAATGCTCAAGAGGCACAAGCAGACAATGAAGTGGTGAACGGTACGTTCTTTATTAATAATCAGCCTGCATCTGTTCTCTTTGATTCGGGTGCCGATAAGAGTTTTGTGTCATTGTCTTTTGAGCCAATGCTTCGCGTGTCTAGAACGAAACTAGGTAAACCTTTGACACTAGAAGTTGCTAGTGGTGAACCCATTGTTATTGATTGTGTTCTTCGCAACTGCCAATTGAACCTTAACGACCATCTTTTTCCTATTGACCTCACGCCAATGCAACTTGGAAGCTTCGACGTTATAGTGGGTATGGATTGGTTATCTAAGCATCGCGCAGAGATAGTTTGTTTTGAGAAGATTGTTCGTGTGCCGCTTTCGACAGGAGAGATCCTACAGGTTCGTGGTGAGAAGCCTGCCGGTGGTCTCAAGCTCATGTCTTGTTTTAAAGATCGGAAATATCTACAGAAGAACTATGTGGCTTTCTTAGCACATGTTACAGCAGATAAAGGCAAGGGTAAGTCTATTTCAGATATTCCTGTCGTTCGGGATTATTCTGAAGTTTTCCCTGAAGAGTTACCTGGTCTACCTCCAGCACGCCAAGTCGAGTTTCGCATTGATCTCGTACCTGGTGCAAATCCCATTGCCAGAGCTCCATATCGTCTTGCACCATCTGAGATGCAAGAGTTGTCTAAGCAGCTTCAGGAGCTCTCTGACAAAGGTTTTATCCATCCTAGCTTTTCACCTTGGGGTGCTCCCGTTCTTTTTGTCAAGAAGAAGGATGGATCTTTTAGGATGTGTATCGATTATCGTGAGCTTAACAAGCTTACCATCAAGAATCGATATCCCCTACCGCGCATAGACGACCTCTTTGATCAGTTACAAGGTGCTTCTTATTTTTCGAAGATTGATCTGCGATCTGGATATCATCAACTTCAGGTGCATGAAGAAGATATTCCCAAGACAGCGTTCCGTACTCGTTATGGGCATTATGAATTCACAGTCATGCCATTCGGTGTCACACCCTGGCTTTGCGGAAGCGTGGGTTTATTTGGTGTGACTTCTTAATACCATAGCTTAATCACAACAAAGCTATATGAAAATAAAACTATGCAGATCATCCATTGATTTAAGTTTGAAAAGTAAAATACCACAACATTGTCTTAATGCGTTGACACATGCAACGGGAATTACAACCTAATAACATAAAAACATTGTTCGAAAGACACAACCACAAACTTAAGATAGATGTAGTTTAAGAACTGTGACTCGTCCAGGTAAAAGCCACAACCCCTAAACTTGGATGATCCCATAACTCTTACGCAGCGTGAAAACGTAGCATACCGTGCCAGATCCGTTAGTTTCCTAAAATACATGTAGTTTGAAAAGTCAACATAAAGTTGAGCGAGTTCATGTGTATGTGAGTATGTAAAACCTTTGTAAGTATAAAATCCGTGGTATGTAGCAAATAAGGAAAAATAGATCGATTAATGTGTAGCTAATACATTAATAAGTGACATGGCCTAGGAAGCACTCAAACCTGTAACGCGAATTTCATACCGGTCCTTCCGGCGGAACGACATAGTCACCACATGCAGCCACACGCTGGCCCATGTGTGGGGCTCGCAACACCCGATAGATCTATCACTCATGCCTCTCGGTCCTTATACAAGGATTAATGGTCTTACGATAATAGCCTATCCAGTCACGTGATCCAGCAGTAGGTTCCTTAGCTAATCATACCGTGTATAAAACGTTTGTAGTAAATGTAACATGTATTTCACCCCCGCGGTTTAAAAACTAAAAACAGATAAGAGAAAAGGGGGAGCATGAACTCACCGAAGTGCGTCTCTAAAAAGTATCTCCCAGAAAATCTGCTGTGCGACGACCTACACGTACTAACTTCTATTAGACGGACGGCCGTGCCTTAGTTTAAGGTTTAGTGTCTTTGGGAAATAGTTAGGCAACTATTTCATGTCTACACTTCGTAATTATTTGATAAATATATTCCTTCCCAAGGATGGGGGTTTTAATACATGTGCGTTCGTATAACTTCGAAATATATATTAAGTCTCACTTAATGTAATATATATTATTCCATTTGTCCAAAATACTTTACTCCCAAAATATAAATATTTTTCCCAAAAATATTATATTTTATTCCATATAATTTTCCAAAATAATATCCTTGTCAAAATACATACTTATGAGTATTTTCTGAAAATACGTAAGTTACGTTGTAAGGTTCGGGTGGTATAAATAGTACCGGTGTAACTTATATATTTATTGTGAAGGCGTTCGTGTTATTTTGGAGCCGTTAATATTTAGTAATATTATTTTTACCCTAAAAATAATATTTACGTAGTTCACAAAATAATCACAAAAATTTACACAAGTGTTGTTATGAAAATATATATTTTAGCAAGTTTTATTTTGTGAAAATCCCACCTCCGACACTTAGAAATTTGTAATAAAAATCGTGACGAAATTTATTTGGAAAAATAAGTTAAAAATATATCCATAACACTTGTGATAAAAATATTTACAACTGTTAGATTTTTGGAAAAATTTCCCCAGAGTTTCCTCTGTAACTGGAGGTGGCCACGCTTTCAAGCGTATCATTTTCTTTTATAAATCAAATCAACAATGTTTCCAACATTAACAAACAATATTTCAATATTAAACTAGTCAAAATGGGTATAAATCGCAAACATACATGAACTTGTGGCTTGTGTAAAATATGTAGTAATTTTCCCCATGTTTTTAGTAGATCTTTTTATAAACCCACTTGGTTTCTTGAGAATCTCGTTTTTAAAGAAAATACATTTCCACAACTTCTTGTCAAAAATTTACAAAAATGATTCTTTTGTTAAAACTTTTTGTTACACAAGTGTCTACACACTTGTGGGTTCACAAAAATCACTTTTGTTTAGGAAGGATCCTGCTTTAAAATTATGATTTCATTTTACACTTGGTCCTTCGAAAATACCACTTAGTTTAGAACTCCATTGTGTAGAAAAATTGTTTTTACACAAGTTCATGTTTATGTTGGAAAGGGTTCGTCATCTAGAAACTTTACAACTAAACATAAGGCTAGTTCATGTTTCATGATCTAGCGGGTTGATGACGATCCATTTCCATACTAGCAATCAACAACAATAAATAACCATAATAAAACTAGTTTTATAAGTTTTACACTATTATTTATTTATTAACCACCAAGTTTATATTATTTAGTAGACTTTTAGATTAGACTTTTAGTGTTTATGATTTTTAACCGACAAACTTCATATTAACCACTTTAGATAAGATCAAAAAGGCATTTAGAGTCACTTACTACTAGCTCGAGGCTAGGGAAGAAACTAGTCGAAAAAAAACGGGTGGTTAATAGCAACGTAGAGGGGTCCTCGCGATTCCGTAGGCACCGAGCTTGATTGTATGCGATCCTTCACCCTTGTATATAAGTAGAAAGCCTTGATAGAAAATGAAAGTGATGTTGGGTGTGCATGTATGTTCGGCCGTAAGTGCCAATGGGAAAGAAAAGGGTGGAAACTAGTTAAGTGTTTGTTGGTGAATGTGAGTTTATCCATAATGCTTTCTTTATAAACTTTTATTTTCTAAAACCAATGGATAAAATGTCTAGATGATATTAGACATGAGATTATAATAATCAAAAATAGGACAAAATGTGTCACCTATTATGGTGAACGATCGGACAAGGGGTGGGGGGGGGGGGGGGTTTGGTTTGGGTTTAACTAATTAGTTAGGGGTATTAGTTAGTTAAATTAGGAGGTTAATTTAGTTACTAGTGTGTAGTAAATTGTGACGGGGGTTAGGGTATTCGGGGACCCTAACTGGCTCAGAAAAAGAAAGACAATGTCAATGACAATATTTTTATGTCTCGGGTTAAGTCCGGTTGTACGGTTGGATATTACTCCGTTAAAGCGCTAAATAATGTACATAAAGTGTCGTTATTATTATTTTTAGTGACACAATTTATTCCCGACATTTTGGAAAGTGTCTAGTAATATTTTTCCAACTTTTTGCACTTTACTAGTTTAATAAATGCTGAATTATTATTTAAAGTGCTGAATTTTGTACTCAGAGTACGTTTTAGGCACATCCGGTCACTATAACAATCACCTAGTGACGCAGTTCTACAATCCTCATCTCCCTACACTCCCTACTAGTGTAGTAAACTATTCCCGGCTCATACTGGCCTTAGAGACAGTAACTGTCTGATGCTGGCTATGTCAGCATGCTTACTGGGTTATCCGTATAGTATGCTCACTGTGCTTTTGTGCATCAAGGTTGTCACTGACGTTTGTGTATAAGTAATAGAGTGACAGTATAAAATGTGATGCATGAGTATGTATGTATCAGAAATCAGTAAGCAGTTTAATCACAACTGTAAGCAAGCACAGTAATTAAGCGGTAGTTAAATATTAATTAATTCGTACGGATACCTGGTTTGGTGAGGGTTGTCACATTCTCCCCCCGTTAAATAAATTTCGTCCCGAAATTTAAGTTCTGCTTCTATTTGCAGGGGTCTTTGGAAATAAATGGGGGTACTTCTCCTTTATTTGATCCTCACGTTCCCACGTGAATTCAGGCCCATGTCTTGCATTCCAACGAACTTTGACGAGTTTGACACTGCTCCTGCGAGTTTTGTTAACTTTCCAATCCGTGACCTCAACAGGTTCTTCAGTGAAGTGGAGCGTGTCGTCGATATGAACTTCGTCAGCAGGAATGATCACTGTATCTTGAGTTGGACTTTTTCTCAAATTAGATACATGGAATGTATCGTGAACACCGTTGAGTTCAGCAGGTAGGTCCAACTTGTAGGCTACAAGCCTAATCCTTTGTAGGATTCTGAAAAGGGCCAATGTAACGCGGATTCAACTTCCCACGCTTTCCGAAGCGTGCCACACCCTTCCAGGGTGAAACTTTCAATAAAACCATATCTCCAACTTAGAATTCCAAATGTCTCCAGTTTGGATCTGCGTAGGCTTTCTGTCTGTCGCGAGCTGCTTCAATGCGTTTTCGAATCTGCGCAATCTTGTCTGTCGTCTCTTGGACGATTTCGGGACCAACAAGCTGCCTATCACCTGCGTCAGCCCAGCATAGGGGTGATCGACACTTGCGTTCGTAAAGAGCTTCAAATGGCGCGGCTCCAATACTGGTGTGGTAGCTGTTGTTGTATGAAAATTCGACCAGTGGCAAATGCTTATCCCAGCTACCGCCCAAATCCATAACACATGCTCTCAGCATATCTTCCAAGGTCTGAATAGTCCGCTCGCTTTGACCATCGGTCTGAGGGTGAAATGCAGTGCTCAGATTTAATTGTGAGCCAAAAGCTTCTTGGAAGGATTGCCAATTTCTTGATATGAAACGTCCATCTCTATCAGAGATGATCGAGAGAGGTACTCCATGGCGCGTGACGATTTCTCTCATGTAAATTTCAGCCAACTTGCTCGTATTACCCTTCTCCCTGATAGGTAAGAAGTGCGCTGACTTCGTTAATCGGTCCACTATTACCCAAATAGTGTCATGGCCTCTTGGCGTTCTTGGCAACTTTGTAATAAAATCCATGGAGATTTGTTCCCATTTCCACTTGGGAATCTCAAGTTGTTGCAGAAGTCCTGAAGGCTTCTGGTATTCCGCTTTCACCTTAGCGCACGTTAGATACTTGCTCACATAAACAGCAACATCACCCTTCATCCTAGGCCACCAATAGTAATCCTTGAGATCTTGGTACATCTTATCCGCTCCTGGATGGATAGAGTACCGCGATTTGTGAGCTTCATCAAAAACAACTTTCCTTAAACCACCAAACAGAGGAACCCAAATCCTTTTCTCAAAACATAACGTTCCTTCCTCGTTTGGCACCAATAGCTTCTCCATCCCACGGAGATATTCTTCTTCAAGATTTCTTTCCTTAAGAGCTTATTTCTGCGCGGCACGAATGCGCAAGGAAAGATCGGTTTGGATAATCATTTCTAAAGCCCTAACCCTTATGGGCTTGATCCTCTCTTTTCGACTTAGGGCGTCGGCAACCACATTCGCCTTCCCTGGATGATACTTTATCTCGCAATCGTAATCCTTTAACAACTCAACCCATCGTCTTTGTCTCATATTCAACTCCTTCTGGTTGAATATGTGTTGTAGGCTTTTATGATCTGTAAAAATTGTACATTTCGTACCATATAGGTAGTGTCTCCAGATCTTTAAAGCAAATATCACTGCGCCTAGCTCCAAATCGTGCGTGGTATGGTTCTTCTCATGTACCTTCAACTGACGTGATGCGTAAGCAATAACCTTCTGGCGTTGCATCAACACGCAACCCAATCCTTGACGCGAGGCGTCACAGTATACTACGAAATCGTCAGTACCTTCCGGTAATGCTAGGATTGGCGCATTGCAGAGCTTATCCTTCAACGGCTGAAACGCTTCTTCCTGTTTGATTCCCCAATCAAACTTCTTATCTTTCTGGGTGAGGAGCGTCAATGGTTGAGCGATCTTTGAAAAATCCTCAATGAACCTTCGATAGTAGCCAGCCAAACCCAAGAATTGCCGAATCTCGGTTGGCGTCTTTGGCGTCTCCCAATTCTTGATTGCTTCGATCTTGGTTGGATCCACATGAATCCCATCCCCATTCACTACATGTCCAAGGAATTGGACTTCACGTAGCCAAAACTCGCACTTAGAGAATTTGGCATACAACTGTTCCTTTTTCAGCAACTCCAAAATAGCCCTGAAGTGATGTTCGTGTTCAGCCTTCATCTTTGAATAATCAAAATGTCATCGATAAACACAATCACGAACTTATCCAAGTATGGCTTGCAAACTCTATTCATCAAATCCATGAACACTGCAGGTGCGTTTGTTAACCCAAACGGCATAACTAGGAACTCGTAGTGCCCATAACGAGTTCTGAAGGCTGTCTTTCGGATACTCTCCCCTTGTATCCTTAACTGATGGTATCCAGATCGAAGATCGATCTTTGAATAAAAGCTTGAGCCTTGCAGTTGGTCAAACAGATCATCAATCCTTGGCAGAGGGTATCTATTCTTGATCGTCAGCTTGTTCAACTCCCGGTAGTCAATACACATACGAAAACTACCGTCCTTCTTCTTGACAAACAGAACTGGAGCTCCCCAAGGCGAGAAGCTTGGTCGGATAAATCCCTTGTCTAACAACTCTTGAAGTTGTGTCGACAGTTCTTGCATCTCAGACGGAGCAAGTCTATAAGGTGCCTTAGCCACAGGCGCGGCGCCTGGAACTAAGTCAATGCGGAACTCTACTTGTCTCTGAGGTGGCAGTCCAGGTAAGTCCTCTGGGAAGACTTCTGGATATTCCCTCACGACAGGGATGTCTTCTATTCTCGGCTCAGCAGCCTTCTTATCCACAATGTGTGCCAGGAAGGCAACACATCCCTTCTGCAAACACTTTCGTGCTTTCAGGCAGCTGATGATTCTTAAAGGCGTATCGCGCTTTTCGCCATGTACCACAATCATTTCTCCATCTTCAGTCGGGATACGAACGACCTTTTCGTGACAAACTATTTCAGCCTTGTTGCCTGATAACCAATCCATTCCTACCACCACGTCGAAGCTTCCCAACTGGACTGGTAGTAGATCCAGAGCAAACTCACTTTCTCCCAATTCGATCACACAGCCTCTGACAACTTCATTGGCTTCCACTAACTTCCCATTGGCCAATTCGATTGAGTAGGGAATATCTAACTTACTAGCGGTTAAACCAAGCATATTCTTAAATTCTAACGATACGAAGCTATAGTCGGCACCAGTATCAAATAAAATGGATGCATAGCGTTGGTTTACAGGGAACGTACCAGTAACGACATTGGGATCCTGGCGCGCTTCCCTCGCTTCGATGTGGAACACTCTCCCACGAGTTTGATCCAATTTCGGGCTTTCCTTCTTGAAGTGCCCAATTTCCCCACAGTTACAGCATCCTGGCCCTCGGCCATTCCCATTCCCAGCTTGATGCGCAACATTTCCACGGTTTCCGTTCCCGTTGCCTCCTCGATTGTTGTTCCGATTACCAAGACCTCCTTGGCCTCCCCGGCCAGCACTAGCCCAGCAAGAATCCTTCAAGTGGCCAACCTTTCCACAAGCTTCACATACTTTTGGCCCACACCGGCCAGAATGATGATGCTGGCAGGTGTTACACTTGGGCAGAGTGCCCATATAACCCTTTCTTTTGTTCTCATTATTCGTTCGGGTATCTTTGGTGAGCTTCCTTTTGTTCTTTCCGGATGACTCTACCTGAGTCTCCTTGTTCTTGGCAGGGTTTGTAAATTTTTCTAGTCTAAGTGCCTCCGTAGCGAGTGCCAAACCCATCTTACTTACAGTATCAGTTGTTGGTGTCGTTGATGTTGTCATCAAGCTCAAGACTTGAGGCGCCAGTTCCCAAATGAATTGTTCCAATTTCCTCAGTTCTTGTTTTACTAGGTACGGAACAATTCGTGACAGATCATGAAGTCGTTGCACGTACTCCAACACCTTCGGACCTTCCATCATCAGGCTCCGAAATTCATCTTCCCATTTCTGGGTTTCCGTCTGGGAGCAATACTTCTTATGCATCATTCCTTTCAGCTCACCCCATGTAAACGCATATGCTGCAGCAGCGCCCTTTATACGAATCTGAAGATTCCACCATAATCGAGCCTCATCTAGAAGCAGCTCAGAAACGTATGGGACTTGTTGTTCCGGCGTACAACCACTCACTTGAAAGATGGAATCCATTCTTTCGATCCACTTTACAAAGGCTATGGCACCTCCAGTGCCGTCGAACTTTGGACGCTCGTGGTTGAGGAAGTGCCAGTAGGTACAGCCATGAGGTGGATTGTTGTTGCCGATATTGCCAGAATTACTTCTGCTAGTTCCTCCTTGAGAGGCGGCATATTGCGCGATGGCCGCCGCGATGACCTGCTGAAGCTCTGCCTCATTGGTAGGCATTCGTGTTTGACGTCTCGGCGGCATCCTCTAAAAGATGGTTCACGTTGGTCAGATCATAGTAAGTAGAGTGTACGTAAGTATACAACAATATCAACACATAACATCTCGTGTTATAAATAAATCAATCACATAACATCTCATGTTATAAATAAATCACCCATATTGATAGCCTCTGCAATGGTTGAGGGCTTCGAGGTAGTAACCATACCCCTGATCTGGGGTGCAAGTCTCCAAATGAATCGTTCATTCCTTTTGAACTCCGGTTTGACTAAGTAGGGGACGACCCTAGACAAGTCGTGAGATTGCTGGACGTATTCAGGAATCTTTGGTCCGTCCATTTTCAATTCCAGAATTCCACCTCAAGCTTCTGGATTTCAGCCCTAGAACAGTATTTCTTCTACATCATTTCTTTGAGCTCGTCCCAGCTCAGTGCATTAGCAGCATCTTGTACCAAGGGTCTGAACCTGGAGGTTCCACCATGAGAGTGTGCCATCTAGAAATAACCCTGAGATATAGGTAACACTCCGTTGGGGCGAACAGTTACTCATTCTTAGGATGGAGTCAATCTTTTCGGACCAACGAACAAATCCAACGGCGCCTCCTGTTCCGTCAAAGTTCAAAGGCTTGCAGTTCAGGAACTGTTTATAGGTGCAGCCAGTTGGAGGGTTATTTCCAGTAATGCCATCGTTGTGCTTAGAGCGGAGGGCTTCATGTCTTGCATTTGCCTGTGAGATGCGTTCTTGCAGCTCGGCTTCTGTCCTTGGCAACGTACTGGTGTTTGTGTCACGTCTGGGTGACATTCTCTTTTGTCGAAGTGGTGTGAAGCGGGTTAGACAATGTTTCAATTGTTTATGAGATATATAGCACCATAAGCCATCATGTGATCACCCAATTTCACACGCAAATATACTCAATGTATGAGTGGGGAAATAAATTTCTGAGCCTTCACAGAGGCTTGCCAATTTGGCTTGTTGCTTGTAATAGAATGAACTCGAGGCAACATCGCCTTGGTCATTCGTGTTTAAGTTATTTCCTGCTACATTGGTTTTCATTAGCTTGACCCGCAGAGTCCACCAGGATTTCTGTGCACTACAAGTCGTTATTACATAGGCCCCCGTAATAATAAATTGTCTTGCACAGTTACCCCAATTTTCTCTCGTCCAAGAAGATGATCAATCAAGGAGCAACAGAAGGTGCATCGGCATGAACAGGGTCATGCTCCAATGCGGGGTCAGGAGCAACGCCTGGCTCAGGGGCCACGGCTGGCTCCGGATCAACAAACTCCATCTCAAAATCAGCTGGATCAACAAACACAGGGGTTACAGGATCCTCCAAGGGCTGGTCTAAGTGTATGAACTCAATGTCATGGTCTGGATCAAAACCAGGTGGAAACACAGGATCATCCTCAATATCGTGATCAAACTCAAAGCTGTGTGTGGGAACCGGTGCAGCTGATGACGCCATATCAGGGTCGGCGTCGTGTGAGTGGTGCTGCACTCCCTGTATATGCGAAGATGCGGACGCCACAGACTCAAATGAGTTTGGGACAGGTGAATGAGCATGAGCCTCCTTTGCAGGAGCGTCAGCAAGCAGTAGGCTACCACCAGCAGCAATAGGGCCTCGCCTTCAAGTGGGTCCTCCTCTAATAGTTCGACATCGTCATCAGAGACAACGTCGGGGGGCATATGAACGATGGGATAAGCGGCAAGGGGCACAGGAGCAGGGATCACCGCGAGTGGCAAATCCCCAACAAGATGGCCATCAGCAGGCTCTGCCACGACATCAGGCAGTGCAAAGGGCTGAGAGTTGTCCCTATCTGTGCTGGTCATATCGGAAGTGTACACCTCGTGCTCCGATGAAACTATGTCGCCTGATACTATGGCCGTGGGATCTGTAGTGTCCGACTCTCCAGTATCCGATGAAGGCACGACGTTTGTAACACAAACACACATACGTATAACAATCAATCATATAATCATATAAACACATTAGTCACCAAGTAAGCAATCAAATAATTCTCCTAGTCCCACTAGCCTCCCAGACTGATCTTCCTAGTCCCACTAGCCAATTCTCCCAGCCTCTCAGACTGCTCTTCCTAGTCCCACTAGCCAATTCTCCCAGCCTCTCAGACTACTCTTCCTAGTCCCACTAGTCAACTACCTCGGCCTCCTAGACCGAGCCTCGGTCTTCCAGACCGAGCCTCAGCCTCCCAGACTGAGCCTATAAATAATAAATAAATGTGCTCAACATTTGTTCGTAAAAAGTTTTGGATCTGGACTGAAGTGGTATGCAGTGTAAAAATGTTTTCGTGAGAGCCCTAGTGATCATAGTCTAGACTCGAGAAGGAATCCTAGTTCGCTATGATCAGAGCTCTGATACCAAGCTGTCACACCCTGGCTTTGCGGAAGCGTGGGTTTATTTGGTGTGACTTCTTAATACCATAGCTTAATCACAACAAAGCTATATGAAAATAAAACCATGCAGATCATCCATTGATTTAAGTTTGAAAAGTAAAATACCACAACATTGTCTTAATGCGTTGACACATGCAACGGGAATTACAACCTAATAACATAAAAACATTGTTCGAAAGACACAACCACAAACTTAAGATAGACGTAGTTTAAGAACTGTGACTCGTCCAGGTAAAAGCCACAACCCCTAAACTTGGATGATCCCATAACTCTTACGCAGCGTGAAAACGTAGCATACCGTGCCAGATCCGTTAGTTTCCTGAAATACATGTAGTTTGAAAAGTCAACATAAAGTTGAGCGAGTTCATGTGTATGTGAGTATGTAAAACCTTTGTAAGTATAAAATCCGTGGTATGTAGCAAATAAGGAAAAAGAGATCGATTAATGTGTAGCTAATACATTAATAAGTGACATGGCCTAGGAAGCACTCAAACCTGTAACACGAATTTCATACCGGTCCTTCTGGCGGAACGACATATTCACCACATGCAGCCACACGCTGGCCCATGTGTGGGGCTCGCAACACCCGATAGATCTATCACTCATGCCTCTCGGTCCTTATACAAGGATTAATGGTCTTACGATAATAGCATATCCAGTCACGTGATCTAGCAGTAGGTTCCTTAGCTAATCATACCGTGTATAAAACGTTTGTAGTAAATGTAACATGTATTTCACCCCCGCGGTTTAAAAACCGAAAACAGTTAAGAGAAAAGGGGGAGCATGAACTCACCGAAGTGCGTCTCTAAAAAGTATCTCCCAGAAAATCTGATGTGCGACGATCTACACGTACTAACTTCTATTAGACGGACGGTCGTGCCTTAGTTTAAGCTTTAGTGTCTTTGGGAAATAGTTAGGCAACTATTTCGTGTCTACACTTCGTAATTATTTGATAAATATATTCCTTCCCAAGGATGGGGGTTTTAATACATGTGCGTTCGTATAACTTCGAAATATATATTAAGTCTCACTTAATGTAATATATATTATTCCATTTGTCCAAAATACTTTACTCCCAAAATATAAATATTTTTCCCAAAAATATTATATTTTATTCCATATAATTTTCCAAAATAATATCCTTGTCAAAATACATACTTATGAGTATTTTCTGAAAATACGTAAGTTACGTTGTAAGGTTCGGGTGGTATAAATAGTACCGGTGTAACTTATATATTTATTGTGAAGGCGTTCGTGTTATTTTGGAGCCGTTAATATTTAGTAATATTATTTTTACCCTAAAAATAATATTTACGTAGTTCACAAAATAATCACAAAAATTTACACAAGTGTTGTTATGAAAATATATATTTTAGCAAGTTTTATTTTGTGAAAATCCCACCTCCGACACTTAGAAATTTGTAATAAAAATCGTGACGAAATTTATTTGGAAAAATAAGTTAAAAATATATCCATAACACTTGTGATAAAAATATTTACAAGTGTTAGATTTTTGGAAAAATTTCCCCAGAGTTTCCTCTGTAACTGGAGGTGGCCACGCTTTCAAGCGTATCATTTTCTTTTATAAATCAAATCAACAATGTTTCCAACATTAACAAACAATATTTCAACATTAAACTAGTCAAAATGGGTATAAATCGCAAACATACATGAACTTGTGGCTTGTGTAAAATATGTAGTAATTTTCCCCATGTTTTTAGTAGATCTTTTTATAAACCCACTCGGTTTCTTGAGAATCTCGTTTTTAAAGAAAATACATTTCCACAACTTCTTGTCAAAAATTTACAAAAATGATTCTTTTGTTAAAACTTTTTGTTACACAAGTGTCTACACACTTGTGGGTTCACAAAAATCACTTTTGTTTAGGAAGTATCCGGCTTTAAAATTATGATTTCATTTTACACTTGGTCCTTCGAAAATACCACTTGTAGATCCGTAGATCTACTAGTTTAGAACTCCATTGTGTAGAAAAATTGTTTTTACACAAGTTCATGTTTATGTTGGAAAGGGTTCGTCATCTAGAAACTTTACAACTAAACATAAGGCTAGTTCATGTTTCATGATCTAGCGGGTTGATGACGATCCATTTCCATACTAGCAATCAACAACAATAAATAACCATAATAAAACTAGTTTTATAAGTTTTACACTATTATTTATTTATTAACCACCAAGTTTATATTATTTAGTAGACTTTTAGATTAGACTTTTAGTGTTTATGATTTTTAACCGACAAACTTCATATTAACCACTTTAGATAAGATCAAAAAGGCATTTAGAGTCACTTACTACTAGCTTGAGGCTAGGGAAGAAACTAGTCGAAAAAAACGGGTGGTTAATAGCAACGTAGAGGGGTCCTCGCGATTCCGTAGGCACCGAGCTTGATTGTATGCGATCCTTCACCCTTGTATTTAGAAAGCCTTGATAGAAAATGAAAGTGATGTTGGGTGTGCATGTATGTTCGGCCGTAAGTGCCAATGGGAAAGAAAAGGGTGGAAACTAGTTAAGTGTTTGTTGGTGAATGTGAGTTTATCCATAATGCTTTCTTTATAAACTTTTATTTTCTAAAACCAATGGATAAAATGTCTAGATGATATTAGACATGAGATTATAATAATCAAAAATAGGACAAAATGTGTCACCTATTATGGTGAACGATCGGACAAGGGGTGGGGGGGGGGGGTTGGTTTGGGTTTAACTAATTAGTTAGGGGTATTAGTTAGTTAAATTAGGAGGTTAATTTAGTTACTAGTGTGTAGTAAATTGTGACGGGGGTTAGGGTATTCGGGGACCCTAACTGGCTCAGAAAAAGAAAGACAATGTCAATGACAATATTTTTATGTCTCGGGTTAAGTCCGGTTGTACGGTTGGATATTACTCCGTTAAAGCGCTAAATAATGTACATAAAGTGTCGTTATTATTATTTTTAGTGACACAATTTATTCCCGACATTTTGGAAAGTGTCTAGTAATATTTTTCCAACTTTTTGCACTTTACTAGTTTAATAAATGCTGAATTATTATTTAAAGTGCTGAATTTTGTACTCAGAGTACGTTTTAGGCACATCCGGTCACTATAACAATCACCTAGTGACGCAGTTCTACAATCCTCATCTCCCTACACTCCCTACTAGTGTAGTAAACTATTCCCGGCTCATACTGGCCTTAGAGACAGTAACTGTCTGATGCTGGCTATGTCAGCATGCTTACTGGGTTATCCGTATAGTATGCTCACTGTGCTTTTGTGCATCAAGGTTGTCACTGACGTTTGTGTATAAGTAATAGAGTGACAGTATAAAATGTGATGCATGAGTATGTATGTATCAGAAATCAGTAAGCAGTTTAATCACAACTGTAAGCAAGCACAGTAATTAAGCGGTAGTTAAATATTAATTAATTCGTACGGATACCTGGTTTGGTGAGGGTTGTCACATTCGGTTTGACTAATGCTCCTGCTGTTTTCATGGACTTATAGAATAGGGTCTGCAAACCTTATTTGGATCAGTTCGTCATTGTTTTTATTGACGACATCTTGATTTATTCTAAGACGCGAGCTGATCACGAGCAACATCTTCATCTTACTCTGGAACTCCTAAGGAAAGAGCAACTTTTCGCCAAATTCTCCAAGTGCGAATTTTGGCTTAAAGAAGTTCAATTCTTAGGACATATTGTTAACGAACAAGGTATTCATGTAGATCCCTCCAAGATCAGTGCGATTAAGGATTGGGATACGCCTACTACTCCTACAGAAGTTCGTTCTTTTCTTGGTCTGGCGGGTTATTATCGCCGCTTCATTGAGAACTTCTCAAAGATTGCAGTTCCTCTAACTGCTCTAACTCAGAAGAACAAGCCCTTTGATTGGGGATTCAAACAAGAGGAAGCTTTTCAAAAATTGAAGCAGAAACTCTGCGACGCGCCTGTCCTGACCTTGCCTGAGGGCAATGACGATTTTGTCGTTTATTGCGATGCATCTAAACTGGGTCTTGGCTCTGTTCTGATGCAAAGGAACAAAGTCATAGCATACGCATCGAGGCAGTTGAAGATACATGAGAAGAACTACACCACTCATGATCTTGAGTTGGGTGCAGTTATTTTCACTCTAAAGATCTGGAGACACTATTTGTACGGTACAAAATGTGTGGTTTTCACGGACCACAAAAGTCTTCAGCATATCTTCAATCAGAAAGAACTCAACATGAGGCAACGACGTTGGGTTGAGCTACTAAACGACTATGACTGCGAAATTCGCTACCATCCTGGTAAGGCGAATGTCGTAGCTGATGCATTGAGTCGTAAGGAACGTACTAAGCTTCATTGTGTACGTGTTCAATCTGTTATTCAAGCTCGATACGATATCCAAGCACGCATTTCTCAGGCTCAACAATCTTGTGTTTCACAAGGTTTAATGGATAAGGAATTTCCCTATCACATAACACCTGATCTGGAACTGAAGGACAATGGATCGTACTACTTCATGGACCGTTTGTGGGTCCCAAGCCAAGATAACCTTCGCACCTTGCTTATGGATGAAGCCCATAAGTCGCGTTATTCTGTTCATCCTGGCTCGGATAAAATGTATAAGGATCTTCGTATTCACTATTGGTGGCCTGGTATGAAGAAAGACATTGCCTTATACGTATCAAAATGCCTTACTTGTCTTAAGGTTAAGGCTGAACATCAACGTCCTTCGGGTTTATTGGTGCAACCAGAGATCCCGGTTTGGAAATGGGAAAACATTACTATGGATCTTGTTACCAAACTTCCGCGCACAAAGAAAGGTCGTGATGCCATCTGGGTAGTTGTTGATCGTCTTACTAAGTCAGCGCATTTCTTGCCAATCCGTGAGGATTTTCCTGCTGACAAACTTGCTAAAATCTATGTGGATGAAATTGTAGCTCGACATGGTGTTCCTTTAAACATCATTTCTGACAGAGATGCTCGTTTCACTTCTCATTTTTGGAGAACCATGCAATCTGCTATGGGGACCCAACTTAATCTTAGCACAGCTTATCATCCGCAAACGGATGGTCAATCTGAAAGAACAATCCAGACTCTGGAGGATATGCTTAGAGCTTGTGTGATCGACTTTGGTGGTAGTTGGGATTCACATCTTTCGTTAATTGAATTCTCCTACAACAACAGTTATCACACCAGCATCAAAATGGCTCCTTTCGAGGCTCTATTTGGTCGAAAATGTCGTTCACCAGTCTGCTGGAATGAGATCGGCGAGGCTCAGCTTACTGGACCTGCCCTCATTTTAGAGACAACTGACAAGATTAAGAAAGTTCGTGATAACCTTCAGACAGCTAGAAGCCGTCAAAAGAGTTACGCGGACCCAAAACGCAAGCCCTTGGAATTTCAAGTCGGTGATCGAGTATTACTTAAGGTCTCACCTTGGAAAGGTGTGATCAGATTTGGAAAGAAAGGAAAACTTGCACCTAGATACGTTGGACCATTCAAGATCGTCGAAAGAATCGGTAAGGTAGCCTACAGACTTGAGTTACCTCCTAAACTTGGAAATGTTCATCCAACTTTTCACGTGTCCAATCTCAAGAGGTGTTTAGCTGATGAGAATCTCCACATACCACTTGATGAAATTCGTGTTAATAAAACACTGAAATTTGTTGAGAAGCCTGTGGAAATCATGGAACGTGAAGTCAAGTGGCTTAAACGCAAGCGCATTCCTTTGGTCAAAGTTCGCTGGGAAGCTAAACGTGGACCCGAGTTTACTTGGGAACGTGAAGATCAAATGAAGGCGAAATATCCGCATCTTTTCCCACGAGTTTCCTCTAAATAAATTTCAGGACGAAATTTCCACAAGTAGGGGAGACTGTAACATCTGTGCTTGTAATCATTGTGAACAGTTCTATTATCAATAAAACAATGTTATTTGATCCCAATGTTTGTTTGGTTGTGTTTTACATTTTTCATGTTTTGACTTTTATGTGTGGGCCATCGGGGGGCAAAAGTAAAAGTGCACTAATTTTAACGTTATTTTACTAATTTCGTGAAAATAACGTTAAAAGTGGAGGACGGTTAATCATGCATCATGTGGTGGCGTTGATAGCTAAAAGACAAAAGGGTACATGCACTAATCGGTCTTTGTCCCGATTGCCGAGTGTTATGTGCCTTATGTCCAAGGCTTGATGCAAAACTACTATCGAGCTGGGGGTCTCACTGGAAGCAGCCTCTCTATTCCTATGGGGTAGAGGTAAGGCTGTCTACATCTTACCCTCCTCAGACCCTACCTTTGCTTTGCTATTGGTGGGATTTACTGAGTATGATGATGATGATGATGTTTTGACTTTTATCCAATTTCAAACTCTATATCACTTTCTGGAGAGTTATACGCAAACTGGTGCGTAAACGTACTTAGTTTAATGCGAGAAATACTCTGGAACATCAACATATACTTAACATACCTTAAATAACCTTTACATAACTTAGAAATAAGTTTTGAAGGCTTTAGTATTGCAAAAACAAGTTAAATCGCTTACAAGGACTAAACTTGACAAACCCGAAACTTTGTAACGGTTAATTATGCTCACTAGAATGCACGATATAAATTTCATAAAGTTCTGTTATTGTACGAGAAAGTTATGATAAAATCCGTGTATAAGGGGTTAAAGCGACAACGTTGAAGTTTAGGACTTTTCGGGTAACAATAAAGTTAACCGAGGACTTAGAAAATGAGGTACAAGTCCTAAAGCCCTTGTAGGTAAATAAGAAGGGCTCAAATTGCAAAATATAAGCTTAGTTGCCCTTTCGAAGGGCCAAGGGATAAGTTGCAACAACTTAAAACATTTAAACCTGATTACAAGGCTGACGCGGGCCGCGTCAAGCTTAACCATATCTCAGGCGGGCCGCGTCAGGCCCCCAGATGCAGAAAATCATTTTTCTTGGCTGTTCAGCCTTGGAACCGACTTTACTCAGTTGTTTCACTTCATGGGCGACCCCTAAACATCCCTTAGACACTTAGGGACACTTGTAAGTAAGTTGTGGTCACTTGTAGACTCATGTGTCAACATTTTGTGGTGTTGAAATCACTATAAAAGGCCATGAAGTTTCAAACATTGAACACACCTCATTCCTGCACTTTGGAGCACTTCTGGAGCTCAAGTCTTCTCTCAAGTGATCCCTGGCCATTCTTAGGACTCTTGTAAGTTTGCCAAACCTTCCTTAGTTTAAGTTTTAGCGTAGTTTAGCTTAAAAGTCAACCGTCGTAATTAACGGTTGACTTAACGACTAATCACTAATGGTCCAGTGATTAGTCGAATCAAAAGTAGTTATAAGTTGGTAATTGTGTGGGTAATAAACTCTTAAAAAGGTTCCCCCTGATTCCCACTCTAACTAGGTCAAAAGTCGGGTCAAACTTGCTAATAAAAAGTCAACAGAATTGTTAATTTCTAATTTATGCATAATTAGCAATGTAGAACATTTACAACCTGTTTGATCATTATTATAACTTGGTAATTAGTGTAAGAACATGTCTAAACATGTTCAACCCGACAATTTCCTGTTTAGACCCGGTTCGGAACCGAAAGTCGCATAGTTTGACTTTTGCTTTGACTTTCAGTTCTGACCCGTTTAGGCATGTTTTAGAAATGCCTCAGAGCTTTAATTGGACTAGGTTACATACTAGTATAACCCTCTGTGATTATACACCTTGGTTCATTAGTTATCCAATTAATACGCATGTTTCCGTTAATTGCTCATATGTTGACCATTATGCCCTTTTCACCTTAAAACATGATTTTTGAAAATGTAAAAGAGTAGAAACCTTTTTTACTGATATATAAACTTGTACCCAAAATTTGAGATCCATTGGTGGTGTAGATCGAGAGTTATGCTTATTAGCGCAAAATGAAAGCTTTATGTTAATTAATTGGCGTAATTAGCGTATAGCCTAGTTAAGCCAACTTTTTGATATAAAACTTATTACCCCCTGATGTAATATATTATTTTGGGATTTTTGAAGATTTTTAATTAATTTTAGGCCGAGCATAACTCATAGTCATTGGCTTAATCCGGTAATTGTCGGTTTTGCCCTTACGGGCCATAAAATGAGTTTTACATATCTAAACGACTCCAAACCTTTTGCTACTGATTCTAAATGATAAATAAATTATTTTAAGCCTTCTGGAATAATAAAAATATCAGCTTTATGTATATAACCCGGAAACGGCTCCTAATCGCCTTTCTAAGCGTTTTTAACGCATAGTATGTACTAGAACCATTTTAGACATACAAGGGTTGATACCTACTGATATTTTAGGTAAATTATAATGTTTTAACAATAAGCAAAAGTTGTTTAACTCAGACTTTAGTTTTGAGCTTTTCGGCTTATGTGAAATTACCAAAATGCCCCTACGGTGCATAGTTTGGTTATAATTGATAGATTTCACATATATACAATATCCTACTGTTATAACTTAGTAAAATAAGTATTTTGGCTGATTATATCAGACCTGTAACTCAGGAAAATACTTAAACTCTTTTATAACCTTTTAAATGACCAAAATGCCCTTACGGTGCATAGTTTGTGTTTAAATACGTTTCGGGCATAATGAAAGACATCTTACTGATGTCACAACATATTTGAAGCATATTAACTTAGGAAACCTGTATATGGCTCTTACGGATACCCGTTACGCTTATTACGCGTTCGGTTCGATTTATATAACTAGTTTACATAAATTAGCCGAAGCGGGTCAAACCTTATCGGTTTTATCTAGAAATCCAGAATGTGTATGAAATACCCATATTAAACAAGTATTCAAACTTGTCGGGTCTAAATCACATTCTATCCGATCTTCCGATTTAGGTCCGGTTTATTAATGTAGTTACCTATATTAGGTGCCGTTTGATATCTGTGATCACTAGCATTGCTTGGTGGTTATCTTAGGACTTCTGAGCAATCTCAAGTGAGTACATAGAACCCCTCTTTTACTGTTTTTAAACTGTTTTGGGGTAGAACACATGTGCCTACTTGTTACTTTCGTGCTTTCCTGTTTTCACATTATATACTTGTTATGTTCATTAGTACACTATTAGTACATGATTTACATTACATTTCTGCTATGTATGTTGACTGATAGCATGCTAGCACATTGATTTACATGACTTTCTGCTTTGTATGTTAACTTAGCATACTTAGTACATTGTTTTTATATAACATGTTCACTTTTGCTATGACATTTGGTTTGCACAAACGAGACTATTATACGTTCATTAACATTAGCTACGCCGCTCGGTAGTAAGTACTGGTACCATAGGACATGACAAATCCCATTCCTAACATCCCGGGTTTGTTTGGATGTAAGGAATGACTGAATCCGAAAACATTTCTTTTGATAACCTTGACTGAAAGGGTTATCCGACTGTCTCAAGGCTTGAATGTATGCGTTAACTTACCACATAAATGTTTGTATCAATGTAACATGCATTACTTTGCAAAACATAACTTTTTGATATATTCAAAATACTTTGTTTTGTACATTTCTACATTTGGATTATGTGACAATACTTTACTTACAATACATAACATTTGATACACATTACTTGACTACTTTTGGACTTATAAACATTTGACTTGGCTTATACAAGAACTTTTGACTTTTGGTTTAAACATAGACTTTATACATTGGTGGTTTGTTTAAGTGACTTAAGTAACGAGATGTGAGTAATATGATACAAGCATGGTGGATACGTCGCTGGTACTTCCTATATATAAGTGTTTGTATTATATTACATATCATAGCGTTATTTAAATCATTTCAATTTATACATATAACATTTTATACAAATAACATATCTTTCACAAGACATTGTTTACAAACAACTTATCTTATACAAATTCATTTTACATGGTTATTCATTTAACCATACATTATTCTCTTATTTATACATATCATCTGAACTTATTGTTTTTCAAACGATTTACAAAACAAATCAAATTACAAGGTTCATGACTAAACTTTACTAAACATTTTCTCAAACGTAAGTCATGAATCCTATTTTCACAAACCTATGTATCTCACAGGCATTTTTATGCTGACGTACCTATTTTCACATGTGTTTTCAGGAGCTTTTCCATAGGATGATGATCGAGACACTAGGGCAGACCTATGCCTTAGAGACTTAAAATGAAGATAGACTTTGTTTAATTATGTTATAAACTCTTTGATTCCTGTTTAAAACAATGTAACTCTTATGTTGATAAATAAAATACAACTTTGTATGCCATGGTTATGAAACAATTAATTCTGTTACAACACTCCCCGACGTTTTCCGCCACGTTTTGTATGTTATACGTGGTCAGGGTGTGACACAAACCAAATCCATTATTCAAACAAAACAAACACACTACTTAAATATTTTGAAAAACAGACAAAAAGTTTTAAAAACCCAAATAAAATAAAGTACTTAATAAAAAGAAAGATAAACTACGATAAAACACCAGTTTTTCTTAAGGGTCCGCTCCACCTCCTCCTACTCCTCCTCCTCCTCATCATCATCATCATCATCGTGGTGGCGTGTTCTAGATGAACCCGCCTCATAGTTACCTGGGTTTCCAATAAGACCCTAAGTATATAAAGGGGGTTCCACCCTTATTAATTCATTTTTCAACAATTCAGTCACACAGACACACCTCGATCTCTCTTTCTCCGGCGAACACCTGAGGCGAAGCTGGCCGTAGCACGACGGAGCTACGGCAGCATCACGGCAGTGCCACCGCCGCAGGCGGTCGTCCGGCGACCGATTTCCGGTGCTTGACGGCGTGTACCCCCTTAAACCACACCCTCGGAGCTCATTTCTGGTGTCGGTTTGCTGTTTTGAGCGGCGGAGATAGTGATTTGAGACGTCGGCAGCCGGTTTCGAGTGAACAAGTTATGGTAAGTTCGCGTTTTTTTGTTTCCATTCACCTTCTAAGTGCAGATCTGTTAAGATCTCTGTGCTTTCTCAAATTTCTTTTTTTCTTTCCTCGTAAACAGTGCTCGGGGAGTCGGT
Organism: Helianthus tuberosus; assembly: GCA_030545235.1. NCBI lineage: Eukaryota > Viridiplantae > Streptophyta > Magnoliopsida > Asterales > Asteraceae > Helianthus > Helianthus tuberosus. Next base: position 102,634,256 of record CM060424.1, on the reverse strand, counting down.
CAGAGTGTTGACCAACATGGGGTTGATGTTGAGAGAGGAGATCGAAGAATCGGAGACGGAGGAGTAGCGCCACCGCTCGCGGCGACGGCGTTGGAGTCGAACGGCGACAAACCAGCGACGGAGCTCCGACGGCGGCTGTGGTGGTCATTTGTGGCCTCTTTCCGTTCCATCTCAGTTCAGCAAGAGCGGGATTAGTTTTGGCTCGATGTTTGAATTCTGATTTGGTTTCATAGTTGAGTTTTGGTCTCTAACGGGTTGGATCAGTTACGGTGTGGGTTTGTTTCGCGTGTTGATTTCAGCTCAGATGGTTAGTTCGGGTGTTCGGGTGTCACGGTTTGGTTCGATCCGAGCTAGTCAGCGGGTCAGATTCGGGCTTGGCTCCGGATGGGTTCGAGTCGGGTCGCTCTTGGTTCAGGTTTGGTTCAAGATGATTCAGTTTTGGTTCGGGTCAAAGTTTCGGCCTGGTCAACCTGATCAAAGACGGTCAACGGGTTCGGTTCAGTCAACGTAGGTCGGCAGTTCGGTTCGTGGTTCGGGTCAGCTCGGTCAAACCGAGTCAACTCGGTCAAACCTGGTCAACTCAGCGAGTCAACTCGGTCAACCCGGTTGACTCGGTCAACTCAGTCAACCTTTCCAGCTTTTCGATGCGAAGACTTGGTAAAAATTAACGTCACGTTTATTTTGTTATATTTTTTATATAGTGTTAATGATGGGTGTCAAGTGTTATATATATTAGGTGTATATTTTAAGCCCCTTTAACACTTTTTTTAGTCAAGTTTTAAATTTATAAAACACGATATTACTAAAACTAGACACACATATGGGCAAGTGCACCCATCGTGAGCGTAGTATAGTGTTGGTAAGATACCGAGGTCGTCCAAGGACACAAGAGCTTTTAGTACCAGTTTATCCTCAACATCTAATCAAATCAAAAAGTTTAGAAAAAATGTTTTAAGCTAAGAAAAATAAAAACTAACTAAAATGCTGAAAATAAAAATAAAAGAAAAACAGATAGACAAGATGAATCACTTGGTTCCGACTCGTGTATAGTGTAACCTTTGATTATATCCGCACTTTTGCACTTATTTAAGAGATTATCTTAGTTATTGTAGTAGGCCCCTCTTTTGAAGGTGACGTTACCCTCAACCCAGTAGTTTGAGTCAGCAAGGATACAATCCTAAAGGGTCAGATTATTGAAAGATAATTAATTAAGTTATTAATGCAAATTATGGTAGGCCCCTCTTTTGGAGGTGACGTTACCCTCGACTAAGTAGTCTGAGTCAGCCGGGATACAGTCATAAATAGCCGGGTTAAAGTATTAATAGTAGTTAACTTATGAGGGGATCATAGAGTTTGGACCCCCGCCATCCAATACCGTTAAGTATTGAAGGAGGTCCTACTAAATTTGACCCAGGTCCATTGCAGGACCTCTAAACGCTGAACAATGGCAAGACTCTTACCAAACCGTTCCCTTAACCCCCGACCAGGTAGCCAACATACCTCCATATAGACCGTGGAGATATGAATGGTGAAAATCTTTTATTTTATATAGACAGTAAAATAATGCCAAGACACCACGGACAAACGATAAGGAAGAATCACCTTCAACATAAGAAACTAGTTATTAAAGTCATTAATACAAAACCAAGTAAAAAGTGCGAAAAGATTAGAAATAAAAAGTATTACACTAGACACTTGTCTTCACCAAGTGATGTAAGAGACTTAGGCAAACATGGCCTTGAATGTCAAGAACTCTTACGATCAATCTTGGATCCCGAGATGACTCACACACTCTATGATGGACAATGGATGATGGTGGTGGATGATGGTGTTTTGGTGGTGGTCGGTGGTGGATGAAGTGTGAGAGAGGTGGTGTGCCAAGGGATGGTTTGAGCTTGAGCCAAGCACTCCTATTTATAGGCTGAACAGAAGCTCGGGCATGGCCCCGTGTCCAGTGGGCACGGCCTCGTGTCCACATCCTTCTCTTTCTTCATTTAATGCAGATTGTCTGATTAGTTGACCACGCCCCCGTGTCCGCTGAGCACGACCCCGTGTGCAGAAGAATCTTTGTACTATGAATATTTGCTTAGATTGTGCGAATCTTATAGTTGACCACCGCCCCGTGTCCGCTGAGCACGGCCTCGTGGTGGGCAATAGAAGCTTCTACAACTTTGTCTTTTCTGCTGACACTTGGGCACGCCCCCGTGCTGGCTGAGCACGGGGCTTGTTCAGTCTTCTGTCTTCTTGTTTTGCTTGGGAAGATGCTGTCGTGGGGTCGGGCACGTCACGTCTTGTTCCTTTTCTCGTATTTATGTTGGATTTTGATGTCTTTTTGCTTCTTTTGTTAATTTGAACTCATTTAATCCTGAAAATACAAAAGGAAGACAAAAGCACACTTTTTCCAACATTAGTACTAAAAAAGGTTAGTTTTATGCCACAATTGATGTAATTTATATGTTGCATTTTGAACACATCAAATACCCCCACACTTGAATCTTTGCTTGTCCTCAAGCAAAACTCTTTAATATGTGGCCATTACACTCCCAAATGGAATGGGTAGAAAAGAAGGTTTTGGGCTTGTCATAGAGTGTCGGGATTTTCCAAGATTCTTTATTTTCTTTTATTTTTATTTATTTACAATCCTATTCGTCATGATTTATTTAAAACTTTTCATAAGATAAATTACTTATTAGGGCTTAACATGCCTTTGTAAAATTTTATTTATATACAAGTTCACATACCTCACAGGGATCACTCAACACTCGGCCGAAAATGTATTTTTGTGGATCACTCGAGAACGGCATGGAACTTACTCCTACCATAGGCTTGCCAAGCAATCAATCCTCCTCCTTTTTAACTTATATACCTTTGTAAATATCAAGAGGACTTTTTGGGTGAAGGTTAGGCTTGGGTTAAAGGTAGGTGGTTGGTTTAGTGGTTAGTGGTTAGTAGAAAAAGGGCGAAAAGCGTAACAAGCGTCGGTTTTCGTAAGACTTTTTTTATTATTATTTTTTTTTTTTCACTTTTATTTTTATGAAGCTTCTTTTCAAACAAAGTTATTTTTGATAAACTTGTTTGTTTATTTGCTTTTGCTTCATAATCAACACACATTTTTTTTAAAGTCATATGAGAAACCGAGCTAGTTACTAAAACAAAGGGTTAAAAATGAAAAAGGTTTTGGTGGGTAAAAAGGGTGTTTGGTTTGGGTTATGAAATGAAAAGGTTTAGGCTCAAAGGGGCTAACTAGGGGGGTTTTGGGTAGGTGGTAAAAAAGAAAAAGAAAAATAATGGTGTAGAAATAAAAAGGGTTAGTCCTAATGCCTCCATCATTTACTTACTCGGGTTTAAGTTGGTAAGGACCGGGAATGTATCGTCGTGGCAAGTTCTAGAGTCGTAAGAACCAAGCGGCTATTCACACAAGAAACAAAAAATGAGCATTTAGTTTTAAAGATATATATTTGTATGCTCAATAAAGGCTCAAAACTCACTTTTGTGGGAATGGGTTTTTATGTGATCAAGTATATATAATTAAATTTTAACTAAGCTTGTCATGCCTTTTCATAATTTTCTTATGTTGGTTCTTTTTATCACGACGCTATCGGTTGTAAATTCGTAAAAATATAACCTTTTTGAGAACTTGAATTTCCCGAGTTAAACCTAGACAAGTAAAAAAAAAATTGAAAATTTTTGAAAAAATTTGGGGTGATTAGCGGTTCCAATAGAGTTTTGTGTAAGGGTTGTATTTAGGACTTGCAAGATTCAAGGTTTTAGCATCCCCCCACACTTAAATTACACATTGTCCTCAATGTGTCCCAAAAATAAGTTTTTAGGTTGATTGAATGTGTAAAAAGGTGTAAAAAGCAAAAATTTTGTGTTACTGGGTGCTGAACACGGCCCCGTGTTGTCCGGGCACGGCCCCGTGTTCAAGTGACAGTAACAAAATTAAGTCAAGAGAAACAGAAGCCTGGACACGGGGGCGTGTTGGGTGAACACGGCCCGTGTCCAGTTACCTGAACTGGGTCTTTTCTGCAGACTGTGCAACACGGGGCCGTGTTGGGTGGACACGGCCCGTGCCGAACTTACTGTAAACGAAGAATTTTGTTGGACGATTCTGTTTCCCTGGATGGGGTGCTAGTTCAAGCTTCCCTTGTATCCTTTGCCATCTCAAGTGTGTTTTATTCATTTCAACACCATCCAAACACCAAATTTAACTAAAACCATCATTCATTGAATCTTAGAGAATTACATAATAGTCCTAAAAATAAAAATGAAAAATAAAGCAAAAGTTAAAAGTCCTAATATTAGATAGGTCAAGTGATCCGTAAAGTCTTCCTAAGGAGCTCTACTTCTACAATAAGAACCAAAATTCCGGAAATAGACTTCCGGTCTAAAAGCCTTGTAGAACTCCAAGCCGAACGGTGTCCCCTAGATGTTGCTAGAGCCATTCTTCTATCTCCTTCGGGAGAAGGGATGCGACTTCATGTTCCTCAACATCTTGTGGAGGGGGAGCGACACCGATCGGAACCCCTTGTAGTATGTCTCGAGGGAGTTCCGGATGTAAGGCGTGCCATTCAGCTGGAATGATGACTTCCGGCACCACATTCCATGCCCTTTGGGTGATAATTGGCACCAAAGGAGGAGAGGCGAGAAGGTTCAACCTTTGGTGCAAAAGGTTGACTTCCCGGAGACATCCTTCTAGTCCCACCGTCAAATGGTTAATACGGTCAACCAATGCCTCTTCCACACTTGTCATTTCATCAAGGGCTTCTCTTAAGGCGTAAACATAGTTTACAAGAGAATCTTCAACCGTTGATGATCTTCTCCCCTGTCGGTTGTTCCTGGAATGTGACGAAGAGTTTCCGCTAGTTCTTCTTGCCATTCTGAGAAAACATACCGAAAAGAGTTCAATTCTATTTGAACAGTACTTCGGACACGGCCCCGTGTTCGCTGAACACGGCCCCGTGTTCAGATGTCTGCAGGATTTAGGAACAAGGAATCTTGGAGTTTCAAATTGTTTTCATGATTTTTAAAACATTCTTGAACATAAACAACTTAAAACATTGTTGTAGAACTTATTTTTGACAAGATTCCATGAACAAAAATCTAACAAACATCTCAATAAGGCTTGAAATCTTGAAAGGTTCAAGCTTTAATGGAAGTATGAGAAAAACTGAAGAAGATGATAGTGGATAAAAGAGGAAAGGACAAGAAGATGGTTGAGAAACTTCTTTTAGAAAATACCTAGGATGGTATGTGAGAATATTCCCCAAATATCTGTCCCTGGAATGGTTCAAATGTGCAGGATTCTTGGCTGCATTTATAGAAAACGACAGTACATTGTGCACGGCCCCGTGTCGGCTGGACACGGCCCCGTGTGCAAATGGAATCCTGGCACATTTTTGTCCGCATTCTGACAAAATCAGAAGAGAATCTTTGGGTGGACACGGGGGCGTGCTGACCTGGGCACGACCCCATGTCTAGAAGCTGTCTTAAGGAGTTCGTCCATTTTCAAGGAACTTTTCCGGATCGGGCGGTTCTTTACTGGATGGAACAACCCCAAAGTGCCTAAGATACCTTAATTGTTCTAGATTAAGACGAGAACGCAAGAGGTTGTCGGTGAGGGTGATTCCTATGCTATATGTAGGTGGACAAGTCCAACCCTTTTCCGGGCTCTCGTTAAAGAAGGTGTATGCCGAATCGCTCAGGTCTATGTATGCATCGAACGAATTCGATGGGGAGTCCTTCACGGCACAATCGACACAGGGACGACTATCGCTCAAGTCCTCACTAGAGTTAGAAGTATCATCGGAAACAACGAAGTTGTTTGAATGCGTTTCCAACCCTTCTTCTTGGCTATTGTCTTGGAAAAGATCATTGAAATCTTTCCTAAGTTCCTTTAACCAATCAATAATTAGATCTTCTAGTTGAAATAACTCATCGAGAAGCATTTCTCCTAGAAAATCTGGTTGGGAGCATTCGAGGGAGAGATAGGGATTATTTTTACTTTCGCCCCTCTTATGGATACTAGGAAACGATGGGTCTATATAGTGGGGTTTATAATTTAGAAAATAGCATTCTAATTCCTTATGGTTACCACCACATAATTGACACCACATAGTACCATAAGAGTGCCGAAAGTAAAAAGTATCAGTATCACTCATGTTTGTATCAGAAATTACCAACCGTCGGGATCTTACGGTTCTGTTTTCAGCAACTGAAACTTGGGCACGGGGGCGTGTTGAGTGGGCACGGCCCCGTGTTCAGCTTGCTGTCTGACTTAAAACAGGATTGCCAGTTCCAATAATTGGGCACGGGGCGTGTTCAGCGGGCACGGCCCGTGCTGAGTTCTGCAGAAACTGAAAAACTAAGAAAAAAATCCTAAAAAAATGAAAAATAAGAAAAAAGATTAGGCCGTTGATTCCTAACTTTCTTAAAATCCTTGTGTCCCCGGCAGCGGCACCAAAAACTTGATGGGTGTCAAGTGTTATATATATTAGGTGTATATTTTAAGCCCCTTTAACACTTTTTTTAGTCAAGTTTTAAATTTATAAAACACGATATTTACTAACACTAGACACACATATGGGCAAGTGCACCCATCGTGAGCGTAGTATAGTGTTGGTAAGATACCGAGGTCGTCCAAGGACACAAGAGCTTTTAGTACCGGTTTATCCTCAACGTCTAATCAAATCAAAAAGTTTAGAAAAAATGTTTTAAGCTAAGAAAAATAAAAACTAACTAAAATGCTGAAAATAAAAATAAAAGAAAAACAGATAGACAAGATGAATCACTTGGTTCCGACTCGTGTATAGTGTAACCTTTGATTATTTCCGCACTTTTACACTTATTTAAGAGATTATCTTAGTTATTATAGTAGGCCCCTCTTTTGAAGATGACGTTACCCTCAACCCAGTAGTTTGAGTCAGCAAGGATACAATCCTAAAGGGTCGGATTATTGAAAGATAATTAATTAAGTTATTAATGCAAATTATGGTAGGCCCCTCTTTTGGAGGTGACGTTACCCTCGACTAAGTAGTCTGAGTCAGCAGGGATACAGTCCTAAATAGCCGGGTTATAGTATTAATAGTAGTTAACTTATGAGGGGATCAAAGAGTTTGGACCCCCGCCATCCAATACCGTTAAGTGTTGAAGGAGGTCCTACTAAATTTGACCCAGGTCCATTGCAGGACCTCTAAACGCTGAACAATGGCAAGACTCTTACCAAACCGTTCCCTTAACCCCCGACCAGGTAGCCAACATACCTCCATATAGACCGTGGAGATATGAATGGTGAAAATCTTTTATTTTATATAGACAGTAAAATAATGCCAAGACACCACGGACAAATGATAAAGAAGAATCACCTTCAACATAAGAAACTAGTTATTAAAGTCATTAATACAAAACCAAGTAAAAAGTGCGAAAAGATTAGAAATAAAAAGTATTACACTAGACACTTGTCTTCACCAAGTGATGTAAGAGACTTAGGCAAACATGGCCTTGATTGTCAAGAACTCTTACGATCAATCTTGGATCCCGAGACGACTCACACACTCTATGATGGACAATGGATGATGGTGGTGGATGATGGTGTTATGGTGGTGGTGGGTGGTGGATGAAGTGTGAGAGAGGTGGTGTGCCAAGGGATGGTTTGAGCTTAAGCAAAGCACTCCTATTTATAGGCTGAACAGAAGCTCGGGCACGGCCCCGTGTCCAGTGGGCACGGCCCTGTGTCCACGTCCTTCTCTTTCTTCATTTAATGCAGATTGGCTTATTAGTTGACCACGCCCCCGTGTCCGCTGAGCACGACCCCGTGTGCAGAAGAATCTTTGTACTATGAAGATTTGCTTAGATTATGCGAATCTTATAGTTGACCACGGCCCCGTGTCCGCTGAGCACGGCCTCGTAGTGGGCAATAGAAGCTTCTACAACTTTGTCTTTTCTTCTAACACTTGGGCACGCCCCCGTGCTGGCTGAGCACGGGGCGTGTTCAGTCTTCTGTCTTCTTGTTTTGCTTGGGAAGATGCCGTCGTGGGGTCGGGCACGTCACGTCTTGTTCCTTTTCACATTTATGTTAGATTTTTATGTCTTTTTGCTTCTTTTGTTAATTTGAGCTCATTTAATCTTGAAAATACAAAAGGAAGACAAAAGCACACTTTTTCCAACATTAGTACTAAAAAAGGGTTAGTTTTATGCCACAATTGATGTAATTTATATGCTGCATTTTGAACACATTAGTTAACCTTACGTGACGACGAGCTCAAATCGATTAAATATTAGTTCACATCTTGAAAATATATTCGACAAATCTTATATAAATATTGTTATTATTGTTTGATAAATTGTTGAATTTTGAGATATAACGACAAGTTGCGTTGTCGGGGGCGTCCAAAAACAGAGGAAACTATGCCCGTTTTCGAGAAAATCCGCAAAAACTAAAAAGCGTTTTATTGTAAAACAAACTATCGGAATTCAAGTAATCTTTTAATAAAACAAATTCAAATATCGACGACACTTTACAACATCACGAAAACGACAATTTGGATATTATTTTCGACAAAGCTTTTATAAAATAAAAAGTGATATAATATTTTCAATTCTTTTATTATTTTCGGCAATTGTTTCAAGTATCGAACGATACGAATTCTTTCTATAAAACAAATATAGTTTATATTTATTTCAAATATCGTACAACACAAATTAGCTTTATAAAAATAAACATAGTTATATATTTATTTTCGATAACCAACGAAACGAAACCTTTTATGAATAAAAATAGTTATATATTTATTTTCAAAACGTCAAAAGGTCGACGATTCTTTTATAAAATAAATATAACTGTTATATTTATTTTAAACGACCAGAACACGAAAATAAATATAACTCTCTATATTTATTTCAAAACGCCAAACAACTCATAATCTATTATAAATAAATATAACTTTTATATTTATTTTAAACCAAGATACGAAATTCTATAAAATAAATTTAACTCTTTATATATTTATTTTCAAACACAACAACTCCGCGATTCTTTTATAAAATAAATATAATTTTTATATTTATTTCCAACGCCTAAACCACATATACATATACTTGATACTTTTCACGCGAGACGTGATACATAATACGAGTTTGTTATGTGTTATTTTCGTATAAATATTCTTTATATACACGTACGACCTCGCAGAACGACTAACACTATTCTATCGATATATTTATATTTATATTTTTGTATAAATTTTTATATATTTTGAATTTCTCGAAAACTAAGTACTTTCAAAACTAAGTAACTATTAACGACATTAAATTAAATGAGGCTTAACACGTATGACTTAATCGTTTTCATTAAGTTAACAACAAACCGACGAATCGTTCGGCTAACGATTCGGTAGAGCTCGATGACACGTAGTTTAGCTACTGCGTTTATTCAGAAACTTATAAGATATTCCTTGTTAGGAATATTATATAATGCACGCTAGCGAGTCACGTCTTGGAAACGACATCATGGAGTCGTATATAGCTAGCTTTGCACATGGAAATCCAGGTGAGTTCATAACCCCCACTTTTTACGGTTTTACATTTTTATAAATGTTTTCGGGGGTGGAAAGACATGCAAGTTTTGCAAAAGTAAACAATTTTTCGATAAACGAAAACTCATATTTCTAAATCATGTTACGAATGGATTTCAAGGAACTCAAATGGTTTACGAACGATTTATACTAAATACATCGGTTTTACAAAACAAAATGCGTATTTACGAGACGTGCATGATTTTCATGATTAGGGACGGGAATGTCCTAGTTACAACAATAGGACTGGGTTGTTCTGCGTACGAAAAACGAGACAATCCAGTGAGTTCATGCCCCCTTTTCTTTTAACTATTTTCAGTTTTACAACTTCGGGGGTGAAATACATGTTACAAATGTTTTGATGATTACAAATGGTATGGTTAGCTAAGGAATGAACTATTAGATCATGTGAATGAGTAGGCGTTAACTTAAGACCATTAATCCTTGTATAAGGACCGAGGGGCATGAGTGATAGATCTATTTGGGTGTTGCGAGCCCCACCCATGGGCCCGTGGGTTGAACCATGTGGTGACTATGTCGTTCCCACCGGATGGCCCGGTACGAAATACGCAAAAGGGTTGAGCCTTCCAACACTGTTGCACACATATTAATGTCTTCGCTACACATTAATTGATCTGTTCATAGACGCTTACATACCGGATTACAAAGGAATACTTTTAAATGATTACAAGTTTATTTGGAGCTCACAGATTTCATTTAACAGGCCGAGAAAAATGATTTTATTGTATTTTAACAACAACTTTTAAAAACCGGTTATTCAAAAGATTTATTTCAAATCATTTACAAACAAACTATGAACTCGCTCAACTTTATGTTGATTTTTCGCATGTTTCTTTCTCAGGTTACTTTTCAAAGTTATGGCACGGTTGGAATAGAAGAACCATGTGGAGTCGAGTACTTAGTGGGAGTTCGTTTTCTAGAAGTCTTAGCTTATTTGCTTCCGCTGTGCAATGAAGATACCAGTCCAGTCACGCCAGCTCTGATATTTTCGGGGTTTGACACGTTCTAACTGTGGATTATAAAAATGCATTCCTCGGTCACTGATTAGTGCTTTTGGAGCACCAAATCCGGCAAACAAACTTTTCAAGAACCTCACAACCACCCTAGTATCGTTTGTGGGCAAAGCTTGTGCTTCGGCCCATTTTGAGACATAGTCTACAACAACTAGGATGTATTTGTTACCTCGTGAGGCTAGAAATGGACCCATGAAGTCGATGCCCCATATATCAAAGACTTCACAGACTTGCATTAGATGATAAGGCATTTCATTACGTGCAGAGATATTTGTTGCCCTCTTGCAAGCATCACAACCACTAACCCATTTATGCGCGTCACGAAAGATGGTGGGCCAATAAAATTCGGAGTCTAACACTTTCTTTGCAGTGTAATTTGCTCCGTGATGACCTTCGGTGGGCCCCTCGTGATAGTGCCGCAGAATGCTGGCTGCCTCCTCTCTAAATACACATCTTCGGATCACCTGATCGGCTCCGACTCTAAACAAGAATGGTTCGTCCCAAATATAATACTTTAAGTCTGCGAAAAACTTCCTCTTTTACTAATATGATAATCCTTTGATAAGGATTCTACAGGCGAGGTAGTTTGCAAAGTCGGCGAACCAAGGTGTCTCGTCATTCATCTCGATACTTAAAAGAAATTCGTGGGGGAAATTGTCATTGATTGGTTACTCCTATGAATTTTTAGAATTACCATGCACAAGTCTCGAGAGATGGTCAGCTACAACGTTCAAAGAACCCTTTTTGTCTTGGATCTCAATGTCAAATTCTTATAATAACAAGATCCATCTAATAAGACGTGGTTTTGAGTCCTTTTTACTAAAAAGGTATCAGATAGCTACATGATCCGTGTACACAATTGTATTGGAAAACACAAGGTACGGCCTGAATTTGTCGAAAGCATAAACCACTGCCAAAAGCTCTTTCTCTGTAGTCGTTTAATGCTCCTGAGCATCATGTAGAGTTTTGCTGGCATAGTAGATAGGATGAAAATGCTTCTCCCTTCGTTGTGCTCAGACTGCTCCTATTGCGAAATCACTGGCGTCACACATTATCTCAAATGGCAACGCCCAATCTGGTACAACCAAAATAGGGGCTTCGATAAGCTTCTGCTTTAGTTGTTTGAACGCCTTCATGCATTCGTCTGAAAACACAAATGGAGCATCCTTTTTCTAGCAAACGGGTCATAGGTCTTGCGATTTTTGAAAAGTCTTTTATGAATCACCTATAGAACCCGGCATGACCCAGGAAACATCTAATCGCTCTAACCGAGGTAGAGGAGGAAGTTTAGAAATGATATCCACTTTTGCTGGATCAACTTCCATTCCGGCTTCAGAGATTTTGTGCCCGAACTACCCCTTCTTTCACCATGAAGTGGCATTTCTCCCAATTAAGCACAAGATTAGTTTCCTCATATCTCATTAACATTCTTTTCAGATTTCAAAGACATTGATTGAAAGAACTCCTGAAAATAGAGAAATCATCCATAAAATACTTCCATAGAGTCTTCAATCATGTCATGGAAAATGGCTACCATGCAGCGCTGAAATGTGGCTGGTGCATTACACATCCCAAAAGGCATACACCGGTAGGCGAATGTGCCGAAATGACATGTGAAAGTAGTCTTCTCCTGGTCCTTAGTAGCGATAGGAATTTGAAAATATCCAAAGAACCCATCTAGAAAACAGAAAAATGACTTCCTTGACAGACATTCCAACATCTGTTCGATGAATGGAAGCGGGAAGTGGTCCTTACGGGTGGCATCGTTGAGTTTGCTGTAATCGATGCAAACTCACCATCCAGTGATAGTACGGGTAGGAATAAGTTCATTCCTATCATTTGGGACCACAGTAATACCACCTTTCTTCGGTACTACTTGCATTGGACTTACCTAAACAGAATCAGATATAGGATAAATCAGCCCTGCATCTAACAACTTAATTACTTCTTTCTTCACCACGTCTTGCATATTCGGATTCAAACGCCTTTGATGTTGTGCACTAGGCTTGTAATCGTCCTCCATTAGAATCTTATGAGTATAAAAAGAAGGATTAATGCCTTTGATATCCATAATCTTCCACGCCATTGCTTTCCTATGGAGCCTTAGAACCTTGAGAAGCTGTCTCTTTTCCTCTTTTGCTAAAGATGCTGAAATGATGACTGGCAAGTGACACTCATCATCTAGAAATGCATACTCGAGATGTGGTGGGAGTTCTTTTAACTCTTAAGATGGTGGATCTTCAACCGAAGGTTTTGACTTTTCTTCAACTTCACGGTCAATCTCCACAAATCGATCTGGACTTTGGGAACCGTGATCACCGATTTGGCAAACCGGCTGCGCAACTTCGTGGCCTTCTTGTGAAATGCCATCTAGGTTCCCACACAACAGATGTGTGTCCGTATCAATTTCTTCAATCGTGCCTTGGAAATGAGAGCTTACACAAGCGTCGACAATGTCGACATAATAAAGCATGTCATCGTGACTTTACAGATGTTGCATTGATCTTTTAATACCAAAAGCCACAGCTCGTCATTTACTCGGAGCGTGATTTGGCCAGTTGCCACATCAACAATCGTCCTCGCAGTATTGAGGAACAGGCGTCCAAGTATTAATGGAACTTTTGAGTCTTCGTCCATGTCAAGAATAACAAAATCCATTGGAAACACAAATTTGTCGATGTTAACAAGCATATTTTCAATGAATCCATGCGGATACGTGATTGAACGATTTGCAAGTCGAATGCTCATTCTAGTGGGTGAAGGTTCACCAAGATCTAATTTAGCAAAAACCTTATAGGGCATAAGATTTATGCTAGCTCCTAAATCAGCTAATGCGTGATTGACAGACATGCTGCCAATGAGGCAGGGAGGAGTAAAACTGCCCGGATCTCCCATCTTTTTAGGTAAATGATTTTGGAGAAGGGCTAAACAGTTTTCATTCATCAACACACAAGACAAGCTTTTGAGTTTCTGCTTGTTTGTGAGGATGTCTTTTAAGAACTTTGCGTATTTAGGCATTTGAGCCAATGCCTCAACAAATGGTATGTTTATATGTAATTGTTTAAACATTTCTAGAAACTTACCATGTTGTTCATCGTTCTTCTACTTCTTCATTCTGCTCGGATATGGAACTGGAGGAGTATAATCTGCAACTGGCTCCTAGAGCTGTGCTGTACTTGCTGGGACTCGCCTAGCGTACACCTCGTCCGAAGCGTCAGTATGGACCGTCTCAGTGATCGGTGGTGAGTTCGATTTGTTGGGTCCTGTGGGTTTTCCACTCCTTGTCATTACTGCATTAACATGCTCTCTTGGGTTTGGTTTTGTGTTACCTGGAAGACTACCTTGGGGTCTTTCAGACAACATCTTGGCCAATTGGCCGACTTGATTCTCAATGGTTTGTATTGAAGCCTTCTGGCTCCGCATTTCACCTTCCAGCGCCACGTAATGCTCCTCATGCTGCTGGTATTGTTTTTAAGAAATTTGGGTGGCATTGTTGGAGTTGTTTAACAGCTGAGCCATCATCTCCTCTAATTTTGAGTTGTTTTAAGAGGCTTGTGGCTGGGAAGTGCTTCCTGAACCTAAATTATTGTAACGTGGTTGAAAATATTGCCCTTGAGGCTGAAAAGATTGCCCTTGAGGCTGTTGTGGCGCGGGAGCACGTTGAGCATATCCGAGTGGGTGATACGTGGTCGAAAATCGGTGTTCGTAATTGTGTAACTTGATGTTTTTACATAAGTTTTAATTCCGAATAGCCTACTTTTAATTAAAAATGTGTTTTGAAGGTTTAATGAAGTTAAAGGTGCTTTTTGGGAGCTTTACGGACTACCGGGACGAAAAACGGATCACCGAAACATCAAACGGGTCGACCGGGAGCACAAGACGCGAAAAACGGATGCCCAGAGTTGGAGGCCCCGTCGCCGACACCGTGGAGGGTCGTCGGCGATGCCCCCTTGATAAGCCCGTCGCCAAAAAATGCTCGTATCCAGGGTGTTAGGCCGTCATTAAAGTTTCTCAAATTCGAGCAGCCGTCGCCGACGCCAAGGCTACCCGTCGGCGACGCCCTCTTATTTCTCAGCCACGTAATGTTGTTGAGTGGTGATTATTGACGAATCAAAACACAAAAATCCACCATTATGACGGGAGTTACAGATTGTTGAAGTTTGAATAGAGTCTTGGGAGCCATTTTTCATCATCTAACCTATTCCCACACATCTCTAACACCACCTACCATTCACCTCTAACCTAGAACCCTAATCCATTCCACAATCACCGTCTCCATCATCTTCAACCATTCTCCATCAAACCTTCAAACCCTAACCTCCATCACTCCTCAAGACTCAAGGTCATGGCTCCGTATTCGTGTTCATCGGCCGGTGATCACGTCCACCCAACCATGAGCGGCAAGTCTCTTCGGATTCACCCCGGCGTAGATTGTTGTAAGATTTTCTAGGGTTTATGCATTTGTATTTTAATTTGGTTTTGTGACAAATTGTTTAGTATTTGAAACCTTGGATAATTGTCTTGCATTTGTTTCGAATTCGTAAATTGTCGAACGATGATAAAGTTATGACTTTGCGAAATGGTTATGAGCAATTATGCCTTATCTTAGGTTTGGATTTTCATGTCCGAGGTAAAGAAGTGCATTGTGGTCCGTTGTTTATGACGTAGATAGCAATTAAGTTTCATGATAGTAATCCGTTAATCACTATATGCAATTGAATCAAGTTAAAACATGTAGGAACCCTAGGTCTTGTAATTATCAAACCGGGTGTGATCCGTATTCTAATTTCTTGTTTCAACTTTTTAGTTTAGTTTACAATCTTAGTTAATCACACATTGTTTTAGATAATAACCACTTGTCGGTTCACTCCAACTTATTTTTACAATCAAACAAAAAAATAAAATTAGCAAACTTCATAATCACTTTGTACATTATTTGTAAATAGTCTAACTAATCGAACAGGTTGTGCGATACTGACCACATGCTCTTCCTGGATACGATACCTGACTTACCCTAGCTACCTAGGTTTAATTGGTGTTTTGACTGATCAGGACGACACGGTCACGTCAAAATGGCGCCGCTGCCGGTGAGCTAGTGCGTTTAGTGTGACAACTCGAGTTTCCGACTTTCTTTTTTTTCGCATTTAGTGCACATTGACTTTGACTGTGTAGTTGTTTGACTTGTTTAACTTGTAACTGTATACGTTAATTTATAATGAACAATTGTGGTTGCATGATTTTGTGTTTGGCTGTATATCATGAAACACCTGTTGAAAACTTAAACTGTTTAAAACATGGAAGGACCTGACGAAACAGACTGTTTCGTCATATACATTCCGACGAAACTGGTGTGTTTCGCCATCAAGCAACTCGACGAAACAGTGTGTTTCGCCATATCACCTCACGACGAAACTGATGTGTTTCGTCGGCCCATTGATTCGCAAAGCCCATTAAGGGCCCAGAACGGTAATTCGTGGATATTAAGTGAAACCGACTTCCTGTTTCACACTTTTATCAAAAATAGAAACCCTAGAACTCTCTCTTTTGAAAAGGCGATACCCATCATCAACCATCATCTTTCTCTCTCGAATCCTCCCTTGTTCATCCCGAATATCTCGGTTAGTGCGTGCTTGTCTAAATCGGTTTCTTTGTCCCTTGATTTCTTTATACATGTTGTGTTTATGCTTGATTTCTGGATTATAGGAGTGTATGTGTATGATGAATACTTAGGGTTTCATGAACCTCTCAATGATTATGCATGTTAGCGGGTATGCATAGAGTATGGATTTTATGAGTGTTGTTTTGTGATGATTACATGATTTTATTGATGAAGATGATGATATGATCCCTGGTTCATTGATGTTTCGGTTGTGATGCATAGATTAATGGTTGGTAACATAAGACTCATTATATTGAGCGAGGATTGAATGATTTCTGTGTTGAACGATTTCCGTATGATGAGGAATTGCTGTTTTACGGCTGTTAGGGTTTATGTGTTTTTCGCTCTGCTGTAACTGATGTCTGCGAAACTGAACTGTTCGACGAAACAGAACTCTCGGCGAAACAGAATGTGTTTCGCCAAGAGTAGTCGACGAAACAGAAGTTCTGTTTCGCCAGGGGACACCTCGACGAAACAGAATGTGTTTCGCCATTATATGTGTTTCGTCATTATCTGTGTTTCGCCAACATGCGTGTTTCGCCGAATAGCTGATCTGTGCAGTAACTTGAGTTAATTCTGTTAAGTGTTAACTGGAATATTTGACTGCTGTTAAGTGTAGCCATCTTGTATATGATTGTGATTACGTGCTACATGTTTATACGTGCATAACTTGGACGCAAACTGATTTCACATACGTGCATACTTTAGGACGTGATTGACTTACTTTGAGCACATACCTAGCATACCGAGCAAACAAGGTGAGTTCACACTTCTACCAAGGCATGGGATTCCCAGGGCTTGGGAATGGGATTTAAGGAATAAGGTTGAATGGATTCATGCGGACATTATTACTAGACTACCATACCATCGTCCTCGGTTGTGCAGGACCCATATGTAAAACCTACGTATACTTATGCTATTCACTATCCTCGGTTGTGAAGGATACTTACGTAAAACCTACGTATACTTATGCTATTTACTATCCTCGGTTGTGAAGGATACTTACGTAAAACCTACGTATACTTATGCTATTTACTATCCTCGGTTGTGAAGGATACTTACGTAAAACCTACGTAACACTTGTACGTATTACTGTTCTCGGTTGTGAAGAACACATAGTGGTTACAAATAGTCTAGTGGTTATACAACACGGGAAGCCCCCACCAATAGAACTTACTACCGGCCCAGTAGAGCCACATGTTACAAACAAACTTACTATTACGCATTACTTTCTGTGAGCTCGCTCAACTTTTTGTTGACCCATCTGTTACATGCCTTGCAGGACCATAGGTACTTTTGGAGCTTGCACGGGAGGCACAGTCGTTGTGGACATGGATCGTGATTGTGTTGTTAAACATTATAACATTTTGTACTTAAACTTTTGTTGGGTTTACATTAAATGCTTCCGCTACACACTTGTTTATATTTGGTTTTGTAAACACCTATCGTATTGATGAATGACTTTTGAGATACATACTTATGTTCAATATGATTGGTGGCTTGATCCTGGTCATGTCATGCCTCCAAGCGGTAGTACTCCGCGTGTGGAATTTGGGGGTGTGACAGATTGGTATCAGAGCCATTGGTTATAGAGAACTCGGTTTTAATAAGGGAAAAACGTTTTTTATTAAAACCAGACTATAACCAGAACAGTGCTCAATGATCCACAACGACGCCTCGCTCCACGTGCAAGACTCATCACTCTAGGTAATATGGTACATGTCTTATTGCCTACTTGCTAGAATTGCATAGAACTTTGCTCCGGGTATGCTTAGGTTAACTTGACACTATTGCATGAGAACACTTGTGTGATTACTCCCTTTTGTTATCGCACTACTCGCGAACCTCTCTCACTTATATCATATTTACTATGAAGATCATGTCTGGACGTATCAACATGACGCAAGCCCAACTGACGGCTCTTATTAACGAGCGAGTTGCTGAGGCACTTACAGCCGCACAAGCAGGAGGTATACCCTGCAGTTGTAACTCACACTAGGATCTTTAGATCCTACACTCCTAAACCAACTCTTGTGTTTTAATCTTGTACTGGATTCTTATATACAACAGGTCAGCATGCTCAGCCACCTGTTTGTACCTTCAAAACTTTCATGGACTGTCGTCCTACTACTTTTAGTGGCACGGAAGGAGCGGTTGGACTCCTCCATTGGTTTGAAAAGCTCGAGTCCGTATTCGAAATGTGCGAATGCCCTGAGGCTCGCAGGGTGAAGTACGCCACTGGTACACTAGAAGGCATTGCGCTGACTTGGTGGAATGCGCAAGTGCAGATGTTAGGATTGGCTGTTGCTAACGCCACACCCTGGAATGATTTCAAGGATTTGATTAAAGAGGAATACTGTAGCCGTGATGATATTCATAAGCTGGAGGTAGAGTTTTATCACTTGAAAATGACTGGGTCAGAAATTGAAGCGTACACCAGAAGATCGAATGAGTTGGCTATTCTGTGTCCTACTATGGTGGACCCTCCCATTAAGCGTATCGAACTGTATCTCAATGGCCTGGTGCCGGAAATTCAAAGCCACGTAACCTCAGCGAATCTTGGCACTATTCAACAGATCGTCAAGCTAGCTCATCGCCTCACCGATCAGGCAGTGGAACAGAACAAGCTGCCTAAACGCATCAACGCTACTACTACTGCTACTGTTTCAGCAACTACTCCTGCTACCCCCAGTGATAACAAGAGAAAATGGGAGGGGGATTCCAGCAAAGGTTCAGCTTTAGTACAGTCTCAAGTTCAGCAGCGAAAGACTGACAACTATCAGAGCCCAAGTCAGCAATCTTCGGGCAGTCACAGGCAGGGTGGTTATCAAGGGAACCTCCCAAAGTGTAACAACTGTAACAGGCATCACAGTGGCCAGTGCAACAAGGGTCGTTGTCGGAGGTGCCTCAGGATGGGCCATGAGGCCAAGGATTGTAGGAGCCCACGGCCTGTAACTCAGAATCAACAGCAGCAGCAAACGCAGCAGAACCAACAACAGGGTAACAAGGGATGTTTTCATTGTGGTGCTGAAGGTCACTTCAAAAGACACTGCCCTCAGTTAAACCGAAACCAGAACAACAACAGCAATAATCAGGGCACTGGGAACAACAATGGGGGAAACAACAACAACAATGGTGCAAAGGGTCGTATGTTTGTGATTGGTCAGAGTGACGCAAGGAACGATCTTAATGTGGTTTCGGGTAAGTTTCTTCTCGACGACTTTTATGTTACGGTATTATTTGATTCGGGTGCGGATATCAGTTATATGTCTCTGAAAGTTAGTAAAATGCTTAAACACGCACCAACACTGTTAAGCACCAAACATGTAGTAGAGTTAGCTAACGGTAAAAGTCTAGAGGCCACACACATAGTTCAGGGTTGTAATCTTATCCTCGCTGGTCAGACTTTCTCTATCGATCTCATTCCTATAACTCTGAGTAGTTTCGACATTGTCATCGGTATGGATTGGTTATCCCAACAGCAAGCAGAGATCCTATGCAAGGAGAAGATCATTCGTATTCCTCGTTCTGGCAAAGAACCTCTCGAAGTTCAAGGTGACAAGAGTGGTGTCGTGAGTGGCATCATCTCCTTCTTGAAGGCTCAGAAGTGTCTGCGAAAGGGCCACGTAGCTATTTTAGCACTCGTTACTGATACATCGACGACAGAGAAAAAGATTGGGGATATTCCTGTAGTACGCGACTTTCCTCAGGTGTTTCCTGAAGAGTTACCTGGGTTACCGCCTCATCGCCAAGTCGAATTTCAGATCGAGCTAGCTCCAGGAGCAGCACCTATAGCTCGAGCGCCTTACCGCTTAGCTCCAACTGAACTGGAAGAACTGTCTAAGCAATTGCAAGAACTCTTGGAAAAGGGTTTCATACGTCCTAGCTCTTCGCCCTGGGGAGCTCCAGTATTATTTGTAAAGAAGAAAGACGGTACCTTTCGTATGTGCATAGATTACCGTGAACTGAACAAGGTGACGGTGAAGAACCGTTATCCACTTCCACGTATCGACGACTTATTCGACCAGTTGCAAGGGTCGAGCTATTACTCAAAGATTGATCTAAGGTCGGGTTACCATCAACTGAGAGTCCGGGATGAGGACGTCTCCAAAACAGCATTCAGAACTCGCTACGGCCATTACGAGTTTTTAGTCATGCCTTTCGGGCTAACGAACGCGCCTGCGGTTTTCATGGATCTTATGAACAGGGTGTGCAAACCTTATCTTGACAAGTTTGTTATTGTTTTCATTGACGACATCCTGATTTATTCGAAGAATCGGGAGGAACACGAACAGCATTTACGACTTATTCTGGAACTCCTTCGAACGGAACAACTGTACGCTAAGTTTTCAAAATGCGACTTCTGGCTTCGTGAAGTCCACTTTCTAGGCCACGTGGTAAACAAGGATGGGATACATGTTGATCCATCCAAGGTAGATTCGATCAAGAATTGGCCTGCGCCTAGTACACCAACAGAAATACGCCAATTCTTGGGTTTGGCGGGTTATTACAGACGGTTTATCAAAGACTTCTCAAAGATTGCACAGCCGCTTACATTACTGACACAGAAAGGTATTGCTTACCGTTGGAGTGATACACAGGATACAGCGTTTCAGCACTTAAAGGATAGACTTTGTAGCGCACCTATCCTCTCATTGCCTGAAGGCACGGACGACTTTGTAGTCTACTGCGATGCATCTATCCAAGGTCTTGGATGTGTGTTGATGCAGCGGGATAAAGTTATTGCTTATGCTTCACGCCAACTTAAGATTCACGAACGGAATTACACTACACACGATTTAGAGCTTGGAGCTGTTGTTTTTGCGCTCAAGATATGGCGACATTATCTGTATGGCACCAAGTGCACCATTTACACCGATCACAGGAGTCTTGAGTATATTTTCAAGCAGAAAGACCTGAACATGCGACAGCGTCGATGGGTCGAGCTACTGAACGATTACGAATGTGCTATAAAGTACCATCCAGGCAAGGCCAATGTGGTGGCCGACGCCCTCAGTCGAAAGGATACTATACCTAGACGTGTACGAGCGTTGCAACTCACTATTCAGTCTAGTCTTCCTTCACAGATACGAGATGCTCAGGTAGAAGCATTGAAACCGGAAAATGTCAGGGCTGAAGCTCTACGCGGCTCAAGACAACGGTTAGAACAAAGGGCAGACGGCGCCTATTATGTAACCGGACGCATCTGGGTCCCACTCTATGGCAACCTACGCGAGCTTGTAATGGATGAAGCTCATAAGTCTCGCTACTCAGTACATCCTGGTTCAGATAAGATGTACCACGACCTTAGAACTACATATTGGTGGCCTAGCATGAAGGCCCACATAGCAACTTACGTTAGAAAGTGTTTGACTTGTGCGAGAGTCAAGGCAGAATATCAGAAACCATCAGGCCCACTCCAGCAACCTGAGATACCACAATGGAAATGGGAGCAAATTTCCATGGATTTTGTTACTGGTCTACCCAGATCTCAACGTGGGAATGATACTATTTGGGTGATCGTGGATCGACTCACAAAGTCTGCTCACTTCTTGGCTATCAAGGAAACGGATAAGTTCTCCACTCTAGCAGACATATACCTTAAGGAAGTTGTTTCGAGGCACGGGGTGCCCACATCTATTATCTCTGATCGTGATGCACGTTTTACTTCAGAACTGTGGCAAGCAATGCACAAATCTTTTGGCTCTCGTTTAGACATGAGCACAGCTTATCATCCTCAGACCGATGGGCAATCTGAGCGCACTATTCAAACTCTAGAAGACATGCTTCGGGCGTGCGTAATTGACTTTGGCAAGGGCTGGGAAAAGCATCTGCCACTTGTGGAATTTTCATACAACAACAGTTACCACACCAGCATTAAAGCTGCTCCATTTGAGGCATTGTACGGGCGTAAATGCCGATCACCTCTTTGTTGGGCAGAGGTGGGTGACAGTCAGATCACAGGTCCAGAAATGGTAGTTGATACTACTGAAAAGATTGCTCAAATACGACAACGCATGGCGGCAGCACGTGACCGTCAGAAAGTATACGCCGATAAAGACAGGAAAATACTCGAATTCCAAGTTGGGGATCGAGCACTACTCAAAGTTTCGCCCTGGAAGGGTGTGGTTCGTTTTGGCAAACGAGGCAAGCTCAATCCGCGTTATGTCGGACCTTTCGAAGTTATAGAGAAAATAGGCAAAGTGGCCTACAGACTGAACTTACCTGCTGAACTCAGTGCAGTTCACAACGTCTTTCACGTGTCGAATCTGAAGAAGTTTCAGTCAGATGAGACCCACATAGTTCCTCTGAAGGAGCTCACTATCGACGAACGATTGCATTTCGTCGAGGAACCAGTTGAAATCACGGACCGGGATGTTAAGGTCCTCAAGAACACTAGAATACCTCTTGTACGAGTTCGTTGGAACTCCCGTCGCGGCCCAGAGTTCACCTGGGAGCGCGAAGATCAAATGGAACTCAAATATCCCCAGTTGTTCGAAAACAATGCAACTACTACTGAGGCTGAAGCTACTACAGAAGTTCGGGATGAAATCCCAACTCAACGGGGGGATGATGTGACACCCCAGGAAAACCAGTAAACGATAACTTACCTAGCTTCCTCAGTAACCGCATGCTAAATTTCGGGACGAAATTTCTTTCAAGTTGGGGATAATGTGACAACTCGAGTTTCCGACTTTCTTTTTTTTCGCATTTAGTGCACATTGACTTTGACTGTGTAGTTGTTTGACTTGTTTAACTTGTAACTGTATACGTTAATTTATAATGAACAATTGTGGTTGCATGATTTTGTGTTTGGCTGTATATCATGAAACACCTGTTGAAAACTTAAACTGTTTAAAACATGGAAGGACCTGACGAAACAGACTGTTTCGTCATATACATTCCGACGAAACTGGTGTGTTTCGCCATCAAGCAACTCGACGAAACAGTGTGTTTCGCCATATCACCTCACGACGAAACTGATGTGTTTCGTCGGCCCATTGATTTACAAAGCCCATTAAGGGCCCAGAACGGTAATTCGTGGATATTAAGTGAAACCGACTTCCTGTTTCACACTTTTATCAAAAATAGAAACCCTAGAACTCTCTCTTTTGAAAAGGCGATACCCATCATCAACCATCATCTTTCTCTCTCGAATCCTCCCTTGTTCATCCCGAATATCTCGGTTAGTGCGTGCTTATCTAAATCGGTTTCTTTGTCCCTTGATTTCTTTATACATGTTGTGTTTATGCTTGATTTCTGGATTATAGGAGTGTATGTGTATGATGAATACTTAGGGTTTCATGAACCTCTCAATGATTATGCATGTTAGCGGGTATGCATAGAGTATGGATTTTATGAGTGTTGTTTTGTGATGATTACATGATTTTATTGATGAAGATGATGATATGATCCCTGGTTCATTGATGTTTCGGTTGTGATGCATAGATTAATGGTTGGTAACATAAGACTCATTATATTGAGCGAGGATTGAATGATTTCTGTGTTGAACGATTTCCGTATGATGAGGAATTGCTGTTTTACGGCTGTTAGGGTTTATGTGTTTTTCGCTCTGCTGTAACTGATGTCTGCGAAACTGAACTGTTCGACGAAACAGAACTCTCGGCGAAACAGAATGTGTTTCGCCAAGAGTAGTCGACGAAACAGAAGTTCTGTTTCGCCAGGGGACACCTCGACGAAACAGAATGTGTTTCGCCATTATATGTGTTTCGTCATTATCTGTGTTTCGCCAACATGCGTGTTTCGCCGAATAGCTGATCTGTGCAGTAACTTGAGTTAATTCTGTTAAGTGTTAACTGGAATATTTGACTGCTGTTAAGTGTAGCCATCTTGTATATGATTGTGATTACGTGCTACATGTTTATACGTGCATAACTTGGACGCAAACTGATTTCACATACGTGCATACTTTAGGACGTGATTGACTTACTTTGAGCACATACCTAGCATACCGAGCAAACAAGGTGAGTTCACACTTCTACCAAGGCATGGGATTCCCAGGGCTTGGGAATGGGATTTAAGGAATAAGGTTGAATGGATTCATGCGGACATTATTACTAGACTACCATACCATCGTCCTCGGTTGTGCAGGACCCATATGTAAAACCTACGTATACTTATGCTATTCACTATCCTCGGTTGTGAAGGATACTTACGTAAAACCTACGTATACTTATGCTATTTACTATCCTCGGTTGTGAAGGATACTTACGTAAAACCTACGTATACTTATGCTATTTACTATCCTCGGTTGTGAAGGATACTTACGTAAAACCTACGTAACACTTGTACGTATTACTGTTCTCGGTTGTGAAGAACACATAGTGGTTACAAATAGTCTAGTGGTTATACAACACGGGAAGCCCCCACCAATAGAACTTACTACCGGCCCAGTAGAGCCACATGTTACAAACAAACTTACTATTACGCATTACTTTCTGTGAGCTCGCTCAACTTTTTGTTGACCCATCTGTTACATGCCTTGCAGGACCATAGGTACTTTTGGAGCTTGCACGGGAGGCACAGTCGTTGTGGACATGGATCGTGATTGTGTTGTTAAACATTATAACATTTTGTACTTAAACTTTTGTTGGGTTTACATTAAATGCTTCCGCTACACACTTGTTTATATTTGGTTTTGTAAACACCTATCGTATTGATGAATGACTTTTGAGATACATACTTATGTTCAATATGATTGGTGGCTTGATCCTGGTCATGTCATGCCTCCAAGCGGTAGTACTCCGCGTGTGGAATTTGGGGGTGTGACATTTAGTATTTCATTGCATGTTCGATTTTAGTTTAGTTTCTTTTTTTCTTTCTTGTATATTCGTGATTTTACTTTGGGTGGTCGAGCTTGTGTGTGCAGGTACATGTTTTGTAGGAATTACTTTTCAATATGAATTGGGTGGATGATGATCCCTATGAGTGTTGCGGAAGCGGAGAGCATTATTTAGAGGATTGCTCTGTTTTCTACGAAAAAGTTCAAGCTTACAAGGATCGGGAAGACTACCTCAGCGGGTTGTACGGATATGGGAGGACAGATTATGAAGATTTCAATGGTCCATCCTCATATTATCCATACGATAATCCACCACCACCAAATTATCCATAGATTTCAATGGTCTATGACGTAGATAGCAATTGGCACCCAAGTGTCGTGATAGTAATCCATAAATCACTATATGCAATTGAATCAAGTTAAAACATGTAGGAACCCTAGGTCTTGTAATTATCAAACCGGGTGTGATCCGTTTTCTAATTTCTTGTTTCAACTTTTTAGTTTAGTTTACAATCTTAGTTAATCACACATTGTTTTAGATAATAACCACTTGTCGGTTCACTCCAACTTATTTTTACAATCAAACAAACAAATAAAATTAGCAAACTTCACAATCACTTTGTACATTATTTGTAAATAGTCTAACTAATCGAACATGTAGTGCGATACTGACCACATGCTCTTCGTGGATACGATACCCGGCTTACCCTAGCTACCTAGGTTTAATTGGGTTTTTGACTGATCGGGGATGACACGGTCACGTCAGTGGGTTTTGATTATTAGAATTAGGTTTCCACCAAAAGTTTGGGTGATTTCTCCAGCCCGGATTGTACGTGTTGCTATAGGGGTTATTTTGGGGCCTAATTTGATTGGCCAAATAGTCCACCTCTTCGTGGCCTGTAAACATAACACCCTGCTCATAAGTACCTGGCTCGTTTGACACTCCACACTGCTCACATGATGATTGTACCTGCGAAACATTCTAAGATTGGTCAAACCTTGCTGCCAAAGCTCCAATCTGCGCTGCAAGAGCCGTATACGTATCCACCTGATGAACTCCAGGAATAGATGATGCTTTAGTTTGCACTCGAATTCAAGGTAGCTTTTTCTATAACTGTGTAGGCTTCAGTTGGTATTTTCGTTCCAAGATCGCCTCCTGCATATACGTCTATGCGCTCTTGTGAGTCGTAGTTGAGTACTTGGTAGAAGTTCAACACAAGTTATCTTTTGGACAACCCATGATGTGGGACATCGATCAGAAGATCTTTGAACCTCTCCCAAGCTGTATGTAGAGATTCTCCTTCGTCCTGTTTGAATGCCATTATACGGTTCTCTAGCTTAGCTGTCTTTTCCGGAGGGAAATATTTTTGCATAAAAAGATCTGCCATCTCGTTCCAAGTCGTGATGGACACTGCTGGAAGTGACAATAGCCAAGATTGGGCTTTGTCTCGCAAAGAAAATGGAAAGAGTCGCAAACAAATTGCGTCTTCAGAAACGTCTCTGATTTTGAAAGTCGAACACACCTCGAGAAATGAAGCGATGTGCTAACTTGGATCTTCGTGGTCCTTCCCATCAAACTGCACATAATTTTGTAACATGTTAATAATACTAGATTTAATTTCAAAACTCGGTGCAGCTATTGTAGGTCGGGCAATGCTCGGTAGCAAGCCCTCTCCTCCTGGACGGCCGGTCTCATTCAAAGGTTGGTCGTTCTCCACCATGATGCTTCCTTTGTCGTCCTCTGAACTCTCGCTGTCAGAAAGTGTCACTGGTTCGTCGATTGTGGCCGCAATCCATTGTGCATCGATAAGTGATCTTTCGCGAAGCCGCCTACTTCTTCTTAGGTTATTTTCTGGTTCGTTGGCTAGCTCAGGAATAGCGGGTACAGGGGTTGTGGACATTAACCTACAAGTAATAAGGAAGGCATTATACAGAAAAAAGAACATAATAATATAATATGCAATAAAATTATATTGTTATATTATATGTACATATATACACAATTTATTTATACTTATCTATTCATTTATTTACATATTTATTTATTTATATCCGGAATTTTTTTATTTTAGAAAATCTGATGAGATCTTGTAAAAATCTGATGGAATCTGGTTATTTCATTGAAAATCTTATATTTTTATATTTTTACCAGAAATTATGATAATTCAGAAATCTGATGATTTTATCGGAAATTTTTTATTTTATTTTTGTGGAGTAAATAAATAAATAATTAAACAAACTGCTTGATTCCAAATAAGTAAATAAATAAATAAATGAGTACAAATAAATGAATAAATAAGTAGTTAACAAAATAAATAAATGTACAGAAATGAATAAATGAGCATAAATAAATAAATGTAAATAAATGCATAAATGAAATAAATAAATGTATATATATAAGCGGTTCGATTCCGAACACGTGCATAAATGTAAATATAAACATAAATAAAATAACTAAATTGAAATGATTAAATAAATAAACAAAATAAAAGAAATGAAATGACTGAATTGAAATAACTGAAATGAAATAAATAAACAAAATAAACGAATAAACGGTTCAATCCCGAACACTCAACTGAATTAAATAAATAAATGAAAAATGTTAGTCGAACAATAAAATAAAAAGTTAGTATGTTAGTGAGTTAGTAAAGTTAGTTAGTTAGTTGGTTAGTTAAAACAAAAAAAGAGAAGTTAGTCAAAAGTTAGTCCCCTAGGCGTGCGAGGTTAAATATTCACAAGTTAGTAAATAAAAGAAAACAAATAAATACAAGAATGTACAAGTATTCACAGTTTGTACACTAGTAAAATAATGACTCAGATTGTTCTGAAAATTCACCGTGCTCCCCGACAACGGCGCCAAAAACTTGACGTGTGTGCGACTATACATATTTATATAATGAACTTTACACACGAATTGGTTTTAATATTTATAAAAAATGGTTTATACCTTAACATTAAAACACACACAACAAAGGACAAGTGTATCCCGTCATATATGTAGCAAAGTATTGGTAAGAGCCAGATATCGATCCATGGAACACGGGCGTTATTAAGTACTAAATCTTTGTCATTGGATTACCAGAATAAAGGATAAGTGAATGATTGTTTAACTAAGTTATCTAAAACTATATTTAAAACATAATAGACTCCAAATATGAAAAATAAATAATATCTTTTCACAAACAACCTAAACATGTTATCTACATCAGATATGTCACAAAAGCACTTGATCAATTTTCCAATTTCAAGACAGTTAGTCATCCGCTAGGATTTTTCTAACATGATGCTTCTTCAGAAAGTTAACGTGATAAACACATGTTAACCACCTAAAATCATTCTTTAGCGAGCTATTGATATGTATTCATGTGAACCTTTAAAGATAGATTAGTCATCAGCTAGGAGTTTTCTAACCTCACTTATCAAAGAAAGCAATACCGATGGTCACAATACAGCCACGAGGATAAACATTTAAGTAGACTATATAACAAAGTATTTCATCTTAGAAGTCTTGAGCATAAATCTTCCATGTTAGCAATTTCAGACCAAAACTACGAAACAAAGATCATAAACCGCGTCAAGAACATGTAACAACACCATATAATTCATTAGAACCCTTACATGCAAGAAAGCATTCTCAATCAAAATTCGATATATCTTAGATAAAACCAATACCCCTCTAGAGTCTCATGGTGTAAACAAGTTTACAAACAAGTGATTAATCAAGAAATAGTTACCATCCCACTAACCATAGATTCATTATCCAAGACAATCATACATAATCAAGAACTCAATATCAATTAAACATTCATACAAACAAGATTACAACATAAAGATTATTCAAGAAACAAGTTCATTACTACTATTACATAATACTATATTAAACATAAACTAACATCAGCTCAATACTTGAATAATGATCAGAATACATGTATAAGAACAAGGAATCGAACCATAAACAAGCAAGGAATTGATGGGTTGGATCGGTTATGCTTCCATTCGGTCTTGAAGCTTTAAAGTGGTCTGATCAGGACTGCTTCGGAACCCATAAATCGCCCAGAAACATGGAGAAAAACCTAACATTGAAACCAGTAGCGAATGGCTCTATTTATAGGGAAAATTCAGTTTGGCACGACCATGCAGTTGGGTTGCACGGTAGTGCATTGGCACTTGTCGGGTGACGTCATTTCTCCGATTCGGGATCAGACAAGTGGACTAGTGGACAATCACCACAATGGCAAGGTCATGCCACTGGTCACACGGTAGTGCGAGGTCGTTAGAATTGTGATCAGAAACTATGGTCCAGGTGGTGCACGGTCATGCGGTGGATCGCACGGTAGTGTGTTCTGGGAAAACATCGGCACCATCAGTTGTGAACTGGCAGTGCATCCAAGGTCGGACATCTGGCACGGTCGTGCAGTTGGATGGCAAGGTAGTGCGGTATCTGGCCGTCATCAGATTTTTGCTATTTTTATCATATTTGCATCAGAAATTGTTCGTTTTCATCAGATTTTTCTTTTGTACTCCGTTTAAGACCTGAAAGTATAAAAGTACTGGATTTGGTACCTAAACGTTGTGGTTTTGGTAAAAAACGCTTAAAACGGAAGTGTTTTGTGGGATAGAAACATGTATAATTTAACGTATATCAGTTTGATGCCGCACACTTATTTGAATTTAAGTGTGCAGTCTAGGACAATAAGGGAGAGGCCCACACAATTAAGTGTGCAGCCCAAGCGAGTTGGGCTCACCAATCATTAGATCCACAACGTGAGTGTGCGATCTAAATGAGGTGTACGAGTGAGATATAAGTGTGCAGCTGCACACCTTTGTGCGATTATAATAATAATAATAATAATAATAATAATAATAATAATAATAACAACAATAACAAGAATAAGAATAACAAATCATTTATCTCATATATTTCGAATATATATAAAATCCCTTTTTATAAATACCACTTCATTAAATAAATGAAGTTACATCATAAGAAGAGACGGTACAGATCAGAACGTGTAGGTTGTTACAAAAATGATTAATTTATGGTCATTTATTTGTATCGGAAGTCTAAGCTCTTATATATTTCATTGCATAAATCTTTGCTTGCCTTTAAAAAGTTTAGATCATCTCAATATGAATATTTTGTTTGCATTTTTTGTCTAAAATAACGGTGTTTAAAATTTCTCATAAACATATTTATGTGAAATGATATTTATGAATAGTTTAATTTGTGTGCTAGCAAGGGTAGAAAGGGAAAAAAAAGTCGCTATTTATTAGAGGAAAATGGTCAATTTATCGTCATATATTTGTATTAGGAGTCTAAGCTCTTTTATATTTCGTTACATAAATTCTTGCATGCCTTTAAAAAAATTAGTTCATTTGAATATGAATAATTTGTTTGCATTTTTCTTTTTCTAAATTATTGGTCTTTAAAATTTGTCATAAACATATTTACATGAAATGATATTTATTAATATGAATATTTATACTAATATGAACATCACTTTATAGTTTGTTAAACAAAATAACTTATAAAAATTTTAGATGCAAAGTAATATTATTAAAACCGTAATATTTTTAAGATTTAAAATCTATCATCAAACAGTTACAAAGTAAGAGGATCAATAAAAGGCTCTTAGAGGTATGGACGTCGGAAGTTAATTAAACATAATGATGATTTAAGGTTCCGCTTTACTTGAGTGTTATAATAGGTTCCGAGATAAAAACCAATGATAAAAAATTATTATTACTTGCACTGTTGTGTTGTTTTATTTGTTTAGCTGATCTATTTTTTTTTATTTTACACATTCAAAATCATGCTAATAAAATTTGTTATTTGATGTTAAACTTGATAAACTTAATAGCAAACTCACCACAAATTCTATAAACAATTATTTTTCACATTTTGGTCGCGTGACTTCTACTAGAAATGTGGCCTCAACCTCCCTTGATTTTTCGGCAATAAAACATGATGGTAAAACACTAGTTGGGTATAATATATGAAATTCAACCGATTTAACTCTGTATTTGACATCCAGCGAGTTGAATAAACTTTTTACAAGTACGTCTACAGTAAATATCGTCTTTGTAACTCCTAACGACAGCCTGATTATTATGTCATGCAACCAAGGGCAAACCTGTAACACCCCGACCGCGTAAAACAATAAACCGCGGCGGAAACGTCGGGGAGTCATTGTCACAGAACTATTGTTTCACAACACAAGGTACATAAAGTTTTGTATTATTGAATTAATTGTTTACATTGTCTTGGAAATAAACTCAAACAAAGTACAATAATTGTCTTTCATATTTTAAAGTCAATAAGGCCCAAGACTGCTCTATGTATAGCATGCTCAAAGTCAAACATTGTCACACCCCCAAAATCCACCATGCGGGGTATCACCGCTTGGAGACGTGACATGACCAGGATCGAGCCACCAATCATATTGAACATCGTAATTAAGGAAATAAGACCAACCACCATACGATTGGTGACCAAAGCTAGTTAACCATGTTTAGTTTAAGCAGCGGAAGCATAAAAGTAAATCCAAAAGCATAAGTCCATAGTTTATAAGTTAAAGTTCAAAACGCAAGTTTAATAAGTTCATAAGGATTTAAATAATAAGCACGGAACATAACAGTCCGTACATCACAACGACTCCTTCCCCGTGCAAGCTCCAAGCGTTTAGCGACTTGTAAGGCATGTAACAACTAGTCAACAACAAAGTTGAGTGAGTTCACATTTGGTTGTTTAGTTTTAAGTTGTTTTATGAAAAACGTGGTTTGACTTTCGTTGGCTTAATTGCCGTGGGGGTTACCCCGTAGTTGAAAGTATGTTTAACCAGTTCCTTTTTCATTACCCAAACCTGTCACACCCCGAAATATCAAAGCGTTGGCGTGACTGGACTGGTATCTTCATTGCACAGCGGAAGCAAATAATCTAAGTCTTTTAGAAAATGAACGCCACTAAGTACTCGATTCTTCATGGTTCTCCTATTCCAACCGTGCCTTGTCTTAGAACTGTAACCTGAGAAAGAAACATGCGAAAAATCAACATAAAGTTGAGCGAGTTCATAGTTTGTTTGTAAAAGATTTGAAATAAATCTTTTTGAATAACTGGTTTTTGAAGTATTGTTGAGAAAACGAATTTAAAATCATTTTCTTGTCAAGTTATACAGAAACTTTGTACGAAAACATGGTATGTATCTTGTATAATTCAAGTATTTCTGTATGTATCATGTATTCTTGTATAAATCACGTATTCTTGTATGTATCATGTTTTCTTATATAAATCAAGTATTCTGTATGTATCTTGTTGTTAATGGGTTGCAAGGCCATTAACATGTGACACGACATAGGAAGTCACCAAACCATAGGCATTTTTCTGTAGTCGATTCACGACTGAGACACAAAAACACTGCTTGGTAAAAGAGTGGCCAAGAGTGGGGCTGCCCGGAACCCATTAGATCTAACCTTTTGTTCTGCGGTCTAAGTATGTACACGATTAATGGTGCTTATGGTACCCTATTCGTGACACGATTTCTCGTATCATTCTTGTATCCATCATATCAAGTATCAATTTTCAGTTCTTGTATTCTTTATGTCAAGTATCAATTCTCATGTGTTTGTATACTCTTGTATTTTCTCGTAGTTTAGAAAACTAGAATTCGTGTGTAAACGCTTGTTTGAAAAACCGGTATAAAACATAAGCTTTTCGTAAACCATTTGTGTCAGATAAATCTTGCTTGTAAAATGGTTTATAAATATGTAATTCTTGTATGCTTTGCAAAAAGTGCATGTCTTTCCACCCCGAAAATATTTAGAAAATGTAAGATCGTAAAAAGGTGGGGTTATGAACTCACCTGAATATTCCTGTGCAAAGCTAGCTAATTTACGACTTCGTGGTGTCGTTTCCAAGACTTGACTTGCTAGCGTGCATTCTACAATATTCCTAACACGAAATATCTTATAAGTTTCTAAATAAACGCAGTAACTAAACTACGTGTCTTCGAGCTCTACCGAATTGTTGATCGAACGATTTGACGGTAAATAGTTAACTTAATGAAAATGACTAAGTTAAACTGCCGTGAGAAGTCGTTTGTGTATGTAGGAATATTCGTATGAAAGTAATATATAATAAACTTGTATTATATATATTGCGTCTTGTTTATATTTGCCAAAAATATACATATGTGCCGTCTAGGCGTATAAAATAAATATAACAGTTATATTTATTTTGTAAAAGAATTGTCGACTTGTATTGGAAAATAAATATATAACTATATTTATTTATAAAAGGAATCGAGTTGTTTGAAATTTGAAATAAATATAAAACTATATTTATTTTTATAAAAACGAATTTGTCAAATTTCCGAAGTTCAAAACAACTATGTTTGTCGTTGTAAATATTTTTCCGAATCGTGGTTTTCGTAAGTTGTAAGTTGTTATCGAAGGAAACTTTATATTTGTATCTCGTAAATGTCGCTTATAACAATAGTTGTCGTTTTACAAGAAATGCACGTTTTTATAATAAAACTCGTTTTGTTTTACGGGTTTTCTCGAAAAACGGGCAGAGTTTCCTCTGTTTTTGGACGTCCTGACAACACAAGTTGTCATTATTTTTCAAAACCAATCAATATTCAAACAACGAAATCAATATTTATGTAAATCTTGTCGAATATTTTGAGATGTGAACTATATATAATCGATTCGAGCTCGTTTTTCACGTAATGTTAATATTATGAAAAATAACAAAATAAATGTGCCGCTGAATATTTACCAAGTCTTCGCGTCGGGTTGTTGACCGAGTCAACTGAGTTGACCAGGTTTGACCGAGTTGACTCGGTTTGACCGAGTCAACTGAATCTAGTTGTCTGACCGAACCGAGCCGTCTGACCGAAGATGTTGACCGCAGTTGACCTGCTTTGACTTGCTGAGTTGACCGAGTCAACTCGCTGAGTTGACCGGGTCAACCCGAACCGTTTCAGAAGTTGACTAAACCGCCCGAACCGAACCCGATCTGAGCCGAGACCCGCAACTCGAACCCGCTGATTTGTTGACTAAGCCGCACGGAGACACCCGAAGCTGAGATTGGAACCTGTTGAACCAAAAGGCTTGAACCGAAAACAAAACCTGAACCGACTAACTTGAATCCGAAACTGAATCAACAAGACCGAGCCACTTACCAGAGTCGCGAATAACCACCAACACCTTCACATCACTGGTGAAACTCACCGGTCCGAAGCACCAACCGCCGGGAAAAGTCAAGGACCATCGGATAACAGAACCGACCGGCGGTCCGAACCTTTGACCGCCGGTTCTCCATCTCTCTCGGTCTCTCTCTCTCTCGTCTCTGGTTAACGCCGCCGCACCACCACCGGTTAATGGTGGTGGTGCTCCGATTTAGTTATCGAAACAGAAAAAGGGGGTGGTCACCTGCACCGCCTGACCAGCCGGTGGTCTCGCCGATCGGCTGTAAGTCTTCACCGAGAAGGAAGAGGGAGAGGGGTAAGGGATTTAGGTGTTCATCGGTGCTCGAACGGCGCCGGAGCTCGCCGTAACCCGGCTCCGATTGCCGGTGTTTACTGATCAAAGAGAGTGTTGTGTGAGGGTGTTTATGTTGTATGTGTGTGTTTTGTATGTAAGGATTGAGAGAGAGGAGAGACAGACTTTAAAGTCTGTGTGTTTGTTTGAGGAAGTGAAGTTAGGTTTGTGTGTGTATTAATAGAGTGATGGTAGGTTATTGTCTTGTGTGTATTTTCATTTCATTCAGGTAATACATTTTATATTAAGAGTTAAAGATCTTTTGTAGAGATCTTGTGTTTCTGAATTAGAGACAAAAATCTCTTTAGAGATTTTGGTAGGATTTGATAAGATTTTATAAATCTTGTATAGATTTCGCAAGGATTTGTAGGGATTTTGCCTATTATGTGTAGGTTTAGGCTTGTGGGTTTCGGGCTTGGGCCCAGGGCCTACAAGCCCATCTCATGTGTAAGTGGCCCGTAATTCATACGAGACCCGATATCGCGACCCAAATTCCATAAGTGTCGATAGCATAAAAATATTCGTGTAACATCCATATTTGTCGGTGTCATCAGTATTTCGTACGGTATCAGTCCGTTGTCATTTGATGTTCCGCAGATTCCACGCGAATCTTCATACGCGTACTGTAGAGTCGGATAAGTGTTCCTAGGCACTCCAAAGGCCTAATTAAGTTGATTTATGCTGTAATCACTATTTATTATTGCGTTAATCTCCTGTTAATCTCGTAATTAAGAGCCGTAAATTACCGGTTGTCACAGTCTCCCCCTGTTAATAAAATTTCGTCCTCGAAATTTAGACTACGTTAACTCCTCAGAGTTACGTTATGTGTAGAAAATACGAATAGTACCAAAGTGAACGATCATGAAGTCGAATCAGGACTTATTCGAATGATGTGAATTCAAGGACGTATCACATTATGCAAATGAATTCTAGAAATGATTGCATCCAATAATTGAATTCAGATTTCAACAAGCTCAATTGTACTAGTTTGCATGAAACGCTCGATCCTGATCAGCGCAAGCTGCAAGTTCTACCGACCCCACAAGGTGTCGTAGTGAATGAAACAATTCAAATGTAGCGGTGATCGAACAAGTATCACCTGTGTTTTGCATAAAACGCTCAATCATGATTAGCCCAAGCTACAAGTTTATACTGACACCACAAGGTGTCGAAATCAACAAACGACTTAATGGAGTCGTAGACCAAACAAATCTACTACGACTCAGAACAATGAAACGCTTGTTAAAATGAATTCGAATATGATGTTTTCAATACATCATATGGTGTCTCGAATTGAATATGTGTAATGAACAAGTTCAAACAATTGAATTTGGTTTCGGCGCAAGCCGACAATAAATGGATGTATCGACAAGAAAACTTTCGGCATGGTCTCAACGAAAAACCATGTATGTAACTTGAAAAGAAAAGAATTTTCAAGAAAATGTGCTGACTTGATAACAAAGAAGCCAACAATTTCAATAATGCGGGTCATTCGAATCACAAGCGAAATAATATTTGAACTTTAATGAAACGCTTTATTCGAAACAAAACCACATGCGTAACAAACGATGCATGCGTAACATATGAATTTTCAAGAAATGAAGCAAATGAATATTCGCTATATTGAAAGAAATGGTCGTGACACAATGACCATCAAGAGGAGTAGAGATACGAAAGTCTACTCAGTAAGTGTGAAAGTCGAAATTTCAATAAAAGAAATTTGAGGACTTTACCTGGGGTTGCATGTGATATCCAGTTATTAGGTGACATTACCATAGCGTATTCGTCGTTAATCAGATAGGGGGATACGGTGACTTGCGTCTTTTCCTTAGCATGACTCGTGTCATTTGCAGGACCGCGTGCCAACTGCCGCTTCCTGATCAATAGTCGCATGTGACGTACTTCAACCTCCGTTGATGTATAGCTTAAGTCTCACGTATGCCTGTGCGCTAGCGTTTTTTTTTTGCGTAGAATGTGATGCACTCCGACATCTGTTGACGTAAAATTCGAGTTCTATGTATTCTCGTGCACTAGCGTTTCGTTATGTGTAGGCTGCCTGCTCGGGAAGTTAAAACATCATAGACAATATGTATAGTTGTGTGTGCCCGAATTAATCTTTGCAGTACCTACGTGATGACCTTTAATGAACTTCAAAATAAGTTTCCGAAGGTCTTATATGCATGTTTCCTAAGCTCTCAGGGTTTTGTGTACTGTATGCGACTGTTTTGTGTACCGTGTATAAAACACAACTTTAGCGTATGTTTAAAAACAAAACCTTGACTGTTTGTTTTTCGGCAACGGTTGGAGACCACATTCGAGAGTACTGGGCGTTCTGTATGTATTCAGGTTTTAATGTTCTAAGTTCCCAGAGGAAAGTGAGGTTAGAGCCTAGGTATCTCTACAGACAACCCTATTCGCTGTAACCTATGGCTCTGATACCAATCTGTCACACCCCGAAATATCAGAGCGTTGGCGTGACTGGACTGGTATCTTCATTGCACAGCGGAAGCAAATAATCTAAGTCTTTTAGAAAATGAACGCCACTAAGTACTCGATTCTTCATGGTTCTCCTATTCCAACCGTGCCTTGTCTTAGAACTGTAACCTGAGAAAGAAACATGCGAAAAATCAACATAAAGTTGAGCGAGTTCATAGTTTGTTTGTAAAAGATTTGAAATAAATCTTTTTGAATAACCGGTTTTTGAAGTATTGTTGAGAAAACGAATTTAAAATCATTTTCTTGTCAAGTTATACAGAAACTTTGTACGAAAACATGGTATGTATCTTGTATAATTCAAGTATTTCTGTATGTATCATGTATTCTTGTATAAATCACGTATTCTTGTATGTATCATGTTTTCTTATATAAATCAAGTATTCTGTATGTATCTTGTTGTTAATGGGTTGCAAGGCCATTAACATGTGACACGACATAGGAAGTCACCAAACCATAGGCATTTTTCTGTAGTCGATTCACGACTGAGACACAAAAACACTGCTTGGTAAAAGAGTGGCCAAGAGTGGGGCTGCCCGGAACCCATTAGATCTAACCTTTTGTTCTGCGGTCTAAGTATGTACATGATTAATGGTGCTTATGGTACCCTATTCGTGACACGATTTCTCGTATCATTCTTGTATCCATCATATCAAGTATCAATTTTCAGTTCTTGTATTCTTTATGTCAAGTATCAATTCTCATGTGTTTGTATACTCTTGTATTTTCTCGTAGTTTAGAAAACTAGAATTCGTGTGTAAACGCTTGTTTGAAAAACCGGTATAAAACATAAGCTTTTCGTAAACCATTTGTGTCAGATAAATCTTGCTTGTAAAATGGTTTATAAATATGTAATTCTTGTATGCTTTGCAAAAAGTGCATGTCTTTCCACCCCGAAAATATTTAGAAAATGTAAGATCGTAAAAAGGTGGGGTTATGAACTCACCTGAATATTCCTGTGCAAAGCTAGCTAATTTACGACTTCGTGGTGTCGTTTCCAAGACTTGACTTGCTAGCGTGCATTCTACAATATTCCTAACACGGAATATCTTATAAGTTTCTAAATAAACGCAGTAACTAAACTACGTGTCTTCGAGCTCTACCGAATTGTTGATCGAACGATTTGACGGTAAATAGTTAACTTAATGAAAATGACTAAGTTAAACTGCCGTGAGAAGTCGTTTGTGTATGTAGGAATATTCGTATGAAAGTAATATATAATAAACTTGTATTATATATATTGCGTCTTGTTTATATTTGCCAAAAATATACATATGTGCCGTCTAGGCGTATAAAATAAATATAACAGTTATATTTATTTTGTAAAAGAATTGTCGACTTGTATTGGAAAATAAATATATAACTATATTTATTTATAAAAGGAATCGAGTTGTTTGAAATTTGAAATAAATATAAAACTATATTTATTTTTATAAAAACGAATTTGTCAAATTTCCGAAGTTCAAAACAACTATGTTTGTCGTTGTAAATATTTTTCCGAATCGTGGTTTTCGTAAGTTGTAAGTTGTTATCGAAGGAAACTTTATATTTGTATCTCGTAAATGTCGCTTATAACAATAGTTGTCGTTTTACAAGAAATGCAGGTTTTTATAATAAAACTCGTTTTGTTTTACGGGTTTTCTCGAAAAACGGGCAAAGTTTCCTCTGTTCTTGGACGTCCCGACAACACAAGTTGTCATTATTTTTCAAAACCAATCAATATTCAAACAACGAAATCAATATTTATGTAAATCTTGTCGAATATTTTGAGATGTGAACTATATATAATCTATTCGAGCTCGTTTTTCACGTAATGTTAATATTATGAAAAATAACAAAATAAATGTGCCGCTGAATATTTACCAAGTCTTCGCGTCGGGTTGTTGACCGAGTCAACTGAACCTAGTTGTCTGACCGAACCGAGCCGTCTGACCGAAGATGTTGACCGCAGTTGACCTGCTTTGACTTGCTGAGTTGACCGAGTCAACTCGCTGAGTTGACCGAGTCAACCCGAACCGTTTCAGAAGTTGACTAAACCGCCCGAACCGAACCCGATCTGAGCCGAGACCCGCAACTCGAACCCGCTGATTTGTTGACTGAGCCGCACGGAGACACCCGAAGCTGAGATTGGAACCTGTTGAACCAAAAGGCTTGAACCGAAAACAAAACCTGAACCGACTAACTTGAATCCGAAACTGAATCAACAAGACCGAGCCACTTACCGGAGTCGCGAATAACCACCAACACCTTCACATCACCGGTGAAACTCACCGGTCCGAAGCACCAACCGCCGGGAAAAGTCAAGGACCATCGGATAACAGAACCGACCGGCGGTCCGAACCTTTGACCGCCGGTTCTCCATCTCTCTCGGTCTCTCTCTCTCGTCTCTGGTTAACGCCGCCGCACCACCACCGGTTAATGGTGGTGGTGCTCCGATTTAGTTATCGAAACAGAAAAAGGGGGTGGTCACCTGCACCGTCTGACCAGCCGGTGGTCTCGCCGATCGGCTGTAAGTCTTCACCGAGAAGGAAGAGGGAGAGGGGTAAGGGATTTAGGTGTTCATCGGTGCTCGAACGGCGCCGGAGCTCGCCGTAACCCGGCTCCGATTGCCGGTGTTTACTGATCAAAGAGAGTGTTGTGTGAGGGTGTTTATGTTGTATGTGTGTGTTTTGTATGTAAGGATTGAGAGAGAGGAGAGACAGACTTTAAAGTCTGTGTGTTTGTTTGAGGAAGTGAAGTTAGGTTTGTGTGTGTATTAATAGAGTGATGGTAGGTTATTGTCTTGTAGGCCCTGGGCCCAAGCCCGAAACCCACAAGCCTTAACCTACACATAATAGGCAAAATCCCTACAAATCCTTGCGAAATCTATACAAGATTTATAAAATCTTATCAAATCCTACCAAAATCTCTAAAGAGATTTTTGTCTCTAATTCAGAAACACAAGATCTCTACAAAAGATCTTTAACTCTTAATATAAAATGTACATAACACATATAACATGTTATATCATTCATAGATAACCTACCCGACACTTAGACATGCAAATTACAACTTATGTCATTTCAGCATTAATATTCAAAACCGGCTGTTTTCGGACATGTTAATAAAATAGTTAACTTATTCCAAAAATTCCCAAATTTTTACAGAATGTCTTAAACGTTCTAAATTTTATTGTGTAAAAATATCGGGGTCCAGTTCATTACTAATATTTTATAAAAATTCATTTTCCGGACTGAACTCAGATTTATCTTTTTCTGACCACAGTCCACGGAATAATTTATTTAAAATTAATCGAGAGTCCGATTTACGCAATTCCAGTGAGAGAATTACAAATACATCAGTGGTCATCTACAATGTAACTTTCATGATCTAACTCTACACATAACTCAAGTTATGACAGAAAACAAAACACATATTTTCAGCAGAAAAATGCAGCTCTAGCTGCTGTTAAAAAATGACGCTTTAAAAATAGTAAACGATGTCCAAAAATTATGATTCCTGTGCCATTAGAACCGTATTTCATAATACATGACCCTAGACTTCAGAAAATACATTTCTCTTTAAGTTATGGTCCTGTTACAGCCAACTGAAGTTGGCTGTAATTACCAAACAGCCTACTGTTTCAGCTTTTAACCTTCTAAATTGTGTTCGATTGATTCCGTTAACATGTTTAGTGATCACAACAACATCAACCATCAATATTAACCGGCAAAACATCAGATAATCAACCAAGAATCATAACCACACAAGATCTACATGATTTACACACATAACTTCTCTTTATCCAACTTATTCATCTTATTTTCAAGACTTTATGTTATGTTATTTAGTGTTCTCAACTTTCGACCATTAAGTCACTTATTAACCACCATAAACAAGATCAAGATGATGTTTAGAGGCACTTACTACTAGCTCAAGGCTAGGGGAGAAACAATGCGAAAACTAGGTGGATAAAAACAACGTAGTGAGGTTCTTGAGATTCTGAAAGCACCGGGCCTCCTTGTATGATCTCTTGCACCTTGGTATGTTAGAAAATGGCTTGAAGGTGAACAAGTAATGGTGATGGTGGGTGTTGTTGGGTTCGGCCATAAGCAAGGCAAGGGGATAGAGAGAGTGACAAATTTTTGAAGTGTTTAGTGAATGTAATGTTAACCTTTAAGTCTTCTTATAAACCTCCATTCACTAAAATCCTTTGGCTAACATGTAAGCTAGATATGGGACAATCTTGATTAAAATAATCACAATTGTGTGGTGGTGTCCCCTTGGGGGAACCGATCGGTTAGGGGGGGTGGTTTATGGTTTGATTTCAATTGTATGGTTATGTGTCTAGTTATGTTTAGTTAGGTACTTATGTAGGTTATTAGAGTGTTATGTAATATAACGGGTGTTAGGGTGTTCGGGGACCCTAACTAGCTCAGAAAAGGAAAAACAATGTTGTTGACATTTTATTTATGTTCCGGGTAAAGTCCGGTTGTTCGGTTTAACACTGTTCCATTAAAGTGTTTAACTAATCCGTAAGGTGCCTTATATATATATACTTTTGTAATACTTTTAATTTCTAACACATAGGAAATCATACATGACTATTTAATGACTTTTCTGTACACTACTAGTATGTTAACAAGCACATGTAAGTATAACACAGTAATCAGAGAGCAGTTAAGTAATTCCACACTGTCGTCAAGCACTTTAATTATCATTAATAAATTGTACGGAATACATGGAATTTGAGGGTTGTCACATTCTCCCCCTGTTAAGAGAATTTCGTCCCGAAATTTAGCGCGTGGTTACTGAGGAAGCTAGTTAAGTTGCGTTGTTTTCCTGATTTTCCTGGGGTGTCACATCACCCCCCCGTTGATTTGGAATTTCGTCCCGAAATTCTGCAGTAGCTTCAGTCTCAGTAGTGGTTGCGTTTTCCTTAAACAGCTGGGGGTACTTGAGTTTCATTTGGTCTTCTCATTCCCAGGTATACTCTGGGCCACGACGGGAATCCCAACGAACTCGAACGAGAGGTATTCTTGTGCACTTGAGAATCTTAACATCTCGATCAGTGATCTCTACAGGTTCCTCGACGAATTGCAGCTGGTCGTCGATAGTGAGTTCCTTGAGAGGAACTATGAGGGTCTCATCTGACAGACACTTCTTCAGATTTGACACGTGGAATACGTTGTGAACTCCGCTGAGTTTTTCGGGTAGATTCAACCTGTAGGCGACTTTGCCAATTTTCTCGATGATTTCGAACATTCTGACACAATGCGGATTGAGCTTGCCTTGTTTGCCAAAACGGACTACACCTTTCCAAGGTGAGACTTTGAGTAACACTTGATCCCCAACCTGGAGCTCGAGTGGTTTTCTTCCTTTATCAGCATAGCTTTTCTGACGGTCACGAGCTGCCGCCATTCGCTGTCGTATCTGAGCAATCCTCTCAGTCGTGTCTACTACGAGTTCTGGGCCAGTAATTTGGCTGTCACCAACTTCTGCCCAACAGAGAGGTGATTGGCATTTGCGTCCGTATAATGCCTCGAATGGAGCGGCTTGGATGCTGGTGTGGTAGCTGTTGTTATACGAAAACTCCACCAGCGGGAGGTGCTTTTCCCAGCCATTACCAAAATCGATTACACATGCCCTAAGCATGTCTTCAAGGGTTTGGATGGTGCGTTCAGATTGCCCATCCGTCTGTGGGTGATAAGCGGTGCTCATATCTAAACGTGAGCCAAAAGACTTGTGCATTGCTTGCCACAGTTCAGAAGTAAAACGCGCGTCACGATCAGAAATGATGGAGGTTGGCACTCTGTGCCTTGATACGACTTCCTTTAGGTAAATGTCTGCAAGAGTAGAAAACTTATCCGTTTCTTTGATAGCCATAAAATGTGCAGACTTGGTCAGTCGATCCACGATCACCCAAATGGTATCATTTCCGCATTGAGATCTAGGCAGGCCAGTAACGAAATCCATGGAAATTTGCTCCCATTTCCATTTCGGAATTTCTGGTTGTTCAAGTAGGCCTGATGGTTTCTGGTACTCAGTCTTGACCCTGGCACAAGTCAAGCATTTGCTAACGTAGGTTGCTATGTGAGCTTTCATACCGGGCCACCAGTGTGTAGTCTTTAGGTCGTGGTACATCTTATCCGAACCAGGATGTACTGAATAACGAGACTTATGTGCTTCATCCATCACAAGCTCGCGTATGTCTCCATAAAGTGGAATCCAAATGCGTCCGTTAACATAGTAGGCGTCGTCTTCTTTTTGTTCCAGCCGTTGCCTCGATCCTCGTAGGGACTCAGCCCTGATGTTTTCTGCTTTCAACGCTTCAACCTGAGCATCGCGAATCTGAGCGGGAAGGTTAGATTGGATGGTAAGTTGTAACGCACGTACACACTTAGGTATAGTATCCTTTCGACTGAGGGCGTCGGCCACAACATTGGCTTTACCCGGATGATACTTGATAGCGCATTCGTAATCATTCAAGAGTTCGACCCATCGGCGTTGTCGCATGTTTAACTCCTTTTGCTTGAAGATATGCTCGAGACTCCTGTGATCGGTGTAAATGGTGCACTTGGTACCGTACAGGTAATGTCTCCATATCTTAAGCACGAAAACAACTGCTCCCAGCTCCAGATCGTGAGTAGTGTAATTTCTTTCGTGAACTTTGAGTTGGCTTGATGAGTAGGCAATGACCTTGTCACGTTGCATCAATACGCAACCAAGTCCTTGGATGGAAGCGTCGCAGTAAACCACAAAATCATATGTGCCTTCAAGCAATGAGAGGATAGGCGCGCTACAAAGTCTATCCTTCAAGTGCTGAAATGCAGACTCCTGTGTATCACCCCAACGATAGGTGACACCCTTCTGAGTCAGTGAAGTGAGAGGTTGTGCAATCTTTGAGAAATCCTTGATAAACCTTCTGTAATATCCTGCCAAACCCAAGAATTGGCGGATTTCTGTTGGTGTGCGGGGTGCAAGCCAGTTCTTGATCAATTCAATCTTAGATGGATCCACATGAATTCCATCCTTGTTTACCACGTGGCCTAGAAAGTGAACTTCCCGAAGCCAGAAGTCACATTTCGAAAATTTAGCATACAGTTGCTCTGCTCGAAGGAGTTCCAGCATAAGTCGTAGATGCTGCTCGTGTTCTTCCTGACTCTTAGAATAGATCAGGATATCGTCGATGAACACAATAACGAACTTATCCAGGTAAGGTTTGCATACTCGGTTCATGAGATCCATGAAGACCGCTGGTGCATTCGTCAACCCGAAAGGCATGACCAGAAACTCGTAATGGCCGTAGCGAGTTCTGAATGCTGTTTTGGAGACGTCCTCCTCTCAGACTCTCAGCTGATGGTATCCCGATCTAAAATCAATCTTAGAGTAATA
Source organism: Helianthus tuberosus (assembly GCA_030545235.1). NCBI lineage: Eukaryota > Viridiplantae > Streptophyta > Magnoliopsida > Asterales > Asteraceae > Helianthus > Helianthus tuberosus. The sequence goes on along the minus strand of CM060424.1, from coordinate 102,589,781 downwards.
GCTCGACCCTTGCAACTGGTCGAACAAGTCGTCAATGCGTGGAAGAGGATAACGATTCTTCACGGTCACCTTGTTAAGTTCGCGGTAGTCAATACACATTCTGAAAGTACCATCTTTCTTTTTCACAAACAAGACTGGAGCTCCCCATGGCGAAGAGCTAGGACGTATGAAACCCTTTTCCAAGAGTTCTTTTAGTTGTGTGGACAGTTCTTCAAGTTCTGATGAAGCTAGACGATAAGGTGCTCGAGCCATGGGCGCTGCTCCAGGAGCTAGCTGGATTTGAAATTCAACTTGACGATGAGGCGGAAGACCAGGTAATTCCTCAGGAAATACCTTGGGAAAGTCACGTACAATAGGGATGTCTTCAATTCTCTTCTCTTCCGTTGATGTGTCAGTAACGAGTGCTAAAATGGCAGTGTGGCCCTTTCGCAAACACTTATGGGCCTTAAGGAAAGAGATGATGCCTTCGACAGCACCATTCTTGTCACCATGAATCACGAGGGGTTCCTCACCAGAATGAGGAATGCGGACGATTTTCTCCTTGCAAACAATCTCCGCTTGATGATGAGATAGCCAATCCATCCCAATGACGACGTCGAAACTACCAAGTGTGATAGGGATAAGATCGATAGAGAAAGTCTGACCAGCTAAGACGAGGTTACAACCTTTAACTACGTGTGTGGCTTCAAGACTTTTACCATTTGCTAGCTCTATCGTGTGTTTGGTGTTTAGAAGTGTTGGAATGCGCTTAAGCATTTGGCTAACTTTTAAGGACACATAACTAGTATCGGCACCCGAATCGAATAAAACAGTAACAAAGAAGTCGTCCAGAAGAAACTTACCCATCACAACGTTGGGATTGTTCCTTGCATCACCTTGACCAATCACGAACACACGACCCCTTGCTCCATTACCATTGTTGTTACCCCGTTGTTGCCTCCATTGTTGCCTCCATTGTTGTTCCCGTTTCCTTGATTGTTATTGTTCTAATTCTGGTTCAGTTGGGGGCAGTTCCTCTTAAAGTGACCTTCAGCACCACACTTAAAGCATCCTTTATTGCCCTGCTGTTGCTGCTACTGGTGATTCTGTGGAGCTTGTTGTTGTTGTTGGCGATTCTGATTTGCAGGACGCGGGCTCCTGCAATCCCTAGCTTCATGGCCCAGCTTGTGACATCTCTGACATCGACCTTTGTTGCACTGCCCGCTGTGATGCTTGTTGCACCGGTTGCACTTGGGGTGGTTTCCTCGGTATCCACCCTGTCCTTGATTACCGGAAGATTGCTGACCAGGACTCTGGTAGTCATCAGTCTTTCGCTGCTGAGACTGAACCGAAGCAGAACCCTTACTGGAGTTCCCATCCCATTTTCGCTTGTTGTCGGTAGGTGCATCAAAAGTAGCTGTGGCACTGATTCGTTTGGGCAGCCTGTTTTGCTCCACCGCCTGGTCAGTGAGTCGATGGGCCAACTTGATGATTTGCTGTATGGTACCCAGGTTAGCTGAAGTCATGTGACTTTGAATCTCTGGTACAAGGCCCTTGAGATACAGCTCAATTCGTTCGATGGGAGGGTCCACCTTCATAGGGCACAAGATGGCCAACTCATTTGACCTTTTCGTATACGCCTCAATCTCAGACCCCATCATTTTCAGGTTGAAAAACTCCACCTCTAGTTTGTGGATGTCATCACGGCTACAATACTCTTCCTGGATCATTTCCTTGAAATCGTTCCATGGGGTGGCATTAGCAGCAACCAACCCCAGCATCTGAACCTGAGCGTTCCACCATGTGAGCGCTATTCCTTCAAGAGTACCAGTAGCATACTTCACTCTACTAGCCTCGGGGCATTCGCACATCTCAAAGATAGACTCGAGTTTCTCAAACCAGTGGAGGAGGCCTACAGCTCCTTCAGTGCCACTGAAAGTAGTAGGTCGACAGTCCATGAAGGTTTTGAACGTGCACACAGGAGGTTGAGCATGTTGACCTCCTGCAGGGTTAGCTGCGAGTGCCTCAGTAACTCGTTCGTTGATCAAAGCCGTCAACTGGGCTTGAGTGAGGTTGATACGTCCTCCGCGTCCGCTCATGATCTTCATAATGAAGCAACGTAAGTGAGAAAGGTGTCGCGAAAGTGCGTAAGTGTGGGACGACAGTAGAGAGTAAGCACACAAGGTTCAAATAGCAATTATCACGTTATCTAATGCACAGTGAGAACTATCTAACCGACAATATAACATAAATCATACCACTTATGGTGTCGAGTCTTGCACGTGGAGCGAAGTGTCGTTGTGGATCGTTGAACACTGTACAAGTTGTAGTCTGGTTTTATCAAAAAGCTTTTCCCTTTTTAAAACCAAGTTCACTACAACCAATGGCTCTGATACCAAGCTGTCACACCCCCAAAATCCACCATGCGGGGTATCACCGCTTGGAGGCGTGACATGACCAGGATCGAGCCACCAATCATATTGAACATCGTAATTAAGTAAATAAGACCAACCACCATACGATTGGTGACCAAAGCTAGTTAACCATGTTTAGTTTAAGCAGCGGAAGCATAAAAGTAAATGCAAAAGCATAAGTCCATAGTTTATAAGTTAAAGTTCAAAACGCAAGTTTAATAAGTTCATAAGGATTTAAATAATAAGCACGGAATGTAACAGTCCGTACATCACAACGACTCCTTCCTCGTGCAAGCTCCAAGCGTTTAGCGACATCTAAGGCATGTAACAACGAGTCAACAAGAAATTTGAGTGAGTTCACGTTTGGTTGTTTAGTTTTAAGTTGTTTCTGAAAAACGTGGTTTGACTTTCGTTGGCTTAATTGTCGTGGGGGTTACCCCGTAGTTGAAAGTATGTTTAACCAGTTCCTTTTTCATTACCCAAACCATAACCATAATCAGTGGGGGGCTTTCCCTGTGTGAACTACTAGACAGTATGAAATCGACTACTACGCAAATATGTTGTGCCCTATATCAGCGTCTATCATCACTGATAGTCTGCCATAGTCCATTAGTACACACCCGTCCGACCGGCACGGTGTGAGGTTTGTTAAAATTAATAGCGCTATTAACTAATGACCCGCTCGCCATTGGCCTCGGCGATTAAGTCGATATAATGAAGAGGGACTTATTGATAGAGTTTTGTCTAGCTAGTTTTTAAGGTTGTTGTCCTACACCAGGAGGACGGACGTACGTATTCTGCACCAGGAGAATTCGTAGGATTAATAATGGCATCCTATCTATGGATGATGGCCATACATATCTTCCCAAGGGGATATGTAGATTTAGTTTTAAATTCTTTAACCCATTCCCAAACCACCGGGAATCCCATGCCTTGTAGAAAGTGTGAACTCACCTCGGTTTGCTCGGTTAGATTCTCAAATATAGCTAACAGTTAAGGTCGGTCAATCACGTCCTAATATGATTACCAGTTAGTCATTTAGTGATTTTTAAATAGAGCACAAAGTTCCTACACGTATCTATCACATAACATGCATCACTTTAACGGTTCATGCCCATATAAACTTCCCATCCATTCCCCACTCATAAACAAACATACGATGATGCACATAACACATATAACATGTTATATCATTCACAGATAACCTACCCGACATTTAGACATGCAAATTACAACTTATGTCATTTCAGCATTAATATTCAAAACCGGCTGTTTTCGGACATTTTAATAAAATAGTTAACTTATTCCAAAAAATTCCCAAATTTTTACAGAATGTCTTAAACATTCCAAATTTTATGTGTAAAAATATCGGGGTCCAGTTCATTAATAATATTTTATAAAAATTCATTTTCGGGACTGAACTCAGATTTATCTTTTTCTGACTACAGTCCACGGAATAATTTATTTAAAATTCATCGAGAGTCCGATTTACGAAATTCCAGTGAGAGAATTACAAATACATCGGTGGTCATCTACAATACAAGTTTCATGATCTAACTCTACACAGAACTCAAGTTATGACAGAAAACACAACACATATTTTCAGCAGAAAAATGCAGCTCTAGCTGCTGTTACAAAATGACGCTTTAAAAATAGTAAACGAAGTCCAAAAATTATGATTCCAGTGCCATTAGAACCGTATTTCATAATACATGACCCTAGACTTCATAAAATACATTTCTCGTGAAGTTATGGTCCTGTTACACCCAACTGAAGTTGGCTGTAATTACCAAACAGCCTACTGTTTCAGCTTTTAACCTTCTAAATTGTGTTCGATTGATTCCGTTAACATGTTTTGTGATCACAACAACATCAACCATCAATATTAACCAGCAAAACATCAGATAATCAACCAAGAATCATAACCACACAAGATCTACATGATTTACACACATAACTTCTCTTTATCCAACTTATTCATCTTATTTTCAGGACTTTATGTTATGTTATTTAGTGTTCTCAACTTTCGACCATTAAGTCACTTATTAACCACCATAAACAAGATCAAGATGATGTTTAGAGGCACTTACTACTAGCTCAAGGCTAGGGGAGAAACAAAGCGAAAACTAGGTGGATAAAAGCAACGTAGTGAGGTTCTTGAGATTCCGAAAGCACCGGGCCTCCTTGTATGATCTCTTGCACCTTGGTATGTAAGAAAATGGCTTGAAGGTGAACACGTAATGGTGATGGTGGGTGTTGTTGGGTTCAGCCGTAAGCAAGGCAAGGGGAGAGAGAGAGTGCCAAATTTTTGAAGTGTTTAGTGAATGTAATGTTAACCTCTAAGTCTTCTTATAAACCTCCATTCACTAAAATCCTTTGGGTAACATGTAAGCTAGATATGGGACAATCTTGATTAAAATAATCACAATTGTGTGGTGGTGTCCCCTTGGGGGAACCGATCGGTTAGGGGGGGGGGGTTTATGGTTTGATTTCAATTGTATGGTTATGTGTCTAGTTATGTTTAGTTAGGTACTTATGTATGTTATTAGTGTGTTATGTAATATAACGGGTGTTAGGGTGTTCGGGGAACCTAACTAGCTCAGAAAAGGAAAAACAACGTCATTGACATTATTTTTATGTTCCGGGTAAAGTCCAGTTGTTCGGTTTAACTAATCCGTAAGGTACCTTATATATATATTTTTGTAATACTTTTAATTTCTAACACTTAGGAAATCATAACGGACTATTTAATGACTTTTCTGTACACTACTAGTATGTTAACAAGCACATGTAAGTATAACACAGTAATCAGAGAGCAGTTAAGTAATTCCACACAGTCGTCAAGCACTTTAATTATCATTAATAAATTGTACAGAATACATGGAATTTGAGGGTTGTCACAAACATTCTCTCCTGAAACATATGTGAAAATAAAACGTCAGCATAAAAATGCATGTGAGTAACATAAGTTTTGTGATGAAGATTCATGGCTTTGTATGTTAAAAGAAATGTTTAACTATTACAAAAGTAGCCATGAACCTTTACAAAAATGTTTCTTTTATAAAATCATATGAAAAATAAATGATTTAAAAGAAATGATGCATGGTTAACTTAATAACCAAAATATGTCATGTCTTGAATAAAATATGTCCTTTGAAATAAAATGAAAAGTCATGTCTTGTATTTGTTTGAAGTGGTTTAGATAATGCTATGATATGTAATACAATCTTATATATAGGAAGTACCAGCAACGTATCCACCTTGCTTTTATCATATTACACACGTCTTGTTATCTAAGTCATTTACAAAAACCAATGTCTTGTATAAACCAGTGTCATGTATAAAACGATATCTTGTGTAAACCCATATCATGTATAAAACAATGTATTGTGTAAACCAATGTATAAACCAATGCCTTGTATGGTAAACAAAAGGTCTTTGTTTAAACCATATGAAATAATGCCTTGTATAACCAAGATGTCTTGTATAAAACAATGTTTTTGAATGAACAAAGGTCTTGTTTAGTCAAAGGTTTTGTCTTATAAAATCATTGCTTTAATTGTGTAAACATATATATGGATTGTTGGCGAATACATTCAAGCCTTGTTGACTATCGGATAGACCCATATAAGGACAAAGGTCTATCGAATGTTCATCAGATTATGTCGTTCCCTAAGGTCACTTCCAAACAAACCTAGGAAGCAGGAACGGGATTGTCAATCCTATGGTACCATTACATACTACCGGTCTGTGTGATCAATGTTAATGAATGTATCATTGTCGAGTTCAACGCACCAAAATGTCTAGAAAAATGTAAGCATGTCGTGAAAAATGTTTTGAAATCATGTGCTAGGTATGCTCGGTCAACATACGAAGCAAAAATGTCTTTGAAAACCATGTACTAGGTATGCTAGGTCAACATACGAAGCAAAAATGTCTTTGAAATCATGTGCTAGGTGTGCTCGGCCAACATACGAAGCAAAAATGTCTTTGAAAACCATGTACTAGGTATGCTAGGTCAACATACGAAGTAAAATGTCTTTGAAATCATGTGCTAGGTATGCTAGGTCAACATACGAAGCAAAATGTCTTTGAAAACCATGTACTAGGTATGCTAGGTCAACATACGAAGCAAAATGTCTTTGAAAACCCTGTACTAGGTATGCCAGGTCAACATACGAAACAAAAATGTCTTTGAAAACATGTACTATATGTACTAAGTAAACAAACCATGTATAATGTCATGAAAAGAAGAAAGTACTGATAGGCACATATGAATCACCCCAAAAACATTTGAAAATGTAAAAGAGGGGATTATGTACTCACTTGGGATTGCGTATAAGTCTTGTTCAAATGATCAAACAAAGCTCAAAGGATCAAGAGTTCAATGGTCTTCTAATATCGGATAACTATGTTAGTGTGTCGGGACTTTAATCGGAGGATAGGATAAAATGAATTCTTATAAACCAAACGAGTTTTGGAACTCATGTGATATGGTTTATGTAACACCCCGTGTTACGAAAGTCAAAGTCAAGATTGAAGTCAAAGGAAGAAAAGATTGCTAATTGCGATCTGTCACTCCTATCTGAACTACTGCTTGACTTCTTTTACTTGTAATTAATCTATTTATTTTATCGCTTTAGTTGTATTATGTGGAGTATCTATTAATAATCGAGGTTTAATCGCTATTTATCGCATGTTTTATCGCTTTATCGCTTATCGCATTGCAATCGCATTCGCGCCTTGATTAATAGGTTCTGTATAATGTTTTACGTGTGTGTGTTACTTATGTGTTATTTGTGCATGATTACTTTATGTTTGCGGTAATTAATCGAAACGCAATCGCAACTCTATCGCAACGCAACTTAGTCGCAAACGCTAAACGCAAGTTATTTAGAGTGATTGTATGTTAGATTTAGTAGTTAGGTTATTTGTGTAACTAATGGGTAATTCTATCGCATCGCTCGCTCGAAACGCATCGCAACACACAACACGCGAAATGAAACACCGAAACTCAACTCACAAAACCCACTCGATCGATTGGCCAACCGATCGAATGGCCAACCGATCGGATGACCATCCGTTCGGGTAGCCATCCGATCGAGGTGCTATTCGACACTTGCTCCCTTTCCTTTTTTGGAAACCCTATAAATACCCTCCTGTCACAATATTTGGAAATCCTGTACTTCTATGATCTACACACACTTCTTCATCATTTTCTCTTTTAAATCTCAACTTTTAACCGTGAAATCAATGGATTTGAGGTGTTCTAGGGTGCTGTCATCATGGAGTTCTTATGAACTTCAATCCTGACCTCAATCCACCAAGAACAACTCAGATCTGAAGGATTTCCACAAGATTAAACAATGTCTTCGCATAAATCTACACATGTTCATGCTTAAAAGGATTGAAAGATGGTTTTCTAACTTTCTTTCAACTCTTTTACACTCAATGCACTCAAAACTGATAGAATCGGAGCTCGTTCTGATCTTCTACTCCTTCTTAGTGATGTGTTGGTTCAAGATATGGTTACTATCAAAGAGACTACCGATTTTGGGTTAAACATGTACAACCATCTCGAACAGTTAAACTGTTCAGACTAGGGTGATTCCTGTTCGATCGGATCACTTGGGTCATGATGGGGTTTCTGTTGCTTAACACGATATCACACCGTCTCGATCAAAACCGCAAAACTTTCAAAAATAATCAAGTCCAAGACGATTTGGTTCATTGGGATGGATTGCCACCCGATTGGATAGCCATCCGATCGGATAGCCATCCGATCGGATAGCCATCCGATCGAACGACTATCCGATTGGCTTGCACTTGGTTCCACACTTGAACTTATATTCAAACTTTTCAAAGGTCTAAACGTCGAATGGAATGCCGCTCGATCGTATAGCCATCTGATCGAACGACCATCCGACCATGCGACATTTGGAACTTCGACACTTAACCATTTTCATAATTTTCAAAGATCATTAGTAACTAACGGATTGCCAACTAATCGGATTGCTATCCGATCGAGTGACAATCCTGCTGTGAACTTATTCTCACTAAGTGTCCTGCCAATCAGATCTTTATCCGATCGAACGACCGTTCGATCGACGACCTGAAAGGTAGAGATACTTCTCTGTTTTCAAAATGCTACAATGAAAACTTCAAAGCCATCATACACAAACACATCCTTACCAAACGAGTGTCAATCCAATCGAATGGCCATCCGTTCGGATGACCATCCGAACGGATTGATATCCGATCGAATGGTCAACCGAACGGATAGCCATCCAATCGGGTTGCCACTCGACACTTAGTCACTTTTCCCGTTTTACGCGTCGCTCATCGTTTATGCTATCGTTAACTGTTCAAACTAATCTCTCAGTGCTCCCTTCAATCCAAGACAGTGTTTACTTGTTAAACGCTATCTGTGAGTATACTCGAACCCTTTTTGCTTTACGCACTTTTGGGTGTTACATACGTTGCTTATTCTAAATCACAATCGACACAAAACGAAAACACTATTTATACGCTGACCGTTATTGCATGCTACGTGTTATTCGATGAATGCTTGTATGTTATGTTAACACATTGATTGTTGCCTGACACCTTAGCAACGATAGTACTATAGTTTGGACTCAGCACCTGTCGTGGACATGGGTTGTTAAGGGCTTTACTTCACGTGTCCCAGTGGGGATATGTGTTGCGCATTCTATAACTCGCAGTCACGTTTGTGTATATTTCTTTGTCGATAACCTACTTGCCTTCACTTTGTACATGTTACATGTTGGTTATGCATAAACGATTTCGAACTCTATTACTATTATCAAACTTGTATGCTCACCTTTACACTATGTGTATTGACCTCAATTTTAACGTATGTGACAGGTGTTTGAATGCTTAGGATGCTTTGCTTGTTAATTGCTGGAATCAAGACTAGGTTCGAGTCAAGAAACCAACTAAATAAAATCTGAGTTGTCAGAATGGATATTTTTCTTTGAGAACATCGTCTGTAATAACTGTTTTTATTTTATATGTTTGTGGTATGGGACATGAACCTTTAATATATTATAACTAATAGTTTTTATGGATTCTCCTGGACAATCTGTTTCGCTCAGTGTCGCGCCCGATGATTCCGCCATCGGTTGGGGTGTGACAGATTGGTATCAGAGCCATAACTATAGGGAATTAGGCAAGACTCGACCTAGTCTGGGTCGATGTCTTAGAAACGACCTAGTCTATAGTCTAAGTACCAACAGACCGCCTTGTGCGAACCCGTTAGGGGTTACCTACGAGCTTATATGCTAATTCTCAATCAACTCGCACTCACGCTATACTATCACACTACCTTTCCTAAGGTAGTCGCACTGCACTGTTTTTGAAAATAAACTAGTGATTGGATCGAGATTTGGTGTGAAAACCACAAACTCTTGATTAGATCGCTTGTTCGACCGATATTTTTACTATAAACACAAGAATTTGCGTTGGATCAGGAGTGAAATCCGTACTTCGACACAGATTTCTTTTTCAAACAACCTAGTCTATAGTCTAAGTACCAACAGACCGCCTTGTGCGAACCCGTTAGGGGTTACCTACGAGCTTATTTGCTAATTCTGAATCAACTCGCACTCACGCTATACTATCACACTACCTTTACTAAGGTAGTCGCACTGCACTATTTTTGAAAATAAACCAGTGATTGGATCGAGATTTGGTGTGAAAACCACAAACTCTTGATTAGATCGCTTGTTCGACCGGTATTTTTACTATAAACACAAGAATTTGCGTTGAATCAGGAGTGAAATCCGTACTTCGACACAGATTTCTTTTTCAATCTCGTGATTCTATCACACAAACAGGAATGCAGTCGCTAAGTTAGGGGTGAAACCCGAACCTTGATGACTCGTTCCGTTCCCTATTTTGGTTTTACAAAACTCTCACCAAAGTCTCGGTGGATTCCAACGACTCGAGTTGCGTAAATAACCGAAAAGATGCATGCCATTCACCATATGCCGGTGATAGGGCACAGTCTATTAGGCCAAAACGTATACTTGAGGTCCTTGAGAATAGTCGAATCACTTTGGGTAGTCAATGTATATCAAGCCTTAGACAATCTATTTTCGATTTCAAGCTCGCAATCGCTGATTTTATGTGTTTACGATTCTGAGCCCGCAACTGTTGACTCTGATATTTGTCATTTTATGTGGAATTTTATGTGTTTTATGTGGTTTTGCCTATTTGTATGTTTTGATTTTGGTGATTTATACGCTTTCCGCTACTCGCTTTGATCGACACACACAATTTCGCACTTCACATCTATCTCAAATCGCCAACAAATCGTTGCTACTTGTGGATGATCGCATGCTATGTTACTCACTTATGCTATACTACTCGCTGTGTACACGTTAATCGCAATCGCTATTCTTGAACGCGCGAACCTTGAAGGATAGGTGAATATGTGCAATATGTGTAGGAAACCATGCTATATTCTGCGTACATGACTCTGTGTTCTGACTGCCTCATGTGCTTCTGTGCCTTACGTGCTCCTACGTGCTTATGTGTTCTGTGATTATGTGATTATGTGTTTTTATGGTTGATGTGTTCCTACGCTTTAGTAGTAGTACGTGTGAGGTGAGATTCGATTATATAGCATTTTGAATCCTATGGCGCTGTCTATTGCAGACAATGTCGTCATTTGGATCGTTTCACTCGCGCTCAGCTCGCCACAATCATGATGACAAACGCATCGCCTCTTTGGTCGCTAAGCAGATTGCGAAAGTTATTCCGCAAATTGTTAGCGAGCTGAATGAAAATGCTAGTAAATCTTCTGAAGAGTCCCGGACTGATTCACCTAAGTCTGCTTTTAGCTTCAAGCAGTTCAAAGCTTGCGGTCCAAAGGAATTTATCAGAGAAGATGGTCCTACGGCCATGTTTCAATGGTTTGATTCGATTGAAGTCACCCTGCGTCAGAGCATATGTCCTGAAAATCTTCGAACTGTTAACGCCACCAGCGTCTTCCAATCTCGCACTTTAGATTGGTGGATGGCCGAGAGAAACAAAAGAGGGAATGATGCAGCTTACGGGTTGACATGGGATGAGTTGAAGGACCTGATGATGAAAGAGTTCGGCCCTCCCCACGACCACATCAAAACTTCCAAGAGTAACAGGGAGAGGGATACGCACGATTTTCTCTTTACAGAGAATTTCCGCTTGATGCTTAGCCAACCAATCCATGCCAACGACCACATCAAAACTTCCAAGAGTAACAGGGAGTAGGTCAATGTCGAACACTTGACCCATAAGATCAAGTTTACAGCCAAAAAGAACATGTGAAGCTTCAATCGATTTACCATCAGCTAATTCTACTACGTGCTTATTTACAAGAGGTCTAGGAGTCAACCCTAACTGACGACTGAACCCCAAAGACACATAACTTGTGACAACTCGTATTCCAAACCTTTCATTGTACTTCGATGTAACTTGTTTGAACAATATGTGTTTACGTGATATGAGGTATTAATGGAATGTTATGTTTGTATTATGTGATTATGTGTAACGAATGTATGTATATAATATTATAGCATTAAACGAGCCCAAAGGCACAACACTTGGCCGATCGCACAAGCCCATGATGGGTTCGGCCCACTCCTTTTACGCACATAACCCATGAGGAGGGTGTATACTCCTCATTGGTTGCAAATTTCATAACACACACAAACCCTACGACCTTTTTCTCTCCTCTCGAAGCCGACGGCAAACAACATCCCATCTCCATCGAAGCTTTTGATTCGGATCACCCTCATCCATCTTTAATCGGTTAGTGTTTCATGATATGTGTTTGTAAATGATGTTATGATTCCATGATTTGATAGAATGGTTAGGGTTATATGTATAATGAATGATGATGTTATGTGGTGATGTTTATGTGAATCGGATTTCGTAATATTGAGCTAAGAACTGATTGAATGCATGATAACCGGCTGTGATGTGTTGTTATTCAGATGATGATGTATTGTTATGTTGGTATGAATTTTATGTGATTGATCATGGGTGAATGTAATCGGTCATATATGTGTTTGGATCCGAATGGTTTGGTTGTGTTAGTATGAATTGGATTTGTTGATGATGAATGAAAACCGAATGCTTGTTAATCGGCTGTGATATGTTTACCTTAGGATGATTTATTGTGTTGTCATGATAGGATGTATGCTAGTGATCAAGAATATGAATCATGTTAATATGTTTAAGTGTTATGATTATTGTTCATGTTTTGATTATGTTTAGGGTTCATAAGAATTGATGTTAAAACTCTAGTTTGATCGAATATGTTGTGGTTGGTAACTGTTAGAGTTAATCTTGCAAAATAAAAGGAAACAAGTTAATTGATTTCATGAAGTAAGGAAAGTATGTAACTAATCGCACAAGATCAGATCATACAAGATCTGATCTGATCGCACAAGTTTCCTAATCGCACAAGTTTCCTAATCGCACAAGATTCGGTTCAAGGCACCCGGTACAACTAGGATATGCATGATCGCACAAGGCCTGTGGATGGCATAAGACGGTGCCGATCGCACAAGGCTTGGGCCTCACACAAACAACTTGGATTTGCATTACTGTTGGGCCTCAAAGCCCAAGTCCAGTCGCACAAGTCTTGCTCAGTCGCACAAGCTGAACTAGACCGCACAAGGTTATTCAATTTTTTAATGTTTGGGCCGCACAAGTCTTTGGGTTGCATTATTTTGGGCCGGGTTTGTATTGAATCGCACAACCCATTGTGGATCGCACAAGTGGTGCTGATCGCACAATAGGTTGGGCCGGCTATTCATTTTGGGCTTTGTCATTAACTTGTCTGATATTGCTTTACGTGTATGTCGTGTATACCATGTGTTACACCTGTGTCACTACGACCATCAAAAAAATACCAAACCAATGAAATATTGTGTTTCATACTTTGGACTTGTATAAATATGTGTATCTTTTGCACATATCAATTCTTGTTTGATTTCAAACTCTATATCACTTTCTGGAGAGTTATACGCAAACTGGTGCGTAAACGTACTTCGTTTAACGCGACAAATACTCCGGAACATCAACATATACTTAACATACCTTAAATAACCTTTACATAACTTAGAAATAAGTTTTAAAGGCTTTGGTATGGCAAAAACAAGTTAGTTCGCCTACAGGGACTAAATTTGTCAACCTGCGAAAGTATACCAATTTGAACTGTAACAGACATTCCGGAACATGACCATAAGTTAAACACACCATAAATACCCTTTATATAGCTTAGAAATAGGCTTTGAGGGGTTCGGTGTGCTAAAATAAACTTTTGGGTCATTCAGGGACTAAAAGCGTCAAAAAGTGCACAAGTTTGCACTTTCGCGCATAACTTACGTTCTGAATACACCCGGACATCCAAAAATTTATGTAAGCACTAAAACATTTTATTTTAGTGTTTGACATAAGAAAAATCCATTCGTCGCGTCATTTGGATTGTTTTTCGCGCTTATGCGCATTCCGTCGTAATTAAGCAAACATCGCGATCGTACGACCAAACGAACCAACATCCGGCATATTTTTGAGCATGTTTCATGTCCACAATGTTTAGGCATCATTTTAGGGCCTTAAAGTTGGCTCTACGGGCCTTAGAAGTGTCGGAAATGGCATAAACACCTAACAGGGACTGGAACTGTCATTTAACAAACTTGGTTCTGATCAGACATGGCCATGCGGCCCGCGTAAGGTTTGTGTGCACCTTTACGCGGCCCGTGTCAGGGTCTCAGATCAGATAAGATCGATTTGTCAGCAGATTACAGCTGTTTAACTCACAACCACAAACTCACACTTGCCCTTTCAGCTCATTAGGGGTCATTTTTAGTTACCACAACTTTCCAACAAGTGTACGCACGAGATTCGATCACGTTTTCCAAGAAACGATCCTAACGGTTCGGGAAATCCTATAAATACCCAACCCACTTAACTTCAAAACCCACTAGAATCTGATCTAATGTGCTCTAAGTTGAAACCTTTGTTTCATACCTGAGCTATTTTGATCTAGATTAGCATTCGGGGACCCTTCGTAAGTATTCCTTCGTTCTTTTCTTGCTTTTCGAGTCCGAAAGTCAAACTTTGTTTGACTTTCTGCGTTGACCAGTTATGGTCAATGCGAAGTTCGTTTGAACTTCGCAATGTGATTGTAATCACGATGGTTATAGTCCTTTGTGACTATGCCTACTGATTACCACGTTGTCTAGGGTCGTAAGGGTAAGCGATCTAATAAATCGTTTATACCTTCGAACCCGACCCATTTGGTCGATCATTAGGATCCGACCAAATACATTAGGTGACCATAGTATATAGGGAATAACCTTCCGAGGTTATACCTTATGGTCACGACGTTTAAGTAGTTGTATGATATGTAGTTTATATGCCATAGGTAAATTACCAAAATACCCCTTTGATGCCAAAATTCATTATAAACATATGTGACATAACTTTCGACATCTAAACTGATTTGGCGATAATATTAGACATGTTAAGGCATAATCTACTTGTCATAGGACTAGTTAGGCGGTCCGAACGCGTTTCACACGAACGACGCGTTAAAGTAGCATAAGGTACCTAAACGGGTCGTAATGGGTCGTAAGCACTTATGTTAAGTTTCATTTAGTATGTAGGCTTTGTTAAACCATACTACACGAGTCTCCATACTCGTTTGGTTTACGAACCCTCATTCTATCCGATCCTCCGGTTTAGGTCCGGTTTATTAACATAGTTACCTATATTAGGTGTCGTTTGATTCCGAGATCTCTAGCATTGCTTGGTGGTTATCTTAGGACTTCTGAGCAATCTCAAGTGAGTACATAGAACCCCTCTTTTACTGTTTTCCAAACATTTTGGGGTGAAACACATGAGCCTATTTGTTACTTTCATGCTTTCCATGTTTTCACATCATATACCTGCTATGTTCGTTAGTACATTATAGTACATGATTTCATTACATTACATGCTATGTATGCCCATTGTGTGCGTACTTAGTACATGATTTCATTACATTACATGCTATGTATGCCCATTGTGTGCGTACTTAGTACATCGTTTTACATTACATGCTATGTATGCCCATTGTGTGCGTACTTAGTACATCGTTTTACATTACATGCTATGTATGCCCATTGTGTGCGTACTTAGTACATCGTTCTACATTACATTTCATGCTATGTATGCCCATTGTGTGCGTACTTAGTACATCGTTCTACATTACATTTCATGCTATGTATGTCCATTGTATGCATACTTAGTACATTGTTTTACATTGCATTTCTGTTGCATATGCTCATCCAGCATATGAACACATTATACTACATTTTGAACCTTGTAGCTATTTGACTATGTGAACCGTCGTAACCCTTTGATTTTATGAACCGTTTGTAACTTTTGAACCGTGTGAACCAGTTGTATCTGTTGACATGATTTACATTTGAAAATAGACATTTGACTATACATAAACATTTCTACAATTGTTAAACATTACATCTTGGTGGTTTGGTTTGAGTAAGTGATTTAAGTAACGATGCGTGTGTAATATGATACAAGCATGGTGGATACGCCACTGGTACTTCCTATATATAAGTGTCTGTATGGTATTACATATCGTAGCGTTATTTGAACCATTTCAATTTGAGACATATAACATTTTATACAAATAACATACTTTTCACAAGACATTGATTTACAAACAACTATTCTTATACAAACTCATTTTACATGGTTATTCATTTAACCATACATTAACCTCTTATTTATACATATCATCTGATCTTATCGTTTTTCAAAGGATTTACAAGACAAAGCAAATTACAAGGTTCATGACTAAACATTTTCTCAAACATAAGTCATGAATTCTGTTTTCACAAAACCTATGTATCTCACAGGCATTTTTATGCTGACGTACCTATTTTCACATGTGTTTTCAGGAGATGATGCATAGGACTTATCAAGACATACTTAGGCGGACCTGTGCCTTAGTGACATAAAAAGATGCAAGACTAGTTAATTATGTTGTACTTCTTTGTTTGTTAAGACATTGTAACACTTTTAATCAATAAAACAATATTTCAATTTCCATGTGTTATGAAACAATGATTCTGTTACAACACTCCCCGACGTTTCCGCCACGTTTGGTTGTTCCACGTGGTCGGGGTGTGACAGAAAAGTTGGTATCAGAGCCAATGGTTATAGGGAATTAGGTTATTAGTAATGCTTTGACCTAGTCTATAACATTCTTAGGACCCTAACGCGAGTTTACTTGCGTTTAGTCATAAAACAATACTGTCACATATCTTTAGGCGACGACCACAACAAGAACATAAATTTCAAAACCGCTTTGAAAACTAATCTTCTGTTTTTGAATGATTTATTACAAGGTTTTGAACCCTCTACTGTAAGGTTTTGAACCCTATGTTATATGGTTTTGAACCCCTTTGAGTTTTCAAAATCTCGTCTAGGTTTTGGGTTTTAGATAATGTGAACACGTGCAAACTGGAAGGGTGAATGCCTGTATTCTGGGTTTTCTGTCTAGGCAAGCACTTCGTATATATCTCATCAGACGCGAGACCAGTTGTGCTTACCTGGGAATTCTTGGGATGAGTGTTCACTTATAGGTGAGCATGCCTTCACGATACATTATTTTTGACCTATTTACTTTGATTAATCACCGGGGTCGTTTGTTGCCTTGTAGTAACAAACAAATGACCACTATCCTTGCTTTCATCAGATTTGTTTCATCTCATTCTTTTCATCTAATTCTCTCACTCATTTCCTTTCATGTTTCCTCTTTTAGAATGCCTCCTCGACGCGAAAACCAGATAGCAACTGCCGAACTGGCAGATATCATTGCACAGCAAATGGCTGCTCAATTCCCAAAGCTCTTTGCTCAATGGAACCAAGCCAACAACAACAACAATGGTCCATGCAATTTCAAGGGTTTTAACTCGGCTAAACCACTCAATTTTAGTGGTTCTGAGGGAGCGACTGGGCTTCTTCAATGGTTCGAGAGCATTGAGAATACTTTCTGTCATGTTCAGTGTCCTGATAATCGCAAGGTCGAGTTTTCTTCAAGTGTGTTTCAGAAGAGGGCTCTTACGTGGTGGAACGGGGTTATGAGAGACCGTGGTGCTGAGGTTGCCTTAGCCCAGACTTGGGCCGAACTTAGGGCTCTCATGATGAAGGAGTTTTGTCCTCGTCACGAGATCAGGGCCTTGGAAAGGGAATTTGACAATTTGAAGCAAGATAGCGGTGAGCATCGAGCCTACATGGACCGTTATGAGGAGTTAAGTCTGTTATGCCCAAACATGGTCACGCCTTTGGATAAGGCAATCGAAAAGTACATTGATGGCCTCCCCGACTCAATACAAGACATTGTGACTGGTAGCAACCCTACTACTGTTAGGCAGGCCATTGAGCTATCTGCAACCTTGACTGAATCAAAGATCAGGAAAGGTAAACTTTTCCGAAAAGGTGACAAGAAACCGGTCTAGGAATCGAACCCAATCGAGGAATCAAAGACCATGGATGAACAGACTGGATCCCCTAAGAAGTCAAAGAAGCGAAAGGCTTCTCAGAACTTCGCCGTGGTCGCTCAAAATGATCAAGCCGTCCCCAACCAACCAGCTCAACCCCCTGCCAGGAAACCCTACAACGGAACTGCACCCTTGTGCAACCAATGTGGCCTACATCATCATGCTGGTGTGAAGTGCCGCACTTGCCAAGTTTGCGGACTTATAGGTCATACAGCGAGGGTTTGCCCAACCGCAGCTGCACCAAATCAAGCTGGCAACAATCCTGCTCAAGCTCGTTTTCCACCGGGGTCTTGCTACAACTGTGGCGAGATGGGCCATTTTCGTAGGAATTGCCCAAGGCTTGCTAATGCAAATCCAGCGCAGGGATGAGCATCTGACCAACCAGAAGACAACATCGTTTAGAAATAATCACGTCTTATGTATTATTTTCTTTTGTTGTCAAGGTCCATGAAACAATTGTTATCATTGTTTATAAATAAATCTTTTATTTACATTGCAATGTAATTATGTGGCTGTATGTATAAACAAACATATCTCTTACAATACCGACAATCAAGGAACCGTATTCCTTGAAGAATAGACTACCCCCAAAATTTCTTCCATTGTATGATCTCTTGCGTTTTCCACGAAAATCCTAAGTACCCGTTTCTTCCAAGAGAAACGAAGCATGAGGTGCCAAGATAATAACAATCAATAACAAGATAATAACAATTAAACAATTATGTGGTTATGTGCTTATGTGTTCCCTTTTATGTGTCGTGTGATCCAAATTATGTTATCCAAATCCTCGTAGAATCTTACATATCCTTGTACAAGAGATTCATAGTAGGATACCCAAAGGTACTACCTAAAATCCTTAATGGACTTCTACGTAGTAGTAAAGTCCATTGGATTATAAAGTACTACTTCATAATTAGACCCCTTTAGTGGTCTAGTTAAACTGATCGATCAAAAAATTTGGTTAGGAATATTATGTGATGATATAGATGAAAGGACTCCTTGGTGGCCTAATTAAGAAGATCCTCTGTCGATCTAATTAAAAGGACCCTATGGTAGTCTAGTCACCCCCATCACAAGTTTGATATCCTTCCCCACAACATTACAAAACGAACTGTGCGGACTGTGCAAGGAATTACATAATTATGGATGCATACATAATTATGGAATTTAGTGCACAGAAATCACAGCTAGTTCTATCATGTATCTAGAGTTAACCTTGTTCATTTCTAATTCTGATGAAGCATCCGTTGAGGAAAAATGAACTAGCTATTCATTTTTCACTTCTGAAGAATATCCGTTGAGGAAATGAATATCCGTTTATCCTTCATTTCCAACTCTGAGGAAGCAACCGTTGAAAATGACTCCGTTAGTTCATTTTCGTTTCTGAAGATTATCCGTTGAGGAAATGAATATCCGTTGTTAAATTCTTCATTTCCGAACCTGAGGAAGCAACCGTTGAAAATGACTCCGTTAGTTCATTTTCGTTTCTAAAGATTTTCCGTTGAGGAAATGAATATCCGTTGTTAAATCCTTCATTTCCGAACCTGAGGAAGCAACCGTTGAAAATGACTCCGTTAGTTCATTTTCGTTTCTGAAGATTATCCGTTGAGGAAATGAATATCCGTTGATTATTCCTTCATTTCAAATTCCGAAGAATAACCGTTGAGGAAAATGACCCCGTTTGTTTATTTTCGTTCTGAAGAATATCCATTGAGAGAAATGAATATCCGTTGATTATTCCTTCATTTCAAATTCCGAAGAATAACCGTTGAGGAAAATGACCCCGTTTGTTCATTTTCGTTCTGAAGAATATCCATTGAGAGAAATGAATATCCGTGGATTTTTCCTTCATTCCCGTTTCTGACGAAGGACCCGTTGAGGAAGAATGAATCATCCATTCGCTTTCACTTCTGAAGAATATCCGTTAAGGGAAATGTATATTCGTTTAGTTAAAAATCCTTTATTTTCCATTTCCGAAGAACCCGTTGAAGAAAATGACTCCGTTCGTTCATTTTCGCTTCTGAAAAATATCCGTTGAGGAAAATAACAAAATTATGCTTTACATATCTTTGATGGCTATTTAACACAAAGTCACAGACAGACTCCTACGAATTAATTTCGGGACGAAATTTCCTAAAGTAGGGGAGACTGTGACACCTGTGTCACTAAGACCATCAAACAAATACCAAACCAATGAAATATTGTGTTTCATACTTTGGACTTGTATAAATATGTGTATATTTTGCACATATCAATTCTTGTTTGATTTCAAACTCTATATCACTTTCTGGGGAGTTATAAGCAAACTGGTGCGTAAACGTACTTAGTTTAACGCGAAAAATACTCCGGAACATCAACATATACTTAAAATACCTTAAATAACCTTTACATAACTTAGAAATAAGTTTTAAAGGCTTTGGTATGGCAAAAACAAGTTAGTTCGCCTACAGGGACTAAATTTGTCAAACTGCGAAAGTATGCCAATTTGAACTGTAACAGACATTCCGGAACATGACCATAAGTTAAGCACACCTTAAATATCCTTTATATAGCTTAGAAATAGGCTTTGAGGGGTTCGGTGTGCTAAAATAAACTTTTGGGTCATTCAGGGACTAAAAGCGTCAAAAAGTGCACAAGTTTGCACTTTCGCGCATAACTTACGTTCTAAATACACCCGGACATCCAAAAATTTATGTAAGCACTAAAACATTTTATTTTAGTGTTTGACATAAGAAAAATCCATTCGTCGCGTCATTTGGATCGTTTTTCGCGCTTATGCGCATTCCGTCGTAATTAAGCAAACATCGCGATCGTACGACCAAACGAACCAACATCCGGCATATTTTTGAGCATGTTTCATGTCCATAATGTTTAGGCATCATTTTAGGTCCTTAAAGTTGGCTCTACGGGCCTTAGAAGTGTCGGAAATGGCATAAACACCTAACAGGGACTGAAATTGTCATTTAACAAACCTGGTTCTGATCAGACATGGCCATGCGGCCCGCGTAAGGTTTGTGTGCAGCTTTACGCGGCCCGCGTCAGGGTCTCAGATTAGATAAGATCGATTTGTCAGCAGATTACAGCTGTTTAACTCACAACCACAAACTCACACTTGCCCTTTCAGCTCATTAGGGGTCATTTTTAGTTACCACAACTTTCCAACAAGTGTACGCACGAGATTCGATCACGTTTTCCAAGAAACGATCCTAACGGTTTGGGAAATCCTATAAATACCCAACCCACTTAACTTCAAAACCCACTAGAATCTGATCTAATGTGCTCTAAGTTGAAACCTTTGTTTCATACCTGAGCTATTTTGATCTAGATTAGCATCCGGGGACCCTTCGTAAGTATTCATTCGTTCTTTTCTTGCTTTTCGAGTCTGAAAGTCAAACTTTGTTTGACTTTCTGCGTTGACCAGTTATGGTCAATGCGAAGTTCGTTTGAACTTCGCAACGTGATTGTAATCACGATGGTTATAGTCCTTTGTGACTATGCCTACTGATTACCACGTTGTCTAGGGTCGTAAGGGTAAGCGATCTAATAAATCGCTTATACCTTCGAACCCGACCCATTTGGTCGATCATTAGGATCCGACCAAATACATTAGGTGACCATAGTATATAGGGAATAACCTTCCGAGGTTATACCTTATGGTCACGGCGTTTAAGTAGTTGTATGATAGGTAGTTTATATGCCTTAGGTAAATTACCAAAATACCCCTTTGATGCCAAAATTCATTATAAACATATGTGACATAACTTTCGACATCTAAACTAATTTGGCGATAATATTAGACATGTTAAGGCATATTCTACTTGTCATAGGACTAGTTAGGCGGTCCGAACGCGTTTCACACGAACGACGCGTTAAAGTAGCATAAGCTACCTAAACGGGTCGTAATGGGTCGTAAGCACTTATGTTAAGTTTCATTTAGTATGTAGGCTTTGTTAAACCATACTACACGAGTCTCCATACTCGTTTGGTTTACGAACCCTCATTCTATCCGATCCTCCGGTTTAGGTCCGGTTTATTAACATAGTTACCTATATTAGGTGTCGTTTGATTCCGAGATCTCTAGCATTGCTTGGTGGTTATCTTAGGACTTCTGAGCAATCTCAAGTGAGTACATAGAACCCCTCTTTTACTGTTTTCCAAACATTTTGGGGTGAAACACATGTGCCTATTTGTTACTTTCATGCTTTCCATGTTTTCACATCATATACCTGCTATGTTCGTTAGTACATTATAGTACATGATTTCATTACATTACATGCTATGTATGCCCATTGTGTGCGTACTTAGTACATCGTTTTACATTACATGCTATGTATGCCCATTGTGTGCGTACTTAGTACATCGTTTTACATTACATGCTATGTATGCCCATTGTGTGCGTACTTAGTACATCGTTCTACATTACATTTCATGCTATGTATGTCCATTGTATGCATACTTAGTACATTGTTTTACATTGCATTTCTGTTGCATATGCTCATCCAGCATATGAACACATTATACTACATTTTGAACCTTGTAGCTATTTGACTATGTGAACCGTCGTAACCCTTTGATTTTATGAACCGTTTGTAACTATTGAACCGTGTGAACCAGTTGTATCTGTTGACATGATTTACATTTGAAAATAGACATTTGACTATACATAAACATTTCTACAATTGTTAAACATTACATCTTGGTGGTTTGGTTTGAGTAAGTGATTTAAGTAACGATGCGTGTGTAATATGATACAAGCATGGTGGATACGCCACTGGTACTTCCTATATATAAGTGTCTGTATGGTATTACATATCGTAGCGTTATTTGAACCATTTCAATTTGAGACATATAACATTTTATACAAATAACATACTTTTCACAAGACATTGATTTACAAACAACTATTCTTATACAAACTCATTTTACATGGTTATTCATTTAACCATACATTAACCTCTTATTTATACATATCATCTGATCTTATCGTTTTTCAAAGGATTTACAAGACAAAGCAAATTACAAGGTTCATGACTAAACATTTTCTCAAACATAAGTCATGAATTCTGTTTTCACAAAACCTATGTATCTCACAGACATTTTTATGATGACGTACCGATTTTCACATGTGTTTTCAGGAGATGATGCATAGGACTTATCAAGACATACTTAGGCGGACCTGTGCCTTAGTGACATAAAAAGATGCAAGACTAGTTAATTATGTTGTACTTCTTTGTTTGTTAAGACATTGTAACACTTTTAATCAATAAAACAATATTTCAATTTCCATGTGTTATGAAACAATGATTCTGTTACAACACTCCCCGACGTTTCCGCCACGTTTGGTTGTTCCACGTGGTCGGGGTGTGACACCATGTGTTCGTAACTTGTTCTATCTCTGTGTAAACATACGTGCACTACTTGAACCTAGACCTGATTTGTATGGTAACCATGTTAGGATGTGGTTGACCACTAGGAGCTCAATCGACCTTTACTTATCTGCTGAGCTAACCTAAGGTGAGTTCACACTTTCTACAAAGCATGGTATTTCCCGGTGGGTTGGGAATGGGTTAAGGAATATGGATTCCTCGTCCTCCTTGGGTAGGACAGTACGGGTTAAGGAATGTAATTCCTCGTCCTCTTGGACAGTTTAAATTTCACTAGACCAAAAAATCTATCACGAATTCCCTCCTTTTTATATCGACCTAATCGCCGAGCCAATGGCGAGCGGGTCATTAGTTAGATAGCGCTATTTAGGTCTGACAAGCCTCACACCGTGCCGCAGAGGACGGGCGTGAACTAATGGATCTGGGCACGTCAATGATGATAGACATTGACGCTAAGGGCACATAAACATGACTAAAGTCAGTGGTCGATATGGTAACGAGTCTAGTAGTATAAACAAGGGGTAGCCCCCACGGCTGGATTGCCAGAGTAAACGGGATTAAACGAAACACGTTTTCAATTATGGGGTAACCCCCACGGCGAGGATGCCAGTTAAAGGAAACTATGATTTTTTGGAATAACTTAAACCAACACCCAACTGTGAACTCGCTCAACTTTGTTGTTGACTCGTTACTACATGCTTTGCAGGTCACTAGGTTTAGCAGGAGCTTGCATGGGGAAGAGTTGTTGTGGAGCATGGACATCGAGTGTTCATGATGAACTTAAACATTTGAACTTTTAAAACTTTTGATTTGGTTTTACAACTTTATGCTTCCGCTGATACTTGATTTTGGTTAAATTATTTTGGACACCAATTATATTGTGTTTGGTTTATCTTTATTATATTTCATTGTTCAATATGATTGGTGGCTTGATCCTGGTCATGTCACACTTCCAAGCGGTGATACTCCGCGTGTGGATTTTAGGGGTGTGACAGATTGGTATCAGAGCCATTGGTTATAGTGAACTTGGTTTTAATTAGGGGGAAAGTTTTTGTTAAAACCAGACTATAACCTGTACAGTGCTCAACGATCCACAACGACGCTTCGCTCCACGTGTAAGACTCAACACTATAGGTGATATGATTTGTGTTTATATTGCTTACTTTCTAGTTACATAGAACTTTGCTCGTGATATGCTTAGGTAAACGTAACAACTATTGTTTGAAAACACATGTGTGCTTACTCTCTTCTGTCATCGCACTTTCGCGAACCTCTCTCACTCATGTTTTCTTTGATATGAAGATCATGAGCGGACGCGTTAACCTAACTCAAGCCCAGTTGGCGGCTTTGATCACTGAACAAGTTACTGCAGCACTCGCAGCTGCCCAGGCAGGAGGTATAACCTGCCATTGCAACTTACTCTAGGATCTTAAGGTCCTACTCTCGTAAACCAACACTTGTGCTTAACCTTGTCCCTTCTTACAACCACGACAGGTCAACATGCTCAGCCTACTGTGTGCACCTTCAAAACTTTTATGGACTGCCGACCTACTACTTTCAGCGGCACTGAAGGAGCTGTAGGCCTCCTCCACTGGTTCGAGAAACTCGAATCTGTCTTCGAGATGTGTGAATGCCCTGAGGCTCGCAGGGTGAAGTATGCTACTGGTACTCTCGAGGGTGTAGCGCTCATGTGGTGGAACGCTCAGGTCCAAATGCTGGGGTTGGTCGCTGCTAATGCCACCCCATGGAACGATTTCAAGGAATTGATCAAGGAAGAATACTGTAGTCGTCACGACATTCACAAGCTGGAGGTAGAGTTTTTCAACTTGAAGATGACGGGGTCAGAAATTGAAGCGTACACGAAACGATCGAACGAGTTGGCTATCCTATGTCCTACTATGGTAGACCCTCCCATCAAACGTATTGAACTGTACCTCAAGGGTTTAGTGCTAGAGATTCAAAGTCACGTGACCTCAGCAAATCATGGCACCATTCAGCGGATCATCAAGTTGGCTCATCGTCTCACGGATCAGGCGGTGGAGCAGAACAGGTTACCAAAGCGTATTAGTGCTACTACTTCTGATACCCCTATCGACAACAAGCATAAATAGAATGGAACTTCAAGCAAAGGTTCAACTTCCGTTCAGTCCTAGTCTCAGCAGAGAAGGACTAACGACTACAAGAGCCCTAGTCAGCAATCAACTGGTAGCCAAAGTCATGGCAGGTACAGGGGAATTCACCCCAAATGCAATCACTGTAACCTACACCACAGCGGACCATGCACTAGGAGTAACTGTCATCGGTGCAACAAGCCAGGCCATGCCGCAAAAGATTGCAGGAGTTTACGCCCCGTGAATCAGAATCGTCAGCGACAACAAACCCCACAAAATCAACGCCAGCAGCAGCAGCAGCAGCAAGGTATCAACAAAGGGTGCTTTCAGTGTGGCGCTGAAGGCCACTTCAAGAGGGATTGTCCCCAACTGAATCAGAACCAGAACAACAACAACAATAATAACAACCCGGGGAATGGAAACAACGGGGGTAACAACGGCAATGGTGCAAGGGGTCATGTATTCGTTATTGGTCAGGGTGAAGCGAGGAATGATCCCAATGTTGTAACGGGTAAGTTCCTACTGGACGACTTTTATGTTACTGTTTTATTTGATTCGGGTGCCGATACTAGCTACGTGTCCTTAAAAGTTAGTCAAATGCTTAAGCGTACCCCAACACTTTTGAACACCAAGCACACTATAGAGCTAGCAAATGGTAAGAGTTTAGAGGCCACACACGTAGTCAAATGTTGTAACCTTGTTCTTGCTAATCAGACCTTCTCTATCGACCTCATTCCTATCATTCTGGGTAGTTTTGACGTTGTCATTGGGATGGATTGGTTATCCCATCACCGAGCAAAGATTCTTTGCAATGAGAAGATTGTCCGTATTCCTCGTTCAGGTGATGAACCTCTCATGGTTCGTGGCGACAAGAGGGGTGCTGTTGAGAGCATCATCTCTTTCCTTAAGGCCCAGAAGTGTTTGCGAAAGGGCCACACTGCTATTTTGACTCTCGTTACTGACACCTCGAAGAAAGAGAAAAAGATAGAAGATTTTCCGATTGTATGCAACTATCCTGAGGTATTTCCTGAGGAACTACCTGGTCTTCCACCTCATCGCCAGGTCGAGTTTCAAATCGAGCTAGCTCCTGGAGCAGCGCCGATAGCTCGTGCACCCTATCATCTAGCTCCATCTGAATTAGAAGAACTATCTGCGCAGTTACAAGAACTCTTGGACAAGGGTTTCATTTGCCCTAGCTCTTCGCCCTGGGGAGCTCCAGTCTCGTTTGTGAAGAAGAATGACGGTACCTTCCGTATGTATATCGACTATCGCAAACTCAACTAGGTGACCGTGAAGAATCGCTATCCTCTTCCACGCATTGATGACTTATTCGACCAGCTCCAAGGGTCGAGCTTTTACTCGAAGATTGATCTAAGATCGGGATATCACCAGCTGAGAGTCAGAGAAGAGGACGTCTCCAAAACAGCCTTTAGAACTCGTTATGGACACTATGAGTTTTTGGTTATGCCTTTTGGGCTGACAAACGCACCTGCGGTCTTCACGGACCTTATGAATAGAGCGTGCAAGCCTTACCTGGACAAGTTTGTTATTGTCTTCATTGATGACATCCTGGTCTATTCTAAGAGTCAGGAAGAACACGAGCAACACCTACGACTTATTTTGGAACTCCTTCGAACATAGCAACTGTATGCAAAGTTCTCAAAATGCGACTTCTGGCTTCGTGAAGTCCATTTCCTAGGCCATGTGGTAAACAAGGATGGGATACATGTTGATCCATCCAAGGTAGACTCGATCAAGAACTGGCCTGCACCCCGTACACCAACAGAAATTCGCCAATTCTTGGGTTTGGCGGGCTACTATAAAAGGTTCATCAAAGATTTCTCCAAGATCGCCCAACCTCTCACCTCACTAACTCAGAAAGGCGTTTTCAATCGTTGGGGTGATGCACAGGAATCGGCGTTTCAGCACTTAAAGGATAGACTTTGTAGCGCACCTATCCTCTCATTGCCTGAAGGCACAGAAGATTTCGTGGTTTATTGCGACGCATCCATTCAAGGACTTGGATGTGTACTGATGCAACGTGGCAAGGTTATTGCTTATGCGTCACGTCAACTTAAGATTCATGAAAGGAACTACACTACACACGATTTGGAGCTGGGAGCTGTTGTTTTCGCACTCAAGATATGGAGACATTACCTGTATGGTACCAGGTGCACCATTTACACCGATCACAGGAGTCTCGAGCATATCTTCCAGCAAAAGGAGTTAAATATGTGACAACACCGATGGGTCGAACTCTTGAATGATTACGAATGCGCGATCAAGTACCATCCGGGCAAAGCCAATGTTGTGGCCGACGCCCTCAGTCGAAAGGATACTACACCTAAGCGCGTGCGAGCGTTACAACTCACTATCCAATCTAGTCTTCCTGCTCAGATACGAGATGCTCAGGTTGAAGCATTGAAAGCAGAGAACGTTAGGGCGAAGTCCCTACGAGGATCAAGGAAATGATTAGAACAAAAGGAAGACGACGCATACTATGTAACAGGGCGCATTTGGGTCCCACTTTATGGAAACTTACGCGAACTTGTGATGGATGAGGCTCACAAGTCTCGTTACTCAGTACATCCTGGTTCAGATACGATGTACCACGATCTCAAAACTACATACTGGTGGCCTAGCATGAAAGCTCACATAGCAACCTACGTTATTAAATGTTTGACTTGTGCGAGAGTCAAAGTCGAGTACCAGAAACCTTCAGGCCTACTTCAACAACCAGAGATACCACAATGGAAATGGGAGCAAATTTCCATGGATTTCATTACTGGCCTACCTAGATCTTAATATGGAAATGATACTATTTGGGTGATCGTGGATCGACTCACAAAGTCTGCACACTTCTTAGCTATCAAGGAAACGGATAAGTTCTCAACTCTAGCAGAAGTTTATCTTAAGGAAGTTGTCTCGAGGCACGGGGTGCCAACCTCTATTATCTCTGATTGTGATGCACGTTTTACTTCAGAACTGTGGCAAGCAATGCACAAGTCCTTTAGCTCACGTTTAGACATGAGCACAGCTTATCATCCACAGACGGATGGGCAGTCTGAACGCACCATCCAAACACTTGAAGACATGCTTAGGGCATGTGAGATTGATTTTGGTAACGGCTGGGAAAAGCATCTGCCATTAGTGGAATTTTCGTATAATAACAGCTACCACACTAGCATCCAAGCTGCTCCATTTGAGGCACTATACAGGCGTAAGTGCCGATCACCTCTTTGCTGGGCAGAAATTGACGATAGCCAAATCACTGGCCCAGAACTCGTAGTTGATACTACAGAAAGGATTGCTCAGATACGACAACGTATGGCGGCAGCTCGCGATCGTCAGAAAGCCTACGCAGACAAGCGCATGAAACCACTCGAGTTCCAAGTGGGGGATCGAGTGCTACTCAAAGTTTCACCCTGGAAGGGTGTGGTTCATTTTGGCAAACGAGGCAAACTTAACCCACGATACGTCGGACCGTTCGAAATCATAGAGAAAATAGGAAAGGTAGCCTACAAACTGAACCTACCAACAGAACTCAGTGGAGTTCACAACATTTTCCACGTGTCAAATTTGAAGAAGTGTCTGTCAGATGAGACCCTCATAGTTCCTTTGAAGGAGCTCACTATCGACGATCAGCTGCGATTTGTCGAGGAACCAGTAGAGATTACTGACCGAGATGTTAAGATTCTCAAGCGCACTAGAATTCCTCTTGTTCGAGTTCATTGGAAATCCCGTCGTGGCCCAGAGTTCACCTGGGAACGTGAAGACCAGATGAAACAAAAGTATCCCCAATTGTTCGACAACAGTACAACCACTACTGAGGCTGAACCTACTGCGGAATTTCGGGATGAAATTCCAAACCAACGGGGGAAGGATGTGACACCCCAGGAAAACCATGCAACTTAACTAGCTTCCTCAGTGAGTACGTACCAAATTTCGTCAACTTGGGGATAATGTGACAACTCGTATTCCAAACCTTTCATTGTACTTCGATGTAACTTGTTTGAACAATATGTGTTTACGTGATATGAGGTCTTAATGGAATGTTATGTTTGTATTATGTGATTATGTGTAACGAATGTATGTATATAATATGATAGCATTAAACGAGCCCAAACGCACAACACTTGGCCGATCGCACAAGCCCATGATGGGTTCGGCCCACTCCTTTTACGCACATAACCCATGAGGAGGGTGTATACTCCTCATTTGTTGCAAATTTCATAACACACACAAACCCTATGACCTCTTTCTCTCCTCTCGAAGCCGACGGCAAACAACATCCCATCTCCATCGAAGCTTTTGATTCGGATCACCCTCATCCATCTTTAATCGGTTAGTGTTTCATGATATGTGTTTGTAAATGATGTTATGGTTCCATGATTTGATAGAATGGTTAGGGTTATATGTATAATGAATGATGATGTTATGTGGTGATGTTTATGTGAATCGAATTTCGTAATATTGAGCTAAGAACCGATTGAATGCATGATAACCGGCTGTGATGTATTGTTATTCGGAAAATGATATATTGTTATGTTGGTATGAATGTTATGTGATTGATCATGGGTGAATGTAATCAGTCATATATGTGTTTGGATCCGAATGGTTTGGTTGTGTTAGTATGAATTAGATTTGTTGATGATGAATGAAAACCAAATGCTTGTTAATCGGCTGTGATATGTTTACCTTAGGATGATTTATTGTGTTGTCATGGTAGGATGTATGCTAGTGATTAAGAATATGAATCATGTTAATATGTTTAAGTGTTATGATTATTGTTCATGTTTTGATTATGTTTAGGGTTCATAAGAATTGATGTTAAAACTCTAGTTTGATCGAATATGTTGTGGTTGGTAACTGTTAGAGTTAATCTTGAAAAATAAAAGGAAACAAGTTAATTGATTTCATGAAGTAAGGAAAGTATGTAACTAATCGCACAAGATCAGATCATACAAGATCTGATCTGATCGTACAAGTTTCCTCATCGCACAAGATTTGGTACAAGGCACCCGGTACAACTAGGATATGCATGATCGCACAAGGCCTGTGGATCGCACAAGACGGTGCCGATCGCACAAGGCTTGGGCCTCACACAAACAACTTGGATTTGCATTACTGTTGGGGGCCTCAAAGCCCAAGTCTAGTCGCACAAGTCTTGCTCAGTCGCACAAGCTGAACTGGACCTCACAAGGTTATTAAATTGTTTAATGTTTGGGCCGCACAAGTCTTTGGGTTGCATTATTTTGGTCCGGGTTTGGATTGAATCGCACAACCCATTGTGGATCACACAAGTGGTGCTGATCGCACAATAGGTTGGGCCGGCTATTCATTTTGGGCTTTGTCATTAACTTGTCTGATATTGCTTTACGTGTATGTCGTGTATACCATGTGTTCATAACTTGTTCTGTCTCTGTGTAAACATACGTGCACTACTTGAACCTAGATCTGATTTGTATGGTAACCATGTTAGGACGTGGTTGACCACTAGGAGCTCAATCGACCTTTACTTATATGCCGAGCTAACCTAAAGTGAGTTCACACTTTCTACAAAGCATGGTATTTCCCGGTGGGTTGGGAATGGGTTAAGGAATATGGATTCCTCGTCCTCCTTGGGTAGGACAGTACGGGTTAAGGAATATAATTCCTCGTCGTCTTGGACAATTTAAATTTCACTAGACCAAAAACTCTATCACGAAGTCCCTCCTTTTTATGTTGACTTAATCACCGGGCCAATGGCGAGTGGGTCATTAGTTAGATAGCGCTATTTAGGTCTGACAAGCCTCACACCGTGCCGAAGAGGACGGGCGTGAACTAATGGATCTGGGCATGTCAATGATGATAGACATTGACTCTAAGGGCACATAAACATGACTAAAGTCAGTGGTCGATATGGCAACGAGTCTAGTAGTATAAACAAGGGGTAGCCCCCACGGCTGGATTGCTAGAGTAAACGGGATTAAACGAAACACGTTTTCAATTATGGGGTAACCCCTACGGCGAGGATCCCAGTTAAAGGAAACTATGTTTTTTTGGAATAACTTAAACCAACAACCAACTGTGAACTCACTCAACTTTGTTGTTGACTCGTTACTACATGCTTTGCAGGTCACTAGGTTTAGCAGGAGCTTGCATGGGGAAGAGTCGTTGTGGAGCATGGACATCGAGTGTTTATGATGAACTTAAACATTTGAACTTTTAAAACTTATGATTTGGTTTTACAACTTTATGCTTCCGCTGATACTTGATTTTGGTTAAATTATTTTGGACACTAATTATATTGTGTTTGGTTTATCTTTATTATATTACATTGTTCAATATGATTGGTGGCTTGATCCTGGTCATGTCACACCTCCAAGCGGTGATACTCCGTGTGTGGATTTTGGGGGTGTGACATAACTCCAATCGGCACCAGAGTCGAACAAAACAGAAGCAAAAAAGATCTTTCACAGAAAACATACCGGTCACAACGTTGCCGTCATTGCGAGCTTCCCCAGCACCAATAGTAAACACTCGTCCACGCGCACCGTTCCCACCATTGTTCCCATTGTTTTTATTCCCAGCGTTGTTGTTATTGCCAGCATTCTGATTCAGTTGAGGGCATTCCCACTTAAAATGACCCTCATCACCACACTGGAAGCACCCCTTTCGATTTCCCTGATTCTGTTGAGGCTGCTGTTGCTGTGGGGGTTGCTGCTGCTGCTGCCGTGGGAGTGAGACCCTGCAGTCTCTAGCCATATGGCCTACCTTGTTGCATCTGTGACATACCCGAGTGCACGGCCCGCGATGGTGGAAGTTGCACTTGTTACACTTTGGTTGCTTCCCTGCGTATGAACCCTGATTCGAATTGTTGCTCTGGTTCTGATTCATAGAAGATGACTGACTAAAACTATGGTGGATACTGTTGTCTGGCTTCTTTTGTGACTGATTTGAGTTGGACGCCTTGTCCACATCATTCCACTTCTGTTTGCTGTCAGTAGCAGGTGTAGTAGTTGTAGCTGTAGTAGCAGTAGTAGAAACACGCGGTGGTAGCGAGCCATGCTCCACCTCCTGATTTGTGATCTTGTGAGCTAGGCAGATGATCTGAGCTAAGTTATTGAGGTTCACTGCAGTAACCAAGCCCTTCACCCGTGGGGCTAATCCTTTGATGTACAGCTCGATTCTTCGGTGTGGAGGTCGTAATAAGTTCGGGCACATATTAGCTAACTCATGAAACCGTTTCGTGTATGCCTCAATCTCAGACCCCACCATTTTTAGATCATAATACTCGTTCTCCAGTTTCTGCACTTCATCGCGAGGGCAGTACTCTTCACACATCAGCTCCTTAAAATCGTCACACGTAGTGGCATTTGCCATCTTAATACCCAGCATTTGGACTTGAGCATTCCACCAAGTCAAGGCACCATCCTCGAGTGTGCCTGTAGCATACTTTACCCTGTCCCCAGCAGGACAGTTACACTTCGCAAACACCGATTATGCTTTTTCAAACCATCGCAGTTGTCCCACAACCTCTTCAGTCCCGCTGAATGTCTGTGGCTTACAATCCATGAACGTTTTAAACGTACAAACAGGCAGATTATTTTGATTCGGATTAGCTTGCTGACCTAAAGATGAAAGAACATACAGCACATGGATAAGAGTTGTGTATACGTCACAAGAATAAAGGGGTAATTGGCACATAGCGTACCAGCTTGAAAGGCTGCCAAAGCCTCAGCCACACGTGTGTTAATCAAATTTGTCAACTCAGCCTGAGTCATCGCAATGTGACCACGTCCATGACCTCGTCCGCTCATGATTCTATATATAAGATAAGGAGAAGGGTTAAGAGTCGAGATAAGGTAGAAGTCAAGCCTCACAATGTCTTCTACGGACTACTAAGGTACATTAGACAACAGAGCGGAACCCCTTTCACACTCGTTAGATCTCACTGGGACTCACGTGCACCCCACATTATTATTATGTGTGCACCCATAATAATAATGCGATTTGCATGTTTATCTCAGCTCCTCCCAACTCATGCTAAAAGGTTCCTCAAGTTCTCGCAACAAGACAAAACACCACAAATTTAAACCACGAAAATCTAACGGGATGTCGCACTGTGACTCTATCAATCACATAACTCAGGTAAATACACATGAATTTAGTCTGAAATGCTAAGTGTGTGCAATCGCATGCAACATCATATATAAGTGTATACTAGATATACTAGGAAATAAATAAACGAGAGACGAACCTTGCAATCTGGAGCTGAGTGTCATGGTCGCTTTCTGAACTGTTCGCTTATAGTCTGGTTTTATAAAAACGCTTTTAAAACCTAGTTCACTATAAACAGTGGCTCTGATACCAAACTGTCACACCCCCAAAATACCACATGCGGAAACCCCGCTAGGCGTGTGACGTACCAGGATCTAGCCACCAATCACATTGAACCAAGATCAAGTTATAAAACAAAGTTTCCATTCATAAAGATAAAACATTCATAACATATCCAAGTTTAACTTATTCAGCGGAAGCAAATGGTTAAACACTGTTTAATCGTTTCAAAAACCAATGTATGTGAAATCATTAAATAAGTCTTGCAAATCAAGGCAGTATGACCCATGACCACTCCAGCCATCCAGACAGCAAGTTCCTTTTCCATAGTACCTAACGACCTGCGGGCATGCAACAAGTGTATCAGACAACGCTGGTGAGTTCATAGTTTTACGAAAACGTTGGTAACCAAGTGTTTAGTTTAGTTCATTGATTTTAAATGTTGATAATAACTCGAATACAAGACGGCTCCAGATTTATTTTTCCCGTTCCCCAATGCTCCTATCAAAGCATTGGGCATGACTGGGTCATTAGTTCACACCCGTCCTCTCAGGTACGGGGTGAGGGTGCCAAACCTAGATAGCGCTACCAACTAATACCCCGTTACCTCTCAGGTAACAAACAAGATGGGACGTAAAGGTGATAGGATGAGTGTATTATTCAACAATCCCGATTTTACCAACAAGACGTATTCCTCTCAGGAATACCCAATTGATTTACCCCCGAAACCTATCCCTCTCAGGGATACCCAATGACTGTCCCACCCACCGAGACGCATGCTCAAGAGGAATGAACTCACCTTTGATTTACTCGGTATGTTAAATTACCCGTCCAAGTTAGTTAACCCAAACCCTACCGTGGTTACCAATCAACATTAGTTACATAATCAAACAAGTCACGTATTTGTACACAGTAAGTCACGTATTCGTACACAGTTTGCATCCATCACAAGATCACTGTATATCATATATCAAATACCCAGTTCTATACATGTTCACATCTCATGTGATTATCACCTAACAATCTACAACAGATGGGTGTTTTAACTACACAAGTCAGGTTTCTTATTCTTAGTCCAATTTATATCATGCAACAAGTAGCTTTTGTAAACACAAGTGTATACCAACCATAAACATTACAAAACTGTCTACTGTTCTGATCAGCCCAAGGCACGGCGAAGAACCTTGTCGACGAAATATATATTCTTCGTCGAAATCTCAGGTGACGAAATACCTATCCTTTGTCGAGGTCACCTGTGACGAAGAACCCATCTTTCGTCGAGACTACATGTAACGAAATACCCTTCTTTCGTCGTGACTTGGGTGACGAAGTATCATAGAGATTCATCAAGATCACATAGTAACTGCTAACACGTTTCCAACGGGGTTAACGGATCGAACATCAGTTTCTTTTCAAGTTCTACAAAACCTAACTACTGATCAATCATTGACTGTAAAAAACATAACAGTTTCCTTAGATCATGCAATTCTAATCAAACCCTAATCATTAAAATACTTAAGGATCATCAACACATCCTGTAACATCTGTGCTTGTAATCATTGTGAAAAGTTCGGTTATCAATAAAACAAAGTTATTTGATCCCAATGTTTGTTTATTTATGTTTGACATTTTTCATGTTTTAACGTTTGTTCAATTTCAAACTCTATATCGCTTTATGGAGAGTTATACGCAAACTGGTGCCTAAACGTAATCAGTTTAATGCGAAAAATACTCCGGAACATCAACATATACTTAACATACCTTAAATAACCCTTACATAACTTAGAAATAAGCTTTAAAGGCTTTGGTATGGCAAAAACAAGTTAATTCGCTTACAGGGACTAAATTTGACAAACTGTGAAAGTATGCCAATTTAAACTGTAACGGACATTCCGGAACATGACCATAAGTTAAACATACCATAAATATCCTTTACATATCTTAGAAATAGGCTTTGAAGGGTTCGGTGTGCTAAAATAAACTTTTGGGTCATTCAGGGACTAAAAGCGTCAAAAAGTGCACAAGTTTGCATTTTCGCGCATAACTTACGTTCTGAATACATCCGGACATCCAAAAATTTATGTAAGCACTAAAATATTTTGTTTTAGTGTTTGGCATAAGAAAAATTCATTCGTCGCGCAATTTGGATCGTTTTTCACGCTTATGCGCATTCCGTCGTAATTAAGCGAACATAGCGATCGTACGACCAAACGAACCGACATCCGGGATATTTTTGAGCATGTTTCATGTCCACAATGTTTAGGCATCATTTTAGGGCCTTGAAAATGGCTTAACGAGCCTTAAACATGTCGGAAATGGCCTTAATACACAACGGGGACTGAATTAGAAACTTTGGAAATTGGTTGCTGATCAGAAGGACCTTAGCGTGACACCTAGCCCCCTTGGCGTCACGCGAGGCCCCTTCTGATCAGCAAATTCCATTTTTAATAGCTGTTAACAGCTGTTTAGCACTCCCAATCCAATTCCAAGTGTTGTTTCCTGCTTATGGGGGGCCAATTTGATGTACATGAGCTTGCCAACAAGTGTAGGGATGTGATCAAATCACGTTATTCAAGAAACGATCTTAACGTTTTGAAGAAATCTATAAATACCCAACCCCATTCGTTGCAAAACCCACAAGAATCTGATTTGAGAAGCTCTAAGTTGAACCATTGTTTCATACCTGAGCTACTTGAATCAAGATTAGCTTTCGGGGACCTTTTATAAGTATTCCTTCGTTCTTTTATTGCTTTTCGAGTCCGAAAGTCAAACTTTGTTTGACTCTATGCATTGACCAGTTTATGGTCAATGCGAAGTTCATTGGAACTTCGCAACATGAGCGTAATCACGATGGTTATAGTCCCTTGTGACTATGCCTGCTGATTACCACGTTGTCTAGGGTCGTAAGGGTAAGCGATCTAATAAATCGCTTATACCTTCGAACCCGACCCATTTGGTTGATCATTAGGATCCGACCAAACACATTAGGTGATCATAGTATATAGGGAATAACCTTCCGAGGCTATACCTTATGGTCGCTTCGTTTAAGTAGTTGTATGATAGGTGGGTTATATGCCTTAGGTAAATTACCAAAATACCCCTTTGACACCAAAATTCATTTTAAGCATATGTAACATAACTTTTGGTATCTAAACTGATTTGGTAACAATATTAGATATGTTAAGGTATATTTTACTTGTCATAGGACTAGTTAGGCGTTCCGAACGCGTTTTACGCGAACGACGCGTTAAAGTAGCATAAGCTACCTAAGCGGGCCGTAATGGGTCGTAAGCACTTAGGCTAGGTTTCATTTAGTATGTAGGCTTTGTTAAACCATACTACATGAGTTCCCATACTCATTTGGTTTACGAGCCCTCATTCTATCCGATCCTCCGATATAGGTCCGGTTTATTAACATAGTTACCTATATTAGGTGCCGTTTGATTCCGTGATCTCTAGCATTGCTTGGTCGTTATCTTAGGACTTCTAAGCAATCTCAAGTGAGTACATAGCCCCCTCTTTTACTGTTTTCCAAACATTTTGGGGTGAAACACATGTGCCTACTTGTTACTTTCATACTTTTCCATGTTTTCATATCATATGCTTGTTATGTTCAATAATACACTTATAGTACATGATTTCATTGTGTTCATGCTATGTATGCCCATTGTGTGCATATTTAGTACATTGTTTTACATTACATTTCATTCTATGTATGCCCATTGTGTGCGTATTTAGTACATTGTTTTACATTACATTTCATGCTAAGTATGCCCATTGTGTGCATATTTAGTACATTGT
Source organism: Helianthus tuberosus (assembly GCA_030545235.1). NCBI lineage: Eukaryota > Viridiplantae > Streptophyta > Magnoliopsida > Asterales > Asteraceae > Helianthus > Helianthus tuberosus. Next base: position 102,552,186 of record CM060424.1, on the reverse strand, counting down.
TTTACATTACATTTCATGCTATGTATATCCATTGTGTGCATACTTAGTACATTGTTTTACATTACATTTCACGCTATGTATGTTCATTTGATTACATACTTAGTGCATTGTTTTCACATGCTTACATTTTGGTATGACATTTGGTTTGTTCAAATGGGACAATATACATTCATTAACATTAGCTACGCCGTTCGTTGGTAGGTAGTGGTACCATAGGAATTGACAACTCCTGTTCCTGACATCCTAGGTATGTTTGGATGGAAGGAATGACCGAATTTGATACACATCACTTAGATAAACCTTTAATTTGTTTAAAGGTCTATCACCACAGTCACAAGGCTTGGATGTGTGCATTATAACAATACCGCATAGATGTTTGTATCACTATAGCATGCATTTGTTCCACAAAACATAACTTTGACTTAAACTATGTTTAATTCAATACCCTGTTTTTGTGCATTTTACCTATGGTTTAGTTGATATATTTCACATGCCATACATGATATTTTTGGATAACATTATATGATTTTCATTAAACATAAACATTTTGACATTGATATACACATTTGGTGATTTACATTTGACATGGACATTTTGATATGGTTTACACAAGAACACTTGACAATTGATTTATACATGAACAATTTACATTGGTGGTTGGTTTGGGTAAATGGTTGAGTAACGAGGCGTGTGTAATATGATACAAACATGGTGGATATGCCACTGGTACTTCCAATATATAAGTGTTTGTATAATATTACATATCGTAGCGTTATTTAAATCATTTCAGTATAGACATACAAATAACATATTTTTCACAAGACATTGTTTTACAAAACAGTTTATTTTATATAAACTCATTTTACTTGGTTATTTCAATTTTCATACACCTTTCTTTTGTATAATCCGATTTCTTATCAAGTTTTCATATGATTTATAAAAGAAAACACTTAACAAGATTCATGACTAATTTTTATTAAAACCTTTCTTTTAAAACCCAAGTCATGAATCCTATTTTCACAAAACCTATGTATCTCACAAGCATTTTTATGCTGACGTACCTATTTTCACATGTGTTTCAGGAGCAGGTGCATAGGTTTGATCGGGATACACTAGGGTGGACTCGGGCCTTAGTGACAATAAAAGAAGCAAGATTAGTTTAGTTGATGTTGTGTACTTTGTTTCCTTCATTTAAAAGACAATGTAACTCGCTTGTTTGATAAATAAAATACAACTTTGAATGCCATGGGTATGAAACAATTAATTCTGTTACAACACTCCCCGACGTTTTCGCCACGATTTGATGTTTTACGTGGTCGGGGTGTGACAGAAAAAGTTGGTATCAGAGCCAATGGTTATAGGGAATTAGGTTATTAGTAATGCTTTGACCTAGACTATAACCTTTCTAGGACCCCAACACAATTTATCTTGTGTTTAGATTTTAAAACATGCACTTCACCTATCCTTAGGTGATAACCACAACAGGAACATCAAGTTGGAATCCGCTTTGAAAATTAATCATCTGTTTCTGGATGATTGATTACTAGGTTTTGAACCCTCTGTTGTAAGGTTTTGAACCCTTCCAGTTTGATTTTTTGCCTTCTGCCTTCCAAATTTTCAAAATCTCATCAAAGTTTTGGGTTTTTAGATAGTGTGAACACGTGCAAACTGGAAGAGTGAATGCCTGTACCCTGGGTTTTCTGTCTAAGGCTAGAGTGTTCGTACAAATCCACATAATCGGACCAGTCACTCTTACCTGGGAACTCTTGGGGTGAGTGTTCACTTATAGGCGAGCATGTCTTCACGATACATTATTTTTCACCCATTTACTTTGATTAGTCACAATGTGTCGGTTGTTTACCTTGTGGTAACGAACAAATGACCACCATCTTTGCCATTATCAATTTTTGCATCATCTCATTCTTTTCACCCAAACATCTCACTCGTTTCCTTTCATGTTTCCTCTTTTAGAATGCCTCCTCGATGCGAAAACCAGATAGCGACTGCCGAACTGGCAGAAATTATTGCGCAGCAAATGGCTGCTCAATTCCCGAACCTCTTTGCTCAATGGAACCAAGCCAACAACAACAACAATGCTCCTTGCAATTTCAAGAGTTTTAACTCGGCTAAACCACTCAAGTTTAGTGGTACGGAAGGAGCAACTGGGCTCCTTCAGTGGTTCGAGAGCACGGAGAGCACATTTCGTCATGTTCAGTGTCCGGATAATCGCAAGGTCGAGTTTTCTTCGAGTGTATTTCAGAAGAGGGCTCTCACATGGTGGAACAGGGTTATGAGAGACCGTGGTGCAGAAGTTGCTCTAGCACAAACTTGGGCTGAACTTAGAGCTCTTAGGATGAGGGAGTTTTGTCCTCGTCATGAACAGCGAGCTTTGGAGAGAGAGTTCGATGAGTTGAAACAAGATAGTGGTGAGCATCGGGCGTATACTGATAGGTTTGAGGAGTTGAGTCTGCTATGCCCAACAATGGTTACCCCACTCGATAAGGCTATCGAAAGGTACATCGATGGTCTACCTGACTCAGTACAAGACATCATTACTGGTAGTAACCCTACCACACTCCGTCAGGCGATCGAGTTATCAGCGACATTGACTGAGTCGCAGGTTCGAAAGGGAAAGCTGCATAAAAAGGGTGACAAGGGTAAGAAGCAGGCGTCTGACAAGGAAGATAGCAAGAAAGGTTAAAACAAGAAGGGAAAGAATTCTGGTTCCTCAAAGGGTTCTAGGAAGCGAAAGGCTTCCCAAAATTTTGCTGTCACTGCCCAAGCTAACCAGGCAGCTCCCAACCAACCCGCACAGCCTCCAGCGAAGAAGCCCTATACAGGGAATGCACCTTTGTGCAATAGATGCAACAGTCACCATCAGCCGCATCATCCATGCCGTTTCTATACTAACTGTGGGAAGTCAGGTAATCTTGCCGATGTTTGTCGGTTTGCTCAGAATCGGGCAGTTCAGAACCCGGCTCAACGAGTTGCTCAGCCTCTTGCTCAGCAACAGGGTCAAGCTGCACGACCACACTACCCTCCAGGTTCTTGTTACAACTGTGGGGATCTGACCCACTACCGTAATCAGTGTCCAAGATTGGTGAATGCTAACCCAAATCAGAATCAGGCTCAGTCTCGAGGTCGAGTCTTCAATATGAATGCACAAGAGGCACAAGCAGACAATGAAGTGGTGAACGATACGTTCTTTATTAATAATCAGCCTGCATCTGTTCTTTTTGATTCGGGTGCCGATAAGAGTTTTGTGTCATTATCTTTTGAGCCATTGCTTCGCGTGTCTAGAACGAAACTAGGTAAACATTTGACAGTAGAAGTTTCTAGTGGTGAACCCATTGTTCTTGATTCTGTTCTTCGCAACTGCCAGTTGAACCTGAACGACCATCTTTTTCCTATTGACCTCACGCCTATGCAACTTGGAAGCTTCAACGTTATTGTGGGTATGGATTGGTTAGCCAAGCATCGCGCAGAGGTAGTTTATTTTGAGAAGATTGTTCGTGTGCCACTTTCTACAGGCGAGATCCTACAGGTTCGTGGTGAGAAACCTACTGGTGGTCTCAAACTCATGTCTTGTTTTAAAGCTCGGACGTATCTGCGAAAGAATTATGTGGCCTTCTTGGCACATGTCACAGCAGATAAAGGCAAAGGTAAGTCTATTCAAGATATTCCTATTGTTAGGGATTATTCTGGAGTATTCCCTAAAGAGTTACCTGGTCTACCCCCAGCACGCCAAGTCGAGTTCCGTATTGATCTCGTACCTGGTGCAAATCCCATTGCCAGAGCTCCATACCGTCTTGCACCGTCTGAGATGCAAGAGTTGTCTAAGCAGCTTCAGGAACTCTCTGACAAAGGTTTTATCCGTCCTAGCTTTTCACCTTGGGGTGCTCCCGTTCTTTTTGTCAAAAAGAAGGATGGATCTTTTAGGATGTGTATCGATTATCGTGAGCTTAACAAGCTTACCATCAAGAATCGATATCCCCTACCTCGCATTGATGATCTCTTTGATCAGTTACAAGGCGCTTCTTATTTTTCGAAGATCGATCTGCGATCTGGATATCATCAACTTCGTGTGCATGAAGAAGATATTCCCAAGACAGCGTTCCGCACTCGTTATGGGCATTATGAGTTCACAGTCATGCCATTTGGTTTGACTAATGCTCCTGCTGTTTTCATGGACTTAATGAATAGGGTCTCCAAGCCTTATTTGGATCAGTTCGTCATTGTTTTTATTGATGACATCTTGATATACTCTAAGACGCGAGCTGATCACGAGCAACATCTTCGTCTTACTCTGGAACTCCTAAAGAAAGAGCAACTTTTCGCCAAATTCTCCAAGTGTGAATTCTGGCTTAAAGAAGTTCAATTTTTAGGACATATTGTCAACGAACGAGGTATTCATGTAGATCCCTCCAAGATCAGTGCGATCAAGGATTGGGATACGCCTACTACTCCTACTGAAGTTCGTTCTTTTCTTGGTCTGGCGGGTTATTACCGCCGCTTCATTAAAGACTTCTCAAAGATTGCAGTTCCTCTAACTGCTCTAACTCGGAAGAACAAACCCTTTGATTGGGGAGTCAAAGAAGAGGAAGCGTTTCTGACTTTGAAACAAAAACTTTGCGACGCGCCTGTTCTGACTTTGCCTGAGGGCACTGATGATTTCGTTGTTTATTGCGACGCATCTAAATTGGGTCTTGGCTGTGTTCTGATGCAAAGGAACAAAGTCATAGCATATGCATCGAGGCAGTTGAAGATACATGAGAAAAACTACACCACTCATGACCTTGAGTTGGGTGCAGTTGTCTTCGCTCTTAAGATCTGGAGACACTATTTGTACGGTACAAAATGTGTGGTTTTCACGAACCACAAAAGTCTTCAGCATATCTTTAATCAGAGAGAACTCAACATGAGGCAACGACGTTGGGTTGAGCTTCTAAACGACTATGACTGCGAAATTCGCTACCATCCTGGTAAGGCGAATGTCGTAGCCGATGCATTGAGTCGTAAGGAACGTACTAATCTTCATTGTGTTCGTGTTCAATCTGACATTTAAGCACGATCCGATATCTAAGCCCGCATTTCTCAGGCTCAACAATCTTGTGTTTCACAAGGTTTAATGGATAAGGAATTTCCCTATCACATAACACCTGATCTGGAACTGAAGGACAATGGATCGTATTACTTCATGGACCGTTTGTGGGTCCCAAGCCAAGATAACCTTCGCACTTCTGTTCATCCTGGCTCAGATAAAATGTATAAGGATCTTCGTATTCAGTATTGATGGCCTGGTATGAAGAAAGACATTGCCTTATACGTATCAAAATGCCTTACTTGTCTTAAGGTTAAGGCTGAACATCAGCGTCCTTCTGGTTTATTGGTGCAACCAGAGATACTAGTTTGGAAATGGGAAAACATTACTATGGATCTCATTACTAAACTTCCGCGCACAAAGAAAGTTCATGATGCCATCTGGGTAGTTGTTGATCATCTTACTAAGTCAGCGCATTTCTTGCCAATCCGTGAGGATTTTCCTGCTGACAAACTTGCTAAAATCTATGTGGATGAAATTGTAGCTCGACATGGTGTTCCTTTGAACATCATTTCTGACAGAGATGCTCGCTTCACTTCTCATTTTTGGAGAACCATGCAATCTGCTATGGGGACCCAACTTAACCTGAGCACAGCTTATCATCCGCAAACGGATGGTCAATCTGAAAGAACAATCCAGAATTTGGAGGATATGCTTAGAGCTTGCGTGATCGACTTTGGTGGTAGTTGGGATTCACATCTTCCGTTGATTGAATTCTCCTACAACAACAGTTATCACTCCAGCATCAACATGGATCCTTTCGAAGCTCTCTATGGTCGAAAATGTCGTTCACCAGTCTGCTGGAATAAGATCGGCGAGGCTCAGCTTACTGGACCTGCCCTCATTTTAGAGACAACTGATAAGATTAAGAAAGTTCGTGATAACCTTCAGACAGCTAGAAGCCATCAAAAGAGTTACGCGGACCCAAAACGCAAGCCCTTGGAATTTCAAGTAGGTGATCGAGTATTACTTAAGGTCTCACCTTGGAAAGGTGTGATCAGATTTGGAAAGAAAGGAAAACTTGCACCTAGATACGTTGGACCATTCAAGATCGTCGAAAGAATCGGTAAGGTAGCCTACAAACTTGAGTTACCTCCTGAACTTGGAAATGTTCATCCAACCTTTCACGTGTCCAATCTCAAGAGGTGTTTAGCTGATGAGAACCTCCACATACCGCTTGACGAAATTCGTGTTGATAAAACACTGAAATTTGTTGAGAAGCCAGTGGAAATCATGGAACGTGAAGTCAAGTGGCTCAAACGCAAACGCATTCCTTTGGTCAAGGTTCGCTGGGAATCTAAACGTGGACCCGAGTTTACTTGGGAATGCGAAGATCAAATGAAGGCGAAATATCCACATCTTTTCCCACGAGTTTCCTCTAAATAAATTTCGGGACGAAATTTCCACAAGTAGGGGAGACTGTAACATCTGTGCTTGTAATCATTGTGAATAGTTCGGTTATCAATAAAACAAAAGTTATTTGATCCCAATGTTTGTTTATTTATGTTTGACATTTTTCATGTTTTAACTTTTGTTCAATTTCAAACTCTATATCGCTTTCTGGAGAGTTATACGCAAACTGGTGGGTAAACGTAATCAGTTTTATGTGAAAAATACTCCGGAACATCAACATATACTTAACATACCTTAAATAACCTTTACATAACTTAGAAATAAGTTTTAAAGGCTTTGGTATGGCAAAAACAAGTTAATTCGCTTACAGGGACTAAATTTGACAAACTGCAAAAGTATGCCAATTTAAACTGTAACAGACATTCCAGAACATGACCATAAGTTAAACATACCATAAATATCCTTTACATAGCTTAGAAATAGGCTTTGAAGGGTTCGGTGTGCTAAAATAAACTTTTGGGTCATTCAGGGACTAAAAGCGTCAAAAAGTGCACAAGTTTGCATTTTCGCGCATAACTTACGTTCTGAATGCATCCTGACATCCAAAAATTTTTGTAAGCACTAAAATATTTTGTTTTAGTGTTTGGCATAAGAAAAATCCATTTTTCGCGCAATTTGGATCGTTTTTCGCGCTTATGCGCATTCCGTCGTAATTAAGCGAACATCGCGATCGTACGACCAAACGAACCGACATCCGGGATATTTTTGAGCATGTTTCATGTCCACAATGTTTAGGCATCATTTTAGGGCCTTGAAAATGGCTTAAAAAGCCTTAAACATGTCGGAAATGGCCTTAATACACAACGGGGACTGAATTAGAAACTTTGGAAATTGGTTGCTGATCAGAAGGACCTTAGCGTGACACCTAGACCCCTTGGCGTCACGCGAGGCCCCTTCTGATCAGCAAAATCCATTTTTAACAGCTGTTAACAGCTGTTTAGCACTCCCAATCCAATTCCATGTGTTGTTTCCTGCTTATGGGGGGCTAATTTGATGTACATGAGCTTGCCAACAAGTGTAGGGATGTGATCAAATCACGTTATTCAAGAAACGATCTTAACGGTTTGAAGAAATCTATAAATACCCAACCCCATTCATTGCAAAACCCACAAGAATCTGATTTGAGAAGCTCTAAATTGAAACCATTGTTTCATACCTGAGCTACTTGAATCAAGATTAGCTTTCGGGGACCCTTTGTAAGTATTTCTTCGTTCTTTTATTGCTTTTCGAGTCCGAAAGTCAAACTTTGTTTGACTTTCTGCATTGACCAGTTTATGGTCAATGCGAAGTTCATTGGAACTTCGCAACGTGAGCGTAATCACGATGGTTATAGTCCCTTGTGACTATGCCTACTGATTACCACGTTGTCAAGGGTCGTAAGGGTAAGCGATCTAATAAATCGCTTATACCTTCGAACCCGACCCATTTGGTCGATCATTAGGATCCGACCAAACACATTAGGTGACCATAGTATATAGGGAATAACCTTCCGAGGTTATACCTTATGGTCGCTTCGTTTAAGTAGTTGTATGATAGGTGGGTTATATGACTTAGGTAAATTACCAAAATACCCCTTTGACACCAAAATTCATTTTAAGCATATGTAACATAACTTTTGGTATCTAAACTGATTTGGTAACAATATTAGATATGTTAAGGCATATTTTACTTGTCATAGGACTAGTTAGGCGTTCCGAACGCGTTTTACGCGAACGACGCGTTAAAGTAGCATAAGCTACCTAAGCGGGCCGTAATGGGTCGTAAGCACTTAGGCTAGGTTTCATTTAGTATGTAGGCTTTGTTAAACCATACTACATGAGTTCCCATACTCATTTGGTTTACGAGCCCTCATTCTATCCGATCCTCCGATATAGGTCCTGTTTATTAACATAGTTACCTATATTAGGTGCCGTTTGATTCCGTGATCTCTAGCATTGCTTGGTGGTTATCTTAGGACTTCTAAGCAATCTCAAGTGAGTACATAGACCCCTCTTTTACTGTTTTCCAAACATTTTGGGGGTGAAACACATGTGCCTACTTGTTACTTTCATGCTTTTCCATGTTTTCATATCATATGCTTGTTATGTTCCATAGTACACTTATAGTACATGATTTCATTGTGTTCATGCTATGTATGCCCATTGTGTGCATGTTTAGTACATTGTTTTACATTACATTTCATGCTATGTATGCCCATTGTGTGCATATTTAGTACATTGTTTTACATTACATATCATGCTAAGTATGCCCATTGTGTGCATATTTAGTACATTGTTTTACATTACATTTCATGCTATGTATGTCCATTGTGTGCATACTTAGTACATTGTTTTACATTACATTTCACGCTATGTATGTTCATTTGATTACATACTTAGTGCATTGTTTTCACATGCTTACATTTTGGTATGACATTTGGTTTGTTCAAATGGGACAATATACATTCATTAACATTAGCTACGCCGTTCGTTAGTAGGTAGTGGTACCATAGGAATTGACAACTCCCGTTCCTGACATCCTAGGTATGTTTGGATGGAAGGAATGACCGAATTCGATACACATAACTTAGATAAACCTTTAATTTGTTTAAAGGTCTATCACCACAGTCACAAGGCTTGGATGTATGCATTATAACAATACCGCATAGATGTTTGTATCAGTATAGCATGCATTTGTTCCACAAAACATAACTTTGACTTAAACTATGTTTAATTTAATACCCTGTTTTTGTGCATTTTACCTATGGTTTAGTTGATATATTTCACATGCCATACATGATATTTTTGGATAACATTATATGATTTTCATTAAACATAAACATTTTGACATTGATATACACATTTGGTGATTTACATTAGACATGGACATTTTGATATGGTTTACCCAATAACACTTGACAATTGATTTATACATGAACAATTTACATTGGTGGTTAGTTTTGTTAAATGGTTGAGTAACGAGGCGTGTGTAATATGATACAAACATGATGGATACGCCGCTGGTACTTCCTATATATAAGTGTTTGAATAATATTACATATCGTAGCGTTATTTAAATCATTTCAGTATAGACATACAAATAACATATTTTTCACAAGACATTGTTTTACAAAACAGTTTATTTTATATAAACTCATTTTACTTGGTTATTTCATTAACCATACACCTTTCTTTTATATAATCCGATTTCTTATCAAGTTTTCATATGATTTATAAAAGAAAACACTTAACAAGATTCATGACTAATTTTTATTAAAACCTTTCTTTTAAAACCCAAGTCATGAATCCTATTTTCACAAAACCTATGTATCTCACAGGCATTTTTATGCTGACGTACCTATTTTCACATGTGTTTCAGGAGCAGGTGCATAGGTTTGATCGGGATACACTAGGGTGGACTCGGGCCTTAGTGACAATAAAAGAAGCAAGATTAGTTTAATTGATGTTGTGTACTTTGTTTCCTTCGTTTAAAAGACAATGTAACTCGCTTGTTTGATAAATAAAATACAACTTTGAATGCCATGGTTATGAAACAATTAATTCTGTTACAACACTCCCCGACGTTTCCACCACGATTTGATGTTTTACGTGGTCGGGGTGTGACACATCCATCGTACCAACCCTAATGGCGTGATTAACATTCAAGTGGCCGATCATCAATATGACATTATATACACAAGATTTTACTCATTCAAACAAACTCATCACAACAAGAATTCAAATATAATTACGTTAATCCGATTTACAATTTCAGTTTCCGTATCATCTTAACTCCTAACTTAAACATCACAAAAGAACAGAAATCAATCAAACAGTGACTTACTAACCGTGATATCGGATATTTTGATAAAACCAAGGTGGAAAGCTTCGAGGTTAAACAATTATCGCCGCACAAGGAGGAAGGAACAAGAGAGAGTTTTAGGGTTTCTGTTTTACGTCTAAGCAGTTACAGGGGTTATACGTAATATAAACAATTGGGCCGTGAAACAGATTGGGCCAAGGCCCCCATCCGACGAAACTCTCCTTCGACGAAGATCCTTTTTCATCGAGATTAATGATGGCGAAAAATCCCATTTTTCATCGGGGGAGATTAGTGGCGAAGAACCCTAATTAAACTATAATCAACACCACACATATCACATAACTATTAATCAATCACAAAAACTATACATTTAACATTTAACACCCAAGCACAAAACATTAATCATTCAGATAAACCACACGACACCACGTAAAACAAATTGTAAAAACAGGATTGTGAAATCAGTGATGTGTATGGGAAAGACCTTGAAATATCGGATTGTCACATATGCTCTGCAATGCTCCCGTTCTCGCTTTACCTGACGGAAATGATGACTTTATTGTTTATTGTGATGCCTCGAACCTTGGTCTTGGTTGTGTTCTCATGCAACGAGACAAGGTTATGGCTTACGTATCTCGTCAGCTCAAGATCCACGAGAAGAACTATAGAACCCACGACCTCGAGCTAGGCGCGGTTGTTTTTGCGTTGAAGATTTGGCGACACTACCTTTATGGTACCAAGTGTATGGACTTCACTGACCATAGGAGCCTACAACACATCTTCAGCCAGAAAGAATTGAATATGCGTCAACGCCGATGGGTAGAACTTCTCAACTATTACGACTGTGAGATCCGTTATCATCCTGGCAAAGCAAATGTCGTTGCCAACGCCCTCAGCAGACAAAGCTATTTGCATAGCATTTGAAATGTTCACGCCCAACATCATCTCGAGACTCTTATCCGTGACGCTCACAATGCCTGTTTTACCGAACGCACTTTGAAGAAGGAAAGGATTTATCATAACGGCGAGCAGTTAGTGAATAAATCGAATGGGATATTCCATTATTTGGACTGAATTTGGATTCCCAAACGTACTAACTTGCGACAAATCCTGTTGGATGAAGCCCACAAGTCTCGATATTCTATTCATCCTAGTTCCGACAAGATGTATCATGACCTTCGTCAACGATACTGGTGGCCTGGTATGAAGAAGGATATCGCAATCTATGTTTCGAAGTGCCTGACTTGCTCGAAAGTCAAGGCCGAACAACAAAGATCCTCTGGCTTGCTTGAACAACCCAAGATCCCGATGTGGAAATGGGAAAGCATAGCCATGGACTTTATTACGAAACTCCCGCGTACGACTTCAGGTCACGATAGCATTTGGGTTAACGTTGACCGTTTGACTAAATCTGCTCATTTCCTGCCGATACGAGAAGACTTCAAGGTAGAAAAATTAGCCCGAATCTACACCGACGAAGTTATCTGTCGACACGGTACACCTCGTGGCATCATCTCTGACCGCGATGGTCGGTTTACTTCGCGTCTTTGGGAAACATTTCAATCTGTTCTCGGTAGTACGCTTAATCTAAGTACCGTTTTCCATCCCCAAACCGACAGTCAGACTGAACGAACGATTCGTACTCTTGAAGACATGCTTCGCTCGTGTGTCATAGATTTCGGTGGTAATTGGGATGCTCACTTACCTTTAGTCGAATTCTCGTACAATAATAGTTATTACTCTAGCATACAAATGGCACCATTTGAGGCATTGTACGGAAGAAAATGTCGATCGCCGATTGTGTGGCATGAGATCGGAGATACGTAGCTAACCGGTCCTGAGCTACTTCAAGAAACGACTGACAAGATTCTCCAAATTCGAGACAACCGGCTGAAAGCACGGAGTCGTCAGAAAAGTTACGCCGATAGACGATGCAAGCCCCTTGAATTTGACGTTGGCGATCACGTACTCCTACAGGTATCACCTTGGAAGGGTGTGATCAGATTCGGCAAGAAAGGAAAGCTCGCGCCTCGATATGTTGGACCCTTTATGATTCCGGAAAGGATCGGAAAAGTGGCCTACAGACTCGATCTACCGGAGGAACTTAGCAACGTTCACCCAACTTTCCATGTATCGAACCTCAGAAAGTGCCTAGCCGAGCAGGATTTACAAGTTCCGCTAGAGGATCTCCAAGTGGACGAAACATTACACTTCGTGGAGAAGCCTGTCGAGATCATGGACCGAGAAACCAAGAAGCTCAGGCGCTCATGCATTCCCATCGTGAAGATTCGCTAGGAACGCAAACGAAGCGAAGAGTTCACCTGGGAACTCGAAAGTGACATGAAGGCGAAGTACCCGCAGTTGTTTGCTACGGCTAAAGCCTAATTTCTGGATGAAATTCCCTTAAGTAGGGGAGGCTGTAACACCCCGTGTTACGAAAGTCAAAGTCAAAGTCAAGATTGAAGTCAAAGGAAAAAAAGATTGCTAATTGTGATCTGTCACTCCTTGCTGAACTACTGCTTGACTTCTTTGACTTGTAATTAATCTATTTATTTTATCGCTTTAGTTGTATTATGTGGATTATCTATTAATAATCGAGGTTTAATCGCTATTTATTGCATGTTTTATCGCTTTATCACTTATCGCATCACAATCGCATTCGCGCCTTGATTAATAGGTTCTGTATAATGTTTTATGTGTGTGTGTGTTACTTATATGTTATTTGTATATGATTACTTTATGTTTGTGGTGATTAATCGAAACGCAATCGCAACTCTATCGCAACGCAACTTAATCGCAAACGCTAAATGCAAGTTATTTAAAGTGATGGTATGTTAGATATAGTAGTTAGGTTATTTGTGTAACTAATGGGTAATTCTATCGCATCGCTCGCTCGAAACGCATCGCAACACTCAACACGCGAAATGAAACGTCGAAACTCAACTCACAAAACCCACTCGATCGATTGGCCAACCTATCGAATGGCCAACCGATCGGATGACCATCTGATCGGGTAGCCATCCGATCGAGGTGCTGTTCGACACTTGCTCCCTTTCCTCTTTTGGAAACCCAATAAATACCCTCCTGTTACATCATTTGTGATGTCACAGCTCCTCTACTCAACCAGCCGCACTCAAGCCTTCTTTCTCTCGATTTCTCGCGATTCTTGTAAGTTTTCAACCTAAATCTTGTACTTCTATGATCTACACACACTTATTCATCATTTTCTCTTTTAAATCTCAACTTTTATCCGTGAAATCAATGGATTTGAGGTGTTCTAGGGTGATGTCATCATGGAGTTCTTATGAACTTCAAGTCTTGACCTCATTCCACCAAGAACAACTCAGATCTGAAGGATTTCCACAAGATTAAACAATGTTTTCGCCAAAATCTACACATGTTCATGGTTAAAAGGATTGAAATATGGTTTTCTAACTATCTTTCAACTCTTTTACACTCAATGCACTCAAAACCGATAGAATCGGAACTCGTTCTGATCTTCTACTCCTAAGTGATGTGTTGGTTCAAGATCTGGTTACTATTAAAGAGACTACCGATTTCGGGTTAAACATGAACAACCGTGTCGAACAGTTAAACTGATCGGACTAGGGTGATTCCTGTTCGATCGGATCACTTGGGTCATGATGGGGTTTCTGTTGTTTAGCACGATATCACACCATCTCGATCAAAACTGCAAAACTTTCAAAAATAATCAAGTCCAAGACGATTTGGTTCGTTGGGACGGAATGCCGCCCGATCGGATAGCCATCCGATCGAACGACTATCCGATCGGCTTGCACTTGGTTCCACACTTATTCATACTTTTCAAAGGTCTGAACATCGAACGGAATGCCACTCGATCGGATAGCAATCCGATCGAACGACCATCCGACCATGCGACATTTGGAACTTCGACACTTAACCATTTTCATAATTTTCAAAGATCATCAGTAACTAACGGATTGCCAACCGATCGGATTTCTATCCGATCGAGTGACAATCCTTCTGTAAACTTGTTCTCACTAAGTGTCCTGCCAATGGGATCTTTAACCGATCGAACGACCATTCGATCGATGACCTGAAAGGTAGAGATACTTCTCTATTTTCAAAATGCTACAACGAAAACTTCAAAGCCATCATACACAAACACATCCTTACCAAACGAATGTCAATCCAATCGAATGGCCATCCGATCGGATGACCAACCGAACGGATTGACATCCGATCGAATGGTCAACCGATCGGATAGCCATCCAATCGGGTTGCCACTCGACACTTAGTCACTTTTCCCGTTTTACGCGTCGCTCATCGTTTATGCTATCGTTAACTGTTCAGGCTAATCTCTCAGCGCTCCCTTCAATCCAAGACAGTGTTTACTTGTTAAACGCTATCTGTGAGTATACTCGATCTCTTTTTGCTTTACGCACTTTTGGGTGTTACATACGTTACTTATTCTAAATCACAATCGACACACAATGCAAACACTATTTATATGCTGACCGTTATTGCATGCTACGTGTTATTCGATGAATGCTTGTATGTTATGTTAACACAGTGATTGTTGCCTGGCACCTTAGCAATTCATGGGTCCGCCACTGCATGCAACCTGAGCATAACTACATTATGTTCGATATTTTGTACAACTTGATAAAAAAAAACCATCAGGATTTGAAAGGTAATATTGTGCTGTTCCGACCAAAGCTGTCGTAAGTGTCAAAATAGTCGATTATAGAAGTTTCTATATCCATATACTCAACTTTGGACTATAAAATTAAAATAGTGTTAACAAATTTATCCATTTGAACATCCATTTAAAGTAACATGTTCTGTTCAACTTTCAGCATCATGCCAGTGACAGTTGATTTTCTTGTAGAAAACTTAAAAAGACCAATATTGTTGGGATTGATGTCCTCTTCAAGGCAGTTACATACGCCAACTAATTATAATATAATTTCATTTATAATATACGGTAGGAATCATGACACAATCATAATAAAACATGATATTTTTATTTATTTCGATAGAGTCGATTAAATTCTTGCAGATAATTTAATATTGTGCATCTAACTCTTCTCGTTTATAAACATACAAACTTGAAACCATAAATTGAGTTAAATACTTTGATTTACCTGAATGTCTGTATATCTGATAATTTATGTTTTGGCAATCAGGAAGATATTCCCACGCCAAGAAAATCTATGAAGGGTATATCTTTGTGGCTTAAGGTTTCAACTTCTTTGGGTTCACGCGTATCAATCTCTGTGATGGTCACCGAAGGCTGCAAGTTTCCAAAGGGGCGCGAATATGTGACCTTCTTGTAGGTTTGATATCCAAAATAGTTTCTTGCAAATGAGTGGTCTAACGAGCTACTTGAAACTTGTGTCTTGCTGTTGTGATCTACTTGTTTTCCAATACAAGCCATAGGAAAAGATCTTTTGGCTGCTAACATGATTGAAGGCCTCATTAAAGGCCATGAACTAACATTTTCTTTATGTTCATCGTTGAATTTCAAAAAGAATTCCGCACTAGAGTGTTGATCAAAACTACCAAGATTTTGTAACCCATCTTTGTACCTTGTCGATTTATCGCAAATCTTGGATTTTTCTCTTTGTTGTCTTGCCATTATGACATGCCAGTGATTCTTGACAGCATTATCGGTTCTACCCGGAAATAACCTTGAGATAAGAGCCCATTTGTTACCGTGTATCTTATGAGCTGCCAGAAGCCTTTCTTCTTCTTCTTCAGTAAACGGCCTTCGGTTAATTCTCGGATCTAGTTGATTAAACCATCTCAATCGGCAACTCTTTCCTGCACAAAATATCATTTATATAAAAGATAATACTACCAATATTTTGTTCATTTGTTAGATATATATGGACTCAATACTTTTACATGCATACCAGACAATACCACACTGACCCCATATATAAATAACAAGTGACAAATAAACAAATTACCTAGTGAAATTCCACATATAGCAAGCTATCAGTCTAATCTTACTAACTCTCCCGGCTCCAATTTGTTTATCTATATTACCATTAAATAACTTTTAGAAGATCCAAATTACTTATTCAAGGGAACATAAACCAGATACTTATATGATTAAACATAAATGGTTAATAAAACAATTAATTTACATCCTTAATTATCACGGAAATATTTTTTTGGACCATAGAAGTTGAGAAGCAAGAATAAGAAATCTAAAGGCTAATAAACAACCTGTAGATCAGAAATCTCATAATAATAAGATCTTGACGACCGTTAAATGATCACGGATTATTTAGACCATACCTGATCTCCCTTGAAGCTTCTCCGCAATAGAGTTCCAGTTTTGAGGACCGAATCGCTGAACAAGCTGTCGGAGCTTTTCATCCTCGGCAGGTCTCCAGTGGCCTCTTGGACAAGTTCTTGCATAATCGCTTGAGCCGCCAGCCCCATTCTCTTCCATGAGACTTTGTCAAAATTGGTCTAATACGAAAGGTGAAGATTAAGGTGGAAACACAAAGTATACATAGGAAAGTGGGTTGGTTTAGGGTTATAGATAAGCAGTCACTTTTGTTGGTTTTGCACGACATTTCTATCTCAATGATTTTTCTCTTTTAGTTTATGAATAATGTGTGTAATTGTGTATCTATAGTGTGAATTTTACTTGCTCATTTCTTGCAATTAATTGTTTTTTTCTTTCAACTATTTTTGTTATTTATTTTATAAATCCATGATAACTTTTCTTTATTAAGTTCATGTATTAAAGAAACATCGGAAACCCTAAATCTAAAGGAACCTGATCAAGCTGAAATAAATAACATTTTGCAAGGTTCAGCAAACAACAACAAAAAATTATGTTTCAACTTGCTTCTATTATTATTAAAATTAGGGCGTGTGTTTATGAGTTACGTACTGTGTTGACCACCTGTGTATGTTTAATATGATGGTTTATTTTGCATATCTTAATTACCTAAACGTGTAAATGTTTATCACTTATCTAATCTTATCTTAATAAAGCATTCCAAAACATGCCATATAATAATATCTCTTCCACTCTTAAGAATAATAAATATATATGTTAAATCACTACTAGAAAAATGAAACTTTTCAACGTGTTTTTTCGTCTTAAATGTGTCGTAAATCTGAATTTGCGACGCATTTGTCACAAAAACCCAATGTTGGAAAAAGTCTCGTGGAAAACTTTTTGCAACACATTTACTACACAAATTTCAACTTATTTGCAACAGAAATATTGTGTTACAGATTTGTAATGCATTTCCTAAAATTCTCTAATTCCAAGGAAAAATTTATTTGCAACGCATTTCCTACACATCCCCTAAATAAGTTGCAACGCATTTGTAACGAAATATTTATAAAAAAATAAAAAACGGAAAAATTTATTTTTCTTGGAAAACCTGTTTTTTTTTTTCTTCTGGAAATTGCATAAAAATCAGCAAAAAAATACATAGAAAATATTAATAAACCTATTTTAAAATCACCGTACTCGGAAACAGTACATTACGTCATTTCTAATGTTTCTAAACCACAAAACTAACAAACGTTTAACGTGATACATGTCTAAAAAGATAAGCAAATGCTAACTAATTATGAGGAGGACGTCAATTCTTCATAAAGTCTTGTAATTCTCTTTTCATGTGATGTTCGAGGTATTCTCTCGCTTTTCTCTCACTTTCAAGATGAACTCTAAGATCTTCCCTCTCCTTCATCTCAGGTTCGAGGCGAGATTCAAGCTTTTCCAGTTGTGTTCGCATTGCTTGAGCCTAAAAATTTGTTCAAAGGTATAATTAAATAATAAACATACATCAATGACCGAATATCTGACCCATTTCACAAGTTGAGTAAGCATACTAATATCAGTAGACTTCGGTATCTATTGTACTTTGAATTTACTTTTAGTTAATTACTAAAACCATGTTATTTTAGCACAATTTTCGATATAAGAGATAAATAACAAAAATCTAAACCTACTAACCAACCCAAATAGCCACCATCTAAACCTAGTCCCAAATCCACTAACCAAACAAAGCCTAACCAGACAAACCATGCCCTAACCCTAAGCCACTAAGTCACTCAACAAGACCGTAACCATACCAACCTATGGAAGTTCAAACTGAACACTAGGTCCTATTATACATTCTAAATTCCTAAACCTATACTTGTCACTGGAGAAATTAGATCAACATAACAAATATCTTGAAATTGAACATGATACCTCTTCTATTGATCGTTGGTACTCAACAAATGATGGTGCACACCCACTAGAAGATGATGATGTCCCACTCACCATGTAATGTAGATCTGAAGATCCTACCCCAAATACCCGGGTGGTCCTATGACCTCCTGCCTGCACATGAGCCGACACCTCGGGGTCATCAGGACAATCAGTGAGGTCCAACCCATGAATATCATGCATCGCCTCCAAGTACCCCCTGAAATATATCAAAATAATGCATTTTTTTATTATACTAAATGTTTATACCAAAATTGTAAGAAAATAAAAAAGGATAACTTACATATACTTCTTTGGATCGGTTTGTACAAAACTTCAAATTCTTCATGTCATATATGCTAATCTCACTTTTCCTTAACTTTTCTTTGCAGTCTTTAGTGAAGTGGATTTGCAAGAAGAGTTCTTTCCAAGTAAGTTCCCGACCATATGTCCTTCTCTACATAAATATAGAGTATAATTATTGTTATAAGATTTATAGTACATACAATACAATTACTGAAATTCGTAAATATAATTAGCTTACCCAGTTTTCACGATGCTCATCGAAACCCATAGATCCACCGGTGTGTCGAGATGACCTGCCATTGATATCAGCGATGTTGCGATTTGATGACCCGCACTTTGACTTACTAAGCCATGGTTTTGTGTTCCAAGCCTGCAAAGACACAATACTTCGTGTTCATTGTTGTTCATTTACATATTTCTTTAAATAATTAAATCGTAATATTACTAACAAAGTGGATCCAACCCGATTTAAGGCACCCACAACAATAATCAACCATAACATTAGATAAAACAGATTATATGCAACAACAATAATAAGCCATAAGTAAAATAGAAAAGAATATATTAATTTGCCTACCGAACACATGTCACGCCATATGTTGATAGGTGTTGATTCAGGTGGATATTTACGAATAATGCGGAATTGATTAGAATTACGTAGGTTGACATTTTCTCTAGCTTTATATGCAAGTTTTGTAGCTTTTATTCTCAATTGCATCATAATAAATGTTTCTTTAGCATGTTAAGAAAGCCTTCATATATTGGTTGTTCCTTCGATAGATCCCATGGTCCAGCAAGTCTGCAAAAATAAAAATATAAGTTAAAAATGCAAACTCTACAAATAAGCTAAAGATATGTAAATATATAATAAATATGTTACCCTAAATCGATCATACATACGAGCCACTTCATCCCGCGGAACCTGTTTGAACGTTTGCCAAGCTCCATCACGATGCTCACGCACTATACGAGAGATACTCTTATGAACATCACCATGCACATTCACAAACCTACAATATTTTGTAATAACCAAATAAGTATATTTATTATATTATTATATTATAATTGTTATATAATGATTATTAATATTTACAAACCCCTCCCCCGATGAACGCTTGATCAATCTCCCTCGAGAGGTATTATGTAGTGCATCTCCGACATACAAGTTATGCCGAGAAGGATGATTTGTGTCATACTCATGATCGCTAACCTCATAATCGCCATCCCCGTAATTGGCATCGTTGCTATAATGGCTCGACTCATAATTAGAGATCACACATGACCGCTGCTCATGTAGTGCCCCATGCATATCCGCCATGGGATCCCCGGAACCCCCATGACTACTACTACCACTGAATGACTCCCGGAAGTGAATATGCTACTACCATCGAGTGGTTGATCTCCCTGAGGAGGGACAAGTCCACGACCACCACTATGACCACCACGACTATTATCTCCATGTCCCCAACTACCACTATGACCACCACAGTGACTACTATCTCCACGTCCACGACCACCGCTATGACCACCACCACGACTACTATCTCCACATCCACAACCACCATGACAACGTACCATAATATGTACACCTGCATTTAATAGAACTGGTAAACCCTACCTATGATTACATATGATGTGAAGTTAACATACCATATGATACATAACAAATAATTAAAATTGTACAAGAGCAAACAAAGTTTCTTTGACAAATGACAAATAACCGGTGATTCCGTACAATCTAATCACTATGTCTATTTACATTATCTCATGCATTTAGCGTAATTTAATTACGTAACTGTGTCGTTTATTAGATAACAGTGTTAGGACAAGAAAAAAAATGCTAAAACATATGTTGGTTTTCGTCGTATTTCGAAACCAATCAAACAATGTCCTAAAAGTGTTGTTAGAAAGTGTTGCGCGCACTATTCACGGTTACACTATTCATGTCAGCAAACAGTGAAAACAAAACGAAACAATGAAAAACGACACACGAACAACATGACTGAGTCCATATACATAAAAAAACACTAATATGAAAACATATCTTGCAAAAATATAAGACTTTCCGATACAACGTCCTGATCACTAAAACGTCCGTTTCGCTAAAAATATGACAATTTTAACTCGTCTGAATCTATAATTTAGCATTTCCGAGACTCCGGAACTATGACAAATGATAACAAACATATGAAAATAACATGAGGTTACTAATGGGGTGCCCGAAACATAAGCTTTCGGTGCTACGTCGCAACCCCCACAACTTGACCGTTTTTGAACCGACAAGCTAGAAAATAATATTTTTGACGTCAAAACAACTAACCGAAAGACATGGTGAACTAGTTAAGCCTATTTTGGGACTCGGAATCACTTCATGCATCGCTTAACAGTGGAATAACAACTTGCGACAAAGCTCCGTCGGTACAACGCAAAAGTGCCGTAAACTAGCCGACGACCAAATGGAAAGCATCTAAAGTATCAAAAATACTATTTTTACTACTTTAGTGAACTAGTTAATGACGATTAACATTCCGAATCCCTAATTACCCCCTAATGGTGCAATTAAACCCCTAATCACCATACTTTGATTAATCACCAAAATATCTAGAGTTTTAAGACTTTTTATTAAAAAAAGTTACACTTTACCCCCCCCCCCTCCCCCCATTCTAGAAATTGGTCAAAGTGGGTCCCACTCACAAGATTTTTTGTTCAAATGTGGAAGATTTCATGTATGGATGAGTGATAGAAGTATGGTTCTTAAAGTTACAAGATCTTGAAAATTTATAACAAATTTATATCACTATTCTTCATCATTTAAACCATATCATTCAAACTTCAAAACCCTCATTCCCTAACCTCTAAACTCACGGCCAAAGAAGAAACCCACTAAACTCACCATAAATCACCATTAATCACTATAAATTACTCACTTTTAAGGACCTTTAATGCCATTAATGCATGGATTAAGCATGGATAAGCATTAGGGAGTTCTTTGGAGCCTTAATCACTTCTTGATCACCTTATGCAAAGTTGTAAGCTTTTTCTAACCATATTTAAGCGTCTTATTATGTATAGATTAAAGAAGTACAAGTTGATTATCTTGAAAATCAAGAAAAACATAATCAAAAACCCTAATCACAAACTTAATAATCTACTAATTATGATTGTTTATGTGATTATTTGTGTTGATTAGTGTAGTTAGTTGATGTAATCTTGATGATTATGTTAATTTTGTTAAGATTAGTGGTTGAAAGTTTATATTTATGATGATCTTGTAATTAACTTCATGTAGTATTTTAGGTTAGTGTTAATCTAGCCATGATACACTTAAAAATGTGAAATCACACAAGATCATCAACTTCAAAGATTATGAGCATTTGAATGTAACCTTGATTAAGTGATTCTTGAAAGATTAAACCAAGAATAATCATGTGACAAGGCTTTTAAAAACACTAATGAACTTGATTTTTACATAAAGCAAGTTTATGGAAATTTTTACTTTACAAAGTGAAGCATAAAAGAGTCTTAAGAATTTTTACAAAATATGAGAATTTTTAAGAATGAAAAATAATTAGAATCAAGTTTATATAGTGATGAACTTGAAAAATGGTTATTTTAAAGTCTTGGAATGATTTGTGCGAGTAATATACTCATAAGAATTAGAAGGTAAAAATTTTGTGATTAATGCTTGAAAAATGATTTTTTTGGAAAACTTGAAGAATTAATGATGATTTGAAAATTGATTTGGTGATTAAAACGCATTTTGAAAATGTGGGAAACGTCATAGTTTAGTGGAAACTATGGCGAATTTTTCTAAAAATCTAATCGTGATTAAAAATGGGGTTAAAGGGTGATTAACAAAGTTAAACGCGATTAGTGGTCTTAAACGTCATTACGGAAACTTTGATGAAAATGGTTAAGTCCCAAATATTCAAGAGTTCTTATGAACTTGAATATATATTTTCACAAAAATAAATGGGTGAAAATATTAACCATATATAAGTATAATTTTTGGCAAAAATTATATATTCTGGAAACTCATCAAGTATATGTATTATGTGCTATGTGTATGTGATGCAGGCCCAAGTGTGGAGGAGCGGGCTATTTTGTATTTGGAGGCCCAAGATCGTGTAACAAAAGGGGTTTCACTAAAATGGCTCTAACTTGGGCCACGAGGGTCCGTTTTGGGCGTACGACCAGGCGAAATGAACGTGAGAACGAGCTCCATCTTGTGGTTTGGGTTAATGTCCGGGCCAAAAAAACGCTTATTTCTATTACTTATTTTCATTTTTATGTTTTTTGATCTATTTGGGGCATTTTGTTTTACGCCGTGTGTTTGGCCCGTTATCTTTTTTAGGCCCATTTCGAATTTCTGTTGTTATTTATATGTCCCTCTAGTAATTTGAACAATTAGAATTGAATTTTGAAACTACTGAATTTTCACTTCAAATTCCGTGCCTTTTGGGAGGAATCTTGGGGGTTGGGGAAGAACTACACGGGTATTCTTAGAATCAACGTGTTCGATCTTCGTTTCCGTATCACGTGCTACATCAGTTGGTATCAGAGCCGAATTCCTGGCTCAAAATGCCTCCGAGGAGAAACAACAACAGGCCTCTCGATGAAGTGTATGAACGAGAGTTGGAGCAGCGACTTATGGCGAGAGTGGATCAGCGGTTGGATCAAGTGGTCGATCAGCTGACTGACCGGATGGCCGACTTGATCAATCGTAGAATGCAGAGACCCAATAACAGGTATGGTTCTGATTTTAGTAATCCATTTGGTGATGGTTCGACTTCCGAAGACGAACAGGAAGGGCGACCAAGGGGTGAACGTGGAGGGGGTAACAGGCATTGGGATTCTGGGATAAGGATTGATATTCCAGAATTTGATGGGTCTAGTTTGAATCCTGAGGGGTTCATCGATTGGTTGGCTACCGTGGAGGAAGTGTTTGAGTACAAGGAGGTGCCTGAAAATAAGCGGGTGGCCTTGATCGCTACTAGGTTACGTGGTAGGGCCTCTGCGTGGTGGCAGCAATTGAAGTTAACCCGAAACAGGCTCGGAAAGTCAAGGATCGTGACATGGACCAAGATGAAGAAGTGCTTGCGGTCCAACTTTTTGCCTCATAATATTCAAAGGTTGATGTACCAACGGCTGCAGAATTTAAAACAGGGGGCGGAATCTGTTGATGATTATACAACAGAGTTTTATCAATTGATTACGAGGAATGATATTCAAGAACCAGAGGAGCAACTTGTTTCTTGGTATATTGGGGGTCTAAGGGTTCAAATCATGGAGTCTGTGAATCTTTTTTATCCGTTAACCATTCCAGAGGCACACCAACGGGCGTTGGCCTTTGAGAAGCAAAACCGTCGGGTGGGCGGTTCATTTACCCCTGCTGGGGGAAACATTGGGTTGGGCAGTGGGGCACCTCATGGCAGGCCTAGTCAGCAAAGGCCAGGGGTTAACAATACCGGGTCTACTTCTAAGGGGGCTAGTAGTAGTGGTCCGAGATGTTTCAATTGTGGTGAGACGGGCCATCGTCAAGCTGAGTGCAAGAAGGCTGGTAAAAGACACTTGTTTGCTGAGTCTGAGGATGATCAGTATGAACAATATGAAAATAACCCAGTGTACGATGAAGAAACTGAGTACGAAGAAGAGGTTGTGACCGGTGATGTTGGAGTGAACTTGGTAGTCAGACGCTCTAAAGACGGAGAGTCACCCCAAACCTTATA
The DNA here is from genome assembly GCA_030545235.1 of Helianthus tuberosus. Lineage (NCBI taxonomy): Eukaryota > Viridiplantae > Streptophyta > Magnoliopsida > Asterales > Asteraceae > Helianthus > Helianthus tuberosus. The sequence continues at coordinate 102,527,621 of CM060424.1, read as the reverse complement.
AGCTTCAATGGCTTAAAAAGGGAGGTGAAGTAACGGTATCTAAAAGAGCCCTTGTTTCTATTTCTATTGGGTCCACTTATAAAGATGATGTTGTGTGTGATGTGGTCCCTATGGACACGCGTCACTTATTGTTGGGTAGACCTTGGGAGTATGAGCATAATATTGAACATAATGGGCGGTCCAATACTTATAGCTTTCTGTTTGGTGGTGTGAAGATAACCCTTGTTCCTAGCAAGCCTAAGCAGTTGGCCACAAAACAGTCGGGTACTTTGTTGACCATCAGTCAGTTTCAAGAAGAGTTGGAGGAGATAGACAATGTTTTTATTTTGATAGGGAAGACAGTGCCCGAGGAAGTTGAAATTCCTGATGCTCTTGTCCCTTTGCTGGAAGAATTTTCCGATGTTTTCCCTGATGAATTGCCCGATGGATTGCCACCTTTGCGTGACATCCAACATCATATTGATTTGGAGCCTGGGTCACAGTTACCCAATAGACCACATTACAGGATGAGCCCTGGTGAGCATGAGGAGTTGCGAAGGCAGGTTGAGGAATTGATTTCTAAGGGCCATGTTCGTGAAAGTATGAGCCCTTGTGCTGTTCCAGCTTTACTGACTCCAAAGAAAGATGGCACTTGGCGTATGTGTGTTGACAGTCGGGCAATCAAGAAGATTACTGTGAGGTACATGTTTCCTATTCCTCGACTTGATGATTTACTTGATCAGATTAGTGGTGCTACTATTTTTACGAAGTTAGATTTGAAGAGTGGGTATTACCAGATTCGTCTTAGGCCTGGTGACGAGTGGAAGACTGCCTTCAAGACTCGTGAAGGGTTGTATGAATGGTTGGTGATGCCATTTGGTTTATCAAACGCACCTAGTACTTTCATGCGTGTGATGAATCAGTTGCTTAGACCTTTTATTAGGAAGTTCGTGGTTGTGTATTTTGATGACATTCTTATTTTTAGTGCTTCTTTCAGCGACCATGTTGTGCATGTGAGGCAGGTTTTGGCCTTACTTCGCAGGGACCATTTTTTTGCAGCCACCAAGAAGTATGAGTTCATGACCCCTAAAGTGTTGTTCTTGGGGTATGTTATTTCTGGAGATGGGATACAGGTGGATGAATCCAAGGTGGCGGCTGTTCAAAATTGGCCAACTCCTACTACCATTACTGAAGTTCGTAGTTTCCATGGGCTTGCTTCTTTTTATAGACGGTTTATTCCACACTTCAGTTCTATTATGGCCCCAGTGACAGATTGTATGAAGGGGAAGACGTTTGTATGGACATAGGCGGCCGAGTTGGCTTTTCAAGTTGTGAAAGAGAAGCTCACTACAGCACCAATTCTGGTATTGCCTGATTTTTCTCAAGTTTTTGAACTTCATACTGATGCCTTAAAGGTTGGAATTGGTGGGGTTCTTAGTCAGGGTGGTCGACCTGTTGCTTATTTTAGTGAGAAGTTAACTGGGCCTAAGTTGAGGTATAGTACTTATGATCTAGAGTTTTATGATGTGGTCCAAGCTGTAAAGCATTGGCGTCATTACTTGTTTCAAAATTAGTTTGTTTTATTCATTGGTCATGATTCCCTAAGGCACATTCGTACTCAAGACAAGGTATCTCATAAGCATGGGCGATGGTTGGCCTTTCTTGAGAAGTTTACTACTGTGGTCAAACACAAGACTGGTGTTTCAAATAGGGTTGCTGATACCTTAAGCAGGAGGAGTAATCTTCTTGTATCTATGAGGGTTGATGTGCCGGGTCTGGAGGTCATTCTTGAGCAGTTAGCCATTGACCCTTATTTCTCAGTTATTTTGCAGGATGTGAAAACTGGGAAAAAGTCAGATTTTCTTTTGCATAATGGGTTTTTGTTCAAGGAAAATCAACTATGTATTCCTGATTCTAGTCTTTGTTTACAGATTATTAAGGAGTTACATGGTGAAGGGCATGTTGGTCGTGACCGTACTTTACAGCTGGTGCAAGCTTCTTATTATTGGCCTTCTATGAGGAAGGAGGTGGATCGTTATGTGAAGAGGTGTCGTATCTGTCAGGTGTCAAAGGGCACGGCTACCAGAGAGGTAATGATTTTGTGTTGGGGTTACCTCGTACTCAGAGAGGTAATGATTCTATCTTTGTTGTTGTGGATCGGTTTTCTAAGATGGTCCATTTTATTCCCTGCAAGAAGACGAGTGATGCTGTTAACGTTGCCCAACTCTTTTTTCGTGACATGTACCGTTTGCATGGGCTACCTTCTTCTATTGTGTCTGATCGGGATACCCGATTTCTGAGTCATTTTTGGCGTTGCTTGTGGAAGATGGTGAATACTCAACTCAACTTCAGTAGTGCTTATCACCCACAAACTGATGGGCAAACTAAAGTTGTTAATCGGTAACTTGGGTATTTCCTGAGATGTTTGGTTGGTGATCATGTGAAGGCATGGAATCAAAAGTTATGCCAAGCTGAGTTTGCTCATAATCATGTTATTAATCGAAGCACCGGATATAGCCCATTTCAGATAGTGTATTCATCTCAGCCTCGGGACCACTTGATTTGCTATTTCTCCCTCTTTCTGGGTCTGTTCCTAAGAAAGTTCAAGATTTTGTGGAGGGCTTACATGAAGTTCATAATGTTGTGTATGATCATTTGACCCGAGCTAATCAGAAGTATAAGCTAGCTGCTGATCAGAAGCGTAGGCATGTTGAGTTCGAGGAAGGTGATTTTGTTTGGGTTGTTTTGAATAGAGATCGTTTTACAGTTGGGGAATACAACAAGTTATCAGCAAAGAAGATTGGCCCAGTTGAAATCGTGGAGAAGATTAATCCGAATGCATATCGTCTGAAGCTGCCTAGTCACATTCGTTGTTCTGAGGTGTTTAACGTGAAGCATTTGTTGCCTTATTATGGAGATTCTTCTGATGATGAACTTGTTGGTAATTCGAGGGAGAATTTTGTCTATCCAGGGGGGAATGATGCAAGCCCAAGTGTGGAGGAGCGGGCTATTTTGCATTTGGAGGCCCAAGATCGTGTAACAAAAGGGGCTTCACTAAAATGGCTCTAACTTGGGACACGGGGGTCCGTTTTGGGCGTACGACCAGGCGAAACGAACGTGAGACCGAGCTCCATCTTGCTGCAAACCGCTTGGGTCATCATCCGGGCCAAAAAACGCTTATTTCTATTACTTATTTGCATTTTTATGTTTTTTGATCTATTTTGGGCATTTTGTTTTACGCCGTGTGTTTGGCCCGTTATCTTTTTTAGGCCCATTTCGAATTTCTGTTGTTATTTATATGTCCCTCTAGTAATTTGAACAATCAGAATTGAATTTTGAAACTACTGAATTTTCACTTCAAATTCCGTGCCTTTTGGGAGGAATCTTGGGGGTTGGGGAAGAACTACACGGGTATTCTTAGAATCAACGTGTTCGATATTCGTTTCCGTATCACGTGCTACATCAGTATGTACTTAGATACACTTAGGGTGATCAAATAGGGTGATCAAAATAATACACCCATGATACCAAGAAATACTTGTATGAAACAAGTATAAAAGATACAAAAATACATATACATGTTTCCTACATATTCCCAAAGAAATGAAATGAAAACGGATATAGATAAATCCTAAACATATTATATCCATAAGCGAATAAACGGACGAATAAACAAAACGGACAACGGACAAGCTCAAAAGAAAAATATATTAAGAGATCACAACGACGTGTCTAACAATATATTTTACATAACCGGGCGAATATATGTATATATATCACCGATAACAATTCTAGAAAGTTGAAAGAAAAAAAACAAAAATTTCTAAATATTCTTTAATAGAAGAATGAACATTATAAAAATTACATACTTAGTAACTTTTACAAAATGCAAGATTATTAAACATATGGACTCATAAAAATCAAGTTGGACTAGGCCTAAATTACTAAAATACATGGGCTAGAGCCCAATGATAAAATATTTGGGCTAGGCCCAAATTGCTAAGATACATGGGCTGGAGCCCAATGATAAAATATTTGGGCTAGGCCCAAATTGCTAAGATACATGGGCTGGGGCACAATGATAAAATATTTAGGCTAGGCCCAAATTGCTAATATGCATGGGCTAGGGCCCTATGATAAAATCCATGGGCTAGTACCAAAATTACTATAGAAACGTGGGTTAAAGCCCAATAACATAGAAACGTGGGATAAACCCAAAGACAGGGTTTAGTCCCAATGACATAGGTTCGGCCCAATGACACGCGTGCGAAGCATGAGGACATGTGCAGGGCGAAGCCGTTCACATATAATTCAATACATATAAAATATATGTATGCACCTATGAAGTCTATATACATAACAAGTGAACGAACAAACTACCAACACTCTAAAATACAAAGTTATTCCAAAATGATAAGTGAAAACACAATAAGAATTCAAGATGAACAACTTATACGAGGTCCGATAAGACCTAGGGTCTAATAAAGTTAGTACACGTGTAAGGTTAATCACACGTACGGACGCTCACTACGATATCACAATACACAGAACGCAAAATTGTGAGTTCATGTCCCTCCTTTCAATGATTTCAACATTTTTTTAAAATAGTCGAGGGGAAATACATGTTAAAACTATGGGTATGTTAGCTATAGGTTTAGATGATAACATGATCAATGTACATAAGTAGGATGATGACATAGTAACCATTAATCACTTAGTGACCAAGGTGCAAAAGGTGTAGATCTATTGAGCTTGAGACACGCTCCACTCCTGGTTGGTATACCCTGGGGTGCTTTTGTGATCCAAGAAATGTCAAAGTTGTCTCGGGTTGGTTTTGTACTTATTGTACATTATGTCAGGGGGCTCGCTACCCACTGATAGATCCTTAAACTCCAAGAATGCTAATAACATACCAGGATTTCATTACAAGAATACAAAGATTTCATATGATAACAATAATTGCATGAACTCGCTCAACTTTTGTTGACTCTTTAAAACTACATGCATTTCAGGAAACCATTCTTGAGCCGGTGATACACTACGGGAAACGGGAAAGTCATTGACAACGATAGCCGCTTTTGGAGGGTTTGTATTTATATCCTAACTTCGTATGGGTATATAGGGGACAAAACCTCACTATGTTTATGTTAAAAACAAACTTTCGTGTTGCGTAACATAACTTAAACTATGTCATGTTTAACGTTGTGAATGTTGATGAACTTGAAACTATGTTGGAAACTTGTAAACTTTGTTTGGAAAACAATATATTTTTGGCATCGTTGTTGTTTATTATGTTTACACATTTGTGTCACACCCCAACCGATGGCGGAAACATCGGGGTGCGGCACTAAGCGTTCAAATTGCTCATAAGTTTCCATAACACTGTAGTTTCAATATATATTAATCAGATTCAAAACATTGTCTAAGCATCAAAGTTCCACAACCACAAAATATCAAGTACAAACATCCCATATATTGTTCAAAGCTTTTAAATTAACTAAGATGTGTTTCTAAGCAGCATCCTAGCAAGTTTCTTGTTTCCTCGGCTACTATCAACCTGCAACATGTATTAAAATATATCAACAAGAATGTTGGCAAGTATACAAGTTTGAGTACGTAATAGTATAATAGTTTAAAACGTTCCAAAAACTCATATCCAGCATAAACATATATAACAAGTTTCACCATGCTATTAAATGCAGTCCAAGTGATAGCCCAAGTTTCCAATGCGTTAACCGCTTTCCCAAGACTCAAGGAAAGAAAAAATGTATCCTACTAACAATACCCTAAAGACTAACGGGGAGGTGCATTACCCCTATAGCGCTACCATTGTTAAGGCGGAACTACACACAAGGATTAAACGTTCATATAGCATAAAAGTCTCAAGTTTCCAAGTATCAAGTTTCCATGTTTACAACGGATAGAGTAAGTTTCAAATAGTTCCAAGTGTCAAGTTTATAGAATACATGTTGCATCCCAAAAGTGTTTAAAAACAAAAAGGGATCGAGTATACTCACAGTGGGTGCTAAGTATCGACACTGACTATTGGATTGAAGGGAGCGCTGGAGTTAGCCTAATTAGAGTTTAACAGTATGAGCGTTGAACAGAAGGTTGAATTGTGCAAAGAGTCGGGCAGGTTTCCTGATCGGATGGCCATCCGGACGGATGGTCATCCGGTCGGATGACCTGTTAGATTAGATGGACCCCCATCTGATCGGATGGTCATCCGGACGGATGACCATTCGATCGAATGGTCATTTGATCAGTAGGTGTGTTTTGTAATATGTTTCAAACTTTTGAAGTTTTCGTTGTAGTGTAAATCCAAGTTGTTCGACCGGATGGTCATCCGATCGGATAACTATTCGGTCGGATGACTATTCGATTGATAGTTTGATGGTTCAAAATCCAGATTCAAATAGTTTAAGTATTGAAGGCTACGGGGAACAGGTCGTTCGGTCAGATGACCGTTCGATCGGATGGCCGTCCGATCGGATGGTCATTCATCTGTTGTGATCTTGTCCCTTTGCAACCTTCGTAAAATTTCTAAGTTTGAGTTGCACGGAGACGACGTGGTAACGTATGGGAATCACCCCGTTCGATCGAATGGCTGTTCTTTGACGGAGTTTCATGTTTGATTCGCAACTTAGTCATCTCTCCGGTGGAAATCCGTCATCGGGCCGACTCCAGACTAAGAAATAAGTCCTAGGCATGTTTTTGGTCCAGATCCCACCGGTTTGGGTATAAAATTAAGAAAGTTCGAAGAAAAGCATGAAATTAACCGAAAATGTTTAGATTATGTAAAGATTCGTAGTAAAACGCGTAGAAATCTCTTAGATCTGGACTAGAACTTGTCGGAATGACATCACATAGCTGATGGTATAAATAGCCATGATGACGTCATCCACAAGGAGCCTAAATCTTGGTGATTTCATGGTGAAAAGTGTGATTTTGATGAAGAATCAAGTGAGAAAATGTGTATAGATGAAAGTTGTACAAGAATATGGAAGGATTACATACGAAATAGTCTTGAATCAAAGGAAAAGTGCTTGAGAAAGTTGGAGAGAGTGCTGGTCGGAGGAGCCTGTCACATGAAGTGATGTGACAGGGGTATTTATAGTACAGAGAGGATAAGGTGGTGCAAGTGCACTGGGTCGGATGGTTGTTCGGTCGAATGGCCTTCCGATCGGATGGTCAACCGATCGGATGGCCATCCGATCGGATGTCCATTCGGACAGCCGAGACCCGTTTGCTAGATTTCTGATTTCGATTCGCGAGTTAGATTAAGTGTTGTGTTGCGTATTATTGTGTACTATCATCACATGACAAGATTGTATAACTAACTGATGTGCTCAAAATGCAACATATAAATTACATCAAATGTGGCATAAAACTAACCCTTTTTTAGTACTAATGTTGGAAAAAGTGTGTTTTTGTCTTCCTTTTGTATTTTCAGGATTAAATGAGCTCAAATGAACAAAAGGTGCAAAAAGGCAGCTAAATCGAACATAAATACAGGGAAAGGAATAAACGTGGCATGCCCGACCCCCCGACAGCATCTTCCCAAGAAAAAACAAGATAACAGAAGGCTGAACACGCCCCGTGCTCAATGAGCAAGGGGGCGTGCCCAAGTGTCTGCAGAAAAGACAAAGTTGTAGAAGCTTCTATCACCCACCACGGGGGCGTGTCCAGCAGACACGGGGCCGTGGTCAACTCTAAGATTCGCAGAATCTAGGAAAATCTTGATAGTACAGATACGCTTCTGCACACGGGGTCGTGCCCAGCGGACACGGGGGCGTGGTCAACTAATGCAGACAAACTGCATTTAATGAAGAAAGAAAAGATGTGTGGACACGGGGCCGTGCCCAATGGACACGGGGCCGTGTCTGGGCTTCTGTGCAGGCTATAAATAGGGGTGCTTGGCTCATTTGCAAACCATCCCTTGGCAAACCACCTCTCACACACTTCACCCACCCACCACCACCATCACAACCCACATCCACCACCATCATCCATCATAGAGTGTGTGAGTAGTCTCGGGATCCAAGATTGATCGTAAGAGTTCTTGACAATCAAAGGCCATGTTTGCCTAAGTCTCTTACATCACTTGGTGAAGACGAGCATTTAGTGTAATACTTTTTATTTTTAATATTTTCACACTTTTTATTTGGTTATGTATTAATGACTTTAATAACTAGTTTCTTATGTTGAAGGTGAATCTTCCTTATCATTTGTCTGTGGTGTCTTGGCGTTATTTTACTGTGTATATAAAATACAAGATTTACACCATTCATATCCCCACGGTCTATATGGAGATATGTTGGCTACCTGGTCGGGGGTTAAGGGAATGGTTTGGTTTGGTAAGAGTCTTGCCTTGTTCAGTGTATAGATCCTGCAAGGACCTGGGTCAACTTTAGTAGGACCTCCTTCAATACCCACTGGTATTGGATGGCGGGGGTCCGAACTCCTTGATCCCCTCATATGTAAGCTACTATTAAAACTTTAACCCGGCTACTTAGGATTGTATCCCTGCTGACTCAAACTACCTAGCCAAGGGTAACGTCACCTTCAAAAAAGGGGCCTACCACATTACGCATTAATAACTTAATTAATTATCTTTCAATAATCCAACCCTTTAGGATTGTATCCTTGCTGACTCAAACTACTAGGTTGAGGGTAACGTCACCTTCAAAAGAGGGGCCTACTACTATAACTAAGATAATCTCTTAAAAAGTGCAAAAGTGCGAAAATAATCAAAGGTTACACTAAACACGAGTCAGATCCAAGTGATTCATCTTGTCTATCTGTTTTATTTTTTATTTTTATTTTTCAGAATTTTTAGTTTTTATTTTCATGTTTAAATCTTTTTCTAAAATTTTGATTTGATTAGACGTTGAGGATAAACCGGTACTAAAAGCTCTTGTGTCCTTGGACGACCTTGGTATCTTACCAACACTATACTACGCTCACGATGGGTGCACTTGCCCATATGTGTGTTTAGTGTTAGTAAAATATCGTGTTTTATAAATTTAAAACTTGACTAAAGTGTAAAAAGGGCTAAAAATATAACTATAAATTATATACACTACACCGACACACATCAAGTTTTTGGCGCCGTTGCCGGGGACACAAGGATTTTAAGAAAGTTAGGAATCAACGGCCTAATCGTTTTTTTTTTATTTTCTGTTTTTTAGGATTTTTATAAAATTTTCAGCTTCTGCAGAACTCAGCACGGGCCGTGCCCTCTGAACACGCCTCGTGCCCAATCTTTGGTACTTGCAATCCTGTTTTAAGTCAGACAGTAGCTGAACACGGGGCCGTGCCCACTCAACACGCCCCGTGCCCAAGTATCAGTTACTGAAAACAGAACCGTAAGATCCCGAGGGTTGGTAATTTCTAACACAACCATGAGTGATACTGATTTTTTTTACTGTCGGCCCTCTTATGGTACGTGGTGTCAAATATGTGGTGGCCCCCATAAAGATTTAGAATGTTATTTTCTAAATTATAAGCCCCATTATATAGACCCATTGTTTTCCTGTAGCCTTAAGAGGGGTGAAAGTAAAAATAATCCTTATCTCTCCCTCGAATGCTCTCAATCGAATCTTCTAGGAGAAATGCTTCTTGATGAATTATTTCAACTAGACGATTTAATTCTTGATTGGATAAAAGAACTTGAGAAAGACTTTATTAGTCCATCTCAAGACGATACCCAAGAAGAATTGTTGGGATCGTATTCGAATAAAAACAACTTCGTTGTTCCCGATATTACCTCTAACTCTAACGAAGACTTGAGCGATAGTCGTCCCTGTGTCGATTATGCCGTGAAGGATTCCCAATCGACTTCGTTCGGTGCATACATAGACCTGAGTGATTCGGCATACACCTTCTTTAACGAGAGCCCGGGAAAGGGTTGGACTTGTCCACCTACATTTAGCATAGGAATCACCCTCACCGACAACCTCTTGCGTTCTCGTCTTAATCTAAAGCAATTAAGGTATCTCAGGGACTTTGGGGTTGTTCCATCCAGTAAGGAATCGCCCGATCCGGATAAATTCCTTAGAAATAGATGAAACTTCATAAATAGCCTCTAGACACGGGGCCGTGTCCAGGTCAACACGCCCCCGTGTCCACCAAAAGATTCCTTTTTTTACTTTTTGTAAGAATACGGACAAAATGTGTCAAGATCCTGCCTGCACACGGGGTTGTGTCCAGCCGACACGGGGCCGTGTGCAGCATGCTGTCGTTTTCTATAAATGCAGCCAAGAATCCTGCACATTTGGACCATTCCAGGGACAGAGATTTGGTGAGATCTTCACACATACCATCCTATGTATTTTCTAAAAGAAGGTTCTCAACAACCATCTTGTCCTTTCCTCTCTTGTCCATTCCCTTCTTCTTCATTTTTTTTTTACCTCAACACCTCCATTAGAGCTTAAGGTCACCATGATTCCAAGCTTTATTGTGATGTTTGTTAGGTTTTTGTGTAAGGAATCTTGTTAAAATTAAGTTTTACAACATTGTTTTAAGTTATTTCTGCTCAAAAATGCTTCTTAACTTGGAAAAATAATTTGAAACTCCAAGATTCCTTGTTCCAAAACCTGTAGAAAGGTGAACACGGGGCCGTACTCAATGAGCACGGGGTCGTGTCCGAGGTTACTGTTTCTTTAAATGAACTCTTTTCAGTTTATTTTCGTAGAATGTCGAGCCAAAACAGTGGAACTTCGTCAGCACATTCCATAAACAGTCGAAGAGAACGGAGGTCCTCAATCGAAACAACTCTCGTACGCTACGAGATGGCATTACGTGAAGCTCTTGATGAGATGACATCGGTAGAGGAGGTCCTCATAGACCGTATAAATTATCTTACGGTGGGGTTGGAAAACAGTTTTCAAGAAATCAACCTCTTGCCCCAGAGGTTGAACATTCTTATGACACCTCCTCCCATGGAGCCAATCCTCCCTCAATAGGATTGCAACCTAGCACTTGGAGTCAAAAATCCCACCGGATGGGATGACATTCCAGTGGAGCCTCCTCTTGACGAATTGCAAGACGTCCTGGTGGAGGTTTGACGTGATGTCGTGGTCACAATCAAATTTAATCCAATTACTACTAAATAGATAGTGGTAAGTGGGTATCGAACACAGGGAGTTTGTGGAATGTATGTTATCTAAGTGTATATCTAACTTGACTAAATTAATCTAATGGTAAATAAAATAAATTCAAGAGTGGGTTTGATTGGTTGATTTTTAAAACTAAGACTACTATTCTAATTACAAAATGGAAGTGTTTTGGTTGTAAACAAATTAGAGACGAGTGACCATCTTTAGTTTCCGGTTTGCTTCAACATTTGTGCTATCATTCACTAGAAGGAACTACATAGACATAGTTCATGTGCAATTACTTGTTGTGATAAAAGGGAACTAAGTACTCAGATTCCTAGAACGTGAGGTTGTTACCCGATGACCAATTGACCCTTACCTGATCCTAGTTCTACCCATGATATCTCGATTGCCAACGGCACCAAGAACGTATGGTTTCAAAATAGAATAATCATAAGCATCAACAATTCACAAGCAAATAAGAACACACCCTGATAAATAAAACATAAATTCACTTTACCATTCTAGAAATATGAAATCAAGCACAATTGTCTCTACAAACCTTCAACTAAAGATGACCATAAAGAGTTTAGCCATTCATGGCTAGAACAACCATCTTCACCATTAGTTCAATGTTTATATGGATTAAAAACACTAACAAGATGTTTAGAAATCGTTTCAAGCCCTCAAGAACACCCAAAATTCGTCTCTAAAGTGTATGTAACCGAATGGGAATCATTGGTACTCAAAAGACATCATAAAATGCCAATAAATGGGGCAGTTACAACTTTTACGCAGGTCAGAGCCGTAACCTACGGCCCTCCGCCGTAGGTTACGGTCAATAAAACTCTTACGGTGGGCCAGAACTGAGCTACGGTGGACCAGAACACACAGTGAGGGCCGTAACCTACGGCCAGGAGCCATAGGTTACGGCGGCACCAGATTTCGTTTTCTTGTTTTCTTCGTAACTTTCTCGTTTCAACTCCGTTTTCTTCGCCGTTTTCGCCCACGTTCTCGTAATTTCATCCTCTATCATGTGATATTCTTAGTTCTTCAATTCCAATATTTTATTTTTTATCGATGCTCCAAATTCCTTCCCTTTTAAGCTCCATTTACACCTGCACGTCCAAACAACTAGTAGTTACCAAGTTCAAACAATTAAATGTGTAAAGCATGGGATTTTAATCTTTTTAAGGTACTTAAGGGTTGTCCTACGGACCACCCGTCACATCCCCACACTTCCCAGTTGCTTGTTCCAAGCAACCCATTCAAAAACTATTTCAAAACTACAAGCGATCAATATGCAAACCAAGCTAAAATGTATCGTCCTTTTACTAACTTTTTATCGCCCCACAAGACACACCCCCTCACAAAAATCTCTCGGTGATAAGAAATATTAGCGCATAATGCTAAACCATTCAACGCGTGTGTGTGTTTGTGCGACAATAAGCTTGTATAAAAATCAAGTCTCCTCCTAACAAATACCTAAATGCTTATGAATCAAAAAGGACTTACGGGTTGTAATGGGGCTAAGTGCAAAGGTAGGAAATTGTGGAAATGTGAAAGTAGCTCATTGATTTGACCCGGTTTTTATTTCTACTACTAAACAAAGCAAACACCAAATATATACACAACTTTTTCAACGTTCTCAACTACAATCGCAACTAAATCCTTCTTTTTGTATTTTTCTCATATTTTTTCTCTTTTTTTTTTCTTCTTTTTTTGTTGTTTTTTTTAAGCATAGAACTCAAAAATATATACAAGAACATCAACAATCACAAACTAAATTCCTAAATCGGGTCATCTCAATAGGTAAAGTTTTTGTAAGAAGTAGGTTTGGGTCACAACCGAATGGTATAAGGCTCAAACATGGCTTTCTAAAGACTAAACCCCCACCCCTCACAATACCAAGCTCATATATCTAACGTATGAGGTCTAACCCCCAATTCCCACACTCTCACACATCTAGACGAGGCTACCTAAAAGTCCCCTATCATTTTCACAAGCATGCTAATCCTAGGCTTCAACAAGAATTCGTACACAAGTTCTATTAACACAATACACACACCGCCACTCAAAACAAGGAAAGCATCTTTAATAATCATATGTGGCTCAAAAACTCACCATGAAATGACTAGAAAGGGGTGTCGGTGTGTCATGCGGAACAATGTCAAGTGTTCAAATTCCAACAAGTTTTCGTTTGGTTTCACAAATTTTTCAAAAATTCTCAAAATTTTCCCCTCATCCCCACACTTGGGATACATTGTCCCAATGTATGGTTTTGAAGGGAATATCGCTTTCAACAAAAACACCAACATTTGCTTATACTCTCAAACCCCAAATTTCTTTTTGTATTTTTTTTTATTTTTTAAACAAAAGCAAACAAACTAACTACCAATATTTCAAAGCTAAAGAACATATCAAGACTAAGGAAAGAGTACATGACCTGGTGAAGTTTGACAAAACAAATGTTGTAGATAATCCGACTTTCTATCACCACCTTCACACAAATATCCGTACATACTCCCCACACTTGAATGTTGCCATGGCCATGAAACATAGAAAAATAACGAAATAGCAAGATCAGTGTAAAACCCCGGGTTGCCTCCCGAGCAGCGCTAAGTTTTCAGGTCTTCAGCCAGACCGTGCCACCCCCATTTAGGGTGGCTCAAAGAAACGGTTCCTGCCATCTCTATCACTTCCTCGTGCCATTGAGCAAAATGCATCCGTCTCGTTTCGACTCGGTGGGTAATCAAATACACTCTTGCTTGAACCCATATGCTTTTCTTCACGATTCGGTGGGTGATTTATTTTCATTCTTTGACACACATTTTTCATACAAACACTAGACTCACCACCCTTCCTTTCAATGGACTCATAACTAATCACTCTAGTTTGAACATCAAAGGACAACTTACGGTTCTTTTCGGTCATGGTAATAATCCCGTCTCTACAATTGATTTGAGCATTTGCTATGTACAGAAACGGTCGACCTAAGATTACCCTTTGTTGTGCTGCCATTTTAGTAGAAGCATAGTCTAGAACTAGAAAATCCACCAGGTATTCAAACTCTCCCAACTGAATCTTAACATTCCTAACCATTCCTCGTGGACGCCTCCAACTTTCATCCGCCAAACTCACCATGGTGTCTACATCCTGAAGCGGACCAAAATCATACATGTCGTATAGATCACCTGGTAACACACTCATGCTCGCCCCACAATCCAATAATGCATGAGGAATTTTTAGTTTTCCCACTCGGATCGGCACAAGTGGTGCTCCATGCTCTTTGTTCGTTTCAAACTTGGCATCCCTTCCTATACCTGCACTCACTTGACAAGAAGATGTTAAAAATGTTTCATTAAATTCACTATTAGGAACGGTGCTTACCACATTGATATTAACACTTTTAATGTTTTTGGGATTTATCACCGTGTCACTTGGTAGCTGGCCTTTTGCTTTCTTCAATATCGCCACTTCACTTGCAAGTTGACCCATTTGGGTGGTCAAAGTTTGAATTGCTTTATCACGGGCCTCGTCCTTTTGCATCCGAACCTCATCACGTTGATTCATTCGTTGTATTTCAACTTGCATCGCCTTCAACATCTCCATTACTTCGTTTCCACCCGAAGAGCTTTGACCCATTTGATATTGCCTTTGAAATCCTTGGTTTCCTTGGAAATTCGGGTTAGCTTGACTTGAAGGGTTCCCATACCGAAGGTTTAGGTGGTTTCTTAAACCGGGGTGGTAAGTATTAGAATTCATGTTGTAATTTCTACCACCCCCTCCTTGACCTTGCACATCATGAACTTCCTCATATTGCCCTTCTACTGCTCCTTGGCAATTTTTAGCCGCATGACCTATTTCATTGCAAATAGCACAAACATCATAAATTTGATTAGAAGTTTGAACATTACCATCGTCAACCGCATGCACTTGTGTTCGGGTAACGGTCGGTCGTGCTCTCCTAGATGCTTGAGCTTTCCTCTTTGATGTAATTGCCATTTGCTCCAAAGACTCCCAATCGTCTTGCTCATAGTTCGTACCAAAAGTGCCACCGGTAATAGACATTAAGTCGCGAGCATCTTCGGCACTCAACCCCTCATGAAAAGCGTTCATCAATTCCCAAAGTTCAATTCCATGGTGAGGACAATTCTTAATCATCATGTTAAAACGCTCAAAGGCCTCATGGAACATCTCACCTTGTTGTTGTTGAAAACTCCTCAACCCCTTCCTAGCATCATTGGTCTTTTGAGCGGTGTAAAACTCGTCTAGGAAAATTTGTTGCATTTCCGCCCAAGTATAAATAGATGCCGAAGGCAAAGTATAGAACCACTATTTTGCCTTATCCTCCAATGAAAATTGAAACAAGACTAACTTGACATCATCGGCCGAAAAACCTTGACTCCCAAGAGTATTGCAAATTGAGTCATAGGCCTCCAAATGGAAATAAGGCTCCTCCGTTGCTAGCCCTTTATATTTCGGCAAACTTTGTAAGGAATTAGTCCTTACTTCAAAAGTTCTTCCTTGGTTGTTGTGAGGAATAACTACCGGTGAAGGGTCGTGAGTAATTATCGGCCTAAAATGCGCTTCCATACCCCTCGCATGTTCCCTAAGGTGCCTTCTTGGAACACCCAACCGACCCCTCGGACGAATAGGACCCATTGGTCTTGGTATATGCCCTTGTGGTGCGAATGGTTGTTGAAATTGTTGTTGTGGCATAGGTGGGTGTTGAATTGGCCTTTGGAATTGTGGTTGTACATGTTGTGGTCGAACTTGTTGCATTGGTATAGGGCGTTGCATTGGTGGCCCTTGTGGCCTTGGCCTAATGTTTTGTGGTATAATTTGTTGTTGTTGGAACCCACCAACATTTGGCATTCTTTGAATTTGCCCTTACACATAAGTAAGTTCTCCTTGATCCCCATCACCCATATATGCATATCCTTCTTCCTCATATCCCTCTTCGTATCCATCTCCTCCTATACCTGATGATTGCCCAAATGGAAGAGTCGAATATTGAAAACCCGACTGGTTCGATGGTCTAAATGTAGACGTAGCATGAAAGACAGTTGAACCTTGTGGTAGCGTATATGTTGAGGATGATTGACCTGAAACTGGGAAGAAATGAGTGAATGGTGGAATTGTAGTAGAAGGGTTAAAGGAAAGTGAAGGTTCTTCTTGAGTGGTAATGGATTGGGTGGTGTTAGTTGGTGTTGCATCATCAGGTGAAATAGGATTGGTAGTGGTGTTTGGTATGGTAGTGTTTGGTGAAGGTTGACTGGATGATGGTATGAAAGGTGGTATAAGTTCACCCGTAGTGGGTGGTGGTTGTGGTGGATCCATGTATCGAATTGGTATGATTGGTGTAGTTGGTGTTGTTGGTGAACCACTAAACTTGTTTTCTCGTAACAAAATCATGTTTCCTCTTAATGTTCGCTCAATTTCCGGATCAAATGCCAATGGTGAAAGCTTGTGAGAGCTTCTAGTACGCATGCACCTGTAAATACCTGCACACTAACACACCCAGCGTAAACCAGAAAAATAAAAAAACTAAAAAGGATAAAAAATAACACACGTTGCGCACTACTCCCCGGCAACGGCGCCAAAATTTGACGTGATGTCGTGGTCACAATCAAATTTAATCCAATTATTACTACTAAATAGATAGTGCTAAGTGGGTATCGAACACAGGGAGTTTGTGGAATGTATGTTATCTAAGTGTATATCTAACTTGACTAAATTAATCTAATTGCAAATAAAATAAATTCAAGAGTGGGTTTGATTGGTTGATTTTTAAAACTAAGACTACTATTCTAATTGCAAAATGGAAGTGTTTTGGTTGTAAACAAATTAGAGACGAGTGACCATCTTTAGTTTCCGGTTTGCTTCAACATTTGTGCTATCATTCACTAGAAGGAACTACATAGACATAGTTCATGTGCAATTACTTGTTGTGATAAAAGGGAACTAAGTACTCAGATTCCTAGAACGTGAGGTTGTTACCCGATGACCAATTGACCCTTACCCGATCCTAGTTCTACCCATGATATCTCTATTGCCAACGGCACCAAGAACGTATGGTTTCAAAATAGAATAATCATAAGCATCAACAATTTACAAGCAAATAAAAACACACCCTGATAAATAAAACATAAATTCACTTTACCATTCTAGAAATATGAAATCAAGCACAATTGTCTCTACAAACCTTCAACTAAAGATGACTATAAAGAGTTTAGCCATTCATGGCTAGAACAACCATCTTCACCATTAGTTCAATGTTCATATGGATTAAAAACACTAACAAGATGTTTAGAAATTGTTTCAAGCCCTCAAGAACACCCAAAATTCGTCTCTAAAGTGTATGTAACCGAATGGGAATCATTGGTACTCAAAAGACATCATAAAATGCCAATAAATGGGGCAGTTACAACTTTTACGCAGGTCAGAGCCGTAACCTACGGCCCTCCGCCGTAGGTTACGGTCAATAAAACTCTTACGGTGGGCCAGAACTGAGCTACGGTGGACCAGAAAACACAGTGAGGGCCGTAACCTACGGCTCCTGGCCGTAGGTTACGGCGGCACCAGATTTCGTTTTCTTGCTTTCTTCATAACTTTCTCGTTTCAACTCCGTTTTCTTCGCCGTTTTCGCCCACGTTCTCGTAATTTCATCCTCTATCATGTGATATTCTTAGTTCTTCAATTCCAATATTTTATTTTTTATTGATGCTCCAAATTCCTTCCCTTTTAAGCTCCATTTACACCTGCACGTCCAAACAACTAGTAGTTACCAAGTTCAAACAATTAAACGTGTAAAGCATGGGATTTTAATCTTTTTAAGGTACTTAAGGGTTGTCCTACGGACCACCCGTCAAGGAGATAGAGGAGTGGCTCGCCGACGTATGAGGGACCCATATCCGGAGGAAGAAGTTTTTCGAGCTGCATCCAACCGAGAGAATTATCTTTTCGGAAATTTTACTAATAGAATAAACTTTAGGCTAGAACTTCTTGGTTTAGACTTCTTGTGTTTCTTTTGACCTATTTATCTAGAATTTTAATTTATTAGGATTATTATGTAACTTACTCTATTTGAATGAATGATGGTTTTAATTAATTTGGTGTTTGGATGATGTTGTAATGGTCAAAACACACTCGGACCTGCACGTCCAAACAACTAGTAGTTACCAAGTTCAAACAATTAAACGTGTAAAGCATGGGATTTTAATCTTTTTAAGGTACTTAAGGGTTGTCCTACGGACCACCCGTCAAGGAGATAGAGGAGTGGCTCGCCGACGTATGAAGGACCCATATCGGGAGGAAGAAGTTTTTCGAGCTGCATCCAACCGAGAGAATTATCTTTTCGGAAATTTTACTAATAGAATAAACTTTAGGCTAGAACTTCTTGGTTTAGACTTCTTGTGTTTCTTTTGACCTATTTATCTAGAATTTTAATTTATTAGGATTATTATGTAACTTACTCTATTTGAATGAATGATGGTTTTAATTAATTTGGTGTTTGGATGATGTTGTAATGGTCAAAACACACTCGGGATGGTGAAGGATACCAAGGGAAAATTGAACCAACACCCCATGCACAAAAACAGGGCCACCCGACAATTTTTCTTCATTACAGCAAGTTCAGCACGGGGCCGTGCTCATCCAACACGCCCCGTGCTCAACCATCTGCAGAAAGATGCCCAGTTCTGGTACATGGACACGGGGCGTGCTCACTGAACACGCCCCCGTGCCTAGCCTTCTATTACTTTGTTTTATTTTCTGTTACTGGCAATCTGAACACGGGTGTCACACCCCGACCACGTAAAACAACAAAAGGTGGCGAAAACGTCGGGGAGTGTTGTAACAGAATTATTGTTTCACAACCATGGTATTTAAAGTTATGTTTTATTTATAAACAAAGGTGTCACATTGTCTTAAAAAAACTTAAACAAAGAGTACATCATATAATTAAACTAGTTCTAGCTTCGTTTTAAGTCACTAAGGCACAGGTTCGCCTAAGTGTGTCTTGATCATCCTATGCAACAGCTCCTGAAAACACATGTGAAAATAGGTACGTCAGCATAAAAATGCCTGTAAGATACATAGGTTTTGTTAAAATAGGATTCATGACTTAAGTTTAAAGAAATGTTTAATAAAATTAGTCATGAATCTTGTTAAAAGTGTTTTTCTTTCATAAAACATTTGAAAAGCGGTAATAAAATCAGATGATATATATATATATATATATATATAAGAATAATGTATGTTTAAATGAATAACCAAGTAAAAATGAGTTTGTATAAATTAAGTTATTTGTAAAACAATGTTTAAGTGAAAATATGATGTAAGTGTAATATGTCTAAACTGAAATGCTTTAAATAACGCTATGATATATAATATCCTAAAAGCACTTATATATAGGAAGTACCAGCGGCGTATTCACCATGCTTTTATGTAGGACCGAGTTTCGTGACCGAAACCGTGATTCGAGTGAGATCGGTTCAAGACGGGAGAGATTAGAGATGATAAACAAACAACTTTGTATTAATTCGGTAGTAAAACATTACAAATCGGCCCGATTACATGATAACCGAACTAATACCAAAGAAGTATACATCCGGGGAGAGACCAAGTGGTGATCTCTCCCGGTGAGGTCTCAAACCTCCTAAAAACTCCTTGTGTTGCAAATGGCAAGGGTTTTCTATTTATAGTCACACCCCTTGTCTTGCAAACACACACGGTCAACCGAATAACCCTCTCGTTTGACCACTTCAAACGAGCGGGTCTATACACGTTCGATAGACCGTTTCACTAACTATTACAAATTCAGCGTAAAATAAAACTAATCTATTCGACAAGCATCGGACACAAAATCTGCATCAACAAATTCCCCCTTGTCCGTTGCTGTCGAATGCTGAAAATGCAACTGCAATCGATCTTCAGTCAAGTATTCATCTTCTCTGTGTTAACAAATTCCCCCTTGACCGATGATCCAGGTAAGTAGTATCTTGACGCTCCTTGTAAAAATATTTCCCCCTTAAAGTACGCGTATCCGTGTTGGGTGTTGTGCAATTTCCTCAATTGACCGATCTTCCGCTGATCTTCCAATACTCCAACCGGCATTTGATAAGGGTTCCAATCTTTAAGAACTGCATCAAGTCTTGATCTTGTCATAAGAACTCTATTTCATACAAGCATACTACATTGATAGAGATTTCTGGTGAACTGTCTTCTGTAAACCGTCTTTGTGGAATCGACCAAGTAATGCACTTTAATCTTCAGCATCAACACTCAGGAAAGTCAGCTAGACCAAGTGTATCCCTTGCAAGCTCAACCAGCATGCTTAGTTGAACTACATCCAGATCTCATTGTCTCGCCTTTGTGAAGTTGACCACGTAATGCACTACGGATCTTCAGCATCAGTACTCAGGAAGTCAGCTAGACCAAGTACATCGTTTGCAAACTCAACGAATTGAGTTACCCCCAGATCCCTGTAAAATCCCAAAGAAACATCAAACCCAAAACCGAATCCTGCAGGTCTTCAGCCTTGAACTATCAGCTTTCATTAAGATTCCCCAGGTCTTCAGTGAACAGCGCTTTTGTAACTACTGTAGACTTTAGAAACCTGTATTTTTCCGTGCAAAACCCTTCACGCTGGCTGGAGAATTAATTAAAATCCTCAAATATGTGTATGTGCAAAACATTCCACGCCGAACCGTTTGTATCACCAGAAAATCACAAACTCTACCACCTGTGATTGCGTTTAGAAATTTACCGAAGAAATTCAACATACGAAATTTTTATTCCCCCTATTTCTTTGGTAAGATTTCTAAACCTTAACAGATTCTCTCCACTTCAAAGAAACTGTCGTCAAATGTTCACCAATTCCCTCCACTGAGTGGAACTGTCGTCAATCTTCATTGAATGTTCTCGGTTCCGAAAAATCACAGAAACGACTTTCTTCTTTGCATAATCCAGTTGAATAAGAACGTCCCCTAGTACCCCGTAGGATCCGACTTGTATCCCTCCAAAGACTTTGTGAACTCGTTAGGACCGGTATTGACATTCTAGGTTCATTCATTCGTTACCAAATGCGAGAATATGACAATAAACAAAAAGATTTCTTCGTTGCATATTCTAGTTGATAAAGAAATTTCGCCTAGTACCCCGTAGGATCCGACTTGTATCCCTCCAAAGACTTTGTGAACTCGTTAGGACCGGTATTGACATTCTAGGTTCATTCGTTCGTTTTCAAATGCGAGAGTATGACAATAAACAAAATGCTTTCGAACATTTACGAATAACCGATAACAATCATAAACATTGACGTGCGGAAGTGAACATACCGTTCTGTTTTTGGTTTTTGGCCCATAATAGTCGCGTCACCATTTTTGACATTTGCATCGGTAACCGTGACTACCCCACATTTTTCAAAATATCATCATCTTTTGTTTTCATCATGCTGCATCATCCCGCGCGCTCCCAAAACCCGTACGAATTTTGACCTTTACAGCGCGATTCAGATAAATTTTGCGAACACCCGACCCCCACTTTGCAACTCAAATAATCAATTTCAAGTCTATGCACCACACTCCAAAGCAACACTGAGTTCCACGAATGCTTGTCAAAATAAATTAGTCCAAAAACTTTAGAGCCCCCAAAAAAAATTTGGGAAGCCCAAATAAGATTCCTACAAGACTTAATTTGTTCTTGTTTTCATAAAAGTCCACTAACAGTTGAGTGGATGACAAAATTGTGAGTGCCACGAATACTTGATGTTTTCCAAATATAATTGACTGGGCCCAATAACTCTATATGTTTCAACGAACATTTACTGAGTCCATGAAGAACCAACACAGCCCACTTAGAAGGCATTTAATAAAGCCCTAAAGTCAATCTATCCAAAGAAATTACCAGCCGCTAATGTCTGTCTTCCTTTTCTTCTCTTTCTGCGATGAACAAAACTCAAACCAGACAAACTTCTCTTCCTCTCTCCTTTCGATTCACAGTCCCCAACAATCAGCGACACCCAGTTTCATTCAAAAACCCTTCTTCAAACAGTCTCTTGATTTCCGGCGGCGAATCTCCATCAGATCCGGTAATCGATCATCCTTCGATACCCACCTCAAAACTGTAGCCGACAACTCGGATCCAGATAATAAACATGGAGATCGGAATTTCAACCACCAACATCTCCATCTCATCGGCGATACCTAGCACCAGCAAGAAAGAAAAAAAAAATAAGTGAGCCTCTGTACATCATCATCCTCCTCGATGAACAATTAACAGCACCCATCTTCTTCTTTCTGCGATACCAACATCCAAAATTGCAGCCGACAACCACATCCAAACCAGACAAACCATCCACTGCCCTCTTCTTCTTCGATAACCAGCCCCTGTTTCAGTCGACGATTGATGCTCGAAAGATGAAGGATAATCTTTCGAAGTTGTTGAAAATGGTGACGCGAAAGATGAATTGGTCGAAAGATATCCTTCGATCTGATCAGACTTTTTGAAAGATGGATCAGGTCGAAAGATATCCTTCGAGGATCATCTTTCGAAGTTGTCTCATCTTTCGAGCACCTTTTTCATCTTTCGGGGTATGAAGAAACCTAGTTTCTTTAAGCAGCCGCCAAGAACATCAAGAACACAGCGACTGTTCTTATGCAGATCTTTGACGAAAACATTGTATTTTTGATTTTTGATGATGATAACTTGATTATATAGGTGAAAAACATAAAACCGAACACTTGTTTCAGCACAGATCTGAATATTCGGGTCCAGATCTGAGTTTTTCTCATTTTCACCCAACTTTTCTTCTTGAACAAAAATCACTAAAATCACAGATCTAGAGCACATGTGACTTAGTAAACGGTTAGATTTACTAAATCGGGCACCATGGCTCTGATACCAATTGTAGGACCGAGTTTCGTGACCGAAACCGTGATTCGAGTGAGATCGGTTCAAGACGGGAGAGATTAGAGATGATAAACAAACAACTTTGTATTAATCCGGTAGTAAAACATTACAAATCGGCCCGATTACATGATAACCGAACTAATACCAAAGAAGTATACATCCGGGGAGAGACCAAGTGGTGATCTCTCCCGGTGAGGTCTCAAACCTCCTAAAAACTCCTTGTGTTGCAAATGGCAAGGGTTTTCTATTTATAGTCACACCCCTTGTCTTGCAAACACACACGGTCAACCGAATAACCCTCTCGTTTGACCACTTCAAACGAGCGGGTCTATACACGTTCGATAGACCGTTTCACTAACTATTACAAATTTAGCGTAAAATAAAACTAATCTATTCGACAAGCATCGGACACAAAATCTGCATCAACATTTTATTATATCACACGTCGCTTTATTATGTAAATCACTTAACCAAACAAACCACCAAAATGTAATGTTCAAACAAATGTTGTAATGTTATTGTGTAAATAAATGTGATGTATAGTGAATAA
The DNA here is from genome assembly GCA_030545235.1 of Helianthus tuberosus. Lineage (NCBI taxonomy): Eukaryota > Viridiplantae > Streptophyta > Magnoliopsida > Asterales > Asteraceae > Helianthus > Helianthus tuberosus. The sequence goes on along the minus strand of CM060424.1, from coordinate 102,504,077 downwards.
AAGTATTTACTCAACCCTATAAGAAGAATGTACAAAACAATGTAATTGATATAAAATACAGTTTAAACCAAAGATATGCTTTGTAAAAATGCATGCTATACTGATACAAACACTTATGTGGTAATGTTAAACGTATACATTCAATCCTTGAGACTGTAGGATAACCTTAGAGTAAAGGTTATCAAAAATGTTTTCGGATTCAGTCATTCCTTTCATCCAAACAAACCTAGGATGTCGGGAATGGGAGCTGTCAAGTCCTATGGTACCACTACTTACTACCGAGCGGCGTAGCTAATGTTAATGAACGTATTTTATTTCGTTGAACAAACCAAATGTCATACCAAATATAAGCAGGTTTTATGAAAACAATGTACCGAGTATGCTAAGTGAACATACAAGGTAGAAGTGTAAAACAATGTGTCCATATGCTGAGTGAACATATGCAACAGAAATGTAATGTAAAACAATGTACTAAGTATGCACTAAATGGACATACATAGCACAAAATGTAATGTAAAACAATGTACTAAGTACACAACAAATGGACATACATAGCAAAAACACAATGAAATCATGTACTATAAGTGTACTAATGAACATAACAAGATATGATATGAAAACATGGAAAACACGAAAGTAACAAGTAGGCACATGTGTTTCACCCCAAAACGTTTGAAAAACAGTAAAAGATGGGTCTATGTACTCACTTGAGATTGCTCAATAGTCTTTAGATAACCACCAAGCAATGCTAGAAAGATCACGGAATCAAACGGCACCTAATATAGGTATCTATGTTAATAAACGGACCTAAATCGCAGGATTGGATAAAATGTGGTTTCGTAAACCAAATGAGTGTGGGAATTCATGTAGTATGGTTTAACAAATCCTATATTCTAAAACGGAACCTATCCTAAGTGCTTACGACCCATTACGACCCGTTTAGGTAGCTTATGCTACTTTAACGCGTCGTTCGCGTAAAACGCGTTCAGACCGCCTAACTAGTTCTATGACAAGTAAAATATGCCTTAACATGTCTAATATTGTTGCCAAATCAGTTTAGATGTCAAAAATTATGTTACATATGCTTAAAATGAATTTTGGCGTGAAAAAGGGCATTTTGGTCATTTTCCTAAGGCATATAAACTACCTATCATACAACTAACTAAACGAAGTGACCATAAGGTATAACCTCGGAAGGTTATTCCCTATACAACTATGGTCACCTAATGTGTTTGGTCGGATCCTAATGATCGACCAAACGGGTCAGGTTCGAAAGTATAAGCGGTTGTTTAGACCGCTTACCTTACGACCCTACATAAGCACTAAACCTAAAGTGACGAGCTAAACATGTTAAAACATGTTTAACGAAGTTTGAAAACAGGTTTGGTATCAAAACAAAGGGTCTTGATACCTAAAAGTAGTTTGGTTACAAAATACTCAAGAATACGCATTTTGGCCGAAACTACGACTCGTCACTATGCCTAGATAACGTGGTAATCAGCAGGTATAGTCACAAGGGACTATAACCATCGTGATTATGCTCACGTTACAAAGTTCAAACGAACTTTGTGTTGACCATAAACTGGTCAATGCAGAAAGTCAAACAAAGTTTGACTTTCATGCTAAAAATGTGTAAAAGAACGAAAGAATACTTACAAAAGGTCCAAGAATGGAGGTTTGATTCCAAAATTTCTCAGGTATGAAGTGCTAAAGCTCCAACTTAGAGAAATTTCAGAATCAAGTGTGAGTTGGGAGTGAAATGGGTGGGGGTTTATATAGATTTCATAGAATCATTAAGATCGTTTCTTGAAACCCGAGCTTTGATCTAGGACGTCCACATGCACCCACTGATTTGCAATACCATGGGAGCCCCTAAACAAGCACATAGAATCAAAGAAACCTGGTGCAAAACAACCGAACAGCTGGATCTTGTTGGAAACCAATTTTTGATATCTGGAAAGGGCTTACGGACCGTATGCAGTTCCCCTTACGGTTCGTATGCTATGTGCAGACCAGCAACTTTTGTAAAATGTAAGTTTTCGTCCCTGTGAGCGTATTGTCATGTTTTGGAACTTCTAACACCCGTCAAACCCATTTTTAAGCTCCATAAGGATGTTAATGCATAGGGAACATGAAACATGCTCAAAAATATGACAGATGTCGGTTCGTTTGGCCGTACGGTTGCGTTGTTCGGTTAATTACGACGGAAGTCGTAACGGACGCGAAAACGATCCAAATTGCGAAACGAATGAAGTTTTGACAATCCAATCACTAAAATAAAATATTTTAATGATTACATAAATTTTTGGATGTTCGGATGTATTCAGAACGTAAGTTATGCGCGAAAATGCAAACTTATGCACTTTTTGACGCTTTTAGTCCCTGAATGACCAAAAAGTTTATTTTTGCACACCGAACCCCTCAAGGCCTATTTCTAATCTATGTGAAGGATATTTAGGGGTATGTTTAACTTATGATCATGTTCCGAAATGTTCGTTACAGTACGAATCGGCATACTTTCGCAGTTTGTCAAATTTAGCCCCTGTAAGCGAATAAACTTGATTTTGCCATACCAAAGCCTTCAAAACTTATTTCTAAGTTATGTAAAGGTTATTTAACGTATGTTAAGCATATATTGATGTTCCGGAGTGTTTTTCTTGTTAAATTTATTACGTTTGCGCATCGGTTTGCGTATAACTCTCCAGAAAGCGATATAGAGTTTGAAATTGAACAAAAATCAAAACATGAAAAATGTCAAACATAATTAAACAAACATTGGGGTCAAATAACATTTTTTATTGATAACTGAACTGTTTACAATGATTACAAATCACAGATGTCACAGTCTCCCCTACTTGTGGAAATTTCATCCCGAAATTTGTTTAGAGGAAACTCGTGAGAAAAGATGTGGATATTTCGCCTTCATTTGATCTTCACGTTCCCAAGTAAACTCTGTCAGAAATAATGTTCAAAGGAACACCATGTCTAGATACAATTTCATCCACATAGATTTTAGCAAGCTTGTCGGCATGTAAATCCTCACGGATTGGCAAGAAATGCGCTGTCTTTGTAAGACGATCAACAACTACCTAGATGGCATCATGACCTCTCTGTGTGCGCAGAAGTTTGGTAATAAGATCCATAGCAATGTTTTCCTATTTCCACACTGGAATCTCTGGTTGCTCCAATAAACCAGAAGGATGTTCATGTTCAGCCTTAACCTTAAGACAAGTAAGGCATTTTGAAACGTATAAGGCAATGTCTTTCTTCATACCAGGCCACCAATACTGAGTACGGAGATCCTTATACATTTTATCTGCGCCTGGATGAATAGAATAACGAGACTTATGAGCTTCATCCATAAGAAAGGTGCGAAGATCATCTTGACTTGGGACCCACAAACGATCCATGAAATAATACAATCCATTGTCCTTCAGTTCAAGATCAGGCTTAATGTGATAGGGTAATTCCTTACCCATCAAACCTTGTGAAACACAAGTATGTTGAGCCTGAGAAATGGGATTTGGACATCAAATCGAGCTTGGATGTCAGATTGAACACGAACACAATGAAGCTTGACACGTTCTTTACGACTTAAAGCGTCAGCCACGACATTCGCCTTACCAGGATGGTAGCGAATTTCGCAGTCATAGTCATTCAGAAGTTCAACCCAACGTCGTTGCCTCATGTTGAGTTCTTTCTGATTGAAGATATGCTGAAGACTATTGTGGTCAGTGAAAACCACACATTTTGTACCATATAAATAATGTCTCCAGATCTTGAGAGCGAAGACAACTGCACCCAGCTCAAGATCATGAGTGGTGTAGTTCTTCTCATGTACCTTCAACTGCCTTAATGCATATGCTATGACTTTGTTCCTTTGCATGAGAACACAGCCAAGACCCAAATTTGATGCATCACAATACACGACAAAGGGTTCTTCTTGTTTGTTTCCCCATTCAAAGGGTTTGTTCTTCTGAGTTAGAGCAGTTAGAGGAACTGCAATCTTTGAGAAGTTCTCAATGAAGCGGTGGTAATAACCCGCGAGACCAAGAAAAGAACGAACTTCGGTGGGTGTAGTAGGTGTATCTCAATCCTTAATCGCACTGATCTTGGAGGGATCTACATGAATACCTTGTTCGTTGACGATATGACCCAAAAATTGAACTTCCTTAAGCCAGAATTCACACTTGGTGAATTTGGAAAAAAGTTGTTCTTTCTTTAGGAGTTCCAGAGTAAGACGAAGATGTTGCTCGTGATCAGCTTGCATCTTAGAGTATATCAAGATGTCATCAATGAAAACGATGATGAACTTATCTAAATAAGTCTTGCAGACCCTATTCATCAAGTCCATGAAAACAGCAGGAGCATTAGTCAAACCGAATGGCATAACTGTGAACTCATAATGCCCATATCGAGTGCGGAAAGTGGGCTTGGGAATATCTTCTTCATCCACACGAAGTTGATGATACCCAGAACGTAGATCAATCTTCGAAAAACAAGTAGCACCCTGTAACTGATCGAAGAGATCATCAATACGAGGTAGGGGATATCGATTCTTGATGGTAAGCTTGTTAAGCTCACGGTAATTGATACACATCCTGAAGGATCCATCCTTCTTCTTGATAAAAAGAACGGGAGCACCCCAAGGTGAAAAGCTAGGATGAATAAAACCTTTGTCAGAAAGTTCCTGAAGCTGCTTAGACAACTCTTGCATCTCAGACGGTGCAAGACGATATGGAGATCTAGCAATATGATTTGCACCAGGTACAAGATCAATACGGAACCCCACTTGGCGTGCTGGGGGTAAACCAGGTAACTCTTCAGGAAACAACTTCGGATAATCCCGAACAACAGGGATATCTTGAATAGACTTACCTTTGCCTTTATCTACTACAACATGTGCCAAGAAGGCCACATAGTTCTTTCGTAGATACTTTTGAGCTTGAAAACAAGACATGAGCTTGAGGCTACTAGCAGGTTTCTCACCATGAACCTGTAGGATCTCACCTGTCGAGAGCGGAACACGAACAATCTTCTCAAAACAAACTACTTCTGCGTGATGCTTGGCTAACCAATCCATAACTATACGTCGAATCTCCCAAGTTGCATCGGTGTGAGGTTGATAGGAAAAAGATGGTTATTAAGGTTTAACTAGCAGTTGCGAAGAACAGAATCAAGAACAACGGGTTCACCACTAGCAACTTCTACTGTCAAAGGCTTTCCTAGTTTCGTTCTAGACACGCGAAGCAATGGCTCAAAAGATAATGACACAAAACTCTTATCGGCACCCGAATCAAAAAGAACAGAAGCAGACTGATTGTTAAGAAAGAACGTACCGTTCACCACCTCGTTGTCTGCCCGCGCCTCATTTGCATTCATGTTGAAAACCCGACCTCGAGACTGAGCCTGATTCAGATTCTGATTTGCGTTGGCCAGTCTTGAACACTCGTTTCTGTAGTGGGTTAGATCCCCACAGTTATAAAAAAAACCAGGCGGGTAGTGAGGTCGTGCAGCTTGAGCCTGTTGCTGAGAAGGAGGCTGAGCAGCTTGTTGAGCTGGGTTCTGAGCTGCTCGATTCTGATTAGCAGGAAGACGACATGTGGCAGCAAGATGACCAGATCTTCCACAGTTAGAACAATAACGACATTGGATGTGCGGCTGATGATGACCGTTACACTTGTTGCACAGAGGTGCATTGCCAAGGTATGGTTTCTTGGCAAGTGGTTGCGCAGGCTAATTTGGAGCAGCTTGATTGACCGGTGCGGTAACGGCGAAGTTTTGGGAAGCCTTGCGCTTCCTATACTTCTTTACAGATCCAACTTCCTTACCCTTCTTGTTCTTACCCTTCTCACCCTTATCAGATGACTATTTCTTACCCTTGTCACCCTTCCTGTGTAGCTTACCCTTTCGGACATGCGACTCAGTCAATGTTGCAGCTAACTCGATCGCCTGACGAACTGTGGTAGGGTTACTACCAGTGACGATGTCTTGAACGGAGTCAGGTAAGCCATCAATATACCTCTCGATAGCCTTCTCGAGTGGGGTAACCATTGGAGGGCAAAGTAAGCTTAACTCTTCATACCTATCAGTGTAAGCCTGGTGCTCACCACTATCCTGCTTCAAGTCATCAAACTCCCTTTCTAAAGCCCTTAATTCATGACGAGGACAGAATTCCCTCATCCTAAGAGCCCTAAGCTCAGCCCAAGTTTTTGCTAAAGCAACCTCAGCACCACGGTCTCTCATAACTCTATTCCACCATGTAAGAGCCCTCTTCTGAAATATGTTAGATGCAAACTCAACTTTGCGATTTTCAGGAAACTAAACGTGACGAAACGTACTCTCAATGCTCTCGAACCACTGTAGGAGCCCAGTTGCTCCTTTAGAACCACTAAATTTGAGTGGTTTAGCCGAATTGAAACTCTTGAAATTGCATGGAGCATTCTAGTTATTGTTGGCTTGGTTCACCTGAGCAATAATGTCTGGGAGTACAGCAGCCATATGCTGTGCCATGATATCTGCCATTTCGGCATTAGATAGCGGATTTTCGCGTCGAGGAGGCATTCTAAAAGAGGAAACATGAAGGAAAACGAGTGATATGATTCGATGAAAAGAATGAGATGAAACAAAAATCGACAAAAGCAAAGATGTTGGTCATTCGTTCGTTACCACAAAGCAAACAAATGACACACAGTGACTAATCAAAGTAAATGGGTCAAAAATAATGTATCGCGAAGACATGCTCGCCTATAAGTGAACACTCACCCCAAGAGTTCCCAGGTAAGAGTGACTGGTCCGATTATGTGGATTTGTACAAACACTCTTGTCGCAACCCCCGATCTCTTATTCCCGGGAACGGGCGGACGCGATCTCAGTTGTGGTGGTATCAGGTTATTTAATATTGCAGCAGAATTTTCATCAGGACCGTAGTTAGGAAATGTTTATCAGAGTAAAACCACCATATTTTATATTAATAATCACATGGATAAAATCCAAGTTTCTTATTACAATACATTTATAGGGATAAACCCTCTCTTATTTAATTTAAAACATCGTTTATTAGGTAACTTTTATAGCCACATTATCCCCAAGCCTTTAGTGCTCTCCAGCTGGCTTTCTACTAGTTGGGTGTCACATTGGGTTACCTTAAACGCGTTTTAAAAACATTTGTCAGTCGGAAATACTGGTGAGTGAATCCCAGTTTAATCAAGAAACATTTTATTGATTAAAACAGTATCGAGGATGATTACAATGTTTGTGTCTACACAATTACTCCATTTGGTACTTTCAATCCACTGACTTGTGGGTCATATTACACATTGGCTAACTCATTGTCCCAATGGTAACGTACTGTCATCCTCGACTTACTACTCACAGTGTAGTAAATTTTGTATATAAAACCCCAACATACCGGCAGTAATTGAAGACTACAAAGACTCAATCACCGCTTAATCATATTGTAAAATAATTAAGGTTTTGTAAAAACTGTTAACAAAAAGGAGATTACTCACTTTGCTATCTTAGGCTTCTTGTAAGGGTTTCCTGGGTATAATCTATAATTTCTACAAATGTACATTGGTTAGTATCATAACCCTTTGAAATTATTAATGATACCCTCCCCGAGACGGCATTCCAACAACTACGTCGGGCAGAACCACGACAGTTGTTACGGAACCCTAAATCAATCGGGCAGAGTAACTATTATGAAACTGGGGTTATAATACTTACAATGGAGCAGAACCTCGCTAATTAGGGGTATAATACCCAACTATAATTCCTCTACTACAGAAAGTGAGATTTAAAATTCGAGAAGTGAGCGACGGAAAACGAAAACTGATGCCTGCTATTTATAGTTGTGAAATACGACTTTTAGGTGGCCCGCGTAAGGTAAGGCTAAGCCTTACGCGGCCCGCGTCAACACACGGTCAACCTATAGCTTGGCCTGATCAGCTTGTAGACTTGCCACGATGTCGACACGTGTCGGCATCTGGTGTATCCGCGTTTTATGAGTCCGCGCGGCCCGCGTGAGCTTGAGGTGGGATCCTACGCGGCCCGCCTCAGCTCTAATTTCAGATTTTTATTTTATTTTTATAAACTATAACGTATTTCGGGCTCGGTTTTCAAATACGGGTTATAATTAAAGACATATAAGGGTATTTTAAAATATACTAGAGTGTCGGAAATATTATGAGGATGTTGGTTTTACCGAGGGTTGTTACATTCTACCCACCTTGTTTTAGAGCTCGTCCTCGAGATCTACTGAAATAAATGCGGATATTTCTTTTTCATTTCTGATTCGAGCTCCCATGTATACTCAGGTCCTCTTTTGGAATCCCACTTTACTTTGACTAGAATTTGTCTTTTGTGTTTTAGATTCTTCACTTTTCTGTCTTCAATTTGTAGAGGTCTTTCTACAAACTTGAGTTGTTCATTTACCTCTATATCCTTAAGAGGTACTATCAATGATTCATCAGCTAAACACTTTTTGAGATTAGATACATGAAACACATCATGAATTCCTGCCATTTCCTCTGGCAGTTGTAGCTGATAGGCTACAGGTCCTATTTTTCTAATAATCTTGAAGGGTCCAACATACCTGGGACTTAGCTTTCCTCTTTTGATGAATCTTACCACTCCTTTCCAAGGAGAGACTTTCAACAATACTTTATCTCCTACCTGAAACTCTAATGGCTTGCATCGGTTATTGGCATAACTCTTTTGTCGATCACGTGCAGCTTTCAGTCGTTCCTTGACTTGAATAATCTTGTCAGTTGTTTCTTGCACTATCTCAGGTCCAGATAGTTGCTTTTCCCCAATTTCTGCCCAACAGACTAGGGTTCCACACTTTCTTCCATAAAGTGCTTCAAATGGTGCAGCATTGATACTTGTGTGATAACTATTATTATAAGAAAATTCTATTAAAGGTAAGTGATCGTCCCAATTACCTCCAAAATCAATTACACAAGCTCTAAGCATGTCCTCCATTGTCTGAATTGTTCTTTCACTTTGTCCGTCTGTTTGAGGATGATAAGTTGTGCTTAACCTTAACTTGGTTCCCATTGCCTTTTGGAAACTTGACCAAAAATGAGATGTAAAGCGACTATCTCTATCAGAAACAATTGATAAAGGAATGCCATGTAAAGAAACAATTTCATTTACATACAATTTAGATAATTGTTCCATACTAATTGTTTCCTTCATTGGTAAGAAATGAGCTGACTTGGTTAGTCTATCTATAATCACCCAGATTGTATCATTTCCTTTCTTAGTTTTAGGTAATTTAGTAACAAAATCCATGGTTATTAATTCCCATTTCCAAACTGCCATTTCTAATTGCTGTAACAAACCTGAAGGTTTCTGATGTTCAGCTTTAACTTGTGAACAAGTTAAACATTTAGAAACATAAGCTGCTATATCCTTTTTCATTCCTATCCACCAGAAATTTTTCCTTAAATCCTGGTACATTTTATCACTTCCTGGATGCATCGTATACTTAGATTTATGGGCTTCTTCTAATATGCGATGGCGTAGATTTCCTAATTTAGGTATCCACATTCTCTTTTCATGGAATCTCCAAATTCCATCTGTTCCTTGTTTTAATTCTTTTAACATACCTTTTAGCTTTTCAGTATCTTCCTTGATTACTGAATCTTGTGCTTCTCTTATTTGATTATTTAAATCTACTTGCAGATTTAGTTTAAGAGAACGTACTCTTCTTGGCTTTTCATGATACTTTCGGCTTAAAGCATCTGCCACTACATTTGCTTTTCCTTCATGATACTGGATATCACAATCATAATCACTAAGCATCTCCATCCAACGTCTTTGTCTCATATTCAACTCCTTTTGCTTGAAGATATACCTTAAACATTTATGATCAGTGAATATGGTAAACTTACTACCATAAAGGTAATGTCTCCAAATCTTAAGAGCAAAAATTATAGCTCCTAATTCTAAATCATGGGTTGAATAATTCTCTTCATGACTCTTAAGCTGTCTAGATGCGTAAGCTATAACTTTCTGACGTTGCATTAATACATATCCATAACCTAATTTAGAAGCATCACAATAGACTATAAAGTCTTTAGTTCCTTCTGGTAATGCTAATATGGGTGTATGGGTTAATCTTTGCTTAAGGATTCTAAAGGCTTCTTCTTGTTTTACTCCCCATTTAAACTTAACAGATTTACAGGTTAGCTTAGTTAAGGGAATGGCTATTCTAGAAAAATCTTGAATAAATCTTCTATAATAACCGGCCAATCCTAAGAAACTTCTAACCTCAGTTGGTGACTCAGGGGTTTTCCATTTAGTAATTGCCTCGATTTTTGTTGGATCTACATGAATTCCTTCATGATTGACTAGGTGTCCAAGGAATTGTACCTGTTCTAACCAAAATTCGTACTTAGAAAACTTAGCATAAAGCTTTTCCTTTCTTAATAGACTTAAAAGTGTTTGCAAATTCCTTGCATGATCTTCTTTATTCTTAGAATAAATTAGAATATCATCTATGAATACAATTATGAATTTATCCAAATATGGCTTACATATTCGGTTCATCATGTCCATAAATGCAGCTGGGGCATTGGTTAAACCAAATGGCATGACAATAAATTCATAATGACCATACCTTGTTCTAAAAGTAGTTTTAGGAATGTCCTCTTCCTGTACCTTTAATTAATGATATCCTGACCTTAAATCGATTTTAGAGAAAAATCGAGCTCCTTGTAGCTAATCAAACAGATCATCGATTCTTGGTAATGGGTACCGATTCTTAATCGTAACCTTGTTTAATTCACGGTAGTCAATGCACATACGCATCGATCTGTCCTTCTTTTTAACGAACAGTATTGGCGCTCCCCATGGCGATGAACTTGGCTGTATGAATCCTTTCTCTAATAATTCATCTAATTGTTTCTTTAGCTCCTGCATTTCAGCAGGTGCCAATCGATAAGATGCTTTGGCAATTGGTGATGTTCCTGGTAGCAGGTGAATTCTGAATTCAACTTCTCTGTCTGGAGGTAGTCCTGGTAATTCCTCTGGAAAGACATCTGAAAACTGAGATACTACTGGAATATCTTTTAGTTCTTTTCCTTTAGTGTTAGTGATTATAGAAATCAAATACACTATAGAACCTTTTCTTATACAACTTGCAGTTTTCATCACAGAGATTAATTTAGTGGATCTAATCGGCTTATCGCCTTTAATTGTGATCGTTTTACCTTTTTGTGAATTTACTTGAATTAACTTTTGATCACACAAAATATTGGCTTTATTGGCTATTAACCAATCCATTCCTAAAACAACATTGAATCCTGCCAGATTCATAGGATAAAGATTTGCAATAAATTTCTGATTTGAAATTTCTATACTTGCTCCCTGCAAGATTTCAGAAATCCTAACAGTTTCTCCATTGGCTGTTTCTACTAGACATTCTTGTGGTAGTTTAGTTAATGACTGAGCTAGAATTTTGCAAAACGAAGTATTAATAAAACTTTGGTTTGCACCAGAGTCAAATAATACTTTAGCAAATATATCATTAACTAAAAACGTACCAGCTATAACGTCTGGGATCATCTTGGCTTCATCTGCAGTAAGAACAAATGCTCTAGCATTTTTAGTATTCTTGTTGTTTGCAGCTGGGGCCAATTTTGGACAGTTTAGCCTGATATGACCTTTTTCTCCACAGTTATAGCATAATCCATTACTGGATTTCCTCTTGCAATTTTCTTCCTTGTGTCCTGGCATCTTGCAGTAATTGCAGAGATTTGTGCATTTTCCTGAGTGCTTTTTCTTGCAAACTTTGCAGTATGGTGCAGAGGTAGAACCCATATTCCTACGATTGAAATTTCCAGAACAAAATTCTTGAGTAAGCCTTTGGGTTAGGTTTCTCCTCTGGTCTTCTTCTCTAGTACGGACTAATTCATCTGTCAAGGTATTGGCTAGTTCTACAGTTTCTTCTATAGTTTGAGGTCTAGCTTCCTTGACTACATGTCTAATCTCTCCAATTAATCCCCAAATATAACGGGAAATTAACACTGGTTCTGGTGAAGCAAGAGTTGGTACTATTCTAGCATATTCAAAGAATAACTTCGTGTACCCCTTACTATCCACACCAGTCACCCTAAGGTTTAGGAATTTGTTTGCTATCTGCTCCTTTTCATTTGGACGGCAGAATTTCCTTTCTACCATATTCCTAAATTCTTCCCAATCCATACTATAAACCCTATCACTTCCTCTATATTGAAGGATAGTGTTCCACCATTCTAAGGCTGCATTTTTAAATAAATTGGAAGCAAACATTATCTTGTCCTCTTCCGCACATTTACTTATTTTCAGAACAGCCTCAGTCTTTTCTATCCAGCGTAGAGCTGCAATAGGTTCTTCATTGCCCGAGAATTCTATTGGTTTACAGGACCAGAATTCTTTGTATGAACAACCGTAAGGCACGGTTCTTCTTCTTTTGGGAATGGGCATTTGAAGAATAAGTCCATTGTTCACGCTATGTTCTGGTTCAATTGGTCGCTTACTGCTATGTTTACTTTTATTATTCGCTTCTTGAACCGTTTGAAGAATAAATGGCATTGCGTCTATAATTCCTTGTGCCACTATATGTTAGATAGCACTATTATCCATCTGATTTCCATTGTTATTGATGCTTGAGTTTTCATTAACCACGTTAATGTTACTCTGATTATCGTTATTTGGATTTCCTTGATTTTCTTTGTCGGCCATCTGAATTTTAAACATTTATCCCGTATTAATATCACAAATAATAGGTAATACATAACACGCAATTTAACCAAAATCGTCGATCATTGCGACTTGTACTCTATTTTCATATACTATGCGTCTATTACACACTAGTACAGAAATAAAGATTACAATATCAGCAGAAAGAAAATTACACTAATAGTACTATGCATCCGTACACACATATTTTAATATTATTTTTTTATATATTTATTTATTATTATTACTACCATTTCCTCCATCTCATTCACGGATATGGATTTATCCAAAAATCCATATTACGTTCATCGTATTTCCATACGAGACGTTCTCCCACTTGACGCATTCTCTCACTGCTTTCTAAAATTTCCTCCCCAAAAGTCCTAAGTTCTTGCACGTTTTCTGCACTCATTGGGGGTGCAGGTTCTCGGACTGGGTTTGGAATCTGGGGTGCGGTTTCCTGATATGGGGGTGACATTTCCTGAAATTGGTAAGGATCCTCTAATATCTCCCTAATATAGTTATCATGGTAATAGGGATCTAAAGGGTCCATACCTGGGTAAGCTTCTATGTTATGTATGGGTGGATATTCCTGAATAGGGTAACGTTGCACAAAGTCCCTATTGTCGTCCCACCAGGGGTCATAATTCGGGTCTAGGGGATTCGGTGCAGGCACCCTAGGGATTTCTTCTGGATTAAAGTCATGCATCTCCACCTGGTTTTCCTGGTTTTCTATCTCCATGGGTTGTTCTGGGTTTTGTGGTTGTGGGGCTACTAATTGTTCCAGACTTGGGTCAGTAGCAGTTGTAGCTAGGATATGGAAATTAGCTAGGCTTCTATTAAGCATATCCTGAGTATGGGCATCTGTTTCTCGCTTAATGGCTGCTAAAGCCCTTTGTTGTTGCAATTTTCGCATTCTCTTCCTACGAGCAAAAGCTTCTTTACTAAACCATCATCGTTTCTTATTAGGAAATGGCTCTTCAGATTTAGCTCTAAAAGCAAATATTCCCTCCTCCTGATCAGCAGAATACCCTGAAAGGGCAGGCTGTGATGATGTACCTTCACTCCTAGGTGAATCAGCTAACTGACGATTCACGTCTGATGGTCCTTGATCACTCATACTGAAAACTAATAAATAGTCAAATAACACATAACAAATAATTACAGTTATACACGTATTTCCATAATTTATTTCCTAACACAAATTTTAAAATTTCAAGTGTCAGCAGAATACTTCTTTGGCTTAGACCAGTGGCTAGGCTCTGATACCACCTCCTGTCGCAACCCCCGATCCCTTATTCCCGGGAACGGGCGGACGCGATCTCAGTTGTGGTGGTATCAGGTTATTTAATCTTGCAGCGGAATTTTCATCAGGACCGTAGTTAGGAAATGTTTATCAGAGTAAAACCACTATATTTTATATTAATAATCACATGGATAAAATCCAAGTTTCTTATTACAATACATTTATAGGGATAAACCCTCTCTTATTTAATTTAAAACATCGTTTATTAGGTAACTTTTATAGCCACATTATCCCCAAGCCTTTAGTGCTCTCCAGCTGGCTTTCTACTAGTTGGGTGTCACATTGGGTTACCTTAAACGCGTTTTAAAAACATTTGTCAGTCGGAAATACTGGTGAGTGAATCCCAGTTTAATCAAGAAACATTTTATTGATTAAAACAGTATCGAGGACGATTACAATGTTTATGTCTACACAATTACTCCATTTGGTACTATCAATCCACTGACTTGTGGGTCATATTACACATTGGCTAACTAATTGTCCCAATCGTAACGTACTGTCATCCTCGACTTACTACTCACAGTGTAGTAAATTTTGTATACAAAACCCCAACATACCGGCAGTAATTGAAGACTACAAAGACTCAATCACCGCTTAATCATATTGTAAAATAATTAAGGTTTTGTAAAAACTATTAACAAAAAGGAGATTACTCACTTTGCTATCTTAGGCTTCTTGTAAGGGTTTCCAGGGTATAATCTATAATTTATACAAATGTACATTGGTTAGTATCATAACCCTTTGAAATTATTAATGATACCCTCCCCGAGACGGCATTCCAACAACTACGTCGGGCAGAACCACGACAGTTGTTACGGAACCCTAAATCAATCGGGCAGAGTAACTATTATGAAACTGGGGTTATAATACTTACAACGAAGTAGAACCTCGCTAATTAGGGGTATAATACCCGACTATAATTCCTCTACTACAGAAAGTGAGATTTAGAAATAGAGAAGTGAGCGACGGAAAACAAAAACTGATGCCTGCTATTTATAGTTGTGAAATACGACTTTTAGGCGGCCCGCGTAAGGTAAGGCTAAGCCTTACGCGGCCCGCGTCAACACACGGTCAACCTATAGCTTGGCCTGATCAGCTTGTAGACTTGCCACGATGTCGACACGTGTCGGTATCTGGTCTATCCGCGTTTTATGAGTCCGCGCGACCCGCGTGAGCTTGAGGTGGGATCCTACGCGGCCCGCCTCTGCTCTAATTTCAGATTTTTATTTTATTTTTATAAACTATAACGTATTTCGGGCTCGGTTTTCAAATACGGGTTATAATTAAAGACATATAAGGGTATTTTAAAATATACTAGAGTGTCGGAAATATTGTGAGGATGTTGGTTTTACCGAGGGTTGTTACAACTCTAGCCTTAGACAGAAAACTCAGGGTACAGGCATTCACTCTTCCAGTTTGCACGTGTTCACACTATTTAGAACCCAAAACTTTGACGAGATTTTGAAAATTTGGATGGCACAAGGCCAAAAGAATCATTCAAAAACGGATGATTAAATTTTCAAAATCATTATGAAAAAAGGAAAGGTTCAAAACCTTATAATAAATCATTTCAAAACAGATGATTGATTTTCAAAAAGCGTTTCGGAAAATTGGGTTCTTGTTTTGGTAATCACCTAAGGATAGGTGAAGTGCATGTTTTAAGATCTAAACACAAGACAACTTGTGTTAGGGTCCTAGAAAGGTTATAGTCTAGGTCGAAGCATTACTAATAACCTAATTCCCTATAACCATTGGCTCTGATACCAACTCTTCTGTCACACCCCAACCACGTAAAACAGCAAAACGTGGCGAAAACGTCGGGGAGTGTTGTAACAGAATTATTGTTTCACAACCATGGTATTTAAAGTTATGTTTTATTTATAAACAAAGGTGTCACATTGTCTTAAAACAACTGAAACAAAGAGTACATCATATTATTAAACTAGTTCTAGCTTCGTTTTAAGTCACTAAGGCACAGGTCCGCCTAAGTGTGTCTTGATCATCCTATGCAACAGCTCCGGAAAACACATGTGAAAATAGGTACGTCAGCATAAAAATGCATGTGAGATACATAGGTTTTGTTAAAATAGGATTCATGACTTAAGTTTAAAGAAATGTTTAATAAAATTAGTCATGAATCTTGTTAAAAGTGTTTTTCTTTCATAAAACATTTGAAAAGCGGTAATAAAATCAGATGATATATATATATATATATATATAGAATAATGTATGTTTAAATGAATAACCAAGTAAAAATGAGTTTGTATAAATTAAGTTATTTGTAAAACAATGTTTAAGTGAAAATATGATGTAAGTGTAATATGTCTAAACTGAAATGGTTTAAATAACGCTACGATATGTAATATCCTAAAAGCACTTATATATAGGAAGTACCAGCGGCATATCCACCATGCTTCTATTATATCACACGTCGCCTTGTTATGTAAATCACTTAACCAAACAAACCACGAAAATGTAATGTTCAAACAAATGTTGTAATGTTATTGTGTAAATAAATGTGATGTATAGTGAATAAAAGTATTTACTCAACCCTATAAGAAGAATGTACAAAACAATGTAATTGATATAAAACACAGTTTAAACCAAAGATATGCTTTGTAAAAATGCATGCTATACTGATACAAACACTTATGTGGTAATGTTAAACGTATACATTCAAGCCTTGAGACAGTAGGATAACCTTAGAGTAAAGGTTATCAAAAATGTTTTCGGATTCAGTCATTCCTTTCATCCAAACAAACCTAGGATGTCGGGAATGGGAGTTGTCAAGTCCTATGGTACCACTACTTACTACCGAGCGGCGTAGCTAATGTTAATGAACGTATTTTAGTTCGTTGAACAAACCAAATGTAAGCATGTTTTATGAAAACAATGTACCTAGTATGCTAAGTGAACATACAAGGCAGAAGTGTAAAACAATGTGTCCATATGCTGAGTGAACATATGCAACAGAAATGTAATGTAAAACAATGTACTAAGTATGCACTAAATGGACATACATAACATAAAATGTAAAGTAAAACAATGTACTAAGTACGCAACAAATGGACACACATAGCAAAAACACAATGAAATCATGTACTATAAGTGTACTAATGAACATAACAAGCATATGATATGAAAACATGGAAAACACTAAGTGCTTACGACCCATTACGACCCGTTTAGGTAGCTTATGCTACTTTAACGCATCGTTCGCGTAAAACGCGTTCAGACCGCCTAACTAGTTCTATGACGAGTAAAATATGCCTTAACATGTCTAATATTGTTGCCTAATCAGTTTAGAAGTCAAAAATTATGTTACATATGCTTAAAATGAATTTTGGCGTAAAAAGGGCATTTTGGTCATTTTCCTAAGGCATATAAACTACCTATCATACAACTAACTAAACGAAGTGACCGTAAGGTATAACCTCGGAAGGTTATTCCCTATACAACTATGGTCACCTAATGTGTTTGGTAGGATCCTAATGATCGACCAAACGGGTCAGGTTCGAAAGTATAAGCGGTTGTTTAGACCGCTTACCTTACGACCCTACATAAGCACTAAACCTAAAGTATAAGCGGTTGTTTAGACCGCTTACCTTACGACCCTACATAAGCACTAAACCGAAAGTAAAAGCGGTTGTAACAGAATCATTGTTTCACAACCATGGATTAAACAGTTTCGTTTTATTAAATTAAACGTATTACATTACATTGGAATTAGAAACAAAACAATAACAAATAGACTTTCATTGTTATTAAGTCACTAAGGCCTCGTCCATTCCTATGTGAGCGTACACAAAAATCATCATCAAACATCATCAACTATGGTACCTAAAACACATGTGAAAATATGTCAGCATAAAAATGCCGGCGAGTACATAGGTTTTATATGAGTGTCAAGTCCATGGCTCATTTTACATGTTGCAATACTTATTTAAAAACCTTGTTTTGAAAAGTATAATATTGCGACATAATTAACCAACTTAAACCAAGTTGGTTATAATTTGCAAATCTCGTTGCCATGATTCTTAACTCCAAAACATTTGTTTTATTAAATCAAATTGTAAAATATCTCATAAAAACTCGTTAATAAAACTCGTATGGTTTATATTATTCAGAAAACATCCTTGTGTGACATTTTTTCGAAATCGTTTACCCAAGTGATCTAGATAACGCAACGATATATAATGTGTTAAAAGCACTTATATATAGGAAGTACCAGCGGCGTATCCACCATGCTTTTAACACATTACACCCGCCCCGTTACCTTATCGCTTCCCTAACCCAATGGCTCAAACAGTTACAAATGGTTCACATAAATTAAATGGTTACAAAGGGTTCACATAAATCCAACGATTACAAATGGTTCACATACATCAAATGGTTACAAATGGTTCACATATATCCAATGATTTCAAATGGTTCAAAACATAAAACAATTGTGCTAGCATGTTAAGTGAACATACATAACAAAACATAATGAAATCATGTAGTAATAGTGTACTAATGAACATAGCAAGTATATGATATGAAAACATGGAAAGCACGAAAATAACAAGTAGGCACATGTGTTTCACCCCAAAACGTTTGGAAAACAGTAAAAGAGGGGTCTATGTACTCACTTGAGGATACTTAGAAGTCTTGAATAACAACCAAGCAAAGCTAGAGGGATCACGGAATCAAACGGCACCTAATATAGGTAATTATGTAAATAAACGGACCTAAATTGGAAGATCGGATAGAATGATGTTTCGTAAACCAAATGAGTATAGGAACTCATGTAATATGGTTTAACAAAGCCTACATACTAAAATGAAACCTAACCTAAGTGCTTACGACCCATTATGACCCGTTTAGGTAGCTTACGCCAATTTAACGCGCCGTTCGCGTAAAACGCGTTCGGACCGCCTAACTAGTCCTATGATAAGTAAAATATTCCTTAACATGTCTAATATTGTTGCCAAATCAGTTTAGATATCAAAAATTATGTTACATATGCTTAAAATGAATTTTGGCGTAAAAAGGGCATTTTGGTCATTTACGTAAGGCATATAAACTACCTATCATACAACTACTTAAACGACGTGACCATAAGGTATAACCTCGAAAGGTTATTCCCTATGCAACTATGGTCACCTAATGTGTTTGGTCGGATCCTAAAGATCGACCAAACGGGTCGGGTTCGAAAGTATAAGCGGTTGTTTAGACCGCTTACCTTACGACCCTACACAAGCACTAAACCTAAAGTGACGAGCTAAACATGTTAAAACATGCTTAACGAGGTTTGAAAATAGGTTTGGTATAAAAAAATGGTTTTGATACCTAAAAGTAGTTTGGTTACAAAATAAGCAAGAATACGCATTTTGGCCGAAACTACGACTCGCAACTATTCCTAGATAACTTGGTAATCAGTAGGTATAGTCACAAGAGACTAAAACCCTCGTGATTATGCTCACGTTATGAAGTTCAAACAAACTTCACGTTGACCATAAACTGGCCAAAGTAGAAAGTCAAACACAGTTTGACTTTCACGCGAAAAAGAACGAAAAAGGACTTACAAAAGGTCCAAGAACGAAAGTTTGACCCGATTATTCTCAGGTATGAAGTGAAAGCACTTCAACTTAGAGAGCAATCAGATCAAGGTGTGAAGAATGCAAATGAGAAAGGTGGGTATTTATAGAAAAACCAAGACCGTTAGGATCGTTCATCGAAAACCGAGCTTCGATCTGGACCTTACATGTGTGCCCATGGTTTTAGAATACCATGGGTACCCCAAAACAAGCCCCTAGTTTCATTAAAACCATGTGCAAATGAGGGGAACAGCTGGAACAAGCTGGAATTTAGATTTTCAATTTTGGTCCCTTCCTAAGATAACTATGGCAGATTGTCAATTTTGGTCCCTGAATGTGCAAAACATGGTTGTTGATGCATTTTTGACACGTTTAAGCCCAGTTAATCACATTTCAAGGCTCGAAAATGAAGTTAAAGTATAGGGAACATGAAACATGCTCACAAGTATCTCGGATGTCGGTTTGTTTGGTCGTACGGTTGCGTTGTTCGGTTAATTACGACGAAACACGAACGAATGCGAAAAACGATCCAAATTACACGACGAATGGAATTTTATCATGCCAATCACTAAAATAAAATATTTTAATGATTACATAAATTTTTGGATGTCCGGATGTAATCAGAACGTAAGAAATGCGTGAAAATGCAAACTTATGCACTTTTTGACGCTTTTAGTCCCTGAATGACCAAAAAGTTTATTTTAGCACACCGAACCCCTCAAAGCCTATTTATAAGCTATGTAAATGATATTTAGGGTATTTTTAACTTATGGTCATGTTCTGAAATGTTCGTTACAGTACAAATCGGCATACTTTCACAGTTTGTCGAAATTAGTCCCTGTAAGCGAATAAACTTGATTTCGCCACACCAAACCCTCCAAAACTTATTTCTAAGTTATGTAAAGGTTATTTAAGGTATGTTAAGCCTATTTCACTATTCCAAAGTGTTTGTTGCATTAAACTGGTTATATTTACGCATCAGAGCGCGTATAACCTTCCAGAAAGCGATTTAAAGCTTGAAATCGAACATGAATTGATATGTGCAAACAATACACGTATTTTTACAAATCCCAAGTATGAAATATAATATTTCATAAATTTGGTATTTGTTTGATGGTCGCAGAGGCACGGGTGTCACAGTCTCCCCTACTTTAGGAAATTTCGTCCCGAAATTTATTCGTAGGAGTCTGTCTGTGACAGTGTGTTAAATAATTTCCTTGCATGGAATCTAGGGTGTCTATCTATTTGCGTAGAATAACCCATCAAAGATTATGCAAGGCATAATCCTGTCATTTCTCTCAACGAACAATCTTTAAAAATGAAAATGAAGGAAAAATCAAGGATATTCATTTCCCTCGATGGATATTCTTCAGAAACGAAAATGAACGGAATGAGTCATTTTCCTCAATGGGTATTCTTCAGAAACGAAAAATGAATGAATAATCAAGAATATTCATTTCCCTCGATGGATATTCTTTAGAAACGAAAACGAACGGAATGAGTCATTTTCCTCAATGGGTATTCTTCAGAAACGGAAATGAAGGAAAAATCAAAAATATTCATTTCCCTCGATGGATATTCTTCAGAAACGAAAATGAACGGAATGAGTCATTTTCCTCAATGGGTATTATTCAGAAATGGAAATGAAGGAAAAATCAAGAATATTCATTTCCCTCGATGGATATTCTTCAGAAATGAAAATGAACGGAATGAGTCGTTTTCCTCAATGGGTATTCTTCAGAAATGGAAATGAAGGAAAAATCAAGAATATTCATTTCCCTCGATGGATATTCTTCAGAAACGAAAATGAACGGAATAAGTCATTTTCCTCAATGGGTATTCTTCAGAAACGGAAATGAAGGAAAAAGAAAAATCAGGGATTTTCATTTCCCTCGATGGATATTCTTCATAAACGAAAATGAACGGAATGAGTCATTTTCCTCAATGGGTATTCTTCAGAAACGGAAATGAACTGAGTCAACTCTAGACACATGACAAAACTTGCTGTGGTTTATGTGCACTGAATTCCATAATTATGTATGCATCCATAATTACGTAATTCCTTGCACAGTCCGCACAATTCGTTTTGTTATGTAAAGGGGAAGAAAATCAAACCTGTGATGAGTGTGACTAGACTATCATAGGGTCCTTTTAATTAGATCGACAAACGATCTCTTTAATTAGACAACCAAGGAGTCTTTTCAGCTATATCATCACATGATATTCCTAACCAGATTTTTGGATCAATCTGTTTAACTAGACCACTCAAGGGGTCTACTTATGGAATAGTACATTATAATCCAAGGGTCTTTACTATTACGTTGAAGCCCATTAAGGATTTAAGGTAGTACCTTTGGATATCCTACTATGAATCCCTTATATGAAGATATGAAAGATTCTACGAGGATTTGGATAACAAAAACTTGGATCACACAAAAACATAAAAGGGAACACATAAGCACATAATCACATATTTGTTTAATTTGACCTTTAATTTGTTATCTTTGGACACAGATATTTAAAGCACACCAGGAATCCAATCCGTGGATTTCATTTGGCACTTTAATCATTTTCAAGAATCTATCTATGAAGATAGGATGATCTTCCAAAAATTCGATTTTGTTTTCAAAGAAACGTAATATTCGAATTAAGGCACACAACAATTTTAGGATTTACAGAAATACCCTTAGGTACCCTATTAAGGATTTATAGTGGTACTTTGGGTATTCGTCCAGAGTTGTAACTTGCGCCTTGTACTTCGTTTCTTTGGAAGAAACGGGTACTTAGGATTTTCGTGGAAAACGTAAGAGATCATAAAATGGAAGAATTTTGGGGGTAGTCTGTTCTTCAAGGAAT
This sequence comes from Helianthus tuberosus, assembly GCA_030545235.1. Classification (NCBI taxonomy): domain Eukaryota; kingdom Viridiplantae; phylum Streptophyta; class Magnoliopsida; order Asterales; family Asteraceae; genus Helianthus; species Helianthus tuberosus. Next base: position 102,481,607 of record CM060424.1, on the reverse strand, counting down.
ACGATTCCCTGATTGTCGGTATTGTGGGGGATATGTTGTTTATACATGCAACCACATAAATACATTGCAATGTGAATAAAAGATTTATTTATAAACAACGATAACAACTGTTTCATGGACATTGACAACAAAAGAAAATAATATATAAGACGTGATTATTTCTAAACAGTGTTGTCTTCTAGTCGGTCAGATGCTCATCCCTGTGCTGGATTTGCATTAGCAAGCTTTGGGAAATTTCTTCAGAAATGACCCATCTCGCCACAGTTGTAGCAAGAACCTGGTGGAAAACGAGCTTGAGCAAGATTGTTGTCAGCTTGATTTGGTGCAACTACAGCTCGGCAAACTCTTGCTGTATGACCTATAAGTCTACAAATTTAGCATTTGTGGCACTTCACACTAGCATGATGATGAAGGTTACATTGGTTGCACAAGGGTGCAGTTCCGTTGTATGGCTTCCTAGCAGGGGGTTGAGCTGGTTGGTTGGGGGCAGCTTGATCATTGTGAGCAACCACGGAGAAGTTCTGGGAAGCTTTTCGCTTCCTTGACTTCTTGGAGGATTCAGTCTGTTCATCTTTGGGTTTCGATTCCTCGATTAGTTTCTTATCACCTTTTCAAAAAAGTTTACCTTTCCTGATTTGAGATTCAGTCAAGGTAGCAGATAGCTCAATCGCTTTCCTAACCGTAGTGAGGTTACTACCAGTCACAATGTCTTGCACTGGGTCAGGGAGGCCATCAATGTACTTTTCGATTGCCTTATCCAAAGGCGTAACCATATTCGGGCATAACAGACTTAACTCCTCATAACGATCCGTGTAGGCTCGATGCTCACCGCTATCTTGCTTAAGATCGTCGAATTCCCTTTCCAAGGCCCTGATCTCGTGACGAGGACAGAATTCCTTCATCATCAGAGCTCGAAGCTCTTCCCACGTTTGAGCCAATGCCACATCGGCACCCCTATCTCTCATCACACCATTCCACCATGTCAAAGCTCGTTTCTCAAAGACACTAGATGCGAATTCTACCTTTCGCTCATTTGGGCATTGAACATGCCTGAAGGTGCTCTCTAGACTCTCGAACCATTGCAGAAGTGCAGTCGCTCCTTGAGACCCAGAAAACTTTGATGGCTTAGCCGAGTTGAACGTCTTGAAGTTGCATGGGGCATTATTGTTGTTGAGAGCTTGGTTACATTGAGCAACGATGTTCGGGATGGCAACAGTCATCTGCTGCGTAATGATAGCTGCCAGTTCTTCATTAGGTACTTGATTGTCGCGTCGTGGAGGCATTCTAAAAGGGGAAACAATAGAGGAAACAAGTGAAATGGCATTGGGTAAGAATAGGATGTTACAATTACCGACCAAAAGCATGGGTGATGGTCATTTGTTTGAACCACGAAGCAAACAAACGACACACAAAGGCTGAATCAAAGTAATTATGTCCTCATAATGTATCGCGAAGACATGCTCGCCTATAAAGTGGACACTCACCCCAAGAGTTCCCAGGTAAGAGTGACTGGTCCGATATTGCGGATTTGTACGAACACTGTAGCCTTAGACAGAAAGCTCAGGGTACAGGCACCCACCCTTCCAGATTGCACGTGTTCACATTATGTAACCCTAAACTTTGACGAGAATTTGAAAACTTTAAAGGTTCGTAACCATATAATAAATCATCCTAGAACAGATGATTAGTTTTCAAAGCAGATTCGAATTTTGTATTCTTATTGTGGTTGCTGCCTAAAGATAGGCAACGGTATTATTTTATGACTAAACGCAAGTAAACTCGCGTTAGGGTCCTAGGAAGGTTATAATCTAGGTCAAAGCATTACTAATAACCTAATTCCCTATAACCATTGGCTCTAATACCAACTTTTCTGTCACACCCCGACCACGTAAAAACAACAAAACGTGGCGGAAACGTCGGGGAGTGTTGTAACAGAATCATTGTTTCACAACCATGGATTAAACAGTTTCGTTTTATTAAATTAAACGTATTACATTACATTGGAATTAGAAACAAAACAAGAACAAATAGACTTTCATCGTTATTAAGTCACTAAGGCCTCGTCCATTCCTATGTGAGCGTACACAAAAATCATCATCAAACATCATCAACTATGGTACCTGAAACACATGTGAAAATACGTCAGCAAAAAAATGCCGGCGAGTACATAGGTTTTATATGAGTGTCAGGTTCATGGCTCGTTTTACATGTTGCAATACTTATTTAAAAACCTTGTTTTGAAAAGTATAATATTGCGACATAATTAACCAACTCAAACCAAGTTGGTTATAATTTGAAAAATCTCGTAGCCATGATTCTTAACTCCAAAACATTTGTTTTATTAAATCAAATTGTAAAATATCTCATAAAAACACGTTAATAAAACTCGTATGGTTTATATTATTCAGAAAACATCCTTGTGTGACAATGTTTCGAAACCGTTTACCCAAGTGATCTAGATAACGCAACGATATATAATGTGTTAAAAGCACTTATATATAGGAAGTACCAGCGGCGTATCCACCATGCTTTTAACACATTGCACCCGCCCCGTTACCTAATCACTTCCCTAACCCAATGGCTCAAACAGTTACAAATGGATCACATAAATCAAATGGTTACAAATGGTTCACATAAATCCAACGATTACAAATGGTTCACATACATCAAATGGTTACAAATGGTTCACATACATCCAATGATTTCAAATGGTTCAAAACGTAAAACAATTATGCTAGCATGTTAAGTGAACATACATAGCAAAACATAATGAAATCATGTACTAATAGTGTACTAATGAACATAGCAAGTATATGATATGAAAACATGGAAAGCACGAAAATAACAAGTAGGCACATGTGTTTCACCCCAAAACGTTTGGAAAACAATAAAAGAGGGGTCTATGTACTCACTTGAGGATACTTAGAAGTCTTGATTAACAACCAAGCAAAGCTAGAGGGATCACGGAATCAAACGGCACCTAATATAGGTAATTATGTAAATAAACGGACCTAATTCGGAAGATCGGATAGAATGATGTTTCGTAAACCAAATGAGTATAGGAACTCATGTAATATGGTTTAACAAAGCCTATATACTAAAATGAAACCTAACCTAAGTGCTTACGGCCCATTATGACCCGTGTTGGTAGCTTACTCCACTTTAACGCGTCGTTCGCGTAAAACGCGTTCGGACCGCCTAACTAGTCCTATGATAAAGTAAAATATGCCTTAACATGTATAATATTGTTTCCAAATTAGTTTAGATGTCAAAAATTATGTTACATATGCTTAAAATGAATTTTGGCGTAAAAAGGGCATTTTGGTCATTTACCTAAGGCATATAAACTACCTATCATACAACTACTTAAATGACGTGACCATAAGGTATAACCTCGGAAGGTTATTACCTATGCAACTATGGTCACCTAATGTGTTTGGTCGGATCCTAAAGATCGACCAAACGGGTCGGGTTCGAAAGTATAAGCGGTTGTTTAGACCGCTTACCTTACGACCCTACATAAGCACTAAACCTAAAGTGACCAGCTAAACATGTTAAAACATGCTTAACGAGGTTTGAAAATAGGTTTAGTATCAAAACAAACGGTTTTGATACCTAAAAGTAGTTTGGTTACAAATTACGCAAGAATACGCATTTTGGCTGAAACTACGACTCGCCACTATGCCTAGATAACTTGGTAATCAGTAGGTATAGTCACAAGAGACTAAAACCCTCATGATTATGCTCACGTTATGAAGTTCAAACGAACTCTATGTTGACCATAAACTGGTCAAAGTAGAAAGTTAAAAACAGTTTGACTTTCACGCGAAAAAGAACGAAAGAGGACTTACAAAAGGTCCACGAACGGAAGTTTGACCCGATTATTCTCAGGTATGAAGTGAAAGCACTTCAACTTAGAGAGCAATCAGATCAAGGTGTGAAAAATTCAAATGAGGAAGGTGGGTATTTATAGAAAAACCAAGACCATTAGGATCGTTCATCGAAAACCGAGCTTCGATCTGGACCTTGCATGTGTGCCCATGGTTTTAGAATACCATGGGTACCCCAAAACAAGCCCCTAGTTTCATTAAAACCATGTGAAAATGAGGGGAATAGCTGGAACAAGCTGGAATTTAGATTTTCAATTTTGGTCCCTTCCTATGATAACTATGGCAGATTGTCAAGTTTGGTCCCTGAATGTGCAAAACATGGTTTTTGATGCATTTTTGACACGTTTAAGCCCCGTTAATCCCATTTCAAGGATCTAAAATGAATTTAAAGTATAGGGAACATGAAACATGCTCAAAAATATCTCGGATGTCGGTTCGTTTGGTCGTACGGTTGCGTTGTTCGGTTAATTACGATGAAACACGGACGAATGCGAAAAACGATCCAAATTACGCGACAAATGGAATTTTATCATGCCAATCACTAAAATAAAATATTTTAATGATTACATAAATTTTTGGATGTCCGGATGTATTCAGAACGTAAGATATGCGCGAAAATGCAAACTTATGCACTTTTTAACGCTTTTAGTCCCTGAATGACCAAAAAGTTTATTTTAGCACACCGAACCCCTCAAAGCCTATTTCTATGCTATGTAAAGGATATTTAGGGTATGTTTAACTTATGGTCATGTTCCGGAATGTTCGTTACAGTACAAATCGGCATACTTTCGCAGTTTGTCAAAATTAGTCACTGTAAGCGAATAAACTTGATTTCACCACACCAAACCCTCCAAAACTTATTTCTAAGTTATGTAAAGGTTATTTAAGGTATGTTAAGCCTATTTCACTATTCCAGAGTGTTTGTTGCAATAAACTGGTTATATTTACGCATCAGAGCGCGTATAACCTTCCAGGAAGCGCTTTATGAAACACAATTGATATGTGCAAACAATACACGTATTTTTACAAATCCCAGGTATGAAACACAATATTTCATAAATTTGGTATTTTTTTTATGGTCGCAGAGGCACAGGTGTCACATATTCTAAGTTATGTAAAGGTTATTTAAGGTATGTTAAGCATATATTGATATTCCAGAGTGTTTGTCGCGTTAAACTGATTACGTTTGTGTATCGGTTTGCGTATAACTCTCCAGAAAGCGATATAGAGTTTGGAATTGAACAAAAATCAAAACATGAAAAATGTCAAACATAATTAAACAAACATTGGGGTCAAATAACATTGTTTTATTGATAACTGAACTGTTTACAATGATTACAAATCACAAATGTCACAACGGGGCCGTGCCCGGACACCACGGGGCCGTGTCAAGACGCCCAGTAACATAAATTTTTGCTTTTTCACATCTTCTTACACATTCAATCAACCTAAAAACTTATTTTTTGGACACATTGAGGACAATGTGTAATTTAAGTGTGGGGGGGATGCTAAAACCTTGAATCTTGCAAGTCCTAATTACAAGCCTTACACAAAACTCTATTGGAACCGCTGAACAGCCCAAAAAAAATTTCAAAAATTTTTCATTTTTTACTTGTCTAGGTTTAATTTGGGAATTTCAAGTTCTAAAAAAAGTTATATTTTTACAAATTTATAACCGATAGCGTCGTGATAAAAAGAACCAACATAAGAAAATTATGAAAAGGCATGACAAATCTAGTTAAACTTTGATTATATATACTTGATCACATAAAAACCCATTCCCACAAAAAGTGAGTTTTGAGCCTTTATTGAGCATACAAATATACATCTTTAAACTAAATGCTCATTTTTCGTTTCTTGTGTGAATAGCCGCTTGGTTCTTACAACTCTAGAACTTGCCACGATGATACATTCCCGGTCCTTACCAACTTAAACCCGAGTAAGTAAATGATGGAGGCATTAGGACTAACCCTTTTTATTTCAACACCATTATTTTTCTTTTTTTTTACCACCTACCCAAAATCTCCCTAGTTAACCCCTTTGAGCCTAAACCTTTTCATTTCTTAACCCAAAACAAACACCCTTTTACCCACCAAAACCCTGTTTTCATTTTAAACCCTTTATTTTAGTAACAAAGCTCGGTTTTTCTTATGACTTCCTTATCAAAATAAAAAAGGATGATGATAATGAAGCCAAAAGAAATAAACAAACAAGTTTATCAAAAAGAACTTTGTTTAAATAAATGCTACATTAAATAAAAAAGTCATAAAAATGAAGTCTTACGAAAACCGACGCTTTTTATGCCTTTCGCCCTTTTCTACTAACCACTAACCCAACCACCTACCTTTAACTCAAGCCTAAGCCTTCCCCCAAAAAGTCCTCTTGATATTTACAAAGGTGTATAGTTAAAAAGGAGGAGGATTGATTGCTTGGCAAGCTTATGGTAGGAGTAAGTTCCATGCCGCTCTCGAGTGTTTCACTAAAATACATCTTCGGCCGAGCGTTGAGTGATCCCCCGTGAGGTATGTGAACTTGTATATAAATGGAATTTTAAAAAGGCATGTTATGCCCTAATAAGTAATTTATCTTATGTAATATTTTAAATAAATCATGACGAATAGGATTGTAAATAAATAAAAATAAAACTTAATAAAGAATCCTGAAAATCCCGACACTCTATGACAAGCCCAAAACTTTCTCTTCTACCCATTCCATTTGCGAGTGTAAAGCCACATTATAAAGAGTTTTGCTTGAAGACAAGCAAAGATTCAAGTGTGGGGGGTATTTGATGTGCGCAAAATGCAACATATAAATTACATCCAATGTGGGATAAAACTAACCCTTTTTTAGTACTAATGTTGGAAAAAGTGTGTTTTTGTCTTCCTTTTATATTTTCAGGATTAAATGAGCTCAAATGAACAAAAGAAGCAAAAAGGCAGCTAAATCTAACATAAATACAAGGAAAGGAATAAACATGGCATGCCCGATCCCCCGACAGCATCTTCCCAAGCAAAAACAAGAGAACAGAAGGCTGAACACGCCCCGTGCTCAATGAGCACAGGGGCGTGCCCAAGTGTCTGCAGAAAAGACAAAGTTGTAGAATCTTCTATCACCCACCACGGGGGCGTGTCCAGCGGACACGCGGCCGTGGTCAACTCTAAGATTCGCAGAATCTAAGAAAATCTTGATAGTACATATACGCTTCTGCACACGAGGTCGTGCCCAGTGGACACGGGGGCGTGGTCAACTATTGCAGACAAACTGCATTTAATGAAGAAAGAGAAGATAGGTGGACACGGGGCCGTGTCCGGGCTTCTGTGCAGGCTATAAATAGGGGTGCTTGGCTCATTTGTAAACCATCCCTTGGCAAACCACCTCTCTCACACTTCACCCACCCACCACCACAACCCACATCCACCACCATCATCCATCATCCATCATAGAGTGTGTGAGTAGTCTCGGGATCCAAGATTGATCGTAAGAGTTCTTGACAATCAAAGGCCATGTTTGCCTAAGTCTCTTACATCACTTGGTGAAGACGAGCATTTAGTGTAATACTTTTTTTGTTTTTAATCTTTTCGCACTTTTTAGTTGGTTATGTATTAATGACTTTAATAACTAGTTTCTTATGTTGAAAGTGAATCTTCCTTATCATTTGTCCGTGGTGTCTTAGCGTTATTTTACTGTCTATATAAAATAAAAGATTTACACAATTCATATCCCCACGGTCTATATGGAGATATGTTTGCTACCTAGTCGGGGGTTAAGGGAATGGTGTGGTAAGAGTCTTGCCTTATTCAGTGTATAGATCCTGCAAGGACCTGGTCAACTTTCGTAGGACCTCCTTCAATACCCACTGGTATTGGATGGCGGGGGTCCGAACTCCTTGATCCCCTCATATGTAAGCTACTATTAAAACTTTAACCCGGCTACTTAGGATTGTATCCCTGCTGACTCAAACTACTTAGCCGAGGGTAACGTCACCTTCAAAAGAGGGGCCTACCACATTACGCATTAATAACTTAATTAATTATATTTCAATAATCCAACCCTTTAGGATTGTATCCTTGCTGACTCAAACTACTGGGTTGAGGGTAACGTCACCTTTAAAAGAGAGGCCTACTACTATAACTAAGATAATCTCTTAAAAGTGCAAAAGTGTGAAAATAATCAAAGGTTACACTAAACACGAGTCGGATCCAAGTGATTCATCTTGTCTATTTGTTTTATTTTTTATTTTTATTTTTCAGCATTTTTAGTTTTTATTTTCATGTTTAAATCTTTTTCTAAAATTTTGATTTGATTAGACGTTGAGGATAAACTGGTACTAAAAGCTCTTGTGTCCTTGGACGACCTCGGTATCTTACAAATACTATACTACGTTCACGATGGGTGCACTTGCCCATATGTGTGTTTAGTGTTAGTAAAATATCGTGTTTTATAAATTTAAAACTTGACTAAAGTGTAAAAAGGGCTAAAAATATAACTATAAATTATATACACACCGACTCACATCAAGTTTTTGGCGCCGTTGCTGGGGACACAAGGATTTTAAGAAAGTTAGGAATCAACGGCCTAATCGTTTTTTTTATTTTCTGTTTTTTTAGGACTTTTATAAAATTTTCAGCTTCTGCAGAACTCAGCACAGGCCGTGCCCGCTGAACACGCCCCGTGCCTAATCTTTGGTACTGGCAATCCTGTTTTAAGTCAGACAGTAGCTAAACACGGGGGCGTGCCCACTCAACACACCCCGTGCCCAAGTATCAGTTACTGAAAACAGAACCGTAAGATCCCGAGGGTTGGTAATTTCTGACACAACCATGAGTGATACTGATTTTTTTTACTGTCGGCCCTCTTATGGTACGTGGTGTCAAATATGTGGTATCCCCCATAAAGATTTAGAATGTTATTTTCTAAATTATAAGCCCCATTATATAGACCCATTGTTTTCCTATAGCCTTAAGAGGGGCGAAAGTAAAAATAATCCTTATCTCTCCCTCTAATGCTCTCAATCGAATCTTCTAGGAGAAATGCTTCTTGATGAATTATTTCAACTAGACGATTTAATTCTTGATTGGATAAAATAACTTGAGAAAGGCTTTATTAGTCCATCTCAAGATGATACCCAAGAAGAATTGTTGGGATCGTATTCGAATAAAAACAACTTCGTTGTTCCCGATATTACCTCTAACTCTAACGAAGACTTGAGCGATAGTCGTCCCTGTGTCGATTGTGCCGTGAAGGACTCCCCATCGAATTCGTTCGGTTCATACATAGACCTGAGCGATTCGGCATACACCTTCTTTAACGAGAGCCCGGGAAAGGGTTGGACTTGTCCACCTACATTTAGCAAAGGAATCACCCTCACCGACAACCTCTTGCGTTCTCGTCTTAATCTAGAGCAATTAAGGTATCTCAGGCACTTTGGGGTTGTTCCATCCAGTAAGGAACCGCCCGATCCGGATAAATTCCTTAGAAATAGACGAAACATCATAAACAGCCTCTAGACACGGGGCCGTGTCCAGGTTAACACACCCCCGTGTCCACCAAAAGATTCCTTTCTGACTTTTTATCAGAATACGGACAAAATGTGTCAGGATCCTTCCTGCACACGGGGCCGTGTCCAGCCGACACAGGGCAGTGTGCAGCGTGTTGTCGTTTTCTATAAATGCAGCCAAGAATCCTGCACATTTGGACCATTCCAGGGACAGAGATTTGGTGAGATCTTCGCACATACCATCCTAGTTATTTTCTAAAAGAAGGTTCTCAACAACCATCTTGTCCTTTCCTCTCTTGTCCATTCCCTTCTTCTTCATTTTTTTTACCTCAACACCTCCATTAGATCTTGAGGTCACCATGATTCCAACCTTTATTGTGATGTTTATTAGGTTTTTGTGTAAGGAATCTTGTTAAAAATAAGTATTACAACATTGTTTTAAGTTATTTCTGCTCAAAAACGCTTCTTAAGTTGGAAAAATAATTTGAAACTCCAAGATCCCTTGTTCCAAAACCTGTAGAAAGGTAAACACGGGGCCGTCCTCAATGAGCATGGGGCCATGTCCGAGGTTACTGTTTCTTAAAATGAACTCTTTTCAATTTATTTTCGTAGAATGTCGAGCCAAAACAGTGGAACTTCGTCAGCACATTCCAGAAACAGTCGAAGAGAACGGAGGTCCTCAATCGAAGCAACTCTCATACGCTACGTGATGGCATTACGTGAAGCTCTTGATGAGATGACATCGGTAGAGGAGGTCCTCATAGACCGTATAAATTATCTTACGGTAGGGTTGGAAAACAGTTTTCAAGAAATCAACCTCTTGCACCAGAGGTTGAACATTCTTGTGACACCTCCCATGGAGCCAATCCTCCCTCAAGAGGATTGGAACCTAGCACTTGGAGTCAACAATCCCACCGGATAGGATGACATTCCAGCGGAGCCTCCTCTTGACGAATTGCAAGAAGTCCCGGTGGAGGTTGCACCCCCTCAAACTGATGCCAATGAGCCCGCCTTTCTTCTCCCAAGGGAGATAGAGGAGTTGCTCGCCGACGTATGAGGGACCCATATCCGAAGGAAGAAGTTTTTCAAGCCGCATCCAACCGAGAGAATTATCTTTTCGGAAATTTTACTAATAGAATAAACTTTAGGCTAGAACTGCTTGGTTTAGACTTCTTGTGTTTCTGTTGACCTATTTATCTAGAATTTTAATTTATTAGGATTATTATGTAACTTTCTCTATTTGAATGAATGATGGTTTTAATTAATTTGGTGTTTGGATGATGTTGTAATGGTGAAAACACACTCGGGATGGTGAAGGATACCAAGGGAAACTTGAACCAACACCCCATGCATAAAAACAGGGCCACCCGATAATTTTTCTTCATTATAGCAAGTTCAGCACGGGGCCGTGCTCATCCAACATGCCCCGTGTTCAACCATCTGCAGAAAGATGCCCAGTTCAGGTACCTAGACACTGGGCGTGCTCACTGAACACGCCCCCGTGCCCAGCCTTCTGTTACTTTGTTTTATTTTCTGTTACTGGCAATCTGAACACGGGTGTCACACCCCGACCACGTAAAACAGCAAATCGTGGCGGAAACATCAGGGAGTGTTGTAACAAAATTATTATTTCACTACCATGGTATTTAAAGTTATGTAAACAAAGGTGTCACATTGTCTTAAAACAACTGAAACATAGAGTACGTCATATAATTAAACTAGTTCTAGCTTCGTTTTAAGTCACTAAGGCACAGGTCCGCCTAAGAGTGTCTTGATCATCCTATGCAACAGCTTCTGAAAACACATGTGAAAATAGGTACATCAGCATAAAAATGCCTGTGAGATACATAGGTTTTGTTAAAATAGGATTCATGACTTAAGTTTAAAGAAATGTTTAATAAAATTAGTCATGAATCTTGTTAAAAGTGTTTTTCTTTCATAAAACATTTGAAAAGCGGTAATAAAATCAGATGATATATATATATATATATATAAGAATAATGTATGTTTAAATGAATAACCAAGTAAAAATGAGTTTGTGTAAATTAAGTTATTTGTAAAACAATGTTTAAGTGAAAATAAGATGTAAGTGTAATATGTCTAAACTGAAATGGTTTAAATAACGCTGTGGATACTTGGTCTTCATCTCATTCTCGAGTTCCCAAGTGAATTCGGCGCCACGCTTTCCTTCCCATCGAACCTTGACTATGGAAATCTTGCTGCGCCTCAGTCACTTGATACCTCGGTCCATGATTTCGACCGGTTTCTCCACAAAATGTAAAGTTTCATTTACTTGCAAGTCTTCGAGGGGAACCTGAAGTTCCTCGTCGGCTAAGCATTTCCGAAGATTAGATACGTGGAATACCGGATGTATGTTGTTAAGTTCCTGTGGCAGGTCGAGTCAGTACGCCACCTTGCCAATCCTTTCGAGTATCGTAAAAGGACCCACATAGCGAGGGGCAAGCTTTCCCTGCTTACCAAAGTGAACCACTCCCTTCCAGGGAGATACCTTGAGTAGCACCCTATCTCCAACATCAAATTCCAGAGGCTTACGCCTTTTATCAACATAGCTCTTTTGTTTGCTCCTAGCCTTGATCAAGTTATCACGGATCTGAAGAATCTTATACGTTATCTCTTGAATAATCTCAGGGCCAGTAAGTTGCTTGTCACCAATCTCATTCCAGCTGAGAGGAGATCGGCACTTGCAACCATATAAAGCTTTGAAAGGAACCATCTAAATACTGGAACTCAATCAATGGTAAATGTACATCCCAGTTACCACCAAAGTCGTTGACACAAGAATGGAGCATATCCTCTAGGGTTTGAATAGTGCGTTCGGTCTGTCCATCCGTTTGAGGATGAAAAGCCATACTAAGATTCAAATGAGAACCCATAGCGGATTGAAACGTTTGCCAAAGACGGGAAGTGAAACGACCATCACGGTCAGAGATTATGTCGAGACGTATGCCATGACGGCATATAATCTCATCAGTATAGATTCGAGCAAGTTTCTCCGCTTTGAAATCTTCACAAATAGGAAGAAAGTGGGCTGATTTAGTCAAACGGTCAATGATAACCCATATACTATCATGACCAGCAGGTGTACAGGGTAGTTTAGTTATAAAGTCCATAGCGATGCTATCCCATTTCTAAACAGGGATTTCGGGTTGTTCAAGAAGACCTGAAGGACGCTGATGTTCAGCCTTTACCTTCGTGCAAGTAAGGCATTTCGAGACATCCGCAGCAATGTCCTTTTTCATACCAAACCACCAATAAGTCATACGCAAGTCATGGTACATCTTATCAGCACCTGGATGAATAGTGTATCGGGATTTGTGAGCCTCATTCGTAATGAGTTCACGAAGATTATCACGATCTGGCACCCAGATGCAATTGAGATAGTATTGAAGTCCATCAGACTTTGTTTCAAGTTGGTCAACAGAAGCACCTCGTAACTCAACAAATAGACTACCTTCATTAGCTGATGAATACTGAGCTTCACGGATACAAGCGTGCAAATTGTTAGAGATGTGAAAACAACGGATAGTATTAACATTAGTCTTACGACTAAGAGCATCGGCGACGACATTCTCCTTGCCAGGATGGTAGCTTATCTCGCAGTCGTAGTCTTTAAGCAATTCCACCCATCGTCGCTGATGCATATTAAGTTCCTTTTGGTTAAAGATGCGCTGCAGGCTCTTAAGGTCAGTGAAAACCACACACTTAGTACCATATAGGTAGTGTCGCCAGATCTTCAACGCAAAAACAACTGCGCCAAGCTCAAGGTCGTGAGTAGTATAGTTTTTCTCATGTATTTTGAGTTGACCGGAGGCATAAGCGATAACCTTGTCCCGCTGCATGAGCACACAACCTAAGCCACGGTTCGAGGCATCGCAATATGTAACACCCGTCTAAAATACTACTTGAAATTAATAATAATTCACAAGAGTTTATAAAAAGATGTCTAGGTTAGAGAATTAAGTTTCAAAAACAAAGTTCCAAGATAACAAACATTAGTCAACTACTGACTAATTTTAAACATTCAGAGTTATTTAACAAACTGATTACATCATAACTTAGTCTAAACAGAATTAATCGATGCGAAAGCTTCAAAAGTTTGTGTTCGGTTCTTCAAAAGCTTGCTTGACCGTCATCCGTAATCCTTGAATACCTAGAAACTGAAATGTTTACATTAAACATTAATATTAGAGTACTTAGAAATATTACATAATCGAAACTACGTTTAAAACGGATTCGATTTATCGAAGGTATGCAAAATTTACAAAATTTCCAGGGTTCTACCGTAACTTACGGTATATACCGTAAGTTACGGTAGTTATTTGGAACTTCTGGTCCACCGTAACTCAGTAAAGAACCACCGTAACATTTTGGTTTCTACCGTAAATTACGGTATATACCGTAATTTACGGTAGACTCTGGAATATTATGTTTTTGTTTGATTTGTTTGTTTACTTGGACCAAACTCTCGGATTTCATTCCTACAACCCAACATGTTAAATCCTCGTATTCTAATACGTCATTTGTCAATAATAACAAAAGACCAAATAACCATGCTACAATGTATTACCATGCCTTATTTAGTTATTCGACCCGTTTGGCTCATCTAAGGAATCCTCCATTTTTTTATGACTACCAACGAGGTTTAACCAGATTCTTGGCCTATTATTCGACATAGCGAACATCAACGCTTTAATCCAACTCAACTCTTAATACACAATTCAACTACATATATGCCAAATATCAAAATTTACCCAAATGTAACGAATCAAGTTACATACCTTCAAAGTAAGCCTTTCAAACGCGATTCGACGCCCGCTTGTCCACTTGACGCTCCTGCGTCCTTTCCTATAGAGTTCATTTATAACATGTTTAGAACTCCTTTAAAGCATATATCGTGTAGTAAGCCGAAACATCAAACATCAAAATTATGTGTTTCAACTTTGAAATTTCAGTTTTAAGCCTTCTTTGAGGCATTTTCACAAACACTTTAAGGGCAGAATTTTATATCATTCATATTCAAGTTCATAGCTTGCTATTTAGCTAAACTTAATATCAATAAAGCTATCATATAACATTTAAACATCATAATTTCTGAAATCACTTTCTATGATCAAATTACACTAGAATAATCATTCTAAACCCTAGTGTTTACTAGTTTCCCACAAAACCCATGAATCACCTTCATTGTGTTCATGAGATTTCCATAAATTAGCCATGTTTTCACATGTTATTGTCTAGGTTTTACTCCTAGACACTATACCATGCCTATTCTAACCAAATAACTAAAATGCATCCTCAATTTCAGATTTCCCAAATTCATGAGAATTTCAAAACAGAGAATTAACATCAAATTTTACATACCTTGTAACCCCCTTGTGATGAGGATCACTAATCTATGTTCGGACTTTGATTTGGACTGAGTTTGATCCTTCAATTTAGAGATTTTGTGAGATTTAGGGTTTTGATGAACTTGGTCGCCCCCCTGCTCCTTGTCTGATCGATCTCACACACGTATGTGTGTTTTTTATTTTTATTTTTCTTGTTTTAATTATATTAGTTTCAATTTAAGCACTTTCAGCCCCTCAACTATCATTTGGTTCTAACTTTTAGTGTTTTAACCCATTGTAAGTCACTACAAGGCTTTTAACTAACTAGGTTATTTTAATCCTAGTTAGTTCACTGGTTTATTTAGCAGCATTATATTTAAAATAAATGATTTACATTTTCAGGGTGTTACAAGTCCAGCCTCCTTAAAAAGGGTTTCGTCCCCGAAACCAAAGTACGTACCGAATAGTGTGGGTAGAGACGTCGCATCTCTTCTTCGGATTCCCATGTGGTATCCGAACCTTTCCTATGCTCCCACTTGATCTTGACTTGATCGATTTGTTTATTTTGCACGTGCTTAATCTTTCGATCTAAAATTTCTATGGGCCTTACAATATAATTCAAGCGATCATCCACTTCGATATCATCGTAGTGAATATAGGTTGTCTCATCCGCTAGACACTTCCGAAGATGTGACACATGAAATGTGCTATGAATTCCGCTTAGTTCCTCCGGTAGTTCAAGGCGGTAAGCTACCTTTCCTACCCGTTCTATGATCGCAAACGGCCCTATAAACCTCGGGCTTAATTTTCCTCTTTTTCTAAACCTGATAACACCCTTCCATGGAGATACTTTGAGCATGACTTTGTCACCAACCTGGAATTCGATTGGCCTGTTCCTTTTTTCAGCATACGCCTTTTGTCTATCTTGAGCCGCTTTCAAGTGTGCTCGGACCACATCAATCTTTTCATTTGTGGCTCGTACTATATCTTGGTGGGCGAGTTCACGTGGACCCACTTCACCCCAACATACCGGGGTTCGGCATTTCCTACCATAGAGCATTTCGTACGGTGCCATCTTAATACTAGCATGGTAG
Source organism: Helianthus tuberosus (assembly GCA_030545235.1). NCBI lineage: Eukaryota > Viridiplantae > Streptophyta > Magnoliopsida > Asterales > Asteraceae > Helianthus > Helianthus tuberosus. Next base: position 102,465,778 of record CM060424.1, on the reverse strand, counting down.
CTGTTGTTATACGAAAACTCGACCAATGGTAGGTAGACATCCCAACTTCCTCCAAAGTCGATTATACACGCCCGTAGCATGTCCTCCAATGTTTGTATTGTTCTTTCACTTTGTCCATCTGTTTGAGGATGGTACGCAGTGCTAATGAACAATTTGGTTCCCATCTGTTCTTGGAAATCTCGCCAGAAATTTGAAGTGAACCGAGTATCCCTATCAGACACGATGGATACCGGTACTCCATGACGTGCTATTATTTCATTAGTGTAAACTTCTGACATCTTTTCTGACGTATAAGTCTCACGAATCGGAATGAAGTGAGCACTTTTCGTCAATCTATCCACCACTACCCATATGGCATCGAAACCTCGGTTTGTCTTTGGTAGTTTGGTTAATAGGTCCATCGTAATATGTTCCCATTTCCAAACTGGAATTTCCAACGGTTGGAGTTTACCATATGGTTTTTGGTGCTCTGCCTTGACTTGTAAACATGTCAAGAATTTTTCCACGTACTTCACCACATCTCTCTTCATTCCGGGCCACCAATAATTTTGTTTTAATTCGTTATACATTTTGTTCGCTCCCGGGTGGATGGAATAACGAGACTTATGAGCTTCATCAAGTAGAAGCTTTTTAACTCCGCATGTGTTAGGAACCCAAATTCTACTGAAAAGTGTTTTCAAACCGTGTTTGCCTACTTCGAGATCTTTAACTTGACCAACGATCCTTTCCTTCTTCCAGTTTTCCGTCTTTACTGCTTCATCTTGTGCTCCTCGGATTCGTTCAAGTAAGCCCGAAGTCACAATGAGCTGCAACGATCGTACTCGTATCGGGGCATAGCCTGCCTTTCGGCTCAACGCATCGGCCACCACATTGGCTTTCCCGGGGTGGTAATGTATTTCACAATCATAATCTTTGACCGTTTCTAGCCATCGCCTTTGTCGCATATTTAACTCCTTCTGATCGAAGAAGTATTTCAAGCTCTTGTGATCGGTGAATATGGTGCACTTTACCCCATATAAGTAGTGCCTCCATATTTTTAATGCAAATACCACCGCAGCCAACTCGAGATCGTGCGTGGGATATTTCTTCTCGTGTATCTTCAATTGCCTCGAGGCATAAGCTATAACTTTGCCCCGTTGCATCAAAACGCATCCGAGCCCCGATAGTGAAGCATCCGAATAAACCACCATGTCTTCGACTCCGTCTGGCAATGTCAGTACCGGAGCTTGAATTAACTTCTCTTTTAGCGTTTGAAACGCTCTTTCTTGATCTACACCCCAAATGAACTTTTCTTCCTTCCGGGTTAGTTTTGTTAGCGGTGACGCAATCTTGGAGAAATCTTGAATGAATCTCCTATAGTATCCCGCAAGCCCCAAAAAGCTTCTAATTTCCGAAGGGTTCTTCGGGGGATTCCATTTTGACACGGCCTCGATCTTTGACGGATCCACCAATACTCTGTCGGCACTTATGATGTGGCCAAGAAATTGTACCTCTCGTAACCAAAAGGCACACTTAGAGAATTTCGCATACAACCTTTCTCGTCTAAGCGTCTCTAACACCTCTTGTAAGTGGTGTGCATGTTCAGCTTCGCTTTTCGAATACACCAAAATATCATCGATAAACACGATGACTGACTTATCCAACATTGGCTTGCAAACCCGGTTCATGAGGTCCATGAAAGCCGCGGGTGCATTTGTTAGCCCGAATGACATCACGAGGAATTCGTAATGTCCGTATCTCGTGCGGAAAGCCGTCTTCGGCACATCTTCCTCCTTGACCTTTAGTTGGTGATACCCCGATCTAAGGTCAATTTTTGAAAACCAGTTCGCACCTTGTAATTGGTCAAATAAATCATCTATCCTCGGAAGCGGGTATCGGTTCTTTACCGTGAGTTTGTTTAACTCCCGATAATCGATACACATGCGCATGCTTCCGTCCTTCTTTTTCACGAACAGTACCGGTGCGCCCCAAGGAGACACACTCGGCCTTATGAATCCTTTGTCAAGCAGGTCTTGAATTTGGGACATCAACTCTTGTAATTCCGACGGTGCGAGTCGGTACGGTGATTTTGCTAAGGGTTTTGCGCCCGGAATCAATTCGATCCCGAACTCTACTTCCCATTCAGGCGGTATCCCCGGTAAATCCTCCGGAAACACATCTTCATAGTCTCGTACTACCGGTACGTCTTCAATCTTTCGTGATCCTTTCTCGGGCTCATTTGCGTATTTCATGAATGCCTTGCATCCTCTGTTCATAAGCTTGTGAGCTTTCATCATTGAGCATACTATAGGGTTGCCTCCTTTTTCGCCATAGATAGTGACGTGTTTCCCTCTTGGAGATATTAGCTTTATCTCCTTACGAAAACACACAACCTTCGCATGGTGCTGAGATAGCCAATCCATCCCAACGACTACTTGAAATTCCCCCATTGACATCAGGATTAGGTCTATCAAGTATTCCTCATCGTCTATGTTTAATTTGCAGCCTCGACAAACATCACAAACTATAAAACTTTTGATGTCCCCTATTTCAACTTCTAAGGGCACAGATAATTTCATCAATACAAATGACGGATGTCGAATAAATCCATGCAAAATGAAGGATTTATTTGCACCCGTATCAAACAATACACGTGCTGGAATTGAGTAAATTGTGAATATACCTGAGACCACATCGGGTTCTGTTTTCACTTCAGCCGCGGTAAGTTGGAAGGACCTAGCCTTCGCTTTGGGAGCTTCTGCTGGAGACTCTTTTGTGTCTCTCTTTCCAACCAACTCGGGGCATTCAGACTTTTTGTGGCCGGGTTGATAGCATTTGTAACAAACGGAAACTTTTCCGGGACATAGCGATGCAGTGTGCCCCGTCTTCCCACATACCGGACACGGCTTGTCTTTGAAGCGGCACTCACCTTTGTGCCCCTTTCCACATACTTTGTAACTTGGCGACCCGCCTTTAGCCTCCACTTTCTTCCCCGATTCAGCAGTTCTAGCTTTCTTTGTAGGGCTTGGATTCACATCCTGTGCCCTTCGCTCACCCCTTTCAACTTGCTTTTTTAACTCGATTTCCCGCTTCCGGGCGGTGTTGATGATTTCTGTGAGAGTTTCATATTTTGAGGGAGTCATAAACTCCCGGTATTCAGCACTCAGCATGTTGTAATAGTAGTATATCTTCTGCTCTTCAGTGGTGACTAACTCGTCACAAAATCTCAGCTTATCCATGAAGATGCCCGTGATCTTATCAATTGATTCTCCCTTTTGTCTTAACTGGATAAATTCCTCTTTGATCCTGTTGATAACTGCTTTGGGACTATGGTGTTTAAGGAATGGCACCTTAAACTCATCCCAAGTCATGACCCTTGCCGCTTCGGCTCCCATTTCCTTCTTTTTATTGTCCCACCAATCCTTGGCTTGATTTCTCAATTGACCCGTTCCGTAAGCAACAAAGTCACCTACGTCACAGTGGGTTCGTTCAAACACTCCTTCGACGTCACTTATCCATCTTTGGCAGATTATCGGGTCAACTTCCCCGTTATAGATTGGCGGTTTGCACGCCATAAATTCTTTATATGAGCACCCTTTACGTTCTCCCGTTTTATCTTTCATAAGGTTGACACTATCCTCCAACCTTTTAACTCGCTCTTCGACAAGCGACAACACCGTGTTTTGAATTTTTTCTATAAACCCGGATAGACTTCCTTCAATTGCCTTCCCTACTTCTTCGGCAATTATCTCTTTCATTTGTTCGGTGTTTGTTTGCACCGGATTATCATCGTTTCCATCAGACATCTTGAAACTGAAATGTTTACATTTAAACGTTAAACATTTCATTCATAACATTGCTTCATTTGTTTCGGTTTAGCCAAGTTCTTAACTTGCTTTAACCGTTCACATTTAATGCACTTTCCGGGTTTGAGTGTGTTAACACGCTCTTCCCATGCACATCAATTCCTTTCTCATTCTTACATAAGACATAATTTCTTAACATAATAAGTTAATTCTTACCGGACGATCGATCAAGCTTGAACCGAACACTTTGTTGACACCCTTAAGCTCTGATTACCAACTTGTAACACCCGTCTTAATTACTACTTGAAATTAATAATAATTCACAAGAGTTTATAAAAAGATGTCTAGGTTAGAGAATTAAGTTTCAAAAACAAAGTTCCAAGATAACAAACATTAGTCAACTACTGACTAATTTTAAACATTCGGAGTTATTTAACAAACTGATTACATCATAACTTAGTCTAAACAGAATTAATCGATGCGGAAGCTTCAAAAGTTTGTGTTCGGTTCTTCAAAAGCTTGCTTGACCGTCATCCGTAATCCTTGAATACCTAGAAACTGAAATGTTTACATTAAACATTAATATTAGAGTACTTAGAAATATTACATAATCGAAACTACGTTTAAAACGGATTCGATTTATCGAAGGTATGCAAAATTTACAAAATTTCCAGGGTTCTACCGTAACTTACGGTATATACCGTAAGTTACGGTAGTTATTTGGAACTTCTGGTCCACCGTAACTCAGTAAAGAACCACCGTAACATTTTGGTTTCTACCGTAAATTACGGTATATACCGTAATTTACGGTAGACTCTGGAATATTATGTTTTTGTTTAATTTGTTTGTTTACTTGGACCAAACTCTCGGATTTCATTCCTACAACCCAACATGTTAAATCCTCGTATTCTAATACGTCATTTGTCAACAATAACAAAAGACCAAACAACCATACTACAATATATTACCATGCCTTATTTAGTTATTCGACCCGTTTGGCTCATCTAAGGAATCCTCCATTTTTTTTATGACTACCAACGAGGTTTAACCAGATTCTTGGCCTATTATTCGACATAGCGAACATCATCGCTTTAATCCAACTCAACTCTTAATACACAATTCAACTACATATATGCCAAATATCAAAATTTACCCAAATGTAACGAATCAAGTTACATACCTTCAAAGTAAGCCTTTCAAACGCGATTCGACGCCCGCTTGTCCACTTGACGCTCCTGCGTCCTTTCCTATAGAGTTCATTTATAACATGTTTAGAACTCCTTTAAAGCATATATCGTGTAGTAAGCCGAAACATCAAACATCAAAATTATGTGTTTCAACTTTGAAATTTCAGTTTTAAGCCTTCTTTGAGGCATTTTCACAAACACTTTAAGGGCAGAATTTTATATCATTCATATTCAAGTTCATTGCTTGCTATTTAGCTAAACTTAATATCAATAAAGCTTTCATATAACATTTAAACATCATATTTTCTGAAATCACTTTCTATGATCAAATTACACTAAAATAATCATTCTAAACCCTAGGGTTTACTAGTTTCCCATAAAACCCATGAATCACCTTCATTGTGTTCATGAGATTTCCAGAAATTAGCCATGTTTTCACATGTTATTGTCTAGGTTTTACTCCTAGAAACTATACCATGCCTATTCTAACCAAATAACTAACATGCATCCTCAATTTCAGATTTCCCAAATTCATGAGAATTTCAAACAGAGAATTAACATCAAATTTTACATACCTTGTAACCCCCTTGTGATGAGGATCACTAATCTATGTTCGGACTTTGATTTGGACTGAGTTTGATCCTTCAATTTAGAGATTTTGTGAGACTTAGGGTTTTGATGAACTTGGTCGCCCCCCCCCTGCTCCTTGTCTGATCGATCTCACACACGTATGTGTGTTTTTTATTTTATTTTTCTTGTTTTAATTATATTAGTTTCAATTTAAGCACTTTCAGCCCCTCAACTATCATTTGGTTCTAACTTTTAGTGTTTTAACCCATTGTAAGTCACTACAAGGCTTTTAACTAACTAGGTTATTTTAATCCTAGTTAGTTCACTGGTTTATTTAGCAGCATTATATTTAAAATAAATGATTTACATTTTCGGGGTGTTACACAATATACCACGAAATCTTCATTCCCTTCAGGGAGAGCAAGTACAGGAGTCTTACATAGAAGATTCTTAAGAGTCTGAAAAGATTCCTCTTGCCCGGGACCCCAAGCAAAAGGTTTCTCTTTCTGAGTCAAAGAAGTAAGAGGAACGGCTATCTTTGAAAAGTCTGAGATGAATCGACGGTAGTAACCTGCCAATCCTAGGAAGGAACGAATCTCAGATGCAGATTTAGGCATAATCCAATTCTTCACAGCTTCGATTTTAGAAGGGTCAACATGAATACCTTGTTTACTAACAATGTGCCCGAGAAATTGTACTTCATCAATCCAAAACTCACACTTAGAAAACTTAGCGTATAAGCGTTCACCACATAGAAGTTCTAACATAAGACGTAAATAGCGTTCATGATCAGCTCTAGTTTTCGAGTAAATAAGAATATCATCAATAAAGACTATCACAAAATGATCCAAGTAAGGTTTACAAACACGATTCATAAGATCCATGAACACTGCGGGTGCGTTGGTCAAACCAAAAGGCATAACCACGAACTCGTAGTACCCATAATGAGTGCGAAAGGCGGTTTTGGGGATATCTTCTTCGAGAACACAGAGCTGATGATAACCAGATCGAAGGTCGATTTTCAAGAAAAAGGATGCGCCTTGTAGTTGGTCAAATAGATCATCGATACGAGGAAGAGGATAACGATTCTTAATGGTGAGTTTATTAAGCTCGCGGTAGTCGATGCACATAAGAAACGAACCATCTTTCTTCATGACGAATAGCACAGGAGCACCCCAAGGAGAGGTACTTGGACGTATAAAGCCCTTGTCGAGTAATTCCTGGAGTTGACTGGATGGTTCTTGCATCTCGGAAGGTGCAAGTCGGTAAGGAGCCTTGGCGACAGGAGTCGAACCAGGTATGAGATCAATACAAAAGTCAACAGATCGAGGAGGAGGAAGACCGGGAAGATCTTTAGGAAAGACGTCAGGGAAATCACACACTACTGGAACATCGCTTATGTTCTTTCCCTTGCCCTTTGGTTTAACCACATGGGCCACGAAGGCAAAGTACTGTTTACGTAAGCACCTGTTCGCTTGGCTGCATGACATCAAATTCAGTCCTCTAGAAGGTCAGTTTCCGTAAACATGTAAAGTATCACCGGACGAGAGAGGTAATCTAACGTACTTTTCATGGCAAGTGATCTCGGAATGATTCTTACGCAACCAATCCATGCCGATTATGACATCAAAACTACCCAATTGCATGGGTATGAGATCAATAGTAAAGACGTGGTCGTTAAGAGTCAGGGAAAAACCACTGAGAATAGAATCAACTAGAATAGACTTACCATCAGCAATCTCAACCAAAAACGACTTAGGTAGTTTAGAGCGTGCACCGTTTAACAAAGATTCAAATTCTATGGACACGAAGCTTCTGTCAGCACCAGTATCAAAGAGTATCGAAGCGTAAAGGTTATTGACGAGAAACATACCATTAACGACGTCAATGTCGTTACGGGCATGGTTTGCATTGATATTGAACGCTCGTCCTTGAGCAGCTGGCTGTTGCTCCTGGTTTAGCTGGGGACACTGGTTACGGAGATGAGTAGTGTCTCCATGCTTGTAGCATGCACAAACATTATTGACCGGCATGGGATTCTGCGGATGAGCTGGGAGAGCTGGTAGAGCTGCCTTAGCTGGTGCTTGCTGGGCTTGTTGGGTCGGGTTGACTTGACAGCAGTAGGCAGTTGTGTGACCATAACGATTGCAATTGGTGCACAAATGACAAGCAGAGGTAACAGGATGGTGATAGTTGCAAGTGCCACACTTGGGATGAACCCGAGTGTAAGACTTCTTGTTTTCTGGAGCAGGAGGGTTAGTGTCACACCCCGATATTTACACGTATTACCGGTGGGCCCGGTGGGGAGTATCGTGACGTAGTTGATATCATCATAGACAAATGATCACAGATTAATGCACATCGGAAGTCTAAAAGTAATAATACAAACCGAATTGAAAAGTATAATAAAATATTACACAACGGTTGTAAGTGGATCCACAGGCGGATCTAAAACATAAAGTAAATATTGTTCAACAGACTTTAAGTATTAAGAGCTTGCAAGACTCTTTAACTAATACTCAGGAGCTTCCAGCCCATTTCGTGTAGTACTTGCACTTAATCTATTTGAAAAATACGTCAGTTTACACTGGTAAATACCATTAACTAACTATTTTAAAAACATTTGTGAAAATTGTTTTAGATGCACAAGGCATAAAAATTCTTTTATAACTTGGGACAATTAATTAAAATAATCTTGTATACAGATTTATATGTTTGTCGTACGTTCATGGCTCGGGTTAGAAGCTGAGACAAGATTAATAGACACACCACTAGTATAAGCCCACAAGAAGTTTCCTCGCGAGTGAGATACCGTTTTACATACACAACTGTCAGGTGTATGCCTACACCCCGTGCTTAAGTCGTGGCCATTTCAAATGAATGAGCTGAGGATATCCAGGACACGGTCATTAACCCCCAAATGCTTTGATAAAACAAGACAGATTAAAACGGGTTCTCTCAATGATTTAACCACTAATCGATTAAACATTCAATACCCAACCAAGTGGTAGTAATTTACCGTATCCCAAGCCCGTATAAGGGAAAATAAGTTAAAAGTATTTACCTGAGCTAAAAATGTAAATTATACACAGCCGTATATTCTAATCAGCTAGTGCAGGGAGCTTTTACTGGGCTCCTAATCTGGAATGAAGGTTTTAATATCTATTAGATTCCTAACAGGTCTTATTTAAGTTGTAACTTAGATCGGTTAGTTTTAAAGGAAAGTTTTCGTTACGAAACGCAAGATTAAGCGGTGACCGGATTGGAATGTAATTTAGGCCCGACAAGTATGGAGACTTGTATAAAATGGGTAAACTTATGACACTTGTGCTTGTAATCATTGTAAACAGTTCAGTTATCAATAAAATAATGTTATTTGACCCCAATGTTTGTTTGTTTATGCTTGACATTTTGCACGTTTTGATTTTTGTTCAATTTCGAACTCTATATCGCTTTTTAGAGAGTTATACGTAAACCGATGCGTAAACGTAATCAGTTTAACACGATAAACACTCCGGAACATCAACATGTGCTTAACATACCTTAAATAACCTTTACATAACTTAGAAATAAGTTTTTAAGGCTTTGGTATGGCAAAATCAAGTTTATTCGCTTACAGGGACTAAATTCGACAAACTGCGAAAGTATGCCGATTCGTACTATAACGGACACTCTGGAACATGATCATAAGTTAAACATATCCTAAATATCCTTTACATAGCTTAGAAATAGGCTTTGAGGGATTCGGTATGCTAAAATAAACTTTTTGGTCATTCAGGGACTAAAAGCGTCAAAAAGTGCATAGGTTTGCATTTTCGCGCATATCTTACGTTCTGAATACATCCGGACATCCAAAAATTTATGTAATCATTAAAATATTTTATTCTAGTGATTGGCATGAAAAAATTCCATTCGTCGCGTAATTTGGATCGTTTTTCACGTCCGTTCGTGTTTAGTCGTAATTAAGCGAATAACATGATCGTACGGCCAAACGAACCGACATCCGGCATATTTTTGAGCATGTTTCATGTCCACTATGTTTAGACATCTTTGTAGAGCTTTAAAAATGGCTTAACTGGCCTTAAATGCATCAAAAATGGGCTTAGACTCTTGCAGGGACTAAAACTGCACTTTTTAAAACTTGTTGCTGAACTGTGCAGCCTAGGCGGGCCGCGTAGGCCTTCCTTGGGTCTTATGCGGGGTGCCTAAAACCATCAGATCTGCAAAAATCATTTTACAACCTGTTCCAGCTGTTCCACACACTTGCAAATGGTTTTTAAGCTTCCTATGGGCTGGTTTTGGGTTCCCATGGTTTCATAAATCAGTGGGTGCAAGTGTAAGGCCAAGATCAAAGCTCGTTTTTCGATGAACGACCCTAACGGCTACCCGAAATCTATAAATACCCAACCCCATTTGCCTTCAACCCACACCTTTATCTGATTTTGTTCTCTAAGTTGAAGTTATACATTTCATACCTGAGAATTTTTAGATCAAACTTTCATTTCTTGGACCTTTTGTAAGTATTCTTTCGTTCTTTTGCACGTTTAAGCACGAAAGTCAAACTTTGTTTGACTTTCTGCATTGACCAGTTTATGGGCAACACGAAGTTCGTTTGAACTTCATAACGTGAGCGTAATCACGATGGTTTTAGTCTCTTGTGACTATACCTACTGATTACCACGTTATTTAGGCGTAGTAACGAGTCATAGTTTCGGTCAAAATGCGCATTCTTGCGTATTTTGTAACCAAACTATCATTGGGTATCAAGACCCTTTGTTTTGATACAAATCTTGTTTTTAAACCTCGTTAAACATGTTTTAACATGTTTAGCTCGTCACTTTAGGGTCGTAAGATAAGCGATCTAAACAATCGCTTAGACTTTCGAACCCGACCCGTTTGGTTGATCATTAGGATCCGACCAAACACATTTCGTGACCATAGTTGCATAAGGAATAACCTTCCGAGGTTATACTTTATGGTCACTTAGTCAACATAGTTGTATGATAGAAAATTATATACCTTAGGAAAAATTACCAAAATGCCCTTTTTACGCCAAAATTCATTTTAAGCATATGTAACATAAATTTTGACATCTAAACTGATTAGGCAACAATACTAGACATGTTAAGGCATATATTACTTGTCATAGGACTAGTTAGGCGGTCCGAACGCGTTTTACGCGAACGAAAACGAGTTAAAGTAGCATAAGCTACCTAAACGGGTCGTGATGGGTCGTAAGCACTTAGGATAGGTTACGTTTTAGAATGTAGGCTTTGTTAAACCATATTACATGAGCTCTTACACTCATTTGGTTTACAAAACCTTGTCTTATCCGATCCTCCGATTTAGGTCTGTTTATTAACATAGTTACCTATATTAGGTGTCGTTTGATTCCGTGATCTTTCTAGCATTGCTTGGTGGTTATCCAAAGACTATTGAGCAATCTCAAGTGAGTACATAGACCACCCTCTCTTTTAAATGTTTTCAAGGTGATTATGTGAGTACATAGTCCCCTCTTTTACTGTTTTCCAAACATTTTGGGGAAAAACACATGTGCCTACTTGTTACTTTCGTGCTTTCCGTGTTTTTATATCATATGCTTGTTATGGTCATTAGTACACTTATAGTACATGATTTCTTGCATGTTTTGCTATGTATGTTCACTTAGCATGCTAGCACATTGTTTTACATTACATTTCTGTTGCATATGTTTACTCAGCATATGGACACATTGTTTTACATTTCTACTTTGTATGTTCACTTAGCATACTAGGTACATTGTTTTCATAAAACATGCTTACATATGGTATGACATTTGGTTTGTTTAACGAAATAAAATACGTTCATTAACATTAGCTATGCCGCTCGGTAGTAAGTAGTGGTACCATAGGACTTAACAACTCCCATTCTTGATATCCTAGGTTTGTTTGGATATAAGGAATGACTGAATCCGAAAACATTTTTGGTAACCTTTACTCTAAGGTTATCCTACAGTCTCAAGGCTTGAATGTATACGTTTAACATTACCACATAAGTGTTTGTATCAGTATAGCATGCATTTTTACAAAACATATCTTTGGTTTAAAATGTGTTTTACATCAATTACATTGTTTTGTACATTCTTCTTATAGGGTTGAGTAAATACTTTTATTCACTATACATTACATTTGTTTACATAATAACATTTGAACATTTGTTTGAACATTACATTATGGTGGTTTGTTTGGGTAAGTGATTTACATAACGAGGCGACGTGTAATATAATAAAAGCATGGTGGATACGCCGCTGGTACTTCCTATATATAAGTGCTTTTATGGTATTCCATATCGTAGCGTTATTTAAACCATTCAGTTTAGACATATTACATTTGAAACATATTTTCACATAAACATTGTTTCACAATCAACTTACTTTATACAAACTCATTTTTACTTAATTATTTAACTAAACATCTTTCTTTTATATACCATCAGATTTTCTTATCACTTTTATAAGATTTATAAAAGAAAAACATTAAACAAGATTCATTACTAATTTTTATTAAACATTTCCTTAAACTTAAGACATGAATCCTATTTTAACAAAACCTATGTATCTCACATGCATTTTTATGCTGGCGTACCTATTTTCACATGTGTTTTCAGGAGTTGTTGCATAGGATGATCGAGACACACATAGGCGAACCTGTGCCTTAGCAACTTAAAATGAAGCTAGAACTAGTTTAAATATGTTATGTACTCTTGTTTTCTTTGTTTGAGACAATGTAACCCCTGTTTGTTAATAAATAAAACATAACTTAAATTACCATGGTTGCGAAACAATAATTTTGTTACAACACTCCCCGACATTTCCGCCGAGGTTTAGTTGTTTTACGCGGTCGGGGTGTGACAGAAGAGTTGGTATCAGAGCCAATGATTATTGGGAATTAGGTTATTAGTAATGCTTTGACCTAGACTATAACCTTTCTAGGACACTAACACAAGTTATCTTGTGTTTGGATCTTAAAACATGCACTTCACCTATCCTTAGGTGATTGCCAAAATAAGAACCCAATTTTCCGAAACGGTTTTTGAAAATCAATCATCTGTTTTTAAATAATTTATTATAAGGTTTTGAACCCTTCAATTTTTCGGAATGATTTAGAAAATTTAATCATCCGTTTTTGAATGATTCTTTTGGCCTTGTGCCTTCCAAGTTTTCAAAATCTCGTCAAAGTTTTGGGTTCTAAATAGTGTGAACACGTGCAAACTGGAAGGGTGAATGCATGTACCCTGAGTTTTCTGTCTAAGGCTAGAGTGTTCGTACAAATCCACATAATCGGGCCAGTCACTCTTACCTGGGAACTCTTGTGGTGAGTGTTCACTTATAGGCGAGCATGTCTTCGCGATACATTATTTTTTTGACCCATTTACTTTGATTAGTCACTGTGTGTCGTTTGTTTGCTTTGTGGTACAGACGAATGACCACCATCTTTGCTTTTATCGATTTTTGTATCATCTCGCTTTTCATCTAATCATCTCACTCGTTTTCTCTCATGTTTCCTCTTTTAGAATGCCTCCTCAGCGTGAAAATCTGCTACCTAATGTTGAAATGGCAGCCATCATGGCGCAGCATATGGCTGCTGTACCCCCAGACATTATTGCTCAAGTGAACCAAGCCAACAATAACCGGAATGCTCCATGCAATTTCAAGAGTTTCAATTCGGCTAAACCACACAAGTTTAGTGGTTCTGAAGGGGCAACTGGGCTCCTACAGTGGTTCGAGAGCATTGAGAGTATGTTTCGTCACGTTCAGTGTCCTGATAATCGCAAGGTCGAGTTTGCTTCCAGCGTGTTTCAGAAAAGGGCTCCTACTTGGTGGAACGGGGTTATGAGAGACCGTGGTGCTGAGGTTGCTTTAGCACAAACTTGGGCCGAGCTTAGGGCTCTTATGATGAGGGAATTCTATCCTCGTCATGAACAGAGGGCGTTGGAAAGGGAGTTTGATGACTTGAAGCAGGATAGTGGTGAGCACCGGGCTTACACTGACAGATATGAAGAGTTGAGTTTGCTATGCCCTACCATGGTTACCCCACTCGAGAAAGCTATCGAGAGGTATATTGATGGCTTACCTGACTCCGTACAAGACATCATCACTGGTAGTAACCCCACCACAGTTCGTCAGGCAATCGAGTTAGCTGCGACATTGACTGAGTCGCAGGTCCGAAAGGGTAAGCTACACAAGAAGGGTGACAAGGGTAAGAAACAGTCATCTGATAAGGGTGAAAGTAAGAAGGGTAATAACAAGAAGGGTAAGGAAGCTGGATCTACAAAGAAGTCTAGGAAGCGCAAGGCTTCCCAAAACTTCGCCGTTACCGCACAGGCCAATCAAGATGCTCCAAATCAGCCTGCGCAACCACTTGCCAAGAAACCATATCTTGGAAATGCACCTCTGTGCAACAGGTGTAACGGTCATCATCAGCCACACATCCAGTGTCGTTATTGTACTAATTGTGGACGATCTGGTCATCTTGCTGCCACATGTCGTCTTCCTGCTAACTAGAATCAAGCTGCACGTAACCCAGCTCAGCAAGCTGCTCAGCCTCCTACTCAATAACAGGCTCAAGCTACACGACCTCACTACCCGCCTGGTTCTTGTTATAACTGTGGGGATCTGACCCACTACAGAAACCAGTGTCTAAGACTGGCCAACACGAATCAAAATCAGGCTCAGGCTCGAGGTCGAGTCTTCAACATGAATGTTAATGAGGCACGTGCAGACAACGAGGTGGTGAACGGTACGTTCTTTGTTAACAATCAGTCTGCTTCTGTTATTTTTTATTCAGGTACCGATAAGAGTTTTGTGTCATTATCTTTTGAGCCTTTGCTTCGCATGTCTAGAACAAAACTAGGAAAGCCTTTGACAGTAGAAGTTGCTAGTGGTGATCCTGTTGTTCTTGATTCTATTCTTCGTAACTACCATCTGAACCTTAAAAACCATCTTTTTCCTATCGACCTCACACCAATGCAACTTGGAAGTTTCAACGTTATAGTGGGTATGGATTGGTTAGCCAAGCATCACGCAGAGGTAGTTTGTTTCGAGAAGATTGTTCGTATTCCGCTCTCGACAGGTGAGATCTTACAGGTTTGTGGTGAGAAACCTGCTAGTAGTCTTAAGCTCATGTCTTGTACTCAGGCTCGGAAGTATCTGCGAAAGAATTATGTGGCCTTCTTGGCACATGACGTAGCAGATAAAGGCAAAGGTAAGTCTATTCAAGATATCCCTGTTGTTCGGGATTATCCTGAGTTTTTTCCTGAAGAATTACCTGGTTTACCCCCAGCACGCCAAGTCGAGTTCCGTATTGATCTTGTACCTGTTGCAAATCCTATTGCCAGATCTCCATATCGTCTTGCACCGCCTGAGATGCAAGAGTTGTCTAAGCAGCTTCAAGAGCTTTCTGACAAAGGTTTTATTCATCCTAGCTTTTCACCTTAGGGTGCTCCCGTTCTTTTTGTCAAGAAGAAGGATGGATCTTTCAGGATGTGTATCGATTACCGTGAGCTTAACAAGCTTACCATCAAGAATCGATATCCCCTACCTCGCATTGATGATCTCTTTAATCAGTTACAGGGTGCTACTTGTTTTTCGAAGATTGATCTACGTTCTGGGTATCATCAACTTCGTGTGCATGAAGAAGATATTCCCAAGACTGCTTTCCGACTCATTATGGGCATTATGAGTTCACAGTTATGCCATTCGGTTTGACTAATGCTCCTGTTGTTTTCATGGACTTGATGAATAGGGTCTGCAAGCCTTATTTAGATAATTTCATAGTCGTTTTCATTGATGACATCTTGATATACTCTAAGACGCAAGTTGATCACGAGCAACATCTTCGTCTTACTCTGGAACTCCTGAAGAAAGAGCAACTTTTTTTCCAAACTCTCTAAATGTGAGTTTTGGCTTAAGGAAGTTCAATTTTTGGGACATATTGTCAACGAACAAGGTATTCATGTAGATCCCTCCAAGATCAGTGCGATTAAGGATTGGGATATGCCTACTACTCCTACTGAGGTTCGTTCTTTTCTTGGTCTTGTGGGTTATTACCTCTGCTTCATCGAGAACTTCTCAAAGATTGCATTTCCTCTAACTGCTCTAACACAGAAGAACAAACCCTTTGAATGAGGATCCAAACAAGAAGAAGCGTTTCAGACCTTGAAGCAGAAGCTTTGCGATGCACCTATTCTATCTTTGCCTGAAGGCAATGATGATTTTGTCGTATATTGTGATGCATCAAACTTGGGTCTTGGCTGTGTTCTCATGCAAAGGAACAAAGTCATAGTATATGCATCGAGGCAGTTGAAGATTCATGAGAAGAACTACACCACTCATGATCTTGAGTTAGGTGCAGTTATTTTCGCTCTCAAAATCTGGAGACACTATTTATATGGTACAAAATGTGTGGTTTTCACGGACCACAAGAGTCTTCAGCACATCTTTAATTAGAAAGAACTCAACATGAGGCAACGACGTTGGGTTGAACTCCTAAATGACTATGACTGTGAAATTCGCTACCATCCTGGTAAGGCGAATGTCGTGGCTGATGCATTGAGTCGTAAGGAACATGTCAACCTTCACTGTGTCAAAGTTCGATCTGATATCCAATCTCGCATTTCTCAGGCTCAACACACTTGTGTCTCACAAGACTTGATGGGTAAGGAATTACCCTATCACATTAAGCCTTATCTTGAACTGAAGGACAATGGATTTTATTATTTCATGGACCGTTTGTGGGTCCCAAGTCAAGATAATCTTCGCACCTTGCTTATGGATGAAGCTCATAAGTCTCGTTATTCTATTCATCCTGGTGCAGACAAAATGTATAAGGATCTTCATACCCAGTATTGGTGGCCTGGTATGAAGAAAGACATTGTCGTATACGTGTTAAAATGCCTTACTTGTCTTAAGGTTAAGGCTGAACATCAACATCCTTCTGGTTTATTGGAGCAACCAGAGATTCCAGTTTGGAAATGGGAAAACATTGCAATGGATCTTATTACCAAACTTCCGCGCACTAAGAGATGTCATGATGTCATCTGGGTAGTTGTTGATCGTCTTACAAAATCAGCACATTTCTTGCCGATCCGTGAGGATCTATCTGCTGACAAGCTTGCTAAAATTTATGTGGATGAAATTGTATCTTGACATGGTATTCCTTTGAACATTATTTCTGACAGAGATTCTCGATTCTCGTCTCATTTTTGGAGAACCATGCAATCTGCTATGGGGACACAACTTAATCTGAGTACAGCTTATCATCCGTAATCAAATGGCCAATCTGAAAGAACAATCCAGACTTTGGAGGATATGCTTAGAGCTTGTGTGATCAATTTTGGTGGTAGTTAGGATTCGTATCTTCCGTTGATTGAATTCTCCTACAACAATAGTTATCACTCCAGCATCAACATGGCTCCTTTCGAGGCTCTCTATGGTCGAAAATGTCATTCACCAGTCTGCTGGAATGAGATCGGTGAGGCTCAGCATACTGGACCTGACCTCATTCAAGAGACAACAGATAAGGTTAAGAAAGTTCGCGATCACCTTCAGACAGCTAGAAGCCGTCAAAAGAGTTACGCGGACCGAAGACGCAAGCCCTCAGAATTTCAAGTCGGTGATCGTGTATTACTTGAGGTCTCACCTTGGAAAGGTGTGATCAGATTTGGAAAGACAGGAAAACTTGCACCTAGATATGTTGGACCATTCAAGATCGTTGAAAGAATCGGTAAGGTAGCCTACAGACATGAGTTACCTCCTGAACTTGGAAACGTTCATCCAACCTTTCACATGTCCAATCTCAAGAAGTGCTTAGCTGATGAGAACCTCCACATACCACTTGATGAAATTCGTGTTGAAGACACCATGCATTTTGTTGAGAAACCTATGGAAATCATGGACCGTGAAGTCAAGTGGCTCAAACGCAAGCGTGTTCCATTGGTCAAAGTTCGCTGGGAATCTAAACATGGACCAGAATTTACTTGGGAACGTGAAGATCAAATGAAGGCGAAATATCCACATCTTTTCTCACGAGTTTCCTCTAAATAAATTTTGGGACGAAATTTCCACAAGTAGGGGAGACTGTGACACCTGTGCTTGTAATCATTGTAAACAGTTCAGTTATCAATAAAATAATGTTATTTGACCCCAATGTTTGTTTTTTATGTTTGACATTTTGCACGTTTTGATTTTTGTTCAATTTCAAACTCTATATCGCTTTCTGGAGAGTTATACGTAAACTGATGCGTAAACGTAATCAGTTTAACGCGACAAACACTCCAGAACATCAACATGTGCTTAACATACCTTAAATAACCTTTACATAACTTAGAAATAAGTTTTGAAGGCTTTGGTATGGCAAAATCAAGTTTATTCGCTTACAGGGACTAAATTTGACAAACTGCGAAAGTATGCCGATTCGTACTGTAACGGACACTCTGGAACATGATCAAAAGTTAAACATACCCTAAATATCCTTTACATAGCTTAGAAATAGGCTTTGAGGGGTTCGGTATGCTAAAATAAACTTTTTGGTCATTCAGAGACTAAAAGCATCAAAAAGTGCATAAGTTTGCATTTTCGCGCATATCTTACGTTCTGAATACATCCGGACATCCAAAAATTTATGTAATCATTAAAATATTTTATTTTAGTGATTGGCATGATAAAATTCCATTCACCGCGTAATTTGGATCGTTTTTCACGTCCGTTCGTGTTTCGTCGCAATTAAGCGAATAATTTGATCGTACGGGTGCATGACCGGACGAGAGAGGTAAACTAACGTACTTTTCATGGCTAGCGATCTCGGCATGATTCTTACGCAGCCAATCCATGCTGATTATGACATCAAAACTACGCAATTGCATGGGTATGAGATCAATAGTAAAGACGTGGTCGTTAAGAGTCAGGGAAAAACCACTGAGAATAGAATCAACTAGAATAGACTTACCATCGGCAATCTCAACCAAAAACGACTTAGGTAGTTTAGAGTGTGCACAGTTTAACAAAGATTCAAATTCTATGGACACAAAGCTTCTGTCAGCACCAGTATTAAATGGTATCGAAGCGTAAAGGTTATTGACAAGAGACGTTCCATTAACGATGTCATTGTCGATACGGGCCTGGTTTGCATTGATATTGAACGCTCGTCCTCAAGCAACTGGCTGTTGCTCCTGGTTTAGCTGGGGACACTGCTTACGGAGATGAGTAGTATCTCCACGCTTGTAGCATGCACGAACATTGTTGACTGGCCTGGGATTATGCGGATGAGCTGGGAGAGCTGGTAGAGCTTCCTTAGCTGGTGCTTGTTGGGCTTGTTGGGCCGGGTTGACTTGATAGCAGTAGGCGGTTGTGTGACCATAGCGATTGCAATTGGTACACAAACGACAACCAGAGGTAACATGATGGTGATAGTTGCAAGTGCCACACTTATGATGAACCCCAGTGTACGACTTCTTGTTTTCTGAAGCAGGAGGGTTAGTGTCACACCCCGATATTTCCACGTATTACCGGTGGGGAGTATTGTGACGTAGTTGATATCATCATAGACAAATGATCACATTTTAATGCACATCGAAAGTCTAAAAGTAATAATACAAACTGAATTGAAAAGTATAATAAATATTACACAACGGTTGTAAGTGGATCCACAGGTGGATCTAAAACATAAAGTAAATATTGTTCAACAGACTTTAAGTATTAAGAGCTTGCAAGACTCTTTAACTAATACTCAGGAGCTTCCAGCCCATTTCGTGTAGTACCTGCACTTAATCTTTTTTAAAAAATACGTCAGTTTACACTGGTAAATACCATTAACTGACTCTTTTAAAAACATTTGTGAAAATTGTTTTAGATGCACAAGGCATAAAAATTCTTTTATAACTTGGGACAATTAATTAAAATAATCTTGTATACAGATTTATATGTGTGTCGTACGTTCAGGGCTCGGGTTAGAAGCCGAGACAAGACTAATAGACACACCACTAGTATAAGCCCACAAGAAGTTTCCTCACGAGTGAGATACCGTTTTACACACGCAACTGTCATGTGTATGCCTACACCCCGTGCTTAAGTCATGGCCATTTCAAATGAATGAGCTGAGGATATCCAGGACACGGTCATTAACCCCCAAATGCTTTGATCAAACAAGACAGATTAAAACGGGTTCTCTCAATGATTTAACCACTAATCGATTAAACATTCAATACCCGACCAAGCGGTAATAATTTACCGTATCCCAAGCCCGTATAAGGGAAAATAAGTTAAAAGTATTTACCTGAGCTAAAAATGTAAATTATACTCAGCCGTATATTCTAATCAGCAAGTGCAGGGAGCTTTTACTGGGCTCCTAATCTGGAATGAAGGTTTTAATATCTATTAGATTCCTAACGGGTCTTATTTAAGTTGTAACTTAGACCGGTTAGTTTTAAAGGAAAGTTTTCGGTACGAAACGCAAGATTAAGCGGTGACCGGATTGGAATGTAATTTAGGCCCGACAAGTATGGAGACTTGTATAAAATGCGACAACCTGAGTTTTCAAGGTTTCTATTCGATTTAAATTTGTACTTAATTGCAAGTGTATGTTATATCTAATTGTTGTGCAATATATGTGGTGGTTGTAGATTCGTGGTGTGTGTATTATGTGTGAATGTGCTATACGTATCTTGTATAATAAATTGTACAATAATTAAAACATGTATTCCTTGGTGTATTGATGTGTATTGATGTGAATATATATATACGGATGTGCTATTGTTATATAATTCATGAATATGGGGGTGTGTGTAGATTAGAAACATGATCATAGGGATGGCTGCAAATTATATTGAATCTCGTTCATTTAATCTTGATATATGTGCGCTGATTGACATGAGGAGTTTATATGGGATATATGGTAATCATGTTGGGAATTGGATTGATTGTTTTGGATGGGCCACATATACACACGTGCACACTTTTAAATTGATACCGGGCCACGATGATTACCGTAATGAGCTGTTATGTTAATTGTTGTGCCACGAGAATTGCTTGGATCGATCACCACCCACAAACATTCCACATGACCGAATGAAGTTTTATATGTAGTAAAGTGCATATGCAATTGACTGACAATATCACATTCACAGCTAGCTTAATCACTATTGGACCTCACAAACATTGGCACATGAAATCTTAATTAAATCAACTTGGGCTGTTGACTTAGTGATGATTAAACCGATTAGTCTTTTGTGATTGGGCCGCTATTTTAGAACATGCACCTTTATTCAACACTAGGCCGACAACCTTTAATGAACTAGTATTTCATTGGGCCACATGACTGGACTTCACTTAGCAAAGCATGACCGGCCATTAAATCTAGTATTTCATTGACATTGAATAGTGTAATCACATGGGAGGGGCTGCTAGGATTTATTAACACACTGCAAGTTGTCGGGTCACTTTTCAAACTCTATCTTTTATACGTTGATAATGTTAATTGGGAATGAGAAACATCATACGACTTGTGTGAATAGCTGATACATTTGTTGATGACTATTACGTGATATGCATGATACGTGTTGTACACTGACCCTGTGATAAATGCAAACTGTGTAATATATGTGACTTGGTTAATTATGAGACTGATCTTGACTGGTAACCACGGTAGGGCTGGTTGATCAATCAGAACGGGTAACTTGTTAAATACCAAGCAAACCGAGGTGAGTTCACACTCTTACCAAGGCATGGGATTCCCGGGGTTGGGAATGGGTTTGAATGATTACTTGTACTTACATCACTACTGAAATACGTACCACTGACCTCATTAGGTGTAGGACACCTATAGATACAGCTAGACTAGTAAAACACGGGAAGCCCCCACTAATCTTCGCACACATGTCTGTGAGACCGCGATACAAATACTAATCTTCGCACACATGTCTGTGAGACTGCGATACGAATACTAATCTTCGCAAACATGTCTGGGAGACCGCGATACAAATACAAATACAACTAGTCTAGGATACCTGGGAAACCCCCACTAACCTTCGCACACATGTCTGGGAGACCGTGATACGAATTAATACGATACCTGGTACAAGCGAACAAATGATTTACGAACGAATACTATAACTAAACAACCAACTGTGAACTCGCTTAACTTTGTTGTTGATTCGTTGCTACATGCCTTGCAGGTCGTTAGGTACTCTTGGAGCTTGCACAGGGAGGCGCGGTCGTTGTGGGACATGGCATTGTGTGCCATGCTAATAAACATTACTTTATTTCGTACTTAATACATGCTTTGGGTTTTACAATTATGCTTCCGCTAAACACTTAACTACGTTTTTGGTTGGGACCACCTTTCATATTGTGTGGTTGAATTTTACTTATTACTTGTTATGTTCTATATGATTAGTGGCTTGATCCTGGTCAGTCACTGTGACAACTCGAGTTTCCAAGATTCTATCTTCGCATTTAGTGCACGCTAATTTTTTTTTATTTAGTTGTTTGTTATATACGACTCGTTGTTTTACAACGCTTACCTTTGTAATACGTTAAATAGAACTGCGATTGATATTTTATATTTGGGATGCATAATATTTATATGTGTGATAGTATGTTAATAAGGGTTGTATTAATTAACATGTTATATAAAGTTGGAACTCACTGAAATCTAATACTCATGAAAACACCCAAGTGGTGAAAACACTTTAAGTGTTTTCGTCCAGTGATGATCAACGAAATCAGAAATGGGCTTGGCCCATGGCCCAGTGATTAGATATTTTGTATAATCATTTTTTTTATAAACAATCTTCTCCTACAAGTCTCACATTTACCAAAACAAATCTTATCACTTTGTCTCTCACTACCTCTGAAAACCCAACAAAAGAGTTCCTCATCTTGAAGCAAAACCTCTGTTTAAATTCTTGGTTAGTGATCTTCATGTTCAGTTGTTTAAGATGCTTATCGTATGATTATTGGATGTTTAATCATGATGTATGTATATATTTGATATATGTGATTATGTGATTGATCATTGTGTGCTTGATAGATAATTGTCATCTATGAACCTTCTGTATATTTGATATTTTGATTAACAGTGGGTATATGTTAATAAAAGATAAACTGATTCAAGTATGTTCTTGATCTCACAAAGTTTTGGTAGAGTATTTGTTTTATATTAATGATTGATTGGATGATTTGTAAATGTTTAATCATGTATCTGTTATGAGTTTATAGAGTTTCTGGGTTGTTAATATGTTACAGTAAGGATTGTTGATGATGATGAACAGTAACGAAAACACCCCCACCTTATAAACTGGACGAAATCACTTTAAGTGATTTCGGCCCAAACAGTTCTGGCCCAAAGGAGTTTTCGGCCCAAACTTGGATTTCGGCACATGAGTGTTTTCGGCACTATTGGGATTTCGGCCAAGGGTAGTGATTTCGGACATAAGGGTGTTTTCGGCCAAGTTGGTTTTCGGCCAAAGGGTGATTTCGGCACTTTTGTTTGTTTGGCAACCATAAGCTACTGTTAATACTTTATGTCATTAAAATATGTTATTTACTTAAACTAAGCACTTGATTAACTCAGTTAGTTTATTTAACTATGTTAAATATGTAAGTTGATAACTTTATTGTTTGAATAACTCTGTTAGTGGACCAATTCTGTTAAGTTGATTAACTGGGTTAAGTGACTTACTCTGATTATTTATTATTCCAAATTAAGTGGATTAATTCTGTTATTTCATGAAACCTGTTAACTTTATTTACTTAGTTTATTTGCTAGATGTCAACTCTGTTAAAAGTATAGATGCGATTAACTGCTTATGTGGCAGGATATGAACTGTCAAACACTTTGTGATATTACTGTGACACTAGTTCCATGTGAAACTTTACAAACACTGTGAACTGATTGAATATACGTGCACTATAGGACTTGACTGATTTATTGTGAGCACTTAGCTTAGCTTGGCATACCGAGCAAACAAGGTGAGTTCACACTTCTACCAAGGCATGAGATTCCCGGGGTTGGGAATGGGTTGATTGATTATTTATGCTTAAGAGTTATTGAAAATACATACCATTGGCCTCGGGAGAGGAGGGTCAATGGTAGATACTACTAGACTAGTGATACATATACTTCTCTTCGCAAACATGCCGGGATCGGCCGCGATACTAGAACAATCTTCACAAACATGCCTGGAATGGCCGCGAACTATACTTTAATCTTCGCAAACATGCCTGGAGGGCCGCGATACAAATATAACTAGTCTAGAAAACATGGGAAACCCCCACTAATCTTCGCAAACATGCCTTGAGGGCCGCGATGCTATTACCTACGATACATGATTACTAATCGAGCATACGATTTACGAAATGAACATTATAACTAAATAACCTACTGTGAACTCGCTCAACTAGTTGTTGACTCTCTGTTACATGCCTTGCAGGACCATAGGTACTTTTGGAGCTTGCACGGGAGGCACAGTCGTTGTGGACATGGATCGTGAATGTGTTATTAAACATTATAACATTTTGTACTTAAACTTATGTTGGGGTTTACATTAATGCTTCCGCTACACACTTGTTCATATTTGGTTTTGTAAACACCTATCGTATTGATGAATGACTTTTGATATATATACTTATGTTCAATATGATTGGTGGCTTGATCCTGGTCATGTCACGCCTCCAAGCGGTGGTACTCCGCGTGTGGATTTTGGGGGTGTGACAGATTGGTATCAGAGCCATTGGTTATAGAGAACTCGGTTTTAATAAGGGGAAAACGTTTTTATTAAAACCAGACTATAACCGAAACAGTGCTCAACGATCCATAACGACGCCTCGCTCCACGTGCAAGACTCATCACTCTAGGTAATATGGTACATGTCTTATTGCCTACTTGCTAGAATTGCATAGAACTTTGCTCCGGGTATGCTTAGGTTAACTTGACACTATTGCATGAGAACACTTGTGTGATCATTCTCTTTTGTTATCGCACTACTCGCGAACCTCTCTCACTTATGTCATATTTGCTATGAAGATCATGTCTGGACGCATTAACATGACGCAAGCCCAACTGACGGCTCTCATTAACGAACAAGTTGCTGCGGCAGTTGCAGCCGCACAAGCAGGAGGTCAACCACCTGTTTGTACCTTCAAAACTTTCATGGACTGTCGTCCTACTACTTTTAGTGGCACGGAAGGAGCGGTTGGACTCCTCCATTGGTTTGAAAAGCTCGAGTCCGTATTTGAAATGTGCGAATGCCCTGAGGCTCGCAGGGTGAAGTACGCCACTGGTACTCTAGAAGGCATCGCGCTGACATGGTGGAATGCGCAAGTACAGATGTTAGGGTTGGCTGTTGCCAATGCCACACCCTGGAATGATTTCAAGGAATTGATTAAAGAGGAATACTGTAGCCGTGATGATATTCATAAGTTGGAGGTAGAGTTTTACCACTTGAAAATGACGGGGTCAGAAATTGAAGCGTACACCAGAAGATCGAATGAGTTGGCTATTCTGTGTCCTACTATGGTGGACCCTCCCATTAAGCGTATCGAACTGTATCTCAATGGTCTGGTGCCGGAGATTCAAAGCCACGTAACCTCAGCGAATCTTGGCACTATTCAACAGATCGTCAAGCTAGCTCATCGCCTCACCGATCAGGCGGTTGAACAGAACAGGCTGCCTAAACGTATCAGCGCTACTACCACTACCACTCCAGCTACTCCTGCTATTCCCAGTGACAACAAGCGGAAATGGGAAGGGGATTCCAGCAGGGGTTCAGCTATTGTACAGTCTCAAGCACAGCAACAGCGCAAGACTAGTGATTACCAGAGCCTGAGTCAGCAATCGTCTGGTGGTCAGGGGCAGAGTGGATATCGGGGAATTCATCCACTATGTAACAGGTGCAACAAACACCACAGTGGTCAGTGTCGTAAAGGCCGCTGTCAGAGATGTCTAAGAGTAGGTCATGACGCTAAAGATTGCAGGAGCTCAAGGCCTGCGAGTCAGAACCAGCAACAACAGTCACCCATTCCACGAAACCAGTCACAGCAACAACAGCAAGGAAATAAGACATGCTTTCAGTGTGGGGCTGAAGGTCATTTCAAGCGGAACTGTCCTCAGTTAAACCAGAATCAGAACAACAACAACAGTAATCAGGGCAGCGGGAACAACAATGGGGGAAACAACAACAACAATGGTGCAAAGGGTCGTGTATTTGTGATTGGTCAGAGTGACGCAAGGAACGATCCTAATGTGGTTACGGGTAAGTTTCTTCTCGACGACTTTTATGTTACCGTATTATTTGATTCGGGTGCGGATACCAGTTATATGTCTCTGAACGTTAGTCAAATGCTTAAACGCGCACCAACACTTTTGAACACCAAACATGTCGTAGAGTTAGCTAACGGTAAAAGTCTAGAAGCCACACACATAGTTCAGGGTTGTAATCTTATCCTCGCTGGTCAGACTTTCTCTATCGATCTCATTCCTATAACTCTGAGTAGTTTCGACATTGTCATTGGTATGGATTGGTTATCCCAACAGCAAGCAGAGATACTGTGCAAGGAGAAGATCATTCGTATTCCTCGTTCTGGAAAAGAACCTCTCGAAGTTCAAGGCGACAAGAGTGGTGTCGTGAGTGGCATCATCTCCTTTTTGAAGGCTCAGAAGTGTCTGCGAAAGGGCCACGTAGCTATTTTAGCACTCGTTACTGATACAGCGAAGACAGAGAAAAAGATTGGGGATATTCCTGTAGTACGCGACTTTCCTCAAGTGTTTCCTGAAGAGTTACCTGGGCTACCGCCCCATCGCCAGGTTAAATTTCAGATCGAGCTAGCTCCAGGAGCAGCACCTATAGCTCGAGCGCCTTATCGCTTAGCTCCAACTGAACTGGAAGAACTGTCTAGGCAATTACAAGAACTCTTGGAGAAGGGTTTCATACGTCCTAGCTCTTCGCCCTGGGGAGCTCCAGTATTATTTGTAAAGAAGAAAGACGGTACCTTTCGTATGTGCATAGATTACCGCGAACTGAACAAGGTGACGGTGAAGAATCGTTATCCACTCCCACGTATCGACGACTTATTCGACCAGTTGCAAGGGTCGAGCTATTACTCAAAGATTGACCTGAGGTCAGGTTACCATCAACTGAGAGTCCGGGATGAGGACGTCTCCAAAACAGCATTCAGAACTCGCTACGGTCATTACGAGTTTTTAGTCATGCCATTCGGGCTAACGAACGCGCCTGCGGTTTTCATGGATCTTATGAACAGGGTGTGCAAACCTTATCTTGAGAAGTTTGTTATTGTTTTCATTGACGACATCCTGATTTATTCGAAGAATCGGGAGGAGCATGAGCAGCATTTACGACTTATTCTGGAACTCCTTCGAAAGGAACAGCTGTACGCTAAGTTTTCAAAATGCGACTTCTGGCTTCGTGAAGTCCACTTTCTAGGCCACGTGGTAACCAAGGATGGGATTCATGTCGATTCATCCAAGGTAGATTCGATCAAGAACTGGCCTGCACCTAGTACACCAACAGAAATACGCCAATTCTTGGGTTTGGCGGGTTATTACAGACGGTTCATCAAAGACTTCTCAAAGATTGCACAGCCGCTTACATTACTGACACAGAAAGGTATTGCTTACCGTTGGAGTGATAGACAGGAAACAGCGTTTCAGCACTTAAAGGATAGACTCTGTAGCGCACCTATCCTCTCATTGCCTGAAGGCACGGACGATTTTGTAGTCTACTGTGATGCATCTATCCAAGGTCTTGGATGTGTGTTGATGCAACGGGATAAAGTTATTGCTTATGCTTCACGCCAACTTAAGATTCACGAACGGAATTACACTACGCACGATTTAGAGCTTGGAGCTGTTGTCTTTGCACTCAAGATATGGAGACATTATCTGTATGGCACCAAGTGCACCATCTACACCGATCACAGGAGTCTTGAGCATATCTTCAAGCAGAAAGAGTTGAACATGCGACAACGTCGATGGGTCGAGTTACTGAACGATTACGAATGTGCTATAAAGTACCATCCAGGCAAGGCCAATGTGGTGGCCGACGCCCTCAGTCGAAAGGATACTATACCTAGGCGTGTACGAGCGTTGCAACTCACTATTCAGTCTAGTCTTCCTTCACAGATACGAGATGCTCAGGTAGAAGCATTGAAACCAGAAAACGTCAGGGCTGAATCCCTACGCGGCTCAAGGCAACGGTTAGAACCAAGGGCAGACGGCGCCTATTATGTAACCGGACGCATCTGGGTCCCACTCTATGGTAATTTACGCGAGCTTGGGATGAATGAAGCTCATAAGTCTCGCTACTCAGTACATCCTGGTTCGGATAAGATGTACCACGACCTCAGAACTACATATTGGTGGCCTAGCATGAAGGCCCACATAGCAACTTACGTTAGCAAGTGTTTGACTTGTGCGAGAGTCAAAGCGGAATATCAGAAACCATCAGGCCCACTCCAACAACCTGAGATACCACAATGGAAATGGGAGCAAATTTCCATGGATTTTGTTACTGGCCTGCCTAGATCTCAACGTGGGAATGATACTATTTGGGTGATCGTTGATCGACTCACCAAGTCTGCTCACTTCTTGGCTATCAAGGAAACGGATAAGTTCTCCACTCTAGCAGACGTATACCTTAAGGAAGTTGTCTCGAGGCACGGGGTGCCCACCTCTATTATCTCTGATCGTGACGCACGTTTTACTTCAGAACTGTGGCAAGCAATGCACAAATCTTTTGGCTCTCGATTAGACATGAGCACAGCTTATCATCCTCAGACCGATGGGCAGTCTGAGCGTACTATTCAAACTCTAGAAGACATGCTTCGGGCGTGCGTAATTGACTTTGGCAAAGGCTGGGAAAAACATCTGCCACTTGTGGAATTTTCGTACAACAACAGTTACCACACCAGCATTAAAGCTGCTCCATTTGAGGCATTGTACGGGCGTAAATGCCGATCACCTCTTTGTTGGGCAGAGGTGGGTGACAGTCAGATCACAGGTCCGGAAATGGTAATTGATACTACTGAAAAGATTGCTCAAATACGACAACGCTTGGCGGCAGCTCGTGACCGTCAGAAAGTATACGCTGATAAAGACAGGAAAATACTCGAATTCCAAGTTGGGGATCGAGCACTACTCAAAGTTTCACCTTGGAACGGTGTTGTTCGTTTTGGCAAACGAGGCAAACTCAATCCATGATACGTTGGACCATTTGAAGTCATAGAAAAAATAGGCAAAGTGGCCTACAGACTGAACTTACCAGCTGAACTCAGTGCAGTTCACAACGTCTTTCATGTGTCGAATCTGAAGAAGTGGCAATCAGATGAGACCTTCATAGTTCCTTTGAAGGAGCTCACTATCGACGAACAATTGCATTTCGTCGAAGAACCAGTTGAAATCACGGACCGGGATGTTAAGGTCCTCAAGAACACCAGAATACCTCTTATTCGAGTTCGTTGGAACTCCCGTCGTGGCCCAGAGTTCACCTGGGAACGCGAAGACCAAATGGAACTCAAATATCCCCAGTTGTTCGAAAACAATGCAACTACTACTGAGGCTGAAGCTACTACAGAATTTCGGGAAGAAATTCCTAATCAACGGGGGGATGATGTGACACCCCAGGAGAACCAGTAAACGATAACTTACCTAGCTTCCTCAGTAACCGCATGCTAAATTTCGGGACGAAATTTCTTTCAGGTTGGGGATAATGTGACAACTCGAGTTTCCAAGATTCTATCTTCGCATTTAGTGCACGCTAATTTTTTTTTATTTAGTTGTTTGTTATATACGACTCGTTGTTTTACAACGCTTACCTTTGTAATACGTTAAATAGAACTGCGATTGATATTTTATATTTGGGATGCATAATATTTATATGTGTGATAGTATGTTAATAAGGGTTGTATTAATTAACATGTTATATAAAGTTGGAACTCACTGAAATCTAATACTCATGAAAACACCCAAGTGGTGAAAACACTTTAAGTGTTTTCGTCCAGTGATGATCAACGAAATCAGAAATGGGCTTGGCCCATGGCCCAGTGATTAGATATTTTGTATAATCATTTTTTTTATAAACAATCTTCTCCTACAAGTCTCACATTTACCAAAACAAATCTTATCACTTTGTCTCTCACTACCTCTGAAAACCCAACAAAAGAGTTCCTCATCTTGAAGCAAAACCTCTGTTTAAATTCTTGGTTAGTGATCTTCATGTTCAGTTGTTTAAGATGCTTATCGTATGATTATTGGATGTTTAATCATGATGTATGTATATATTTGATATATGTGATTATGTGATTGATCATTGTGTGCTTGATAGATAATTGTCATCTATGAACCTTCTGTATATTTGATATTTTGATTAACAGTGGGTATATGTTAATAAAAGATAAACTGATTCAAGTATGTTCTTGATCTCACAAAGTTTTGGTAGAGTATTTGTTTTATATTAATGATTGATTGGATGATTTGTAAATGTTTAATCATGTATCTGTTATGAGTTTATAGAGTTTCTGGGTTGTTAATATGTTACAGTAAGGATTGTTGATGATGATGAACAGTAACGAAAACACCCCCACCTTATAAACTGGACGAAATCACTTTAAGTGATTTCGGCCCAAACAGTTCTGGCCCAAAGGAGTTTTCGGCCCAAACTTGGATTTCGGCACATGAGTGTTTTCGGCACTATTGGGATTTCGGCCAAGGGTAGTGATTTCGGACATAAGGGTGTTTTCGGCCAAGTTGGTTTTCGGCCAAAGGGTGATTTCGGCACTTTTGTTTGTTTGGCAACAATAAGCTACTGTTAATACTTTATGTCATTAAAATATGTTATTTACTTAAACTAAGCACTTGATTAACTCATTAGTTTATTTAACTATGTTAAATATGTAAGTTGATAACTTTATTGTTTGAATAACTCTGTTACTGGACCAATTCTGTTAAGTTGATTAACTGGGTTAAGTGACTTACTCTGATTATTTATTATTCCAAATTAAGTGGATTAATTCTGTTATTTCATGAAACCTGTTAACTTTATTTACTTAGTTTATTTGCTAGATGTCAACTCTGTTAAAAGTATAGATGCGATTAACTGCTTATGTGGCAGGATATGAACTGTCAAACACTTTGTGATATTACTGTGACACTAGTTCCATGTGAAACTTTACAAACACTGTGAACTGATTGAATATACGTGCACTATAGGACTTGACTGATTTATTGTGAGCACTTAGCTTAGCTTGGCATACCGAGCAAACAAGGTGAGTTCACACTTCTACCAAGGCATGAGATTCCCGGGGTTGGGAATGGGTTGATTGATTATTTATGCTTAAGAGTTATTGAAAATACATACCATTGGCCTCGGGAGAGGAGGGTCAATGGTAGATACTACTAGACTAGTGATACATATACTTCTCTTCGCAAACATGCCGGGATCGGCCGCGATACTAGAACAATCTTCGCAAACATGCCTGGAATGGCCGCGAACTATACTTTAATCTTCGCAAACATGCCTGGAGGGCCGCGATACAAATATAACTAGTCTAGAAAACATGGGAAACCCCCACTAATCTTCGCAAACATGCCTTGAGGGCCGCGATGCTATTACCTACGATACATGATTACTAATCGAGCATACGATTTATGAAATGAACATTATAACTAAATAACCTACTGTGAACTCGCTCAACTAGTTGTTGACTCTCTGTTACATGCCTTGCAGGACCATAGGTACTTTTGGAGCTTGCACGGGAGGCACAGTCGTTGTGGACATGGATCGTGAATGTGTTATTAAACATTATAACATTTTGTACTTAAACTTATGTTGGGTTTTACATTAATGCTTCCGCTACACACTTGTTCATATTTGGTTTTGTAAACACCTATCGTATTGATGAATGACTTTTGATATATATATATACTTATGTTCAATATGATTGGTGGCTTGATCCTGGTCATGTCACGCCTCCAAGCGGTGGTACTCCGCGTGTGGATTTTGGGGGTGTGACAGTCACGCCTCCAAGCAGTGATACTCCGCGTGTGGATTTTGGGGGTGTGACAGATTGGTATCAGAGCCATTGGTTATAGTGAACTTGGTTTTAATAAGGGAAAAAGTTTTTGTTAAAACCAGACTATAACCTGAACAGTGCTCAACGATCCACAACGACGCTTCACTCCACGTGCAAGACTCAACATTCTAGGTGATACGATTTATGTTTACATTGCCTACTTGCTAGATTACATAGAACTTTGCTCATGGTATGCTTAGATAAACAACCAACTGTGATTGAAACACTTATGTGCTTACTCTCTTCTGTCATCGCACTTTCGCGAACCTCTCTCACTCATGTTCTCTTTGATATCAAGATCATGAGTGGACGCGTTAACCTAACTCAAACCCAGTTGGTGGCTTTGATCACTAAACAAGTTACTGCAGCACTCGCAACTGCCCAGGCAGGAGGTATAACCTTCCATCACCACTTACTCTTGGATCTTTAGATCCTACTCTCGTAAACCAACACTCGTGCTTAAGTATGTTTACTCTTACGCACACGACAGGTCAACACGCTCAGCCACCTGTGTGCACGTTCAAAACTTTCATGGACTGTCGTCCTAGTACTTTTAGTGGCACTGAAGGGGCCGTTGGACTCCTCCATTGGTTTGAAAAGCTCGAGTCCGTATTTGAGATGTGTGAATGCCTTGGGGCTCGCAGGGTGAAGTACGCCACTGGTACTCTAGAAGGCATTGCGCTGACTTGGTGGAATGCGCAAGTTCAGATGTTCGGGTTGGCAGCTGCTAACGCCACCCCTTGGAACGATTTCGAGGAACTAATCAAGCGAGAATACTGTACACGTGATGACATCCACAAGTTAGAAGTGGAGTTCTTTAATCTGAATATGACGGGGTCAGAGATTGAGGCGTATACGAAAAGGTCAAACGAGCTGGCCATCTTGTGTCCAACCATGGTGGGCCCTCCTATCAAGCGTATTGAGTTGTATCTCAAAGGGCTAGTACCGGAAATTCAAATTCATGTGACATCGGCCAACCTTGCTACTATCCAGGATGTTACTCGTCTTGCTCATCGCCTCACAGATCAGGCAGTGGAACAGAACAAGCTGCCCAAACGTATCAGTGCTACTAATGCTACTACTTTCGCTACTCCCAGTGACAATAAGCGGAAATGGGATGGGGATTCCAGCAAGGGTTCAGCTACAGCTCAGTCTCAGGCACAGCAGCGAAAGACTGATAACTACCAGAGCCCTGGTCAGCAATTTTCTGGTAGTCAAAGACAGGGTGGATATAGAGGAAATCTCCCAAAGTGCAATACATGCAACAGGCACCACAATGGCCAGTGCAACAAGGGTCGTTGTCAGTGGTGTCTCAAGATGGGTCATGAGGCTAAAGATTGCAGGAGCTCATGACCTGTGAATCAGAACCAGCAACAACAACCACTCGCTCCACGAAACCAGCAACAACAACAACAGCGAGGCAATAGGGGATGCTTTTAATGTGGGGCTGAAGGCCACTTCAAGCGGGACTGCCCCCAGTTAAACTAGAATCAGAATAACAACAATAATAATCAGGGTAACGGGAACAACAATGGGGGAAACAATAACGACAATGGTGCTAGGGGTCATGCATTTGTGCTGGGTCAGGGTGATGCAAGGAACGATCCTAATGTGGTTATGGGTAAGTTTCTTCTCGACGACTTTTATGTTACTGTATTATTTAATTCAGGTGCGGATACCAGTTAAATGTCTCTAAAAGTTAGCCAAATTCTTAAACGTGCACCAACACTTTTGAACACCAAACATGTCGTAGAATTAGCTAACGGTAAAAGTCTAGAGGCCACACACGTAGTTCAGGGTTGTAATCTTATCCTCGCTGGTCAGACTTTCTCTATCGATCTCATTCCCATAGCTCTGGGTAGTTTTGACATCGTCATTGGTATGGATTGGTTATCTCAACAACAAGCAGAGATCCTATGCAAGGAGAAGATTGTTCGTATTCCCCGTTCTGGTAAAGAACCTCTCGAAGTTCAAGGCGACAAGAGTGGTGCCGTGGTTGGCATCATCTCCTTCCTGAAGGCTCAGAAGTGTTTGCGAAAGGGCCACACTGCTATCTTAGCACTTGTTACTGACGCATCAACGAAAGAGAAGAGATTAGAGGATATTCCAATAGTACGCGATTTTCCTCAAGTGTTTCCTGAAGATTTACCTGGGCTACCGCCTCATCGCCAGGTCGAATTTCAGATCGAGCTAGCTCCTGGAGCAGCACCCATAGCTCGAGCACCTTATCGCTTAGCTCCAACCAAACTGGAAGAACTGTCTAAACAATTGCAAGAACTCTTGGAAAAGGGTTTCATTCGTCCTAGCTCTTCGCCCTGGGGAGCTCCAATGTTATTTGTGAAGAAGAAAGACGGTACCTTCCGCATGTGCATAGATTACCGCGAACTCAACAAGGTGACCGTGAAGAATTGCTATCCTCTTCCATGCATTGACGACTTGTTCGACCAGCTGCAAGGGTCGAGCTACTATTCAAAGATTGATCTGAGGTCAGGCTACCATCAGCTGAGAGTCCGGGACGAGGACGTCTCCAAAACAGCATTCAGAACTAGCTACGGCCACTACGAGTTCCTGGTCATGCCTTTCGGGTTAACAAACGCACCTGCAGTCTTCATGGATCTTATGAACAGAGTGTGCAAGCCCTACCCGGATAAGTTTGTGATTGTATTCATCGAAGACATTCTGATCTACTCTAAGAGTCAGGAGGAACACGAGCAGCATTTACGACTTATTTTGGAACTCCTTCGAACAGAACAGCTGCACGCCAAGTTTTCGAAATGCGACTTCTGGCTTCGTGAAGTCCACTTTCTAGGCCACGTGGTAACAAGGATGGGATTCATGTTGATCCATCCAAGGTAGATTCGATCAAGAACTGGCCTGCACCTCGCACACCAATAGAAATTCGCCAATTCTTGGGTTTGGCAGGTTACTACAGAAGGTTCATCAAAGACTTCTCAAAGATTGCACAGCCGCTTACACTACTGACACAGAAAGGTGTTACTTATCGTTGGGGTAATACACAGGAAACAGCTTTTCAGCACTTAAAGGATAGACTCTGCAGCGCACCTATTCTCTCATTGCCAGATGGCACAGATGATTTTGTGGTCTACTGCGACGCATCAATTCAGGGTCTTGGTTGTGTATTGATGCAACGGGATAAAGTCATTGCTTACGCCTCGCGCCAACTTAAGATTCACCAAAAGAACTATACTACGCATGATTTAGAGCTGGGAGCTGTGGTTTTCGCGCTTAAGATATGGAGACATTACCTGTACGATACCAAGTGCACCATCTACACCGATCACAGGAGTCTCGAACATATCTTCAAGCAGAAGGAATTGAACATGCGTCAACGCCGATGGGTCGAACTACTGAACGATTACGAATGTGCCATCAAGTACCATCCAGGCAAAGCCAATGTTGTGGCTGACGCCCTTAGTCGAAAAGACACTATACCTAGACGCGTACGAGCATTACAGCTTACTATCCAGTCTAGTCTTCCGGCACAGATACGAGATGCTCAGGTAGAAGCATTAAAACCAAAAAACGTCAGGGCTGAAGCCCTACGCGGCTCAAGGCAACGGTTAGAACAAAAGGAAGAGGGCGCCTACTACATAACCGGACGCATTTGGGTCCCACTGTATGGCAACTTACGCGAGCTCGTAATGGATGAAGCACATAAGTCTCGCTACTCGGTATATCCAGGTTCGGATAAGATGTACCACGATTTGAAAACTACATATTGGTGGCCTAGCATGAAAGCTCATATAGCAACTTACGTTAGCAAGTGTTTGACTTGTGTGAGAGTCAAGACTGAATATCAGAAACCATCGGGCCTACTCCAACAACCAGAGATACCACAATGGAAATGGGAGCAGATTTCCATGGATTTTGTTACTGGCCTGCCTAGATCTCAACGTGGGAATGATACTATTTGGGTGATCGTGGATTGACTCACTAAGTCTGCACACTTCTTGGCTATCAAGGAAACAGACAAGTTCTCTACTCTAGCAGACGTATATCTTAAGGAAGTTGTCTCGAGGCACGGGGTGCCAACCTCGATTATCTCTGATCGTGACGCACGTTTTACTTCAGAATTGTGGCAAGCAATGCACAAATCTTTTGGCTCTCGTTTAGACATGAGCACAGCTTATCACCCTCAGACGGATGGGCAGTCTGAGCGCACTATTCAAACTTTAGAAGACATGCTTCGTGCATGTGTAATTGATTTCGGTAACAGCTGGGAAAAACACCTCCCGTTAGTGGAGTTCTCGTATAACAACAGTTACCACACCAGCATTCAAGCCGCTCCATTCGAGGCATTGTACGGGCGTAAATGACGATCACCTCTTTGTTGGGCAGAGGTGGGTGATAGTCAGATCACGGGTCCAAAACTTGTAGTGGACACAACGGAAAGAATTGCTCAGATACGGCAACGCATGGCGGCAGCTCATGACCGTCAGAAAGCCTACGCAAACAAGCTTCGGAAACCACTCGAGTTCCAAGTTGGGGATCGAGTGCTACTCAAAGTTTCACCTTGGAAGGGTGTGGTTCGTTTTGGCAAACGGGGCAAGCTCAATCTGCGATATGTCGGACCGTTCGAAATCATTGAGAAGATAGGAAAGGTAGCCTACAAACTAAACCTACCCGCAGAACTCAGTGCAGTTCACAACGTTTTTCACGTGTCGAATCTGAAGAAGTGTCTGTCAGATGAGACCCTCATAGTTCCTTTGAAGGAGCTCACTATTAACGATCAGTTGCGATTCATCGAGGAACCAGTTGAAATCACGGACCGAGACGTTAAGGTCCTCAAGCACACCAGAATACCTCTTGTTCGAGTTCGTTGGAACTCCCGTCGTGGCCCAGAGTTCACCTGGGAACGAGAAGATCAAATGAAACTCAAGTATCCCCAGTTATTCGGAAACATTGCAACCACTACTGAGGCTGAAGCTACTACAGAATTTCAGGACGAAATTCAAACTC
This sequence comes from Helianthus tuberosus, assembly GCA_030545235.1. NCBI lineage: Eukaryota > Viridiplantae > Streptophyta > Magnoliopsida > Asterales > Asteraceae > Helianthus > Helianthus tuberosus. The sequence continues at coordinate 102,429,137 of CM060424.1, read as the reverse complement.
AACGGGGGGATGATGTGACACCCCAGGAAAACCAGTAAACTACATAACACAACTAGCTTCCTCAGTAACCACGTGCTAAATTTCGGGACGAAATTTCTTTCAAGTTGGGGATAATGTGACAACCTGAGTTTTCAAGGTTTCTATTCGATTTAAATTTGTACTTAATTGCAAGTGTATGTTATATCTAATTGGTGTGCAATATACGTGATGGTTGTAGATTCGTGGTGTGTGTATTATGTGTGAATGTGCTATACATATCTTGTATAATAAATTGTACAATAATTAAAACATGTATTCCTTGCAAAACAACCCCTCACCCGAAAACACATCCCACCCGAAACACCCTTTGATTTCGTCGGTGGAGAGAGATTTCGCCGCCAAGAGATTTGGGCCCAAAGTCAGACGCGGCCCAATGGCCTGTTTTGTTTGCTTAAACATGTTTAAGGTTTACGAAATTGATTATTATCAAACCCTACTTCTCCCCTCTTGTTCTTGCGAAGACAGTAGCAAACCCCCCTATCTCGAGAAAGCACCGTGTGCGATTACATCTAGCATCATTGTGTGATTAAATCCTTTGGTTAGTATATTCTCCTCATCATTCGATTTACTTTAGTTGGTGTATTGATGTGTATTGATGTGAATATATATATATATATATATATATATATATATATACGGATGTGCTATTGTTATATAATTCATGAATATGGGGGTGTGTGTAGATTAGAAACATGATCATAGGGATGGCTGCAAATTATATTGAATCTCGTTCATTTAATCTTGTTATATGTGCGCTGATTGACATGAGGAGTTTATATGGGATATATGGTAATCATGTTGGGAATTGGATTGATTGTTTTGGATGGGCCACATATACACACGTGCACACTTTTAAATTGATACCGGGCCACGATGATTACCGTAATGAGTTGTTATGTTAATTGTTGTGCCATGAGAATTGCTTGGATCGAACACCACCCACAAACATTCCACATGACCGAATGAAGTTTTATATGTAATAAAGTGCATATGCAATTGACTGACAATATCACATTCACAGCTAGCTTAATCACTATTCGACATCACAAACATTGGCACATGAAATCTTAATTAAATCAACTTGGGCTGTTGACTTAGTGATGATTAAACCAATTAGTCTTTTGTGATTGGGCCGCTATTTTAGAACATGCACCTTTATTCAACACTAGGCCGACAACCTTTAATGAACTAGTATTTCATTGGGCCGCATGACTGGACTTCACTTAGCAAAGCATGACCGGCCATTAAATCTAGTATTTCATTGACATTGAATAGTGTAATCACATGGGAGGGGCTGCTAGGATTTATTAACACACTGCAAGTTGTCGGGTCACTTTTCAAACTCTATCTTTTATACGTTGATAATGTTAATTGGGAATGAGAAACATCATACGACTTGTGTGAATAGCTGATACATTTGTTGATGACTATTACATGATATGCATGATACGTGTTGTACACTGACCCTGTGATAAATGCAAACTGTGTAATATATGTGACTTGGTTAATTATGAGACTGATCTTGACTAGTAACCACGGTAGGGCTGGTTGATCAATCGGAACGGGTAACTTGTTAAATACCGAGCAAACCGAGGTGAGTTCACACTCTTACCAAGGCATGGGATTCCCAGGGTTGGGAATGGGTTTGAATGATTACTTGTACTTACATCACTACTGAAATACGTACCACTGACCTCATTAGGTGTAGGACACCTATAGATACAACTAGACTAGTAAAACACGGGAAGCCCCCACTAATCTTCGCACACATGTCTGTGAAACCGCGATACAAATACTAATCTTCGCACACATGTCTGTGAGACCGCGATACGAATACTAATCTTCGCAAACATGTCTGGGAGACCGCGATACAAATACAAATACAACTAGTCTAGGATACCTGGGAAACCCCCACTAACCTTCGCACACATGTCTGGGAGACCGCGATACGAATTAATACGATACCTGGTACAAGCGAACAAATGATTTACGAACGAATACTATAACTAAACAACCAACTGTGAACTCGCTTAACTTTGTTGTTGATTCGTTGCTACATGCCTTGCAGGTCGTTAGGTACTCTTGGAGCTTGCACAGGGAGGCGCGGTCGTTGTGGGACATGGCATTGTGTGCCATGCTAATAAACATTACTTTATTTTGTACTTAATACTTGCTTTGGGTTTTACAATTATGCTTCCGCTAAACACTTAACTACGTTTTTGGTTGGGACCACCTTTCATATTGTGTGGTTGAATTTTACTTATTACTTGTTATGTTCTATATGATTGGTGGCTTGATCCTGGTCAGTCACGCCTCCAAGCAGTGATACTCCGCGTGTGGATTTTGGGGGTGTGACATAAAATGGGTAAACTTATGACACCTGTACTTGTAATCAATGTAAACAGTTCAGTTATCAACAAAATAATGTTATTTGACCCCAATGTTTCTTTGTTTATGATTGACATTTTGCACGTTTTGATTTTTGTTCAATTTCAAACTCTATATCGCTTTCTGGAGAGTTATACGTAAACCGATGCGTAAACGTAACCAGTTTAACGCGAAAAACACTCCATAACATCAACATGTTCTTAACATACCTTAAATAACCTTTACATAACTTAGAAATAAGTTTTGAAGGCTTTGGTATGGCAAAATCAAGTTTATTCGCTTAGAGGGACTAAATTTGACAAACTACGAAAGTATGCCGATTCGTACTGTAACGGACACTTCGGAACATGATCATAAGTTAAACATACCCTAAATATCCTTTACATAGCTTAGAAATAGGCTTTGAGGGGTTCGGTATGCTAAAATAAACTTTTAGGTCATTCAGGGACTAAAAGCGTCAAAAAGTGCATAGGTTTGCATTTTCGCGCATATCTTACGTTCTGAATACATCCGGACATCCAAAAATTTATGTAATCATTAAAATATTTTATTTTAGTGATTGTCATGATAAAATTCCATTCGTCGCGTAATTTGGATCGTTTTTCACGTCCGTTCGTGTTTCGTCGTAATTAAGCGAATAACGTGATCGTACGGCCAAACGAACCGACATCCGGCATATTTTTGAGCATGTTTCATGTCCACTAAGTTTAGACATCATTTTAGAGCTTTAAAAATGGCTTAACGGGCCTTAAATACATCAAAAATGGGCGTAAACTCTTGCAGGGACTAAAACTGCACTTTTTAAAACTTGTTGCTGAACTGTGCAGCCCAGGCGGGCCGCGTAGGCCTTCCTTGGGTCTTACGCGGGGTGCCTAAAACCATCAGATCTGCAAAAATCATTTTACAGCCTGTTCCAGCTGTTCCACACACTTGCAAATGGTTTTTAAGCTTCCTATGGGCTGGTTTTGGGTTCCCATGGTTTCATAAATCAGTGGGTGCAAGTGTAAGGCCAAGATCAAAGCTCGTTTTTCGATGAACGATCCTAACGGCTACCCAAAATCTATAAATACCCAACCCCATTTTCCTTCAACCCACACCTTGATCCGATTTTGATCTCTAAGTTGAAGTTATACACTTCATACCTGAGAATTTTCAGATCAAACTTCCATTTCTTGGACCTTTTGTAAGTATTCTATCGTTCTTTTGCACGTTTAAGCATGAAAGTCAAACTTTGTTTAAATTTCTGCATTGACCAGTTTATGGTCAACACAAAGTTCGTTTGAACTTCATAACGTGAGCGTAATCACGATGGTTTTAGTCTCTTGTGACTGTACCTACTGATTACCATGTTATTTAGGCGTAGTGACGAGTCATAGTTTCGGTCAAAATGCGCATTCTTGCGTATTTTGTAACCAAACTATCCTTGGGTATCAAGACCCTTTGTTTTGATACCAATCTTGTTTTCAAACCTCGTTAAACATGTTTTAACATGTTTAGCTCGTCACTTTAGGTTTAGTGCTTATATAGGGTCGTAAGATAAGCGATCTAAACAATCGCTTAGACTTTCGAACCCGACCCGTTTGGTCGATCATTAAGATCCGACCAAACATATTTCGTGACCATAGTTGCATAAGGAATAACTTTCCGAGGTTATACTTTATGGTCACTTAGTCTACATAGTTGTATGATAGAAAATTATATGCCTTAGGAAAAATGACCAAAATGCCCTTTTTACGCCAAAATTCATTTTAAGCATATGTAACATAAATTTTGACATCTAAACTGATTAGGAAACAATACTAGACATGTTAAGGCATATATTACTTGTCATAGGACTAGTTAGGCGGTCCGAACGCGTTTTACGCGAACGAAAACGAGTTAAAGTAGCATAAGCTACCTAAACGGGTCGTGATGGGTCGTAAGCACTTAGGATAGGTTCCGTTTTAGAATGTAGGCTTTGTTAAACCATATTACATGAGCTCTTACACTCATTTGGTTTACGAAACCTCATCTTATCTGATCCTCTGATTTAGGTCCTTTTATTAACATAGTTACCTATATTAGGTGCCGTTTGATTCCGTGATCTTTCTAGCATTGCTTGGTGGTTATCCAAAGACTATTGAGCAATCTCAAGTGAGTACATAGACCCCCCCCCCCCCCTCTCTTTTAAATGTTTTCAAGGTGATTATGTGAGTACATAGTCCCCTCTTTTACTGTTTTTCAAACATTTTGGGGTAAAACACATGTGCCTACTTGTTACTTTTGTGCTTTCCGTGTTTTTATATCATATGCTTGTTATGTTCATTAGTACACTTATAGTACATGATTTCTTGCATGTTTTGCTATGTATGTTCACTTAGCATGCTAGCACATTGTTTTACATTATATTTATGTTGCATATGTTTACTCAGCATATTGACACATTGTTTTACATTTCTACTTTGTATGTTCACTTAGCATACTAGGTACATTTTTTTCATAAAACATGCTTACATTTGGTATGACATTTAGTTTGTTTAACGAACTAAAATACGTTCATTAACATTAGCTACGCCGCACGGTAGTAAGTAGTGGTACCATAGGACTTGACAACTCCCATTCCTGATATCCTAGGTTTGTTTGGATATAAGGAATGACTGAATCCCAAAACATTTTTGGTAACCTTTACTCTAAGGTTATCCTACAGTCTCAAGGCTTGAATGTATACGTTTAACATTACCACATAAGTGTTTGTATCAGTATAGCATGCATTTTTACAAAACATATCTTTGGTTTAAACTGTGTTTTACATCAATTACATTGTTTTGTACATTCTTCTTATAGGGTTGAGTAAATACTTTTATTCACTATACATTACATTTGTTTACATAATAACATTTGAACATTTGTTTGAATATTACATTATGGTGGTTTGTTTGGGTAAGTGATTTACATAACGAGGCGACGTGTAATATAATAAAAGCATGGTGGATACGCCGCTGGTACTTCCTATATATAATTGTTTTTAGGGTATTACATATCGTAGCATTATTTAAACCATTTCAGTTTAGACATATTACATTTACAACATATTTTCACATAAACATTGTTTCACAATCAACTTACTTTATACAAACTCATTTTTACTTGATTATTTAACTAAACATCTTTCTTTTATATACCATCAGATTTTCTTATCACTTTTATAAGATTTATAAAAGAAAAACATTAAACAAGATTCATGACTAATTTTTATTAAACATTTCTTTAAACTTAAGACATGAATCCTATTTTAACAAAACCTATGTATCTCGCAGGCATTTTTATGCTGACGTACCTATTTTCACATGTGTTTTCAGGAGCTGTTGCATAGGATGATCGAGACACACATAGGCAAACCTGTGGCTTAGCAACTTAAAATGAAGCTAGAACTAGTTTAAATATGTTATGTACTCTTGTTTTCTTTTTTTGAGACAATGTAACCCCTATTTGTTAATAAATAAAACATAACTTGTGTTGTGATATCAGTAGGATATCAATAATTATGGCCCAAATGAATTTAAGACCAATTTAAGTCCCGAAAGGGTAATTTGGTCATTTTAAAGTGTATAAAAGAGATTTAATAGTAAACTGAGGTTCTGGTCTAAAACATTCAGTAAAAATATTTATTTTATCAAGTTACATCAGTAAGATATCATACATATGTGTGTTTAATCATTTATGGCCAAACTATGCACCGTAGGGGCATTTTGGTCATTTCACATATGCTTTTAAGGTCAAATTTGGAAGTCTGAGTTCAAGACTTATACTTACTGTTAAAGTATTAAAATTTATTTTTAAACTATACTATGCACCTAATTATCGTTAAAGTCGGTATTTGACGATATTCAAGATGTTTATAAAATTCTGAAGTTTTGATCAGTCTTTAATGTTTAAAATATTTTATTTAACATATGATATCAGTAGGAAAAGGTTTGGTATGCAAATCATATGTTAAACTCAATTTATTAACAAAAAGGGCATTATCGTCATTTACTGATTTATACAAGAACTCTTTGTTATGGTCAGTATAAAATATGACCAAAAATTCCAAAAATCCCTAAAAGTTATATCACAACTGTAGGGAACGGGTTCGGTGCCAAAATTTGGGTTTAAACATGATTTATGCTAAAAATGTAATTTAATTAACAAAAAGTTTCATTTTACGATATCTTGCATAACTTTAGTTTGGGACCAGAATGCGATATCAAATTTAATGGACATACTTATATATCAGTAATAAAGCTTTTTGTCCTCTCACATTTTTAAAATCTTGTTTTTATAACATAAGGGCATAATAGTCAACTTTTAAGCAAATAACGGAAACATGCATATGAACTCTAATTTCTAAAGGACCATGTAGTATAACCTCAGAGGGTTATACTAACATATAATATAGTCACAAAGGAACCCTAAGGCATAACTAAACTAAGCTAATTCGGGTCAGAACTGAAAGTCAAAGCAAAAGTCAAATTTTGCAACTTTTGGTTGTGAACCGAGCCTAAACTCAGAATTGTCGGGTTGAACATGCCTAGACATGTTCATTTATTATTTACCAAGTTATTAAAATGACAAAACTGATTTTATAGCTTCTACATTATTAGTTATGAATTATTTTATAAAAACTGACCCGTTTGACTTTTTTTTGTTACTTTGACCCGACAATTAACTAAGTAAACATGATAATTAGAAGGTTCCCTTTTGAGGGTTTAACACCTACATAATTACCAACACATAGCCACTTTCAAAATGAATAATGGTTGGACCGTTAGTGATTAATCACAAAGTCAAAGTATAATTACGATATCTTTGACTTTCGGTCATTACACTAATGAAAACTTAACTACAGAGGCTTAGAACACTTACAATGGTCCTTAGCACGAAAATTTTCACTAAGAGAGCTTCCTTCTAAGTCAGGATGCTCCAGAGAAGTTTGCAAGTTGAAAACTTGAAGTGCGCAAGTTCAAGAGCTTAAAACATGGCCCTTTATATAGGATTTTGAATGTTCTAGGATCAATGCAGGTGTCCCCCAGGTGAAATCTAATGCATACAGGTGTCCTAGAGGTTTTACAATACCATCAACATGCTGCTGATTCGAGAAAAGGGGTGTAGAAGATGACAACCCGCAGCTGTCCATTTCCACTGCCCAGATACAGTCCTTACGGACCATAAGCCTAACCCCTTACGATCCGTAACCACTATTCAAATTGAATTGCCTAGTTAAGCCACCTTACGAACCGTAAGGTAGACGCTTTGCGGTCCGTAAGCTCTTATTCAGAAGACAAAATTTTGAGAACTTTTATATTTGACCATGCAACTTTCATAACTCAAATATATGGTCATTTTCAGCAGGAGGGGTCCACCTGATCAGGTCTAAAATGTCCTTGGAAGTAATGCCATGAATTATAATGTTTTGGAGTCTTTGAAAAGGCCACCCGAATGAAGAATTGTCATGTTTACACATATGACCCCTTTTTCTTGAAATTTGAATTATTCATCACAAGATTGAACTGGAACTTTAATAAATCATTATCTGATATACATGAGGGTATAATAATATTTTACAAAGCTTTGGGAACGTTAAAAGGTCAGTCAGAGGTAAGAATTAACATGTTGACACTTTTAACCCCTTTGTTTTGTAAATTTTTTATTTTAAGCACAAACAGCTTCTTGTGTCCGATAATTTATTCAATAACGAACACGAACATCTTATGAGGTCATTCAGAGGCACAAGTTTGGTATGTTGACGCGTTTGGTCCTTCTATATACATCTTTACACTGTTTGGCAACTTTAGTCCTTTAAAGTTATCTTTTAACATGATCAGGGTTTATGACACGTGTCACCACCGTATTGGACATGATTTTTGTGAGGTGTTACATCCTCACCCCCTTAAAAGAAATCTCGACCTCGATATTTACTAAAATAAATGTGTGACAACTCGAAATTTGGAACCTTTCTTGTGCCTTGATGTAACATGCTTGAACGCTATGTGACTAGTTAACTTGTTAACTTAATAATAAATGTGAAGCTTTTATGTGATTATGTGTTGTATTTGTATGCATGTATGTATGTGTATATGTGAGCCGAGAACCCAACTAGAGACAACAAGGACCCGACTCGAGACCATGTGGTCTCGAGTGAACATAACCGATTTGGGCCTTTGGGCCGTGACCTCCTTAACCGGCTAGTAAGCCCTTTAGGGCAAACCATGAAGAACTAGTATTTATACTACACTCATGGCCACACTCACCATTTCTTTTGACAACACCCATACTCCTCTACACACACTCTCCTACTTTCCCTCTCACTAAAACCTTAAGAACACAAACACACCTCCAAGTTCTCGGATCCAATCGGTTGGCACAAGAACTCCCGGATTTGGACTTTGGATCGGCACACACACACTTCACCAACCGGTTAGTAATTATGGTGTTTATTGATTGATGTTGGTTATGTTAAATGATAAAATGAATGGATATGATGTTTATTGTGTTTGGATATTAGTGTTTACATGATGTTCTTGATGTATATGATGATTCTAATGTGTACAATGTTGATAATCGGTTAATATGTCTTGATTTCGGATATATAATGCATGATGGGTTATGGTATCTTGTGTCTAAATGTGATTCAAACCACTTATGTTGATGAACATGAAACCGGGTTGCACTTGTCATGTAATCGGATTTATATAAAAACCGAGTTTGTGTGTTATGCTAAGTGTTTTGATGCTTGTTCATAATTTGGTAGAATAAGGGTTGTTTGTGTTAGGAACATATGAAGAACTTGATGAATGTGCTTGAATATATGAAGAACAACTTGAATATGCAATAAAAGAGTGTTGAATATTTGAAATCTGCACTGTTTGATCCATTTTGAGTAAATATTAGACAACAAAACATGTTTAGTGGATAGTACGTAATTCTGCATGAATTCTATTGGATAGTACAATCTGCGAAGGATCAGCAGCTGCTGGGGAGTCGGAACCCCTGGTTGCGACTCGAAATCTCCACGTTGCGACACCAGTTGCGAGTCGAGAACACCTGGTTGCGACTCGCAACCATAACATGACAAGCCGAGACCACAGGTTGCGACACAGGTTACGAGTCCCGTTACGACTCGAAACCTTAGCATGATCAGCCGAAACCATGGTTGCGACATAGGTTGCGACTCGCAACCATCCATGATCAACACAAACAGCATGACCCGCAACCATGCTTGCGAGTCCGGTTGCGACTCGAAACCACGCTCATTGGGCTGGCTTAATTATGGGCCTACGTTAATGGGTCAGGCTTATGGACTTCTGTGTTACTGTTGACGTGTTGTTTGGGCCTGTTATCACGAGCCCAACTGTTAGGGCCTCACACTTAGACTTTGGGTTGTATATGACTGTTAACTGTGAGCTGTTGATGTTAAACATGTTTGCCATAATCAATACCTGTGTACAATACGTGTTGAACATTCGTGCACTGCTTGGCTTGAATCTGATACGAATAATATCTGTGATAGGACCTAATTGATTTCCTGCAATTTGATTAACTTTTCTGTGTTACTGCCGAGCAAACCAAGGTGAGTTCACACCCTCTACAAAGCATGGGATTCCCAGGGGTCGGGAATTGGGGTTAAGGAACATGGGTTCCTCGTCCTCCTTGGGTAGGACAGCAATGGTTCAGGAATGTAATTCCTCGTCCTCACGGACAGATAACTCGTACTAGACCAAAACTCTATCACGAAGTCCCTCATCTTTGTATCGACTTAATCGCCGAGGCCAATGGCGAGCGGGTCATTAGTTAGATAGCGCTATTTAGGTTTGACAAACCTCACACCGTGCCGCAGAGGACGGGCGTGAACTAATGGACTACTGGCACGTCAATGATGATAGACATTGACAGTTCAGGGCACATAAACATGACTACAGTCAGCAGTCGATATGGTAACGAGTCTAGTGTATACATGGGGTAGCCCCCACGGCCGAAATGCCAGATAACTACACGGGGTAGCCCCCACGGCAGGATTGCCAGAGTAACCGGGAATAAACAAGTCACGTTTTTAACTATGGGGTAACCCCCACGGCAGGATGCCAGCTAAAGGAAACTGTTTTCGAAACAACTTAAAACGAACACCCAACCGTGAACTCACTCAACTAGTTGTTGACTCGTTACTACATGCTTTGCAGGTCCTTAGGTTCTTAAGCTGGAGCTTGCATGGAGGAGGATCGTTGTGGGACATGGACGGCTGTGTGCCATGTTAAACTTTGAAACTATTAAACTTATGTTTTGGCTTTAAGACTTATGCTTCCGCTTGCAACTTAACTATGTTTTGTTTGAACACCAATTGTATTGGTTGGATTTTTATAACTACTTACATGCTTGTTCAATATGATTGGTGGCTGGATCCTGGTCAGTCACGCCTCCAAGCGGTGGTACTCCGCAGGTGGGTTTTGGGGGTGTGACAGATTGGTATCAGAGCCATTGGTTATAGAGAACTTGGTTTTAATAAAGGGGAAAACGTTTTTTTTTTTGTTAAAACCAGACTATAACCTGTACAGTGCTCAACGGTCCACAACGATGCTTCACTCCACATGCAAGGCTCGACATTCTAGGTGATATGATCTGTGTATATATTGCCTACTTGATAGTTACATGGTACATTGCTTATGGAATGCTTGGTTAGTATAACTACTGTTGCTTGAACACGTGCGTACTTACTCTATCTTATCGTCGTACTTTCGCGAACCTCTCTCACTCACGTTCTTCTTGGTATGAAGATCATGTCTGGACGCGTTAACATGACACAAGCCCAGTTGACGGCTCTGATCAACGAACGAGTTGCCGCAGCACTTGCAGCTGCACACGCAGGAGGTATATCCTGCAGTCCGAACTCATTCTAGGATCTTTAGGATCCTACTCTCGTAAACCAACCTTTGTGTTAAACTCTGTCTTTTCTTTCACCTACGATAGGTCAGCATGTTCAGCCACCCGTGTGCACTTTTAAGACTTTCATGGACTGCCGACCAACTACTTTTAGCGGCACTGAAGGAGCAGTAGGTCTCCTACACTGGTTCGAGAAGCTAGAATCTGTGTTTGAAATGTGCGAATGCCCTGAGGCGCGCAGGGTGAAGTACGCTACTGGTACTCTTGAGGGTTTAGCCCTCACATGGTGGAACGCTCAAGTTCAAATGCTAGGGTTGGTTGCTGCCAACGCCACCCCATGGGAAACTTTTAAGGAGATGATCAAAGAAGAATACTGCAGTCGTGATGAGATTCACAAACTCGAGGTGGAGTTCTTCAACCTCAAGATGACGGGGTCTGAAATTGAAGCTTATGTGAAAAGGTCGAACGAACTGGCAATTCTGTGCCCTACTATGGTGGATCCTCCCATCAAACGCATCGAACTGTTTCTTCAGGGCTTAGTGCCGGAAATCCAAAGTCATGTGACTTCAGCGAACCTCGCCACCTACCAGCAAACCGTTCAGTTGGCTCACCGTCTCACGGATCAAGCGGTGGAGCAGAACAAGTTACCAAAGCGCATTGGCGCTGCAACTACTACTGGTACCTCTAGTGACAACAAACGGAAATGGGATGGAACTTCAAGTAAGGGTTCGACTTCTGTTCAGTCCCAGTCTCAGCAGAGGAAGACTGATGACTACAAGAGCCCTAGTCAGCAATCGTCTGGTGGTCGAAGCCATGGTGGGTACAAAGGAAATCATCCCAAATGCAATCGCTGCAGCCTGCACCACAGCGGGCCATGCACCAGGGGCAACTGTCATCGGTGCAACAAGCCTGGTCACGCTGCAAAGGATTGCAGGAGCTTATACCCCGCCAATCAGAATCGTCAGCAAGCTCAACAGAACCAGCGCCAGCAGCAGCAGCAAGGTGATAACAAAGGGTGCTTTCAGTGTGGAGCTGAGGGCCACCTCAAGAGAGATTGTCCCCAACTGAACAGGAACCAGAACAACAACAACAACAATAACAACAATCAGGGGAACGGTAACAATGGGAACAACAACAACAATGGCGCCAGGGGGCGGGTGTTTGTGATCGGCCAAGGTGAAGCAAGGAACGACCCCAATGTTGTGGCGGGTAAGTTCCTTCTCGACGACTTTTATGTTTCAGTTTTATTTGATTCGGGCGCCGATACTAGCTACGTGTCACTAGAAGTTAGTCGAATGCTTAAGCGTATTCCAACCCCTTTGAACAACAAGCACACAGTAGAGCTAGCAAATGGTAAGAGTTTAGAAGCCACACACGTAGTCAAGGGTTGTAAACTTATTCTCGCTGACCAGACCTTCTCTATCGACCTCATTCCTATTGTCTTGGGTAGTTTCGACGTTGTCATTGGGATGGATTGGTTATCCCAACACCGAGCAGAGATTCTTTGCAACGAGAAGGTAGTCCGTATTCCAGGTCCCGGTGGTGAACCTCTCATGATTCATGGCGACAAGAGGAGTGCTGTTGAGAATGTCATTTCTCTCCTTAAGGCCCAAAAGTACTTGCGAAAGGGCCATACCGCCATTTTAGCTCTTATTACTGACACCACGGAGAAAGAGAAGAAGATAGAAGATTTTCCAGTTGTACGCGAGTATCCAGAGGTATTTCCTGAGGAATTACCTGGTCTTCCGCCTCATCGCCAAGTCGAGTTTCAGATTGAACTAGCTCCTGGAGCTGCGCCTATAGCCCGTGCACCTTATCGTTTAGCCCCATCAGAGTTGAAAGAACTCTCCACGCAACTACAAGAACTCTTGGATAAGGGTTTTATTCGTCCTAGCTCGTCGCCCTGGGGAGCTCCAGTGTTATTTGTGAAGAAGAAGGACGGTACTTTCAGAATGTGCATCGACTACCGAGAACTCAACAAGGTGACGGTGAAGAATCGTTATCCTCTACCGCGTATCGACGACTTGTTCGACCAGTTGCAAGGATCGAGCTACTATTCGAAAATCGATTTGAGATCGGGTTATCACCAGCTGAGAGTCCGGGAAGAGGACGTCTCTAAAACAGCTTTCAGAACTCGATACGGGCACTATGAGTTTTTGGTCATGCCTTTTGGGATGACAAATGCACCTGCGGTTTTCATGGACTTGATGAACCGAGTGTGCAAGCCTTACCTGGACAAGTTTGTTATAGTCTTCATCGACGACATCCTGATCTACTCTAAAAGTCGAGAAGAACACGAGCAGCATCTGCGACTTATTCTGGAACTCCTACGAACAGAACAGCTCTATGCAAAGTTCTCTAAATGCGACTTCTGGCTTCGAGAAGTCCATTTCCTAGGCCACGTGGTGAACAAGGATGGGATCCACGTTGATCCATCCAAGGTAGACTCAATAAAGAACTGGCCTGCACCTCGTACACCAAAGGAAATTCGCCAATTCTTGGGTTTGGCGGGATACTACCGGAGATTCATAAAGGATTTTTCTAAGATTGCACAGCCTCTCACCTCACTAACGCAGAAGGGCGTTGTTTATCGCTGGGGAAACGCACAGGAGCTGGCATTTCAGCACCTAAAGGATAGACTTTGTAGCGCACCTATCCTTTCCTTGCCGGAAGGCACAGACGACTTTGTGGTCTACTGCGACGCGTCAATTCAGGGTCTTGGTTGCGTGTTGATGCAACGAGACAAGGTTATAGCTTACGCCTCACGCCAACTTAAAGTTCATGAAAAGAACTACACTACGCACGACTTAGAGCTGGGAGCTGTTGTTTTTGCGCTTAAGTTGTGGCGGCATTACCTGTATGGTACCCAGTGCGCGATCTACACCGACCACAGGAGCCTCGAGCACATCTTCAAGCAGAAAGAATTGAATATGCGGCAGCGACGATGGGTCGAACTGCTGAATGATTACGAGTGCTCAATCAGGTATCACCCGGGCAAGGCCAATGTTGTGGCTGACGCCCTTAGTCGAAAGGACACTGCGCCTAAGCGCGTGCGAGCTCTACAACTCACCATCCATTCTAGCCTTCCTTCCCAGATACGAGCTGCTCAGATAGAAGCGCTGAAACCAGAAAACGTCAGGGCCGAAGCCCTACGCGGATCAAGGCAACGATTGGAACAGAAGGAAGACGGTGCTTACTACGTAACGGGACGCGTTTGGATCCCACTCTATGGCAACCTACGAGAGCTTGTGATGGACGAAGCACACAAGTCTCGCTACTCAGTACACCCTGGATCAGATAAGATGTATCATGACATCAAGACTACGTACTGGTGGCCTAGCATGAAGGCCCACATAGCAACCTACGTCAGCAAGTGTTTGACCGGTGCGAGGGTCAAGTCGGAATACCCGAAACCATCAGGCCTACTCCAACAACCAGAAATACCTCAATGGAAATGGGAGCAAATTTCCATGGATTTTGTTACTGGCCTACCTAGATCCCAGCGCGGGAACGATACTATTTGGGTGATCGTGGATCGACTCACAAAATCTGCACACTTCTTGGCTATCAAGGAGACGGATAAGTTCTCCACTCTTGCAGAAATATACCTCAAGGAAGTTGTTTCGAGGCACGGGGTGCCCACCTCTATCATCTCAGATCGAGATGCACGTTTTACTTCAGAGCTGTGGCAAGCAATGCACAAATCCTTCGGCTCACGATTAGACATGAGCACAGCGTATCATCCTCAGACGGACGGGCAGTCCGAGCGCACTATTCAAACCTTAGAAGACATGCTTCGTGCATGTGTAATCGACTTTGGCAACCGCTGGGAAAAGCATCTGCCACTTGTGGAATTCTCGTACAATAACAGCTACCACACCAGCATTGGAGCTGCTCCGTTTGAGGCATTGTACGGACGTAAATGCCGGTCTCCTCTCTGCTGGGCAGAGGTGGGAGATAGTCAGATCACTGGTCTAGAATATGTGGTAGATACAACCGAGCAAATCGCTCAGATACGAAAACGCATGACGGCCGCTCGTGAACGTCAGAAAGTTTACGCCGACATGGGCAGGAAACCACTTGAGCTCCAGGTTGGGGAGCGGGTACTACTCAAAGTTTCACCCTGGAAGGGTGTGGTTCGTTTTGGTAAACGCGGTAAACTTAACCCACGATACGTTGGACCTTTCGAGGTCATTGAGAAAATAGGCAGGGTGGCCTACAGACTAAACTTACCAGCGGAACTCGGTGCAGTTCACAACGTTTTTCACGTGTCGAATCTGAAGAAGTGTCCGTCAGATGAGACCCACGTAGTTCCTTTGAAGGAACTCACTATCGACGAGCAGTTACGATTCGTCGAGGAACCAGTCGAGATCACGGACCGGGATGTTAAGGTCCTCAAGAGTACTAGAATACCTCTCGTTCGAGTTCGTTGGAACTAACGTCGCGGCCCAGAGTTCACCTGGGAGCGCGAAGATCAGATGAAACAAAAGTATCCCCAACTGTTCGCAAACAGTACAACCACTACTGAGGCTGAAGCTACGGAATTTCGGGACGAAATTCCAGATCAACGGGGGGAGGATGTGACACCCCAGGAAAACCGGGAAAACCATACAACTTAACTAGCTTCCTCAGTGAGTGCCATCAAATTTCGGGACGAAATTTCTTTCAACTTGGGGATGATGTGACAACTCGAAATTTGGAACCTTTCTTGTGCCTTGATGTAACATGCTTGAACGCTATGTGACTAGTTAACTTGTTAACTTAATAATAAATGTGAAGCTTTTATGTGATTATGTGTTGTATTTGTATGCATGTATGTATGTGTATATGTGAGCCGAGAACCCAACTAGAGACAACAAGGACCCGACTCGAGACCATGTGGTCTCGAGTGAACATAACCGATTTGGGCCTTTGGGCCGTGACCTCCTTAACCGGCTAGTAAGCCCTTTAGGGCAAACCATGAAGAACTAGTATTTATACTACACTCATGGCCACACTCACCATTTCTTTTGACAACACCCATACTCCTCTACACACACTCTCCTACTTTCCCTCTCACTAAAACCTTAAGAACACAAACACACCTCCAAGTTCTCGGATCCAATCGGTTGGCACAAGAACTCCCGGATTTGGACTTTGGATCGGCACACACACACTTCACCAACCGGTTAGTAATTATGGTGTTTATTGATTGATGTTGGTTATGTTAAATGATAAAATGAATGGATATGATGTTTATTGTGTTTGGATATTAGTGTTTACATGATGTTCTTGATGTATATGATGATTCTAATGTGTACAATGTTGATAATCGGTTAATATGTCTTGATTTCGGATATATAATGCATGATGGGTTATGGTATCTTGTGTCTAAATGTGATTCAAACCACTTATGTTGATGAACATGAAACCGGGTTGCACTTGTCATGTAATCGGATTTATATAAAAACCGAGTTTGTGTGTTATGCTAAGTGTTTTGATGCTTGTTCATAATTTGGTAGAATAAGGGTTGTTTGTGTTAGGAACATATGAAGAACTTGATGAATGTGCTTGAATATATGAAGAACAACTTGAATATGCAATAAAAGAGTGTTGAATATTTGAAATCTGCACTGTTTGATCCATTTTGAGTAAATATTAGACAACAAAACATGTTTAGTGGATAGTACGTAATTCTGCATGAATTCTATTGGATAGTACAATCTGCGAAGGATCAGCAGCTGCTGGGGAGTCGGAACCCCTGGTTGCGACTCGAAATCTCCACGTTGCGACACCAGTTGCGAGTCGAGAACACCTGGTTGCGACTCGCAACCATAACATGACAAGCCGAGACCACAGGTTGCGACACAGGTTACGAGTCCCGTTACGACTCGAAACCTTAGCATGATCAGCCGAAACCATGGTTGCGACATAGGTTGCGACTCGCAACCATCCATGATCAACACAAACAGCATGACCCGCAACCATGCTTGCGAGTCCGGTTGCGACTCGAAACCACGCTCATTGGGCTGGCTTAATTATGGGCCTACGTTAATGGGTCAGGCTTATGGACTTCTGTGTTACTGTTGACGTGTTGTTTGGGCCTGTTATCACGAGCCCAACTGTTAGGGCCTCACACTTAGACTTTGGGTTGTATATGACTGTTAACTGTGAGCTGTTGATGTTAAACATGTTTGCCATAATCAATACCTGTGTACAATACGTGTTGAACATTCGTGCACTGCTTGGCTTGAATCTGATACGAATAATATCTGTGATAGGACCTAATTGATTTCCTGCAATTTGATTAACTTTTCTGTGTTACTGCCGAGCAAACCAAGGTGAGTTCACACCCTCTACAAAGCATGGGATTCCCAGGGGTCGGGAATTGGGGTTAAGGAACATGGGTTCCTCGTCCTCCTTGGGTAGGACAGCAATGGTTCAGGAATGTAATTCCTCGTCCTCACGGACAGATAACTCGTACTAGACCAAAACTCTATCACGAAGTCCCTCATCTTTGTATCGACTTAATCGCCGAGGCCAATGGCGAGCGGGTCATTAGTTAGATAGCGCTATTTAGGTTTGACAAACCTCACACCGTGCCGCAGAGGACGGGCGTGAACTAATGGACTACTGGCACGTCAATGATGATAGACATTGACAGTTCAGGGCACATAAACATGACTACAGTCAGCAGTCGATATGGTAACGAGTCTAGTGTATACATGGGGTAGCCCCCACGGCCGAAATGCCAGATAACTACACGGGGTAGCCCCCACGGCAGGATTGCCAGAGTAACCGGGAATAAACAAGTCACGTTTTTAACTATGGGGTAACCCCCACGGCAGGATGCCAGCTAAAGGAAACTGTTTTCGAAACAACTTAAAACGAACACCCAACCGTGAACTCACTCAACTAGTTGTTGACTCGTTACTACATGCTTTGCAGGTCCTTAGGTTCTTAAGCTGGAGCTTGCATGGAGGAGGATCGTTGTGGGACATGGACGGCTGTGTGCCATGTTAAACTTTGAAACTATTAAACTTATGTTTTGGCTTTAAGACTTATGCTTCCGCTTGCAACTTAACTATGTTTTGTTTGAACACCAATTGTATTGGTTGGATTTTTATAACTACTTACATGCTTGTTCAATATGATTGGTGGCTGGATCCTGGTCAGTCACGCCTCCAAGCGGTGGTACTCCGCAGGTGGGTTTTGGGGGTGTGACAAAATGAGGGTATTTTTGTTTCATCATGGATTCAATTTCCCACGTATATTATGGGCCTCTACGGGCATCCCATTTCACTTTGACGATCGGCACATGCTTTCTTCGAAGCTTCTTAACCTGTCGATCCTCGATCGACAAAGGTTTTTCAACAAACTTTAAGCTTTCATCAATCTGCACGTCCTTATGAGACATTGCTAGCGATTCATCGGCTAGACATTTCTTTAGATTGCAGATGTGGAATACATTGTGAATTCCATTAAGCTCTTCAGGTAGATTTAGCTTGTAGGCTACAGTTTCGACACATTCGATGATCTCGAATTGTACTATGTACCTTGGGCTCAGCTTCCCTTTTTTGCCAAAACGTGTGACACCCCAGGAAAACCAGTAAACTACACAACACAACTAGCTTCCTCAGTAACCACGTGCTAAATTTCGGGATGAAATTTCTTTCAAGTTGGGGATAATGTGACAACTCGAGTTTCCAAGATTTCTATCTTCGCATTAATTGCACGTTAATTGTTTAAGTGTTTGTTTGCACGACTTGTTTGTTTCATATGTTATATATGGTGTGTATAAGTGTTATTAGTGAATTTGTTTAACGCTCGTGACTTTGATAAACTTGTTAAACATAGATGTTATTCGGTGCGATTGAGTGTGTAATAGATCAGTTTATGTCTTGTGTCATTTGGGCCACTACCATGTTATATAGACTTGGCCCAATCTGTTGTTTTCAAAACATGACTCGGCCCAACCTTTTCTTTGTATATGTGTGCGTAACATATGAGTTATGTTACACAACTCTTCATAATATTACAAACCCTAAAGCATTCTTGAAGTCGACGGCAACCAAGGGAGTCTCGCGATCAAGGGAGTCTCGTCCATTGTGTCTAACAGTAGTCATACCTCGGCTCGGTTAGTGTTAATATTATTCTTGTTGAATATGTTGGTTGCATGTGAATATGTGGATAGAAATCACTTTATATTGTCGGTCATAGCATTTATATTTGCACATGGATTTGTCAGAAAGCATGTGATTGTTTATTAGTTTTCAATTTTGGTTCTTGTTTAGCATGATGATGATGATGATCCGACAACTTGTCATGTGCCGATGACTATTTAGTGAATGATCTTGATATGTCGATTATGGTTTATGTATATGGCGGATATTTGCTGATGTCGAATGATATAAATGTGATCAGCATTTGAAGGCTTGTTAACTTGTGATATGTTAATCGATGTGTATGCATAAACTAGGGTCCTGATAAACGTTAAGCACTGTGATGTTGATTTCTTTGTTCGGTTTGGTTGAATGATTGCTAGATGATCTTTAGGGTTGGAACACGTAACTGCTGTTGATGATGATGAAACCCGACAAAAACCCTCCACCCAACGAAAACCCCATCCTAACGAAAACACCTTGGGGATTTCGGCCCAAGTGTTTTCGGCCCAAAGGGATTTCGGCCCAAGGGTTTTCGCCAACATGTGTTTTCGCCAAAAATATGATTTCGGCACATGTGTTTAGTCGAATGTCCTGAACAGTAACCTTGTTAAATGTAACTCAAATGATTTGTTAACTTTGTTAGTTAATTAACTCAGTCAGTTCTGCAAACTCAGTTAGTTTATTAGTTCGGTTAGATGTTAACTTTGTTAAACAAGTAACTCCGTTATATATGTTAAACCTGATAAGTTTACTTACACTGTTAAACATGTCAATTATGTTAATATGTTAACTGGGTTATGTTAACTAGGTTATGTATGATAAGCTCATTATGTATGATAACTTTGTTAAGTCTGATCTAACTTGATGTGTAACAGTAACTGCATTTGGTGTGATAACTTTATTATGTATACTAGTTCTGATAAACCTGATTAACACTGTTAAGCTTACCAAGACTATTAACGAACAATCATGTTAGAATAAACTGTGATAGACATTTACGAGAAGCATGAATTTCATGATATTGATGTACTGCTTACGTGGTGCATGATGTTAATTGCCAAACACACTTTGTGACATAGATTACATGTGAAACATTGCGAACATGTACTGATTGAGTATACATGCATACTATAGGACTTGATTGATTATTTGTGAGCACGTAATTTAGCATACCGAGCAAACCAAGGTGAGTTCACACTCTTACCAAGGCATAGGATTCCCGGGGTTGGGAATGGGATTGAATAACTACTCCTACTTGCAACATTACTAGACTACTTACTACCGTCCTCGGATTGGGAAGGACGCCTGTGCTAAAACCTACGTAAAACCTACGTACTACTGTCCTCGGATTGGGAAGGACACTAGCACTAAACCTACGTAAAACCTACGTACTACCGTCCTCGGATTGGGAAGGACGCCAGCGCTAAATCTACGTACTCGCTACGTACCACTGTCCTCGGATTGGGAAGGGCACTTACATAAAACCTACGTAAACTTATACTTACTACTATCCTCGGATTGGGAAGGATACTTATGGATACAACTAGTCTAGTAACTTACAACATGGGAAGCCCCCACTAATGGAAATTACAACATGGGAAGCCCCCACTAATTGAACTTACAACATGGGAAGCCCCCACTAGATGAACATACAAATGGCCTAGTAATACACGGCATGGTTATAAACGAACTTACGATTTGTTAAACGATCTTATTACTGAACAACCTACTGTGAATGTCACACCCCGAAATATCAGAGCATTGGCGTGACTGGACTGGTATCTTCATTGCACAGCGGAAGCAAATAAGCTAAGTCTTTTAGAAAATGAACGCCACTAAGTACTCGACTCCAGATGGTTTTCCTATTCCAACCGTGCCATAACTTTGAAAAGCAACCTGAGAAAGAAACATGCGAAAAATCAACATAAAGTTGAGCGAGTTCATAGTTTGTTTGTAAAAGATTTGAAATAAATCTTTTGAATGACCGGTTTTTGTTGTGTTGTTGAATGTTTAAATACTTGAATGTTTAAATACTTGAATGAAAACATGGTATGTAACTCATAAAACGTATCTGTAAATGAGTATTATGAATGTTTGAATGTATCTTGTAAATGAGTATTATGAATGTTTGAATGTATCTCGCCACCGAGCACTATAAATGTTTGAATGTATCTCGCAACCGAGCACTATGAATGTTTGAATGTATCTCGCAACCGAGCACTTTGACTGTTTGAATGTATGAGATCGCTAGTGGTTTGCAAGGCCACTAACTTGTGTCACGACATAGGAAGCCACCAAACCTAGGCATTTTTGTCACCTTGACTGAGACACAGAAGCACTCATTGGTAGAAGTAGGCCAAGAGTGGGGTTGCCTGAAACCCATTAGATCTAACCTTTTGTTCCGCGGTCTGAATGTATACGTTGATTAATGGTGCTTATGGTACCCTATTCGAGACATGATCTAGAATGTTTCACTTGAATGTTTCACTTGAATGTTTTACATGAATGTTTTACATGAATGTTTTTGTACTCCATCTTACCATTTGTACTTGTATTTTTATGAATTTTGAACACTAGAATGCATGTGTATGTACTTTTCGAAAAATACTTTTGCTTGAAAAACCGGTATAGAACATAAGCTTTTTCGTAAACCATTTATGCCCGTTAAAACTTGTTTGTAAAATGGTTTAGAAATATGTAATTCGTGTTTATTGAAAACTTGAATGCTTTGCAAAATGTGCATGTCTTTCCACCCCGAAAACATTTATAAAAATGTAAAACTGTAAAAAGGTGGGGTTATGAACTCACCTGAATATTCCTGTGCAAAGCTAGCTAATTTACGACTTCGTGATGTCGTTTTCAAGGCTCGACTTGCTAGCGTGCATTCTACAGTATTCCTAACACGGAATATCTAATAAGTTTCTAAATAACGCAGTAACTAACTACGTGTAATCGAGCTCTACCGAATCGTTGACCGAACGATATAACGGTAAATTGTCAACTTAAAAGAAGCGAAGAAGTTATACTTGTTAGCTCGTTTTGAGAAGTCGTATGTTGATATAAAGGAATATTCGTATGAAAGTAATATATAATAAACTTGTATTATATATATTGCGTCTTGTATATTTTTGCCAAAATATATGTATATGCCGTTTCGGCGTTCGTAATAAACATAAAATATTATATTTATTTGCGAAAGTAACATCGAGTTGTTTGAAGTTTCAAATAAATATAAAACGATATTTATTTTTTTATAAAACGAATTCGTGTTGTACGATGTCTGAAATAAATAGATGAGTTATATCTATTTTATAAAAGAATCGTTGTCTTTGTTTGACGTTCGAAATAAATTTAATAACTATATTTATTTGTTGTCGAAAGAAACTTCCGTATCGTTGTTTTCGTATGTTTGTAAAGTGTCGTCGAAAATATTATACACTTGTATATAAAGTGTCTTTATATTAAATACGTGTTTCGTTTTACAGATTTTCTCGAAAAAAGGGCAGAGTTTCCTCTGTTTTTGGACGCCCCGACAACTAAAGTGTCGTTATTTTTATCAAGATTCAACAATTCAACACATAATATATATAGAGTTTACGTGAATTATATTAAAACGCCAAGTATGAAAACCAAATTACTAAATGTAAACCGTTAGTCGGGTCGAGCTCGTTTGCCACGTATGTAATTAAGAACTAGTTAATGCAAATAATATTCGTTCTAAATATTTTACCGAATCTTCCTGTCGAACATCGGACCGTTACTGAGTTGACCGAGTCAACTGAGTTGACTCGGTTTGACTGTGCTGAGCGAGTTGACTCTGTTTGACCGAGTCAACCGAACCGAACCGTCTGACTGAACCGCAAGACTTGACCCGCGAGACCCATACGCGCATCTGAACCGAAATCCGAACCAGAATCATTTACTGTTGTTGACCGGCCGATCTGCTGACGACCCGAGTTGACTCGGGTGTTGACCGAGTCAACCGAGTTTGACCCGAAAAGAAATTAGAACATATTGAACCGGACCAACGTAACCACTCCACTGTCGTTGATAATTCTGATGATTTCATTGCCGCCGTCGACCACCCAGCAGCACCTTATCGGAAAACATGTCGGACAGAAACAATGACCACCGGGCCGAGACAAGGACCGGCGGTCCGAGTCTCTGACCGCCGCTGACCACCACCACTATCGGTTCTCTCTCCCTTCTCAACCTCCTTCTCTGTCTTGCATCCTCTCTCTCACTTCCGATCTTCTCCGATCTTCGTCGCCGGGAACAAGGGGCTGGGGGTGTGGGTGTTTCGCTTGAAAAGCCACCGGCATCGGCGCCGGTTCCGGTCGTCATGACCAGCTGAACGAGAGGAAGAGAGAGGTACCTATGAGGGTTTTATGCTTTTGATTGTCCTTGTGTAGTAATCGAGAGGTTTGATTTGTGGAGGTTGTGGTGTTTATATGTGCAATCGAGAGTGGAAGGGTGAAGCCAGGTGGGTGTATGTCAAATGAGAGCTTCAATCTCCATTTTTTTTGTGTGTGTGTATGCAGTAGATTCGAAAGGTAGGGGGTGTTTTATAGAAGGGATGAGTTCTATTGTCTTTCATGTATTCAGTCTACATTCAGGTCAAACATTTTACTTGGTTACATGCTTTATCCAATGACCTAAGATCTCTTGTAGAGATTTATTGTAGATTTCATTAGATCTTGATGAGATTACTCAGATTTTGTTAAGATTTTTAAGAAATAGATCTAATTATGTGCAGGTTTAGGTTTGTGGTTTTTGGGCTTGGGCCCAAGGCCCACAAGCCCATCTTATGTGTAAGTGGCCCGTAAATCCTACGAGACCCGATATCGCGACCCAAACTTCATGGGTATAAAATATTCGTGTAACATCCATATTTTTCGGCGTTGTCAGTATTTTGTACGGTATCAGTCCGTTGTCGCGTAATATTCAGCATATTTTCTGTAAATCACCACACGCGCACTGTATAGCTGAACAAACGTTTCTGGGCACTCCAAGGGCCTGTTTAAGTTAATTAGCGTCGTAAATACTATTTATTATCGCGTTAATCACTTGTTAATCACGTAATTAGGGGCGTAAATTACCGGTTGTCACAGTGAACTCGCTCAACTTTGTTGTTGACTCTCTGTTACATGCCTTGCAGGTCGTTAGGTATCTATGGAGCTTGCATGGGAGTGGAGAGGAGTCGTTGTGGGACATGGACGGCTGTGTGCCATTCTAAACATTTGACACATATAAACTTATGTTGGGTTTACATACTTATGCTTCCACTAAACACGTAACTATGTTATGGTTTTGAACACCTTTCGTATTGATGAATGACTTTTATTTATTACTTACAATGTTCAATATGATTGGTGGCTTGATCCTGGTCAGTCACGCCTCCAAGCGATGATACTCCGCGTGTGGATTTTGGGGGTGTGACAGATTGGTATCAAAGCCATTGGTTATAGTGAACTTGGTTTTAATAAGGGAAAATTTTTTTGTTAAAACCAGACTATAACCTGAACAGTGCTCAACGATCCACAACGAAGCTTCGCTCCACGTGCAAGACTCGACACAATAGGTGATATGGTTTATGTTTACATTGCCGATTTGCTAGATTACATAGAACTTTGCTCATGGTATGCTTAGATAAATGTAGCAACTATTGATTAAAAACACATGTGTGCTTACTCTCTTCTGTCATCGCACTTTCGCGAACCTTTCTCACTCATATTCCCTTCGATGTGAAGATCATGAGTGTACGTGTGAACCTAACTCAAGCCCAGTTGACGGCTCTTATCAACGAACAAGTTACGGCAGCACTCGCAGCCGCTCAGGCAGGAGGTATAACCTGCTATTCCGAACCTATCCTAGGATGTTAGATCCTACTCTCATGACCCAACTCTCGCGCTTAACCCAGTCTTTTCTTCCTCGCGCAACAAGGTCAGAACGCTCAGCCACCTGTATGCATATTCAAGACTTTTATGGACTGTCATCCACTGGTTCGAGAAGCTCGAATCGGTCTTCGAAATGTGTGAATGCCCCGAGGCTCGTAGGGTGAAATATGCCACTGGTACTCTCGAAGGCACTGCGCTAACTTGGTGGAACGCGCAAGTTCAGATTCTGGGGCTGGCGGCTGCTAATGCCACCCCATGGAATGATTTTAAGGAACTAATCAAACGTGAATACTGTAGTCGTGATGACATCCACAAGTTGGAAGTGGAGTTCTTTAACCTGAAGATGACGGGGTCAGAGATAGAAGCGTACACGAAACGATCCAACGAACTGGCAGTGTTATGTCCAACTATGGTGGATCCTCCCATCAAGCACATTGAGCTGTACCTCAAAGGCTTAGTACCAGAGATACAAAGTCATGTGACTTCTGCCAACCTTTCCACCATCCAGGATGTTACTCGTCTTGCTCATCGTCTCACAGACCAAGCAGTGGAACAGAACAAGCTGCCTAAGCGTATTGGTGCTGCTACTACTGTTACTACTTCTGCTATTCCCAGTGACAACAAGCGAAAATGGGATGGAACCTCCAGCAAGGGTTCAACTTCAGTTCAGTCCCAGGCACAGCAGCGAAAGATTGATGATTATCAGAGCCCTGGTCAGCAATCTTCTGGTAGTCAAGGGCAGGGTGGATATCGAGGAAATCACCCAAAGTGCAATACATGAAACAGACACCACAGTGGTCAGTGCAACAAGGGTCATTGTCAGAGGTGTCTCAAGATGGGGCATGAAGCCAAAGATTGTAGAAGCTCACGTCCTGCAAACCAGAACCGACAACAGTAGCCACAAGCACCACAGAATCAGCAGCAACAGCAGGGTAACAAGGGATGGTATCAGTGTGGTGCTGAAGGTCACTTCAAGAGACACTGCCCACAGTTGAACCAGAACCAGAATCAGAACCACAACCAAGGAAACGGGAACAATAGTGGAGACAACAACGGGGGTAATAACGATGGCAATGGTGCCAGGGGTCGAGTGTTCGTGATTGGTCAGAATGATGCTAGGCCCCAACATTGTGATGGTTTCAACATCGTTATTGGTATGGATTGGCTACCTCAACATCGAGCAGAGATTCTTTGCAAAGAAAAGATCGTCCGCATTCCTCGTGCTGGTTAAGAACCCTTGGTAATTCATGGTGACAAGCTCCTGGAGTGTGACACCTGGGTCACTGCAACCATTAAACAAATACCAAACAAATGAAATATTGTATTTCATACTTGGGATTTGTATAAATATGAGGATCATTTGCACATATCAATTTTTATTCAATTTCAAACTCTATATCACTTTCTGGAGAGTTATACGCAAACCGGTGCGTAAAAAATACTCCGGAACATCAACATATGCTTAACATACCTTAAATAACCCTTACATAACTTAGAAATAAGTTTTGAAGGCTTGGGTATGGCAAAAACAAGTTAATTCGCTTACAGGGACTAAACTTGACAAACTGCGAAAGTATGCCAATTTCGACTGTAACGAACATTCTGGAACATGACCATAAGTTAAACATACCATAAATATCCTTTACATAGCTTAGAAATAGGCTTTGAGGGGTTCGGTGTGCTAAAATAAACTTTTGGGTCATTCAGGGACTAAAAGCGTCAAAAAGTGCATAAGTTTGCACTTTTGCGCATAACTTACGTTCCGAATACATCCGGACATCCAAAAATTTATGTAAGCACTAAAATATTTTATTTTAGTGCTTGGCATAAGAAAAATCCATTCGTCGCGTCATTTGGATCGTTTTTCGCACTAATGCGCATTCCGTCGTAATTTAGCGAACATCGCGATCGTACGGCCAAACGAACCGACACCCGAGATATTTTTGAACATGTTTTAAGTTCCCTATACTTTAACTTCATTTTAGAGCTTGGAAATGGGGTTAATGGGCCTTAAACATGTCGGAAATGGCCTTATTACACAACAGGGACCAAAACTGCCAAAAATCAAACTTTCTGGTCTGCAAGGTGCTTGCGCACCTCAACACAAAACACGTTGCGGTGCGCAAGCAGGGGCCAGATGCAGCAAATCGTTTTAACAGCCTGTTTTCAGCCTTTAAACACTCCCCAAAGGCCAAACGCCACATGTCAATCTCTTGTGGTGGGCAAAATGATGCACCATAACATTCCAACACTTGTACGGATGGGATTCGATCACGTTATTCGAGAAACGATCTTAACGGCTCTCCGAAAACTATAAATACCCAACCCACTTCATTGCAAAACCCACTTGAAATCTATGATTTCTCTAAGTTGGGGTGTTTCATCACCTCATACCTGAGAATACTTGGATTATCAATCTTGCGAGGACCCTTTGTAAGTGTTCCTTCGTTCTTTTATCGCTTTTCTAGTCTGAAAGTCGAACTTTGTTTGACTTTCTGCATTGACCAGTTTATGGTCAATGCGAAGTTCATTTCAACTTCATAACGTGAGCGTGATCACGATGGTTATAGTCCCTAGTGACTATACCTACTGATTACCACGTTATCCAGGCTCAGTGACGAGTCGTAGTTTCGGCCAAACTGCGTGTTATTGTGTATTTTGTAACCAAACTACTTTTAGGTATCAAAACCGTTTGTTTTGATACCAAACCTGTTTTCTAAACTTAGTTAAGCATGTTTTAACATGCTTAGCTCGTCACTTTTAGTTTAGTGCTTATATAGGGTCGTAAGGTAAGCGATCTAAACAATCGCTTATACTTTCGAACCCGACCCGTTTGGTCGATCATTAAGATCCGACCAAGCACATTAAGTGACCATAGTATATAGGGAATAACCTTATGAGGTTATACCTTGTGGTCACGGCGTTTAGTTAGTTGTATGATAGGTAGTTTATATGCCTTAGGTAAATGACCAAAATGCCCTTTTTACGCCAAAATTCATTTTAAGCATATGTAACATAACTTTTGGTATCTAAACTGATTTGGTAACAATATTAGACATGTTAAGGCATATTTTACTTGTCATAGGACTAGTTAGGCGTTCCGAACGCGTTTTACACGAACGACGCGTTAAAGTAGCATAAGCTACCTAAACGGGTCGTAATGGGTCGTAAGCACTTAGGTTAGGTTTCATTGTAGTATGAAGGCCTTGTTAAACCATATTACATGAGTTCCCCTACTCATTTGTTTTACGAGCCTCATTCTATCCGATCTTCCGATTTAGGTCCGGTTTATTAACATAGATACCTATATTAGGTGTCGTTTGATATCCGTGATCTCTAGCATTGTTTGGTTGTTACTCAAGGACTACTAAGAAATCTCAAGTGAGTACATAGACCCCTCTTTTACTGTTTTCCAAACATTTTGGGGTGGAACACATGTGCCTACTTGTTACTTTCATGCTTTCCTGTTTTCACATCATATACATCCTATGTTCATTAGTACATTTATAGTACATGATTTCATTACATTTTATGCTATGTATGCCCATTGTGTGCGTACTTAGTACATTATTTTACATTACATTTTATGCTATGTATGCCCATTGTGTGCGTACTTAGTACATTATTTTACATTACATTCTATGCTATGTATGCCCATTGTGTGCGTACTTAGTACATTATTTTACATTACATTCTATGCTATGTATGCCCATTGTGTGGGTACTTAGTACATTATTTTACATTACATTTTATGCTATGTATGCCCATTGTGTGCATACTTAGTACATTGTTTTACATTACATTACATGCTATGTATGTTCATCATACTTAGTACATTCGTTTCACATCACATGCTATGTATGTTCATCATACTTAGTACATTTATTATTCATTCACATGCTTACATTTTGATATGATATTTGGTTTGTTTTGATGGATCAATATACATTCATTAACACCGATCACGCCGTTCGTTAGTAGGTAGTGGTACCATAGGAATTGACAACTCCCGTTTCGGACATCCTGGGTAGGTTTGGATGAAAGGAATGAACGAATTCGATATACATAACTTAGATAAACCTTTAATTTGTTTAAGGGTTTATCGCCACAGTCTCAAGGCTTGGATGTATGCATTCTCACAATACCGCATAGATGTCTATATCAGTATAGCATGCATTTGTTCCACAAAACATAGCTTTGATTTAAACCATGTTTTACTTCAATACTTTGTTTTTGTGCATATGGTTTAGTTGATATATTTCACTAGCCATACATATCATTTTGGGTTACACATTACATGATTTACATTTGACACATAAACATTATTGACATTGGTTACACATTACATGATTTACATTTGACACGTAAACATTATTGACATTGGTTATACATTACATGACTTACATCTTGAAATAAACATTTTGACATATAACATTTTATACAAATAACATACTTGTCACAAGACATTAATTTACAAACAACTTATTTTATACAAACTCATTTTACATGGTTATTCATTTAACCATACATTATTCTCTCATTTATACATATCATCTGATCTTATCGTTTTTCAAATGATTTACAAGACAAAGCAAATTACAAGGTTCATGACTAAACATTTTCTCAAACATAAGTCATGAATTCTGTTTTCACAAAACCTATGTATCTCACAGGCATTTTTATGCTGACGTACCTATTTTCACATGTGTTTTCAGGAGATGATGCATAGGACTTATCAAGATACACATAGGCGGACTTGGGCCTTAGTGACAATAAAAGACGCAAGACTAGTTATTTATGTTATGTTTCTTTGATTGTCAAGACATTGTAACTCTTTTAATCAATAAAACAATATTTCAATTTCCATGTGTTATGAAACAATGATTCTGTTACAACACTCCCCGACGTTTCCGCCACGTTTTGTTGTTTTACGTGGTCGGGGTGTGACAGAAAAGTTGGTATCAGGGCTCATGGTTATAGGGAATTAGGTTATTAGTAATGCTTTGACCTAGTCTATAACCTTCCTAGGACCCTAACGCGAGTTTACTTGCGTTTAGTCATAAAACAATACTGTCACCTATCGTTAGGCGACAACCATAACAAGAACACAAATTTCAAAACCGCTTTGAAAACTAATCATCTGTTCTAGGATGATTGATTACTAGGTTTTGAACCCTCTATTGTAAGGTTTTGAACCCTCTGTTATAAGGTTTTGAACCCTCTATTGTAAGGTTTTGAACCCTCTGTTATAAGGTTTTGAACCCTCTAAGTTTTCAAATCTCGTCAAAGTTTGGGTCGTATAATGTGAACACGTGCAAACTAGAAGAGTGAATGCCTGTACCCTGAGTTTTCTATCGAAGGCTAGAGTGTTCGTACAAATCCGCAGTATCGGACCAGTCACTCTTACCTGGGAACTCTTGGGGTGAGTGTTCACTTATAGGCGAGCATGTCTTCAGTGATACATTAATATGACCTGTTTACTTTGGTTAGTCACCGTCTCATTTGTTTACCTTAAGTAACAAACAAATGATCGCAATTTTCATGCGTTACCATTCTGTTTTGATTATCCAATAACCTTTCACTTGTTTCTTCCTATTTCTTTCATTTCCTTCTAGAATGTCTCTTCCTCTCAGCAACGGTCAAATGTCCGAGCAAACAGCCAAATTTGCCCAGCGAATAAGCGAAGTAGTCCTGAAGACTGTTGAATTAGCTACTGCCATGTATCGTCTCCAGGATGAAGCCACTCGAGAGTCACCAAGACAGGCCGGACCTAGTCAGGTGACAGCACCACCAGCCAAGAAACCAATCGAGGAATCAAAGACCATGGATGAACGATCGCCTAAGAAGTCAAAGAAGCGAAAGGCTTCTCAGAACTTCGTCGTGATCGCTCACAATGGTCAAGCCGTCCCCAACCAACCAGCTCAACCCCCTGCTAGGAAGCCATACAGTGGAACTGCACCCTTGTGCAACCAATGTAACCTTCATCATCATGCTAGGGTGAGGTGCCGCAAATGCCAGATTTGTGGACTTATAGGTCATACAACAAGGGTTTGCCCAACTGCAGCTGTACCAAATCAAGCTAGCGACAATCCTGCTCAAGCTCGTTTCTCACGAGGGTCTTGCTACAACTGTGGTGAGATGGGCCATTTCCAAAGGGATTGCCCAAAGCTTGCTAATGCAAATCTGACCCACGGATGAGCAGTTGGCTGAGTAGAAGATGTTGCTGTCTTATGCTTTTGTTTCTTTCGTTTTCTAGTAATGTGAAACAATATGTCTTGTTCATAAATAAAAGTTGTTGTTCGCAATTCTGATATACAAGTATAGTTACATGTGTGTATGGCATTTCCCTATAATACCTACATTAAGGAACTATGTTCCTTACAAACTACTTTTGCGAATTTCCCATTTTTGTGTCTACTCATGATTCCCTCGAAAAATTTTAAAGTACACGTTTCATTCCAGGAGACGAAGTACAAGAAATAAAGGGAAATTATGAGTAATCGTGCTTTCTGCACATCTGTGCCTTTGAATCCTTGGTTAGATAACTAAGGGTATTTTCAAATCTCATACCCATTACGTTTTGATTTTTTCAACATACACAGTACAAGTATTTCAAAAACAATCTTCATGATCTCAAAACATTTCATATAGTTTGAAAACAATTTTTTTTCAAATGCATTGTCTATGATATTTCAAAAACATTGGCTATGTTTTCAAAAACAACCTTCATAATTTCAAAATGTTTCATATAGTCTGAAAACAATATTAACACAGTACATTTTCTTATCAAGTGCATGATTTCGAAAAGCATCATTCATGTTTTTCAAAAACCTTATACATAATTTCAAAATTCATCTCGCATGATTTTAAAACATTTTTATAAATATACTTACCTAGTACACCTACTTTATGATTTCAAAAGTATTATATATATATATAAGGTTTCAAAAACATTGAACACATTTTTTTTGAACCCCATGCATAGTTTTCAAAAGTATTTTTCCTCATACCTTGACTTAACTTTCAGATTCTGCTTCATATGTCGCCTTGACATATCTAGCATCTCAACTTCATAAGCATTTTTACTTCATGTTTTGAGCACATCCAGTAAAAGGTTTCAAAACAGGTTCCAAAACACCTGCAACTTCTAAAATCCATATGGGATCTTTTTATCTTCACGTTTAGACCCTTGTAGATGATTATCATTCAAATCAGAGTCCTTAATTGGATTCCTTTTGTACCTAAATTCGAACATTTCGGTTCCTTATAATCGAAATCGAATTTTTCTTTTAAAAAAATCTTTCTATCTTTATAGCTAGATTCTTGAAAATGTTTAAAGTACCAAATGAAGTCCACGGAATGGATTCCTAGTGTGCTTTAAATACATGTACACAATCAACAAAACAAATTAACAAATAAACAATCTTTGTGGTTATATGACTATGTGTTATGCATCTTGTGTTTTCTTTTATGCATTTTTGTGTTTTTGTATACTCTGGATATTCGTTATCCAAATCATCGCAGAATCTTTCATATCTTCATATGAGGGATTCGTAGCAGGATATTCAAAAGGTACTACCTTAAATCCTTAATGGGCTTCTATGTAATAGTTAAGACCCTTGGATTATATAGTACCGCTCCATGGTTCATAAGAGACCCTTTTAGTGGTCTATTCAAAAAGATTGATTCACAATTTGGTTAAAGAACGACATCTAGTGATGTAGCTGAACAGACTCCTTGATAGTCTATTTAGATCATTTATTGATTTAATTAAAAAGGACCCTATGGCGGTCTAGTCACACTCATCATAGGATTGTTCATTTGGTTTTACCCTACACATTATAAAATAGACTGTGTGAACTGTGCAAGGAATTGTCTAATTATGGACGCGTACATAATTATGAAATTTAGTGCACAGAAACCCAGTAAGATTTATTATGTGTAAGAACCGATAGCGACAACAATAACAAAATGAGAACGATGTAATGGAGGTACGGTGGACGCACCAATGACGCTTCATATACTTGTATATAAGTATCCCTCTTACATTGCAATCATGATGTTATTAAAGTTACTAGAAGTTCAAGAACTCCAACCAGTGTTGTTCGATCTTTTCAACTTCATGTTTTCAAGCTCTCACAAGTTTCCTCTGATTAAATTTCGGGACGAAATTTCCTAAAGTAGGGGAGACTGTGACACCTGGGTCACTGCAACCATTAAACAAATACCAAACCAATGAAATATTGTATTTCATACTTGGGATTTGTATAAATATGAGGATCATTTGCACATATCAATTTTTATTCAATTTCAAACTCTATATCACTTTCTGGAGAGTTATACGCAAACTGGTGCGTAAACGTAACCAGTTTAATGCGAAAAATACTCCGGAACATCAACATATGCTTAACATACCTTAAATAACCCTTACATAACTTAGAAATAAGTTTTGAAGGCTTGGGTATGGCAAAAACAAGTTAATTCGCTTACAGGGACTAAACTTGACAAACTGTGAAAGTATGCCAATTTGGACTGTAACGAACATTCCAGAACATGACCATAAGTTAAACATACCATAAATATCCTTTACATAGCTTAGAAATAGGCTTTGAGGGGTTCGGTGTGCTAAAATAAACTTTTGGGTCATTCAGGGACTAAAAGCGTCAAAAAGTGCATAAGTTTGCACTTTCGCGCATAACTTACGTTCCGAATACATCCGGACATCCAAAAATTTATGTAAGCACTAAAATATTTTATTTTAGTGCTTGGCATAAGAAAAATCCATCCGTCGCGTCATTTGGATCGTTTTTCACGCTTATGCGCATTCCGTCGTAATTAAGCGAACATCACGATCGTACGGCCAAACGAACCGACACCCGAGATATTTTTGAACACATTTTAAGTTCCCTATACTTTAACTTCATTTTAGAGCTTTGAAATGGGGTTAGCGGGCCTTAAACGTGTCGGAAATGGCCTTATTACACAACAGGGACCAAAACTGCCAAAAATCAAACTTTCTGGTCTACAAGGTGCTTGCGCACCTCAACACAAAACACGTTACGGTGCGCAAGCAGGGGCCAGATGCAGCAAATCATTTTAACAGCCTGTTCTCTGTCACACCCCGACCACGTAGAACATACAAAACGTGGCGGAAATGTCGGGGAGTGTTGTAACAGAATTAATTGTCTCAAATCCATGGCAATTGAAGTTTTCTTTTATTGATTAAAAGTGTTACAATGTCTTAACAAACAAAGAAATACAACATAATTAACTAGTCTTGCATCTTTTATTGTCACTAAAGCCCAAGTCAGCCTATGTGTATCTTGATCATCTTATGCAACAGCTCCTGAAAAACACATGTGAAAATAGGTACGTCAGCATAAAAATGCCTGTGAGATACATAGGTTTTGTGAAAATAGGTTTCATGACTTATGTTTGAGAAAATGTTTAGTCATGAACCTTGTAATTTGCTTTGTCTTTGTAAATCATTTGAAAAACAATGAGTTCAGATGATATGTATAAATAAGAAAATAATGCATGGTTAGATGAGTAACCATGTAAAATGAGTTTGTAAAAGTTAAGTTGTTTGTAAAACAATGTATTGTGAAAGGTATGTTATTTGTATAAAATGTTATATGTATCAAACTGAAATGATTCAAATAACGCTACGATATATGTAATACCATACAAACACTTATATATAGGAAGTACCAGCGGCGTATCCACCATGCTTGTATCATATTACACACGCATCGTTACTTAATCACTTACTCAAACCAAACCAAACAATGTAAGATGTCTATGTTTAAACCAATAGTCAAAAGTCCTTGTATAAACCATGTCAAATGTTGATAGTCCAAAAGTAGTCAAGTAATGTATAACCAAAATGATATGTATGGTAAGTAAAATTAAGACTACTAAAACCATAAGTAAAATGTACAAAACAAAGTATTGAAGTAAAACTTGGTTTAAATCAAAGTTATGTTTTGTAAAATATATGTATGCTATACTGAATATGAACATTTATGCGGTATTGTGAAAATTCATACATCCAAGCCTTGAGACAGACGGATAACTATGTAAAAGTGAGTTATCAAGAGAATATGTATTCAGATTCGGTCATTCCTTTCATCCCCTTTCCCTGGGATGTCCGGAACGGGATTTGTCAAGTCCTATGGTACCACTACCTACTAACGAACGGCATGATCGGTGTTAATGAATGTATAGTATAGTTTAAACAAACCAAATGTCATACCAAAATGTAAGCATGTTTTATGAAGATAATGTACCTAGTATGCTAGAGTAAACATACAGGGTAGAGCTGTAAAACAATGTGTCCATATGTTACTGGAACATATGCAACAGAGATGCAGTATAAAACAATGTACTAAGTATGCAAAGTCATCATACAAAGTAGAAAAGTCATGTAAAACAATGTACTAAGTATGCAAAGTCATCATACAAAGCATAGAACACCATGAAATCATGTACTATAAATGTACTAATGAACATAGCAGGTATATGATGCGAAAACAGGAAAGCATGAAAGTAACAAGTAGGCACATGTGTTCCACCCCAAAACAGTTTGGAAAACAGTAAAAGAGGGGTCTATGTACTCACTTGAGAATGCTCAGTAGTCCTTGAGTGACAACCAAACAATGCTAGAGATCACGGAAATCAAACGGCACCTAATATAGGTAACTATGTTAATAAACCGGACCTAAATCGGAAGATCGGATAGAATGCGGGTTCGTAAACCAAACGAGTATAGAGACTCGTGTCATATGGTTTAACAAAGCCTACATACTAACTGAAACTTAACCTAAGTGCTTACGACCCATTACGACCCGTTTAGGTAGCTTATGCTACTTTAACGCGTCGTTCGCGTGAAACGCATTCTGATCGCCTAACTAGTCCTATGACAAGTGTTATATGCCTAAACATGTTTCATAATCAGTTATGTGACAAAAGTTTAGGTTACATATGCTTAATTACCAATTATACATGAAAAGGGTATTCTGGTAATTTACCTAAGGCATATAAACTACCTATCATACAACTACTCAAACGATGTGACCATAGGGTATAACCTCGGAAGGTTATTCCCTACCTACTATGGTCACCTAATGTATTTGGTCTGATCCTAATGATCGACCAAATGGGTCGAGTTCGAAGGTATAGGCGATTTATTAGATCGCCTACCCTACGACCCTAGACAACGTGGTAATCAGTGGGCATAGTCCCAAGGGACTATGACCAACGTGATTACACTCACGTTGCGAAGTTCAAACGAACTTCGCATTGACCATTACTGGTCAACGCTGAAAGTCAAACAAAGTTTGACTTTCTGACTCGAAAAGCAATAAAATAAGGAAAAGAACGAAAGAATACTTACGAAGGGTCCCCGAATGCTAACCTCGATCCAAGAACTCAGGTATGAAACAATGGTTTCAACTTAGAGCTCTCAAATCCAGATTCTTGTGAGAAATGAGGTTAAGTGGGTTGGGTATTTATAGGAATACCCGAACCGTTAGGATCGTTTCATGGAAAACGTGCCATGAATCCAACCCGTACACTTGTCGGAACCTTATGGTGACTAAAATGTGATCCTTATCAGATGACTAGACAATTGGGAATGTGTGGGTGTGGTTAATCAGCTGCAAACAGGCTGTTAAGAAACTCTGCATCTGGTCTGGACTTGGCTAGCGCACCGTTACAATATAAGTGTAGCGGTGCGCTACTCATAAGTTTGGCAGATTTACATATTTGGTCCCTGAACTGTATTTAGGCCATTTTCGACACGTTTAAGGCCCGTTAACCCCATTTCAAAGCTCTAAAATGAAGTTAAAGTATAGGGAACTTAAAATGTGCTCAAAAATATCTCGGATGTCGGTTCGTTTAACCGTACGGTTGCGTTGTTCGGTTAATTACGACGGAATGCGCACAAGCGCGAAAAACGATCCAAATGACGTGACGAATGGATTTTTCTCATGCCAAACAGTAAAATAAAATGTTTTAGTGCTTACATAAATTTTTGGATGTCCGGATGTATTCAGAACGTAAGTTATGCGCGAAAATGCAAACTTGTGCACTTTTTGACACTTTTAGTCCCTGAATGACCCAAAAGTTTATTTTAGCACACCGAACACCTCAAAGCCTATTTCTAAGCTATGTAAAGGATATTTATGGTATGTTTAACTTATGGTCATGTTCCGGAATGTCCGTTACAGTTCAAATTGGCATACTTTCGCAGTTTGTCAACTTTAGTCCCTGTAAGCGATTTAACTTGATTTTGCCATACCAAAGCCTTCAAAACTTATTTCTAAGTTATGTAAAGGTTATTTAAGGTATGTTAAGCCTATTTCACTATTCCGTAGTGTTCGTTGCATTAAACTGGTTATATTTACGCATCGGTGCGCGTATAACCTTCCAGAAAGCGATTTAGAGTTTGAAATTGAACGAGAATTGATATGTGCAAATGATACACATATTTTTACAAATCCCAAATATGAAATATAATATTTCATTGGTTTGGTATTTGTTTGATGGCCGTGGAGGCACAGGTGTTACATTCTCAGCCTTTAAACACTCCCCAAAGGCCAAACGCCACATGTCAATCTCTTGTGGTGGGCAAAATGATGCACCATAACATTCCAACACTTGTACGGATGGGATTCGATCACGTTATTCGAGAAACGATCTTACGGCTCTCCGAAAACTATAAATACCCAACCCACTTCATTGCAAAACCCACTTGAAATCTGAGATTTCTCTAAGTTGGGGTGTTTCATCACCTCATACCTGAGAATACTTGGATTATCAATCTTGCGGGGACCCTTTGTAAGTGTTCCTTCGTTCTTTTATCGCTTTTCTAGTCTGAAAGTCGAACTTTGTTTGACTTTCTGCATTGACCAGTTTATGGTCAATGCGAAGTTTATTTGAACTTCATAACGTGAGCATGATCATGATGGTTATAGTCCCTAGTGACTATACCTACTGATTACCACGTTATCCAGGCTTAGTGACGAGTCGTAGTTTCGGCCAAAATGTGTGTTATTGCGTATTTTGTAACCAAACTACTTTTAGGTATCAAAACCGTTTGTTTTGATACCAAACCTGTTTTCTAAACTTAGTTAAGCATGTTTTAACATGCTTAGCTCGTCACTTTTAGTTTAGTGCTTATATAGGGTCGTAAGGTAAGCGATCTAAACAATCGCTTATACTTTCGAACCCGACCCATTTGGTCGATCATTAAGATCCGACCAAGCACATTAGGTGACCATAGTATATAGGGAATAACCTTCCGAGGTTATACCTTGTGGTCACGGCGTTTAGTTAGTTGTATGATAGGTAGTTTATATGCCTTAGGTAAATGACCAAAATGCCCTTTTTACGCCAAAATTCATTTTAAGCATATGTAACATAACTTTTGGTATCTAAACTGATTTGGTAACAATATTAGACATGTTAAGGCATATTTTACTTGTCATAGGACTAGTTAGGCGTTCCGGACGCGTTTTACGCGAACGACACGTTAAAGTAGCATAAGCTACCTAAACGGGTCGTAATGGGTCGTAAGCACTTAGGTTAGGTTTCATTGTAGTATGAAGGCCTTGTTAAACCATATTACATAAGTTCCCCTACTCATTTGGTTTACGAGCGTCATTCTATCCGATCTTCCGATTTAGGTCCGGTTTATTAACATAGTTACCTATATTAGGTGCCGTTTGATATCCGTGATCTCTAGCATTATTTGGTTGTTACTCAAGGACTACTAAGCAATCTCAAGTGAGTACATAGACCCCTCTTTTACTGTTTTCCAAACATTTTGGGGTGGAACACATGTGCCTACTTGTTACTTTCATGCTTTCCTGTTTTCACATCATATACATCCTATGTTCATTAGTACATTTATAGTACATGATTTCATTACAT
Source organism: Helianthus tuberosus (assembly GCA_030545235.1). Lineage (NCBI taxonomy): Eukaryota > Viridiplantae > Streptophyta > Magnoliopsida > Asterales > Asteraceae > Helianthus > Helianthus tuberosus. Next base: position 102,389,842 of record CM060424.1, on the reverse strand, counting down.
TTTATGTTATGTATGCCCATTGTGTGCGTACTTAGTACATTATTTTACATTACATTTTATGCTATGTATGCCCTTTGTGTGCGTACTTAGTACATTATTTTACATTACATTCTATGCTATGTATGCCCATTGTGTGCGTACTTAGTACATTATTTTACATTACATTCTATGCTATGTATGCCCATTGTGTGCGTACTTAGTACATTATTTTACATTACATTTTATGCTCTGTATGCCCATTGTGTGCATACTTAGTACATTGTTTTACATTACATTACATGCTATGTATGTTCATCATACTTAGTACATTTATTATTCATTCACATGCTTACATTTTGATATGATATTTGGTTTGTTTTGATGGATCAATATACATTCATTAACACCGATCACGCCGTTCGTTAGTAGGTAGTGGTACCATAGGAATTGACAACTCCCGTTCCGGACATCCTGGGTAGGTTTGGATGAAAGGAATGAACGAATTCGATATACATAACTTAGATAAACCTTTAATTTGTTTAAGGGTTTATCGCCACAGTCTCAAGGCTTGGATGTATGCATTCTCACAATACCGCATAGATGTCTATATCAGTATAGCATGCATTTGTTCCACAAAACATAGCTTTGATTTAAACCATGTTTTACTTCAATACTTTGTTTTTGTGCATATGGTTTAGTTGATATATTTCACTAGCCATACATATCATTTTGGGTTACACATTACATGATTTACATTTGACACATAAACATTATTGACATTGGTTACACATTACATGATTTACATTTGACACGTAAACATTATTGACATTGGTTATACATTACATGACTTACATCTTGACATAAACATTTTGACATATTGTTCAATACATTTGGCAATTGGTTTAAACATAAACATCTTACGTTGTTGGTTTGGTTTGAGTAAGTGATTTAAGTAACGAGGCGTGTGTAATATGATACAAGCATGGTGGATACGCCGCTGGTACTTCCTATATATAAGTGATTGTATTGCATTACATATCGTAGCGTTATTTGAATCATTTCAATTTGGACATATAACATTTTATACAAATAACATACTTGTCACAAGACATTAATTTACAAACAACTTATTTTATACAAACTCATTTTACATGGTTATTCATTTAACCATACATTATTCTCTCATTTATACATATCATCTGATCTTATCGTTTTTCAAATGATTTACAAGACAAAGCAAATTACAAGGTTCATGACTAAACATTTTCTCAAACATAAGTCATGAATTCTGTTTTCACAAAACCTATGTATCTCACAGGCATTTTTATGCTGACGTACCTATTTTCACATGTGTTTTCAGGAGATGATGCATAGGACTTATCAAGATACACATAGGCGGACTTGGGCCTTAGTGATAATAAAAGATGCAAGACTAGTTATTTATGTTATGTTTCTTTGATTGTCAAGACATTGTTCTTTTAATCAATAAAACAATATTTCAATTTCCATGTGTTATGAAACAATGATTCTGTTACAACACTCCCCGATATTTCCGCCACGTTTTGTTGTTTTACGTGGTCGGGGTGTGACATGGAGCAGCACCCATAGCTCGAGCATCTTATCGCTTAGCTTCAACTGAACTGGAAGAACTATCCAAGCAATTGCAAGAACTCTTGGAAAAGGGTTTCATTCGTCCTAGCTCTTCACCCTGGGGAGCTCCAGTATTATTTGTGAAGAAGAAAGACGGTACCTTCCGCATGGGCATAGATTACCGCGAACTAAATAAGGTGACCGTAAAGAATCGCTACCCTCTTCCACGCATTGACGACTTGTTCGACCAGCTGCAAGGGTCGAGCTACTATTCAAAGATTGATCTAAGGTCAGGTTACCATCAACTGAGAGTCCGGGACAAGGACGTCTCCAAAACAGCATTCAGAACTCGCTATGGCTACTACGAGTTTCTGGTCATGCCATTCGGGTTAACAAACGCGCCTGCGGTCTTCATGGATCTTATGAACAGAGTGTGCAAGCCCTATCTGGATAAGTTTGTTATTGTATTTATCGACGACATTTTGATTTACTCCAAGAGCCAGGAGGAACACGAGCAACATCTGTGGCTTATTTTGGAACTTCTTCGAACGGAGCAACAGTATGCCAAGTTCTCGAAATGCGACTTCTGGATTCGTGAAGTCCATTTCCTAGGCCACGTGGTGAACAAGGATGGGATTCATGTTGATCCATCGAAAGTTGATTCGATCAGAAATTGGCCTGCACCGCGTACACCAACAGAAATCCGCCAATTTTTGGGTTTGGCGGGCAACTACAAAAGGTTCATCAAAGACTTCTCAAAGATTGCGCAATCTCTCACCTCACTAACTCATAAAGGCGTTATCTATCATTGGGGTATTACACAGGAATCAGCATTTCAGCACTTAAAGGATAGACTTTGTAGCGCACCTATCCTCTCATTGCCTGAAGGCACAGATGATTTTGTAGTCTACTGTGACGCATCCATTCAGGGTCTTGGATGTGTGTTGATGCAACGGGATAAAGTCATTACTTATGCGTCACGTCAACTTAAGATTCACGAAAGGAACTACGCTACACATGATTTGGAGCTGGGAGCTGTTATTTTCGCACTTAAGATATGGAGACATTACCTGTACGGTACCAAGTGCACCATCTACACCGATCACAGGAGTCTCGAGCATATCTTCAAGCAAAAGGAGTTGAACATGCGTCAACGTCAATGGGTCGAGTTATTGAATGATTACGAATGCGCGATCAAGTACCATCCAGTCAAAGTCAATGTTGTGGCTGACGCCCTCAGTCGAAAGGATACTACGCCGAGCATTACAACTCACCATTCAATCTAGTCTTCCTTCCCAGATACGAGATGCTCAGGTAGAAGCATTGAAACCAGAAAAAGTCAGGGATGAAGCCCTACGCGACTCAAGGCAAAGGTTAGAACAAAAGGCAGACGGCGCCTATTTCGTAACAGGACGCATCTGGGTCCCACTCTATGGCAACTTACGTGAGCTTGTAATGGATGAAGCTCATAACTCTCGCTACTCAGTACATCCTGGTTCGGATAAGATGTACCACGACTTGAAAACTAGATATTGGTGGCCTAGCATGAAAGCTCACATAGCAACTTACATCAGCAAGTGCTTGACTTGTGCGAGAGTCAAGACTGAATACCAGAAACCATCAGGCCTACTCCAACAACCAGAGATACCACAATGGAAATGGGAGCAAATTTCCATGGATTTTGTTACTGGCCTGCCTAGATCTCAACGTGGGAATGATACTATTTGGGTGATCGTGGATCGACTCACAAAGTCTGCACACTTCTTGGCTATCAAGGAAACAGACAAGTTCTCTACTCTAGCAGACGTATATCTCAAGGAAGTTGTCTCGAGGCACGGGGTGCCAACCTCTATTATCTCAGATCGTGATGCACGTTTCACTTCAGAACTGTGGCAAGCAATGCACAAATCTTTTGGCTCTCGTTTAGACACGAGCACAGCTTATCACCCTCAGACGGATGGACAGTCTGAGCGCACTATTAAAACTTTAGAAGACATGCTTCGGGCATGTGTAATTGATTTTGGCAACGGCTGGGAGAAACACCTCCCATTGGTGGAGTTTTCGTATAACAACAGTTACCACACCAGCATTCAAGCCGCTCCATTCGAGGCATTGTACGGGCGTAAATGCCGATCACCTCTTTGTTGGGCAGAGGTGGGTGACAGTCAGATCACAGGTCCAAAACTGGTAGTAGACGCAACAGAAAGGATTGCACAGATACGACAATGCATGGCAGCAGCTCGCGACCGTCAGAAAGCTTACGCAAACAAGCGCCGGAAACCTCTAGAATTCCAGGTCGGGGACCGGGTTCTACTCAAAGTCTCACCCTGGAAGGGTGTTGTTCGTTTTGGCAAACGAGCCAACTTAACCCACGATATGTTGGACCGTTCGAAATCATTGAGAAAATAGGCAGGGTGGCCTACAAACTAAACCTACCAGCAGAACTCAGTGGAGTTCACAACGTTTTCCACGTGTTGAATCTGAAGAAGTGTCTATCAGATGAGACCCTCATAGTTCCTTTGAAGGAGCTCACTATCGACGAACAGTTGTGATTCGTCGAAGAACCAGTAGAGATTACTGACCGAGATGTGAAGATTCTCAAGCGTACTAGAATACCTCTTGTTCGAGTTCGTTGGAACTCCCGTCGTGGCCCAGAGTCACCTGGGAACGAGAAGATCAAATGAAACCCAAGTATCCCTAGTTATTCGGAAACAGTGCAACTACTACTGAGGCTGAAGCTACTACAGAATTTTGGGGCGAAATTCCAAATCAACGGGGGGATGATGTGACACCCCAGGCTGAAGCTACTTTAAAGAAATCTCGACCACGAGATTTACTGAAATAAATGAGGGTATTTTTGTTTCATCATGGATTCAATTTCCCACGTATATTCTGGGCCTCTACGGGCATCCCATTTCACTTTGACGATCGGCACATGCTTTCTTCGAAGCTTCTTAACCTGTCGATCCTCGATCGACAAAGGTTTTTCAACAAACTTTAAGCTTTCGTAATCTGCACGTCCTTATGAGACATTGCTAGTGATTCATCGGCTATACATTTCTTTAAATTGCAGATGTGGAATACATTGTGAATTCCATTAAACTCTTCAGGTAGATTTAGCTTGTAGGCTACAGTTCCGACACATTCGATGATCTCGAATGGTCCTATGTACCTTGGGCTCAGCTTCCCTTTTTTGCCAAAACGTGTGACACCCCAGGAAAACCCGTAAACTACACAACACAACTAGCTTCCTCAGTAACCACGTGCTAAATTTCAGGACGAAATTTCTTTCAAGTTGGGGATAATGTGACAACTCGAGTTTCCAAGATTTCTATCTTCGCATTAATTGCACGTTAATTGTTTAAGTGTTTGTTTGCACGACTTGTTTGTTTCATATGTTATATATGGTGTGTATAAGTGTTATTAGTGAATTTGTTTAACGCTCGTGACTTTGATAAACTTGTTAAACGTAGATGTTATTCGGTGCGATTGAGTGTGTAATAGATCAGTTTATGTCTTGTGTCATTTGGGCCACTACCATGTTATATAGACTTGGCCCAATCTATTGTTTTCAAAACATGACTCGGCCCAACCTTTTCTTTGTATATGTGTGCGTAACATATGAGTTATGTTACACAACTCTTCACAATATTACAAACCCTAAAGCATTCCTGAAGTCGATGGCAACCAAGGGAGTCTCGCGATCAAGGGAGTCTCGTCCATTGTGTCTAACAGTAGTCATACCTCAGCTCGGTTAGTGTTAATATTATTCTTGTTGAATATGTTGGTTGCATGTGAATATGTGGATAGAAATCACTTTATATTGTCGGTCATAGCATTTATATTTGCACATGGATTTGTCAGAAAGCATGTGATTGTTTATTAGTTTTCAATTTTGGTTCTTGTTTAGCATGATGATGATGATGATCCGACAACTTGTCATGTGCCGATGACTATTTAGTGAATGATCTTGATATGTCGATTATGGTTTTATGTATATGGCGGATATTTGCTGATGTCGAATGATATAAATGTGATCAGGATTTGAAGGCTTGTTAACTTGTGATATGTTAATCGATGTGTATGCATAAACTAGGGTCCTGATAAACGTTAAGCACTATGATGTTGATTTCTATGTTCGGTTTGGTTGAATGATTGCTAGATGATCTTTAGGATTGGAACACGTAACTGCTGTTGATGATGATGAAACCCGACGAAAACCCTCCACCCAACGAAAACCCCATCCTAACGAAAACACCTTGGGGATTTCGGCCCAAGTGTTTTCGGCCCAAAGGGATTTCGGCCCAAGGGTTTTCGCCAACATGTGTTTTCGCCAAAAATATGATTTCGGCACATGTGTTTAGTCGAATGTCCTGAACAGTAACCTTGTTAAACGTAACTCAAATGATTTGTTAACTTTGTTAGTTAATTAACTCAGTCAGTTCTGCAAACTCAGTTAGTTTATTAGTTCAGTTAGATGTTAACTTTGTTAAACAAGTAACTCCGTTATATATGTTAAACCTGATAAGTTTACTTACACTGTTAAACATGTCAATTATGTTAATATGTTAACTGGGTTATGTTAACTAGGTTATGTATGATAAGCTCATTATGTATGATAACTTTGTTAAGTCTGGTCTAACTTGATGTGTAACAGTAACTGCATTAGGTGTGATAACTTTATTATGTATACTAGTTCTGATAAACCTGATTAACACTGTTAAGCTTACCAAGACTATTAACAAACAATCATGTTAGAATAAACTGTGATAGACATTTACGAGAAGCATGAATTTCATGATATTGATGTACTGCTTACGTGGTGCATGATGTTAATTGCCAAACACACTTTGTGACATAGATTACATGTGAAACATTGCGAACATGTACTGATTGAGTATACATGCATACTATAGGACTTGATTGATTATTTGCGAGCACGTAATTTAGCATACCGAGCAAACCAAGGTGAGTTCACACTCTTACCAAGGCATGGGATTCCCGGGGTTGGGAATGGGATTGAATAACTACTCATACTTGCAACATTACTAGACTACTTACTACCGTCCTCGGATTGGGAAGGACGCCTGTGCTAAAACCTACGTAAAACCTACGTACTACTGTCCTCGGATTGGGAAGGACACCAGCACTAAACCTACGTAAAACCTACGTACTACCGTCCTCAGATTGGGAAGGATGCCAGCGCTAAATCTACATACTCGCTATGTACCACTGTCCTCGGATTGGGAAGGGCACTTACGTAAAACCTACGTAAACTTATACTTACTTCTATCCTCGGATTGGGAAGGATACTTATGGATACAACTAGTCTAGTAACTTACAACATGGGAAGCCCCCACTAATGGAAATTACAACATGGGAAGCCCCCACTAATTGAACTTACAACATGGGAAGCCCCCACTAGATGAACATACAAATGGCCTAGTAATACACGGCATGGTTATAAACGAACTTACGATTTGTTAAACGATCTTATTACTGAACAACCTACTGTGAACTCGCTCAACTTTGTTGTTGACTCTCTGTTACATGCCTTGCAGGTCGTTAGGTATCTATGGAGCTTGCATGGGAGTGGAGAGGAGTCGTTGTGGGACATGGACGGCTGTGTGCCATGCTAAACATTTGACACATATAAACTTATGTTGGGTTTACATACTTATGCTTCCGCTAAACACGTAACTATGTTATGGTTTTGAACACCTTTCGTATTGATGAATGACTTTTATTTATTACTTACAATGTTCAATATGATTGGTTCCTTGATCCTGGTCAGTCACGCCTCCAAGCGGTGATACTCCGCGCGTGGATTTTGGGGGTGTGACAAAACGCATCACCCCTTTCCAGGGTGATGCCTTGAGTAGAACTTTATCACCAACTTCAAATTTTAGAGGTTTACGCCTCATATCTGCGTAGCTTTTCTGCCTATCCCTGGCAGCTTTCAGACGATCACGGATCTGGACAATCTTATCCATCGTTTCGAGGACTATCTCAGGTCTTGATAGTTGGGTTTCTCCAACTTCCGCCCAACAAACTGTCGTTCTACACTTTCTTCCATACAAAGCCTCAAAAGGCTCGGCTTGAATGCTCGAATGATAACTATTGTTGTATGAAAACTCAATCAAAGGAAGATGGTTATCCCAACTTCCACCCAAGTCAATAACACAAGCACGCAGCATGTCTTCCAAGGTTTGAATCGTACGCTCACTTTGCCCATCCGTCTGAGGATGATAAGCAGTACTGAAATTCAAACGAGTGCCTAAAGATTGCTGAAAGCTTTTCCAAAAATGAGATGTGTATCTTGTAATCCTATCAGAGATAATAGATACTGGCACTCCATGGAGGGATACAATCCCATCCACATATAGCTGGGCTAGTTTATCGGTGTTAGTGCAGTAATGTCTATCACCTCCGTCAATTCAGACCGTAGCGAGAAACTGATCTAACTAGTCTTATATTGTAATATTTAGATAAGAAAGGCAAGGTGGCATTTTTGTAAATAAGGAAACACTCTTTATATCCTTTGCCTATAAATAGAACCCTTAGGGTTAGCTTTAGGAACTTTTGCCATTTTGGAGCTTTGGAGATCTAGAGCTAGAGAAAGTCTAGAGAGAGAAAGTGACGTCGTGATTCAGGTGCTTGTACGTTTTCAGATTTATCAATAGAATCACAGATTATATTACGTCCTGTGTGTTTGGTCACGTTCGTGTACGGATTCCGCACGTTACAGGAGTCGGTTCACAATCATTTCGGAGTCGAAAACCGATCCTTCAAGTGGTATCAGAGCAGGAGCTCGATTGCATGGATCAATCACACAAAATCGCACAAGAATTCATCAGATTCAGTTCAAAAATCGCATCAGATTTGTTCAATTTCTTCATCTTTTCATCTCTTTCACTTCTTGACTGAAAAACGCAAAATTAAAAGGGTTTTTACAGTTAAAAATCGCTGATTTTTGGATATGTTGTGCGAAAATCATTGATCTAAAAGTCTACAAATTTTCAGATCATAATTCAAAGCGGTTTGAGAGAAATCTTGATTTTTGTGGTTCGAAAATATTCAAAATGTTAACTGTTGCTGCTGTTGTCATTCATGATGGTCACCGATCGGATGGCAATCCGATCGGATGACCATCCGATCCAAACTTCACTCGATCCATTGCTTTGTTTTATAGTCAATTTTTCAGTTCCATTTATTTCATCACGTGATAGTGGTCCAATTAGTTTTTAAAACCCAAACTATTGTCTGCCATTACTATCGATTTAAAAATCATATGTCAGATCACATGTGAAGAGCTTGGAGTATATTAGTTGTTTGCATGTGAAGACTTTAACTGAATGTTTTTTATAAAGTCAATAGTGGAATTTATAGGTCCAATGATATTTGAATGCAAAGGATAGTTGTCAGCATATGCATGTGATATTCAATTGAAAAATTCAGATTGCAAAGTATCAAGTGGTGCAATCATCGAAAGGCCACTCGATCGAGTAGCCACTCGATCCAAAGTACCAAAGTTCATTTGTTTTATATATCAATTAGTGTCACTCGATCGAGCCGCCACTCGATCGAGTAGCCACCCAATCCAGCATTTCACTCGTTCCAAATCATATATAGTGTAGCACAATCATCGAGTGGTGACTCGATCGGGTCACCATCCGATACCTTGTCTGTCCATTCAACATTGTGTCTGATCTGGTCGATGTGATTTATAAGTCAATGTTCTTGTGATTATCGGCCCAATCAATTGAAATTGTTGTGTTAGTCTGTCATGATTAACTCCATTACACATTAATGGCCCATGTGACTCTTATATGGATCTCGGCCCAAGATACTCAGAACATATAGTCTTTTGTCATTTTATACATAACGGTCCAATAAAATAAATTGACTAAACCTTGTTTGTCGACCATGTTTAAATAATACCCAAGATTTTTCAATTGCATTAAAAAGTTTGTCAGGAATTTAATGGTCATCATGTGTTTCATGTAAATCCATAAAGTGAGGTCCAATAGGATTAAATTTGGATTGTTGATTGTCGGCCATTTGCAAGTGTTTGCATGTTATAATTGGAAGTCTTGAACAAAATCAAGTTGAAAAGTAGCATAATCGTCGGACGGCTTCTCGATCGGATCACCGTCCGATCCGTTGCACTTTGTTTGTTTTGTTAAAGACCAATCATCGAGCGGTGACTCGATCGGATCACCATCCGATCCTTTTCACATTTTCATATTTTAACTTGTTGTGCATAGTGTTGAACGGCAATCCGTACGGATTGCCATCCGATCCTAAACTCTTCATTTGCTTGTGATTCAGGTTCAAGTGTCGGATCTCCACTTGATCGGGTCTCCCACTCGATCGGACGACCTCCCACTCGATCGGACGACCTCCCACTCGATCGGACGACATCCTACTCGATCGGACGACATCTCACTCGATCGGATCACCATCCGATCCTCAACATATATTGTTCAAGTATCGGATACCCACCCGATCGGATCCCCACCCGATCATCAACACAAGAGGTTCAAGTATCGGATACCCACTCGATCGGATCACCGTCCGATCCAGAGCATATTGTTAGGCATCGGATCGTCACTCGATCGGATCACCACCCGATCCGCTGCCATCCGATCATTGTTACTGATTGACTTTGGTTGACCTCACTCGATCGGATACCCAACCGATCCAGTTGTTTGATTTTTTTCTCTCATCGTGTTTGTTCGTTTGCAGGTGTGATTCGAGGAAATAACATCATGGCTGAAGAGTTCTACAACACTTTTTACAAAGCGTTCACGTCAGAATCTTCTGAAACCTCAACCGTTACACCAAAAACCATAACAAAAGCAATCAATGATAACATTAAACATGATAACTTCTACGGAACTTATTCGAAACCACTTAAACTTGAAAGTATAGAAGATTACACATGGTGGAAAGAGAGATTTCTGAACTGGACAAAGGCATATGCTCACGAAAGTTGGTTCTGCTTGGAGTTTGGATATAGCCGACCGATAAAAGATAAACATGAAGAGATTCATCTCAATGATCTTTCCGATGAAGAAAACCGAAAATTTTCATACGAACAAAAAATGATTGCATTGATTCAGCAATCTATCAGAGATGATATTTTCTCTTTATTAATTCATGATGGTTCATCAAAATCGGTTTGGGAAGCGTTAAGGGTTAAAGCTGAGGGTGGCAAACAAATTAAAAAGAACAAAATTGCTTTACTTAAAAAAGAATTTGATTTGTTTGACGGTTTAAAAGGAGAATCGGTGAGACAAATGATAGAAAGATTTTGTCACCTTAAAATTGAACTCGATAGGTTTGAAATTGTCAAAACACATGAGGAAATCATTGATAAAATGTGACAACCCTCGTAATTACATGTATCCGTACGATTATTTAATGATAATTAGAGTGCTTGGTGACTGTATTGAATTACTTAACTGTTTTACTGTGACATACTTACATGTGCTTGTTAACACACTAGTCTTGTGCAGAAAATCTATACTATTATAAAAAGGAGAAGTGATGTACACACATGTAATTTTACATGGCGTCCATCATTTTATGCAATATGTACAATTAATAAAAGCTTGTTTTGAGAGGGTAAAATGGTAAAGGGTTCAAGTTTTTAAGACACTAAGAGGGTAGAATAGTAATTGCACTTGAACTCCATACTCTCGCACACACAATTCTTTCCTTCTCTGCCCTCAGCAAACCTAATCGACACCCTGTAAATGAAACCCCCATCTCGGTTGTTGAACATCAATCGTCGTCCTTCAATGCTATATTCACTACCTTTCTCTCTGGTAAGCAACTGGTAAGTTGCAGATGATTAACTCCATCCATTTTCTTTTATTCTTCAAAATCAAACCTAATAGAGCCATCGTTGCTTCAGTCCTAATCGATTCTTATATGTTATAAAGGAGCTTTTTCTCTCAAGTTTCAACACATCCGGTGACCTTTGGTTCGAAGTGCTTTGGGTCCGGTGAGAAGGAGAGTCCCAATCGCGGCCAGGGTTTTGCAGTGTTGAATTTCCGGCGACCTGAAACGGCCTCTCTCCATTTTTTTGTTTCGCCTCTTGCCTTTGGTTCTGTTCTGATCGGTATAAATTTATTTAGGGTTTTAATTGAAGGTAAGTTCTTTTATCTCAGAATTTTTTTCTCTGCATGTTGAAGGTTAATTTTTGGTTCAGGTGGTTGAATTGTCGTTTGTTTCTTTGTTAGGTTTTAGCAGCAATCTCAATGAACGTGGGTTATGGGGAGCGTCTAGGTTGCGTGAAATAGGGAGCCCAAGGGTCCGGACTCTCAATCGATTTTGAGCCTCCTTGGTTTACTGTACCAGATTAAAAGATGTTGAGGACTATGGTTCAGATTTTAACCTTATTGTAGTGATTACAGCCGCTCGACAAAGCCCACAATTTTTTGGTTAGTGAGCTGGTTTTATTTGTTTTCTATAGAGCTTTATACGTTACAAAAATATAATATTAGTATCTTCCTTTAATCTTCAATGTTTGATTTGTCATATAAAAAGTGTATTTTGATGTTTGTCGCCTGTAATGGTAGTTGGGATGAGAGAAAAAAATCTGTTAACCTTGATTTCTTTAAAGAAAAATAAGATCATAGCTTTGCTATTGAGATAATATAAGCTTTGTAATCATCTTTTACGCACTAAGTAATTAAGAGAGGGGGGCCTATCGGTGATGGGGACGACCGTGAAACTGCGTCTTCAGGCGGCGGCGATGATGGTTTGATGAACACCTGTTACAGGTTCTACTTATTTTGATATCCGTTGATTTTTAGGTTTTGGTCATATCACTGAACCCCTTTCAGGAAAAATCATGCACCAGGACTAATATGGATCTGCTTTGGTTTAAAAAATCTTTCTGCAGATGAAGCATTGGGTTTCCCTCGATTTTAAGACGCCGCCAGTGATGGTAGCGATGGGTTGCTTAGATTGAATATCTGCCCTATTTGATGACGATTAGGGTCCAGAGTAGGCTATTCACAACTCTAACTAATTCCCCCTAAAATTAGGTAAGTATTGCTTAACCGTATTTGATTCAAGTTATTGTGTGCCTGATTTTAAATATATTTTTTCGCATTGAATTAGATTTTAGATCTTTCAGATTTTGTATAACCTAATTCATTTTAAATTCTATTCAGGTTTTATGTGGGTTTGGTTCATTTTGGGTTAATCGATCCCACATTAATGTTTTTCATGGAATTAGCCATGATCATCAAGAAGTTGAATCAAAAGTGGGAAATGTTTCGAATAAAATCCTTTTATATGTTGTAGATGTATGTTGTAGATCGAGGTTTTAATTATGCTTCAACAGATCTTGCAGCTCTGTGGTTAGTTTTTCTATATAAACTCTTGTATTTATTAGCCAACATTAGATTAGGTTTAACTTTTTATTTATGATTTAAGGAGTATTTCATGTCGTATGTAGGTGTTCTCTTAATGAGGAAAATGCTAAGTGGATAATATACGTAGGCTAGAGAGAGCACTTTGAAATGTTTTTCATTGTAAGTCAATTTTACACATTATAACATTTTTTTAAATGAAATTCAATATTAATGGAACTAGACAATTTTTTTTTCAGGCTGCTAAGTGTGCAAGGTGGCTACCAACAATTAGGGTCCGGAGTAGGAAGACCCGTAAGACAGAGGCGGCTTCCATGCTGCTGTGGTATTGGTATGGGATGGTGCTTGTAAGTCGTTATCTTTATAAATTCAAACTACTATTGATCATGATTTAGCACGTAATAAGGACAATTGATGCGTTAAGTTGATCTAATCTGGCCAATTTTTTAAAGATTCATAATTGGTTTCTTCTTGGCTGCAATACCATGGTACGTTGGAGCATTCATTCTATTATGCGCCAGATATGATCGCCCGTGAGAAACCTGGATATATTGCATGCCTAATCGCTGTAAGATAGCGAATGGTAATATTGGAACAATTGCTGTGATATTTGGTGTTACCTTGTTGTAGGCTATTTAGTGAAAGACCCAAAAAAACGTCCCTCTTCCGAGAAGCTTCTGAAGCACCCGTTTTTTAAACATGCAAAAACCGCTGATTATCTAGAGCGTTCCATACTTGATGGTCTTTCTCCGTTAGGTGATCGTTTTAGGATGCTAAAGGTGGACTGCTAATCTCAATCTTTGACTTATGTTATCATTAATCATGTTCTGATTATGAGTTTACTCTTTTTACTATCTTTTTTTAGGCCAAAGAAGCAGATCTTCTTGTACAGAACAAAGAATTATACGGAGATAAGGAACAATTATCACAGGTTATAATGCTAGAATCATTTACTCATTTTCATACGCCGATTATTTTGCAGAATATCTGATCATATTTTTTTTATATTTGCAATATGCAGCAAGAGTATATAAAAGGAATTAGTCCCTGGAATTTTAACTTGGAGGACATAAAGAATCAAGCTGCACTTGTATGTATATAAATTATAAAGTTGTAACATGAAACGTTCGGTTTTCCACTTTAACCCGATTCCTTTATGGCAGATCAATGAATATGACGAAATTTCAAATCTAGAATAACCAAAAAATTCAAACCAACAAAATGGGATCAATGATAATTATTCAGATGCTAAATCTCAAGATACAGCTGATGAAATTGTTAACTTGGAGAGTTCATTTGCATGGTTTCCTACTCCGTCTCTTCAAGCACTTAAGTAAGATTATACGTTTTTATTTTTTTAGTATCTTGATTCACATTTGTGAGTAAAAGAAACGAATAGTAAAGTTGTACATTAATACAGGGGATGTTTTGATATCTGTGAAGATGATGTGGCAACTGTCAGCCCAACTGAACAACCCCCTGTACAGCTGTCAATGAAAGCTAGCGACCAAGAAACCGATAAAGACGACGACGTTAAGCACCTTGGATGAATTAAATCTTTACAAAAAACAAGTATCCCCGGACCAAGAAAATATATGAGTGGTTCACTGCTACCAGATAATGTTAGTTCTCCTAAAAAGTTAACGAGCAATGGTCAAAGGTAATTACTTTCCAAAATAAATAATTCTGGAACATATCTGGGTATTAATTTATATTAAAATGACTATGAAGGGACCTTCACCAACTGAAGTTTCAAGTGGAACGTAGTAGCAGTGGCCCAATACAACATATTCAGAGGAATAGTTTGACCAACTCTTTGTCAGGTAAGTCTTCATTCACTTGTCTTATTCTTTTTCTTAGAAATTGATATCTTCACTTGAGTTGAACGCGTTATTTTCCCTTGATGAGTTCAGGCTTCCTTCATGGCTGGAAGGAATGTAAGTGTTTAATCAAATTTTCTATTTTCATTTTCCTTCATTGAAATATTTGTAATTATAATCTAATAATTTTGATTTTATCTATTAAAGGAGCATGGCTGAATATCTTCCCACTTTAGAGGAGATGCTTGAATCACGGGTTAGCATAAATCTTCTATATTCACTGGTCAACACTTTTTACTCTTCTATTTATTTTTATGATTTTTTTTCTTATACAAATAGCAGATGCTGTCTCATCAATCGAAGTTAGAAGGAAATTTATTACAGCATTGGCTATTCCCTTTGGAAGACCACTAAATAGTTACTTATAAACTTTTGTATTCTCAAAGCCTTCATCTACAGTGTAATTGTACTCCCAATTAAGTACTTACTTATAAACATTTGTAAAGTGAACTCATTCTTACCCAAAATAGCGATATTTACATGTTAAAAGGATTGTTGATTCAAGCTCATACGAGAAAGATGTTTTGGAGTCGCAAGCAACTGATGTGAGTGCATGTGAAAAGTTATCCTAAGAAGCTGACTCGATCTTGAAACGGCTTAAGGTGGTTGGAACGTATGTCGAAAACAAGAAGCGAGTTTTAGTGACACTATAATTTTCTGTGATATTAGTCGGGATACCCGCCGCAACACGCGGGCATTCCAACTATTATATAAACACACATGTATATATGACTTTTTAACGTTTTAGGTTTAAATTATGTTCTCGGCCCATATTCTTCACTCCGCTGCAACGCGCGGGTTTCCCACTAGTTTACTAAAAGGTCCTGAATATTTTCCTAAGTGTTAGGAATTAATTGTGTTACAAAAATATATATATAAGACACTTTACGGAATAATTAAACACTTTAACGGAACAGTATCCGACCGAACAACCGGACATTACCCGGGACACCAAATATTTGTCAAACACATTATTTAATTATTTTTGGCTAGTCATGATCCCCGTATACCATAACACCCCCTAAATATCAACATACTAATATAAGGAAGTATTATACTTGGATTCTAACTAGTTCTTACCCACTAGTTGCAAAATGTTACACCAAGCCCCCCCCCCCCAACCGAATTCGGTCACCCCAAGGGGACCCACCATATTTTACACCATGCCATAATCTTGTCTTAGATTTGATCCTATTATTTTATTAGATTACAAACTTGTAGAGCTAGACAAAATATGTGAAGTATCTTATAAAATCATGGCAAAGATCACTACACCTTACTTCTCATCATCACCTCCCTCTCACTCCCCACACCCTCTCTCTCTTTTGGCTCACCCCCCCCCCCCAAACCGCCAACACCACCACCATTGCACCACCATCCTCCTCCATTTTCAAGTCTCTTTAAGCTTCAAAGGTGATACAAGAAGGTTGCAACTTGTGGAAGCTTCAAAAGGACCTTTGTTCTTGCTTGTTCATCATCATTTCTTATCATCTTCTTCATTAGATTTTCCCTAGCTTTAAGCTAGTAGTAAGTCTCTGTTTAACCCTTGTTCATGTCTATTTTGTGTAGTTAAAAAGATGTAGTTTGTTAAATCTACAAGAACACTAAAAAGGTTTAAACAAGAAGATGAACATAAAAGTTACATGAAGATTTACATGATGAAATGTTGTAGTGAACATGTTGTTGATTACTTGATGATTTACTTGTTAGTATTGATGTTAAATGTCATTGTTGATCACTAAACATGTTAACGGAATCAATCGAACATGCGTTAGAGAATAGGGAACTGAAAACAGTAAGTTGTTTAGTGATTACAGCCAACTTCAGTTGGCTGTAACCGGACCTTATTAAAGCAAAAAATGTATTTTCTGAAGTCTAGATTTATGTACTATGAAATACGGTTCTAATGGCACTAGAATCATAATTTTTGGACTTCGTTTACTATTTTTAAAGGGTCATTTTGTAACAGCAGCTCAAGCTGCATTTTTGCTGCTGAAAATATGTGTTATATTTTTAGTCATAACTGGAAATCTATGTTGAATCAGCTCATGAAATTTGTATAGTAAATGACCACTGATGTATTTGTAATTCTCCCACTGGAATTTCATAAATCGGACTTACGATGAATTTTTAATAAATTATTCCGTGGACTGCGGTCAGAAAAAGATGAATCTGATTACAGCCCGGAGAATGATTTTTTATAAAATATGGGTAATGAACTGAACCCCGATATTTTTACACAATTATATTTGGATCGTTTAAGACCTTCTGTAAAAAGTTGGGAATTTTTTAAACAAGTTAACTATTTTATTAAAATCCCCGAAAACAGCCCAGTTTTGAATATAAAAGCTGAAACGACATAAGTAGTGATTTGCGTGTCTAAATGTCGGGTAGGTTATCCGAGAATGATATAACATGTTATATGTCTATAAAAGTGTTATGTGCAATGTCGTATGTTTGTTTATGAGTGGGGAATAGATGGGAAATTTATATGGGCATGAACCGTTAAAGTGATGCATGTTATGTGATAGATACGTGTAGGAACTTTGTGCTCTATTTGAAAACCACTAAATGACTAACTGGTAATCATAATAGGACGTGATTGACCGACCTTGACTATTAGCTATTTTTGAGAGTGAAACCGAGCAACCGAGGTGAGTTCACACTTTCTAAGGCATGGGATTCCCGGTGGTTGGGAATGGGTTAAAGAAATTAAAACGGGATCTACATATCCTCCTTGGGTAGGATATGTACGGCCATCCTCCATAGGTAGGATGCCAATAATAAATTCTGCGTATTCTCCTTGGGTAGAATACGTACGTTCGTCCTCCTTGGGTAGGACAACACCCTTAAAACTTACTAGACAAAACTCTATCATTAAGTCCCTCATTATATATCGACTTAATCGCCGTGGCCGATGGCGAGCGGGTCATTAGTTAATAGCGCTATTAGGTTTAACAAACCTCACACCGTGTCGTCCGAACGGGCGTGTACTAATGGACTATGGCAAACTGTCAATGATGATAGAACATTGACGTAGGGCACAACTATCGTTCGTAGTAGTCGATATCATACCGTCTAGTAGTTCACATGGGGAAACTCCCCACTGATTATGGATATGGTTTGGGTAATGAAAAGGAACTGGTTAAACATACTTTCAACTATGGGGTAACCCCCACGGCAAATAAGCCAACGAAAGTCAAACCACGTTTTCAGAAACAACTTAAAACTAATCAACTAAACGTGAACTCACTCAACTTTGTTGTTGACTCGTTGTTACATGCCTTACAGGTCGCTAGACGCTTATGGAGCTTGCACGAGGAGGAGGTTGTTGTGGGATACGGACTATTATGTTCCGTGCTTAATATTTAAATCCTTATGAACTTATTAAACCTATGTTTTAGACTTTAAACTTATGAACTACAAACTTATGTTTTGGTTTAACGTCATATGCTTCCGCTGTTTAAATTAAACTTGGTTAACTTCCTTTTGGTCACCAATTATATTGTGGTTGGTCTTAGTTACTTAAATACGTTGTTCAATATGATTGGTGGCTCGATCCTGGTTATGTCACGCCTCCAAGCGGTGATACTCCGCAGGGTGGATTTTGGGGGTGTGACAGATTGGTATCAGAGCCATTGGTTATAGTGAACTTGATTTTAAAAAGGGAAAAGCTTTTTGGATAAAACCAGACTATAACATGTACAGTGCTCAACGATCCATAATGATGCTTCGTTCCACGTGCAAGACTCGACACAATAGGTGGTATGATTTATGTTATATTGTCGGTTAGATAGTTCACACTGTGCATTAATTAACGTAATAATTGCTATTTGAACCTTGTGTGCTTACTCTCTACTGTCGTCCCACACTTACGCACTCTCGCAACACTTTTCTCACTTACGTCGCTTCATTTTGAAGATCATGGGCGGACGCGGAGGACGTATCAACCTCACTCAAGCCCAGTTGACGGCCTTGATCAACGAACGAGTGGCTGAGGCACTCGCAGGAATTCCAACAGGAGGTATAACCTGCCATTTCGACCTATCTTAGGATGTTTAGATACTACTCTCGCGAACCAACTCTTGTGCCTAACCTTGTCTTTTATTCTCGCGCAATAGGTCAACATGCTCAGCCTCCTGTGTGCACGTTCAAAACCTTCATGGATTGTCGACCTACTACTTTCAGTGGCACTGAAGGAGCTCTAGGCCTTCTTCACTGGTTCGAGAAGCTGGAGTCTGTTTTTGAGATGTGTGAATGCCCTGAAGATCGTAGGGTGAAATATGCCACTGGAACACTCGAAGGTGCTGCGTTAACCTAGTGGAAAGAACAGGTTCAACTACTAGGGCTGGCGGTTGCTAATTCCACCCCCTGGAACGGTTTCAAAGAACTGATCAAAGAAGAATACTGTAGTCGCGATGACATCCACAAGCTAGAGGTGGAATTTTTCAATCTAAAGATGATGGGGTCTGAGATTGAGGCGTATACAAAAAGGTTAAACGAGCTGGCCATCTTGTGCCCTACTATGGTGGACCCTCCCATCAAACGTATTGAGCTGTACCTCAAGGGTCTTGTACCAGAGATTCAGAGTCACGTGACTTCAGCTAACCTGGGTACCATTCAGCAAGTTATCAAGTTGGCTCATCGTCTCACTGATCAGGCAGTTGAGCAGAACAGGCTGCCCAAGCGTATTAGCGCAGCTACTCCTGATGCTCCTAGCGACAACAAGCGAAAATGGGATGGGAATTCCAGTAAGGGTTCTACTTCAGTTCAGTCTCAGCAGCGAAAGACTGATGACTACCAGAGTCTTGGTCAGCAATCTTCTAGTAATCAAGGACAGGGTGGATACCGAGGGAACCACCCCAAATGCAACCGGTGCCACAAGCATCATAGCGGGCAGTGCAACAAGGGTCGTTGCCTGAGGTGTAACAAGTTTGGTCATGAAGCAAAGGATTGCAGGAACGCACGACCAGCAAATCAGAATCGCCAACAACAACAACAAGCTCCACAGAACCACCAGCAACAGCAACAACAGGGCAACAAGGGATGCTTTCAGTGTGGCGCTGAAGGCCACTTTAAGAGGAACTGTCCTCAGCTGAACCAGAATCAGAACATCAACAACCAAGGAAACGGGAATAACAATGGAGGCAACAATGGAGGAAACAACAGGGGTAACAATAACGGCAATGGTGCCAGGGGACGTGTCTTCGTGCTGGGTCAGGGTGATGCAAGGAACGATCCCAACGTTGTGATGGGTAAGTTTCTTCTGGATGATTTCTTTGTTACTGTTTTATTCGATTCAGGTGCCGATACTAGTTATGTGTCCTTAAAAGTTAGTCAAATGCTTAAGCGCACCCCAACACTTTTGACCACCAAACACACGGTAGAGCTAGCAAATGGTAAAAGTCTCGAGGCCACACACATAGTTAAAGGTTGTAACCTCGTCTTAGTTGGTCAAGCCTTCTCTATCGATCTTATTCCTATCGTTCTGGGTAGTTTTGACGTTGTTATTGGGATGGATTAGTTATCTCATCAGCAAGCGGAAATTCTTTGCAACGAGAAGATTGTTCGCATCCCTCGTTCTAGTAAAGAACCCCTCGTGATTCATGGCAATAAGAGTGGTGCTGTCGTAGGCATTATCTCTTTCCTTAAGGCCCAGAAGTGTTTGCGAAAGGGCCACACTGCCATTCTAGCTCTCGTTTCTGATACATCTTCGGAAGAAAGGAAAATAGAAGACATACCTATTGTTCGTGATTTTCCTGAGGTGTTTCCTGAGGAATTACCTGGTCTTCCGCCTCATCGCCAAGTTGAGTTTCAAATCGAACTAGCTCCTGGAGCAGCACCAGTAGCTCGAACACCATATCGTCTAGCTCCATCAGAACTCGAAGAACTGTCTACGCAACTACAAGAACTCCTGGAAAAGGGTTTCATACGTCCTATCTCTTTTCCATGGGGAGCTCCAGTGTTATTCGTGAAAAAGAAGGACGGTACCTTCAGAATGTGTATTGACTACCGCGAACTCAACAAGGTGACTGTGAAGAATCGTTATCCTCTTCCACGTATTGATGACCTATTTGACCAGCTGCAAGGGTCGAGCTTCTACTCTAAGATTGACTTAAGATCGGGCTATCATCAGCTAAGAGTCCGAGATGAGGACGTCTCTAAAACAGCATTCAGAACTCGTTATGGGCATTACGAGTTTCTGGTTATGCCTTTCGGATTAACGAATGCACCAGCGGTTTTCATGGATCTCATGAACCGAGTGTGCAAGCCTTACCTGGATAAGTTTGTCATAGTGTTCATCGACGACATCCTGATCTATTCTAAGAGTCAGGAGGAACACAAGCAGCATCTGAGGCTTATGCTGGAACTTCTTAAAAAAGAGCAGTTGTATGCCAAGTTTTCAAAATGTGACTTCTGGCTTCGCGAAGTCCACTTTCTAGGCCACGTAGTAAATAAGGATTGGATTCATGTTGATCCATCCAAGGTAGACTCGATCAAGAACTGGCCGGCACCCCGTACACCAACAGAAATCTGCCAATTCTTGGGTTTGGCAGGATATTATAGAAGGTTTATCAAGGATTTCTCAAAGATTGCACAACCTCTCACTTCACTGAGTCAGAAGGGTGTCACCTACCGTTGGGGTGATGCACAGGAATCTGCTTTTCAGCACTTGAAAGACAGACTTTGTAGCGCGCCTATCCTCTCATTGCCTGAAGGCACAGATGATTTTGTGGTTTATTGCGACGCTTCCATCCAAGGACTGGGTTGCGTGTTAATGCAACGTGACAAGGTCATTGCTTACGCATCGTGCCAACTTAAGGTTCACGAAAGGAACTACACTACGCACGACTTGGAATTGGGAGCAGTTGTTTTCGCACTCAAGATATGGAGACATTACCTGTACGGTACCAAGTGCACCATTTACACCGATCACAGGAGTCTCGAGCATATCTTCAAGCAAAAGGAATTAAACATGCGACAACGCCGATGGGTCGAACTCTTGAATGATTATGAATGTGCGATCAAGTATCATCCGGGCAAAGCCAATGTAGTGGCCGACGCCCTCACTCGCAAGGATACTATACCTAAGCGTGTACGTGCGTTACAGCTTACCATCCAATCTAACCTTCCCGCTCAGATTCGCGATGCTCAGGTTGAAGCATTGAAAGCAGAGAACATCAGGGTTGAGTCCTTACGAGGATCGAGGCTACGGCTAGAACAAAAGGAAAACGGCGCCTACTATGTAAACGGGCGCATCTGGGTTCCACTTTATGGAGACTTACGAGAGCTTGTGATGGATGAGGCACACAAGTCTCGTTATTCAGTACACCCTGGTTCGGATAAGATGTACCATGATCTCAAGACTACATACTGGTGGCCTGGTATGAAAGCCGATATAGCAACCAACGTTAGCAAATGTTTCAACAACCAGACATTCCGAAATGGAAATGGGAGAAAATTTCCATGGATTTCGTTACTGTCCTGCCTAGATATCAACGCGGAAATGATACCATTTGGGTGATCATGGATCGACTGACAAAGTCTGCACATTTCCTGGCCATCAAGGAAATGGATAAGTTATCTACTCTAGCAGACATCTACCTAAAGGAAGTGGTATCAAGGTACGGAGTGCCACCCTCCATCATCTCTGATCGTGACTCACGTTTTACATCTGAACTGTGGCAAGCTATGCACAAGTCCTTTGGCTCTCGATTAGACATGAGCACGGCATATCATCCACAGACGGATGGGCAATCTGAACGTACCATCCAAACCCTTGAAGACATGCTTAGGGCATGTGTGATTGATTTTGGCAATGGTTGGGAAAAACACCTCCCGTTAGTGGAGTTTTCGTATAACAACAGTTACCACACCAGTATCCAGGCCGCCCCGTTTGAGGCATTGTACGGACGCAAATTCCGATCACCTCTTTGTTGGGCAGAGGTTAGTGACAGCCAAATCACAGGCCCAGAACTTATAGTAGATACAACCGAGAGAATTGCTCAGATACGTCAACGAATGGCGGCAGCTCGTGACCGTCAGAAAAGCTATGTTGATAAGCGAAGAAAGCCACCCGAGTTCCAGGTTAGGGATCGAGTGCTACTCAAAGTCTCACCTCGTAATTACATGTATCCGTACGATTATTTAATGATAATTAGAGTGCTTGATGACTGTGTTGAATTACTTAACTGTTTCCTGATTACTGTGACATACTTACATGTGCTTGTTAACACACTAGTCTTGTGCAGAAAATTTACTAAAAGGTCCTGAATATTTTCCTAAGTGTTAGGAATTAATTGTGTTACAAAAATATATATATAAGACACTTTACGGAATAATTAAACACTTTAATGGAACAGTATCCGACCGAACAACCGGACATTACCCGGGATACCAAATATTTGTCAAACACATTATTTAATTATTTTTGGCTAGTCATGATCCCCGTATACCATAACACCCCCTAAATATCAACATACTAATATAAGGAAGTATTATACTTGGATTCTAACTAGTTCTTACCACTAAATGACTAACTGGTAATCATAATAGGACGTGATTGACCAACCTTGACTATTAGCTATTTTTTAGAGTGAAACCGAGCAACCGAGGTGAGTTCACACTTTCTAAGGCATGGGATTCCCGGTGGTTGGGAATGGGTTAAAGAAATTAAAACGGGATCTACATATCCTCGGGTAGGATATGTACGGCCATCCTCCATAGGTAGGATGCCAATAATAAATTCTGCGTATTCTCCTTGGGTAGAATACGTACGTTCGTCCTCCTTGGGTAGGACAACACCCTTAAAACTTACTAGACAAAACTCTATCATTAAGTCCCTCATTATATATCGACTTAATCGCCGAGACCGATGGCGAGCGGGTCATTAGTTAATAGCGCTATTAGGTTTAACAAACTTCACACCGTGTCGTCCGAACGGGCGTGTACTAATGGACTATGGCAAACTGTCAATGATGATAGAACATTGACGTAGGGTACAACTATCGTTCGTAGTAGTCGATAACATACCGTCTAGTAGTTCACATTGGGAAACTCCCCACTGATTATGGATATGGTTTGGGTAATGAAAAGGAACTGGTTAAACATAATTTCAACTATGGGGTAACCCCCACGGCAAATAAGCCAACGAAAGTCAAACCATGTTTTCAGAAACAACTTAAAACTAATCAACTAAACGTGAACTCACTCAACTTTGTTGTTAACTCGTTTTTACATGCCTTACAGGTCGCTAGACGCTTATGGAGCTTGCACGAGGAGGAGGTTGTTGTGGGATACGAACTATTATGTTCCGTGCTTAATATTTAGATTCTTATAAACTTATTAAACCTACGTTTTGGACTTTAAACTTATGAACTACGAACTTATGTTTTGGTTTAACGTCATATGCTTCCGCTGTTTAAATTAAACTTGGTTAACTTCCTTTTGGTCACCAATTATATTGTTGTTGGTCTTAGTTACTTAAATACGTTGTTTAATATGATTGGTGGCTCGATCCTGGTCATGTCACACCTCCAAGCGGTGATACTCCGCAGGGTGGATTTTGGGGGTGTGACATAAAATCATTGAAGCGTTACCACGAGCTGATCAGTGGCAAACGTTCGTGTTTATTTTGAAAAATGATGTATTGTTTGATACAATTACTCTTGATGTTTTTATAGAAAAGATTGAAAGTCATGAGCTTGAGCTGCAAAAGCAAAGCAAGATGAGCAATTCTTCGCATCACCAGAATGTCGGTCTTTACTACAAGGGCAATGTACCTTCGGTGACTGTAAGTGAATCACCAAAGACGGGATTCAGTGCTGAGAAGTTAAAAGTACCACAGAAAAGCTCATCAAGCTACGATCCAGGATATCATTCATCTTCAACAACATCAAACTCTGAAGAACCTGAAGAGATTCTCTGCACATCGCCTTAAAGCTAAAGAAGTCTTCGTCAATGAACATCAACGCTGCTAAACAATAAATGAGTCTTCTGGGATCAATTCTGGAATCATACGAAGATCTGGTAGCTGGGAAAATTGGAAATTCCAAACTGACAAAGGAAGATTATGACCAGGTCAATCCAAAAGAGATGGAGCTCATTGATCTGAGATGGTGTGTGGCAAGCTGCATTCGACGAGCTCAGCGGTTTATGGATATACTGGTAGACAATCAATCTGTGGACCATCAACAAAGCTGGAATTTGATAAATCAAAAGTGACCTGCTTCTAATGCAAGCAAAAAGGTCATTTCAAAAGAGAATGTAGAAACTCTGCTGTTGAAGAAAGAGCTAATCCATTTAAAGAAGATTACTATCAAAAGGCGATCTATCACAAGAACAGAGAGGAATCACCAAGGTTGAAACAAATTGAAGATAATCCTGAAAAGGAGAAATCAAGAGCTTGTGTTGTGATTCAAGATGATGAAGGGTTTGACTGGAGCGAATTCCTTCCAGAAGATGATCTTGTTGATGATAGGTTCACAGCTCATGGCAGAACTATATCATCAAACATACATCGTGCATTTGTTTCCGAGATAAAGGAAAGAAGTCGAGAAGAAATTCTGAAGGAAAAGACTGAAAGAGAAAGATTCTTTGCTAGTTGTCGAATTGAGAAAATGCATGATGAGTATGAGGAAGCAAAGTACTATGGGAGATACGACAATAAAAGAGATTGCTACATCAACAAAAATGGTGATCCTGTCGTTCATCGAAAAGAAGTGGTGTTTGATGATGTTCTTGCAGTAATTCCTCTGTCTGGCGAATATTACTCAAACGTAAAAGATAAAACTTATCTGAAAAGGCTGGACAAGATAATTCGTGATGTGATGACCGCGAGTTTGAAAAAGAGGGATGAAGAAAAAATGAAGAAGAATGTTGATGAGTTGGTGAATGATTTGAAGAAGATAGCCGAGGAAGAGAAAGAAAAGAAAGACGAAGCAGTTGGTGAAGAAGTTATTTCTGAAGAACAGCAGAAAGACGATGATCAGAAGAAGAATGAAGAAGCTGATAAGAAGCAGGAAAGTTCGGTTGAAGTGGATGATGGTGCTAATGGTGTTGGTGAGGAACAAAAAGAAGAGTGAAGCTGATCAGACACAGACGGAAGCGAAAGCCAAAGTGTCAATCACTGAGGTAAAAATCGATACTGAAGTCTCAAATGAAACTGTTGAACAGTGCAAGAAATGCATGGAAACGTGCAGTGCTTGTACTGAAAAAGATGAAAAATTCAGAACAAGAGAATTAGAATTCACTAAAATCGAAGAAGTTTTCAAAAATAAATGCAAAGAAATGTTAGAAAACGAAAAAGTTTTGAAAGAAAATGATGAAAAACTAACACAAAAATGCAAGCTTTTGGAAAAATAAAATGAAATGTTGAAGGAAAAGGTTTCGAAAATGACAGAAGAGTGTTTACAAAAAGAAAATGCTTTTCAAGAAATGAAAAAGGAATACGATTCAATAAAATTGGCCTATCACATTACAAAAGAGTCATATGAAGATGTGAAGAGTCAAATGAAACTTGTTCAATCCAGATTGAAATATTGTTCTGAAAAAAACTGATACGCTTAAGCGACAGTATTCAATAAAGCAATAAGTTGTAAACTCTTACATTGAGGATGTTGCTAAGTTAAAGCGTCAAATAGCTGATTTAGAACAAGATAACAACAAGTTACATAGCTATCATGCTTCATCATATGTGCTTGAATGTATTTTCAACATAAAACATGATGATTCTGAGAAAAACAAGAAAGGTATTGGCTCATAATTTCATCAAGTTCCACCACCAGAAAAGTGCGCATTTTATGATGATGAGAAGGTCGAAAAAGCTTTCAACATGGTCGATCAATTTCCAGATAACATTGACATAACCTATGCCAAATCTGATGATTCTAGTGATTCAGAGGTGGTAGGTAAGGTCGTTGAAAGTGTTTTGAAAGAAGAGTCGGTTAAAACAGGTAAATCTGAATCACAAGATGAAAATGAAGGCAATTTTCATGAAGGTTATCTGAAAAACTCAAAATCTAAGAAAAACACGAATGATGATTCAAAAGGATTGGTGTATACCATGATTGGATTGGACAAATTATTCTCAGATCTTGAAGTCCCGATTCAGAATGTGATTTCAGAAAAGATTGACAAAGTGTTTAAAATGGTTGAAATTGAAAAGTATGAGATTCCAAAGTTTGCTGGAAAGAGTCACAAAACTTTTTATAACAAACCTGGTTACAAAAAGAAAAACATGAAGGCTGGGTTGGGTTATAAAAAGAAACAGAATTGGAAGAAAAATGAAATGTCAAATTATCAACAAAAGATGAATTTTGTTCATGGAACAAGTTCCGAAGAAGAGAAAGAACTCCAATTTAGACGACAGTCTAATGAAGAGTTCTATGCTCAGAAAAAGCAACAACAACAGGTCAAAGATGTCTCAAAGAGAACATGTTTTAAATGTGATCAAACTGTACATCTTGCTCGCAAGTGTCCAAATCTGAAACCTGTTGGTGTTGAGACGAAAAAGAAGTCTGATGATGTTGAGAAACATAAATCTGAGGATGTGAAACAAAGGTCAACCAGATTTGATTCTAAACAAACTTGGAGGTACAACACAAACAAGTTTGCTTCGAATCAAACATGGAAATCAAATTCATATAGGTTTGATTAAAGACATACCGGGAATTCTCAAATACCCAGATTCAGAACAACACAAAGTTGGAAAACAACTGTCGATGCAACGAAACCAAATCAGTTTTAGAAGACAAAAGTTGTTGAAAATCAAAACATTCAAAATGAATCACGTTTTTACAAGAGAAGTGCTTCAAAAGGACAAGGCTGGGTGGTTAGGACACAATCTATTTCTGAACAGAAAACTGATTCAATCAAAAAGGATGAAGTAAAAGATGAAAAGTTGTTTGTTCAAAACGATGATAATTTTCCGAAATTGAATCAATCATACTGTGTTGAAATGCCTAAGGTCAAACAGACATGGGCTAACTTGTTCAAGTAATTGAGTAATTTGAATGTGCAGGTGCTTCAGAAAGAGAATGAAAGTCAAACCAATGGAGGAAGCAGCCTTGCACGAGAGGAAAAGGCTGATGGTCCCTGCGATTGTTAAACAGGGAGTGTGTTTGAATTTTGTACATAAATAAACCATATTTCAAAAAAGCTAAAAATTGAAAAATTTAAAAACCAAAAATATGTTTTTATTTTGTCAAAAATCAAAAATTCAAAAATATGTTATTTGAATATGCCGAAACCCTCACGGCGGAACAAACATGATTAATTTCACAAGATTGAAAAAACGGTTTTCAAACTGTAAAATATCAATGTGTTGTAAATCATGGGGGTACATTATATTTTCTGCAAATCAGTGCATGTGAAGCAGAAAGTTGATGGCGAGATAAAGTTATCAGTATCAGGTTGTCAAATTTTCTTTAAATGGTTTTGAATTTTAAGGGGAGTAAGAAAATTTCAGAAAATCCAAAAACATTAGAAAATTTGAAAAAGCCAAAAACATGATAAAATTCAAAAATGAGATTCTGTGTAAAAAGAGGAAATGATAGTATATCAGTAAACAATCACAGTACGCTAAAGAAATGGAATGTTAAATGTGATAAACGGTCTCACTGATGATATGCCAATAGGTTTTTACACGCTTAGTAGATTGTTTTCGAGATATAAACCTAAATATCAAATACTTACTTATCTCGTGGGGAACATATCTCGGATATATGGGTAACCCCCGAAATCTTGTTTGAGAGATTGCCTGATTCTGAGATACTAGGTCTTTATACTGTTTGATATATGGGGTATTATACCTGGTCTTCTGATATTGTGGAAGCAATGGCCTAGACCTCGTATAATACTTTACGCGCTTTTAAAGCTCACCCTCTGCATAAAAAATGATAAAATATCGAAAGATACGAATCAAGTGCAGTTGTAAAGAAGATCCCCAAGGGGAACACACCTAAAGTCGAGCCTTCATCTATTTGACTAAATGGAAGTTCATACATGAGCTCTCAAGGTCTCGCACTAACCCAAAATACAGAGATCAAATTGGTATACTCACCTGTAAGACTGAATCTAGGGAATTTTGATACGGGAGTATATTCTGAGGTGGGACACACAAATAAGTTAAGTTCTTAAAATACTAATTCTGTATCTCGAATCAATTGAACTTTGTGTGAAAATTTAAGTGGATCAGTATACTTACAATCTAAGTGAATCGTTTAGAACTTAAAGTGTTTAAAGCTCAACGGTGCTAGTGATTTGTCATAAACTGATATGATCCTCTGACACGAACTCAAACAAAAATATTGTCTGTAAATATGTTTGTAAATATTTCTTTACTGCTTTATGTTTCAGAAAAATACAAAAAGATTTTGATTCTACTTTATTTTCGACAACCGATGTCTGAATGCTGATTTTCAAAATCTAAGTATGCTAATCGTGTTTCTGATAATAAAACAAGTTCATTAATTTGAAACTTGAAGTTTTTAATCAAAAATCAAAATCAGTTTGTGATATCTCCAAGGTCATTAATTTGGACTTGGATGATAAATTGTGAAGGTTTTGGATGCTTAATTTGTTAAAATCTATTGTAAAGAGCAAGATTTCGATGATTGGATACTTAATATTGTCAAATATATAAAGTATTTTGATAGGGGGAGAGAATCAAGTAATCCTGGATATATTCATATTATTTATTATATTTTATAGCCAGGTTCTTGATTAAAAGTTTTTAAAGAGCCAGGTCACGATTCCTGGTCAATCGAAAATACTTTCATTGTTGAAATATTTTAGCATAAGCTGACAGAGCCAGGTTATTCAATCCTGGATGATCAAAATGTTTGTACTTATAAATGTTTGAGTCTTTGCAGATGAAAGTACCAGACTACAATCCCGATAGCCGAGTCTAAGGGGAAGTCTGAAGACGAGCTCAACGCAAGGGGGAGCGTGCATTCAAGGAGCCAGGTAACTATCCTGAAGGAGCTTGTATCTGGAAAGCCAGGTGTCCCAAAAGAACGGAAGCTTGACGAAAGGGGGAACCTGAAGAGTCTACTGAAAGGGGGAGCTGGAGTTGAAGACAGATCCACGAGGATTCTGTTCGAGTAAGAGGGAGTCTACATTGATGAAAACGTGTTAAAGCTTCAAGAGGACTCAGAGAGAGAGAAAGACAAGACGCTACGAGATTGACTGCGGCAATATCCAAGGAGGAGTCTGTTAGTGCAGTAATGTCTATCGCCTCCGTCAATTCAGACCGTAGCGAGAAACTGATCTAACTAGTCTTATATTATAATATTTAGATAAAAAAGGCAAGGTGGCATTTTCGTAAATAAGGAAACACTCCTTATATCCTTTGCTTATAAATAGAACCCTTAGGGTTATCTTTAGGAACTTTTGCCATTTTGGAGCTTTGGAGATCTAAAGCTAGAGAGAGAAAGTCTAGAGAGAGAAAGTGACATCGTGATTCAGGTGCTTGTACGTTTTCAGATTTATCAATAGAATCACAGATTATATTACGTCCTGTGTGTTCGGTCACGTTCGTGTACGGATTCCGCACATTACACGAGTCGGTTTGGAATCGTTTTGGAGTCGAAAACCGATCCTTCAATCGGAGCTATGCGTTTCTTTAATAGGTAAGAAGTGAGCTGACTAGGTCAGTCTGTCGACTATAACCCATATCGTATCATTCCTTCGTTTCGTCCTTGGTAACTTAGTAATAAAATCCATAGTTACCATTTCCCCTTTCCAAGTGCGAAGTTCAGGCTGTTGCAGCAAACCTGACGACTTTTGATGCTCGGCTTTAACTTGTGCGCATGTCAGACATTTAGCCACATAAGTGGCTATAGATTTCTTCAAACCTATCCACCAATAATTTACCTTTAGATCTTGGTACATTTTATCACTGCCCGGATGTACCGAATATTTAGAACTATGGGCTTCTTGGAGAATCACATCTCTAAGTCCTCCATGGATTGGAACCCAGATTCGACCATTCAATCTAAGGATTCCATCTTTGTCGTAAGATAATTGATCGGCAGTTATACCTAACTTCTCATTCGGATAGTTAGCTTCCAAAAAAGCTTCCTTCTGAGCAGCTAACAGTCTTTCATTCAAGCTGTTCCTTAATTTAATGCTTTTGGCATTGATCCTTATTGGTTTAATTCTTTCCTTTCTACTCAGTGCGTCAGCAACAACATTTGCCTTGCCAGGATGATAGCGTATCTCACAATCATAGTCGTTTAATGTTTCCATCCAACGTCGTTGCCTCATATTGAGATCTTTCTGGTTAAATAAATGTTGAAGGCTCTTGTGATCTGAATAGATCACACACTTGGTTCCATAAAGATAATGCCACCATAATTTTAGTGTAAATACAACGGCACCCAATTCCAAATCATGGGTGGTGTAATTCTTTCCGTGCACTTTCAATTGACGTGAAGCATAGGCAATGACCTTGCCTCTCTGCATAAGTACACAACCCAAACCTGTGTGCGATGCATCACAATAAACAACAAATTCTTCTATCCCTTCTGGCAATGTCAACACATGAGCATTGCTTAATTTCTGCTTGATGATCTCAAAAGATTCTTGTTGCTTGGGACCCCAGTCAAACTTTATATTCTTGCGTGTTAACGAAGTCAAAGGTGCAGCAATCCTTGAAAAGTTTTTGATGAAACGCCTGTAGTATCCTGCTAGACCCAAGAAGCTGCGAATCTCTGTTGGTGTTTTAGGCGTTTTCCAATTCATAATCGCTTCAATCTTAGCGGGATCCACCTGGATACCACGCCCGCTTACTACATGCCCAAGGAATTGGACTTCTCGAAGCCAAAACTCACATTTAGAGAACTTTGCATAGAGCTTTTCTTGTTGCAGAAGTTTAAGGATGCACCGGAGATGCTTTTCATGATCGGCTTGATTCTTTGAATGAATAAGAATGTCATCAATGAAGACAATGACAAACTTGTCTAGATACGGCTTGCAAATGCGATTCATGAGATCCATGAATGCTGCAGGTGCATTAGTGAGCCCGAAAGGCATCACTAAGAACTCGTAGTGGCCATATCGTGTTCTGAATGCAGTCTTGTGCACATCTTCAGTTCTGACCTTCAGCTGATGATATCCTGACCTCAAATCGATCTTTGAAAAGTAACTTACCCCTTGAAGTTGATCGAACAGATCGTCGATCCTAGGTAATGGATGTCGGTTCTTGATTGTAACTTTATTTAGTTCGCGATAATCGATGCATAGACGCATTGAGCCATCCTTCTTCTTCACAAATAGAATCGGCGCTCCCTAAGGGGATGAGCTTGGTTGAATAAAACCTTTCTCCATTAAAAATCATCCAGGTGTGTTCTTAATTCCTTCATCTCAGTCGGTGCCAATCGATAAGGAGCTCGTGCAACAGGGGCTGCTCCTGGAATTATATCAATTCTGAACTTCACTTGTCTGTCTGGAGGTAAACCAGGTAGTTCTTCAGGGAGTACGTCTGGGTAATCAGAAATAACAGAAATTTCTTCTATCTTGGGCTTTGGCTCATCTGTTGTTACTTGTGCCATATAAATGACACAACCTTTCTTCAAACACTTTGATGCCTTAAGCATAGTTACTTGTTCGGGCAATCCGTACTGCGTATCTCCTTGAATAGTAAGTGGCTCACCATAAGGGGTCTTAATGATAACTTGCTTCTTGTCACAGGCAATTTGGGCTTGGTTATGAGATAACCAATCCATGCCTATAACTATATCGAATCCTGCCAATTTCAACGGAAGCAAAGACAGCGGAAAAGAGTGATTCCTAATGGATATAAAACATCCATCTAAGATTGTTGAAGCAGTCTCTATGGTACCACCGGCAAATTCTACCTCGTATTTTATGTTTAGAGTTTTAACAGGCAGATTTAATAGTTTAGAAAATTTATTGTCTACAAAAGACTTATCTGCACCAGAATCAAATAAAACTCTAGCGTATACATCATTGATGAGGAATGTACCTGTTATAACATTATCATTTTGCACAGCCTCCTGAGGATTCATTTGGAAGACTCGAGCATTAGTCTTCTTTGCCTCTTCAGGCTTCCTTGGGTTTTTCGGGTAATTGGTCTTTATGTGCCCCTTCTCGTTGCAACCATAACAGGTTGCGTTCTTCATATTCTTGCAGTCCAAAGTTCTATGCTCCTTAGACTTGCAGATCCCACAAACTTTAGGTTGCGATTGCGATACGAGTCTACACTTCCCAAAATGGTGTTTCTTGCAGACTTTACACTTGGGTTTCTCACCTGTCTGTTGGGTGTCCTTTTTAAACCCAGAACTCTTCCTATACTCATAATTTCCCTTTCGTTTCTTTTCGGAGCGATGAGAACTCTCATCCTCCCGTTTCCGCTTTCCTTCATCAGAAGCTTTGACAGACTTGTTTCTGACTGCATCGAGTGTGATAGATAGAGACAGATCCACCACTGACCTGTATGTGGTAGGTCTAGAAGCTTTCACATTACCATTGATTTCTGGAGCCAGGCCTCCAATAAAACGTGTTATGCGCTTTGGTTCCGGTGTGACCAGATAAGGAACCAATCGGGACATGGTGTTGAAGCTTGTAACATACACCTGACAATCCAAATTCTTCATGACCAGAGTCAAGAAGTCGGTTTCGATTTTCTCTACCTCATGCTGAGGACAGAAGTTTTCCTTGATCAGTGCAACAAATTGTTCCCAAGATAGGTTATACAGTGGAATCTTTCCAGTGGTTTGGATTAACGACCTCCACCAAGCCAAAGCTTCCCCTTTAAATGATTGTGAAACAAACTTCACAATATCCTGTTCAGCACAACCACTGATATCTACTACAGTATCCATCTCATCAAGCCATGTCATACAGTCAATGGCTCCTTTTTCTTTTGTAAAGTCCCTTGGCTTGCAAGAGACGAAGTATTTATAAGAACAAGTCTTTGTGCGTGGTTCCTGATTCAGCACAATTTGTTTAGATGGCACACTTTTCTGATTCGACGAATGTCGAGAATCGTCCTTATGAGATGTATGTGTCTTGGAAGGTGGTTTTGTATGAGGTACAGATTGGGTCCTAGTGCGAGTACCACTTGGTTCTTTGAGCTGCCTGTCAATGGCTCTAGTAACAGCATTGTCTATCAATGCTTGTAGGTCTGCACCAGCTACATTTATTCTGGTGTTATCATTTCTTTCCTTTGGATGACTATTAACTTCTTGAGATTCAGCCATGTAGCTTGATTGCTATATAAAAATGATGACAACAATTTATTCAGAAGTCTATTATAGAATCATCATTTTTTATTATTCATTAACCATGGTAATTATAAACCATATTGGTTAATTTGATAATTTAATTTATCTAAATTTCATTATAGTTAATCCTAGTTATAAACTATTATGGATTTTATGGTGGCACAAAATGGCCTAGTCACAAGGACCGTTTTAAGCCATGATGTTATAGGATCGAGGCATTAAGGTTCGAACATAATTCATCACCTTTTCTTGACAGAGAGTCATAAGCTACAACTGTCATTTGTCTTATTAGACAATAGGTATAGCCCGTAGGCACTTCATCACTAATGGATGTTTATAATATGATCACCTAAATTGATGATATAAGCCATGATTTCTAAATCATTAGGCTAGGATAAGGAATTTGGAAGAATCCAATATAAAGATGACAAGTGTGATTTTATCGAACCACTATTTTCAGGAGTGCTAACATGTTTTCAGATGTTAACAAGGATTTATTATCTTAAAAAGGATTTACCATCGTGGCCACGTCTTAAAATGACATATAGGCTAGGTTTTACCTTTAAGATTTTATTTGGAGATCTAATGGCGGATCAATTATAAATTGGAAATGATATTTTGATTTGTTTCATATAGTACATGCATATATATAATGACAAATAAATTTTAAAATGAAACATTCCATAAATTGTAAAAAGTACAATAGCTGCCCTAAACAGGACTTTAAATAAATAACTTGTCCACACAGAGACTAAAATAAGAAATACAAGTCCATGCAGGGACCAAATACATAAATAAGATGCCCACCCAAAGACTTAATTGAAATAAAATTACAAAACAATAAATAAGGATTTTTAATAATCCCTCTTCTTCTTCCCCTTAATAAGGCTTGCCAAACCCTTTAGTAGACCGCGGCGGCTCCTACGCTCTTCGCCTACCCTTTGCTCCACCTCGTACAACCTTTGGAGTATCTCTTGCTGCTGCGGTGGTTGAATTTGTGATGGCTATGGCGGCTGCTGCTACTGAGGTTGAGGAGGAGGTGGGTATTGATACCCATATGTTGGGTACCCAGTTGGGTACGTAGCTGGAAAGGGTCCAGGGTAGTGAGCATTGTAGTTTGCTGCCTCGATGTATGGGTCAACGGCAGGGGCATTGTTGTAGTTGTAACCCGAGTAAGCTGGCTGCTCAAACGGGTTATACCTAGCTGCATATGGGTAAGCAGGGATCGGGTTTTCATAACCCATGGGCGGTAGTGCTGGTGCGACTGGTGCAGACTCGACTTCAGTAACAGCATTTGAAGGCCCACCCATTTGCGGGTCTTCATAGAGTGGCAGGTAGTTGGGGGAGTGTTGGGGGTGCTGAAGTGAAAACCCCCACGCATGGACATCCGTGCACTTCTTCTACGCCTAAATGGTTTGGGAGGTGGTGGCTGCTCTGACGCTGGTGGTGGCGGCGGCGTGACCGCCTGAAAATGTGGGTCCTCAGAAGGGACCTGCTGGTGTGGTGGCGAGTTGCGGTGAGGGGGAGTATACTCCCACTTGTATGTGCTCCATCTTTTGGCCCAGATATTAGGTCCCCTGTAAGGCGAACCATGAAAGGATGATCTGCTGGATATTTCAATGGGATGCGTCGGCGTCCCAGATGGCGGCATCTCAGGATCTGGATCTTCGTCGATATCCATGTTTTGGTACTCCGGAAAATGGTCGGCCGGTCCCAAAGGGTTTTGACCCTCTGGTTCTTCTATCTGGTTCATCGGGTTGAACCGGCTCTGAAAATAAGGGGTCTGGTTCTGGAAGGAATGGCTTGAACCCGATCGTTGCAGAGGAATGTAAGAATAGTGAGAGTCGTTGGGCTCGTCCTCCTGCTGCGGCCCAAAGGAATGATTATAGGATGGTGAGGAGCTGAGCGAGACAGAGCGTCTCGCAGGCTCTAGGTATGTCCTCCAGTCTTCATGAGGACTTGATCCGTATGATGCGGATGGTGTACGCCGGTGAGATGGTCCGGCTTCGTGGTCGTTCCTAGTAACAATTGGAGCTTTTCCTCATCCTCCTCGGCCTCTCACTCTTAGTGGCATGTTTGTTTGTGATCCTGTCAAAACAAAAGAAACAACAAAAAGATATAAACCAATTAAGATTAGGATTAATCCTAGGTCCTTTGCTTAGACTCGAAAGTCAAGGAATGTGCAACTGTGTCATTGAGATTAAACATAAAAGGCTAGTGTTTAATTCCCTCAATGTTGGCTCTGATACCAACCTGTCACACCCCGATATTTCCATGTATTACCGGTGGGCCCGGTGGGGAGTATCGTGACGTAGTTGATATCATCATCGATAAATGATCACAGTTTAATGCACAGCGGAAGTCTAAAAGTAATAATACAAACCGAATAGAAAAGTATGATAAAATTTTACACAACGGTTGTAAGTGGATCCACAGGCGGATCTAAAACAGAAAGTAAATATTGTTCAACAGACTTTAAGTATTAAGAGCTTGCAAGACTCTTTAACTAATACTCAGGAGCTTCCAGCCCATTTCGTGTAGTACCTGCACTTAATCTTTTTGAAAAATACGTCAGTTTACACTGGTAAATACAATTAACTGACTCTTTTAAAAACATTTGTGAAAATTGTTTTAGATGCACAAGGCATAAAAATTCTTTTATAACTTGGGATAATTATTTAAAATAATCTTGTATACAGATTTATATGTTTGTCGTACATTCAGGGCTCGGGTTAGAAGTCAAGACAAGATTAATAGACACACCACTAGTATAAGCCCACAAGAAGTTTCCTCACGAGTGAGATACCGTTTTACATACGCAACTGTCAGGTGTATGCCTATACCCCGTGCTTAAGTCGTGGCCATTTCAAATGAATGAGCCGAGGATATCCAGGACACGGTCATTAACCCCCAAATGCTTTGATCAAACAAGACAGATTAAAACGGGTTCTCTCAATGATTTAACCACTAATCGATTAAATATTCAATACCCGACCAAGCGGTAATAATTTACCGTATCCCAAGCCCGTATAAGGAAAAATAAGTTAAAAGTATTTACCTGAGCTAAAAATGTAAATTATACTCAGCCGTATATTCTAATCAGCAAGTGTAGGGAGCTTTTACTGGGCACCTAATCTGGAACGAAGGTTTTAATATCTATTAGATTCCTAACGGGTCTTATTTAAGTTGTAACTTAGACCGGTTAGTTTTAAAGGAAAGTTTACGGTACGAAACACAAGATTAAGCGGTGACTGAATTAGAATGTAATTTAGACCCGACAAGTATGGAGACTTGTATAAAATGGGTAAACTAAATACATTCTGGATTTTGAAGTAAAAATGATAAGGTTTGACCCGTTTCGGCTAATTCATGCAAACTAGTTACATAAACCGTACCGAACGCGTATATGCATAACGGGTAACCAAATGAGTCATGTACAAGTTCCATAAGTTATTATGCTTAAAATGTGTTGTGATATCAGTAGGATATCAATAATTATGCCCCAAATGAATTTAAGATCAATTTAAGTCCCGAAAGGGTAATTTGGTCATTTTAAAGTGTATAAAAGAGATTTAATAGTAAACTGAGGTTCTGGTCTAAAACTTTCAGTAAAAATATTTATTTTATCAAGTTACATCAGAAAGATATCATACATATGTGTGTTTAATCATTTATGGCCAAACTATGCACCATAGGGGCATTTTGGTCATTTCACATATGCTTTTAAGGTCAAATTTGGAAGTCTGAGTTCAAGACTTATACTTACTGTTAAAGTATTAAAATTTATTTTTAAAATCAGTAGGTAGAAAGTCTTAGGTGTTAAATATGGTTTTAAACCATACTATGCACCTAATTATCGTAAAAGTCGATATTTGACGATATTCAAGATGTTTATAAAATTCTGAAGTTTTGATCAGTCTTTAATGTTTAAAATATTTTATTTAACATATGATATCAGTAAGGAAAGGTTTGGTATGCAAATCATATGTTAAACTCATTTTATTAACAAAAAGTGTGACAACTGTGCTCTGTAATCGATGTACAATGTAAAACAATGTTAACTATTAATAAAACAATATTTTTTGGTGTTATTATGTGTGCAATTGTGTTTGATGATTTTACGATTTGATTCGATTCCGATTTCGAGCTTTAAATCGCTTTCTAGAAAGTTATACGAAACTGGTGCGTAAACGCAGTCAGTTTAACGCGACAAACACTCCGGGATAGTGAAATAGGCTTAACATACCTTAAATAAACTTCACATAACTTAGAAATAAGTTTTGGATGGTTTGGTGTGTCGAAAACAAGTTTGTTCGATCGTAGGGACTATTTGTGTCAAACTGCGAAACTATACCGATTCGTATAGTAACGAACATTCCGGAACTTGATCATAAGTTAAACATACCCTAAATATCCTTTACATAGCTTAGAAATAGGCTTTGACGGGTTCGGTATGCT
The DNA here is from genome assembly GCA_030545235.1 of Helianthus tuberosus. NCBI lineage: Eukaryota > Viridiplantae > Streptophyta > Magnoliopsida > Asterales > Asteraceae > Helianthus > Helianthus tuberosus. The sequence continues at coordinate 102,351,295 of CM060424.1, read as the reverse complement.
AAAATAAACTTATTTGATCAATAGGGACTAAAGGCATCAAAAAGTGCATCAGTTTGCATTTTCGCGCATATCTTACGTTCTGAATATATCCGGACACCCAAAAATTTATGTAATCACTAAAATATTTTATTTTAGTGATTGCATGATAAAATTCTATTCGTCGCTTAATTTGGATCGTTTTCGCGTTCGTTACGACTTCCGTCGTAATTAACCGAATAACGTGACCGTACGACCAAACGAACCGACATCCGAGATGTTTTTGAGCATATTTTAAGTTCCCTATACTTTAACTTCATTTTAGAACCTTGAAATGAGGTTAACGGGGCTTAAACGTGTCAAAAATGCATCAAAACACAAGTTTCTCAAGCGCAGGGACCAAAGTTGCAATTCTGCCAAACTAGCCCTGGCGGGCCGTGTAAGCTGAGGCATCATGGATGGCCAAGATCATTCCCTCTTTAGCAAGGAATAATCCTAATGGTGAACCAAAAAGAATAAATAGCCATGCCCTCCTTCCATTTTCTGCACCATTGATCATTTTAATGCTCTAAGTTGAAGCCTTTGCTTCATACCTGAGTGTTATAGATCAAGTTCTCCCTAGCTTGGACCCTTTGTAAGCTTCTTTCGTTCTTTTATCGCTTTTCGAGCGTGAAAGTCAAACAGTGTTTGCCTTTCTGCTTTGACCACGAGTTAGTCAACACGAAGTTCGTTTGAACTTCGCAACGTGAGCGTAATCACGATGGTTATAGTCCCTAGTGACTATACCTACTGATTACCACGTTGACTAGGCATAGTGACGAAACTACGACTCGTCACTATGTTGGAACATGTTTAAGCGTATTTTGCAACCAAACTACTCTTGGTATCAAAACACTTTGTTTTGATATCAAAACCTGTTTTCTAACTTAGTTAAACATGTTCCAACATGTTTAGCTCCTCACTTTTAGTTGAGTGCTTGTTTAAAGTCGTAAGTCAAGCGGTCTAAACCACCGCTTAGACTTTCGAACTCGACCCGTTTGGTCGATCATTAGGATCCGACCAAGCATGTTTAGTGACCATAGTTGCATAGGGAATAACCTTCCGATGTTATACCTTATGGTCACCTATTTAAGTAGTTGTGTGATAGGTAGTTTATATGCCCTAGGAAAATGACTAAAATGCCCTTTTCATGCATAATTGAATTTTAAGCATATGTAACTTAAACATTTGCCACTTAACTGATTATGCAACATATTCAAACATGTTTAGGCATATAATACTTGTCATAGGACTAGTTAGACGTCTCGAACGCGCTTTTGCGCGAACGACGCGTTAAAGTAGCGTAAGCTACCTTAATGGGTCGTAACGGGTCGAAAGCACTTAGATTAGGTTCCGATTTAGAATGTAGGCTTTGTTAAACCATATCACATGAGTTCCAATACTCATTTGGTTTACAAGACCACATTCTATCCGATCTTCCGATTTAGGTGTCGATTTATTTACTAGTGATTCGATTATTAGGTGCTGCTTGAGTTTCCTTCGTTTGATTGAGCTTGTTGAGTTCTTTAGATTGAGGATACTTTGCACTTCGATGTGAGTACATAGTTCCCCTATTTTACTGTTTTCAATTGTTTTGCGGTGATTCATATCTATTAAACGATTTCGAGGTTTAAACGATGGTTTCAAAAACGATTTAAATGGTTTATATTAAACTAATAACGATTTCGATAATGTGAACAAACTTGATGGTTGTAGTTACATAACGAATGACATTCATTAACATTGATCAAGCCAACCAGTATTAGGTTATGGTACCATAGGATCTGACAAATCCCGTTATCAGACTACACCCATGGTTATGTGTGGGGGTTATGTAGGTAACGACCGAATCTGATGATTGTTAACTTACCCTTTGGTGGTTTGTTAATGTGAGTTTCGAGATAGTCGAGTCACGAAGGTTTGAATGTTATTAACGAGACGACCAAAAGTAGTTTCACAGTTAAAACGAAAACGATTTGGGACGAGTTAAATGATTTGATACGACTTAAACGAGATAAACGAATTGGATAAACGATTGGTTTTGGGTTGTGATTAGGTAATGGGACGGGGGTAACATGATAGAAGCATGGTAGATACACCGCTGGTACATCTTATATATAAGTGTTTTTATCATATTATATTCCGTGTCATTATTTAGTTCACTTGGGAAACGATTTTTGAAACGATGTCACATAACGAGGTTTTCGAAATTATATAAACCATACGAGTTTTATTAACGACTTTTTACGAGATATTTTACAATTTGGTTTACTAAAACAAATGTTTTGGGGTTAAGAATCATGGCTACGAGATTTTATAAACTATAACCAACTTGATTTGAGTTGGTTAATTATGTTGCAATACACTTTTCAAAACGAGGTTTGTACTTTTGACTCTTGTAGTCTAATAAGGTACTGCAACATATAAACGAGCCATGAATCTGATACTCTCCTAAAACCTATGTGCTCGCCAGCATTTCTTTGCTGACTTTGTTTTTACATATGTTTCAGGTGGTGTTGCATGATGTTGATTGCTAGGAAGCGTGTTCACTTAGGATCTGGACGTGGCCTTAGTGAGATAATAACAATAATAGACGATGTGTAGCTTGTTTGTTTTGGTTTAAGACAATGTACATTACTTAATAATTCAATAAAACAAAACTTTTGTATCCATGGTTGTGAAACAATAATTCTATTACAACACTCCCCGACGTTTCCGCCGCGGTTTCGTTGTTTTAACGCGGTCGGGTGTGACAGAAGAGTTGGTATCAGAGCCAATGGTTATAGGGAATTAGGTTATTAGCAATGCTTTGACCTAGACTATAACTTTCTAGGACCCTAACGCAAGAAGATTTGCGTTTAGATTTTAAAACAATACCGTCACCTATCCTTAGGTGATAACCCCAACGAGAACACAATAACAAATCCGCTTTGAAAATTAATCATCTATCCTTGGATGATTGATTATAAGGTTTTCAACCCTCTTAATTTTCAAAATCTCATCAAAGTTTGGGTCTAAATAATGTGAACACATGCAAACTGGAAGGGTGAATGCCTGTACCCTGAGTTTTCTGTCTAAGGCTAGAGTGTTCGTACAAATCCGCAGTATCGGACCAGTCACTCTTACATGGGAACTCTTGGGGTGAGTGTTCACTTATAGTCGAGCATGTCTTCGGTGATACATTATTATGACCCATTTACTTTGATTAGTCACTGCGTGTCGTTTGTTTGTTCGAGGTAACAAATGAATGATCGCCTTCCTTGTGTTTTGTCGATGTTTTCAATACCTCTTTTGTTTTTCCAATTATCGACCTCACTCGTTTCTCATGTTTCCTTGTTAGACAATGCCTCATCGACATGATGCACAACCTTTAACCAACGAAGAAGTCGCAGCCCTTGTCGCTCAACAAATGGCTGCAATGCTTCCGAACATAGTAACCCAGATCCATCAATTATACAACAACAATAATAACAATAATGCACAATGTAGTTTCAAGAACTTCAATTCGGCTAAGCCATTGAAGTTTTCTGGGTCTCAATGAGCAACCGCGCTCCTGCAATGGTTCAAAAGTTTGGAGAGCACATTCAGACATGTGCAATGTCCGAAAGAGCGTAAGGTTGAGTTTTCATCTAGTGTGTTCGAGAAGCGTGCTCTTACATGGTGGAACGGTGTGATGCGTGATAGGGGTGTTGATGTGGCTATGGCATAAACATGGGAAGAGCTTCGAGCTCTCATGATGAGAGAGTTCTGTCCCCGTCACGAGATTCGAGCTTTGGAGCGATAATTTGACGACTGAAACAAGATGGGGGAGAACACCGTGCGTATACGAATCGTTATGAGGAGCTCAGTTTGTTGTGTCCTACTATGGTTACCCCGTTGGATAAGGCAATAGAGAGGTATATAGATGGGTTACCTGATTCTGTGCAAGACATTGTGACTGGCAGTAATCCTACTACTATCCGTCAAGCGATTGAATTAGCTGCTACTCTGACCGAGTCTCAGGTCAGAAAAGGGAAACTGACCCGTAAGGGTGATAAGAAGAAGTCAGCCGATTCTGCACAAGAAAAGGGTAAAGGTAAGGGTAAGAAGCAGGGTGAGTCTTCTAAAAAGTCGAGGAAGCGCAAGGCTTCCCAGAACTTTGCAGTCACTGCACAGAATACTCAAAACCCACCAGCCTTACCTCCTGCGAAGAAGCAATATGCTGGTACCGCACCTCACTGTGCTCGATGCAACGGTCATCATGTTGCCCAGCAGGCCTGTAAACAGTGCACTACGTGAGGTAAACTTGGGCATCAGGCCAACATTTATCGTTTTGGCCAAAATCAAGCTGCTTAGGTTCCAGCACAAACTCAAGGGAATGCTGCGAGATTCCCACCTGGTTCGTGTTTCAATTGCGAAGAAATGGGTCATTTCCGCAATAATTGCCCGAGGTTGGTAAATGCGAATGCGAATCTGAACGCGAAAGCGAATGTGAATCCCGCTCGTGGACGAGCATTCAATCTGAATGCAAACGAAGCGAGGGCTAACAACGAGGTTGTTAACGGTACGTTCCTTGTTAACAATCAACTTGCATCTGTTCTTTTCGATTATGGTGCTGATAGGAGTTTTGTTTCGTTATCGTTTGAGCCTTTACTTGCGATACCTAGAATTAAACTGAGGAAACCCTTATCTGTCGAAGTTGCTACTGGTAAACCTCTCATACTCGATTCTGTTCTTCGTGGTTGTCAGTTGAACCTCGATAACCATTTTTTCCCATTGACCTCACACCGATGCAACTTGGGAGTTTCGACATTATCGTGGGGATGGATTGGTTAACTAAACACCATGCTGAGGTGGTTTATTTCGATAAGATAGTTCGTATTTCTCTTTCGTCTGGCGATGTTCTGGAAGTTCGTGGCAAGAAACCATTAGTTGGTTTGAAACTCATGTCGTGTACGAAAGCCCGACGTTGTTTACGAAAATGATATGTTGCTTTTCTGGCACATGTCACCGAGGAGAAAGGCAAGAACAAGAGTATTTAGGATATTCCGATTGTTCGGGATTATCCAAAGGTGTTTCCTGGTGAACTGCCTGGTTTGCCTCTAGTTTATCAAGTCGAGTTTCATATTGATCCTGTACCCAATGCTAACCCGATTGCGAAAGCACCTTATCGTCTTGCACCGTCTGAGATGCAAGAATTATCGAAACAGCTTCAAGAGTTATCCGATAAAGGATTCATCCGACCGAGCTTTTCGCCTTGGGGAGCTCCTGTCCTCTATGTGAAAAAGAAAGATGGATCTTTTCTAATGTGTATCGATTATCATGAGCTTAACAAGCTTACCATCAAGAATCAATATCCCCTACCTCGAATCGATGATCTCTTTGATCAGCTGCAAGGTGCTACCTGCTTTTCCAAGATCGATCTGTGTTCTGGGTATCATCAACTTCTTGTTCTCGAAGAAGATATTCCCAAAACTATTTTCCGTACGAGATATGGGCACTACGAGTTCACCGTCATGCCTTTTGGTTTGACGAATGCCCCAGCTATCTTCATGGACTTAATGAATATGGTATGTAAACCTTATTTAGACAAGTTCATCATTGTGTTCATCGACGATATTCTTGTTTATTTGAAGTCTCGAGCCGATCACGAGCAACACCTTCGTTCGACACTGGAACTCCTGAAGAAGGAACAACTTTTTGCTAAATTCTCCAAGTGTGAATTTTGGCTTAAAGAAGTTCAGTTCTTGGGACATATAGTCAATGAGCAGGGTATTCATGTGGATCCATCCAAAATAGCTGCTATTAAGGATTGGAATACACCTACGACACCCATAAAAGTTCGTTCTTTTCTCGGACTTGCTGGTTATTATCGTCGTTTTATCTCGAGTTTCTCGAAGATTGCGGTTCCATTCACTGCTTTGACTTAGAAGAATAAGCCTTTTGAGTGGGGACCCAAGCAAGAAGAAGCATTCCAAATGCTGAAACAGAAGTTGTGTGATGCTCCTGTTCTATCTTTGCTCGAGGGAAACGATGATTTCGTTGTCTATTGTGATGCGTCCAACTTAGGCCTTGGTTGTGTTCTCATGCAACGAGGTAAAGTTATAGTATATGCGTCTAGACAATTGAAAGTTCACAAGAAGAACTACACGACTCATGATCTTGAGTTAGGAGCTGTAGTTTTTGCTCTCAAAATCTGGAGATACTATCTTTATGGCATGAAGTGTGTGGTTTTCACAGACCACAAAAGTCTCCAGCACATTCTTAATTAGAAGGAGATGAACATGAGGCAACGACGTTGGGTTGAACTCTTGAACGACTACGAATGCGAGATTCGCTACCATCCTGGTAAGGCGAATATCGTAGCCGATGCACTTAGTCGAAAGGAGTAAGTCAAGCTTCATTCTGTTCGAACTCTATATGATATTCAATCTCGTTTCCTTCAAGCTCAACAATCTTGTGTTTCACAAAATTTGATGGGTAAGGAATTACCACGTCAACTTGAGCTTAAACTCGAAGCGAAGGACGATGGTTTACTCTATTTCAAGGATCGTTTATGGATTCTGAAACAAGACGATCTTCGCACTTTAGTGATGGACGAATCTCATAAGTCTCGATATTCTATCCATCCTGGTGCTGATAAAATGTACAAGGTTCTTCGTACTCAGTATTGGTGGCCTGGTATGAAGAAGGATATTGCCTTGTATGTATCGAAATGCCTAACTTGTCTCAAAGTCAAAGCTGAACATCAACGACCATCTGGTTTGCTTGTACAACCAGAGATACCGGTTTGGAAGTGGGAGAACCTTTCAATAGATCTCATCACTAAATTACCATGTACATCTAAAGGACACGTTGCTATATGGGTTGTTATCGATCGATTAACGAAGTCAGCTCATTTTATTCCGATTCGCGAGGATCCATCTGCTGATAAACTTGCAAAGATTTATGTTGATGAGATAGTATCTCGACATGGTGTTCCTTTGGATATCATATCAGATCGTGATGCTCGATTTTCATCTCATTTTTGGAAGACCATGCAATCTGCTATGGGAACCCAACTAAATCTAAGCACTGCTTATCATCCCCAAATAGATGGACAATCTGAGAGGATGATTCAAACTTTGGAGGATATGCTTAGAGCATGCGTGATAGACTTTGGTGGTAATTAGGATTCTCATCTGCCATTAATCGAGTTCTCTTACAATAATAGTTATCATGCTAGCATCAATATGGAACCGTTTGAAGCTCTTTACGGTCGAAAATTTCGTTCACCTGTTTATTGGAATGAGATCGGTAAAGCTCAGCTTACTGGACCTGAGCTTATTCTGGAAACAACAGACAAAATCAAGAAAATTCGCGATAATCTTGTGACAGCTTGAAGCCGTCAAAAGAGTTATGCGGATGTGCAACGCAAGCCCTTAGAATTTCAAGTCGGAGACCATGTCCTACTCAAGGTGTCACCTTGGAAGGGAGTGGTGAGATTTGGAAAGAAAGGAAAACTTGCACCTCGATATGTTGCACCATTTAAGATTGTTGAAAGAGTTGGAAAGGTTTCCTATCGACTAGAGCTACCTCCAGAGCTTGGAAATATTCATCCAACTTTTCACATGTCCAATTTGCGAAAGTGTTTAGCTGACACTGATCTTCACATTCCACTCGACGAAATTCAAGTCGATGAAACGATGCACTTTGTCGAGAAACCTGTGGAGATAACGGACCGTGCAGTCAAACAGTTGAAGAACAAACGGATTCGATTGGTCAAGGTTCGCTGGGAATCCAAACGTGGCCCAGAGTTTACTTGGGAATGTGAGGACCAAATGAAGGCGAAATATCCGCAATTGTTCTCACAAGTTTCCTCTAGTTAAAATTTCGGGACGAAATTTCCTAAAGTAGGGGAGACTGTGACAACTGCGCTCTGTAATCGATGTACAATGTAAAACAATGTTAATTATTAATAAAACAATGTGTTTTGGTGTTATTATGTGTGTAATTGTGTTTGATGATTTTACGATTTGATTCGATTCCGATTTCGAGCTTTAAATCGCTTTCTGGAAAGTTATACGCAAACTGGTGCATAAACGCAGTTAGTTTAACACGACAAACACTCCGGGATAGTGAAATAGGCTTAACATACCTTAAATAACCTTCACATAACTTAGAAATAAGTTTTGGATGGTTTGGTGTGTCGAAAACAAGTTTGTTCGATCGTAGGGACTATTTGTGTCAAATTGCGAAACTATAACGATTCGTATAGTAACGAACATTCCGGAAGTTGATCATAAGTTAAACATACCCTAAATATCCTTTACATAGCTTAGAAATAGGCTTTGAGGGGTTCGGTATGCTAAAATAACCTTATTTGATCAATAGGGACTAAAAGCGTCAAAAAGTGCATAAGTTTGCATTTTCGCGCATATCTTACGTTCTGAATATATCCGGACACCCAAAAATTTATGTAATCATTAAAATATTTTATTTTAGTGATTGGCATGATAAAATTCTATTCGTCGCTTAATTTGGATCGTTTTCGCGTTCGTTACGACTTCCGTCGTAATTAACCGAATAACGCTACCGTACGACCAAACGAACCGACATCCGAGATGTTTTTGAGCATATTTTAAGTTCCCTATACTTTAACTTCATTTTAGAACCTTGAAATGAGGTTAACGGGGCTTAAACGTGTCAAAAATGCATCAAAACACAAGTTTCTCAAGTGCAAGGACCAAAGTTGCAATTCTGCTAAACTAGCCCTGGCGGGCCGCGTAACCTGAGGCATCATATTACGCGGGGCGTGACAGCCTGCCAGTACAAAAACAATGAATCTGGACTTTGGGCTTGTTTTGATGGTTTTAATGGTTGTTTTAGGATACCATCTGCTTGTTTTGATGGTTTAACATGTCCCCTTGTATTCTAAAACCACTAGCCCACATGGATGGCCAAGATCATTCCCTCTTTAGCAAGGAATAATCCTAACGGTGAACCAAAAAGTATAAATAGCCATGCCCTCCTTCCATTTTCTGCACCCTTGATCATTTTAATGCTCTAAGTTGAAGCCTTTGCTTCACACCTGAGTGTTATAGATCAAGTTCTCCCTAGCTTGGACCCTTTGTAAGTTTCTTTCCTTCTTTTATCGCTTTTCGAGCATGAAATTCAAATAGTGTTTGACTTTCTGCTTTGACCACGAGTTGGTCAACACGAAGTTTGTTTGAACTTCGCAACGTGAGCTTAATCACGATGGTTATAGTCCCTAGTGACTATACCTACTGATTACCACGTTGACTAGGCGTAGTGACGAGTCGTAGTTTCGGTCAAAATGCGCATTTAAGCGTATTTTGCAACCAAACTACTCTTGGTATCAAAACACTTTGTTTTGATATCAAAACCTGTTTTCTAACTTAGTTAAACATGTTCCAACATGTTTAGCTCGTCACTTTTAGTTGAGTGCTTGTTTAGAGTCGTAAGTCAAGCGGTCTAAACCACCGCTTAGACTTTCGAACTCGACCCGTTTGGTCGATCATTAGGATCCGACCAAGCATGTTTAGTAACCACAGTTGAATAGGGAATAACCTTCCGAGGTTATACCTTATGGTCACCTAGTTTAAGTAGTTGTATAATAGGTAGTTTATATGCCTTAGGAAAATGACCAAAATGCCCTTTTCATGCATAATTGAATTTTAAGCATATGTAACTTAAACATTTGCCACTTAACTGATTATGCAACATATTCAAACATGTTTAGGCATATAATAGTTGTCTTAGGACTTGTTAGACGTCTCGAACGCGCTTTTGCGCGAACGACGCGTTAAAGTAGCGTAAGCTACCTTAATGGGTCGTAACGGGTCGAAAGCACTTATATTAGGTTCCGATTTAGAATGTAGGCTTTGTTAAACCATATCACATGAGTTCCAATACTCATTTGGTTTACAAGACCTCATTCTATCCGATCTTCCGATTTAGGTGTCGATTTATTTACTAGTGATTCGATTATTAGGTGCTGCTTGAGTTTCCTTGGTTTGATTGAGCGTGTTGAGTTCTTTAGATTGAGGATACTTTGCACTTCGATGTGAGTACATAGTTCCCCTATTTTACTGTTTTCAATTATTTTGGGGTGATTCATATGTATTAAACGATTTCGAGGTTTAAATGATGGTTTCAAAAATGATTTAAATGGTTTATATTAAACTAATAATGATTTCGATAATGTGAACAAACTTGATGGTTGTAGTTACATAACGAATGACATTCATTAACATAGTTCAAGCCGACCAGTATTAGGTTATGGTACCATAGGATCTGACAAATCCCGTTATCAGACTACACCCATGGTTATGTGTGAGGGTTATGTAGGTAACGACCGAATCTGATGATTGTTAACTTACCCTTTGGTGGTTTGTTAATGCGAGTTTCGAGATAGTCGAGTCACGAAGGTTTGAATGTTATTAGCGAGACGACCAAAAGTAGTTTCACAGTTAAAACGAAAACGATTTGGTACGAGTTAAACGATTTGATACGACTTAAACGAGATAAACGAATTGGATAAACGATTGGTTTTGGGTTATGATTAGGTAATGGGACGGGAGTAACATGATAGAAGCATGGTAGATACGCCGCTGGTACATCTTATATATAAGTGCTTTTATCATATTATATTCCGTGTCATTATTTAGTTCACTTGGGAAACGATTTTTGAAACGATGTCACATAACGAGGTTTTCGAAATGATATAAACCATATGAGTTTTATTAAAGAGTTTTTACGAGATATTTTACGATTTGGTTTACTAAAACAAATTTTTTGGGGTTAAGAATCATGGCTACGAGATTTTATAAACTATAACCAACTTGATTTGAGTTGGTTAATTATGTTGTAATACACTTTTCAAAACGAGGTTTGTACTTTTGACTCTTGTAGTCTAATAAGGTACTGCAACATATAAACGAGCCATGAATATGATACTCTCCTAAAACCTATGTGCTCGCCAGCATTTCTTTGCTGACTTTGTTTTTACATATGTTTCAGGTGGTGTTGCATGATGTTGATTGCTGTGACAACTCGAAATTTAGAACCTTTCATGTACGCTTAAACGTGTGGCTAGATAACTTATGTGATTAATGACAAATGAACCTTTATGTGATTGTGTGTTATTTATGTGAACTTATATGGCTATGTTTGTGTTCGTATGTATGCGAGTATGTCTAGGAACCGAAACAACAAGGACCCGACTCGAGACCATGTGGTCTCGAGTAAACATCACGCCACTCATGGGCCGGTTGGGCCACACACACCTCTTAGCCCATTCAAGACCCATTAGGGTGCACAACTTGGGGCGGGTATATAGCCTTAGTAGCTACCCATGTTCACCATTTTGGACAACACTCATGCTCCTCTAGCACACACACTCTCCACTCTCTCACACCAAAAACCCTAAGCTACAACATTGTTTCCCTCCATCTCGGATCCAAACCGGAGACACTAGGACTAGCGGATCGGCTCTCACACACACACTTGGAAGCTTCACACTCGTCTTCTTTACCAACTCGGCACCACCTCACAACCGGTTAGTGAATTCATGATGTTTGTTGTTGTTTAATAATGATGTATGATAATCGGTTGAGCATGTTTGATAGTACACATTGATGTTAAGTTAGTGTTCAAGAAATCGGTTCATAAATATCCTATGTTATGAGTTTACATTCGGTTGATAATGATTATATGTTTATGATGTTGATGTTACAAATGATATAATTTAACTAGTGTAGTGGTATGATTGATGATGTTTTGTGAATCGATTTGTGGGTAATATTGATAATCGGAACATGCTTGATTTCGGATATGTGGCATAATGAACTCATGATGTTTTGTGTTTAAATGTAGTCTAAAACACTAGTTGTTGATGTTCATATAAATCGGATTGTGTATTCTTGTGTTAAGAACCGAAAGCTTGCCAACTAGGGTGATTGTTGATAAGTTGTTCATGATTCTTGTTAGACTTAGGTTCATATGAATGAAGATGAGTTACTTGAATATTTGAATGATGATGAACAGGATGAATGTGTGAAGAACAACTTGAATATCACATGAACATGTTGAATATTTGAATCCTGATTTGTTTGATCCATTTTTAGTAAATTGCTAGACAAGAAACATGTTTAAGGATTCTGGTTGGATAGTACAAACTGCATGAAATCAGAATGTTAGTGGATAGTACACTGTTCCGAATCAGCTCCTGTCCACTCGAAACCGCCAGTTGCGACTCGAAACCAGGCATGATAAATCGTAATCTCCCGGTTGCGACATCAGTTGCGAGTCGCAAACACCTGGTTGCGACTCGAAACCACACTTGATCAAGCCCCAAACCTTGTGACTCGAAACCACCGTTGCGAGTCCGGTTGCGACTCGTAACCAAACCGGCACGAACCGAAACTACGATTGCGACTCCGGTTGCGAGTCGCAAACGTCTAATTGCGACTCGAGACAATACGCAGATACAACTGTTTGGGCTTGCAATTCATTCGGACTTAATTGTTTGGGCCGGACTCTTGGGCCCAATGTACAGACCTGATATATTACTGTTAAATGTGAATGTCAATGAACTGCCATGATTAAACGTGTAACCCATACGTGCACTACTTGAATACGAACCTGATTGTATGATACAACTATGATAGGACGTGAGTAGCCACAACTTCGCTTGTTTGACCTTTCTGTGTTTCTACCGAGCAAACCAAGGTGAGTTCACACCCTCTACAAAGCATGGGATTCCCAGGGGTCGGGAATTGGGGTTAAGGAACATGGGTTCCTCGTCCTCCTTGGGTAGGACAGCAAAGGTTCAGGAATGTAATTCCTCGTCCTCACGGACAGATAACTCGTGCTAGACCAAAACTCTATCATGAAGTCCCTCATCTTTGTATCGACTTAATCGCCGAGGCCAATGGCGAGCGGGTCATTAGTTAGATAGCGCTATTTAGGTTTGACAAACCTCACACCGTGCCGCAGAGGACGGGCGTGAACTAATGGACTACTGGCACGTCAATGATGATAGACATTGGCAGTTCAGGGCACATAAACATGACTACAGTCAGCAGTCGATATGGTAACGAGTCTAGTGTATACATGGGGTAGCCCCCACGGCCGAAATGCCAGATAACTACACGGGGTAGCCCCCACGGCAGGATTGCCAGAGTAACCGGGAATAAACAAGTCACGTTTTTTAACTATGGGGTAACCCCCACGGCATGATGCCAGCTAAAGGAAACTGTTTTCGAAACAACTTAAAACGAACACCCAACCGTGAACTCACTCAACTAGTTGTTGACTCGTTACTACATGCTTTGCAGGTCCTTAGGTTTCTTAGCTGGAGCTTGCATGGAGGAGGATCGTTGTGGGACATGGACGACTGTGTGCCATGTAGAACTATGAAACAATTAAACTATGTTTTGATTTAAGACTTATGCTTCCGCTTGCGACTTAACTATGTTTTGATTTGAACACCAATTGTATTGGTTAGATTTTATAACCATTTATATGCTTGTTCAATATGATTGGTGGCTGGATCCTGGTCAGTCACGCCTCCAAGCGGTAGTACTCCGCGGGTGGATTTTTGGGGGTGTGACAGATTGGTATCAGAGCCATTGGTTATAGAGAACTTGGTTTTAATAAAGGGGAAAACGTTTTTGTTAAAACCAGACTATAACCTGTACTGTGCTCAACGGTCCACAACGATGCTTCACTCCACATGCAAGGCTCGACATTCTAGGTGATATGATCTGTGTATATATTGCCTACTTGTTAGTTACCTAGTGCATTGCTTATGGTATACTTGGTTAGTATAACTACTGTTGCTTGAACACGTGCGTGCTTACTCTAGTTTATCATCGTACTTTCGCGAACCCCTCTCACTCACGTTCTTCTTGATATGAAGATCATGTCTGGACGCGTTAACCTGACACAAGCCCAGTTGACGGCTCTGATTAACGAACGAGTTGCCGCAGCACTTGCAGCTGCACACGCAGGAGGTATATCCTGCAGTCCGAACTCACTCTAGGATCTTTAGGATCCCACTCTCGTGAACCAACCTTTGTGTTAAACTCTGTCTTTTCTTTCACCCACGATAGGTCAACACGTTCAGCCACCCGTGTGCACTTTCAAAACCTTTGTGGACTGTCGACCTAGTACCTTTAATGGCACCGAGGGAGCGATAGGTCTCCTACACTGGATTCGCAGGATCGAATCGGCATTCGAAGAAAGTGAAAGCCCTACCAGTAAGCGAGTAGAGTACGCTGCTGGTACCTTGCAAGGGAAAGCGTATTCTTGGTGGAACACACAAGTTCAGATGCTCGGATTAGCAGATGCAAATGCCACCCCCTGGAGCGACTTCAAGGATTTGATCAAGGAAGAATTTTGTCATCCGGACGACATCCTCAAACTTGAAATAGAGTACTTTGGCTTGAAAATGGAAGGATCAGAGATCGAAGCGTACACGAAAAGGTCCAACGATTTGGCTGCCTTATGTCCTAACTTGTCACAACCCATTTCTAGACGAATCGAGCTATACCTCAGAGGCTTAGCCCCAGAAATCCGAGGGTCCGTTATTGCGGCCAACTTTTCCACAATCCAACAAATCGTTCGTTTGGCGCACCAGCTCACTGATCAGGCAGTGGAAGAGGGCAAGTTACCCAAGCGCAACCCCTCCAATGCAAATGCTCTTATTAACACCAAGCATATTTGGGGTAATCACCAGAGTGAAGGTCGTGGCCCTATACAACAGGACCCGCACGGGAAACTCGTACAGCAGGGGCTAAACTACCAAAATCAAGGGGGATACCTTGGGAATAAGCCGAAATGCCGCAAATGCCATCAACACCACACCGGGTCATGTATGGAATCGTGCTGCCATCGGTGCAAGAAGACGGGACATGTGGCTAGAGATTGCAAGAGCCCATACCCTGCACACCGAAACCAGCAGCAGCAGGGTAGCAAAAAGGGGTGTTTCCGTTGTGGGGCTGAAGGCCATCTTAAGAGGAACTGTCCGCAGATGAGGCAGAAACGCGACAACAGCAACAATGGAGCCCGGGGGCGGGCGTTCGTGATCGGCCAAGGTGAAGCAAGGAATGACCCCAATGTTGTGGCGGGTAAGTTCCTTCTCGACGACTTTTATGTTTCAGTTTTATTTGATTCGGGTGCCGATACTAGCTACATGTCACTAGAAGTTAGTCGAATGCCTAAGCGTATTCCAACACCCTTGAACAACAAGCACATTGTAGAGCTAGCAAATGGTAAGAGTTTAGAGGCCACACACGTAGTCAAGGGTTGTAAACTTATTCTCGCTGACCAGACCTTCTCTATCGACCTCATTCCTATTGTCTTGGGTAGTTTCGACGTTGTCATTGGGATGGATTGGTTGTCCCAACACCGAGCAGAGATTCTTTGCAACGAGAAGGTTGTCCGTATTCCAGGTCCCGATGGTGAACCTCTCATGATTCATGGCGACAAGAGGAGTGCTGTTGAGAACGTCATTTCTCCCCTTAAGGCCCAAAAGTGCTTGCGAAAGGGCCACACTGCCATTTTGGCCCAGTTGTACGCGATTATCCAGAGGTATTTCCTGAGGAATTACCTGGTCTTCCGCCTCATCGCCAAGTCGAGTCTCAGATCGAACTAGCTCCTGGAGCTGCGCCTATAGCTCGTGCACCTTATCGCTTAGCTCCATCAGAGTGTGCATCGACCATCGGGGACTCAACAAGGTAATGGTGAAGAATCGTTATCCTCTACCGCGTATTGACGACATGTTCGACCAGCTACAAAGGTCGAGTTACTATTCAAAGATTGATTTGAGATCAGGATATCACCAGCTGAGAGTCCGGGAGGAGGACGCCTCCAGAACAGCTTTTAGAACTCGCTATGGGCATTACGAGTTTTTGGTCATGCCTTTTGGGCTGACAAACGCACCTGCGATCTTCATGGACTTGATGAATCGAGTGTGCAAGCCTTACCTGAACAAGTTCGTTATAGTCTTCATCGACGACATCCTGATCTATCCCAAAAGTCAGAAGGAACACGAGCAGCATCTACGACTTATTTTGGAACTCCTTCGAACAGAACAGCTTTATGCAAAGTTCTCAAAATGCGACTTCTGGCTTCGAGAAGTCCATTTCCTAGGCCACGTGGTAAACGAGGATGGGATTCATGTTGATCCATCCAAGATAGACTCGATTAAGAACTGGCCTGCACCTCGTACACCAAAGGAAATTCGCCAATTCTTGGGTTTGGCAGGATACTACCGGAGATTCATAAAGGATTTTTCTAAGATTGCACAGCCTCTCACCTCACTAACGCAGAAGGGCGTTGTTTATCGCTGGGGAAACGCACAGGAGTTGGCATTTCAGCACCTAAAGGATAGACCTTGTAGCGCACCTATCCTTTCCTTGCCAGAAGGCACAGACGACTTTGTGGTCTACTGCGACGCATCCATTCAGGGTCTTGGTTGTGTATTGATGCAACGAGATAAGGTTATAGCCTACGCCTCACGCCAACTTAAGGTTCATGAAAAGAACTACACGACGCACGACTTGGAGCTGGGAGCTGTTGTTTTTGCACTTAAGTTATGGCGGCATTACCTGTACGGTGCCAAGTGCGCCATCTACACTGACCACAGGAGCCTCGAGCATATCTTCAAACAGAAAGAACTAAATATGCGACAACGACGATGGGTCAAGCTACTGAATGACTACGAGTGCTCAATCAGGTATCACCCGGGCAAAGCCAATGTTGTGGCTGACGCCCTCAGTCGGAAGGACACAGCGCCTAAGCGCGTGCGAGCTTTACAACTCACGATCCACTCTAGTCTCCCTTCCCAAATACGAGCTGCTCAGATAGAAGCACTGAAACCAGAAAACGTCAGGGCCGAAGCCCTACGCGGATCAAGGCAACGATTAGAACAAAAGGAAGACAGCGCTTACTACGTAACGGGACGCATTTGGGTCCCACTCTATGGCAACCTACGAGAGCTTGTGATGGACGAAGCACACAAGTCTCGCTACTCGGTACATCCTGGATCGGACAAAATGTACCACGACATTAAAACTACGTACTGGTGGCCTAGCATGAAGGCCCACATAGCGACCTACGTCAGTAAATGTTTGACTTGTGCGAGAGTCAAGTCGGAATACCAGAAACCCTCAGGCCTACTCCAACAACCAGAGATACCTCAATGGAAATGGGAGCAAATTTCCATGGATTTTGTCACTGGCCTACCTAGATCCCAGCGCGGGAACGATACTATTTGGGTGATCGTGGATCGACTCACAAAATCTGCACACTTCTTGGCTATCAAGGAGACGGATAAGTTCTCCACTCTTGCAGAAATATACATCAAGGAAATTGTTTCGAGGCACGGGGTGCCCACCTCCATTATCTCGGATCGAGATGCACGATTTACTTCAGAGCTGTGGCAAGCAATGCACAAATCCTTCGGCTCACGACTAGACATGAGCACAGCGTACCATCCTCAGACGGACGGGCAGTCCGAGCGCACTATTCAAACCTTAGAAGACATGCTTCGTGCATGCGTAATCGACTTTGGCAATCGCTGGGAAAAGCATCTGCCACTTGTGGAATTCTCGTACAATAACAGCTACCACACCAGCATTGGAGCTGCTCCGTTTGAGGCATTGTACGGACGTAAATGCCGGTCTCCTCTTTGCTGGGCAGAGGTGGGAGATAGTCAGATCACTGGTCCAGAATATGTGGTAGATACAACCGAGCAGATCGCTCAGATACGAAAACGCATGACGGCAGCTCGCGAACGTCAGAAAGTTTACGCCGACATGGGCAGGAAACCACTCGAGCTCCAGGTTGGGGAGCGGGTACTACTCAAAGTTTCACCCTGGAAGGGTGTGGTTCGTTTTGGTAAACGCGGTAAACTCAACCCACGATACGTTGGACCTTTCGAGGTCATTGAGAAAATAGGCAGGGTGGCCTACAGACTAAACTTACCAACAGAACTCGGTGCAGTTCACAACGTTTTTCATGTATCGAATCTGAAGAAGTGTCCATCAGATGAGACCCACGTAGTTCCTTTGAAGGAACTCACGATCGACGAGCAGTTACGATTTGTCGAGGAACCAGTCGAGATCACGGACCGGGATGTTAAGGTCCTCAAGAGCACTAGAATACCTCTCGTTCGAGTTCGTTGGAACTCACGTCGCGGCCCAGAGTTCACCTGGGAGCGCGAAGATCAGATGAAACAAAAGTATCCCCAACTGTTCGCAAACAGTACACCCACTACTGAGGCCGAAGCTACGGAATTTCGGGACGAAATTCCAGATCAACGGGGGGTGGATGTGACACCCCAGGAAAACCAGGAAAACCAAACAACTTAACTAGCTTCCTCAGTGAGTGCTTACCAAATTTCGGGACGAAATTTCTTTCAACTTGGGGATGATGTGACAACTCGAAATTTAGAACCTTTCATGTACGCTTAAACGTGTGGCTAGATAACTTATGTGATTAATGACAAATGAACCTTTATGTGATTGTGTGTTATTTATGTGAACTTATATGGCTATGTTTGTGTTCGTATGTATGCGAGTATGTCTAGGAACCGAAACAACAAGGACCCGACTCGAGACCATGTGGTCTCGAGTAAACATCACGCCGCTCATGGGCCGGTTGGGCCACACACACCTCTTAGCCCATTCAAGACCCATTAGGGTGCACAACTTGGGGCGGGTATATAGCCTTAGTAGCTACCCATGTTCACCATTTTGGACAACACTCATGCTCCTCTAGCACACACACTCTCCACTCTCTCACACCAAAAACCCTAAGCTACAACATTGTTTCCCTCCATCTCGGATCCAAACCGGAGACACTAGGACTAGCGGATCGGCTCTCACACACACACTTGGAAGCTTCACACTCGTCTTCTTTACCAACTCGGCACCACCTCACAACCGGTTAGTGAATTCATGATGTTTGTTGTTGTTTAATAATGATGTATGATAATCGGTTGAGCATGTTTGATAGTACACATTGATGTTAAGTTAGTGTTCAAGAAATCGGTTCATAAATATCCTATGTTATGAGTTTACATTCGGTTGATAATGATTATATGTTTATGATGTTGATGTTACAAATGATATAATTTAACTAGTGTAGTGGTATGATTGATGATGTTTTGTGAATCGATTTGTGGGTAATATTGATAATCGGAACATGCTTGATTTCGGATATGTGGCATAATGAACTCATGATGTTTTGTGTTTAAATGTAGTCTAAAACACTAGTTGTTGATGTTCATATAAATCGGATTGTGTATTCTTGTGTTAAGAACCGAAAGCTTGCCAACTAGGGTGATTGTTGATAAGTTGTTCATGATTCTTGTTAGACTTAGGTTCATATGAATGAAGATGAGTTACTTGAATATTTGAATGATGATGAACAGGATGAATGTGTGAAGAACAACTTGAATATCACATGAACATGTTGAATATTTGAATCCTGATTTGTTTGATCCATTTTTAGTAAATTGCTAGACAAGAAACATGTTTAAGGATTCTGGTTGGATAGTACAAACTGCATGAAATCAGAATGTTAGTGGATAGTACACTGTTCCGAATCAGCTCCTGTCCACTCGAAACCGCCAGTTGCGACTCGAAACCAGGCATGATAAATCGTAATCTCCCGGTTGCGACATCAGTTGCGAGTCGCAAACACCTGGTTGCGACTCGAAACCACACTTGATCAAGCCCCAAACCTTGTGACTCGAAACCACCGTTGCGAGTCCGGTTGCGACTCGTAACCAAACCGGCACGAACCGAAACTACGATTGCGACTCCGGTTGCGAGTCGCAAACGTCTAATTGCGACTCGAGACAATACGCAGATACAACTGTTTGGGCTTGCAATTCATTCGGACTTAATTGTTTGGGCCGGACTCTTGGGCCCAATGTACAGACCTGATATATTACTGTTAAATGTGAATGTCAATGAACTGCCATGATTAAACGTGTAACCCATACGTGCACTACTTGAATACGAACCTGATTGTATGATACAACTATGATAGGACGTGAGTAGCCACAACTTCGCTTGTTTGACCTTTCTGTGTTTCTACCGAGCAAACCAAGGTGAGTTCACACCCTCTACAAAGCATGGGATTCCCAGGGGTCGGGAATTGGGGTTAAGGAACATGGGTTCCTCGTCCTCCTTGGGTAGGACAGCAAAGGTTCAGGAATGTAATTCCTCGTCCTCACGGACAGATAACTCGTGCTAGACCAAAACTCTATCATGAAGTCCCTCATCTTTGTATCGACTTAATCGCCGAGGCCAATGGCGAGCGGGTCATTAGTTAGATAGCGCTATTTAGGTTTGACAAACCTCACACCGTGCCGCAGAGGACGGGCGTGAACTAATGGACTACTGGCACGTCAATGATGATAGACATTGGCAGTTCAGGGCACATAAACATGACTACAGTCAGCAGTCGATATGGTAACGAGTCTAGTGTATACATGGGGTAGCCCCCACGGCCGAAATGCCAGATAACTACACGGGGTAGCCCCCACGGCAGGATTGCCAGAGTAACCGGGAATAAACAAGTCACGTTTTTTAACTATGGGGTAACCCCCACGGCATGATGCCAGCTAAAGGAAACTGTTTTCGAAACAACTTAAAACGAACACCCAACCGTGAACTCACTCAACTAGTTGTTGACTCGTTACTACATGCTTTGCAGGTCCTTAGGTTTCTTAGCTGGAGCTTGCATGGAGGAGGATCGTTGTGGGACATGGACGACTGTGTGCCATGTAGAACTATGAAACAATTAAACTATGTTTTGATTTAAGACTTATGCTTCCGCTTGCGACTTAACTATGTTTTGATTTGAACACCAATTGTATTGGTTAGATTTTATAACCATTTATATGCTTGTTCAATATGATTGGTGGCTGGATCCTGGTCAGTCACGCCTCCAAGCGGTAGTACTCCGCGGGTGGATTTTTGGGGGTGTGACAATTGCTAGGAAGCGTGTTCACTTAGGATCTGGACGTGTCCTTAGTGACATAATAACAATAATAGACGATGTGTAGCTTGTTTGTTTTGGTTTAAGACAATGTACATTACTTAATAATTCAATAAAATGAAACTTTTGTATCCATGTTTGTGAAACAATAATTCTGTTACAACACTCCCCGACGTTTCCGTCGCGGTTTCGTTGTTTTAACGCGGTCGTGGTGTGACATAAAGGGTATTATCGTCATTTACTGATTTATACAAGAACTCTATGTTTGGTCAGTAATGTCATTCATTATAATGTTTTGGAGTCTTTGAAAAGGCCACCCGAATGGAGAATTGTCAGGTTTACACATATGACCCCTTTTTCTTGAAATTTGAATTATTCATCACAAGAATGAACCGGAACTTTAATAAATCATTATCTGATATAAATGAGGGTATAATAATATTTTACAAAGCTTTGGGAATGTTAAAAGGTCACTCGGAGGTAAGAATTAACATGTTGACACTTTTAACCCCTTTGTTCTGTAAATTTTTTATTTTAAGCACTAACGGCTTCTTGTGTCCGATAATTTATTCAATAAAGAATACGGACATCTTATGAGGTCATTCAGAGGCACAAGTTTGGCATGTTGATGCTTTTGGTCCTTCTATATACGTCTTTACACTGTTTGGCAACTTTAGTCCTTTAAAGTTATCTTTTAACATGATCAGGGTTTATGACACGTGTCACCACTGTATTGGACATGATTTTTGCGAGGTGTTACAGTTAGCAGCAGTAGTAGCAGGCACAATAACATTGCATGTAGGGTTTGCATTCGCAGCAGGGACAATGGCGTTCCAGCCAGAACCCTGAGACTTTCGTTTCCTGTTTCTGTTACCACTTGGCTGCTGGGTAACTTGGTTCGCTGATTTCGAGGGAGCAGAGGTAGCGAACTGTTTTTCACGGACAAGGTTGTTGTTTAAACTTGCGGCAAGACGGTAGACTTCCTTAATAGTGTCGAGCTGGGCTGCTTCAATCGAGTCACGCATGGCAGGAGGTAACCCATTGATGTACTTGGTTATCATGCGCTTTGGAGTAGAAACCAAGTGAGGCACGATTATGCTAAGTTGCTTAAAATGGGTAGTGTAAGCCAAATTGTCATATCCAACCTGCTTGAGATGCCAAAACTCTTCCTCAAGCTTCAGCTGTTCATGGGGAGGGCAGAATTCGAGCATCATCAATTCTCGCACCTCGGGCCATGGAAGAGCATAAGCTTCTTCGTTAGAGCGGATGTTTCTCTCATTCAACCACCACTCCAGGGCTCTGCCTTGAAACATGCCAGTTGCACTCCTAGTCTTTAAGTGTTCTGGGCACTCGTTGTTGATGAAGGTAACCTCGATGCTGTCGAACCACTCCAGCATAGCAGTCACCCCATCACTGTCCGTGAAAGGCTTAGGGTTGCTAGAGACAAAGTGTTTGTAGATGAACTTCGTAGGCTTTAGCTTCTCTGTCTTAGAGTCAGTAGAGGAGGGAGGAGTATTTGAACCCTGGATCTCAGTGACGATCTTTGGCACGATGCGAGCAATCTGATCGGCCATGAAGGACATCATCTTTTTCGGAGAGTTGGCCCTGGCTTTCTTGAGAGAGTCCGATAGTTTATGGGAAGACATCTAAAGATCAAAGAAAAGGATCATATAAGTCTAGATCCTAAAGTCTCGTATAGTTTCACACATGATCGCATAAAGACTCAAGTTTCACACATCATAAAGCGTTCAACAAGTTTCACAAAGATTCAACATCCTCACCACAAGTCCGCAAACTCACGAATTTCGCATGGCACGTGGTACGGAAGTTCGATAACGTGTCAGAAACACTTATATATAGGAAGTACCAGCGGCGTATCCACCATGTTTCAGGCATGTCACGTTTGCCTCGTCTTCGGTGTCATGTTACGTGTTGCTTTTTGCCAACCATAACAGTACACTTCATCATTTCCATGCGCTTCAACCGGTTATATACACCACGTGCTATGAAAGATGGTAACATGTTGGAAACACTTATATATAGGAAGTACCAGTGGCGTATCCACCATGTTTCGTCCATGTTACTTTCGTCTCGTCATTCGGTGCCATGTTACGTATAGTGTTTTGCTACCCACAACAGCACATCCCACATAGATTAAATAAGTAGTTTCACATAGCATCACGTTCAATCATGTTTCCCCATAAAGCTTCATAAATTTAGTTCGATCCTAAGAGATTATGATTATTAATGTTCTAGATTGCAGATATACGTGAGATTTGTGTAAAAGTCTCGAAATGAACAAAGAATCAAGTTTAAAACCACATGTAAAATCAAGATAACATAAAAAGATAGGCTCATAAAACATAGGATTGTTCCGGGTAGAGGAACGTTGACTAACCAAATTGGATTGAACCCCTCTCGAATTGAGGTAACGCGCCTTGACTTACTTAGACAATTACGTCATTGATGTTAGGCCTACGATATTTGTCCTTTTGGTCAATTCACGTCCCTAATTGATTGGGAATTTCGAGACTTTGGCGAGACAGAAAAATCAAAGAATGGGACTAGTTATCAAGGTGTGAGTTTCACCTCTAACTTGACAACGTTATACCCTAATAGTGTCGGCACTTATCAAAAGATAAGACCTACTAGAATATAATTTGGAAATTTCCCATCAAGGTTCGGATGTCACTTCTGACTTGAAGGTAAATCTCGTGCAAAATACAAACACTGCATAGCAGCGTTTTCAAAGTATCCAAGTGTATATTGTGTCTGCCTTAGGAAAGGCATGTAAGTTTAACAGGAAATGTGTTGCTAGGAAGCAAGTACGGTAGAATGCATAAGTCTTAAACAATAGATAAGAGTCAAGTTTCTCCTAGAACTATAGACTAGGCAAAGCATTCCTACTTTTCCTAATTCCCTATAGTTATGGCTCTGATACCAATCTGTCACACCCCAACCGATAGCGGAAACATCGGGGTGCGGCACTAAGCGTTCAGATTGCTCATGAGTTTCCATAACACTATAGTTTCAATATAGATTAATCAGATTCAAAACATTGTCTAAGCATCAAAGTTCCACAACCACAAAATATCAATTACAAACATCCCAAACATTGTTCAAAGCTTCTAAATTAACTAAGATGTGTTTCTAAGCAGCATCCTAGCAAGTTTCTTGTTTCCTCGGCTACTATCAACCTGCAACATGTATTAAAATATATCAACAAGAATGTTGGCGAGTATACAAGTTTGAGTACGTAATAGTATAATAGTTTAAAACGTTCCAAAAACTCATATCCAACATAAACATATATAACAAGTTTCACCATGCTATTAAACGCATTCCAAGTGATAGCCCAAGTTTCCAATGCGTTAACCGCTTTCCCAAGACTCAAGGAAAGCAAAAATGTCTCCCCGTAACAATACCCCAAAGACTAATGGGGAGGTGCATTACCCCTATAGCGCTACCATTGTTAAGGCGGAACTACACACAAGGATTAAACGTCCACATAGCATAAAAGTCTCAAGTTTCCAAGTATAAAGTTTCCATGTTTACAGCGGATAGAGTAAGTTTCAAATAGTTCCAAGTGTCAAGTGTCAAGTTTATAAAAACAAAAAGGGATCGAGTATACTCACAGTGGGTGCTAAGTATCGACACCGACTATTGGATTGAAGGGAGCGCTGGAGTTAGCCTGATTAGAGTTTAACAGTATGAGCATTGAACAGAAGGTTGAATTGTGCAAAGTGTCGGGCAGGTTTCCTGATCGGATGGCCATCCGGATGGATGGTCATCCGGTCGGATGACCTGTTGGATTAGATGGACCCCTATCCGATCGGATGGTCATCCGGACGGATGACCATTCGATCGAATGGTCATTTGATCAGTAGGTGTGTTTTGTAATATGTTTCAAACTTTTAAAGTTTTCGTTATAGTGTAAATCCAAGTCGTTCGACCGGATGGTCATCTAATCGGATGACTGTTCGGTCGGATGACTATTCGAGTGATAGTTTGATGGTTTAAAATCCCGAATCAAATAGTTTAAGTATTGAAGGCTACAGGGAACAGGTCGTTCGGTCGGATGACCGTCCGGTCGGATGGTCATTCGTCTGTTGTGATCTTGTCCCTTTGCAACCTTCGTAAAATTTCTAAGTTTGAGTTTCACAGAGACGACGTGGTAACGTATGGGAATCACCCCGTTTGATCGGATGGCTGTTCTTTGACGGAGTTTCTTGTTTGATCCGTAACTTAGTCATCTCTCCGGTGGAAATCCGTCATCAGGCCGACTCCATACTAAGGAACAAGTCCTAGGCCTATTTTTGGTCCAAATCCCACCTGTTTGGGTATACAGTTAAGAAAGTTCGAAGACAAGCATGAAATTAACCGAAAATGTTTAGATTATGTAAAGATTCGTAGTAAAACGCTTAGAAATCTCTTAGATCTGGACTAGATCTTGTCGGAATGACATCACATGGCTGATGGTATAAACAGCCATGATGACTTCATCGTCAAGGAGCCCAAATCTTGGTGATTTCACGGTGAAAAGTATGATTTTGATGAAGAATCAAGTGAGAAAATGTGTATAGATGAAAGTTGTATAAGAATCTGGAAGGATTACTTACGAAATAGTCTTGAATCAAAGGAAAAGTTCTTGAGAAAGTCGGAGAGCGTGCTGGTCGGAGGAGCCTCTCACATCAAGTGATGTGACAGGGGTATTTATAGTACAGAGAGGATAAGGTGGTGCAAGCGCACTAGGTCGGATGGTTGTTCAGTCGAATGGCCTTCTGATCGGATGGTTATCCGATCGGATGTCCATTTGGACAGCCGAGACCCGTTTGCTAGATTTCTGATTTCGATTCGATTCGCGAGCTAGATTAAGTGTTGCGTTGCATATTATTGTGTAATATCATCACATGACAAGATTATATAACTAACACAAAAGTTTCCATGTTTCAAGTCTTCGTAAGCTAGTTAGTAAGTGTAAAGTTTCAAGTTTCTAGTTTAATCAAGTCTCAAAGTTTCTCGTTCCATAAGTATCAAGAATCTCGTTCCATAGTATCAAGAGTCTCGTTCCATAGTATCAAGAGTCTCGTACCATAGTATCAAGAGTCAAGAATCAAGCATCTAGTATCAAGAATCAAGTATCAAGAATCAAGTATCAAGTATCTAGTTTCTCCAAGAATCAAGATTCGTAAGCATTAAGCATCAAGAGACAAAGTTTCATAAGATTCAAGTATCATAAAGTTTCAAAAATAGACTAACATAGTTAAGACTCAAAAGTGTAGGGACTAGACTTGCCAAAAGTTAAAAGTTTAGGGACGCAGGGCGTTACAATTTGGATGCAATGATTACCTTTCTTACGTCACACACAATACGCTTCTGCTACTAGCAGGGAGTGACAGTTTCTAACAATCGTCTTCATCTGACGAATGGTCTGAAATAACAATTTCATCATCATCACTTGTATCCTCTTCATCTTCAAATTCTTCCTCTTCAATAAGCTCTTTCACATATCAACAGGCTTCGTCTTCTATAACTCGACCCTCTAGATTCATAACCAGGGTACCTAGACGACAAGGAACAGATGACCGGGTCAACTCCAGGCAGCCCATCATCTCTATAATCGCGGTTCCACCTATCTTCAGGATAACAGTGTTTACTACTTGCAAGAGATTCTGTTGAATCACAATACCTGTGGTTTGATGATCTACTTCTAGGTAGATCAAACTTCCAACCCCTTGCTCCCCACCGCCATTCATCAGCGTTTTCCGGGATCGGGGCATTCACTCCTGGAAACTGAACACTCATTTTCTTCGGTGGTTCGGGTTTAGGCGGCTCACAACCACCATGAGGAGGGGATATCCATATCAAGGATTTCACCATCCTCTGTTTCTTGCTTAACAATAACCTCGTCGCCGAATATTTCAATCTCGGATGGCCGATCCTCCTCTACTGTGTTTGTAGTTTAACATCGTTACAAACATATTTACAAAAAAGATTCACATAAACTAACTTTCTCTTTCGTCATAAATAATTGTAGTTAGGGCTGTAATGTCACACCCCGACCACGTAAAACAACAAAATGTGGCGGAAACGTCGGGGAGTGTTGTAACAGAATCATTGTTTCATAACACATGGAAATTGAAATATTGTTTTATTGATTAAAAGAGTTACAATGTCTTGACAATCAAAGAAACATAACATAAATAACTAGTCTTGCATCTTTTATTGTCGCTAAGGCCCAAGTCCGCCTAAGTGTATCTTGATAAATACTATGCATCATATCCTGAAACACATGTGAAAATAGGTACGTCAGCATAAAAATGCCTGTGAGATACATAGGTTTTTGTGAAAATAGAATTCATGACTTATGTTTAAGAAAATGTTTAGTCATGAACTTTGTAATTTGCTTTGTCTTGTAAATCATTTGAAAAGTGATAAATAAACCAAATGATATGTATATGTATAAAAGAATAACACATGGTTAAGTAAATAACCAATTAAAATGAGTTTGTATTAGATAAGTTGTTTGTGAAAACAATGTATTGTGAAAAGTATGTTATTTGTATAAAATGTTATATGTCTAAATCGAAATGATTCAAATAACGCTACGATATGTAATACCATACAAGCACTTTTATATAGGAAGTACCAGCGGCGTATCCACCATGCTTGTATCATATTACACACGCCTCGTTACTTAAATCACTTACTCAAACCAAACCATCAAAGTAGAATGTTTATGTATAATCAAATGTCAAAATGTTTGTGTGAAAACCATGTCAAATGTCTATGTCTAATGTAAATCATGAATTGCGTATATCAATGTCAAAAGGTTTATGTCTAATGTAAATCATGAATTTTGTATATCAATGTCAAAATGTTTATGTCTAATGCATATCATGTAATGTGTATCCAAAATATCATGTATGGTAAGTGAAATATATCAACTAAACCATATGTAAAATGCACAAAAACAAGGTATTGAAGTAAAACATGGTTTAAATCAAAGTTATGTTTTGTGGAACAAATGCATGCTATACTGATACAAACATCTATGCGGTATTGTGAAAATTCATACATCCAAGCCTTGTGACTGTAGAATAAACCCTAGCACAAAGTCTAAGGTCCACCTAGAAATGTAGTCGGATTCGGTCATTCCTTCCAATCCAAACAAACCCGGGATTTCAGGAATGGGAGTTGTCAAGTCCTATGGTACCACTACCTACTACCGAGCGGCATGATCGGTGTTAATGAATGTACATTGTCCCATTTAAACAAACCAAATGTCATACCAAAATGTAAGCATGTGATGAATAATAAATGTACTAAGTATGAACACAATGGACATACATAGCATAGAATGTAATGTAAAATAATGTACTAAGTATGCACACAATGGGCATACATAGCATGAAATGTAATGTAAAACGATGTACTAAGTATGCACACAATGGGCATACATAGCATGAAATGTAATGTAAGACGATGTACTAAGTATGCACACAATGGGCATACATAGCATGAAATGTAATGTAAAACGATGTACTAAGTATGCACACAATGGGCATACATAGCAAAACACAATGAAATCATGTACTATAAATGTACTAATGAACATAGTAAGTATATGATGTGAAAGCAGGAAAACATGAAAGTAACAAGTAGGCACATGTGTTTCACCCCAAAATGTTTGGAAAACAGTAAAAGAGGGGTCTATGTACTCACTTGAGATTGCTTAGTAGTCCTTGAGTAACAACCACACAATGCTAGGGATCACGGATATCAAACGACACCTAATATAGGTAACTATGTTAATGAACCGGACCTATATCGGAGGATCGGATAGAATGAGGGCTCGTAAACCAAATGAGTATGGGAACTCATGTAGTATAGTTTAACAAAGCCTACATACTAAATGAAACCTAACCTAAGTGCTTACGACCCATTACGACCCGTTTAGGTAGCTTATGCTACTTTAACGCGTCGTTCGCGTAAAACGCGTTCGGACTGCCTAACTAGTCCTATGACAAGTAAAATATGCCTTAACATGTCTAATATTGTTGCCCAATCAGTTTAGATGTCAAAAGTTATGTTACATATGCTTAAAATGAATTTTGGCGTAAAAAGGGCATTTTGGTAATTTACCTAAGGCATATAAACTACCTATCATACAACTACTTAAACGAAGCGACCATAAGGTATAACCTCGGAAGGTTATTCCCTATATACTATGGTCACCTAATGTGTTTGGTCGGATCCTAATGATCGACCAAACGGGTCGGGTTCGAAAGTATAAGCGATTGTTTAGATCGCTTACCTTACGACCCTATATAAGCACTAAACTAAAAGTGACGAGCTAAGCATGTTAAAACATGCTTAACTAAGTTTAGAAAACAGGTTTGGTATCAAAACAAACGGTTTTGATACCTAAGAGTAGTTTGGTTACAAAATACGCAAGAATGCGCGTTTTGGCCGAAACTACGACTCGTCACTGAGCCTAGATAACGTGGTAATCAGTAGGTATAGTTACTAGGGACTATAACCATCGTGATTACGCTCACGTTATGAAGTTCAAACGAACTTCGCATTGACCATAAACTGGTCAACGCAGAAAGTCAAACAAAGTTTGACTTTTAACGCTAAACGAATAAAAAGAACGAAGGAACACTTACAAAGGGTCCCCGAAAGCTAATCTTGATCAAATAACCCAGGTATGAAGCAATGGCTTCAACTTAGAGTCTTTTAGATCAGATTTGTGGGTTTTGGGGTTGAGATGGGTTGGGTATTTATAGTAAATGGACAACCGTTAGGATCGTTTATCGAATAACATGATCGAATCTCATCCGTACATGTGTTGGAATGTTATGGTAACTCATTTTGCCCCCCCCCCCCCAGAGATTGACATGTGGCATTGGTCTTTGGGGGGTTGAAAGGCTGTTTGTTAACAACAGTTAAAACGAGTTGCTGCATCTGGCCCCTGCTTAAGGACCGTAAGGGTGATGGCTTACGGTCCGTAAGCCATCAACTTTTGCAGAATTACACTTTTGGTCCCTGCACCTTGTTTCGTTGCGTAACGGCACATCTAACACCCGTCAAACCCAATTTCAAGCCCCACAATGATGTTAAGACATAGGGAACATGAAATATGCTTGAAAACATCTCGGATGTCGGTTCGTTTGGCCGTACGGTTACGATGTTCGGTTAATTACGACGGAAGTCGTAACGGACGTAAAAACGGTCCAAAATGCGCGACGAATGGAATTTTGACAAGCCAAACACTAAAGCATAATATTATAATGCTTACATAAATTTTTGGATGTCCGGATGTATTCAGAACGTAAGTTATGCGCGAAAGTGCAAACTTATGCACTTTTTGACACTTTTAGTCCCTGAATGAGCCAAAAGTTTATTTTAGCACATCGAACCCCTCAAAGTCCATTTCTAAGCGATGTAAAGGGTATTTATGGTATGTTTAACTTATGGTCATGTTCCGGAATGTCTGTTACAGTTCAAATCGGCATACTTTCGCAGTGTGTCGAATTTAGTCCCTGTAAGCGATTAAACTTGATTTTGCCATACCAAAGCCTTCAAAACTTATTTCTAAGTTATGTAAAGGTTATTTAAGGTATGTGAAGCCTATTTCACTATTCCGGAGTGTTCGTTGCATTAAACTGGTTATATTTACGCATCAGTGCGCGTATAACCTTCCAGAAAGCGATTTAGAGCCAGAAATCGAACAAGAATTGATATGTGCAAATGATACACATATTTGTACAAATCCCAAGTATGAAATACAATATTTCATTGGTTTGGTATTTGTTTGATGGTCGCAGTGACCCAGGTGTCACATGTAAAGGAACCGAACGTTCAGCACTTCAGCGGACTATTCATGACCCGTTTGGCGGAAAGTTTGTTTGTGTTCGTTCAATCTTATATATAAACGAACACAAACAAGAAATTTCGTTCGTTTAACCAAACGAACGAACATGAGCAGAGCCTGCGTTCGTTCATTTCTGTTCGTGAATGTTCGGTAACGTGTTCGTTTATGTTCGTTAGGGTTTCTAGTTTGGATCAGATTAAGTTTTAAGATATGTGGTGTTCTTTTTGTATATTTCTGCTAGATCTAACCCTGTGATACAAGTGCATGTTATATCATCCATGTGATGAAACAACAACCAATTCATAATATAGATGGAGGTCCTAAACTTGCAGGGTCTTTCTAAAATAAAACAGACAACTTACTGTTCATTGGGGAATTCTGGATGACCCTTTAAAGGGTCAAGAATTTTTTATGTAACCAACATAATATCGGATTATAGTTATAATTACATGAATTATAATATTGGAATCCATAGCCATTGTTATGTCAAGTTCGACTCGCTAGAGTCCCACCCCCTTTGTTCGTATAACACCGTGAACCACAGTTGAACCCTAAGTCGTCGACCTTCTGGTGCCTAATCCTCATGATTAACTGTGCATAATCCTCACGATTAAATTGAAGATGTTGATCACCTTTATTCACAATAACAATCACAAAGAAAATAAATGAACCAGAATATTTTGATTGCTTGGGGTCTTTATTCACCACAGCTGTTGTGAATTGTGCACAATGACTCCATCCTGCATCAGTGTAAGGGCATAATGTGAATTGTATTGAGAACATAAAATGCCAAACATATTATAATCTTAAAAAACTTAGGAACCATACGTAAAGGAAGCTTGTCGTGATTTGCGACACAGACAAATATGGACAGAAAATTGCAGACATCACAACCCTAAGGGTACATCAGGATGTACATACAAGATAGATGCAAGTTTAAGTAAAAAAGAAAATGAACAGACAATTGTTTCATAAAATTCCCATGATATGAACATATAATAGGATACCATCAGCATGTCAAACAAAAGATAACAAATATGACAACAGATAGAAGACAGTTAAAAAATAAAAACATAACCGACCTCAAACGCCACTTCAAGATTAAAATTCAGTTGGGGTGAGGGTTTCATTTTTGCCATCAAATTACATCTCCATATGACGAGAAAGCATCTGTAACTCCAAGTCAACATCAATTTATAGAATGACTGGTTAATTTGGTGTTAAACCTTTTCAACTCATATACTTCTAGTAGGCAGACAATTTGCACAAAAAAAAGTAGATATCTCAATCATTATTAGAATTTCATCCATAACATACAATCAATTGAAACGAAACATGCTAAATGATGTCACAAATACAAATATACAATAAAAAAACACAAAATTCATTGAGTTCACGACATACCTCTGAAACAGTTGAATTAGGCAGCGTAGATTTGAGACCTGCGATTTCTAGGTTTAACAATCAGAATCATACACTTTTTCGATTTCAGAAGCAATATAGAACGACTGGAAGTAGGTTAATTCGGCCAAACCCTATTTAGATTCAATTCGCATATTCCATTTGCTCCCACCATTCAATCATCGAAACCCTAAAAAATCAAGCAAGACGTGTAGGATGATCGGTTAAATTGAAGACGAAGAGAGGCATAGTGTCTTGTATATGTGTGTGGGAAGCACAAACGATTCATAGGAGTAAGCATTCAATCCACAGACGATTCACCAAGAAGCTTCTTAATGGCTTTCATTTGCATTTCTATGAAATCCCTAAAATGCCCCTAAAGTGTCATAAATTTTTAGACAATGTGCAAGTTTACCCCTCTAACGTAGCTTGACTCTCTTGTACATGTTGTTCCAAAATGTGTACACAATGTAAAATTACCATAAGAATAGAAAACTTAGTTTGCTTAATAAGGTAGTATAGATAATATATAATAATAATAATAATAATAATAATAATAATAATAATAATTAGATAATTACTGGATAAGACATTATACCATTATACCGGTTTAAGACCATGGGGTATGGTGGGGCAGGGGTTTGGGGCATGAGTTGACACGTGGAGTTCGAGCCCCCCCCCCCTCGGCTGCCGAGTGACGTGTCCGTGGGGTATGGCGGGGCGTGGCATGGCCATGTGTATAAAAATAAAAATAAAATCTAAAATTAAAAAATACACACAAGATTTAAAAAAAAAAGCCTATAATTTTATTAAAATTTCCTAAACATTATTACAAAATTCTAAAAAAAAGATTACAAAATAAAAAAAAAGCCTACAAAACCTAGAGCGTTAGGTAGATTTTGAAAAGGGCAAGCTTGTCGAACGGCTTCCGCTCCTTGCCCCGGAACTCAATGTTCGCCACCGCCACCCGGTCTTCGTGGCTTATCTCACCGCCCGGGACGCTGTCGTAGTAGGCTTTGAAACGATCGAGTTTCGGTCGTAGCTCGCGCCATTTGTGTTGGCACGCGTTTAAATTGTGCCGGTCGTTTCCCACGTTATGCCGGTAGCTAGCAAAAGCTTCCGGCCAGTACGGGTCTTCCCGGGTTGCGACCCTTCATTGTGTCAACGACGCTCGTGACAAGAGCTAGCTCTTCCTCGTGTGTCCAAGAGGCCATCGATCAAGTGTGTGTGGGTAGCGGGTTCGATCAAGTGTTTTTGGGTTGGGGTAGCGGTGGACAGCCGGTGGGGTTGGGGGTTATATATAGCGATGTTAACTGTTGGGTGGGTGAACTGTTTGGCTTGGCCAAACGGTTATAATTTGAATTTTAAATGTGCCTCGCTATGACCTAGCCAACAAGCGAATAGAAGCCGGCCACATAGAATCGCTAGCATGCCCCACGCCCGGCTTTAAACTCCCGCCCCTTGGGTCACGCCAATGTTATAAGAAAAGAAGCGAGATGATGAAAATAATATATGGGGGTGTTTGGCCTAGCTTTTTTATCTATGCTTATAGCTTTTTTAGCTTATTTTTACAAAATAAGCACTAATGTGTGTTTGGTTTAGCTTTTTAAGCTTATGCTTATTAGCTTATATAAGCTAATTTCTAGAAGCTTATGGGACAATGGTTATTTAGCTTATTTGTATAAGCTTATTTGAAAAATATGGTTTTTTACTCATTACACACATAGTGATACCCTACAATCTTCAAATTGTTGCTTTGACATTGTTGTTACTTAAATCTTTGAACTTGATTAAATTCAACATATTGTTCAAGGAATCAGAGAACAAAGTGACCACGGCTTCTTCTTCTCTTCTTCTTCTTCTTCTCTGAGATTCTTGTCTCCGTTCACCCTCTCTTCTTCTTCTTCTCTGATCAACCTCCGACGACACCTGTGCTCCGATAACTTGACGGCAACTCGCACCTCCGCAACCCGGAACTCCGTTGCTGCTCCGTTTATTCAGCACGCACATACTGTTCCGACATTAAATCCAGGAATCAGAGAACAAAGTGACGAACCCTAAATTTTAAATTTGGGGGTTTTCGTTTTTGGGTTTCCAGAAGTTCAATTTAGGTCCAAGAAAGTGTTTTAAGCAACAAAGATCTGTAACTCTTGGTGGACTCACGTGTGCCGACTTCAGATTTTCCAGTTGTGTTGTCATATCTTGACAACCTTGTTGCGGTGCTTGGATTGGTGGAAAAAGAAACTTGGAAGCTGCTGGTCGGTTAGGGTTCAACCCAAGAAGGTTGTAAAATCCTAATCTGAACTGGTGAAACCCTTGCTGGGTTTGCTGCCTTGGTGAGATCTTTCCTTGTTATATTTCTGTTTTTCCGTTTTCTGCATTTAGGCATTCTTGTTGCCGGGGTAGTTGGACCGGTTTGATTGATTGGGACACAGGAAGGGTACATCCTGTTGCATTTAGGCATTCTTATTGCTGCTGATATATTCTGTGTTTCTTATTTGTTGTTTGTTATATTCTCTTGTTGATTACCTCTTGTTTGTTGAGTTGTTATTGTCTGTGATACCCGCGTCTGGTTTTTTTGTGTTGTTATTTCTGCTGTCTACCTGTTGTGTTATCTTATTGTGTGAACTTATCTTATTCTGCTGTTTACCTGCTGTTTACCTATTGTGTTATCTTATTCTGCTGTTTACCTGTTGTGTTATTGTTTAGGCATTGTTCTTGATCGTATTTGTGATTGTTTACTTATTGTGTGAACTTATTTATAACGCTCTATTTGATCATTATTTGTTATGCGTGTGCCCTTTTTGGATTATCGGGTGATTTGTAGCAATCATAGACGGTAGAAATCATGATTTTTCATTGAGATCATGTTCGAGGACGAGGGGTGCAGGGAGGGGAAAAGAAAGGGGGTATAGTTTGCGCGTGGCTTCGTGGAATGTAGGAACCCTTAGTAGTAAGTTGTTGGAGATCATAGATACACTAAAAAGACGTAGGGTAGATATAGCGTGCCTTCAGGAGACTAAGTGGAAGGGACATAAAGGGGATGAGCGCAATGGGTACAAGTTGTTATATTCAGGGTCTGATGGGGTAAAGAATGGGGTAGGATTTCTAGTAGATATAAACTTGTATAAAAATGTGGTAGAGGTGATACGATACAACGATAGGATCATGGTGTTGAGATTAGTACTAGGAGAGGAAGTGGTGACAGTTGTTTGCGCATATGCCCCACAAGTGGGATTAGGGGATCAAGAGAAAAGAGATTTTTGGGACTGCCTAGACGGAGTTGTGAGGGCCATACCTACGGAAGAAAGAATTTTCATAGGAGGCGATTTTAATGGCCATATTGGTAGGCATAGTGATGGTTTTAGTGAGGTTCATGGGGGCTTTGGTTTTGGTGATAGGAACAACCCTGGTAGGGATTTGCTAGAGTTTGCGGTGGCCCACAACCTAGGTATTCTGAATTCTTTCTTTAAGAAGAAAGAATCACAGTTGATTACTTTTAGCAGTTGCGGACGTAACACTCAGATTGACTATATTTTGATGAGGCTAGGAGATTGAAGGTGGTGGAGGGACTGCAAGGTTATACCAGGGGAGACAGCAGTGACTCAACACCGTTTATTGGTGGCGGATATAGTCATGAGAGGAAAACTGACCAAGGGAGAGAGGGTAATGCGACCTAGGGTTAGATGGGGTATGTTAAAGGGCGACAAAATCGAAGTGTTTAGAGATAAGGTCCTCTTAATGACATCGCCTAGAGTAGATGGGGACGCAAACCAAATGTGGGAGGACATGGCAAACACCATTACTAATGTGGCGAAGGAAACGCTCGGGGTTGTAAAAGGAAAGAGGTGTGGCCATAAGGAGTCATGGTGGTGGAATGAGGATGTGCATACTAAAATAAGGATTAAACAAGGGTGCTTTAGGGATCTTTTGAGGTGTACAGTCAAGGAGGAGCAAACGATTTTAAGGGATAGATATAAAGAGGCTAAGAGAGAGGCGAAGAAGGCAGTGTCAGAGGCGAAGAACGCAGCTTACAAGCAGATGTATGATCGACTGGAAACAAAGGAGGGGGAGCATGACATGTTCAAGATTGCAAAGGCTAGAGAGCGTAGAAGGCAAGACTTAGGAGCAGTGAAGTTTTTAAAGGGAGAGGACGGATGCGTTTTGGTCAAAGAACACGATATTAAGTTGAGATGGCAAGTGTACTTCTACAATCTTTTCAATGGCAGGAGGGATTACCAACAAGAAATTGAAGAAAATGATGATTCACCTACGCAAAGGCGACTACGGAATAACGGCTACTGTCGACGTATCACACGGGAGGAGGTGAAAACAAACCTTAGAAAGATGGGAAGGGCTAAGGCAGTTGGGCCAGATAACATACCGATTGAGGTATGGAAATGCTTGGGAGAAGAAGGAGTACATTGGCTAACTATTTTATTCAATCTTATTTTCAAATCTGGGAAAATGCCAGATCAATGGAGGAATAGTGTAGTAGTTCCTGTGTATAAGAACAAAGGGGACGCTCAATGTTGTGGGAATTATAGAGGGATTAAGTTGCTAGGACACACTATGAAATTATGGGAGAGAATAATTGAGACGAGAATCCGAAGAGAAACTCAAGTCACGGTAAACCAATTTGGTTTTATGCCAGGGCGATCGACTACGGAGGCAATACTATTCTAAGGAGATTGATGGAGAAGTATAGGGAGAAGAAACGGGACCTGGGTGTTCATTGATCTTGAAAAGGCCTATGACAGTGTGCCACGTAGACTGATTTGGGATAGTTTGGAGAGTAGAGGGGTTTCTGGGAAGTATATAGACTTAATTAGGGATATGTATGTTAGGACCGAGACTAGTGTCCGAGCGCCTGTAGGGGATACTGATTCTTTCCCGGTGGAGGTAGGACTCCACCAAGGGTCCGCTTTGAGCCCTTTTCTATTTGCAGTTATCCTAGATGAGTTGACAAAGTTAATTCAGGGGGCTCTTCCGTGGTGCCTGCTTTTTGCAGATGATATTGTGTTAGTTGCTGATAGTAAACAAAGCCTGAATGCGAGGTTAGAAGAGTGGCGAGCAGCTTTAGAGGGAAGAGGTTTAAAGATTAGTCGATCTAAGACTGAGTACTTGTATTGCGACTTTAGTGGAGTAGACAACGATGAGGACATTCAGATTACCATTGACAGTCAAGCGGTCCCGCAGGTGACTAAGTTCAAGTATCTAGGATCGTTTGTCCAGAGGGATGGGGAGATAGATAGTGACGTTGCCCACCGCATCCAGGTCGGATGGTGTAGGTGGAGAGCTGCCACTGGGGTATTGTGCGATAGGAGGTTCCCAACAAAATTGAAAGGGAAATTTTATAGGGTTGCAATTAGACCTGCTATGTTATATGGAACCGAATGTTGGGCCATTAAGGAAGTACAGGCACACAAGATGGAGGTAGCAGAGATGAGAATGCTAAGATGGATGTGTGGCCACACAAGGTTAGACCGGATAAGAAATGATGTTTTTAGGGAAAGGTTAGAAGTAGCTAGTATATCAGATAAGATAAAGGAGGGAAGATTGAGATGGTTTGGGCATGTGAAGAGGAGGCAGACGATAGAACCAGTTAGAGTGGTTGAAACCCTCGAGGTGGAGGGGAGGAGGAGTAGAGGCAGACCCAAAATTACTTGGGATGAGCGGATTAGGCAGGATTTGCAAAAATTGCACCTCTCTGAGAACATGGTCCATGATAGGAGCTCGTGGAGACGTAGGATTAAGGTTAAGGATTTCTAGGAAAGGGTACAATTGTGTTTTTAGGTGTAGTGTAGTGT
The DNA here is from genome assembly GCA_030545235.1 of Helianthus tuberosus. Classification (NCBI taxonomy): domain Eukaryota; kingdom Viridiplantae; phylum Streptophyta; class Magnoliopsida; order Asterales; family Asteraceae; genus Helianthus; species Helianthus tuberosus. The sequence continues at coordinate 102,313,189 of CM060424.1, read as the reverse complement.
ATGGTCGTACATAAGTAACTATGTGTATAGGATGTTTTGTACAGTTGTGTTTCTAGGTGTAGTGTATGGTCGTAAATATGTAACTATGTGTATAGACTGTTTTGTGTTGTCATATTTGTTCTGTTCTACCATGCACTATTTCGCAACTCATACTACATTGGTAGCTTCATACACATACACACACACCCCATGCTCTATTTATTTCTTTCCTGAGTGTTTTGGAGCCGAGGGTCTCTCTGGAAGCAGCCTCTCTATCCCTAGGGGTAGAGGTAAGGTGTGCCTACATCCCACCCTCCCCAGACCCTACAAATAGCTTTGCTATTTGTGGGATTTTACTGGGTATGATTGATTGATTGATTGACACACAATGATATCATACCCTTCCCATAATACAAAATAACTTAACAAACAACTAAAGATTAATTATTAATTATCAACTTGTATTATATAAGCTAATCCAAACACTTAAAAATAGCTTATCAAATGAAAAAAAATAAGCATAAGCTTCTTGAAAATATAAGCATACGCCAAAAAAAAATAAAAGCTAGGCCAAACACCCCCTATATAGGGTCGAAGATTAAGAAGCGATAGGATAGGAAAGGAAGGAAGCATGTTTTATCTTGAAGCTCCCGTCGGAGGTACGAGCGCTTTATCTACCCAAACACTTCATCCCCCCAAATTCAGCCCCCTCTTCTCCAGCCGTCGCCCCCATTTCTTATCTTCCACATCCTTATCTGATCGCAGCAGAAGCATTATCATCGTCAACGCCCAACCGACACCCACACCCACACCCAATTCTGAGGAGGAACCCATCTCCTTGGTCAGTCAAGAAAACGTCCCTCTTGAAGGCGTCATTCAATTCGAAAAACCAGATACCGCTTCCCGTTTCAGGAAATGGGGGTACGCACTCTTGTTCTTTTTTCTATATCTGTTTGCTTCTAACTTGTTATCTCTCTCATCAGTCATGTTGCTCTCCTTTCTGGTGGTGATGTGTTGGCCATACTCTTGTTCTCCGCAATAGGAAGATTTAGTCATGGTTTCTCTGTTTTTGATGCTGAAACTTTGAAAACTGCTGACCCTTTTATTGCTGGTCTGTCTGTCTTTTTTGCTTTACTTAATTAATTCACACCATCCTTTTAGAAACATACTTACACTTTATGTAATTTTATTCGTATTGTGGGGGGCAGGGTGGTTTTTGAGTGCTTATTTCCTTGGTGGATATGGAGATGATGGGCGAGGGTTGAACGGTAAGCCCAACGCCATTACTGCTGCTGTCAAATCTTGGGCTTTGGGTATTCCTGTAAGTGCTTATTCTCTTCTTTGCTTTCATGTTTTCTCTATATTTGTAGAATTACCTATTTTCAAATCCATGGAACTTCCCTCCCTAACCTATCAATCAGTGTGAAAGATGCTTCTAATTTCCATTAATGCCAATCGATGTTCCTTAAAACAAATCAGAGATAATTCTTTGAATCCAGATTCTGCTTGACCTTGAACATCATCAAATCTGCATACTTCTTTAACAGTAAAATTGCACAGCTTCTCCCTAAGTACAAAATTGCTGGTTTCTTCTTTATGTTAATGTGAAAAAAATCGAATCTTGGTTCATGGATTGCTTTTGGGTCATATTTATTTATCAATGTTCAAAGATTGTTTCTGCGTTACATGTTTATCTTTCTGGGTTAAGCACTTAAGCTCCTGGTTCATCAGGGAGATGGTGGCTTTCGGTAAACATACAACATTACAATGGAATGTTTAAATTTCAAATACAATTCCATTTTTACCAACCAAACACAATTTTTTTTTATTGAATTAGTTCCGATTTCGATTCCAATTCATTCAAGCTAAGGTCATAACTAAATAGACTCCAATTACGTCTTATTAGATTAAAAGCTGTAAGGATGGCTAAAGTCGAGCAAACCTAAGCTTGGTGCTGTTTTATATTGTGCTCCTTACCAACTAGGGTGTTTTTGTTTCATAAAAACGGACCAATCGAGTATTTGGTTTGTTAATAATGGGGTTAAGTACTTAATTTCCTATTATTAATCAACTAGGGTAGAACCCCGTGTATTACACGGGTTGCATAAATGGAATTTTATATAATAGATAATAAAAAGCTGTATCTTCAAAAAAAACTCGTATATTGCATGTGCTGAAAAAAAAATATAATGTCATATGTTAACATAAATAGTCATCAAGATTTATCATTTAAAAATTGAACATTGATGTACTATTTAATTATTATAACATTTTACTTTGTTTTTTATCTTGCATAAATTTAATTTTATATAATAAATAATAAAAAAAGATATATCTTTAAAAAAAACTCATATATTGCACGTGTTGTATAAAATAAAATGTCATATGTTAACACATATAGTCGTCAAGATTTATCTCTTAAAAGTGAACTTTGATGTATAATTTACTTATTATAACATTTCACTTCGCTTTTTTATTTATTATTAGGTAAAAAACACATGTATTACATATTTACATGGGGTTGAATCTCGTTTTTATGATACATTCAAATTATGAGATACAATTATTTTTGTTAGTTTTATACACCTTCATGCTTATTTGTTTATTTCATTCATAAAACAATCGTCTTAAATTTATATTCAAGAGAGTTTACGGTACAAAAAAGGTGGAGATCAATCCACACGTTCTTATATATTTCATCATTTTTATGAATTATGTCGTAAAATCGAGAAATAAATTCTCTTTGAATAAAGTATAGAATTGTTATATTTAAAAATGGTGTTCTTTATACATGTTGATGCAATGTGCAATAAATGATGGGTTTAAAGTTTACAATTATAGAGATGTTCTTTATATCTAAAAATGATCGGTTTAAAGTTTACAATTTAGAAGCATATGCCTACCATTATAGCGATGCATCTAAAAACCCTTACAATTTGATAGAAGCATATGCCCGAGCTAGAATCATAATTTAATTCTAGTGAAAAAAAAAAATAATACAATTATTAAGTATATATCAAACGGGAACATTTGATTCCTAATTTACCATAATTTCAATCACCGAACTCCAATGTATATATATCTTCTCATAAAAAAACAAACGTTTATGCTTATCTAAATTTTTGTTTATAATAATTTAGAGAAAAACAAACATTTTTTCTTAATTAATTTTTTTGTTTAAAATTATTATTTTTATTATTATTATTTACTATGATCATAATAAAAATAAACGTTTATATTCTTATCTAACTTTTTGTTTAAAATTATTAATATTATTATAGTTATTTAATATGCTTATAATAAAAACAAACGTTTATCCTTATCTAAATATTTACTCTTATCTAGTATTTTTTTAAATTATTATTATTATTATTATTATTTAATAAAACAGATTTTTGTTTATTAGTATAGGAAGATTTTCCTTCAGTTTTTATCTATTAAGTGTCTTGCTAAACAAGTTAAGGAATAAGTATTTATGGATATTATGGGAGGCTGAATTGTAGAAACCATCTTGTTTAATGTGTTACATGATTATTTTCATGCTAAATGATTCTATTGAATTACGAGTTGATTTTTTTTTTCAGTTGGGAATAATTATACGGGCTACAAGTATAGGTCACATACCCCCTACAAGATTTATTGCGGTAACAATGGGTAGCACTGCTTTGTTACTTATTGGATGGAGAGCACTGTTATCCAACATTTTAGCTGAGGATGAGAACAAGAAGAACGATGTATACAAGCGTGGAAATCCTTTTGAACTCTTTGAGGTAGCTATCCCTCTACACCCAGAACTCTTTGCTATTTGATCTTGTTTAGTGGATCAATTCCTTAGACCACATCCAAAAACATTAAAACCTGATTATCATGTGTATGTTTCATGCATCCTAAATCAGCCATGTTGACCAACAAACTTACCAAAATGGCCGCTGACTTTTGAGTCTTGCAAATAATTCAATCCAATCAGGATATGTGTTGTCCGCACATAAGGACACCGTATTTCATTGTACCATTGTTTCTGCATTACCTTTCGTTATTTAGAAAAGAGTAAATTACAAGTTTTGTCCTTTATTTTTATATCAAATTCAGGCTGTGTACTTTGTCTTTAAAATAGATGAGGTTTGTACTTAATGTTTGAAAATCTTACACGGTATGTCCTTTAGGCCTAACCCAGTTAATTTTCACCATTAAGTGAAGGGCAAATTGGTCTTTTAACCCATTTATATAACAAATCCATTTTAACAACTAAAACACAGTGAATTATTTATATTATATATCTAAACATACTCTCTCTCTCTCTCTCTCTCTCTCTCTCTCTCTACTCTCTAATCCAACACCACCACCTGCCACCACCCACCCTCACCTTCACACTGATAGGAATCATGTTCTATTTTTTAGTCTAAATGTCAATTGTCTATTGTAGGAGGCTATGTTGTCAAAGACGCAAGGCGCAGGCGAGGCGCATCGGCCTCGCCCGGAGCCTAGGCGCAAGGCGCAAAAAAAGCGTGGGCTTTTTTAAGAAAAGCGCACATAGAGAAAAAAAATATAAAATATATGTTATGCTTTGAAAATAAGTAAGATTCCACATATAAAATTAAAAAAAAAACTATTATATATGCCATTTAAGATCATGGAGCTAATAGTTAGTAGCAAAAGTTTAGGACTTATATGTTGTAAGTTTTGGGTGTGTGAATAAAAGTCTCAAAAGGTGGTAAATACTTTGTCCCACATTGGTGTGGGGACAAAGTGAGTGGTTGTTTATAAGGTTAAGCCTTTACTACTCTATTGTAGCTTTATGACATGTTTTACCACAAGTCCTACCCGCGCGCAGGGGGGGGGTGTGCAAAAATGAGTTTCTGAGCTGGAATTTGGTTGAACTCATGCGTGCCCGCACCTGCGGACACGAGTGCAACTCCGAAAAACCCGGGCCATCGTGAGGCAGTTTTGATACGCACCCAGTTTCGTTTTTTTTCTAAGCGCTGCGCCTCAGACCGTTTTTTTCAAAAAACCCATTTTTGCGCCTAGGCTGCCACCAGGCGCTATAGGTGCGCCCGGGCGCCTAGGCGCGCGCCTTTTGCGCTTTTGACAACATAGGTAGGAGGGGGATAAGTGCAAATAATATAGTATAAGTATGAGTCAGTAATTACTTGGGGAGGGGGATAGGAAAATACATAGTTTGTTAGGCTTTGTTTACACTTTACAGAGAGAGGGCGTAGCCCGCGCCTTTTGCGCTTTTGACAACATAGGTAGGAGGGGGATAAGTGCAAATAATATAGTATAAGTATGAGTCAGTAATTACTTGGGGAGGGGGATAGGAAAATACATAGTTTGTTAGGCTTTGTTTACACTTTACAGAGAGAGGGCGTAGCCCTGGGTACACTTGGGTGTTGGTTATCGAGTTCTGTATCATCTTCTTCGTATCAATTTCAATTCCAGTTTATAGTACTTCTCTAAATTTCAATTGAATTGTTAGTAATCAGAATCGTATCCTATCATTGGTCCGACCTTCCTCACCTCTGCTCTCCATCAAATTCCAGTTTCTGCTAATCAGATCTGTAAATCAGATCTGGTCCCTGTCTGATCTAAATCCGATTTCTAATTTCCGGTTTCTAAATCCAATTCCTCACCTGTTTCTGTTCCTACAATGTGCGATTCAATCATGGTGACTCAGTCATCCCTATTGGATACTCATGCACAACAAACTAAGCAATTGCAATCTGATGTTACAGCGATAAAGGATTCTCTTAAAGCGCTGCATGATGATCGGTCTGATTCTAGAGAATTCCAGAAGTTCGTTTTCAATTGGATGCACCGTCAGGATACGCAGTCTAACTCCATGTCGATTTCACATGTTCCAGCTTCATCTTCAGGTTCTATTTCTCCACCTAAATCTCTAATAGAGCAATTGGAGGCAATCGTCTCCAGATCTGAAGAACGCTTGCGTGGCCATACGGTTTCACGTTTTTCAGGTTTGAATTCTACATCGCTAACTCCAATTGCTCAAGCTCCTTCTTCTCTTGTACAATTTGCGGAAGTTGAATCACAATTTGACGGCAATTCGATTGACCACGGCAGTTTGATTGAACGTGTGGTGGATCGCTCTTCAGATTCTCAGTCGCGATCGTTGTCTCCTGTGGCTCCATTGATTGCGATCGTCTCCGGATCTGAAGAACAGCCGTCTGGTCAGGGACGTTTGATGTCGACTAGGGCTAAATGGGCTATATCTGATGATGTACGCTGGAAGTTGGGCTCAGAACCAGTGGTGGGCCATGATGTGGAGCTGAAAACAGTTGTGGATTTGGATTATCCAGATTCGGGCCAAGGTGTGGAGCAAAAAATGGTTGTGGGCTTGATTTTTTCCGATTTGGACTTGTGTGAGAAGGGAAAAGCTCCATTTGACAGGGGGAAGAGTTCATTGTCTCACCGTCCTCTCAATGGAACGTGATTGACGTTTTCGGCTACATGGCATGTATGGGTCGTGCATGGGCAGCCTCGGTCACCGGACGACGCATCGAGGAGGCCTCTACTGGGATCCCGGGACAGGCTTCTGATCAAAGTCTTCGAGGAGGCCTCTACTGGGATCCCGGGACAAGCTTCTAATCAAAGTCTTGAGGACAAGACTTTTTGAAGGAGAAGTAATGATAGGAATCATGTTCTAGTTTCTAGTCTAAATATCAATTGTCTATTGTAGGAGGGGGATAAGTGCAAATAATATAGACATATAGTATAAGTATGAGTCAGTAATTACTTGGGGAGGGGGATTGGAATATACGTAGTTTGTTAGGCTCTGTTTACAGAGAGAGGGCGTAGCCCTGGGAACACTTCGGTGTTAGTTATCGAGTCCTGTATCATCTTCTTCATATCAATTTCAATTCCAGTTTATAGTGCTTCTCTAAATTTCAATTGAATTGTTAGTAATCAGAATCGTATCCTATCACACAACACCACCGCACGTTAGGCTCTGTTTACAGAGAGAGGGCGTAGCCCTGGGAACACTTCGGTGTTAGTTATCGAGTCCTGTATCATCTTCTTCATATCAATTTCAATTCCAGTTTATAGTGCTTCTCTAAATTTCAATTGAATTGTTAGTAATCAGAATCGTATCCTATCACACACCACCACCGCACCACCCATACCAGCACCACCCCGACCCCCAAAAGACTGTTGCTTTCATCACCATTTTCTTGTGCATCTACATCTTCAAGAGGAATATTAGGAACAAAATCAGCCACAGCAAGACGTATGTAGTGCACATGCCCATTCACAACTGCAAAATGGAGAGCATGGCTCCCACTTTGATAGTCGACCCAGCTCATAACCTAAAAAACAACAGCTAAGTGAAGAGGCGAATTTAATACACCAAAAGAGGAGTATTTCGCAAGGCCGAGGGCTGCAATCAAGCAACAACTTCGCCTCAACGAAGTCTCCATCTCTCGCAGCAGACACCAATCGTTCGCAAGAGAGGCTGAGCATCCAAAAGTGTTTCCCATTTTTAGCGATTTTTGTGAAGAATTGTAGATCTAAAATCAGATGGTGATATATAGGTGAAATGTGTGCAATTGGAAATTAGGTCAACAGTTAGTGTGTGCGCATGTTGAATATCAAGTAGATTACGACAAATTAGAAATATGGTTGGGGGATTATTGTTATAATAAGGGGTTTGTCTAAAATATCAGATCAGGTAGAGTTTTTGTTGGACAAGATTCATGAAAATTGGTGGTGGTTATGGATATATATATATATATATAGAGAGAGAGAGAGAGAGAGTGTGTGTATGTTTAGATATGTCTAATAATTATTTAAGAAATGGATTTGTTATATAAATGGGTAAAAAGACCAACTTGCCCTTCACTTAATGGTTAAAACTAACTGGGTTAGACCTAAAGGGCATAAGGTGTAGGATTTTCAAATATTAAGTACAAAACTCATCAATTTTAAAGATAAAGGACACCGTCTGAAAGTCGGTATGAGAAAATTTGTAATTCACTCTTTAGAAAAAAAAAGTCAAGTTTGTTATCAGAAAAGAAAATCAAGGGCCCTTTTGGTAAATTTTCTTAGTCAACAAGACTCATTTTGTGTTTATTCACGTTTAATAAATAGTTGGGAGAAAGTGTATTCCTATTTTTTAGAATTAGAGGAGCTTTAGTCCCATGTACATGTTGCTCCTTAACATAATAGAGAAAAATTCTTATGTTGAGATAGGCACTCAGAAGAATGGTTAATTATGCTATTTAGTTGTATTCTCTAACGAACAAATTTTTGGTTATTTTTTTATAGTTGCTTACATCATTGGTACGAAGATGGTGAGATAATATGTTGCCCCTGATTCAAGTTTAAATTCATATTCATATTGTAAAGTATTGGTAATTTTAGGCAACAATGTTACAAAATACTTTTAACCAGCTTGTTTCTCTTGATACAAGTCTAGATTGAAAGTCCATTTGTGGGTTACATTTTTATGTCAATATGTTTTAGTCACACTTGTAATGTGTAGCAGCACCCTATCCACTCTTGATTCCTAAGATCAAGAGCTTTTTTATTGTAAAGCGGTTAATGGACAAGTAGACAACTACAAAACATTGATGGGTTTGATCCCAATAGCCGCAGATCTGCGCTCATGTGGGATTGGTCTTTTCCATGTTTTTTTTATTTGTAACTGGATTGTTTTATATGTTTCTTTAAGGTAATTCGGTTTAACACACTTCAGACTGGCTATCGGTTATGTTTTGGAGTAGAGCTGCACAACATAACCGGTGAAAACCGGTTATTCAACCGAAACCGGTTGATACCCGAAAGCCGGTTATTCAACCGAAACCGGTTGATAACCAGAGACTATAATTGGTAGAGTAACCAATGATGGTTTTTCTAACCATAGGTTAGCAACCAATTTGGGATTTTTTTTACAGAGTGGTTATTTAACCGGTTTTTTAACTCACTTTAACCGGTTAACCGATTTGTTTTTAATTTCTAGTCAAATTAGCCATTTCATCATCACCATACTCAGTAAATCCCATCAATACATTAAGCTAAGGTAGGGTCTGAGGAGGTTAAGATGTAGACAACCTTACCTTTACCCTGTAGGAATAGAGAGGCTGTTTCCAGTGAGACTCTTGGCTGATAGTAGTTTTGCATCAAGCCTTGGACACGAGGCACATAGCACTGAACTACCGGGACAAAGGTCGATTAGTGCATGTACCATTTTGTCTTTCGGCTATCAACGCCACCACACGATGCATGATTAGCCATCCCACTCTTTTAATGTTATTTTCACGAAATTAGTAAAGTAACATTAAAATTAGTGCACTTTCACTTTTACTCCCTGAGCGTCCACACATATATACATTATATGTGCATACCGCAAGCGCCATTTGTGACCGTTATATAGTCATTAGAAAACGGCGTTATGGCCGTTACAGAGGTGTTAGATCGGGTTTTCTTTAGTCACAAACTTTCCCAAGCTAAAAAACACTTTAAAAATAAGACTGCAAAACATGTTCAAAGTTGTATGCGTTTGAAGTGGCTAGCTTGAGTGCTCGTGATTCGGTTGTTCACATCAAACAATCCAACAATCCTGCTAGTGATTAAGCACAAATATCAAACTGTTGCAAAAGTAATTGTCTAAAATAATAATATGCAAGGTCTTGGATAAATAATGCAGTCTTACTAAGACAACAATCTAGCTACACTCAGTTATGTACATGACCTAAAAAACATGCTAAAAGGGAAACTAAAAATAGTTGGTGAGATGTTGGTTTATAGACTCGATAAAACAGTTAAACAAATTTAAGTTAATAAGCAGCTGCCATTACTTGAATGTAACATGTATAATGCATTCAAACAGATACAATCGCATTCAAATTGATGACGGGGGTAGCCCAAGATCAAATAAAATGACTTAAGTACATACACGCTTGAAAGGTTAAATGGTTCGAAGGTTAAAAAGCTGGGAGGTGGGGAAAAGCAATACGGAAACAGTAAGTAGTCACATCTCTGGATTGCTTCACCAACCCACCAGCCGCAAAAGCAATGCAGGTCCACAGAGCACACTCTATTACCCAGGGGTCAAAAGGCTTCAACCCCCAAAAGGGTAAGCCCTTCACTGCAAGCATGGTCATTAGTCAAATGCATTCCTCTTTGAGAGATGTCTTCTCCTATATATTAGACACTTCATTTACTGAATAGGACATTCCTGGCCAGCCCTGATTACTGAAATCTCTGGTCATTCACTTCGAGTACTTGCTTCATGCGAGTTACTCCCTTTCACATCCAACACACACATTCTGTTTGCTCCTTCATCCGAGTCTGAACACACTTCAGAGAAGGATCTTTAGCAAACAATAAAAATAAACTAGTGAACCTCCTTCCACGTCTTGCAAACGTGGGGGGACCCCACGACCTGCATTAGGCAAAGTTGAACCCTTCAACCCTTTTGCCTAACCAGCCCCGCTACTATCCTTAGTCTTGTATTTGTTGCATCAACAAGTTGGCGCCCACCGTGGGTCTACGCCGCTATTTCTCCTCAAAAAGACCTAGTAGTGTAGTTCTTTTCTCTTGAAACTACCATGTCAGAAAGTGGATCCCCGGGAGAAGTGAATCAGATTCCAAACGCCTCTACCCCGGGTACTAGCCAAGCTCATGTGGCTATACCAACTTCTTTCTCAACTCCGAGGAGCACCCCTGAGTTCCTCACTTTCAACACTCCAACTCCGTCTAGATCCGGAGTCCCTTCCCCCAATGTCGGTGTCTCGGACACCCCGGCACGTGTTGAACTTACCCCCGAGGGGGTTGCCAACAATTTCCTCGAGTTGAGGTCTCTCCTCAACCAATATGTAAGTAGGGAAAGGGACAAAGGAGTAAGGATTCATCTAGACTATGATGAACCTGAACCAACATTATCTCCCGGACCTCCCGTCCCTCCTTTTACATCTAGAGATGAGGCTGGTCCCAGCAATCCTCCAAATCTTAACCCGTATCTGTACGCGAGACCAAATCCTACAACACACCTTCTCTTCTCATCTCAACCAACTACAAGTGGTGCTCCTCTGGGCCATGAGCTGACCCTAGATCAGCTCCTACAGTCCGCAGCGACAAGCCTTCCAGCCTCTACAACAACTTCGTGGGAACAAGCTCTGTCCGTGCTCCCCTTGGCGCGAAGTGCTGCTATGAGCACCCCCTTTGGAGTTAGCTGCTCAGTTGCACCCGGAAGCCTTCAAGGCTTCAACCCCATGCCCCAGATGATAGCCCAAATGATGGCCAGCTTCCCGTGGCAGCACTTTATTAATCAGGTGCTGGCCACTCAAGGGAACATCAACAATGGCAACAACACGGGTGCAAGGGCTGAAGAAGACTTGGCCAAACCTTATAAGCCTAGTAACCTCTCATGCTTTTCAGAGCAAATATCCGATTATGATTTTCAAACAAAGATCAAGATGCCGTCCCACGTCAAAACATATGTTGGGACTGAAGATCCTGAGGACCATCTTCAAATCTTCACCGGTGCAGCAAGGATTGAGAAGTGGTCAAAAGCTGAATGTTGTCTAATGTGCATGCAAACTCTTGTCGGATCAGCCAGGATTTGGTTCAATGATTTACCTGCTCAGAGCATTCGAAGCTTCGGTGACCTCAGCAAGGGTTTTCTGGCCAACTTCTCTCAACAAAGGCGATATGTCAAAGATGCAACCGTGATCTTTCAGATAAAACAACGTGACGATGAAAGTCTTAGAGAGTTCATTGAACGATACAAGAAGGAAGGTCTCACATATGTAGGGGCAGATGAGAAAATGAGGGTGTCTGGCTTTATGAATGCTATCACCTCAAAATATCTCACAAGAGATTTCAACAAGTCCCTGCCCAAGACCTTGGAAGAAGCTCTCGAAAGGGCAGAATCCCATATCCGGGGAGAGGAGGTAGTAGATATTAAAGAACAAAGGAAAAGAGGATCCAGTTGGCAAAGCAACAGCCCGGCCAGAAAAAGAGGGAACTTTAACTTCTATGACAGACGTCAAAAGGGTTCAGACCATCGAAGGCCTGAAAGCCGGAACCCTTCCACCAGGGAGAAAGGCATAAGTTTCACACCCCTCACAAAGACTCCTCAAGAAATCCTTGCAACAGAAGAAGTCAGGTAGAACTTTCGGCCTCCTAGGCCTCTCCCCAAAAGCAGGAAGAATGAAAACTCCACACAATATTGTGAATTTCATGAAGAAAAGGGGCACCATACCAATGATTGCTTCCAACTCAAAAAGAGGATCGAAGAAGCCGTCAAGTCCGGGGAACTTGCTCACTTAGTGAAGGGAGTAAGGGACAAAATAGCTGAAGGAAAAGGCAAGGAAGTCAATATGGTAGATTTCGATGGAGGGGTTCCACACAAAAGACATCTGTTAGAAGCTTGGGAGCTTTAGTGTGTTTGCTTCCCCCCAACAGAAAAAGACCCTCTTTCAAGCCCTCTTGTGGTTAAGGCTACTGTGGGAACGTTACAAACAAGTAAAGCTTACATAGACACTGGTGCTGCTACTGAAATCATGTTTGAGAAGTTCTTCAACCGTCTAAGCAATGAGGAACGTGCAAGGCTCCAACCCTCTGGAACCTCCATAAAAGGTATTGCCGACATACCCCTTAAGCCTTTAGGGCAACTGACACTTGATGTTCGTTTCAGTGAAGGACAGAAGGAAAGGATCCAACCACTCACCTTTGTGGTTATCAATATTCCCTCAAATTATGACGTGATCATCGGAAGGCCAGGACAGTGTGCATTTTACATGGTTGTGTCTGTAGGTCATGGCACTGTCAAGTTTCCCACCGAGATGGGAATAGCAACCCTTCAACCTTCCCAGGAAGCCTACATGGTTGAAGGTGAAAGCTCCAAAAGTGAAGAAGACAGGAAAAGGCTGGTTATAAATCCTAAGTACCCTGAACAGAAGATAAGGGTCAATCCTAGCCTTTCAAGGATCTTAACAAGGCCTATCCCAAAGACTGTTATCCGTTACCTGAAATTGATCTAAAGGTAGACTCCCTCACCGGGTACCCGTTCAAATGTTTTCTTGATGCCTACAAAGGCTATCATCAAATCCTCATGAATGAAGAAGATGAGGAAAAAAACCGCATTTCACACGGACAAAGGAATCTTTTGTTATCAGAAGATGCCTTTTGGCCTCAAGAACGCTGGAGCAACCTATCAACGCCTAGTTGACAAGGCCTTTGCAAGACAAATCGGTAAAAACATGGAGGCATATGTAGACGACTTGGTGATTAAAAGCAAGACGGAGTATCAAATGCTCGATGACATTCAAGAAACCTTCAAGAACCTAAGGAAGGTAAACATGAAACTCAACCCAGAAAAATGCTCCTTTGGGTTTGAGGAAGGTAAATTCCTTGGGCACATTGTGGGAAAACAAAGCATTAAAGCCAACCCGAACAAAGTGAAAGTTGTTCTGGAAACCAAACCACCAAGAAGCAAGAAAGAGGTTGAAAGCTTGAATGGGAAGCTCGCAGCCTTGAAGCGTTTTACGTCCAAGTTGGCTGAAAGATCTTTGTCCTTATACAAAACACTCAAGAACTGCTCCGATAAGAAAGACTTCAAGTGGACCGAGGAGGCTGAAGAAGCCTTCACCCAGATGAAACAACATCTCGCTTCCTTACCTGACATCGCAGCTCCAGAAACGGGGGAGTTAATCTCGGTGTACCTTTCAGTCGCTGAGTAGGCCATAAGCGCGGTCCTCACCATTGAGCGAGAAAAGGCACAGGTACCCGTTTATTTCTTCAGCAAAACTCTAAAATTGGCTGAAACCAAATATCCTCCCCTTGAAAAACTTGCCCTAGCCCTAGTTCAAACAGCTAGAAGGCTTCGAAGGTATTTCCAAGCACACCCTATACAAGTGGTCACCGACCAACCTATTAAGAGTGTGCTTGAAAAACCAGAAAACTCGGGACGATTAGCCAAATGGGCAGTAGAACTAGGTGAGCACAACATCACCTACGTCCCAAGAAAAGTTATTAAAGCCCAAGTCTTTGCTGATTTCATTGTAGAAGTCCCAAAGCAAACAGTCACTGAAGTGAACACCACCACCACTGAACCTTCAGACCTTGAAGCCTGGAAGCTTTTTACCGATGGGGCTTCAAGCGTTGAAGGGTCAGGGGATGGTCTCATTTTGATCAACCCAGAAGGGTTGGAATTCACGTATGCTCTCCGTTTTGATTTCCAGACCACCAATAACGAGGCTGAATACGAGGCGCTGATCGCCGGTTTAAGGCTGGCCAAAGAGATGAAGGTCCAGAAGCTTGAAGTGTTCACAGATTCATTACTGGTCTCAATCCAAGTAAACGATAGCTATGTTGCCAAAGATCCCAACATGAAAAGATACAAAGAAAAATCCAAGGAGCTGATGAATACCTTTAAAACGTGCAACATCAAACAAATTCCCAGATCTCAAAAACAAAAAGGCTGATGCCTTAAGTAAGCTGGCATCTCTCACTTTTGCCCACCTCACCAAGAAGGTGTTGGTAGAAGTGTTAAAGACTCCATCAATCAATGAATTGGAAGTTCAAGACGTAGTCACCGAGGAAGATCCAAACTGGATGACTCCTATCAAAAAGTTCCTAAAAAATGGTGAACTACCCAATGATCAAGTAGAAGTTGAAAGGGTTAAAATCAAGGCAAGGCAGTACGTACTACAAGGAGAAACCCTTTACAAAAAGGGTTACCTTGCCCCCTTGCTAAGCTGTGTTGGTCCTGAGCAAAGTAAGTATTTGATCAAAGAGATTCACAAAGGCATATGCGGAGCTCATTTTGGAGCTAGGCCGGTGGTTGCAAAACTCATAAACCTTGGGTATTTCTGAGCAATTGAGGAAATGTGATGCTTGCCAAATTCATGCACCAGTCCCAAAAAGTCCCAAGCATGATCTGGTCCCAATAACCTCTGCATGGTCGTTCTTTAAATGGGGAATGGACATCATTGGTCCGTTTCCCCCAAGCAAAGGTGGGGTGAAGTTCTTGTTGGTAGCAATAGATTATTTCACCAAGTGACCAGAGGTTAAACCACTCGCAAAGATCACAGGCAAACAGGTCATTGACTTTGTTTGGGAGAACATTATCTGCCGCTATGGATTGCCGGGGGTACTTGTCACTGACAATGGAAAGCAATTTGTTGAGAAGCCTTTCAGCGTTTGGTGCAAAGAATACATAATCAACCAGGTTTTTAGCTCAGTGGCTTACCCGCAATCGAACGGTCAGGTTGAAAGGACGAATAGAAGCATAGTGGAAGGTATCAAAACAAGACTGGGAAGGTACGAAAGCAACTGGCTTGAAGAACTTCCTAGTGTTCTATGGGCCATAAGAACGACTGAAAAAACAAGCCATAAGAGAACACCCTATAGCTTGGTATTTGGATCCGAGGCTGTGATCCCCGCTGAGATAGGAGTTGTAACACAACGAATTGTCAACATGGATCCCGAAACAAACCAAAAAGAGACCATGTTGAACTTACAACTCCTAGAAGAAGCACGAGACCAAGCTGCAATTCAAGAAGCCAAATACAAGCAACAAATGGAAGCCTACTACAACAAGAGAGTTAACAACGAACGCTTCAAGCCAGGGGATTTGGTCCTTAGAAACAATGAAGCTAGCAAAAAAGAGAATCAAGGAAAGCTTGGCCCAAAATGGGAAGGCCCGTATACCATCCTTGAAGCACATAAGGGTGGATCTTACAAGCTAGCAAACTCAGAGGGTAAAAGGCTTCCAAGACATTGGAACGGAAAAACCTTGAAAATGCTCCATGTTTAAACAAGAAAGATTGGTTTGTATTTCACAAGTTGTATTTCGAAAATGACACTACGAAAGCCTTTTGTAAGAACAAGTATCTATTGAATGAATGAAGTTGTTTTATCAAACTTGTCTTTCTATCCTAAGATCAGGTTGAGAACCTAGCAAAAAACTCCATGGCAAGGGCCATGTAAGGGGATGAGCTCCCAGGCCACATCGCTCAATAGGTTCAAGGGTTGAATGAACCTATAGAAGGGGTGAGTTCCTAAATCAATACAACTCCATGAGAATTATTAAGTAAAAGCAAAATTGTCTCATAGACGGATTTGAACAGCCTACACCAAATGTTCCTTAAGCCTTAGAAAAATAACCAACAAACAGGTTTACGAAATCAAACAAAACAAGAAAATAAAAAGGCTAGGTGCTATGTCTTCTTGTTAAAAATACCAAAGCTAAGTGACTGCAGCACTGAACCCTTTAAGGTATAAAAAAACATAAAGGCAACACAAACTCGACAAAGACAAAGTTACAAGAAGACAAAAATAATCTAAAGGATTATACAACTTAAACAAAAAATTATAAAGATACAAACCAAGTCAAGTCACAAAACTAAGAAGCCTTCAAGGCTTCAAGCCACCTAGGTGACAACTCGAAACCTCAAAGGCTTCAACTTACCTGCGGATAGCCAAAAGGCTTAAAGGGTTGAAGCCAACCAGGCTGCCTCAACGAAATAGGCACAAGTATAAAAACATAACACAAAGAAAATGGATAAACATAATATCAGCCCTGAAAGACTTTCAATCACAAGTTAAAACAAGTCCTAGTAACTTGCAAGTTTAGATATTGTTCAAATGGCCATACAGGCCTAAAACACAACCAACAGGAACCTTAAGGGTTCCTGGAAACCTAACATTGTTCGAAGTTAACATTACAAACCACAAATTTTTTTTAGTGCTAAGAAAGCTACGAATTAAGCATCAGCAGAGGACTTGGAAACCCCGGAACCTTCACCCTTGACCTTCTTTGCCTTCCTGGACTTCTTAGCTTTTGCACCTCCATCATCACCTACCGCTGAAGCCTCCAAGCTTGCATCCTTCGGAGCACCCTGTTCACCTGAAAAGGTGTCATCACTATCTCCCGAGTAAGAGGCAAGAGGCTTACCAAAACAAGCAGAAACTTGATGGATATAAGGGTAGGTCAGCCTCTGCATTTGTTCAACGGAGCCTTTGAAAATATCGGAAGCCTCGGGACGAAACAGGGGAGACTTCTCCAAAGGATGGCCGGATTCATGAAGCTTATAACCAGCAATGAGGCCTTGGTGTTTCCTCAGGTTGAGCAACTTAGTATAAACTTCACCAAGGGCAGAATTAAACTCCTTGGAGTGAAGAAGGTAAGTAACAATCTGGTGAAAACCCTGCTCAATTAACCACTGATTGTCAATGGTGGATCGAGCTACCGAAGCTTTCAACCCTTCCTTTTCCTCATCAAAAGCCCGCTGCTGAACAAATAAAGCTTCCCTGTCAGCTTTAAGCTTCAACCGATCAGCCTCAAAGCTCTTCTTCAAATCACTCATTTCAATGTCATGCATCCTAGTCAGCTCACTAACCTTTTTGTCCCACGCTTCTTCTTTCTCAGCAAACCCAGCTATCTCCTTCTTCATCGCAACCATTGAAGATTTCATCTTATCTTTCTTCTTAGAAAATTCTTCATATTCCTGCATCCTCTTACGAAAACGAGCAACCCCTTGAGGAAGCATAGCAGCAAGGTTGCAGGTGCTCAAAATCATGCGGGATAACATCAAGTCATCATCCATCTCAGCAATGGTATTGTGAACTGAAGGAGGAGCAATGTGACTCAGAGCATCTTCACAAACAGCAGCATCCTTAAAGCTGTCATCATTTTTCACCGACCAACTAGGCACATAAACTTCCTCAGGATCCAACCCTTCAACATCCCTGCTTGAAGAACCCTGAACAGGGGTAGCAATAACCTTCTTGGCTGAAGCCTTCTTACCGTGAACAACCATTTTTTTCTCCTTTTCAGCACCCGCTTCAACACCTTGATCTTCAGAAGCTTCAATATCATCACTCAACTCCACTGGTTCAGTAGAAGTGGATTGAGGAGCAGCCTTCAACAAACGGCGGGTAGATCGACGGGTTGAAGACTTGGGAGCATGAGACTTAGAAAAACCTTTGACATTGGAAGTACTAATATAACCCGAGCCCTCGAACCTTTGCTCAGTAGTTCTAACTACAACGTTTTCACCAGGAACAGATGGGACATCCTCAAACACAACATCAGAAGTGTCGTCACTCTTAATGAAATCCAGGGCAGACATGACTGCAAATAACAAAAAAACAAAAACACATAAGGCATAAGTCAAGAAAAATGCAAAGAGGGCAAAAAAGGAAAACGCATACCCGTGCCACTCCTCATTAGAACCGGATCCCGGTCAGCATTTTCCCACAATTTACTAACCCCTAATAGAACTAGCAAATGTTCAGGGAAGGGACGAACCCTCGAAGGGCACTCCCGGATGGCTTTGAGAAAAGCATCATTTAACTCAGATTCAGAGGGCTCCGGTTCATTGAGAACGGCATCCGGGTGCCTCCACACCATTTTGAATGGGACAATAGAATCAGAAACCCAGAAAAAACGATCCTTCCAAGTACCAAGTGTTGTAACCGTAGACGAAATAAGTGTTGGTGCATACATCTGTCGTCTTCGTCTTGTATCGAGTCTTGTATTGACTTGTTTAGATTAGGGCACGAAATGTTGATTTCCCACGAAATGGACATGACATTTTCGTGGGGAATTAGAAAATAGTCATTTCGTGGGGAATTAGAAAATAGTCATTTCGTGGGGAATTAGAAAATAGTCATTTCGTGGGGAATTAGAAACACTATAAATACCATAGTTGTGTTGTCATTTGGTGGTGAATCAGAAAATCATACCGAGGTGCTGCCGGTTTGATTCTTGAATGTACAAGTTGTAATATCAATCAAAGAAGTGATTTAAGTGAATTGTTAGCTGTTTCTTCATCAGTTACTTGTTTTCCGCACGTGTAACTGATTAAAACTCCTCTGAACGACTCGTTCGGGTCTACAAACGATCCTACAACTGGTATCAGAGCTCAGGAGGAGGAGTTCTGCAGATTATAGCTGGATTTCATAGCATTTTCTATCTTCTACACCTTCTTTCATCAGTTCAGGAAGATTTCACGGTCAAAATCGTTCCAATTTTTTACAGCTTGTGTAAAATTACATGTTAACAAACCCTTGAAAGCTACAAGTTAAAATTCGGACTAAAAGTGGGTGAAATGGACTCGAGAAGTGATTCCGCTCGAAAGAATTTTTTCTGATTCAGCTTGAAATTGTCGATTCCGCTCCAAAATGTTATTGATTCCGCTCCAAAATAGTTCCTAATTCCGCTCCAGGCTACCAAACTCTGATTTCGCTCCAAAGTCTTTGCTGATTTCGCTCCAAAGTTACCAAAAAGTATTGATTCCGCTCCAAAATTATCTTGATTCCGCTCCAGATTTGTTTTATTGGTTGATTTCGCTCCAGAAATTTACTGATTCCGCTCGAAAGATTGAAAATAGTGCTGATTCCGCTCCACAGTTTTGTTTACTGATTTCGCTCCAGACTGCCATACTTCTGATTTCGCTCCAGACTTGAAAGGTGTAAATTCGCTTGAACAGTTCATCATATCGTTTGAAAATGAATGTCAACATGGTTCAGTAGTTCACGTGATACAATTGTTTTGATCAGATCTATATCATCAGTTTGCATGTGAAGTTAATATTTGTGGCCCAATCAGTTTGTTTTGTCAAATTGATATTGTCAATGTGAAGGTCCAATCAGACACGTTCAATTTGAAGGTCCAATAGATTGCTTGTGATAAAATCAATTGTCGGCCATTACTTGAAACCCAAATAGTTAATTGTGTTGACAGTCATTAATTGTTGACGGCCCAATCAATATTTGTGTTGCCCCAATGAGATTTTAGTTTTCATTTGTGTTGACCCATTTATCAATATAAGAATCGGCCCAATCACATTCCATATCTAATCTGTTGTTGTCGGCCCATGTGTTGTTAAAGGTAATCAAATCATTTTTGTCGTAAAGTGATTACAATCAATTGCTCAGTTCACATCAAAAGTTCAATTGAAAGATCGTATCAAATCAGTTCACAAGAGAGGTGGTTCAGTCCGTTTGAATTCAAACTCGTTCAAGGTCGTGTGGTTTAGCCAGGTCATTGGAAAATGTCGTTTGATTTTGATCCGGGTCATAGCAGTCCGCACAGTTTGTCAATCTTCAGTCCGCACAGAATATTCACCAGTTCGAGTACAAGTCTTATTCTGTTAATTGATAAGTCTTTAAACTGATTGTATTTTGTTTGTTTGTGTGTCTACAGGTGATACCGGTGTTTTACGAGGTGAACCAGTTTAGTTTGAAAGCTTGTTTGAAAAATTCTTCGATACTGAAACATGGATTCTGAATTCTACAATGCGTTTGTTACTCCGACTACTCCAGCTGATGTGCTTCAAAAGATGAACAAGGAATATGAAACCGGAACGTTGCAAAAACCCCCAAAACTTATGAATATTGAAGAATACCATAGCTGGAAAGAAAGATTTGAAAACTGGGTTCAGGCGAACCATCTGAAAGCTTGGGAAAGCATTGAAACTGAATATGTTAGACCACAGAACGCTATGAGAGTTGATAAAATCATTTCAGAATTCACAGACCAAGAGAGAGAAAGCTATAAAGGAGAGAAAATGATGATAAGTCTGTTACAACAAGCTGTCAAAGAAGATATATTTGTGTTGCTTCAACATAATGGAACTGCGTTTTCGATCTGGGAAGCATTAAAGAAAAAGTTTGAAGGAAGTACTGAGATGCTACAGAGTAAAGCTTCTTTGCTGAAAAAAGAATTTTAATTGTTCACGAGTATGCCAGGGGAGACTACGAAGAATATCATAGAAAGATATTGCCATCTTGTGCGTACCATGTCTTTGCAGAAAATCACTAAAACTCCAGCAGAATGGGTCGAGAAGTTAGCTGATGCTTTACCTCAAAAAGAATGGGGTACATATCTCATGATTCTGAAGAATACAGGAGTGTTTAGTAGATTATCAATTGCACAATTCATTGAGAAGCTTGAAGGTCAAGATCTTGAACATCAGAAAATTGCAAGAATGAATAGTTCAAATGCTCAACAAGACATCAAGTTATATTACAAAGGTGATGTTGAGAAAGTTGAAGCAAGTCCAAAGATTCAAACCGCGTTTAGTGCAGGAAACTCATCTGGTTCAAGCATTCAAAGTACAGTAAACACTAGTGGGTTTTCAACAGTTAATCCTCCGAGTATTCAAAGTGCAAGTGTTGGAAATGGGAATATGATTCAGTGCAATGTGGCATTGCATCTTCAAAATGGTCAAAACTTTTCTGAAGAAGTGGTGAAAAATCATATGAGTTTACTTGTTACTGCATTGGAATCTTATGTAGGATTGATTGCCGGAAAGATCGGAAATCCTATGCTAACCAAGGAGGATTACGATCAGATTGATGCAGAAGAGTTGGAGCTCATGGACATTAAATGGTGTCTAGCTAGTGTTGGTGCATGTTATGTGACAACAGCTGTGGATTGGTCTTTGGATATTAAACAGAAGATTGGATCATGAAGACTACAAGAAAAACGAATTCTGTGAAGCCCAATCAGTCCAAGTTGTACTAAGTCTGTTAGGCCCAAGTTTATGTAACAAATGTAATATGGGCAAAGCCCAATTCGAGTTATTGGCTGTGTGTATATAAACAGCCTTAGACTAGAGTTTTAGGGTGAGACTTTTGGAGATTGTGAGAGAGCATTCGAATTGAGAGAGTTAAGAACAAACAGAAATCGGCTGTTGGGTTCTAGGAGATCTTAGTGATTGTAAAACGTTTCTAAGGTTTGATAATCACAGAAGATCAGTTTGAAAGTTTGTGTGTTCGAGTTGATATTCGTCTAATATTCTTGTTTCTGGTTCGAAGGTTTATCAAGGGGATTCCGCACCCTTGATAGATTAGCAGTCTTGTTAAGATCCATACGGGATTACGGGGACCTACATTTGGTATCAGAGCCTTTGCTCTTGTGCGTGGTTCAAGACTGATCGATTGGAATCAAGGCAGTTGGTTTGGTTGAATATTTTCGAGTTAAAATTCTGGATTTTACGAAGAACAGGAAGAACAGTTTAAATTCGTGTAGTTTGATCTGTTTTGATTATTGGTTTGACTGTTTTTCGTGTTTATAGGAGTTATTTGTTTGGAAAGTTGGCAAAAGGAATTAATTTCGAGTTTTTGGAAAGATTTGCTGATATACAGTTGCTGATTTTTCGGGATTTAGTTGCTGAACTTGTGCGTTTAGTAATCTTGTGCGATCAGAGGCCATCTTGTACGTTTGAAGATCTTGTACGTTTGAAGATCTTGTGCGTTTGAAGATCTTGTGCGACTCGTTTTGATCTTGTGCGACCCAGATAGTACTTGTGCGACCCGAACTGTTCTTGTGCGACCAGGATCTCACTTGTGCGATTGGAGGTCATCCTGTGAGATTCAAAACTTGTGCGATCAGGCCCATTTAGTGATAGATCGGCCCAAAGTTAGTGGATTGTGTGATCCAGAAGACCTTGTGCGTTTCAAAGGGTCTTGTGCGATCCTATCTTGTGTGATTCACTAGTGGTGGAATTTTGAAAGGCAAGCGTAGGAATTTTTTCAGTGTTTCGAGTTTAGAGAACTATCTATAGCTCATCTGAAGAAGCCGTCTGCACCGTTGAACTCGTGGGATTTTTAGGACCAAAAAAAAAAAAAAAAAAGTCTGGAAAATCCTGAATTCAGTATTCGACATTATATATCTTTGGATTCGTCTTTTCGAGACGATTCTAACGGTGTAATTTGGTAACCACTGTTTTCGGAAAAATTCTTGTACGGTTTTACGGTTTTATCAGTCTGTTACATTGAAATGTCGAACATGTCTAAATTGAACGAACTCTTAAGGATGGAACATGAGGTAGGCACGACGAACAAACCACCTAAGATGATGAAGGTGGAGAACTACTTGACATGGAAGGATAGGTTTCAATCTTTTGTTGAGTACCAGGACACGCGTATGTGGATATGCATAGACGATGGGTATGTGAACCCAACTCACGAGTTTGAGGGAAGACAACGTATAACTGCTTATGTTGATATGGATGCCGAACAAAAGAAAATGTATGAGGCTGAAAAGAGAGCCTTGGCAGCCATTAAAATGTCTTTACCTGATGGCATCAAGCATACCTTTAAGAAGTACACTACTTCAAAGGAAATGTGGGATGCACTAGAGAAGAGATATGAGGGAAATCCTTATGTCAAGAAGAACAAAGTTGATCTACTGAAGAAGCAGTTTGCTGTGTTCAAATACATGAAAAATGAGTCACTTGAAGACGTCATCACTCGATACTACCATCTGATGTCAGAACTGGATAATTATGATATAGATTGCTATACTGACATTGAGAAAAACGACAAGCTGCTTGATGCTCTACCGGCTAAATGGGATATCTACACTCTCATGATTAAGGGAGAAGCAGATTATGACACGAAGGAATTGGAAGAAGTAGTTGGAAAGCTTAGAGCTTATGAGCTTAGTATGAAGAAAAAGGACACTGGTTATGATCAGGTTCAAGATCGAGGGATATACAATGGGCTTACATCTTCTTCATCTCATGATGCTTCTAGCGACTCTGCAACTGCATTTCTTTCGTGTGATAAGGAGCAGGTCACAGTGAATGAGGATGGTGATGTGTGTTTTGTAGCTGCTGCAGGAGGATCAACAGGAGTCAAGCGAACATCAACTTCAAAGCAAAGTAGTAGTGCAAAGTCAATGCCTATGAGTGTGAAGTCTGCTGAAGAACATCTTGCTCTACTTGCTTCTTTTGTTGCGTCTTATGAGAACTACATTCAAGGGAAAATATCTGATCCTGCCACTTTAGATGAGGATTATGATCAGATTGACCCTGATGATCTAGAAGAGATGGATCTACAATGGCAGATGGCCATGATTTCGAGACGTGTGAAGAGGTTCATGAACAGAACTGGAAGGAAGTTTGTAGGAAAGAGCGTAGGTTTTGACAAGACCAAAGTCAGGTGCTTTAACTGTCAAAGTTATGGTCATTTCGCTAGGGAATGTCAAAAACAAAAGCATGAGAATACGAATCAAAGTTCAAACAATCGGAATGCATCAAACAACTCTAACTCAAGGGCGTTGATATCTACTGCAAGAGAAGGCTCATATGACTGGAGCATTCACTTAGAAAATGATGAGAATGTCACTCAAGCGTTCATGGCAGAGATCACTCCAGTCAATGATGGTGAAGCTACAGTAGATGAGGCTAAAGTTGAGAAGAAGAGTGAAGTTGAGGAAGATAAGGCTGATCAGACAACAGATGCTGAAGAGGAAAAGCCAGAGTCTGAGCATGAAATGGAAGCTGATGAGAAAGATGAAATCATCAAAAGAATGGAAGATCAACTTGCTGCTCTCATGGCCAACTCAGACAAATCAACAGGAGAGGTAAGTAACTCTGCCACTTCTGTTTGCTTAAAGTGTCGTGAACTACAGGGTGAAGTTGAAAAATTGTCAACTCAAAACAAAAGTCTTGTGAGCGAAATGTCTAACGTAAAAGAGTCAAATTTCTTTGCTAAAAGAAACGAGTCATCATATTTGAAAAAGATAAAAGGATATGAAGCTGAAATTGAAGCTTTGACCTGCAAATTAAATGAAAAACTTCAAGTCATAGACTTAGCTCATGACATGATGGCTGAGAAAACAAAAGAGATTTCTGATAAAAACAAAGAGTTGTCAGATGCACAACTTAAAATTGTTGAACTTGAAAAGAAGTTAGGTCAATTCAGAGATTCTACTTTTGTTATGAAACATATGATGGGTGGATTAAAGAAGAGTAATGACAAGACTAGTGTGGGATACCAGGGATTTAATGAAGTCCCACCTCCTCTTAGTCATGACTATTCATTCCTACCTGATGAAAAAGAGTTCACAGACTTTCTGTCAACATCACCAAGTAGTTTCACATCAAATCAAGGTGATGTGTCTGAAAATAATGATGCTAAGAAGGAGAATAACAGCAAACCTGTTTTAAAACAGAAAAATTCAAATCCTAAGAATAAAAATTCAACTTTTGTTAAAAGGGTTAATTTTGTTCAAGGAAGTGACATGAAAAATGAAACAGCTGTTATTGAAAATGAATCTAATGTAGAGTTTGCTAAAAATAAGAACATAGAAAATTTTGAAACTAAGCAAACTGAACCAAATCCTTCTAAGGCATCATCAGAAAAACCCGAATCTAGTTCAAAGGCTTCAGATAAGAAGTCTTCGAAAAAGAGATCGTGCTTCAAGTGTCACACAAAGGGACATGTAGCTAGCTACTGTCCTAACAAAAAGAGTGAAGCACAAGTGAGTGAGAGGAAGAGAGAGAAGTCACCAGAGAATAGTGGTGATAAACAGGAGAAAGTTGCAAATTCTCCAAAGAAATCTGCTGTTAAGCAACCAGAGAATGTTGTTGTTGGTGAAGATAAGGCTGAAAAAGGAACTCCACAAGTTCCTCGTTTTCAAAGAAATCAACCAAGATTTCAGCCTGAATCTACATCAGGCAGATATGAAAGACCTAGAAGTAACTCACCAAGAATGAAAAATCAAAATTCAAATAATTTCAGAAGTCAAGGTCAATATCAAAATCGATACCAAAATAATGGTGGTCGAACTTTTTATAACAATGGCTTTAGAAATTACAATCAAGGTTCTTGGAATCAAAATCAAAATTTTCAAAGGTCACATAGTCCAAACACAAATAGGTACCCTCAGGACCAGAGACCTTATGGAAATCATGCCCCATTTCCATCAACAGGCCTAAGATCCAAGACTCCACCTAGGAGTGATGGATACTGGATGGATGTTCCTGTAGTTGATGAATCTGGAAGACCCAAGACCATTAAGGCTTGGGTCCCCCAATCTAACTAATCTTTTGGTTGGTGTGTGCAGGAGCTGCTAAGGAGGATTATCAACTTATGGTATGTTGATAGTGGCTGCTCCAGGCACATGACGGGGGATGCGAGGTTGTTTTCTGAATTTGAAGAATATGATGGTGGACATGTTAATTTTGCTGGTGCTAAAGGTGGTAGGATTACTGGACGAGGAAAAGTGACAAATGGGAAGATCACATTGGACAAAGTGAACTATGTTGAGCAGCTTAAACACAATCTGATGAGCGTGTCTCAAGTCTGCGACAAGGGTCACTCGGTCCATTTTACCAAAACTGAAGCATTGGTGTTGAAACCGGGTTTGGTCATTCCGGACGATTGGATAGTAATGCGTGCACCAAGGAAAAATGATACTTATGTCATGGACATGGGTGCCAAGGATCCAACTGCTGCGGTGGCGTGTTTACTGTCAAAAGCATCTGAAGCAGAATCTATGTTGTGGCACAGACGCATGGCCCATATTCACTACCGCAAAATGAATTATATCATAAAAAATGAGCTAGTGAAAGGGGTTCCATTGCTGAGGTTTCAAGTGGAAGATAAATGTCTTCCATGTCAAAAGGGAAAACAACACAAGAAACCTCATAAGGCTAAAACAGTAAATTCCATTAATGCCCCTTATGAATTACTTCACATGGATTTATTCGGTCCAGTGAACGTGAGGAGCATAGGTGGAAAGTACTACTGTCTTGTTGTCACTGATGATTACTCTCGTTATTCATGGGTTTTCTTTTTAGGTACGAAAGATGAGACAGCAGAGATGCTGATAGATCTCTTTACGAAATTGGAAAACGTCCATGATGCAAGGATTAAGAGAATAAGGAGTGATAATGGCACGGAGTTCAAGAATCGGATTCTGGATCTCTACTGTCTTCGAAAGGGAATAGAACATCAATATTCTGCTCCTTATACTCCTCAACAAAATGGAGTCGCTGAGAGGAAGAACAGGACGTTGATTGAAGCCGCTAGGACGATGCTTTCAGACTCAAAGCTACCAGTTCTTTTCTGGGGAGAGGCTGTGAATACAGCTTGCTATGTCCTAAACAAAGTGTTAACCATTAAACGTTTTAACAAAACTTGTCATGAGTTGATGTTTAACGAGAAACTAAACTTAACAGGCTTTGAACCTTTTGGATTACCCTGCACCATTGTGCGAAACAAAGATAAACAAAAATTCAGTGAGGTGGCTGACGAAGGCTACTTTCTGGGTTACGTGCCTGGCACACCGAATAAAAGGGTTTTTAATCTAAAAACTGGTAAAATTGAGGTTGTTTTTAATGTGGAAATTACTTCCTACAAACCTCAACAATCAACGAGTGGTCCTGCTATATTATATGATTATGAAAGTGTTTTTAAATCATTTAATATTCCTGAGGTTTCTGATGCAGATGATTCTCAGCTGATTCAAACAGTGGTATGTGAAGATGATGAAGGCGAGTTCATGCCTAGATCGAATGTTGATATGACAGATGCTGCGGAAACTTCCCAAAGTGCTGCTAATCCTGATTCAAGCGATAGTGACTCGGAACCCATTCAGGGGGAGGAGTTTGTAAATCCGTTTGCAAATCAGAATATTCAGGGGGAGGTTGGATCAAACCTGGGTGATAATCTAGAAGTCGATGTCGTTGCTACTACACGAGCAAATAGAGATCATCCAGTTGACATGATACTTGGAGATCCTACTGCAGGTGTTCAGACGAGAAGAAGCATAGCAGCGAATTCTGGGTTATTTGTTTCGATTGAAAAGACTGGGATAGTGAATGAATGCTTGTATAGTTGCTTTATTTCCCAAGAGGAGCCGAGGAACATTCATATGGCTCTTAAAGATAATTCATGGGTTGAAGCAATGCAAGAGGAATTGGCCCAGTTTGCGAAGTTGAAGGTATGGGAGTTAGTAGACCTTCCTAAAGGTGAAAGAGAGATTGGCACTAAGTGGGTGTTTAAGTGCAAGAAGGATGATAGAGGTATTGTCACGCGCAACAAGGCTCGGTTGGTTGTTAAAGGTTTCAATCAGCAAGAAGGGATAGATTACAATGAGGTATTTGCACCAGTAGCAAGGTTGGAGGCAATTCGTTTGTTTCTAGCTTTCGCTTCATTCAAGGGCTTTAAAGTTTTCCAACTAGACGTGAAGAGTGCATTTCTTTACGGGAAAGTCCAAGAAGTGGTGTATGTCTCACAACCAGATGGGTTCGTTGATCCAGACTACCCAGATCGAGTGTACAAACTTGATAAGGCTTTGTATGGGTTATATCAAGCTCCCAGGGCGTGGTACGAGACACTGTCTACACATCTGATCAAGAATGGTTTTGAGAGAGGTCAGATTGACAGTACACTGTTCATCAAGAGGAAGAAGGAAGATTTTCTGCTGGTACAGGTATACGTGGATGACATCATCTTTGGGTCATCTGACGAAAACATGTGTAAGGAATTTGAACAGGTGATGAAGAGCAAGTTTGAAATGAGTGCTATGGGTGAGCTGTCTTACTTTCTGGGATTACAAGTTGAACAGAAGGAGGATGGGATGTTTATACATCAAACAAAGTATGTGTATGACATTTTGGCTCGATTCAAAATGAATGATTGCTCTACTTTCAACACACCCATTTGCGAAAATCACAATCTTGGCCCAGATCATGAAAGCACTGAAGATGTTGATCCTACTCAATACAGGGCGATGATTGGTTCTCTAATGTACTTGACTGCTTCAAGACCTGACATCATGTTTGCAGTATGCTTGTGTGCCAGATATCAGGCAAATCCGAAAGAGTCACACATGAAAGCAGTGAAGCGTATTCTTCGTTACTTGAAGGGGAAACCTAAACTTGGGTTGTGGTATCCAGCTGATAGTGATTTGAGGTTCGTTGCTTACACTGATTCAGACTTTGGAGGATGCAAATCAAACAGAAAGTCTACAACAGGTGGTTGTCAGTTCTTAGGAGGCAGGATCGTGTCTTGGCAATGCAAGAAGCAATCCTGTGTGTCTACATCTACGTGTGAAGCTGAATATATTGCTGCGGGTAGCTGTTGCTCTCAAGTTCTCTGGATTCAACAACAGATGCGCGATTACGGTTTGGATTTCACTCGTACTCCTATTATGATAGATAATAATGCCACTATTTCAATCACAAACAATCCCGTAAAGCACAGTAGAACTAAACATATTGACATACGTCATCACTTTATACGGGATTGTGCTGAAAAACGACTCATTGAATTGCACCGAGTCGACACAGAAGATAACCTTGCTGATCTTTACACTAAAGCTTTTGATCGAGCTCGCTTTGAACACTTAGTCGAACTCAACGGGATGAGGAATCCTGAATAACTGGTTTTTCATAAGAATTTTGTAAATAGTTTACTGTTTTTCTTAAAAATCAAAAATACAAAAACATTGAAAAATCAAAAACATAAAAAAATAGAAAATTAAAAATGAGTTTTCACTGTGTGAAAAAGAAGAAATGATAGTACATCAGCAAGTTAGACTGTCACACTCGAACTGAATCAAAATGCTTAAGTGTGATAGTAGCTTCATCATATGATATTCCAGTAGGCAAAAGCATGAAATAATCAACTTACCAATGTGATATAAACTTAAATGCACTGAGTATGAGTGGGGAACACATCAGTGGTGTATGGTTTAATGACCTTAAACCTTGCGTTGATAGATTGCCAAAATCTGAAGTTTTGGGTCTTTATACTGTTATTTCATCTGGGATATCTTGGCTGTCTTTCTGTTCAGAACTAAAACTGTACATGACCCCAGGAAAGAAAGTCACTTGGAATTAGCCCATTTCTATTTGAATGTTTGTATATTGTCCCGATACACACAATTTTGATCTGATTCTGAAATCTTCTCTAAAAAAATCGTGTACCTCCTCTGCTGCATCCAGATATATGCTGACCTGGAGGTGCTAGGCAACGACAGCTTCTGCTGCATCCAGATACATGCTGACCTAGCTGTATGTTGTCGCGCTATAGATCTAATACACCCGAAAGAGGCCCTCAAGTGCCCAAAAGAAACCTAAGAAACCTATATCAAACTGAGAAAAACTCATTTGATCTGTATATTATACCATCTCTGCTAAAGATCTATTCTGTTCTCTTCTCAACCTATTCCCAGTTAAGATTTCAGAAATCTGGATTGGACTTGTGAAATATGTGGTAGGGAAGATACTTGCATGATAGAGTGTGTTGTTTATATTTCCAGGATTTGATTAGTATTTATTTGGGTGTTGTTTATATTCCCAGTTAAGATTTCAGAAATCTGGATTGGACTTGTGAAATATGTGGTAGGGAAGATACTTGCATGATAGAGTGTGTTGTTTATATTTCCAGGATTTGATTAGTATTTATTTGGGTGTTCATTGTTAAGTAATCAAAACATGATAAAACAGATTATATGCAGACCTAGGCATTGTCAGGATATCTTAAAGGATGACATCAGTATACTCACCTACTACGATGAATCTTTGTGCATACCTTGATCGCGGGGGTATATCCTGAAGTGGGACACACTAGTATTTCAGTATAATAAAATTACCTTAACGTATCTTATGGTAATGGTACTTGAAATGTTCATGCATTTTGTTTAGGTGGACGAACATACTGGTAATCGTCTTGGACTGCTTTTCACGGAAAAATTAAATAAAGAATTATCTAATTGTGTGAAAACAGTTTGATTATGCTGATATGATCTTCTTACCAGTGACTCTCACAAAAATAGAGTGTGTATTGCTTTTCGTATTTATTTGCTTTCAGAAAATACAAAAATACAAAAATAATGTCTTTTTCTGTTAAAATTCTTAACGTACGGAAAACTGTTATTCTTGGAGGATTTGTTACTGATAGGGGGAGACGGTGTTAGTAAGTGGGTTCAAAATTTTAAAATGATGCAGGTTATAAGGTGTTTGATTAAAAATTGTTGCGTGTTGGTGCTTAAATTGAAAATGCTTAATCTGATACAGTTTAACTATCTCTTGAATAATAATAATTCTTTAACTATGTTGAAAAATTCTTATGGTTTCTCGAGATGTTTGTTTTATAGTATACAGATTGAAGCAGTTTGTTGATGAGAAGTTGCTTTGAAGAGATGAGGAGTTTGTTGCTGCTTGGTAGAATCCTCCTTCTACAATGCAGAGTGGGTGCTGTGAAGACTTACATGGAATGCTGAATCACAACTTGGAAGATTTGGTGATTGGATACATCAGCTTAGGGGGAGTCTGTTGCTGACAAAGTTCATGTTGAAGCTGACGCTATCCAAAGACCAAAGACTGTAAGATTCTGAAGACTAAAGTTTCCTTTGCAAGCTATTGTCAAGGGGGAGTTTGTTGGTGCATGTTATGTGACAACAGCTGTGGATTGGTCTTTGGATATTAAACAGAAGATTGGATCATGAAGACTAAAAGAAAAACGAATTCTGTGAAGCCCAATCAGTCCAAGTTGTACTAAGTCTGTTAGGCCCAAGTTTATGTAACAAATGTAATATGGGCAAAGCCCAATTCGAGTTATTGGCTGTGTGTATATAAACAGCCTTAGACTAGAGTTTTAGGGTGAGACTTTTGGAGATTGTGAGAGAGCATTCGAATTGAGAGAGTTAAGAACAAACAGAAATCGGCTGTTGGGTTCTAGGAGATCTTAGTGATTGTAAAACGTTTCTAAGGTTTGATAATCACAGAAGATCAGTTTGAAAGTTTGTGTGTTCGAGTTGATATTCGTCTAATATTCTTGTTTCTGGTTCGAAGGTTTATCAAGGGGATTCCGCACCCTTGATAGATTAGCAGTCTTGTTAAGATCCATACGGGATTACGGGGACCTACAGCTAGTGTCCTGAGAAGAGCTGAAAAGTTCAAAATGATTACAGGACGAAATGACTTTTTGGGTGCTCATCTTTCATCTTTAGGTTTTGATAAATCTAAAGTTACGTGTTTTAAATGCAGGGAAAATGTCATTTCAAAAGAGAGTGCAAGAATCAGGAGCCGAGAGGAGCAAAGGATCCTTTTGGAAAAGATGATTACTATAAAAAGCCTATATATCAATAAATCACTTATCAACCGCATCAACACAAGGAATCTCAAACTGCACATGGAAAAATGATCGAGGATGCAAACAAGAAAGCTTATTATGGTATCATTGATCAACATGACGAGAAAGTGACTGCAGGTTTTAGCTGGGATAAGTATATTCCAGTTGATCCCAATGTTAAAGCTTTCATTGTTCAGATTGTGCAAAAGCCAGAGTTGATGAAGGAGTGGATGGATGTGATGTCGGATAATGAGGAGAGTCAAGATGGAAAATCTGTTTCTTCTGAAAGCAGTGATAATGATGAAGAAATTGAACAGATAAATCTTGGAAAAACTCATTTATCTTCTGACAGATTTGATTTCTATTTTGCAGATAAATTGAAGAAACTTAAAGAGAGGAAAGCTGCAAAAGAAGCAAAAGAAGTCAAAGTGATTGAGAAAATAGTTGAAGTGGAGAAAATAGTGGAAGTTGAGAAGATGGTGGAGATAGAAAAGATAGTTGAAATCACAAAACCTTGTCTTACTTGTTTAGAGTCATGTAAACAATGTATAGAAAAAGATGAGAGGTTTAGTGAGTTAGAAAAGTTGAAAGAACAGTTGTTGTTTGATGTAAAAAAATTTGAAAGAGTCATATGATGTATTGAACAGAACTGTGAATAGTCTGGAAAAGACTAACTCTGAAAGAGAGAAAGCTTTGAAGATGTTGAATGCTACAATGATGTCAAAGCAGAAAGAGATAAATTTTTACATTGAAGAATGTGCAAAATGGAAGCAAGAGTTGGAAACTGAGAAAGCTGAGAATGAAAGAATCAGAAGATTGCTGCGAAGTTATACAAGTTGTGATTACATAATTGATAGAATTTATCCAACGGTTGAAGGTTTTGAAGCGTTTAACGAAGATCAAAAGAAGTCGAAGAAGAAGGATACTGGTAAGAAACAGGGTGTCTGTTATAATAAGTGTCCACCTCCGATTTGGGAAGGGTATTCGCCTAGAAAACCGAATGAGGAACAAGTCCAAAAGGCAGTCAATCTAAAGTTAGAGTCCGAGTTAACCGATGTATTACCAGACAACATTGACGTCACGTTCACAGCGTCTGACACAGATCATGAGTCCGAATTAATAAAAAGAATGGTCGATCAGGTGTTGGATAGGGATGAGGAGTCAGAGTCGAAATCCGAGTCCGAAAGTTCGTGTCAGTCTGTCGGAAGTTCGAATTCGTCCGAAAAGAGTTCAAAAACATCGGGAAAACGGGTTTATAGTAAAGAATTTTTGTTGTCAAAATCTAATTTGAATGACGAAACATTTGAAGTTGTATACACTTTGAATGATTCTGACAAATTATATTTTGATAAAGAGTTTCCAATAAGAAGTGTTTGTTTTGACATGATCAAAAAGGTTTTCAAAATGACAGAAATTAATATTTCTGAAATAAAAGATTTAAATCTTACTGGAAAATCTAAAAAATACACTTCAAGAGTTCAACAACGTTTAAACAAGAAAAAGGGTTACAATTCTGGTTCTGGTTTTCAAAAGAAACCAAACCATAATGGTAGCTACAAAAAGAAAGGATTAGGTTTTATTCCACCTAAAAACTTTAAAAATGAAAAATTTTCTAAAACATATACAAAATTTGTTTCAGGTCCGTCAGCTGAAGAGGAGAAGAAGAGCTCATTCTGGAGACAATCAAATCAAGATTTTCATGCTGAGAAGAAAAAGAATGGAGCTTATCAGAAGAAAGAAACCAGAACCTGTTTTAGATGCAATGAAGTTGGTCACATTGCATGGAACTGTCCCAGAGCAACTAAGACAAAACAGGGATTCTCAGAAAAACTAAAAGAAGTAGTTGTTGATAAAACCGAACCACCAACTAAGAAATTTAAAGTGTTTAAAAATTCTACATATGAAGTTGGTGAATGTTCAAAAAGGTTTTACAGGAGAAGTGTGAAGCTTGACAACCAAAAATGGGTTGTTAAGAAATCTGAGGAGAAAACTGGTGATGAATCTGATTTCACAAAATCAGAGGAGCCACAATTTGATGAGAGTGATGAAAACTCAGTACCTTCAATGGATGATGAGAACTTTCCACCATTGAGGACTGAGAACTTTAAACAAAAGATTGGGAAGGTTGAAATCTCAAATCAGTTTTATTCTGAGAAGAATGATTTTGATGTTGAGAAAGCGTTTAATGGAAATGTGAAGAAAATTTTCGGAAAGATGGTTGATGGGAAGGTTAAAGACTTTTACGCTACAAAGAAAGCAACTTATATCCCAACTGAATCTGAATTGAAAACACCCAAGGCTGGTCAGGCTTGGGTGAACATTTTCTTTGCTTAAAAAACCTGAATTGCCGGAGATTCCAAGTTTGTAATCGTGGATCAGGAATCGGCATCATTTTTGTTAAAGTTGTTTTTGTGAAAGATTTTAAAATTGTCTAAATTTTTTACAGATTGAGGAATTGCCGGAGCTTCCAGGTTGGTAAGTGCGAAGCAGGAATCGACATCTTGATTGGTAAAATGGTTTGTGTAGATGATTTATTCCTACATGTAGTTCAATGTTTTGGTTATACTTACAAGTGGTAAGAGGTTGGATATTTCAAAGTGATTCGTCAAGGTCATTAGTTTGAACTTGATGTAATCCTTATACAAATGATTGAATGGACAAGATGATGAACCAATCCCTACAAGTGGTTTTCTATCAAACCTACAAGTGAAAAAAAAAACTTATTTTCCGGAAAAATCATTTTGATTAAAACAAACTTAAGTGTTTTGAAATCATAATGAGAAAATAGTTTGTTGAAAGGGGGAGTTCTGATTGTCTATGCCAAGTGGATGGCGAATTGAGGCGATTTGATATCGGTTGTCAATTTTCTTGTATAGTTTGTTTTCAAATTTTCTTTAATGTGTTTGCATTTTAGGGGGAGTAGAAAATTTCAGAAAATCCAAAAACATTAGAAAATTTGAAAAAGCCAAAAACATGATAAAATTCAAAAATGAGTTTTGTTGTAAAATAGAGGAAATGATAGTACATCAGTAGACTGTCACAACATGCTAAAGAAATGGAAAGTTAAATTGTGATAAACAATCTCACTGCGGATATGCCAGTAGGTTTTTGCACATTTAGTAGATTGTGACGAGATATAAACCTAAATTCAAACTTGCTTATATCGTGGGGAACAACTTCTTGGATATATGGGTAACCCCCGAAATCTTGTTTGAAAGGTCCCTCTTTCTGAGATACTAGGTCTTTATACTCAGTGATATCTGGGGTATTATCCCAGGACTTCTGATTTTGCGGAAGCAATGGCCTAGTCCCCGGAGAATACTTTCCGCTTGCTTGAAACATAGCGCAGCCCTCAGCAATTTGATGAAACAATAAAATTGATAGTCATTGCTGTTGAAACAAAAGATCCTCTAAAGGGGACACACCAAAAGTCGAAGCCGTCATCTCTCTGCGTATACGGAAGTATCGACCTGAGCTCTCACGGCCCTCGCAATTTAACCTCTTTACATATATCATCTGTGGTATACTCACCTGTAAGACTGAATATTGGGATCTGGATACGGTAGTATATTCAAGTAGTGGGACACATGAATAAGTTTAAGTTCCTCTTTGAGAGATGTCCTCTCCTATATATTAGACACTTCATTTACTGAATAGGACATTCCTGGCCAGCCCTGATTCCTGAAATCTCTGGTCATTCACTTCGAGTACTTGCTTCATGCGAGTTACTCCCTTTCACATCCAACACACACATTCTGTTTGCTCCTTCATCCGAGTCTGAACACACTTCAGAGAAGGATCTTTAGCAAACAATAAAAATAAACTAGTGAACCTCCTTCCACGTCTTGCAAACGTGGGGGGACCCCACAACCTGCGTTAGGCAAAGTTGAACCCTTCAACCCTTTTGCCTAACCAGCCCCGCTACTATCGTTGGTCTTGTATTTGTTGCATTAACAGCATTAGTTATAACCAATCCTACCGACGTTATGATATACCCCGTTTTAATGAGTTGCACATAAATCAATAGGGTCAAAGTTATGCTAAGTTGATAGTTGCAAGTTATCACAAGATAAGAAAAAATTTGGGGAGATTCACTTAAGTGCCGATAATGTGGCAATTAGTGTACTTTAGCTAGCAGTAACCCAATTAATGGGTGGGTGTGTAAACCCGAATAGCGCTACCCAACCATGTCCATCGGCTCTAACCCTGAGTTAAATGTTTATAAGTTCAAGTTCCCAACATCATCTTTAAAGCAAACACAATATGCGACTCGGTAGTAGAAAAATATGTGAATCAATAGCCGCGAAAAAACAATACAAGATTGCACACAAAGGTTCAATTCGACTGGTAACGAAACGAAACATACAAATGAGAACTATGATTAGGTTTTTTTGTAGGTTGGAGGTTACTTGGTTAGGATAGGAAATGGATTTGTGCAACCAAGGCAGAAGAAAAAAAGAGTATCGGTTGGCTTTAATGTGTATGTTTATAAAGTTGAACTAGTAGTATCAAAACTAGCGCGTTGCGCCGTGGGATTTTCCATGCTACGTGACAGGATTTGATCGGTATCGGTTCGTCTCGTTACGTTATAGTACCAACGCTCGTTATAGCAACTGAAAGATAAAAAAGTAAATAATTAAAATTGTGATATGACCAAAAGAATATCAACTCATAATCTATATCGATGGAAAACAATTATTTGGTAGTAATCGGTTCAGTTTGTTAGGGCACTGTCACACCCCAACCGATGGCGGAATCATCGGGATGTGGCATGATGCGAATAGGTTTCTCGAGAGAATCCATAACGACTAATTTAGTGACAATATTTAAAATGTTCAATATCCCATACTATTAAACAAATATCTCAACAAAAGTCATCACAGATTACGAGTTTCTCAAACAACAAAACAACGTAACATAACAAAACTTGCAATTAGTTTAGGCGGGTTTCTAGACTTCCTAAACCAATTCTAGCAGTAATCCATCAACCTGTTACATACGTTAAAATAAAGTCAATATAATAATATAAAGGTGAGTACACAAGTTTGCATAAGTATAGTAATAAAGCGTTTACACATAACCAACATGTAACACATAAAAGGGCGAATCAAGTAAGCTATCGACAATGATACGAGCTAACCAATATAACTGCGAGTAGAGTATGCGCGATACGTGTTCACCGAAGCGAGCACGTAAAGTAAGTAAACCTTAACAACCCCTAAATAAACAGGTGCTGAGTCCAAACTATAGTACTATCGTTGCTAAGGGTGGTAGGGTAAGTCATCACTATGTAAACATAGCAAACAAGCATTCAACTAGTCACGTATAACATGCGAGGGCGGTTAGCGTTTATAAAAGAGTTTAAGCGTTGTGTGCATTGTGTTTTGATAGATAATGTATGTAACACCCAAAAGTGCGTTAAGCGAGCTTAGCAAGTAAACACGGTCTGGAATGAATTGAAGGGAGCGCCGGATCAGCCAGTGTACGGGAATAGAAGTGTAAGTCTTTCAAAGTGCTGAAGCGGTCGAAATCGGAGTGTCGAGTGGGATACAGAGGCTTCGTACAAGTGTTGCTTCCGTTGTCCAAAATCGAGTGTTCTTCGCGTCTGTATTCGGGAAATCGAGTGTTCATCCCTCCAGCCTTAAGCTACTGATTAAACTTAGAGCCGGAGAGGTCTTGGTTCAAGTCACAGGTGAGAACTTGGGCTGGGTTGTGCGAAGTCAGTGTCTTCGTACGAAGCCGGGGAGTGCCTTCGTACGAAGCCGGGGCTTCGCACAAAACAGTCCAACTCGCACACGTGGCTGTTTTGTGTTCTCTAAGGGGACCCGGGGTGGTGGTCTTTACCCCGTGACGAGTGTATATCACGCGTGAAACAATCCCAAACACCACCGTCACTCAATTGTATCACGCGTCAATTTGATAACGCGTTGAATGTATCACGCGTGAAAAATGAAAGAACGTGAGGCAATGTGAGGGTTTATTGTTGGGTGTTGTGAGTGATGGACATTTCCACTAAAATCCATCACCAGTGATGGAATAAAGCTCAATGACGTGACGGAACTTGATTGGAAGTTGTGAGTGATGATGACCACCCCTACCCCTAAGGGATCTTTGACATTGTTATTATAATTTTGTTTCTTATAGAACGAGTAAATTTATTGAAAGTCTTTTGACCCGACCCGTTTGGGTTGGCCGATTTTGACTTGACCCGTTCTAACGTGTCTCATTTTTGCCACCATCAGTGATCCAATTACAATTTATTTAAATAATTATAATCCAACAACCTTGGTGTTTAGTTTTGTACCTTAAACGAAAAACCAAAAAAGACACACACGCTATTTGACGAGTTCATGTAAAACCCAAAGTAAAAAAATATCTTTACTTTTTCAAAAATTAACTATGTGACAATGTGTCATTATCACTGTAAATAACTTTTTAAATGTTACAAATTTTATTTAACCCAAGAAGAAAACGCCTAACATTTGACTAGTATACAATCATTTGGCGACTACATGATATTTGTAAATAACAATAACTCATATTCTGTGTTATCTATTTCATGTTCTTTCTTTCCGTCTTTATGGCCTCATAAGATGTCATAACCTCCTTAAACCTTGCTTCAGCAACCTCTGCACCAAAACAGAATTGTCAAATTTTAACACAAATCGGTTTGTTTTGACCGGTTTTATGTACTACTTCTGTAAATAATAATAGGATTTCTTAAGACACTAAGCAATAGTCATACGATTACTACAACTTTAAACAATAGAAGCAAATCCAAACACGGTTTCACTATTAATGTTAAAGAGTAGCGGTGTAAACAAGCTGAGCTGCTTGTGAGCTACTTGAAATCGGCTAGCTAGATAATCTAATAGAGCCGTGCTTACAAGCCAAGCCCAAGTTAGAGCTCATTAAATAAACGAGCCCGAGCTTGACTTTGGTTCGGCTCGCTTACGCCCAAGTTAAAAGTAACAAAAAAAATTAAAGTTAAGCAGGACATATGTAAATTAAAAATCTGCTAAAAAACGTGTATTTAAAATTGCGTTTGCATCACATCTTGAGATTATTAGATTTAAATGAAAAAAAAATCTACCTTTATTGTCTTGATTCTGATCAGGGTGAAATTGCTTTGCCTTGCTCCTGAATGCAGTCTGCATCAAAGAAAAATTATATGAGCCTATAAAAGCACAAAAATGAGAATGTAACAATGAGTGAATACCTTTATCTCATCATCGGTGTACGGCTTTGTTCTTGACCTAATTACCAGGAAAAATATGAGCCCTTAGTTTATATCAGATAAAAATAAACTACCATCATCTAAGCAACGTTGGAAACAAGGTTTTACCTACTGAGACCCAAGATGGCATAGTGATGTGACAATGAATGATTTCGAGGAGGTTCCTTTCTAT
Organism: Helianthus tuberosus; assembly: GCA_030545235.1. Classification (NCBI taxonomy): domain Eukaryota; kingdom Viridiplantae; phylum Streptophyta; class Magnoliopsida; order Asterales; family Asteraceae; genus Helianthus; species Helianthus tuberosus. The sequence goes on along the minus strand of CM060424.1, from coordinate 102,273,956 downwards.
GCCCTTGTGATGTTTCGGTTTTCCAGTACCAATCCTCCCTTTGAAAATGTTGATGATATCCACCGGCATTATTATTTTCCTTCCAACTTTCATAACTCCTTTTTTGTTTACTTTTTTCCCGATTAAACACACTTTGCATGCGCCTTATACGTTCCTATAAAAATATATTTAGTGATATGAAGCACAATAGTAATGGCAGAGCAAACTGATAAGAACAAAATGTATATTAGAATGCAAACGAATAACAAATGTAAGTAACTTGGACTTTCAAGATGGATGTGTGTTTTAAGGATTAGCATTAGCAATCATGACTTTCACAAATTGCAAATTGGTTGTGAAAATCATATTTACTAATGTGCAGATATCAATCATTCTTTCCAGTTAAGGAATAGCCTACTTCTGTCAACTGATGTGCATTAAGATCATTCGAGCTATCTGATGTGCAAGTTTGTAATGAGGTAGGGTTGTGATTTGTATCCTGCAAATGTTTTTGTAATATGGATTTGGAACATTGGGGTGGGTGTATGTTTCTTCTCACATCGCATTTAACAGAAATATTACGTCTGTTAGGCTCAGGTGCTCCAATCAAACAAAAACGAAGCCAGCCAGCAAAAAAAATGGGATTAGGGGCGCAAATACTAGTTTACTTTACTCATATCATCTCTTACTTGTAAAAATAATAATCTTGACACACATCATCAACCACAAATCAGAAAACATCAATCAATCGTACCCAGTAAATCCCACAAATAGCAAAGCTACTGGTAAGGTCTGGGGAGGGCGAGATGTAGGCACACCTTACCTCTATCCATAGGGATAGAGAGGCTGCTTCCAGAGAGAACCCCGATACCAAAGGCATATAGTAGAAAAGCGAGAAACCAAACAAATCTATAAACAGAGCACTACTAAATAGTAAAGAAGTGGTGGCTAGGTAACATAGTGAAATAGAACAAATATTTCAAATTACAAGATCCCACTTAAGCATTTATGAAAAAAGAAAAAAAAAACAGTCAATGCAAAATCCGCCTAGACCATAAAGAAAGAAACGCTAAGCAACTACCCCAATGCTCAGACCTAATGAATCTACTCCTAAAAGTCTTTAACTTTAATCCTACGTCTCCATAAACCCCTATCTTGGACCATGTCCTCAGAGAGATGTAACTCTAGCAAATCTTTCCTAATCAGCTCATCCCAAGTCAACTTGGGCCTACCTCGACTCCTCCTCCCTTCCAATTACCCGAAATAGTAGCTAGTCCTAACCTTTCCCTAAAATCCTCATTTCTTATCCGGTCTAGGTGATGACAGAGAATCAAATGTTAATTCTATTAAGACTAATATGAATTCCCTAATGACCATTTAATACTTCTTCCCCATACCATACCATACCATACTTGTGAAAACATAAATAAGATGATTGACAGTTGCATACATACCACTCTCTCCATTTCTTCTTCATAAGCTTCCTGCATGCGGCGGTTATATCTTTTCCAGGATTCTTGTTGAAAGTTAGTGGCTTTCCATGTGTGTGATTTTGTAACCTGGTTTGATAGATATTATAGTAAGAATGAGAAAGAAGAATAGCCATCCAAAGAAAGATGGAGAAGATATACTGCCTGAGAAGAAAACCAATGAAGCATCTGACGCATATGCCCAACCTATGAATCAAAATACAAGTGTGTGTCATGAATGAATGAATATTCTGTGATGGATGATAAGTGGAAAGAAAGAAAGAAACAAACAGACATACAGCAAGGGTGGTGGCAGTAGCTCCGATTAGACCGAAAACAAGAATCCCCCAAATCCCTATCTCCTGTTCTTCTTCCTTTTGGTAGCGTACGCCTTGTCTTGAATTACCCTGTTCCTCATTTTCCTTCTCCTCCGACGACGACATAATACCCCAATCCTTCTCTTTTCTTCAGTTGAACCCTAGGAGACGAAGAAGAAGAAGAATCATGGTGGTCCCAAACCAATTCAAGATATATTATTACTCAGCACAGGATCCCTTCCTCTTTACCCTTTTTTTTTCTAAAACCCAAAATAATAATACACATAAATTAAATCCCTGTCATTAGTGTTATATGGTACAGATCTACTAGGTGTAAAATCCGTGTAAAAAATGACAAATAACTATACATTTTAAATTTTAATTAAAAATGGATTATAAATAAAGGAAACATCTTTTAAATAACATACATGTTTAACCATTTTAACCCAACAAATGATAATGTGTGTTGTTAAATCCATAACCTATTAGGGTGGGGGGGTATGGTTAATCACTCTAGGGTGATTGAGTGATTCTCTACCCAATAATATTATCTTATGTCAACTCCCCATTCCACTCCCTATTTTGCACTCAATCACTAGGTATCTTTCAATCACTCTAGGATGTTTGAGTTATATATTTTTTATTTTCTAGAAATTATAAACTATGCATAAATAAATAAAACATATTTTAAACTAAATAAAAGTACTTTTAATTAAAAAAAACACATTACATTTAAAACTAAAACATTAAACCATAATAAACCTAATATTTAGAAATTGCATGGCCAATTATATTTTTTTTGCGATATCTCGTTTCCTCGCCAGAATAAACGGCAACATCTCGGGTGGAGCATGGTCGTGTGGCTCAGTAAATGTCTTCAATATGGCAACAGAACCTTTTTTCTTGGGTTCACCTTTGTTTTGTTTATCCATGGTGTTTGTGGGTGTAGAAAGAGATGTTTTGAAAGAGTTGTGTGTTTTAAATTGATTAAAAATTGTGGGCTTTATATAAAACATGCAACGGTCAAAAAAATTTATGCAATGTTCAATATGGCAACGGTCAAAAAAATAAGTAACGGTCAAAAAAATATATGCAACGGTCGAAAATGGCACACCTTTCTCATCAATCAAATCGGTGACTATACCCCGATTTGGCTCACCGAAACAACACTCACCGATGGTCTTCATCACGAGGGTGTGGTCACCGATCGGTGACTCCACTCACCGAATGAGTCCTCGCAAACCATACCGTCCACCCTTAGGTTTGTCCTTTATGGATCGCATAAACATTCATACATTGATAAATAGTCAACAACAATTTACACACTTTACACTTATGTAACATTTAAAAAACACAGGTAGTCTTTAGAAATTTTACATACAAAAATTTATTAAAAACACAAATGACTATACATTGTTCTTTACGAATTGCAGGAGTATTCATACATTCATAAATAGTCGTTTACAATAATACACATGATACACTAATATAACATTTAATAAAAACACTACACATAATAAATTTAAAGCATCAATACTAATATCATAAGTATCATAGATATAAAGCATTATAATGTTTCTTACATGTTTTTCCATCTGAAAAACATCATCCAAAAATTATAATTGTGAGTCCGGATCAGTTCACTGAAGAACACAAGATATGCGTATCGTTTCGTTTACGTGCGAAATTCATTAACGAAACGGTAATCGTAGGAATCGAATTATAAATAACAATCGTTTATTACGTTTCAATCGTGAGTCGGACAGAGTTTCGACGCTCTACGACACGAAAACACCTAATCTAGATCAGAACTTGATGAGTGTTGTTGAAGATCTACTTGTGCGGAGTCGTTGTTCTCTGATACGTAGTCCCGTCCGGATGTGCATGTGTGGATATTTATAAGAGACCTCCATCTGGGTGAATGGAGTCTTGCCCATCCGTAAAGTTGTTGACTCCTGATCCGTTATAATTGGAGTTGTCCATAAGTAAATATTTGAATTTCATGCAGACTTCTTTTTGCTTCATATAATTACTTTCCATGCATGCAAAATTCTTTTGTTTGTAATCTTGTCTTGTACGTATACATGAAAAGATTATTATAATATGTGTGATGTTTAGGAAATGATGTCATTGTGTAGAATAATGACATCATGTCTAATCATTCCTGCTCCTGACGCACCGTGCCGTACCGTACCGTATCCTAACTTGACATTACCTAACGACACCTAGAACACCTAGCGAAACCTCTGTCCGGTATGATACAGACTCAAGACATTAGACATTACAGATACATACAGATTTCTAACTATGGACATACAAAATGCACTCACAGACTCTCTCTTGGACATAGCTTGGAAATCTTGGACATAGCTTAGAAATTTGTGAAATTTAGTCATGATCTGCCACGCCACGGAAAACATATTCAAGCAATCAAAGTAAAAATGTAAGCTCCCCCTTGAATAATTCTCCAAATCACTAAACATTTTTAGATTTGACAATTAATCTTGCTCCCCCTTTCTTTTAACTTCCTGTCAAATCCTTTTATCATTCAAATAAACGTTTTAGATTCAATTGGTGAGAGTTTTCTAAACATATAAATGTCTATTATCATATTTGACATTTAAGCATGATCCATTTCAGTAACCCTCACAGATGATCAAGTTCAAATTAATGACCTTGATTTTCCAACTTATCAACTTTTTAAATTTTCATTTTAAAATTCAAGTTTCAAATTAATGAACTTGTTTATGTTTAGCATCTTCAGATTTTGAAATTCAGTTTTCCATCATCGGTTGTCGAAACATAAAGTGAAATAAAATATTTTTTAATTTTTACAAAGTTTATGCTAAAACACTCCAAAAATATTTTTATAATTTTTCTTTAATGAAAACCAGTAAAGAAATATTTACAGACATATTTTTGTTTGAGTTCGCGTCAGAGGATCATATTAGTTTATGGCAAATCACTAGCACCATTGAGCTACAAACACTTTAATTTCTAAACGATTCGCTTAGATTGTCAGTATACTGATCTACTTAAATGCTCACACAAAGTTCAACTGATTCAAGATACGAGATTAATGTGATAATCACTTAACTTATTCACATGTCCCACCTCAGAATATACTCCCGTATCAAGATTCCCTAGATTCAGTCTTACAAGTGAATATACTATACTGATATATGTTCTCTGGGTAGTGTGAGACCTTGAGAGCTCAGGTTAGAACTTCCTTTCAATCAAAGAGATGAAGGCTCGACTTTAGGTGTGTCCCACTTAGGGATTTTCTTTACAACTGCACTTGATTTATATCTTTCGATATTTTCTCCATTTTTATGCAGAGGGAAAGCTTTTTAAAGCGCATAAAGTATTATACGAGATCTAGGCCATTGCTCACGCAATATCAGAAGACCAGGTATAATACCTCAGATATCAAACAATATAAATACCTAGTATCTCAGAATTAGGCAATCTTTCAAACAAGATTTCGGGGGTTACCCATATATCCGAGAGATGTTCCCCATGAGATAAGCAAGATATATGATGTTATGTTTATATCCCGAATTCAGTTTACTAAATGTGTAAAAACCTACCGACACATCATCAGTGAGATCATTTAACGCTTTTAACTTTCCAAATCTTTAGTGTACCATGACAGTCTAGATGATGTACTATCATTTCCTCTTTTTACACTAACTCTTTTTGTCTTTTTCTATGTTTTTGTTTTTTTTACAATTTTTACTGTTTTTGTATTTTTACATTTTTTATGTTTTTGTATTTTCTACAACATTCTCTCCCCCTAAAGACCAAAACATTTAAAAATGTGACAAACCAGAGCAGATTGCTTCCCAACGTCCTCTGCTTTGGATTCTTCATCAACGCCAATAATGTCTCCCTATGACGACAAAATCTTCATCCCGTTTAGTTTCAAAAGATAATGAAAACGTGATTTATCAAACGGTTTAGTATGAAGGTCAGCCTTTTATTCTTCAGTGTGGATTTTTTCAATTCTAATCAACTTCTTCTCATAACAGTCACGGATGAAGTGATGTCGAATTTCAATATGTTTAGTTTTAGCGTGATGAACTGGGTTTTTGGTGATATTTATAGCTGCCTCATTATCTACAAATATGGGCGAGTTAAGAAATTGCAGACCATAGTCTCTCATCTGCTGTTGCATCCACAATAACTGTGAACAACACCTGCTAGCCGAGACGTACTCAGCTTCGCAGGTAGAGAGAGTGACCGTGGTCTGTTTCTTACACTGTCATGTTACCAGGCGTGTTCTAAAGAACTGGCAGACGGCCGTTGTAGACTTTGCATTGAGTTTGCAACAGCCGTAATCTGAATCGGAGTAGCCCTCGATATTGAAGTCGCCAGCTTTAGGATACCACAAGCCTAAGCTTGGAGTTCCTTTCCAGTATCGTAAGATCCGCTTGACGATAATCAGATGACACCTAGAACACCTAGCGAAACCTCTATCCGGTATGATACAGACTCAAGACATTAGACATTACAGATACAGACAGATTTCTAACTATGGACATACAAAATGCACTCACACATTCTTTACCAGACCTATGAACCCGTCTGTCCGTGAAACACGTAAAGTCTTATTGGCTAGTGGAAAACACGTGAGTCGCACGCATTATTTCAATTGTTGAAACAAAGCATCCTTCTTTGACCATGTCTATAATTCGCCACTTGGCAAGATGAACTATGCAGACTATGCAATGAGTTAAGTAATTATGGGTGCACACATAATTATGAAATACGATGCATGGAAACTGTAAGGACTCTCAAAATTGTCCTAAAAAAATACCCGTAAGTATAAACCCGAGCCCCTGAAACCCTACCATACAAGAAAAATCAAGAAATCAAGAACTTAGGGTCTCAGGCGGGCCGCGTAAGAGACAAGGCACATCTTACGCGGGCCGCGTCAAACCTAGATTGACCGGATAAGTGTTCCGAGTCCAAGTGTCGCCTACGTGTCACACCTACTGATGACCAATCAAAGCTACTCGTAGACTGGGCGGCAACGCGGGCCGCGTAAGTGTTAACCTTAGGTTTACGCGTGCCGCGTGAACCCTCAAAATCACCTATAAATAGCCCGTCACTTGCACAATCCACTGGTGTCGATCAAAACTTTCAAAAACGAATTCATATCACTCTGAAGTCGAAAATATCAATTATATTAGTGAGGCGCTGCTCCGATACCGGGTATTAACTCGATCGCTGCTACGATTCAATGTCCGATCGATTAAACTATCCAATGAATGTTTAAGTGCTGCCAACATTAGGGTTTATGCTTTGTCATTCGTTGATAATTCAATGGATGTTTAAGTATCGCACTTTGTCATTCGATGTGAAGGTTTGATCTCGTGAGTTATCGTAAATGCGGTATTAAGTTACTAACCGAGTTGTGTGCATGTTATTAATTTAGGTTAAAAGGCTAATCAGTAGGCTAGGCTCTGCTCAATTAAATCTGCAATGTGAGTCATTCACTTTTACCAAATTTGATTTCAAAATCATGTTTACTTTTAAAGTTATAATTACAGGGATTAAGTCTTTGTAGTCACCAAATTACAGCCAGTATGTGGGGTTTGTATACAATACTTGATAATCGTCACCATTGGACAACGGGTTAGCCAAGGGGTGGTATAACCATAGTCACAGACACTATTGGACAACGAGATAGCCAATGTGTGGTCGAGTGACAAATACTGTGGGTAGTTGGTTGATAACAGGAAACATTGTAATCGCTCTTAATACTGTAAATTATAACAAATGTGTCATTTTACTAAAAAGAATGATTCACCAGTATTTCCCGCTGACAAAACCTTTTTCAAACATGTTTCAGGTGATCTGTTATGATCCAGGAAAAGTGCCGTGAAGCACTATCAGCTTAAGGAAGTGGCTCAGTATAAAATAAAGAAACATGTTTTGTAAAATAAAGATTTCTCCGTGAAATCTTGTGATTGTAAATTACCGGGATTTTATCCCAAGTCGTGAAATAAAATAATTGGGAAATTTCAGTTTTAAAAAGATCCTGAAGAAAACTTCCGCTGTTAATTTAATTAAATAAATACCACGGGATTTTCTGTCCCGCGGCTCCTGAAACGGGTAAAACCGGGTTGGGGGCCGTGACAGAAAAATGTGGTATCAGAGCCACTGATTTAAGCTAATTAAGTATTTAGAAATACTTAATTTTTTTTACTGATTGCCAATTATGTGATTATGTGTTTTATTAATTGAATATTTGTGTACAGTATGGGTAAGCAAAAGTTGTCAAACATCTATCTTAAATTAGATAGGTCATCCAACGAGAAGGGAAGTTCATCCCAAACTAAATCCTCAAATCATTCAGTAATTCCTAAAGAAGGAATATTTGTGCGAAAGGCACAATATGAGGAACCACTTTCTCCTAGTAAAAGAAGTCTGATTATTAGGAAAAGTAAAGAGAAAATAAAGAAATTTCAAGAAAAGAAGATTAAAAAGGAAACCCAGGAATTAACCAGTAAATCACCTTGGGAAGACAAGTTAGATGAAAAATGGGCGGATCTATATATGCTAGCCACTGTAGCAGTAAATGCAAATCTTTAAAACTTTGACTTAAGTTTTAGTAACCTTTATCACCTACAAATCCAGAAACTATATCTAGTAAATAAATAAGTAAACCCTAGTGTGTTTTAATTTTCAGTATTTTGTAGTTACCAGTCTGAAATAATATTTAAAGGTTTTTCTATGAAATTTTGTTATAAAGTTTTAACCTAGCATTTTGTGTATTTTGTATATATGCTAAACAGCATGAGTGACTTGTCCGAAGCCCTTCAGAATTTAAATCTCTTTCCGGTAAAAATAGAGGTTTCCTGGGATTTCAATAGGTATATACCTGACATAGAAGAACCTATTGAATTCAATGCTCCACCTCCGGAGAAACCCAAGCCCAAGAAAAGGAGAAGATTCATGGGATGGAGGCGTGTGCGTAGGAGAAAACCTGTCACTAGAAAGATTCCCAAAATAGAAAATCCCTTAGACAAAGGGAAGGGGATTGAAATCGGGGAAGAGTCTAGGCAGATGGGAATACAGTTTGAAGAATATTCTAAGCAAATAGAAATGGAGATTGGAGGAGGTTCTAAACAAACCCAGATAGAAATTGGAGAAAGCTCTAAACAAAACCAGGAAATGACATTGCAGGAAGAGCTAGATTTTATATTGGCAAGTTGCGATAATATTAAACCTGTCAATAAAAATGCTTTTACTCATCCTATTGAAACTCAACTCCTTATAAACTTAGAACCAGCAATCCCAGAACCTATAATCCACACCCAACCTTTAGGAATGGACGAGTGGTGGACGAATGATTGGCAGTTCCAAAACCTGCTCAACAGTCCTTATTCCTTTCTTCCTCAATTCGACCCAGAACCTATACCTAATCCACCTATGATGTCACACCCCGACCACGTAAAGCAACTAGACGTGGCGGAGACGTCGGGGAGTGTTGTAACAGAATTATTGTTTCATAACCATGGCATAAGTAAATTCTGTTTTATTGAATAAATGAACTCATTGTTTTAATACAATCAAATAAATACAACTATGATCTTCCAAGTTTTAAAGTTGCTAAGGCACGAGTCCATCCTAAATGTAGCATGTATCAACAATCATTGCAAAGCAGTACCTGAAACATGTGTAAAAATAGGTACGTCAGCATAAAAATGCCTGTGAGATACATAGGTTTTGTGAAAATAGGATTCATGACTTATGTTTGAGAAAATGTTTAGTCATGAACCTTGTAATTTGCTTTGTCTTGTAAATCATTTGAAAAACGATAAGATCAGATGATATGTATAAATAAGAGAATAATGTATGGTTAAATGAATAACCATTGTAAAATGAGTTTGTATAAGTTAAGTTGCTTGTAAAACAATGTATTGTGAAAAGTTTGTTATTTGTATAAAATGTTATATGTATCAAATTGAAATGATTCAAATAACGATACAATATGTAATACCATACAAACACTTATATATAGGAAGTACCAGCGGCGTATCCACCATGCTTGTATCATATTACACACGCCTCGTTACTTAATCACTTACTCAAACCAAACCAAACAATGTAAGATGTCTATGTTTAAACCAATTGCCAAACGTATTAAATAATATGTCAAAATGTTTATGTCAAGATGTAAGACATGTAATGTATAACTAATGTCAATAATGTTTATGTGTCCAATGTAAATCATGTAATGTGTAATCAATGTGATTTGTATAAATAAATGTAAGATTAAACAAATAACCTTATAGTAGCATATTAAAAGTATACTTTGGATTTGTAAGTAACATATTAAAATATGTTTTGGTTTCGTAAATAACATATCAAAATATGCTTTAGATGTGATAAATAACATATTAAACTATGTTTTGGTTTTGTAAATAACATATCAAAATGTGTTTTGGATGATTAACAAAATATATGTTGGTTTTGTACAATACCACACATGAGAGTATATCAAACTATACTTTAATAGTGTGATTTGAGAATTCATTCAGACCTGGTGCATCAAAATACACCTTTGAGACTATAGAAATACCACAAAGGCAATCCCTATTTGGATGGAGCAACAAATTGGTTTCAGACATTCCATGACAACAGGAATGGGGTGTCAAATCCTATAGCGCTATATCATACTAACAATCGGTCTGGTGAACATAAAATAAGTACAATTCAACAGTTTATTTTATGTTCTTTGAGAAATCAATGTTTAAACAATAATTAGTCATTCAGTTTGTCAAATGATAAGTAATAACATGTATAATCAATTATACTTTTGGAAAACATGAAAGTAACAGATAGGTACACATGCTTCACCCCAAAACAGTTTGGAAAACAGTAAAATAGGGGAACTATGTACTCACATTGAGAGTGCTTAGGAGTCCTTGTGTAACAACCAAACAATGCTAGAGATCACGGATATCCAACGGCACCTAATATAGGTAACTATGTTAATAAACCGGACCTATATCGGAGGATTTAGATAGAATGAGGGTTCGTAAACCAAACGAGTATAGAGACTCGTGTCATATGGTTTAACAAAGCCTACATACTAAATGAAACCTAACCTAAGTGCTTTCGACCCATCGCGACCCATTAAGGTAGCTTATGCTACTTTAACGCGTCGTGCGCGTGAAACGCGTTCGGACCGTCTAACTAGTCCTATGACAAGTGTTATATGCCTAAACATGTTACATAATCAGTTATGTGACAAAAGTTTAGGTTACATATGCTTAATTACCAATTATACATGAAAAGGGTATTCTGGTAATTTACCTAAGGCATATAAACTACCTATCATACAACTACTTAAACGATGTGGCCATAGGGTATAACCTCGGAAGGTTATTCCCTACCTACTACGGTCACCTAATGTGTTTCGTCGGATCCTAATGATCGACCAAATGGGTCGGGTTCGAGGTATAAGCGATTTATTAGATCGCTTACCCTACGACCCTAGACAACGTGGTAATCAGTAGGCATAGTCCCAAGGGACTATAACCAACGTGATTACACTCACGTTGCGAAGTTCAAACGAACTTCGCATTGACCATAAGCTGGTCAACGCTGAAAGTCAAACAAAGTTTGACTTTCTGACTCGAAAAGCAATAAAATAAGGAAAAGAACGAAAGAATACTTACGAAGGGTCCCCGAATGCTAATCTAGATCTTAATAACTCAGGTATGAAACAATGGTTCCAACTTAGAGTCACTTAGATCAGATTCTAGTGGTTTTGGAGTAATGGGGGGTGGGGTATTTATAGTTTTCGGGTAACCGTTAAGATCGTTTTTCGAATATCGTGCCTTAATCGTATCCGTACAAGTGTCGGAAAGTTATGGTGCCTAAAAACAATCCTTATCAGCTGAATATGCAAGTGGTGAGTGTGTGGTGGTGGTTAAAACAGCTGGAACACGCTGACTGTTCGATCTGATCTGATCAGACATGCGTACGCGGCCCGCTTCAGGATGTGTAGAAACTCAGGCGGGCTGCCTGAGAGTTGCAGATCAGAAACAACTTTCTGTTTTGGCAGTTTCAGTCCCTGTTGATGTTTAAGGCCATTTCCGACACTTCTAAGGCCCGTAAAGCCAACTTTAAGGCCCTAAAATGTTTCCTAAACATTGTGGACATGAAACATGCTCAAAAATATGCCGGGTGTTGGTTCGTTTGGTCGTACGAACGCGATGTTCGCTTAATTACGACGGAATGCGCATAAGCGCGAAAAACGATCCAAATGACGCAACGAATGGTTTTTTGGCAAGCCAAACACTAAAGCATAATATAGTCATGCTTACATAAATTTTTGGATGTCCGGATGTATTCAGAACGTAAGTTATGCGCGAAAATGCAAACTTGTGCACTTTTTGACACTTTTAGTCCCTGAATGACCCAAAAGTTTATTTTAGCATACCGAACCCCTCAAAGCCTATTTCTAAGCTATGTGAAGGGTATTTATGGTATGTTTAACTTATGGTCATGCTCCGGAATGTCTGTTACAGTTCAAATTGGCATACTTTCGCAGTTTGTCAAGTTTAGTCCCTGTAAGCGAATTAACTTGTTTTTGCCATACCAAAACCTTCAAAACTTATTTCTAAGTTATGTAAAGGTTATTTAAGGTATGTTAAGCCTATTTCACTATTCCGGAGTATTCGTTGGGTTAAACTGGTTATATTTACGCATTAGAGCGCGTATAACCCTCCAGAAAGCGATTTAAAGCTTAAAATCGAACAAGAGTTGATATGTGTAAAAGATACACATAATTTTACAAATCCCAAGTATGAAATACAATATTTCATTGGTTTGGCATTTGTTTGACGGTTGAAGTGACACAGGTGTTACAGTCTCCCCTACTTTAGGAAATTTCATCCCGAAATTTAATTCTAGAGGAAACTTGTGAAGACAGCTGTGACGGTTTCGCCTTCTAATAGATCCATTGAACCCTTAAGTAAAACTCTGGGCCATGTTAGGATTCTTAGCGAATTTGTTAACCCTCAAAGTGAATTCCTTGTAGCAGTAAAACATGGAATTTTTGAACTATGGATAGAAAAACGTTTCTTATGAAGACTTATCATAGGAAACTTGTGTGTGTTTGAAATCAGAATTGGGGAGTGTAAGATAAAATGACATCGGTCAAGGTCCAAGACTTCTCCCGTATCATTATTCTTGTCACTATGGGTCTTAACACATGACAAAATTCCCTGTGGTTTCTGTGCACTGAATTCCATAATTATGTAGGCCTCCATAATTACTTAATTCCTTGCACAGTCCGCACAGTTCATTTCAGAATGCGTAGAGGAAAAATCAATTGAATAAACATGAAGCGACTTAACTAGATCACCAAAGGATCTTTTTAACTAAATCAACGAACGATCTTTTTAACTAGATCAACATATGATCTTATTAACTAAACCGTCGTACGATCTCCTTAAATAGACCACTTAAGGGATCTAATTATAGAATAGTACTTTAAAATCCAAGGGGCTTGACTACAACGTAGAAGTCCATTAAGGATTTAAGATAGTAGCTTTGGATATCCTATTATGAATCTCTCGTATGAGATATGAAAGATTTTACGAGGATTTGGATGGATCACATACAACCACAAACATGTAAGAAAACACATAAGCACAAAAATTAGTTAACTTGATTCTTTAATTTGTTGTCTTTGAGCATGGATAATTAAAGCACACTAGAAATCCAATCCATGAATTTCATTCGGTACTTTAATCATTTTCAAGGATCCATCTATAAAGATAGAAGGATTCTCAATAAAAGTTTGGCTTTGTTTCTTAAAAGAAACGAGTGTTTAAGGTTCTTGGGGAGATCACAAATATTCATAAAATGACAGAACCATACGAGTAGTTTGTCTTTGAGTTGACATCATAAGATTGTATCCAACGTTCACACAATCGTATCAGTTTTGCAAAAATAAAAACGATGAATTTTTATTTATATAACAACTGACTTGTCTTTAAACATCATAAGATAACAACCAAGGAAATAACAAAACACTAGTTGTTCACTGCCGCATCATTGTTCATGTTTGCCTCATTGATGTTAAACACTCGTCCACGTGCTGGAGGTGCGTTAACAAGCCTTGGGCAATTGTTCCTGTAGTGGGTAAGGTCACCGCAGTTATAACATGACCCCGGAGGGAACCGTGCTTGAACAGCAGCAGGGTTTGCAGCAGCTTGATTTGCATAGCGACAAACATTGATCAAATGTCCCAACCGCCCACAGTGGGTACATTTGTGACACTGCTCTTGCTCTAGATGATGACGGTTGCACCTGTTGCACAAAGGTGCAGTACCAACATAGTTTTGCCTTTTGCGAGGTTGTGCTGGTTGGTTTGGTGCAACCCGTTTGTCTTGAGCAGTTACAGCGCAGTTCTGAGAGGCTTTGCGCTTCTTCTTCTTGGACACCCCAGCATTTTCTTCCTTTGGTTCAACTTGAGCAGTCTTGTCAGTTGGTCTTGAGTCGCCCTTTCGAAACAGCTTACGCTTCCTGATGTGGGATTCAGTTAGGGTGGCAGACAGTTCAATGGCTTGTCTGACAGTAGTAGGGTTACTGCCAGTAACGATATCCTGAACTAGGTCAGGAAGACCATCAGTATATTTCTCGATCGCCTTATCCACAGGAGTAACCATAGCTGGATACAACAGGCTCAATTCTTCAAAACGGTCAGTATAGGCTCGATGTTCACCACTGTCTTGCTTCAAATCATCAAACTCCCTCTCCAAAGCTCGCAGTTCATGACGAGGGCAAAACTCCTTCATCATAAGAGCCCTAAGCTCAGCCCAAGTCTGTGCTAATGCAACCTCAGCACCGCGGTCTCTCATCACCCCGTTCCACCATGTGAGAGCCCTCTTCTGAAACACACTTGAAGAAAACTCGACCTTGCGATTTTCAGGACACTGAACGTGACGGAAGGTATTCTCAATGCTCTCGAACCACTGAAGAAGCCCAGTTGCTCCCTCAGAACCACTAAAATTGAGCGGTTTCACCGAGTTGAAACTCTTGAAATTGCATGGAGCATTGTTATTGTTGATGGCTTGCATCATTTGAGCATAAAGATTTGGGAAGGCAACAGCCATTTGCTGCGCGATTATTTCCGCCAGTTCGGCATTTTCCATCTGATTGTCGCGTCGAGGAGGCATTCTAAAAGAGGAAACATGAAAGGAAACGAGTGAGAGATTTAGACGAAAAGAATGAGATGAAACAAATCTGATGAAAGCAAGGATAGTGGTCATTTGTTTGTTACTACAAAGCAACAAACGACCCCGGTGATTAATCAAAGTAAATAGGTCACAAATAATGTATCGCGAAGACATGCTCGCCTATAAGTGAACACTCATTCCAAGAATTCCCAGGTAAGCACAATTGGTCTCGCATCTGATGAGATGTATACGAAGTGCTTGCCTAGACAGAAAACCCAGAATACAGGCATTCACCCTTCCAGTTTGCACGTGTTCACATTATTTAAAACCCAAAACCTTGACGAGATTTTTGAAAACTTAAAGGGGTTCTGTAACACCTGTGTCATTTCAACCATCAAACAAATGCCAAACCAATGAAATATTGTATTTCATACTTTGGACTTGTATAAATATGTGTATCTTTTGCACATATCAACTCTTGTTCGATTTCAAACTCTAAATAGCTTTCTGGAAGGTTATACGCGCACTAATGCGTAAATATAACCAGTTTAATGCAACAAACACTCCGGAATAGTGAAATAGGTTTAACATACCTTAAATAACCTTTACATAACTTAGATATAAGTTTTGGAAGGTTTGATGTGGTGAAATCAAAGTTATATCGCTTACAGGGACTAAAGTTGACAAACTGCGAAAGTATGCCAATTTGAACTGTAACAGACATTCCGGAACATGGCCATAAGTTAAACATACCATAAATATCCTTTACATAGCTTAGAAATAGGCTTTGAGGGGTTCGGTGTGCTAAAATAAACTTTTGGGTCATTCAGGGACTAAAAGTGTCAAAAAGTGCACAAGTTTGCATTTTTGCGCATAACTTACGTTCTGAATACATCTGGACTTCCAAAAATTTATGTAAGCATGACTATATTATGCTTTAGTGTTTGGCTTGCCAAAAATCCATTCGTCACGTCATTTGGATCGTTTTTCGCGCTTATGCGCATTCCGTCGTAATTAAGCGAACATCGCGTTCGTACGGCCAAACGAACCAACCTCCGGCATATTTTTGAGCATGTTTCATGTCCACAATGTTTAGACATCATTTTAGGGCCGTAAAGTTGGCTTTACGGGCCTTAGAAGTGTCGGAAATGGCATAAACATAACAGGGACCAAAACTGTCATTTCTGAAAGATGTTTGCTTATACATCGAATCTAGTCCTTCCCACTTGTTGCACATGGTTTTGGGAATCTATGGGCTGGTATTTTGGGCACATGGTATTACAATACCATGGGTGCTAGTGTATGGCCAAGATTGAAGCACTTTTTCCAAGAAACGATCCTAACGGTTCGGGAAATCCTATAAATACCCCATGCCTTCATTTTCAAAACCACTAGAATTTTGATCTTAGAAACTCTAAGTTGAAACCATTGTTTCATACCTGAGATTCTCGGATCGAAATTAGCATTCGGGGACCCTTCGTAAGTATTCTTTCGTTCTTTTCTTTCTTTTATTGCTTTTCGAGTCTTTCGAGTCTGAAAGTCAAACTTTGTTTGACTTTCTGCATTGACCAGTTATGGTCAATGCGAAGTTCGTTTGAACTTCGCAACGTGAGTGTAATCACGTTGGTTATAGTCCCTTGGGACTATGCCTACTGATTACCACGTTGTCTAGGGTCGTAGGGTAAGCGATCTAATAAATCGCTTATACCTCGAACCCGACCCATTTGGTCGATCATTAGGATCCGACCAAATACATTAGGTGACCATAGTAGGTAGGGAATAACCTTCCGAGGTTATACCCTATGGTCACATCGTTTAAGTAGTTGTATGATAGGTAGTTTATATGCCTTAGGTAAATTACCAGAATACCCTTTTCATGTATAATTGGTAATTAAGCATATGTAACCTAAACTTTTGTCACATAACTGATTATGTAACATGTTTAGGCATATAACACTTGTCATAGGACTAGTTAGACGGTCCGAACGCGTTTCACGTGAACGACGCGTTAAGGTAGCATAAGCTACCTAAACGGGTCGTAATGGGTCGAAAGCACTTAGATTAAGGTTTCATTTAGTATGTAGGCTTCGTTAAACCATATGACATGAGTCTCTATACTCGTTTGGTTTACGAACCCTCATTCTATCAGATCTTCCGATTTAGGTCCGGTTTATTGACATAGTTACCTATATTAGGTGCCGTTTGATATCCGTGATCTCTAGCATTGTTTGGTTGTTACTCAAGGACTACTTAGCAATCTCAAGTGAGTACATAGACCCCTCTTTTACTGTTTTCCAAACTGTTTTGGGGTGAAACACATGTGCCTACTTGTTACTTTCATGCTTTCCTGTTTTCACATCATATACTTGCTATGTTCATTAGTACAATTATAGTACATGTTTTACATTACATTTAATGCTACGTATGTCTATTGTTGCATACTTAGTACAGGTCACATGCTACGTATGTCTATTGTTGCATACTTAGTACAGGTCACATGCTACGTATGTCTATTGTTGTATACGTAGTACAGGTCACATGCTACGTATGTCTATTGTTGCATACTTAGTACAGGTCACATGCTACGTATGTCTATTGTCGCGTACTTAGTACATTTGTTATTCATCACAGGCTTACATTTTGGATACATATTACATGATTTACATTAGACATGAACATTTTACATCTTGATGGTTTGGTTTGATTAAGTGATTAAGTAACGATGCGTGTGTAATATGATACAAGCATGGTGGATACGCCGCTGGTACTTCCTATATATAAGTGTTTGTATGGTATCACACATTGTAGCGTTATTTGAATCATTTCAGTTCGATACATATAACATTTTATACAAATAACATACTTTTCACAATACATTGTTTTACAAGCAACTTATCTTATACAAACTCAGTTTACAATGGTTATTCATTTAACCATACATTATTCTCTTATTTATACATATCATCTGAACTCATTGTTTTTCAAATGATTTACAAAACAAAGCAAATTACAAGGTTTATGACTAAACATTTTCTCAAACATAAGTCATGAAACCTATTTTCACAAAACCTATGTATCTCACAGGCATTTTTATGCTGACGTACCTATTTTCACATGTGTTTTTCAGGAGCTGTTGCATAAGATGATCAAGATACACATAGGCAGACTTGGGCTTTAGTGACAATAAAAGATGCAAGATTAGTTAATTATGTTGTATTTCCTTGTTTGTTAAGACATTGTAACACTTTTAATCAATAAAACGAAACTTCAATTGCCATGGATTTGAAACAATTAATTCTGTTACAACACTCCCCGACATTTCCGCCACGTTTTGTATGTTCTACGTGGTCGGGGTGTGACAGGTTCAAAACCTTATAACAGAGGGTTCAAAACCTAGTAATCAATCATCCTAGAACAGATGATTAGTTTTCAAAGTGGTTTTGAAATTTTATGTTCTTGTTGTGGTCATCGCCTAAGGATAGGTGACGGTATTGTTTTATGACTAAACGCAAGTAAACTCGCGTTAGGGTCCTAAGAAGGTTATAGACTAGATCAAAGCATTACTAATAACCTAATTCCCTATAACCATTGGCTCTGATACCAAATTTTCTGTCACACCCCGACCACGTAAAGCAACTAGACGTGGCGGAGACGTCGGGGAGTGTTGTAACAGAATTATTGTTTCATAACCATGGCATAAGTAAATTCTGTTTTATTGAATAAATGAACTCATTGTTTTAATACAATCAAATAAATACAACTATGATCTTCCAAGTTTTAAAGTTGCTAAGGCACGAGTCCATCCTAAATGTAGCATGTATCAACAATCATTGCAAAGCAGTACCTGAAACATGTGTAAAAATAGGTACGTCAGCATAAAAATGCCTGTGAGATACATAGGTTTTGTGAAAATAGGATTCGTGACTTATGTTTGAGAAAATGTTTAGTCATGAACCTTGTAATTTGCTTTGTCTTGTAAATCATTTGAAAAACGATAAGATCAGATGATATGTATAAATAAGAGAATAATGTATGGTTAAATGAATAACCATTGTAAAATGAGTTTGTATAAGTTAAGTTGCTTGTAAAACAATGTATTGTGAAAAGTTTGTTATTTGTATAAAATGTTATATGTATCAAATTGAAATGATTCAAATAACGATACAATATGTAATACCATACAAACACTTATATATAGGAAGTACCAGCGGCGTATCCACCATGCTTGTATCATATTACACACGCCTCGTTACTTAATCACTTACTCAAACCAAACCAAACAATGTAAGATGTCTATGTTTAAACCAATTGCCAAACGTATTAAATAATATGTCAAAATGTTTATGTCAAGATGTAAGACATGTAATGTATAACTAATGTCAATAATGTTTATGTGTCCAATGTAAATCATGTAATGTGTAATCAATGTGATTTGTATAAATAAATGTAAGATTAAACAAATAACCTTATAGTAGCATATTAAAAGTATACTTTGGATTTGTAAGTAACATATTAAAATATGTTTTGGTTTCGTAAATAACATATCAAAATATGCTTTAGATGTGATAAATAACATATTAAACTATGTTTTGGTTTTGTAAATAACATATCAAAATGTGTTTTGGATGATTAACAAAATATATGTTGGTTTTGTACAATACCACACATGAGAGTATATCAAACTATACTTTAATAGTGTGATTTGAGAATTCATTCAGACCTGGTGAATCAAAATACACCTTTGAGACTATAGAAATACCACAAAGGCAATCCCTATTTGGATGGAGCAACAAATTGGTTTCAGACATTCCATGACAACAGGAATGGGGTGTCAAATCCTATAGCGCTATATCATACTAACAATCGGTCTGGTGAACATAAAATAAGTACAATTCAACAGTTTATTTTATGTTCTTTGAGAAATCAATGTTTAAACAATAATTAGTCATTCAGTTTGTCAAATGATAAGTAATAACATGTATAATCAATTATACTTTTGGAAAACATGAAAGTAACAGATAGGTACACATGCTTCACCCCAAAACAGTTTGGAAAACAGTAAAATAGGGGAACTATGTACTCACATTGAGAGTGCTTAGGAGTCCTTGTGTAACAACCAAACAATGCTAGAGATCACGGATATCCAACGGCACCTAATATAGGTAACTATGTTAATAAACCGGACCTATATCGGAGGATTTAGATAGAATGAGGGTTCGTAAACCAAACGAGTATAGAGACTCGTGTCATATGGTTTAACAAAGCCTACATACTAAATGAAACCTAACCTAAGTGCTTTCGACCCATCGCGACCCATTAAGGTAGCTTATGCTCCTTTAACGCGTCGTGCGCGTGAAACGCGTTCGGACCGTCTAACTAGTCCTATGACAAGTGTTATATGCCTAAACATGTTACATAATCAGTTATGTGACAAAAGTTTAGGTTACATATGCTTAATTACCAATTATACATGAAAAGGGTATTCTGGTAATTTACCTAAGGCATATAAACTACCTATCATACAACTACTTAAACGATGTGACCATAGGGTATAACCTCGGAAGGTTATTCCCTACCTACTATGGTCACCTAATGTGTTTGGTCGGATCCTAATGATCGACCAAATGGGTCGGGTTCGAGGTATAAGCGATTTATTAGATCGCTTACCCTACGACCCTAGACAACGTGGTAATCAGTAGGCATAGTCCCAAGGGACTATAACCAACGTGATTACACTCACGTTGCGAAGTTCAAACGAACTTCGCATTGACCATAAGCTGGTCAACGCTGAAAGTCAAACAAAGTTTGACTTTCTGACTCGAAAAGCAATAAAATAAGGAAAAGAACGAAAGAATACTTACGAAGGGTCCCCGAATGCTAATCTAGATCTTAATAACTCAGGTATGAAACAATGGTTCCAACTTAGAGTCACTTAGATCAGATTCTAGTGGTTTTGGAGTAATGGGGGGTGGGGTATTTATAGTTTTCGGGTAACCGTTAAGATCGTTTGTCGAATATCGTGCCTTAATCGTATCTGTACAAGTGTCGGAAAGTTATGGTGCCTAAAAACAATCCTTATCAGCTGAATATGCAAGTGGTGAGTGTGTGGTGGTGGTTAAAACAGCTGGAACACGCTGACTGTTCGATCTGATCTGATCAGACATGCGTACGCGGCCCGCTTCAGGATGTGTAGAAACTCAGGCGGGCCGCATGAGAGTTGCAGATCAGAAACAACTTTCTGTTTTGGCAGTTTCAGTCCCTGTTGATGTTTAAGGCCATTTCCGACACTTCTAAGGCCCGTAAAGCCAACTTTAAGGCCCTAAAATGTTGCCTAAACATTGTGGACATGAAACATGCTCAAAAATATGCCGGGTGTTGGTTCGTTTGGTCGTACGAACGCGATGTTCGCTTAATTACGACGGAATGCGCATAAGCGCGAAAAACGATCCAAATGACGCAACGAATGGATTTTTGGCAAGCCAAACACTAAAGCATAATATAGTCATGCTTACATAAATTTTTGGATGTCCGGATGTATTCAGAACGTAAGTTATGCGCGAAAATGCAAACTTGTGCACTTTTTGACACTTTTAGTCCCTGAATGACCCAAAAGTTTATTTTAGCATACCGAACCCCTCAAAGCCTATTTCTAAGCTATGTGAAGGGTATTTATGGTATGTTTAACTTATGGTCATGCTCCGGAATATCTGTTACAGTTCAAATTGGCATACTTTCGCAGTTTGTCAAGTTTAGTCCCTGTAAGCGAATTAACTTGTTTTTGCCATACCAAAACCTTCAAAACTTATTTCTAAGTTATGTAAAGGTTATTTAAGGTATGTTAAGCCTATTTCACTATTCCGGAGTATTCGTTGGGTTAAACTGGTTATATTTACGCATCAGAGCGCGTATAACCCTCCAGAAAGCGATTTAAAGCTTAAAATCGAACAAGAGTTGATATGTGTAAAAGATACACGTAATTTTACAAATCCCAAGTATGAAATACAATATTTCATTGGTTTGGCATTTGTTTGACGGTTGAAGTGACACAGGTGTTACATATGAGCAACGAGAATTTAGCTGAACTTCGCCACTTTGGCGAGGAGTTAATGGATGCAGGAAATAGGATCAGGGAAGTAGGAGAACAGATCTCCTGGAAATACGATGAGAGGGTACGCCGTTACTGAAGTACCATCTGACAAGGGATAGTGTGGTGTGGGTTTATGAAACTGTGGTTGTGTAATAGTAAAAGTAATATTAAAACCAGTTGTAAAATAACTACAAATAAAACTTGTAAGATAAAAAGGTGTGTATTGATGCATACTATGAAATATAAAATGGGAATCGAGAAATCGATAATTTTGGTTATATGTGTTTTGTAAAATTTATATGATTGTTTTGAGTATAATTGTTATTTATTCAATACTAATAAATTATATAAATTAATTACCAGATGGCAAACGTTGGTAATGAACCAGGTAACGAAGTTAATCAATCTGAACAACATCAGGAGGATCAATTTCTAAATAGACAAGATATAGAAAATATCGTTGCTCAGGGAATGGCCAATGCTATTCCAGCAATAGTTGCTGCTGTTAGAAATCCAGTCGAACCTCAACAAATCATTCCGAGCAAATGTATTTCTGAAGATAACTTCAGTAATAGCATAAACGGAGGCGGTAATCATATTAATCATGATAATGAACCACGGCAAGCTCCGCTCCCTAAGAAAATGAAAGTTGCAACACCTGGTTGCACTTACAAAGAATTTCTTGCTTGTAAACCCGCTGAGTTTGCAGGCAATGAAGGAGCAACTGCAGCCCTGCGTTGGTTAGAGAAAACCGAGGCAGTAATTGCAATAAGTAAATGTGAAACGGACGATCAGGTCATGTATGCGTCCAATCTTTTAAAAGATGGGGCGCTAGAATGGTTAAATACGGTGTTACAAGCTAAAGGAAGAAATAGGGCCTATGCTATGAATTGGGAAGAATTTAAGAGTCTTGTAGAAAGAAAATTTTGTCCCGAATATGAAAAAGATCAAATGGCAAATAAGTTCCTAAATCATCGTATGACGGGTGTAGATTGTCGCGGTTATACTTCGACATTCTTTGAATATGCTAGAGTAGTACCAACACTGGCTTCGCCAGAACCAGTACTCATTTCTCGCTATATTTGGGGACTAATTAGTGAAATCTACAATATCGTTAAAGCTGCGAGACCTCGCACTATTGACGATGCAGTGGAATTAGCCAACACCCTAACTGACGAACTTGTACGCACAAGAGATGAAAACAGGAAAAAGGAACTGGCTCAGAAAATTACCCAAGGATTTCGTACAAGTAATAATAGCAGTTTCAGGAAAAGAGGAACGGGACAATCCTCAATTCCGCCTTTCTGCAGGAATTGCAGAAGGAAACATTTTGGAAGATGCAATGTAACCTGCAACTTTTGTAAAGTTGTAGGACATCGTGAAGAAAATTGCAGGAAGAAATCCACAATTTGTTACAATTGTGGAGAAACTGGACATTTCAGGCCAGATTGCCCGAAACTAGTTAAACCAGCTGATAACAACAAAGCCAAAGCTGCGGAAGGAGCTACTAAGAAGAATGTTCGTGCTTTTCAATTAACAACTCAAGAAGCAGAACTCATTCCAGATGTGATAGCAGGTACGTTCTTAGTTCACAACGTATATGCAAAAGTATTATTTGACTCTGGTGCAAACCAAAGTTTTATCAATACTTCATTCTGCCAAGCTCTTAACTTACCTTTAACCAGCATTAGGCAAATTTTTACAGTAGAAACGGCAGATGGAAATTCAGTTAAAATAGATAAGGTTCTGCAAAATGTAGGAATAGAACTTTTAAGTCATAAATTCTTTGCAAACCTATTACCTATGAAATTAGCTGAATTTGATGTTGTGTTAGGAATGGATTGGTTAGTAACCAACCATGCTCGAATTCTTTGTGATAAGAATTCCATAGAAATTCAGGCACCCACTGGAGAAGTAATTATGATTACAGGAGATAAACCCCGTAAGCCCATGAAGTTCATATCAGTAATGAAAGTTGCTAGTTATGAACGAAAGCAAGGAATAGTATATATGATTTCAGTAATCATTAATACTAAGAGTAAAGAACTTAAGGAGATTCCTGTAGTCTCAGAATACCCAGAAGAATTACCAGGATTACCACCAGATAGGGAGGTAGAATTTAGGATTCATCTAATTCCAGGAACTATACCGATAGCCAAGGCACCTTATCGGTTAGCACCCACAGAAATGTTAGAACTGAAAAAGCAATTAGATGAATTACTAAGTAAAGGTTTTATACAACCTAGTTCATCCCCGTGGGGAGCACCAGTGTTGTTTGTAAAGAAAAAAGATGGTTCAATGAGAATGTGTATTGATTATAGAGAATTGAATAAGGTTACAATTAAGAATCGATACCCATTACCTAGCATTGATGATCTTTTCGATCAACTTCAAGGAGCTAGATATTTTTCTAAGATTGACTTACGCTCCGGATACCATCAATTGAAGGTACAAGAAGAAGACATACCTAAAACTGCTTTCAGAACTAGGTATGGTCATTACGAGTTTACAGTCATGCCCTTCGGATTAACGAATGCACCTGCTGCATTCATGGACATGATGAATAGGATCTGTAAACCGTATTTGGATAAATTTGTAATTGTCTTCATAGATGATATACTTATTTATTCAAAAAGTCAGGACGAACATTGTCAGCACTTACATGCACTCTTAACTTTGTTAAGAAAAGAAAAACTGTACGCCAAATTCTCGAAGTGTGAATTTTGGTTGCAAGAAGTGCAATTCTTAGGACACATGGTGAATCATGAAGGTATTCATGTAGATCCTGCGAAGATAGAGGCAATTACCAAATGGAGGGTTCCACAGTCAGCAATGGAAATCAGAAGTTTTATAGGTTTAGCTGGATATTATAGACGGTTTATTAAAGATTTTTCCAAAATAGCTGTACCATTAACTAAGCTAACCTGTAAAGCAGTTAAGTTTGAATGGGGACCTAAACAAGAAGAAGCCTTTAGGATCTTGAAACAGAAATTAACCAATGCTCCAATCCTAGCTTTGCCAGAAGGAACAGAAGATTTTGAAGTTTACTGTGACGCTTCAAAACTAGGATTTGGATGTGTGCTTATGCAACGCAAGAAGGTAATTGCGTATGCATCAAGGCAATTGAAAAAGCACGAGGAAAACTATACGACTCATGATTTAGAATTAGGAGCCATAATTTTTGCCCTTAAAATTTGGAGACATTATCTGTATGGAAGTAAATTTACTGTCTATACGGATCATAAAAGCTTAAGGTATGCATTTGGACAAAAAGAATTAAACATGAGGCAAAGGAGATGGATGGAAATCCTAAGTGACTACGACTGTGATATTCGGTATCACGAAGGAAAGGCAAATGTAGTTGCAGATGCCTTAAGTCGTAAATATCATGAAAAGCAAAAACGAGTTCGTGCTCTCAGATTAAATCTACAGTTAGATTTAATGGAACAAATAAAGAATGTTCAAGAAATAGCAATCAAGGATGATGCTGAAGGAATGAAGGGACGAATAAAAGAGTTAGAACAAAGAGCTGATGGAATTTGGAGATTCCACAAAAGAAGAATTTGGGTACCTAAGCAGGGAGAATTAAGAAATAAGATTTTGGAAGAAGCTCATAAGTCTAGGTATACTATGCACCCGGGAAACAATAAAATGTACCAAGATTTAAGAAATAACTTTTGGTGGATAGGAATGAAAAAGGATATAGCTCGTTATGTTTCTAAGTGTCTTACTTATTCGCAAGTTAAGGCAGAACATCAAAAACCTTCAGGTCTACTACAACATCTAGAAATGCCTGTATGGAAATGGGAACTCATAACAATGGATTTTGTTACTAAGTTACCCAAGACCAGAAAAGGTAATGATGCGATTTGGGTAATTGTGGATCGATTAACCAAATCAGCTCACTTTCTACCTATGAAAGAAACATTTAGCATGGAAAGATTGGCAAAGTTGTATGTAGATGAAATTGTATCCTTACATGGAGTTCCACTATCCATTGTATCAGATAGAGATAGTCGTTTCACTTCTCATTTTTGGACAAGTTTCCAAGAAGCAATGGGAACTCGACTAAATCTAAGTACTGCATATCATCCACAAACAGACGGACAAAGTGAAAGGACAATCCAAACTCTAGAAGACATGCTCCAAGCATATGTGATAGATTTTGGCGGAAATTAGGACGATCATTTACCTTTAATTGAATTCTCCTATAACAATAGTTATCATTCAAGCATCGAAACTGCCCCATTTGAGGCACTGTACGGAAGAAAGTGCAGAACTCCAGTTTGTTAGGCAGAAATAGGAGAAAGTCAATTGTCAGGTCCTGAAATAGTGCAAGAAACTACCGACAAGATTACTCAGATCAAGGAAAGACTAAAGACGGCTCGAGATCGCCAGAAGAGTTATGCAAACAATAGACGGAAGCCATTGGAATTTCAAATCGGAGATAAAGTACTTTTGAAAGTTTCACCTTGGAAAGGAGTAGTTCGATTCGGTAAGAAAGGAAAGTTAAGTCCAAGGTATGTAGGACCATTTCCAGTGATCCAACGTATAGGACCAGTTGCTTATCGTTTACAACTACCAGAAGAACTAGCTAGAGTTCATGATGTATTTCATGTATCCAATCTCAAGAAATGCTTATCAGACGAATCACTGGTAGTACCTCTTCGAGATATAGAGGTAAATGAAAAGTTGAAATTCATAGAGAAACCTCTTCAAATAGAAGACAGAAAGGTGAAGTTTCTCAAACACAAACGGTTAGTACTTATCAAGGTCAAGTGGGATTCAAAGAGAGGACCTGAATACACTTGGGAGCTGGAATCAGAGATGAAACGAAAGTATCCTCATTTATTCCAGTAAATCTCGAGGACGAGATTTTAAATAAGGTGGGGAGGATGTAAGGACTCTCAAAATTGTCCTAAAAAATACCCGTAAGTATAAACTCGAGCCCCTGAAACCCTACCATACAAGAAAAATCAAGAAATCAAGAACTTAGGGTCTCAGGCGGGCCGCGTAAGAGACAAGGCACATCTTACGCGGGCCGCGTCAAACCTAGATTGACCGAATAAGTGTTCCGAGTCCAAGTGTCGCCTACGTGTCATACCTACTGATGACCAATCAAAGCTACTCGTAGACTGGGCGGCAACGCGGGCCGCGTAAGTGTTAACCTTAGGTTTACGCGGGCCGTGTGAACCCTCAAAATCACCTATAAATAGCCCGTCACT
Organism: Helianthus tuberosus; assembly: GCA_030545235.1. NCBI lineage: Eukaryota > Viridiplantae > Streptophyta > Magnoliopsida > Asterales > Asteraceae > Helianthus > Helianthus tuberosus. The sequence continues at coordinate 102,246,671 of CM060424.1, read as the reverse complement.
TGCACAATCCACTGGTGTCGATCAAAACTTTCAAAAACGAATTCATATCACTCTGAAGTCAAAAATATCAATTATATTAGTGAGGCGCTGCTCCGATACCGGGTATTAACTAGATCGCTGCTACGATTCAATGTCCGATCGATTAAACTATCCAATGAATGTTTAAGTGATGCCCACATTAGGGTTTATGCTTTGTCATTCATTGTTAATTCAATGGATGTTTAAGTATCGCACTTTGTCATTCGATGTGAGGGTTTGATCTCGTGAGTTATCGTAAATGCTGTATTAAGTTACTAACCGAGTTGTGTGCATGTTATTAATTTAGGTTAAAAGGCTAATCAGTAGGCTAGGCTCTGCTCAATTAAATCTGCAATGTGAGTCATTCTCTTTTTACCAAATTTGATTTCAAAATCATGTTTACTTTTAAAGTTATAATTACAGGGATTAAGTCTTTGTAGTCACCAAATTACAGCTAGTATGTGGGGTTTGTATACAATACTTGATAATCGTCACCATTGGACAACGGGTTAGCCAAGGGGTGGTATGACCATAGTCACAGACACCATTGGACAACGAGATAGCCAATGTGTGGTCGAGTGACAAATACTGTGGGTAGTTGGTTGATAACAGGAAACATTGTAATCGCTCTTAATACTGTAAATTATAACAAATGTGTCATTTTACTAAAAAGAATGATTCACCAGTATTTCCCGCTGACAAAACCTTTTTCAAACATGTTTCAGGTGATCTGTTATGATCCAGGAAAAGTGCCGTGAAGCACTATCAGCTTAAGGAAGTGGCTCAGTATAAAATAAAGAAACATGTTTTGTAAAATAAAGATTTCTCCGTGAAATCTTGTGATTGTAAATTACCGGGATTTTATCCCAAGTCGTGAAATAAAATAATTGGGAAATTTCATTTTTAAAAAGATCATGAAGAAAACTTCCGCTGTTAATTTAATTAAATAAATACCACGGGATTTTCTGTCCCGCGGCTCCTGAAACGGGTAAAACCGGGTCGGGGGCCGTGACAGAAACCATAGCGAGTCCTGTTAAGTGTGATGACATGAAATCTAGAGTGATTAGATAACGAGACGATTATAATACCGTAAGAACATGGTGGATACGCCGCTGGTACTTCCTATATATAAGTGTTCTTATTGTATTACCTGTCGTAGTGTTATCCAAATCACTTGAGGATTTTATGTTATCCCAGACCCATATGTGTTATCATTAAACAAGAATCCAAAGCCATCCACATTCATTTCCATTTCTGATGAAGTATCCGTTGAGGAAAACGAATTATCCATTCATTTTCTCTTTTGGAGAAATATCCATTGGGAAATGAATAACCCATTCATTAAACTTCTGATGAAGTATCCATTGAGGAAAATGAATTATCCATTCATTTTCGCTTCTGAAGAAATATCCATTGGGGAATGAACAACTCATTCTTAATACATTCATTTCCATTTCTGATGAAGTATCCATTGATGAAAATGAATTATCCATTCATTTTCGCTTCTGAAGAAATATCCATTGGGAAATGAATAACCTATTCATATGCATTCATTTCCGTTTTTGACGGAGTATCCATTGATGAAAATGAATAATCCATTCATTTTCGCTTCTGAAGAAATATCCATTGGGAAATGAATAACCTATTCATATCCATTCATTTCCGTTTCTGACAGAGTATCCATTGATGAAAATGAATTATCCATTCATTTTCGCTTCTGAAGAAATATACATTGGGAAATGAATAAAATATTCATTCATTTCCGTTTCTGATGGAGTATCCATTGATGAAAATGAATTATCCATTCATTTTCGCTTCTGAAGAAATACCCATTAGGAAATGAATAATCTATTCAATCCTTCATTTCCACTTCTGACGAGGTATCCATTGTTGAAAATGAATTATCCATTCATTTTCGCTTTCGAAGAAATATCCATTGGGAAATGAACAACCAATACATCTTTCATTTCCACATCTGACGAAGAATCTATTAATGAAAATGAATTATCCATTCATTTTTGCTTCTGAAGAAATATCTATTAGGAAATGAATAATCGGTTCATCCTTCATTTTCAGCTTTTGACGAAGTATCCATTGAGGAAAATGAATTATCCATTCATTTTCACTTCTGAAGAACAACCATTGAGAAATGAAACACGAACCAAATCCTTATAGATCTATCTATCTTGCATTTTTGTGTCAGCTTTTCATCGTTATCTTTTAAAACCTTTTCATTTTCAAACATTTCTTTGCATTTATCTTTGAAAACTCTTTAAATTTTAGAAAAGAGTAAATTACAAAAATCGTCCTTTATGTTTACATCAGATTACAAACTATGTCCTTTATCTTCAAAACGTACAAAAAGCGTACTCGATGTTTGCGAATCCTAACAGGTTATGTCCTTTAACCCAAACTCAGTTAGTTTTCATGGTTAAATCTGATCAAATGGACCCCACATGAGGGCATTTTAGTCTTTTTACCCTGTATTAAATATTAATGTTTAAAAAATACACCATCTCTCCTCTGTCTCTCTCCCTCTCTCTAAAGACGGTCTCTCCCCACCACCCACCAACCTCGCCTCCGCCTCCACCTGTGACCATCAACCACCCCCACAAACACTAGTCAAAATTAGATTTACACATTATATCAATCAACACGACACAGTAAACTGATAAAAACCTTCAAAAGGACAATCAAAATCATCTGAACGAGTCTTAAAATCAACAATATCATCAGGTTCAACACAAAACCTTTTACTAAAACGCAGATCTGGTCGATCTGGAGTGCAATCTCGCATTCAACACATGAAACAGAATCGAAGTCAGAACCTCTTTGACGCCGGAAACTGCAACATCGTCGGCGATTCTTATATATCGGATGTGGCGATCTGAACCAGAGGATGCGGCGATTCTTATAAAGAGTGGGGCAGTTGTGGGGGTGCACTGAACTAGGATGCGGGGATCTGAACCAGAGGACGACAGCTAGGGTTCCGATCCGAGAGAAAGTAAGAGGGGACAGTTGGGCGTGGGAGTTCTTGGTCGCCGGAGTTGGGTGTGTGTACGGCGGTGGTGGTCATTCTGGTGGTGGTGGTGGTCTTGCAATTAGAGAGAGATAGAGCTGGTGTGTGTGAGAGAGAGAACAATAATAATAACAAAAATTCTCCAGATTGGTAAAGTAAATGGAAACTGAATTAAATCATATGGCGGTGGTGGTCGGTCTGCTGAGGTGTACGGCGGTGGTGGTGGTGGTCTTGCAATGAGAGAGAGAGAGAGAGAGAGCTGGTGTGTGTGTGAGAGAGAGAGGGTGTGTGGTGGCAGGTGAATGTTGAAGATGATTATGATTATGATTATTAATTTTAATATTTATGGTATAATGACCAAAATACCCATATGTGGGGTACACTAGGTCAGATTTAACCATAAAAAATAACTGGGTTAGGGCTAAAGGACATAACTTGCAAGGGTTTGCAAACATCGAGTACGTTTCTTGTATATATTGAAGATAAAGGACACAGTTTGTAATAAGTAGCATCCATAAAGGACGATTTTGTAATTTACTCTTTAGAAAATTCAATATCTCTTGTTCTGAATTTTTCAACTTTTTTCAGTACAAGCACTGCATGTTTCCATGCATTTCTTGCACTGTTCAACAATTTTATTTAACACATTAGAAGATTCAGTTGTAAGATTTACCTCTGTAATTGGCACTTCGGCTTTTTCTGCCGTCTGCTTCTAGTCGGTTTCCTTCTCCTGCTGTTCCTCAGCAACAGCTTCACCAGCATCAACTACACCAACCAACTTCACACCAACCAACTTCTCACCATCTTTCTCCTGTTTTTCTTCTTCAACTTCTTCTTTCTTCTTCAAATTTTCTTCATTCTGTTGCTTTTCAGTAACAACTTCTTCTGTTGGTTTCAAGCCTTCTTCATCATCTGCTTCTTCTTCATATTTTTCTGCAACCTTCTTCAACTCATCAACCAAATTTTCAACATTCTTCTTCATCCTCTCTTCATCTCTCTGTTTCAAACTTGCTGTCATAACATCCCTGATGATCTTATCCAGCTTTTTAACATAATTTTTATCTTTTTCAACATTTGAATAGTATTCGTCGGACAAAGGAATTACAGCAAGAACATCGTTATACACCACTTTGCTTGGATGAACAACTGATTCTCCTTTGCTATTGACATAACACTCTCGTTTCTTGTCCCATCTTCGGTAACTCCTAGCTTCTTCATACTCTTTCTCCATTTATTCGATTCTGTAGTCTAGAATACATCTTTCCCTGTACGTTTTCTCTTTCAGAATCTCTTTTTTCGATCTCTCTTTTACCTCAGCAAGGAAAGCTCTTTTATCATCTTCCGGTATATATTTGCTCCAATCGAAACCTTCATCATCATGAACTACCTTGGGTCTAGAACTATCATCACGAATTGTTAACATCGCTTGTTTCTTCTCTTTAGATGACCCTTCAGCAATCTGCTTTTGATCCGACTTTAATGATTGATCACTATTTTGATGATAAATGGCTTTCTTATAGTAGTCATCATGAAACGGATTGGCATGATCAGCTACCTCCCGGTTGACACACTCTCTCTTGAAATGACCTTTCTGTTTACATCGAAAGCATGTAACCTTTAACTTATCAAATCCCAGCTTTGTGTTTGAACCATCAAGACATTGCTTGACTGTAATCTCCATAAATCGTTGCGCTCTTTTAATGCCACTGGCTTAATACCATCTGATATCAATGAACTCCATCTCTTCTGGATCTATCTGGTCATAATCTTCTTTTGTCATTTCAGGATTTCCGATTCTCCCCGCCACCAAACTCTCATATGATTCCAGAATTGATTTGACGTGCAAATCAAATTGAGGGATTGCGATAATAAAAATGCACCCAAAGGTGAGTGTCACAAGAACCCCTCTTTTATTGTTTTATATATTGTTTTGGGGAATAACACATCTTTAAAAAGGATAATTAAATGTTTTAGTATGAAACATGCCTTTGAATAAATGTGTTTTAGTGAGTGTCACTAAACCCCTCTTTTATTGTTTTATATATTGTTTTGGGGGGATAACACGCCTTTAAGAGGATAAATATACGTTTTTGTATAAAATATGCCTTTGAATTATCTAAAAGTATATTTTCGTGGAAAATATGGTTTATGAATGATATGATATGTTTTATGAAAAAACATGGATTTGGAAATGTGTATGATTTAAATCTGTTTTCGAGGAAAATGAGATTTGATTGATATAAATATGCTTCAGGAAGAAACGGGGAACGGTGTTTTGGGTAAACGACCATAAGAAATTAAAGATATTTTGAATTTCAGTTGGGTCAAATTTACCGGGTCACCAGGATGTAAGTAACAAGTCTAGCTTATATTGCATGGGGGACGTCGGAAATTTGTGCAACATTAGATATTAAATTGTTACCTAGTAGGTTATATATATTGATGCAATTGAGGAGGGCACACAGATGCATCCTTGCCATTTTTAATCATTAAGTATCGAACACGTGGAATTGTTTATAGATCTATCGGGTTGGCACCTCGTCGTGACCGGTAGCTCCGGTCCACATAGCGGCGAATTGATTCTATAATCGTCTAGTATTGATTAGAGTCTCAATCATAGTATATAGTTCATAACGTCTTGCAAACTTACGAAACTAAAAGAATGACAAAATAATTAATATTGAAACCATGGGTAGAAAATTTCATCGGAGGCTTTTCAAATAAACAATTCCGGATGAATTACCCTCGGATTTTATGAAGGAAATAAAATCAACTTTCTTAAATCTATATGGATGCTTTATTATTAAAAATCTATAATAAGAAAGTTTTTCCTTAAAACAAATTGCTACGAATGTGAATATGTGAACTCATCCTCCATTGTGTTAACACTTGATTTTTACGTGTTCTTCAGGGACATGAGTTTGGCTTCGGGATTATATTTTGTGATAGTGATGCTTGTCATGTTTAAAAATGTTTTGGACAACTTTTAAAAACTAATTTGGGATCGTGTGTATTTGGATCCATAAGGATCAAGACAACTATGTCGTGATTGTGGACTGTATTTAAACTTTAAACTCTAAAGTCATGTTTTAAATAAGTGTATGTCCAAAATGAACAATGCACCGTCTACTAAGATATTTATGGGTACCAACCTCAGTCACAGCCACATTTGTATTTCCGATGCGATGTTTTTGGGGTGTGAGACAAACGGTTGTGTTGACAACATGTTAGGTTGTATGGAAAGCTCGGAACGATGTGATTTTCAATGGCAAAAGATTTTCGGTGGATGGAATATTTGGGGAAATACAATCTTTGGCGTTCCTATGGGTTAAACATAGATCGAAGAGAGTTCAAGTCGATTGGAAGAAGTGGGTGGATTTCAATATGTAGGATATATAAAAAATTTGTGGGTGTAGGTGTTTGGTTTTAGGCTCGGTAATCTTTTTGTTCTGTTTTGAAAGTAATATATGGGTGAGGAATAGTGGTGAAGATTGCATTGTCACACCCCCGATATTTCCACGTTTGACCGGTGGGCCCGGTAGGGGAGTATCGTGACGTAGTTGATATCATCATAGTCAAATAACACAATATATCAATGCACAGCGGAAGCAACAGATAAATATATTACAATCCGAATATAAAGTAATATCAAGTATTACAACGGAAAGTAAAGGATCCACAGGCGGATCTTAAAACATAAACATTGTTCAACAGACTTTAGACGCCTAGAACTTGCAAGATTCCTTATTAACGTCCTGAGCAGCTTCCAGCCTATTACGTACTTGTACCTGTCACTTAGACTTTTGAAAATACGTCAGTTTTCACTGGTAAATACACTCAACCGACTCATTTGGAAATGTTTATGAAAATTGGTTTAGGTGCACAAGGCACGAAAATATTTTGACACTTTAATTAAAATGCACAAGGCAAAATTAATCTTTTATACTTGGGACAATCATATTTATAATCTTGTATACAGATTTACATGTTCGTTGTACGTTCAGGGCCCGATGTAGAAACCGAGTCAAAGTTAACAGACACACCACAGTATAGGCCCACAAGAGAGTGGGATACCGTTTCCCTTATGCACTGTCAGGTGTATGCCTACATCCCGTGCATAAGTCGTGGCCATTTTATAATACAATGATGTCAAGGATATCCGGGACATGGTCATTAACCCCTAAAGGCTTTTATTTCAAACAATACAGATTAAAGCGGGTTACCTCAATAATTTAATCACAATACGACTAAACATTCAATACCCGACCAAGCGGTATTATTATAATACCGTATCCCAAGCCCGTATAGGGAAAATAAGCTAAGAGCATTTACCTGAGCTAGCTCCTGTCTTAAATAGCAAGAATTATAATAACTCAGCCGTATTCACTTAAGTAAGCATAGGTACAATTTACCGGAAGGCTCTAGTCTGGAATGATGGTATAAATAACCAATTAGAATACTAACGGGTCTTTAATTAAGCCTAAACTTAGACCGGTTAGTTTTTAAAGAAAGATACGGTTTAAACGCATGATAAGGCGAAGACCGGTTTAGAATGTGGTTTTGACCCGGCAAGCTTGTATGCTTGTTTAATATGGGTAACTTAAACACATTCTGTATTTTGAGATGAAAATGATATGGTTTGACCCGTTTCGGCTAAATTACGTAAACTAGTTACATAAGCCGATCCGAACGCGAAAAGTGCGTAACGAGTAACCAACTGAATCATATACAGGTTTCCTAAGTTAATATGTCTTAATTATGTTGTGATATCAGTAGGATACCTTCCATTATGCCCAAAACGAGTTTAATCTCAATTTAAGCCCCGTAGGGGTATTTTGGTCATTTTAAAGATTATAAAAGAGGTTAAATGAAATTCTGAGATTCGGGTCCGAATACATCAGTAAAATAACTTATTTTATTAGGTCATATCAGTGGGTAATAGGTCTTATGTGACAAAATGGTTTTAAACCTAAACTATGCGTTTAATACGCGTAAAAAGCTATTTTAAGCGATTTCCGGGTTATACAGGAAATCTGAGTTTTCTGATCAGGTTATAAAGTTCAAAATACTTTATTTATTATATAAAATCAGTAGCAATTGGATTGGTATCAAAAGGGCTTGTAAAACTCATTTTATGGCCTAAAAGGGCATAATCAGTATTTACCGAATTAAGGCCATAACCTTCGGTTATGGACAGGTTAAAAATAATTAAAAATCTTTAAAAATCTCAAAATATTATATTACATAAGTGGGTAAAAGGTTTGGTGTCGAAAATTGGGTTTAGATAGGCTTTATGCTAATGACGCCGTTTAATTACTAAAAAGCGTTCTAATTACGTCATTGAGCATAACTCCTAATCTAGACCTCCAACTGATGTGACATTTTAGGGACATGTTTATAAATCAATAACAAAGATTATTGTCCTTTCACATATTCAAAATTCTCGTTTTATGGTCAAAAGGGCATTATAGTCAACATTAAGCATTTAACGGAAACGTGTAAACGAATCGGACAATCAACGATCCAACCACAGAGGGTTATACTATCATGTAACCTAGTCCTAAGGAAGCTCTAAGGCATTTCCAAACCATACTAAATCAGGTCAGAACTGAAGTCAAAGCAAAAGTCAAAGTTTTGCGACTTTCGGTTCCGAACCGGGTCTAAACAGAAAATTGTCGGGTCGAACATGTTTAGACATGTTCTTACATTTATTACTAAGTTATATGAATGATAAAATAGGTTGCATGCCTTCTACAATGTGAATTAGGCGTTAATTCGCAAATTAAGGTTCTGTTGACTTTTTCTAATCAACTTTGACCCGACATTTGATCTAGTTAGAGTGGGAATCAGAGGGAGCCCTTTTAAGGGTTTAATGCCCAGATAATTACCAACTTATAACTACTTTCAATTCGACTAATCACTGGACCATTAGTGATTAATCGTGAAGTCAACCGTTAATTACGACGGTTTAACTTTTAAGCTAAAACTAAGCAAAAAATCAACTAAGAAAGGTTAAGCATACTTACTGAAGTCCTATGCATGATTAGGAAGGACTTGGGTCTGCTCTTAAGCTCCAGGAAGCTCCACAAGTGCAGATGGAATGAGTGATCACAAGTTGCAACATGAATGGCCTTTTTATAGTGATTTTGATCCATTAGATTGTTGACAACTCATGCTACCATGGATCCCAGATCATTTACAAGTGCCCCTAAGGCCTAGGAACATGTAGGGGGCGCCCATGAAGTGAAAATATATGATCTAAGTCGGTTCCAAGGCTGAACAGCCAACTTTCACGATTTGCTGCATCTGGGCGACCCTTACGGACCGTAAGGGTGGACCTTTACGGTCCGTAAGCCAGTTATCAGGGCAACCCATTTCTTTTCAGTTTGCATCCTTGGCTCTTGGTCCTTCGAAAGGTCAATCCAACCTTTATTTTTGCAATTTGAGCCCTTCTAATTGACTTATAAGGGGTTCAAGTCTTATACCCACTTTGTTAAGTCCTTGGTTAACTTGGTTATCACCCGAAAAGTCACAATTTTCAACGTTGATGCTTTAACCCCTCGTATACGAATTTGATCATAACTTTCTCATACGCTAACGAAACTTTATGAAATTTTTATCGTGCATTCTAGTGAGCATAATTTACTGTTACAAAGCTTCGGGTTTGCTAAAAGGTCACTCAGAGGTATACTTTAAACATGTTGACACTTTTAACCCCTGTGGTTTGTAATTTCTCACTTTATTTCTTATTTAGCTTCGTATGATCCATGATTTATTCGTTTGAAGGTATGGGCATCATGTAGGGTTACTGTAAAGTATATTTATCCATTGTTGACATTTTGAACCCTTATTTTCACATACTTTCCTTGTTTGTCAACTTTAGTCCCTCTAGAGTATTCTTTTACACGTTTAAAGTTCATGACACGTGTCAATACTTTATTGGACACGAAGTTTCAAGGTGTTACATCCTCACCCCCTTAAAAGAAATCTCGACCTTGAGATTTGCTAAAATGCTGGAAGTACTTTTTGTCGCATAATGGACTTAACTTCTATAACATATTTGGAGTCTTTCCAAGCTCCCAAAGTGACCCCTATATTAGGTACATGTATCCGTTTGGAGCTTCTTAACCTGTCGATCCTCAATCGATACAGGATGCTCACCACATCAAAAATCTGCATATCATTATGGGATATTGCTTCTTGACTTATTTGTGACACACATCCTTCTGTCACTAGTGTGCAATGTATTGCGAGCTCCGCCAAGCTCCTTAAATAGGTCTTGGCTTACAAGCTACTTGATCTTGATACATTCGATTTCCTTCGAATGGTTCTATATATTCAGAGCTTAACTAGCCTGAAAATTTAACAATTTGGCACACCCTTTCCTGGGTGATATCCTTTGTTGAACCCTATTCCTTAACAATAATTTAGGAGGTTTGCTATTTTCATTAATCCTTGATTTTCTGCCGAATACTGGCATCTTACAGATGATTAGGGATTTGTATGATCTTATTTGTTGTTTCCATTGCAACTTTCAGATCCTGAATATTGGACTTACCAATCTATTGTCCTAACAATAGATGTTTAACATTTCATCTATACAAGGTCTCCAAAGGAGCAACCTTGATACTTATATATCAACTATTATAGAAAAGCTTAACTTAAGGTGAGATGGTTATTCCAACCATTGCTCAAAACTAATCTTAAGGAGTAGTTAATCCTTACAGTTAGTCGAACAAATCGACGATCCTGGGCAGCTGATGGCGATTCTCAATCGTTGCTTAATTAGGGTTGCGGTAAACAATGTCTAAGCAAAATGGACCGTCTTTCATAATTTACTATACCGAATTCTCAGGATATTGAGTTAGGCTTTATGAATCTATATCTTAAAACTTACTTAACCAGGGTTTTCGATTCTTCCAATGATGGTACTAGCTGTCTTGGAGATTTCATAATAATACATCCTTATATGGGATATAAATCTTAACTCTACTTGCTTCTCAGAAGGTAAACAAGGTAATCTCAGGAGAAAATCAAGGTACAAGGAGGTTACAGAGGTTTTCCATATCTCAGGCTCCAATTCATCCACCATTGCTTGTGTCAAATGAGTGACACTTTTATGTTATGAGTCCACAGGTTCCTTTTACCAGGAAACATTTATTTGGAAAAATTCTATTTTCTAGATATCTTCTTTGAATGCCATTAGCTGACTTTAGTACCATATGATCATTGGGATATCTTTGTGGTTTCATGCATTAAACCTCCATACTGATCAGGCATGGAAGCAATCTATGGAACATATTAAGATACACCAATCCTCATATGGCACTTTTGTCATACCATTTGGTATTCGTAATCAAATAGGGATCAAAGAGATATCAATTACATACGAATGCATTTATCTGGAGAGAGGGTACTTTAGAATTTTATGTTTGAAGATTTCTGACAGGAACCGAAGAAATGGTTCCTATGATTTGCTATCTGTAAGCTTTACCTTACACTTAATATCTAGGGTTCTTATGATAGATTTTTAAAAGTCTAATATACTTATAATTTATGAAGGATTTATTGGTATCCGAATTAAAACAGAATTCTTAGCATTTACACTTAAAGAACGTACCCAACGTTATTATTGATATAAACTACTCCTGACACTCTTTAGGAGAGTGTAAGCGCTATCAATCTTAGGCTTTCTATCCTTAGCCGTATTTCCTTTGACAGATTTGGGGCACGTAGTATCTGGCTCCTTGAACTTTTTCACGGCCTTCTTCATAGCTTTTCCAACAGCTGCGTCTATCATAGTTTGAAGAACATCTTTGGAAGTTCTAAGGTTTACAATTGTAGCATCATTAGCATGCGTCGCATCATCAATGGCATGATTTACTGTTGTCTTATCCGAGTTTGTCATACTCAAGATTTGGTTCCTATTACCAATTGAATCATTTACTTAGTTGCAATTCAACAATTGCTATTCATCACCCTGATGGCCTTAACATGTACTAACCATGGTTTCATTAAACTATCCAGGCCAATATGGCACCAACATTCTTAATGAACGTTATTTTTAAAATATATCATTATCACTTAGCCTAGGTCACAAAAGACCATCAATGGCATTTAAGGGTTGGACCTAGTCCATCACCTTTTTGACAGGGGATCAAAACGTCACATCTGTCTTTATTATATTGATGAATTTGGATAGCTTGAAAGCTTGCCATAAGGATATCAGAAAAGAGTGATTCCTAATAGATATAACATCAATCTAAGATTTGTTGGAACATTCTCCAAAGTATCATCGGTCAATTTCTACTTCGCATTAAATGACCGGAGTCCTAATCAGCGGAGACAACAGTTCTCAACATTTATTGTTCATTATAGAATCATATGTGCCAGTATCAAATAAATTTCTGCATAAGCTGCTTGATAAAGAAAGGTACCTGCTATATAGTTATCATTCTGCACCATCTCCTGGGCGTTCATCTGGAAGACTTATGCGTTTGCTTTCTCGGCCTCTCCAGGCTTCTTCTGATTCCTAGGGCAGTTGGTCCTGATATGCCCCTTCTCGTTGCAACCATAACAGGTTGCGTCTTTCAACTTCTTGCAATCCAAGGTTTTATGTTCCTTAGACTTGCAAATCCCACAAGGTAGAGGTTGAGATTCAAATCTGCATTTCCCGAGGTGGTATTTCCTACAGGTTTTGCACCTGGTCTTCTCACCCGACTGCTGGCTGTCTTTCTCAAATCCGGAGCTCTTCTTATCCTCAGAGTTCCTCTTTTTCTTTCTATCGGAGCGATGAGAATTTTCATCCTCCCTTTTACGCTTTCCATCTTCAGAGGCCTTGGCAGCCTTGTTTCTAACCACATCGAGTGTGAGAGATAGCGACAGATCTGCCACTGACCTGAATGTAGTAGGTCTCGATGCTTTCACACTTGCCTTTATTTCTGGGGCTAGACCCCCAATAAAGCGAGCTATTCGCTTTGGTTCCGGTGTGATCAAATAAGGAACCAATCGAGACTTGGTATTGAAACTTGTAAGGTATGCTTGACAATCTAAGTTCTCCATGACTAATTTCAAGAATTCAGTCTCAATTTTCTCAACTTCATGTTGAGGACAGTAATTTTCTTTGATAAGAGCAACGAACTGATCCCAATTCATGTTGTACAAAGGGATCTTCCCCGTAGCTTGGATCAGTGACCTCCACCAAGCTAGAGCTTCTCCTTTAAAAGATTGTGAAACAAATTTCACAACATCTTGTTCCGCACAACCGCTGATGTCAACAACAGTGTCCATCTCCTCGAGCCATGTCATGCAATCGATGGCTCCTTTTTCTCCTGTAAAGTCCCTGGGCTTGCAAGAGACAAAATATTTTTATGAGCAGGTCTTAACTGGTGCCTCTTGATGAAGCACAACCTGTCTAGACGGAACACTCCTCTGGTTTGACGAGTTATGAACATCGTCTTCCTTTGACTCATGTGATTTAGAAGGGGGCTTACTACGAGCCACAGATAGAGTCTTAGAGTGTGTATCACTTGATTCATCATACTGTCTGTCGAGGGCTCGTGTAACGGCATCATCTATTAATGCCTGCAGTTCCGCACCAGTTATATTAACTCTGGTGGCATCATTATTCTCCCTCGGGTGACTGTTAACCTCATCTGGTCCAGCCATGTAGTTTGATTGCTACATACATATTGACAATTATTTATTCAGAGGTTATTATGAAATCATCATTTTTTTTACGATTCATCAACCATGGTAATATAAACTATATTGGTTAATTTGTTAGTTATATTTAATTAGTATTTTCATTATAATTTACCCTAGTTATAAAACATTAAGGATATAAAAGTGGCGCAAAAGGCCTAGTCACAAGGACAGTTTTAAATTTATAAGCTATGACTTCAGAGAGTCGAGGCATTAAGGTTTGAACATATTTCATTACCTTTTCTTGACAGAGAGTCAAAGACATCAAATGTCTTTTGTCCCTTAGGACAATAAGTATGGCCCGTAGGCATTTCATCACTTATGGATGTCTATAATATGATCATCTTCATTTGATGATATTAGTCAGGATCGCATTGATCATACAAACTATTATGTTTGGACGTAGTCCAACATCTTTAGACGGGGGTCAGAGACCACCACGGTCGTTGTCTTATCGGACAACAAGTTTGGCCCATAGGCACTTCATCACTAAGGGATGATTATTTCAAATAAGGGAATTTAGATTAACCCCATTTTTAAAGATGGCCTGTGTGACTTTAACGATTCACAATTTACCAAAAATGTTAACATACTTACAGATGTTAACAGGGATTGGAATCTTTTAGATAAGTTTTACCGTCTTGGCCATGTCTACAGTGACATTTAGGCTAGGTTTTACCTTTAAGATTCTTTTAATATTTAACGCAGAACAATCCTAACTTGAAATGTTAACAAGGATCTGAATCTAATTGTGGAACTACCATCTTGGCCCTGTCTTAAAATGACACATGAGCTAGGTCTTGTCCTTTTTAGATATTGCCATTTTATTATAATGGTAGATCTTATAATATGGGAATGATATTTTAAATATAATCGTTCCATAAAAATTAAACAAGTATATGGTTGCCCTAAACGGGACTTCTACAGAAAATGACTTGCCCATGCAAGGGCTAATTAGAAAATAACTAAGGAACCAAATAAGGGCAAAATAAAACGAATTAGGATTAGTCCTATGTTCTTGTCTAGACTCAAGAATGTGCAACTTTGTAACTGAGATTAAACACAAAAAGGCTAGCGTTTAATTCACTCAGTGTTGGCTCTGATACCAACCTGTCACACCCCGATATTTCCACGTTTGACCGGTGGGCCCGGTAGGGGAGTATCGTGACGTAGTTGATATTATCATAGTCAAATAACACAATATATCAATGCACAGCGGAAGCAACAGATAAATATATTACAATCCGAATATAAAGTAATATCAAGTATTACAACGGAAAGTAAAGGATCCACAGGCGGATCTTAAAACATAAACATTGTTCAACAGCCTTTAGACTCCTAGAACTTGCAAGATTCCTTATTAACGTCCTGAGCAGCTTCCAGCCTATTACGTACTTGTACCTGTCACTTAGACTTTTGAAAATACGTCAGTTTTCACTGGTAAATACACTCAACCGACTCATTTGGAAATGTTTATGAAAATTGGTTTAGGTGCACAAGGCACGGAAATATTTTGACACTTTGATTAAAATGCACAAGGCAAAATTAATCTTTTATACTTGGGACAATCATATTTATAATCTTGTATACAGATTTACATGTTCGTTGTACGTTCAGGGCCCGATGTAGAAACCGAGTCAAAGTTAACAGACACACCACAGTATAGGCCCACAAGAGAGTGGGATACCGTTTCCCTTATGCACTGTCAGGTGTATGCCTACATCCCGTGCATAAGTCGTGGCCATTTTATAATACAATGATGTCAAGGATATCCGGGACATGGTCATTAACCCCTAAAGGCTTTTATTTCAAACAATACAGATTAAAGCGGGTTACCTCAATAATTTAATCACAATACGACTAAACATTCAATACCCGACCAAGCGATATTATTATAATACGGTATCCCAAGCCCGTATAGGGAAAATAAGCTAAGAGTATTTACCTGAGCTAGCTCCTGTCTTAAATAGCAAGAATTATAATAACTCAGCCGTATTCACTTAAGTAAGCGTAGGTACAATTTACCGGAAGGCTCTAGTCTGGAATGATGGTATAAATAACCAATTAGAATACTAACGGGTCTTTAATTAAGCCTAAACTTAGACCGGTTAGTTTTTAAAGAAAGATACGGTTCAAACGCATGATAAGGCGAAGACCGGTTTAGAATGTGGTTTTGACCCGGAAAGCTTGTATGCTTGTTTAATATGGGTAACTTAAACACATTCTGGATTTTGAGATGAAAATGATATGGTTTGACCCGTTTCGGCTAAATTACGTAAACTAGTTACATAAGCCGATCCGAACGCGAAAAGTGCGTAACGAGTAACCAACTGAATCATATACAGGTTTCCTAAGTTAATATGTCTTAATTATGTTGTGATATCAGTAGGATACCTTCCATTATGCCCAAAACGAGTTTAATCTCAATTTAAGCCCCGTAGGGGTATTTTGGTCATTTTAAAGATTATAAAAGAGGTTAAATGAAATTCTGAGATTCGGGTCCGAATACATCAGTAAAATAACTTATTTTATTAGGTCATATCAGTGGGTAATAGGTCTTATGTGACAAAATGGTTTTAAACCTAAACTATGCGTTTAATACGCGTAAAAAGCTATTTTAAGCGATTTCCGGGTTATACAGGAAATCTGAGTTTTCTGATCAGGTTATAAAGTTCAAAATACTTTATTTATTATATAAAATCAGTAGCAATTGGATTGGTATCAAAAGGGCTTGTAAAACTCATTTTATGGCCTAAAAGGGCATAATCAGTATTTACCGAATTAAGGCCATAACCTTCGGTTATGGACAGGTTAAAAATAATTAAAAATCTTTAAAAATCTCAAAATATTATATTACATCATTGGGTAAAAGGTTTGGTGTCGAAAATTGGGTTTAGATAGGCTTTATGCTAATGGCGCCGTTTAATTACTAAAAAGCGTTCTAATTACGTCATTGAGCATAACTCCTAATCTAGACCTCCAACTGATGTGACATTTTAGGGACATGTTTATAAATCAATAACAAAGATTATTGTCCTTTCACATATTCAAAATTCTCGTTTTATGGTCAAAAGGGCATTATAGTCAACATTAAGCATTTAACGGAAACGTGTAAACGAATCAGACAATCAACGATCCAACCACAGAGGGTTATACTATCATGTAACCTAGTCCTAAGGAAGCTCTAAGGCATTTCCAAACCATACTAAATCAGGTCAGAACTGAAGTCAAAGCAAAAGTCAAAGTTTTGCGACTTTCGGTTCCGAACCGGGTCTAAACAGAAAATTGTCGGGTCGAACATGTTTAGACATGTTCTTACATTTATTACTAAGTTATATGAATGATAAAATAGGTTGCATGCCTTCTACAATGTGAATTAGGCGTTAATTCGCAAATTAAGGTTCTTTTGACTTTTTCTAATCAACTTTGACCCGACATTTGATCTAGTTAGAGTGGGAATCAGAGGGAGCCCTTTTAAGGGTTTAATGCCCACATAATTACCAACTTATAACTACTTTCAATTCGACTAATCACTGGACCATTAGTGATTAATCGTGAAGTCAACCGTTAATTACGACGGTTTGACTTTTAAGCTAAAACTAAGCAAAAACTCAACTAAGAAAGGTTAAGCATACTTACTGAAGTCCTATGCACGATTAGGAAGGACTTGGGTCTGCTCTTAAGCTCCAGGAAGCTCCACAAGTGCATATGGAATGAGTGATCACAAGTTGCAATATGAATGGCCTTTTTATTGTGATTTTGATCCATTAGATTGTTGACAACTCATGCTACCATGGATCCCAGATCATTTACAAGTGCCCCTAAGGCCTAGGAACATGTAGGGGGCGCCCATGAAGTGAAAATATATGATCTAAGTCGGTTCCAAGGCTGAACAGCCAACTTTCACGATTTGCTGCATCTGGGCGACCCTTACGGACCGTAAGGGTGGACCTTTACGGTCCGTAAGCCAGTTATCAGGGCAACCCATTTCTTTTCAGTTTGCATCCTTGGCTCTTGGTCCTTCGAAAGGTCAATCCAACCTTTATTTTTGCAATTTGAGCCCTTCTAATTGACTTATAAGGGGTTCAAGTCTTATACCCACTTTGTTAAGTCCTTGGTTAACTTGATTATCACCCGAAAAGTCACAATTTTCAACGTTGACGCTTTAACCCCTCGTATACGAATTTAATCATAACTTTCTCATACGATAACGAAACGTTATGAAATTTTTATCGTGCATTCTAGTGAGCATAATTTACCGTTACAAAGCTTCGGGTTTGCTAAAAGGTCACTCAGAGGTATACTTTAAGCATGTTGACACTTTTAACCCCTGTGGTTTGTAATTTCTCACTTTCTTTCATATTTAGCTTCGTATGATCCATGATTTATTCGTTTGAAGGTATGAGCATCATGTAGGGTTACTGTAAAGTATATTTATCCATTGTTGACATTTTGAACCCTTATTTTCACATACTTTCCTTGTTTGTCAACTTTAGTCCCTCTAGAGTATTCTTTTACACGTTTAAAGTTCATGACACGTGTCAATACTTTATTGGACACGAATTTTCGAGGTGTTACATGCATGTATGCTAATGTCTCACTGGTATGTAACAATTTTTGGTGATGATTAATGAAGTATTTTTGCTGTAAAAAAAGCATAATATCCACTTGAGTAAACTGCCATTTTGGTCCATGTGGTTTGGGCACTTTTGCCATTTTAGTCCAAATCTCAACTTTTTAAATTTGGGTCCCTGTGGTTTCAATTTTGTTGCCATTTTGGTCCAAATCTCAAATCAGATCAGTTTTCTAAAAAAAACCTGGTTTTTGTCCTTTTCCCCAGGGACATTTTGGTCATTATACTTTTATTATAACTAATTATTAATTAAAAATTATATATATGTATGTATGTATGCATACCCTCTTCCTGCGCACACACACACTCTCTCTCAGCTCACCATCTTCCCTATACACACACACACACACTCTCTCTACATCCTGAAAATCAACTGCCGAGAAGGAGGTGATCGGAGAACATGAATAGAGGGTGTGCTCGTCTTTTCTGGTGGTGGTGATCGGAGATTTGGTTGAAGACATCAAAGATTAGAGGGGGTTGAGATTGATATGGGTGGTGTGGGTGTACGGTGGTGGAGGGGAGATGGTGGTGTGAGTGTACGGTGGTGGAGGGGAGACGATGGTAGTGGGTGTATGGTGGTGGAGATCCCATGGCGCCGGCGATCGACTTCTGTTTCTCTCTCTAGCTGTTCACCGGAGCCTCTGGTAATGTCAACGACGGTGCCACCGCACCACCGCTAACACCGCCTAACTGTTTCTCTCTCTAACTGTTTCTCTCTTTAACTGTTCACCGGAGCCTCTGTTTCCCTCTTTCAATTGATTGCATATCAAATAAAGTTGCAGGTAAAAAGCTTGATTCTATCAATTAGAGTTTTAGAAGGTTGTTAATTTGTGTTAAGTGTTAACCCTAATTAGGGTTTGGATTAGGGTTTTCTGGTGAAATTGGGTGAAATGAGGAAGAAAAGGGTGGTGGTGGTGCAGTGGTGGTCCGGTGGGGGTGGTGGTGGTGCAGTGGTGGTGTTAATGGAGGGGGGGGGGGGGGGGTGGCGGTGGTGAGAAGGGGGGGGGGGGAGAAAGGGGGTGTGGTGTTTTATCGGCGCTGATGGTGGTTGTGGTGTTTTACCAGCGTCTCCGGCACCGTCGCACCAGCACCAGTGGGATGGTGGTAGTGGGGATGATGCGGTGGTGGGGGTGGTGGTGGTGGTGTGGTGGTAGTTCAGAGAGAGAGAGAGAGAGAGCAGAGTCTGTATGTGTGTGTATATATATATATATTAATTGTTTTAGGGAATTATATATAGATAATTGAGTTATAATAATTCCAAAATGACTAAAATACCCCTGAGGATAAAGACAAAATATCAGGTTTAAGTTGGGGAATCTGGCCAAATTTCACTTTTGGACCAATATGGCAACAAAATTAAATCCATAGGGACCCAGATTTAAAAAAAATTGAGATTTAGACTAAAATAGTAAAAATGCCCAAACCATAAGGACCAAAATCACAGTTTACTCTATCCAAAAAAAAAAACACCTCAATAATGGCTTTATGGCTCCTCAAAACACACACCTCCTTTTTCTCCATTAAACTACAACACTTATTACACTCTTTTGGCGGTGAACGCTACAAAGGCAGTCGCATTTCTTGGTTATTCTTCACCCCCAATCATCAGAAAGGTAAAATCTTTAATTCATCAGTTTCTTGAATTTCACAAGAATCTGTTATCAGATTCTCAAATCTACATAACCCATTATCAATTTCATCATTTGGTTCTTGAAATTTCCACAATGTGATAATTGTATGACTGTTATTGTTTATGTTTATTTCTGATCTGTCATTGTGTTGGGTGAGTTGGATCTTGTGAAGGTTGATGTTATTAACCACTGATTAAAGGCTGTTTTTTTTTTAATTTTGATTAAGAACTGAATTATGGGTCATTAATGGTGTAATTTTATGGTAATTATGCGTATCATTATCATATCGCTTTCATTTTATTATTATTATTATTATTATTTTTTTGTTTGTTTGTAAAAGTATGAAATAAAAAGTTTCTTGTTTTAGGGATTGTTATCTTTGTGTGACCAGCATTCATGAGTAGAATTGTGGACCTCCATGATGACATTGCTGAGCATTTGGTTGAGTTTTTTCCAAATGATGATGGTCTTAGTTATGAAGAGGTTCTCTTGCAACAGGTAATTTTAAATTTAAAACAAGATCATATAGTTTAAAAAGTTTAGATCTTGAATGTATAACACCCGTGTTTCGTGGGTCACAGGCAAGCATGTACCAGTCCTTTCAAGAACGAGCCCGAAACAACAATAAGGGTACGTATGATGATGATGACATCAGCAATTGGGGTCATCTTTTAGTGGATGAAGGTGAATCTTCAAGGAATGGTGATGTCATGACACAAGAAGCCATAGATGAAGCTTTGGCTCGATCATTGGAGGAATTAGGGGAGGGATTCGATGATCTGCTAGTATCTGAACTCAGTGGCAATGCAAGCGGTTGGTCACAACTTTATCCGAATTAATTTTATTACTTTTTATGTCAAAAAAGTATAAATCTTGAATTTGCGATATAAAGTTGTTACACGTATTTGATAGATTAACCATCTGGTTTAAGGTCTTGAAAATGTTAACACTACTATTAATGTTGCGCAGGTAGTGCAGAAAGTCGTGTAGAAACACCCACACGGGTATTAATATTTGTATTTGAGGTTAATAGGTAACTAATCGGCTATGATATTTTCTATTAAATTCTATGTTTGATGACTAGGCACAAGCTGCAAGCCAATCAAGGCAAGACTTCATTGATCCTGATAGTATGCAATATGAGGTACATATTAGCTAATGATATGATGTGGCCGGTGGCCCATAACCTAATTTAATGGATCGACCCATAACCCATCTAATCTAAATAGATGGATTATGACCCAGATCGACCTATTTATTTTTTCCATTACTTCATGGGGGTCATAAATGGATCCGATCAATTTGTGATCTGAAACGACCTACGTAAATGGATCATGATGTGGCCCGCTTAGCTAATGGATCTTGATGTACCCCATGACTTAACAAATATAAACAGATGAATGGTGACCCATATCGACCCATACATTTTTCCATTACCTCATGGGTCATATTTGGAATGGTTGTAAAAATCCCGATTAGTCGCTAGTGGGAGGTTCACCGAGTAATTTTCCTCTAATTGGCCAATTAATCGCTAGACGGTCAAAGGCAGCCCTAGGCAGTCCTAATCTACCAAAATCCAGCGGTTCCGGACAAATTTCGGCCATTATCCGGTTAAACCTTGTAAATTTCGGTGATTAATCTTGTCTAACTTAAAAAAAATGAGCCGATGCGTGGTTAAAACTTGTTTTGCTAAAAAAATTACACATAAAAATGTGTGCGTATATATAAAACTAAAGATTACATATAAAAATCGCAATCTGATTAATCGCTAGTCCGTACCCCACTAGCCGTCTAGCGCCTACCGATTCTGAATTTTGGATGTGATCAGTTTATTTATTGTTTTTTGAGTATCTGATGAATGGATCATGATGTGACCACTTAGCTAATTGATCTTGATGTGAAATAAGTAACCTAATTGCGTTGATGATGACCCAGAGCGATCCATTTATTTATTTATTTTTTCAGTTTTTATTTAAACGTATAAAATTGTTCATAAGATGAATCTTTTGGCATGGCCTTTTGAACTTTCTGCTATTTTCTTTTGTAGGAGTTGTTACAATTAGCAGAATCCGTTGGCATAGAAAACAGAGGAATATCAGCGAAGCGTATCTCACAGTTACCAACTTCAAAGTACCGGTCTGGATTGTTCTCAAAGAACAAGAAGGAAGAAAAGTAAGAATGCTTATTTAAATTTCTTTTTAAGTTTTGTCTTTTTTTAATGGGGCCTTAAAGCACATACCTTTTAGTAGTTAAGTTATGCATAACGGTACATTTGAATTCTTGGATTAATCATTGTCCCCAGTATGATTCTGATTGATTTGGTGTGTTTCAGCTGTGTGATATGTCAAATGGATTTTAGCTACGGTGATCGGTTGATCACATTGCCATGTTTGCACCAATATCATACAAAATGCATCAGTGACTGGTTGAAGCTCAAGAAGGTTGGCTCACTGATTACAAAAATACCCTTTCGTCTCTTCAAGATTTATGGTTGCTGTTGGGTTTTTTATGTCTCTTCTGTTGAAGGCAAATTTGTTTTGTTTTTGTTACAGAATTGTCCTATCTGTCAAAAAGAGGTGGTTTGAGTGAGCCTTCAAGGAAGCTTTTCATGGAAAAGATGCATGCATCACTACTGCTTGCTTTATATATATATACATAATATGTTATTTACATGGACCCTGATGATGAGTTTCTTTGAATTTTTGTTACTATGTTGTTCATGCTTATTGATCTGGGATTACAAGATTTATTTTATTTTTCAAGGGAAGTTGACCTAAAAAAAGCTAATCAAAAAATCTAGTTTTGAAGATAATCTTAGAACAAAATGACCATTTTTTGGTAATTTTATTATAAAGTCGTAAAATTTTTACCAACTCTCATCTGAAATATGTGATTTTTATTTAAACTAGTAAACAACATCGCGCTTTGCTACGGGTTTCTGTTTCCGAGAAAACTGAATTTACAGCCCTCATGAAAGCTTGTGATAGATATATCGAACATTCTGCCAAGGTCAAATGGTTGTGTTACATGAGGATGTTCCATTTTGGATGATTAAGCATTGTATTAAAATATTCAGACAATTACAAACTACATAGATAGGCATTTGGAACTGAAGATTAAAACACTACAATCAGGCTGGAGCTTGACCAACTTTTGTACCTCCTATCTCCAAGTGTATTTAGCGCATCCAAAATGGAATGGTACTGGCTAAGGTTTGTAATCAAAAATCTTTCCGACAATGCAACTGACCTTCAATCTCTAGGTCATAAAAATATCTCTTCACCGTTTACCTTTGTTGTATCAGAAGAAGCTAATTCGATTGGGTGGGCAGTGTAGTCTGGCCTAATCGCCTAGTCTTTTTTGGCGCCATCACTCGCGATGCCTGCTTCAAATAATAGTGTAACTAAAAAAGCAAAAGTGAGTGTTGTAATTGCAGTCACTTTCGATGCCTGTTTGAACTCAAATGTTCATGTGCTAATCGCTACCAACAATTTTTTTTTTTTTTTGGGTAAAGGGTTACCCCGGTGATTTTATATATTCACAAACAATCAAAACAAATAGTAAGGAGACATCCTTACTAGTTCAAACATGAGACACACCCTCATGAAAGTGGAACAAAATAAACCGGAAACAACCAACGAAAGGAAAAACATCCACTAGACAACTATCTAGACAAACCGACACAAAAATTATAGATACTCATCCATGATCCGTCACTAAGTCAGCTCCATGAATATCCCACTTCTCCAGCAGCTCACGCACTCTATTTTTTGGGTAAAGGTTACCCCAGGTGAATTTTATAAATAACTAAAACAGAACAAGGGCATGCCAGAATGACACACCAACTAGGCTTGACAACCGAAGCCTAGGAAACAACAAGACCACATCCCAGTTAAGCAACATAAACACACAAAACAGCCCAACAAACAAATCGGCCAAAAGACACACACTCTATACTAAAAACCGCGAGCTAGTCTCTAACCCGGATCGTTCTCTTCTTCATTCCTAACGATCTCCCACTTCTTTAGCATCTTGTCAACATTGGAGTCCCCTCTAAACTCGAATCCCATTAGACGTAACCTGACCGTGTTCTTGATCCTTCCAACCACTGAAGCAGCGTTTGCATTAACATTAGAAAACAAGCAATTATTTCTCTCGAGCCGTATAAAATAAGTAGCAGCAGCAATGACCAGCTTGCACACAATATGCTTTGACTTCTTGGAACAAGCATTTTGAGCCATCCAACCCATGATAGATTGCCACGAATCATCAACACCTTCCATCGACACCATCAGCTTCACATCCTTCCATACTTTCGATGCAAACGAACATTGAAAGAAAAGATGGTCTCTTGAATCCCGATTATACCTACATAAGGGGCAACACATAAGATTAAGATTAGTAGCACTTCCCACCTCCCAAACAGCCAACCGATCCTGCATTTTTAGCTTGTTCTTGATAACCAACCACGAGTGGAATGAGTGTCTTGGGATACATTGGCTAAACCAAACCCCATTAACCCAAGTCACCAGGTTCTCACGATGTCGAATAGCGTTCCAGACCTCCAAAGACCGAAAATGGCAATTGTTACCCTCCAAATCTTTCCATATTGTACGGTCCTCAACGTTATGAATCAACTGAGGAACATTTAACCCAATTAAGACTGGATAGACATCATACCATGCCTGCGACCACTTCCATTGCCCATTGTCATCAATCAGCTCCGCTAGAGAGGATGTAAGAGAAAACCCCGCATTAGCGATACGTCTTGGGGTAATGAAGGAGCTAAGCGGACTAAGTTGGCACTAGTTATCACTCCAAGCATTAGTTTGGATACCACTCCTAATGGACTTCCATATGTAAGGCCGAACTATGTTTCGAATGGATAGGATTTTCCTCCATCCCCAACTAATACTCCCACGAGACTGGACCCCCCAAAAACTCCGACCTTTCAACTTATGAGAATAAATCCATTCAACCCAAAGGGAATTCCTCTTTGTTATAATGCTCCAAATATGGCTGGTCATGAGAGCCTTGTTGACGTCCGAGATGCTCCGAATGCCCAGCCCTCCTTCCGCCTTAGGCAACAAATGTCTGACCAGGCAACCTTAGCTTTAGCCCTATCCTGAGAACCAGCATTCCACAAGAATCTCCTCATATACTTCTCCAGCTCATGAATAACACGAGCAGGAATAATAAAGACCGATGCCCAATAAATATGCATGGATGATAAAACGGAGTTAACAAGTTGCAACCTACCTGCAAAAGACAAAGATTTGTTTAACCAAATATCAATCTTCTTTTCCATACGATCAACAAGGGGTTTACAATCCTTAAAGATCAGCTTCGTGGTGATTAAAGGCACCCCCAAATATCGAACCGGAAGAGAGCCTTCCTGGAATGGCATCAAACGGAGAATATCCTGCCTAACATTAAGCGGAACATTACAAAAGTAAACCGTACTCTTCGCTGGACTCGGAACTAAACCAGAGATACTTGTGAAACTCTCAAGAGCATGTTTAACTTTCCCAACAGATCCTACATCTCCATGAACAAAAATAAAGAGATCGACAGCAAAGGAGACATTAATTATCTTCTGTTTAGCACAATGAGCATGATATTTGAAAATGTTGCTAGACATAGCCGCATGCTGAAGTAATAACGATAGAACTTCCATTACTAAAGTGAAAAGGTACGGCGACATAGGATCGCCTTGCCTCAAACCCCTTTTCCCTCTAAAGTATCCATGCAGATTACCATTAATACTTATCGAATACGTCGTCGTGGTTACACAAGCCATAATCCACGCTATCATTTTATGGTGAAAACCAAAAACCTTGAGTACATTCTCCAAGAAAGACCAGCTAACAGTATCATAGGCTTTCTGAATATCAATCTTGAACGCACATCTAGCAGGGCCTTTGTTCAGATGATAGTTATGCATCAGCTCCTGTGTTAGCAGGATATTATCCGATATTTTCCTACCAGGAACAAAGGCTGTCTGGTTGATACTAACCAAATTCCCCAAGCTACCCTTGATTCTATCCATGATGATCTTGCTTATGCATTTATACAACACATTACAGCAAGATATCGGACGATAGTCAAGGACCGAATCCGGCGTGTCAACCTTAGGAACGAGAGCCAAAATAGTGTGATTTAATTGTTTTAACAGTTTGCCATTTTCAAAAAACTCTAGAACAGCAGCAGACACCTCTTCACCCACAATATCCCAAGAATGTTTGAAAAAAGCCGAAGTATACCCATCTGGACCTGGGGCTTTATTCTCTCCAACATTAAAAATAGCATTTTTCACCTCCTCACGAGTAACTTGCCGAACCATGTTAACCGCAACATCAGCACTAACGGTGTTAACACATATTTCCTCCAGATTAATACTCGCAACCTGATCCTTCGTACCCAAGAAGTTTGCATAATGAGAAACCAGAGCGTCTAAAACACCTTCTCCCTCATACCGGTTCCCATTTACATCCCCCTAATAGAATTAATTTTACTTCTGGCGTTCCTGCATTTCACACTATTATGAAAAAAAAAAAACTTAGTGTTAGAGTCCCCAGCACATAACCACTCCACCTTAGCTTTTTGTTTTAAAAAGCATTCTTCATCATACGCTGCAATCTGGAAATCCTTTAGACACTGCACCTCCATGTTACGAAGATCAACATCTAACGGATTACTGTCAATCAGATTTTGAGTATCATCAAGTTACTTCCTCAGATCAGCAACTTTCTCATGCAAATTTCCCTGATTGAACAAGATTTTACGCATGTACGGCTTCAAATTTCTAAGTTTTTTGCGACAACTGTGCTCTGTAATCGATGAACAATGTAAAACAATGTCAATTATCAATAAAACAATGTGTTTTGGTGTTATTATATGTGTTTTGGTGTTATTATATGTGTTTTGGTGTTATTATGTGTGTATTTGTGTTTGATGATTTTACGATTTGATTCGATTCCGATTTTAAGCTTTAAATCGCTTTCTGGAAGGTTATACGCAAACCGATGCGTAAACGTAGTCATTTTAACGCGAAAAACACTCTGTAATAGTGACATAGGATTAACATACCTTAAATAACCTCTACATAACTTAGAAATAAGTTTTGGATGGTTTGGTGTGTTAAAAACAAGTCTATTCGATCGCAGGGACTATTTGTGTCAAACTGCGAAAGTATGTCAATTTGTTCAGTAACGAACGTTCCGGAACTTGATCATAAGTTAAACATACCCTAAATATCCTTTACATAGCTTAGAAATAGGCTTTGACGGGTTTGGCATGCGAAAATAAACTTATTTGATCAATAGGGACTAAAAGCGTCAAAAAGTGCACAAGTTTGTATTTTCGCGCATATCTTACGTTCTGAATATATCCGGGCATCCAAAAATTTATGTAACCATTAAAATATTTTATTTTAGTGATTGGCATGATAAAATTCCATTCGTCGCGTAATTTGGATCGTTTTTGCGTCCGTTACGACTTCCGTCGTAATTACCCGAATAACGCAACCGTACGACCAAACGAACCGACATCTGAGATGTTTTTGAGCATGTTTTGAGTTCTCTATACTTTAACATCATTTTAGAGCTTTGAAATGGGGTTAACGGGGCTTAAACATGTCAAATATGCATCAAAATGCAAGTTTTTCAAGTGCAGGGACTGATTTTGACATTTTTGGAAAGTGAGCCCTCGCGGGCCGCGTAAGAGAGGCCTCTCTCTCTCACGGGCGTGACAGACAAGCAGCACAGATTCATTGAATTCAGTCCATTTCAGCTCATTTGATGGTTTTAAACCCCTGATTTGGATACCATTTGATGGTTTTAAGTGTCCCATTGTTTAGAAAAACCTTGTGCCCACTTGTATGGTCAAGATCAAGGCACAATTTGCGAGAAACAATCCTAACGGTTCTCTGAAATCTATAAATACCCAACTCATTCTCATTCTTTCCTCACACCTTGATCTGAATTACTCTAAGTTGGAGTTCAAGAACTTCATACCTGAGTAGTTTGATCAAGATCTTCCTAGCTTGGACCCTTTGTAAGTATTCTTTCGTGGTTTTATCGTTTTTCTAGCAAAAGTCAAACAATGTTTGACTTTCTGCTTTAACCAGTGTGACACCTGGGTCACTGCGACCATCAAACAAATACCAAGACAATGAAATATTGTATTTCATACTTGGGATCTGTATAATTATGTGTGTCTTTTGCATATATCAATTTTTTGTTCGATTTCAAGCTTTAAATCACTTTCTGGAAGGTTATATGCGCACTGATGCGTAAATATAACCAGTTTAATACAACGAACACTCCGGAATAGTGAAATAGGCTTAACATACCTTAAATAACCTTTACATAACTTAGAAATAAGTTTTGAAGGCTTTGGTATGGTAAAATCAAGTTTATTCGCCTACAGGGACTAAACTTGACAAACTGCGAAAGTATGACGATTCGTACTGGAACAAACATTCCGGAACATGAACATAAGTTAAACATACCATAAATATCCTTTACATAGCTTAGAAATAGGATTTGAGGGGTTCGGTGTGCTAAAATAAACTTTTGGGTCATTCAGGGACTAAAAGCGTCAAAAAGTGCATAAGTTTGCACTTTCACGCATGACTTACGTTCTGAATACATCCGGACATCCAAAAATTTATGTAAGCACTAAAATATTTTATTTTAGTGTTTGGCATAAGAAAAAAAATCCATTCGTCGCGCAATTTGGATCGTTTTTCGCGCTTATGCGCATTCCGTCGTAATTAATCGCACATCGCGATCGTACGACCAAATGAACCGACATCCGGGATATTTTTGAGCATGTTTCATGTCCACAATTTTTAGGCATCATTTTAGGGCCTTAAAGTTGACTTAACGAGCCTTAAACATGTCGGAAATGTCCTTAATACACAATTGGGACTGAAATGGAAACTTTGGAAACTGGTTGCTGATCAGAAGGACCTAGGCGTGACACCTAGCCCCCTAGGCATCACGCGAGGCCCTTTCAGATCAGAAAAAGTTGTTTAACAGCTGTAAACAGCCCTTATACACTCCAAAGGCCAATGCCACATGTTAATCCCTGATGTTGGGGGGCCATTTTGAGCTACCACAAGTTTGCAACAAGTGTAGGGACAAGATCAAAGCACGGTATTCGAGGAACGATCCTAACGGTTCCAAGAATCCAATAAATACCCAACCCTTTCACAACTCAAAACCCACAAATCTGATCTCAAAGCTCTAAGTTGAAGTCATTGCTTCATACCTGAGCTATTCGATCAAGTTGTACTAAGCGGGGACCCTTTGTGCCGTTTGATATCCGTGATCTCTAGCATTGTTTGGTTATTACTAAAGGACTACTAAGCAATCTCAAGTGAGTACATAGACCCCTCTTTTACTGTTTTCCAAACATTTTGGGGGTGAAACACATGTGCCTACTTGTTACTTTCATGCTTTCCATGTTTTCATATCATATGCTTGTTATGTTCAATAGTACACTTATAGTACATGATTTCATTGTGTTTTATGCTATGTATGTCCATTGTGTGCATACCTAGTACATCGTTTTACATTACATTTTATGCTATGTGTCCATTGTGTGCATACTTAGTACATTGTTTTACATTACATTTCATGCTATGTATGTCCATTGTGTGCATACTTAGTACATTGTTTTACATTACATTCTGTTGCATATGCTCATCCAGCATATGAACACATTATATTACATTTTGAACCATTGTAACCATTTGACTATGTGAACCGTCGTAACCATTTGATTATATGAACCGTTTGTAACTGTTGAACCGTGTGAACCATTTGTATCTGTTGACATGATTTACATTTGACAATAGACTTTGGACTATACATAAACATTTCTACAATTGTTAAACATTACATCTTGATGGTTTGGTTTGAGTAAGTGATTTAAGTAACGAGGCGTGTGTAATATGATACAAGCATGGTGGATACGCCGCTGGTACTTCCTATATATAAGTGTTTGTATGGTATCACATATCGTAGCGTTAATCATTTCAATTTGAGACATATAACATTTTATACAAATGACATACTTTTCACAAGACATTGTTTTACAAACAACTTATCTTATACAAACTCATTTTACATGGTTATTCATTTAACCATACATTATTCTCTTATTTATACATATCATCTGAACTTATTGTTTTTCAAACGATTTACAAAACAAAACAATTTACAAGGTTCATGACTAAACTTTATTAAACATTTTCTTAAACTTACAAGTCATGAATCCTATTTTCACAAAACCTATGTATCTCACAGGCATTTTTATGCTGACGTACCTATTTTCACATGTGTTTTCAGGAGTTGATGCATAGGACTTATCGAGATACACTTAGGCGGACTTGGGCCTTAGTGAAAATAAAAGATGCAAAACTAGTTATTTATGTTATATTTCTTTGATTGTCAAGACATTGTAACTCTTTTAATCAATAAAACAATATTTCAATTTCCATGTGTTATGAAACAATGATTCTGTTACAACACTCCTCGATGTTTCCGCCATGTTTTGTTGTTTTACGTGGTCGGGGTGTGACAACCAGTCTTTGGTCAACATGAAGTTCGTTTGAACTTTATAACGTGAGCGTAATCACGATGGTTATAGTCCCTAGTGACTATACCTACTGATTACCACGTTGATTAGGTGTAGTGACGAGTCATAGTTTCGGCCAAAATGCGTATTTATGCGTATTTTGTAACCAAACTATTCTTGGGTATCAAAACCGTTTGTTTTGATATCAAAACATGTTTTCTAACTTAGTTAAACATGTTTCAACATGTTTAACTCGTCACTTTTAGTTTAGTGCTTGTGTAGAGTCGTAAGTCAAGCGGTCTAAACAACCGCTTAGACTTTCGAACTCGACCCGTTTGGTCGATCATTAGGATCCGACCAAGCATGTTTAGTGACCATAGTTGTATAGAGAATAACCTTCCGAGGTTATACCTTATGGTCACTTAGGTTTAATTAGTTGTATGATAGGTAGTTTATATGCCTTAGGTAAATGACCAAAATGCCCTTTTCATGCATAATTGAACTTTAAGCATATGTAACATAAAATTTTGTCACATAACTAATTATGCAACATATTTAGGCATATAATACTTGTCATAGGACTAGTTAGGCGTCTCGAACGCGCTTTGCGCGAACGACGTGTTAAAGTAGCGTAAGCTACCTCAATGGGTCGTAACGGGTCGAAAGCACTTAGGATAGGTTTCGATTTAGGATATAGGCTTTGTTAAACCATATCACATGAGTCCCAATGCTCATTTGGTTTACAAACCCTCATTCTATCCGATCTTCCGATTTAGGTGTCGATTATTTATCTAGTGATCTGATTTCTAGGTGCTGCTTGATTTCCTTGTTTGAGCCTTGTTGAGTTCTTTTGATTAAGGATACTTTGCACTTCAAGTGAGTACATAGTTCCCCTATTTTACTATTTTCAATTGTTTTGGGGTGATTCATATGTGTTAAATGATTTTGATGTTTTTAACGATGGTTTCAAAAATGATTAACATGGTTTATATAAAACTAATAACGATTTCGATAATGTGAACAAACTTGTTGGGCGTAGTTACATAACAAATAACATTCATTAGTTTTGGCTGAACCGACCAGTATTAGGTTATGGTACCATAGGATCTGACAAATCCCGTTATCAGATTGCACCCATGGTTATGTGTGGGGGTTATGTGGGTACCGACTGAATCTGTGATTGTTAACTTACCCTTTGGTGGTTTGTTAATGCTAGAAGCGAGATAGTCGAGCTGCGAAGGTTTGGATGTTATTAGCGAGACGACCAAAAGTAGTTTCACAATTAAAACGAAAATGATTTTGGGACTTGTTAAACGATTTGAAACGATTTGAACAAGTTAAACGATTTGAACAAATGATTGGTTTTGGGTTGTGATTAGGTAATGGGACGGGTGTAGCATGATAAAAGCATGGTAGATACGCCGCTGGTACATCTTATATATAAGTGCTTTTATCATATTATATTCCGTGGCATTATTTAGTTCACTTGGGAAACGATTTTTGAAACGATGTCACACAACGAGGTTTTCTAAATGATATAAACTATACGAGTTCTGTAACGAGAACAATTTACGATTTGGTTTACTTAAACAAATGTCTTGGGTTAAGAATCATGGCTACGAGATTTTATAAACTATAACCAACTTGATTTGAGTTGGTTAATCATGTTGCAATACTATATACTTTTCAAAACATGGTTTTCGAGGTATTGCAATATGTAAACGAGCCATGAATCCGATACTCTCATAAAACCTATGTGCTTGCCAGCATTTCTTTGCTGACTTTGTTTTCACATATGTTTCAGGTGGTGTTGCATGATGTTGATTGCTAGGATGCATGATTCACATAGGTTCTGGACGAGGCCTTAGTGACTTAATAATGATGATAGACGAGATGTAACTTGTTTGTTTGGTTTTAAGACAATGTAAATTATTAAATGAATCAATAAAATGAAACTTTTGTATCCATGGTTGTGAA
Source organism: Helianthus tuberosus (assembly GCA_030545235.1). Classification (NCBI taxonomy): domain Eukaryota; kingdom Viridiplantae; phylum Streptophyta; class Magnoliopsida; order Asterales; family Asteraceae; genus Helianthus; species Helianthus tuberosus. The sequence goes on along the minus strand of CM060424.1, from coordinate 102,214,102 downwards.
ACAATGATTCTGTTACGACACTCCCCGACGTTTCCGCTGCGGTTTCGTTGTTTTAACGCGGTCGGGGTGTGACATTTTTAGTGACCGCAAACATTGTTACCCCATCAACTCGCTTTATCCATTCCTGTTCTACACACACCCTGAACTCCGGCTTTGACGTAATAAAATTTGCAAATTTAAAAGGTTTAGGACGAGTCTTGACCGAATTAGACACCTTGAGAATGCACGGGGTATGGTCAGAAACCCGAAAAGGATGATAAATGACATAAGAGTCCGAAAACATCTCTAAGAACTTCATATTACCCATCACATGATCAATTTTCTTAAGCAACCTAATGCCATTCTTTGGTTTCTGGTTCCACGTGTAGTGCAGACCATGGCCCTTAATATCCATCAACTCAGTATATTGAACACATTCGTTAAACTCCCTCATACCAATTGATTGGGTGGATGGACCATAAAGAGAGTCCTCAACAGGCAAAGCAGTGTTGAAATCCCCCATAACAACCCACGGCTTGTCTTGGCAAAAACCCTTATGCCTACACAGATTCTCCCAAAGACTTCTTCTTTCCTGGTATTTGTTCTTTGCATAAACAAAAGAAACAAATATAGATTTATTATCAGCTTTAGTAAAAACCTGGGCATGAATAACTTGGTCTGTTTGTGACAAAATCATGATGTCAACCACATCACTGTTCCAGCCCAAAATAATCCTTGTACCTCGATCACATAAACCACTGTTAGACGTCCAACTCCAAGACCGGGAAACACCCTTACACACCTTGGCAAGTTTCGTGATATCTACATGCGATTCAAGGAGCGCACAAACAACTAATTTATTTTCGGAAACTAGGACACGAACCTCACTTTGTTTCAGGGGTCGGTTCAAACCCCTTATATTCCATGAGGCTATACTATCCATCTAAACCGTTGTGACCGGGAGTGCTTGCCCCCTCAGAATCTTTACGCTGATCATAACGCATAAATTCAGACATTTCAGTCGGAACAGTTTCCACGACCTCATCCTTAGCTCGAGGATTCTTATCATTACCTTCTATCACATCTGATCTCCCCTCACTAACATTACGTATGTCACGGACCACCGTATCCCCATCGTCCATAGACAAAGCCTCAAAAGAGTTTCGGGTTTTCACCTTACCATTCCTTACGTTGTCCGTTTTATCCTCCTTTGTACCAGATGCGCTCGGCCCTGATTTGTTTACTTTAGGCTTGTAGACGAACTTTGGTTTTTTCTTCTTTTGCATCGTTCCCACCCTTGCCATCTTCCTCTTATCCGTAGTAAAACTCTCCTCATCAACAACCACTTTCTTCTCTTTATTTTGCACGTTCTTGGTACATGTCTGGTCATTATGGCCAAAGATACAACATAACGAGCAACGTTGCGGCTGCCATTCATATTCCACTTTCACTTTTTCAGTAATGTATCCATCTTCATCTAGTTTTGAAATAGCTACAATGATGTGGTCTTTCAGCTCATTATTCGCATCTATTTCAATTAATGCCCGTGCAAAACTGCTCCTTCCCCAGTTATCCGTACACATATCAGCCGTATAACCATCTAATCTTTTCGGAATCCCTATCTTGGACGCTAACAAACTCAGCCCATCATCCGTGTAAACTAAAATAGGAACATTATGCATCTTCACCCACACCGGAACTGATTTAAGACCCTCCTTTTTCAGACTAACAGACGGCGACCAAACATTTAAGAATAATGGCACTTTCCTGATCAGCCATGGCCCCCTTCCAACACTTTAGCCATACCCTCTTTAGAATCAAACTTAAAGAAAAAGAAACCATCCGAATTCATCATAAGTTTAGAAAAACCATACTTAGACCACACATTTTTAGCATAATACTCCACCACAGGAAATGGTAATCGATTACCTAAAAAATAGCCATACAGAACATTCTCAAACTTTTCCTGAACCGTTTGGATTACCTCACGAGGAATGACAACATCAGCATCCTGAAGAGTCTCTACCGAATCCAACCTTCTGAAATTAACTTCTCGTTTCAGCGATTTATTCATCTTAACCTTGTCCACATATGAGAATTTCGTTGTGGTTTTCTCAGGCTCATTATCCCAATCATGATCAACATTCTTGCTTCCCAACTGAACCGGAACGGAGACTTTTTCCAGTTCATCAATAACATTTATCAGTCTTGGCTCCTTCTGGACAATGCCACGTCTCGGCATCAGCGGATTTCATCAATTTTCAAAGACCTGGCATCATGACTATTACCAAACGTAGGAATGTTACTTCGCACCTCCTGTGAGTTCATCGGCTTAGCATTGCTCGTACTAATAAAAATATCCCCATGCAGTTTTTCGGTAAATGATTGAAACCCTAAATCCTCCAATCCCTGATCCCTATTTCTCTCCATGCACCAAGATTACGTAAACCTCAACCAAACAGCAGAAACATGCAACCAACAAGTAAAACCCTAATCCTTAAAACCCTAGTATCAATCTTCAACCCTTAACCGATTAAACCAGCGTATCTCAATCTAGCTAAATTAAACTCAGTTAACCGCAATCAATAACAACCAATTTAATAAATCAGGGTTTCGTATTGAACACTAAGGCGGTGATAGAAGAAAACAAAAAGACATAACCCTAATTCTAATTCGATCACAACAGCTAACGAGTTCGTAGTAGAAATTTGATAAATCAAATCTCTAATAACAGACTGTTATACAGAAGATCACAAGGAAAAACTAGGGTTTCATGAAGAACACAGAATCGCCTAAGGAGAGAGAGATATACCAACAATTTTCCATTATTCCTATCAGCAATGAGCTTCAGTAATATGCATATATTATTGCTGATTCTCATTTATTGACTTACTGTAAACAGTTACCCTATTAGTGAATGAAGAAGGCGGCAATACTGGAACCCAAGTGAAATAGAAAAGCAAAGTATTAACAAAATGAATATTCAAGTTCATCTATTTTCATTAACACAACAATAAAAAAGTGCAAAGTAGATGCATGCTATGAAAGAACATTTTTTTTTTTTTTATGTTCGGATGAGGATGTATCTACGTATGCTTTTGTGGCCTCGAGGGCACAATATTGGAGTTTGCAGGACCACATTATTCGGGACTGTGGTATGCTCGGGTTAGATTCTGATTATGTGTGTGCATTGGATTGCATGCATATGTCCTTTCTGGATTTCGATCTTGGTGGTTTCTCTAATAAGGACACCGCCCCTCCTAAAGCCCAGAATGCTTTGGCGAGTGCCCTATTTAGTAGAACTGTCCATAGTTTGGGAGAGAAGTTTAGTCTATCCCCTCATCAGAAAGCCGTGTTCGATTGTCTCCGGGCTCCTCATGCTCAGGATTTCCTGACAGTCATCCCCATAGAAGGACTAGGCCAACACATGTCGGCAGTGGAATACCGGGCAATTCTTATGTACCGGCTAATGATCCCTCTGTTTCCGGTTGATGAGCCTTGCCCAGTTTGCCGCAAGGTTTGTTTAGATACTTTCGGCGAGCATGCAGTTCATTGTAAGGAGTTGCCTGGTTTTAAATACAGACATGATTTGGTAAGGGATATTCTGTTTGATGTTTTAAAGCGGGCGGGGATTTCGGCAAAAAAGGAGGCTTCGGTGAACTTTCTGACGGATCCGCTCGATGGGAGGTCTACTCTTCGACCAGCTGATATTCTTGTGTTTGGATGGGCCAGGGGAAAACACGCTTGTGTGGACCTTACAGGTGTGTTGTCACACCCCGACCGCGTAAAACAACAAATTGCGGCGGAAAACGTCGGGGCGTGTTACAACAGAATTATCGTTTCATAACCATGGATACAAAAGTGTTTCGTTTTATTGAATATTAAACATTATCATTGTCTTAAAATAGAACAAACAAGTTACATATCGACTAATATTGTTTTATGTCACTAAGGCCTCGTCCAGATCCTACGTGACGCATGCATCCTAGCAAATCATCATCAAGCATCAACTCCTGAAACATATGTGAAAATACAGTCAACAAAGAAATGCTGGCGAGTACATAGGTTTTATAGGAGTATTGGATTCATGGCTAGTTTAAATGTTGCAATACTTTATTAAAACCTTGTTTTGAAAAGAGTATAATATTGCAACTTTATTAACCAACTCAAAACAAGCGGGTTATAGTTTATGAAACCTCGTAGCCATGATTCTTAACCCGAAAACCTTTGTTTTAGTAAAGCAAATTGTAAAACATCTCGTATTAACTCGTTAATAAAACTCGTATGTTACTTCGAAAACATCGTTGTGTGACATCGTTTCGCTATCGTTTACCCAAATCGTTTAACATCGTATCGTCCAAATTGTTTACAAATCGTTTACATCGTCCAAATCATCCTCGTTTTAATTGTGAATAACTTATATATAGTCGTCTCGCTAATAACATTCAAACCTTCGTGACTCGTCCCTCGTTTCTCGCATTAATAAACCACCATAGGGTAAATTAACAAATATCAGATTCAGTCGCTACCCTCAACCCCCACACATAACCATGGGTGTAGTATGATAACGGGATTTGTCAGATCCTATGGTACCATAACCTAATACTGGTCGGCTTGATCATTGCTAATGAATGTCATTTGTTATGTAACCCAACCAACAAGTTCGTTCACATTATCGAAATCGTTATTAGTTTTGTATAAATCGTCTTAATCGTTTTTGAAACCATCGTTATAACATCAAAAATCGTTTTGATACCATCGTTAAAACCTTGAAAACATTTAGTACATATGAATCACCCCAAAACAATGGAAAGCAGTAAAATAGGGGAACTATGTACTCACATGTAGTGCAAAGTATCCTCAGTCAATAGAACTTCAACAAACTCGAGCAAACCAGAGAAATCAAACAGTACCTAGTAATCGAATCACTAATCAAACAATAGACGCCTAAATCAGAAGATCGGACAGAATGAGGTCTTGTAAACCAAATGAGTGTTAGAACTCATGTGATATGGTTTAACAAAGCCTACATCCTCAATCGGAACCTAACCTAAGTGCTTTCGACCCATCGTGACCCATTAAGGTAACTTATGCTACTTTAACGCGCCATGCGCGCAAAGCGCGTTCGAGACGTCTAACTAGTCCTATGACAAGTATTATATGCCCATACATGTTTTATCATGTTGTATAATCAGTTATTTACAAAATTTTAAGTTACATAAGCTAAATTACCAATTATACATGAAAAGGGTATTTTGGTAATTTACCTAAGGCATATAAACTACCTATCATACAACTACTTAACGAAGCGACCATAAGGTATAACCTCGGAAGGTTATTCCCTATATACTATGGTCACCTAATGTATTTGGTCGGATCCTAATGATCGACCAAATGGGTCGGGCTCGAAGGTATAAGCGATTTATCAGATCGCTTACCCTTACGACCCTAGACAACGTGGTAATCAGTAGGCATAGTCCCAAGGGACTATAACCATCGTGATTACAATCACGTTGCGAAGTTCAAACGAACTTCGCATTGACCATAAACTGGTCAACGCAGAAAGTCAAACAAAGTTTGACTTTCAGACTCGAAAAGACTCGAAAAGCAATAAAAGAACGAATGAATACTTACGAAGGGTCCCCGAATGCTAATATCGATCCAAGTAACTCAGGTATGAAACAATGGTTTCAACTTAGAGTTTCTCAAATCAAAATTCTTGTGGGTTTTGCAAATGAAGGCATGGGGTATTTATAGGATTTCCCGAACCGTTAGGATCGTTTCTTGGAAAAAGTGCTTCAATCTTGGCCATACACTTGCACCCATGGTATTGTAATACCATGTGCACATCAAACCAGCCCATAGTATTGCCCAAAACCATGTGCAAAGGTGGTATAGGCCAGATTCAATGTTTCTGCACAGAAAGTTTCAAAAATGGCAGATTTGGTCCCTGTAGTGTAATAAGGCCTTTTCCGACGCGTTTAAGGCCCGTTATCCCCATTTCAAAGCTCTAAAATGAAGTTAAAGTAAAGGGAAGTTAAAATGTTCTAAAAAATATCTCGGATGTCGGTTCGTTTAGCCGTACGGTTGCGTTGTTCGGCTAATTACGACGGAATGCGCACAAGCGCGAAAAACGATCCAAATGACGCGACGAATGGATTTTTCTTATGCCAAACACTAAAATAAAATATTTTAGTGCTTACATAAATTTTTGGATGTCCGGAGGTATTCAGAACGTAAGATATGCGTGAAAATGCAAACTTGTGCACTTTTTTACACTTTTAGTCCCTGAATGAGCATAAAGTTTATTTTAGCATACCGTACCCCTCAAAGCCTATTTCTAAGCTATGTAAAGGATATTTAGGGTATGTTTAACTTATGATCAAGTTCCGGAATGTTCGTTACTGTGTAAATCCCCATAGATTCACAGTTTGACACAATTAATCCCTGTGATCGAATAGACTTGTTTTCAACACACCAAACCATTCAAAACTTATTTCTAAGTTATGTAAAGGTTATTTAAGGTATGTTAAGCCTATGTCACTATCCCGGAGTGTTTGTTGCATTAAACTGGTTATATTTACGCATCTGTGCGCGTATAACCTTCCAGAAAGCGATTTAAAGCTTGAAATCGGAATCGAATCGAATTGTAAAATCACCATACATAAACACACACATAAAGACATCAAAACACATATAATAACACGAAAGAACATTGTTTTATTAATAAACAACATTGTTTTACATCGTACATCGATTACAGAGTACAGTTGTCACAGTCTCCCCTACTTCAGGAAATTTCGTCCCGAAATTTTAACTAGAGGAAGCTTGTGAAAACAATTGCGGATACTTCGTCTTCATCTGGTCCTCACGTTCCCAAGTAAGCTCAGGACCACATTTGGATTCCCAGCGAACTTTGACCAAATGAATCCGTTTGTTCTTCAACTGTTTGTATGTACGTTCCACTATCTCCACAGATTTCTCAACAAAGTGCATCGTTTCATCGATTTGGATCTCGTCGAGAGGAATGTGAAGATCAGCGTCAATCAAACACTTTCACAAATTGGACACGTGAAAAGTCGGGTGAACGTTTCCAAGCTCTGGAGGTAGCTCTAGTCGGTAGGCAACCTTTCCAATTCTTTCAACGATCTTAAATGGTCCAACATATCGTGGTGCAAGTTTTCCTTTCCTTCCAAATCTGACGACTCCCTTCCAAGGTGAAACCTTGAGCAGGACACGATCTCCGACTTGAAATTCTAAGGGATTGGGTCGTAAATTCGCATATCTCTTTTGACGTAATCTAGCTGTCACAAGATTATTGCGGATTTTCTTGATTTTGTCTGTTGTTTCCAGAACGAGTTCAGGTCCAGTAAGCTGAGCTTCACCGGTCTCGTTCCAGCAGACAGGTGAACGACATTTTCGACCGTAGAGAGCTTCGAATGGTGCCATTTTAATACTAGTATGATAGCTATTGTTGTAAGAGAACTCGATCAGTGGCAGATTAGAATCCCAACTACCACCAAAGTCTATTACACATGCTCTAAGCATATCCTCCAAAGTTTGAATCGTTCTCTCTGATTGGCCATCTGTTTGGGGATGATAAGCAGTGCTTAGATTCAATTGGGTTCCCAAAGCAGATTGCATGGCCTTCCAGAAATGAGATGAAAATCGAGCATCACGATCAGAAATGATATCCAAAGGAACACCATGTCGTGACACAATCTCATCAACATAAATCTTTGCAAGTTTATCAGCAGATAGATCCTCGCGGATCGCAATAAAATGAGCTGACTTCGTTAATCGATCGACAACAACCCAAATAGCATCGTGACCTTTAGATGTACGCGGTAATTTAGTGATGAGATCCATCGTAATGTTCTCCCACTTCCAAACCGGTATTTCTGGCTGTACAAGCAAGCCAGAAGGTCGTTGATGTTCGGCCTTGACTTTGAGACAAGTTAGGCATTTTGATACATACAAGGCAACATCCTTCTTCATACCAGGCCACCAGCACGAAGTACGAAGATCCTTGTACATTTTATCAGCACCAGGATGGATAGAATATCGAGACTTATGAGATTCGTCCATTACCAAGGTGCGAAGATCGTCCTGATTCGGAATCCACAAACGATCCATGAAATAGAGCAAACCATCGTCTTTCGCTTCGAGTTTAAGCTCAAGCTGATGTGGTAATTCCGTACCTATCAAATTTTGTGAAACACAAAATTGCTGAGCCTGAAGAACACGAGTTTGAAGATCAGATAGAGTTTGAATAGAATGAAGCTTGACTTGTTCTTTTCGACTAAGCGCATCAGCTACGACATTCGCCTTACCAGGATGGTAGCGAATCTCGCAATCATAGTCGTTCAAGAGTTCAACCCAACGTCGTTGCCTCATATTCAGCTCTTTCTGATTAAGAATATGCTGGAGACTTTTGTGGTCTGTGAAAACCACACACTTCGTTCCATAGAGGTAGTGTCTCCAGATTTTAAGCGCAAAAACCACAGCTCCTAACTCCAGATCATGAGTCGTGTAGTTCTTCTCGTGAATTTTCAGCTGTCTAGATGCATATGCAATAACTTTACCTCGTTGCATGAGGACGCAACCAAGGCCTAGTTTGGATGCATCGCAATAGACAACGAAATCATCGCTTCCCTCGGGCAGAGATAGAACAGGAGCATTACATAACTTCTGCTTCAGCGTTTGGAACGCTTCTTTTTGCTTGGGTCCCCACTCAAAAGGCTTCTTCTTCTGAGTCAAAGCAGTGAGTGGAACCGTAATCTTCGAGAAATTTGAAATAAATCGCCGATAATAACCAGCAAGACCAAGAAAAGATCGAATCTCTGTGGGCGTCATCGGTGTATTCCAGTCCTTAATAGCAGCAATCTTGGATGGATCCACATGAATACCCTGCTCATTGACTATGTGACCCAAGAATTGAACTTCTTTAAGCCAGAATTCACACTTGGAGAATTTAGCAAAAAGTTGTTCCTTCTTCAGGAGTTCCAATGTTAAGCGAAGGTGTTGTTCGTGCTCGGCTCGAGACTTTGAATAAATCAAGATGTCATCAATAAAAACAATGACGAACTGATCCAAATAAGGCTTGCAGACCCTATTCATTAAGTCCATGAAAATAGCAGGAGCATTAGTCAAACCGAAAGGCATGACTGTGAACTCGAAATGCCCATATCTTGTGCGGAAAGCAGTTTTGGGAATATCTTCTTCGAGAACACGAAGTTGATGATACCCAGAATGCAGATCGATCTTGGAAAAACATGAAGCACCCTGCAGCTGGTCGAAGAGATCATCAATTCGAGGTAAGGGATATCGATTCTTGATGGTGAGCTTATTAAGCTCACGATAATCGATACACATTCGAAAAGATCCATCTTTCTTTTTCACGAAGAGGACAGGAGCTCCCCAAGGTGAAAAGCTTGGTCGAATGAATCCTTTATCAGATAACTCTTGAAGCTGCTTCGATAATTCTTGCATCTCAGATGGTGCAAGTCGATAAGGCGCTTTTGCAATCGGGTTGGCATTGGGTACAAGGTCAATATGAAACTCGACTTGACGAACTGGAGGCAAACCAGGCAGTTCACCAGGAAACACCTCTGGATAATCCCGAACAATCGGAATATCCTGAATACTCTTGCTCTTGTCTTTCTCCACGGTGACATGTGCCAGAAAAGAAACATATCCTTTTCGCAAATAACTTTGGGCCTTTGTACACGACATAAGCCTCAATCCACCAGATGGCTTCTCGCCACGAATCTCCAGAACATCGCCAGAAGACAAAGGAATACGAACAATCTTATCGAAACAAACTACCTCAGCATGGTGTTTGGTTAGCCAATCCATTCCAACGATAGTATCGAAGCTTCCAAGTTGCATCGGTGTGAGGTCAATAGGAAAAAGATGGTTATCAAGGTTCAACTGACAACCATGAATAATAGAATTGAGAATAAGAGGTTTTCCAGTGGCAATTTCAACAGATAAAGGTTTCCTCAGTTTTGTTCTAGGTATCGCAAGCAAAGGCTCAAAAGACAATGAAACAAAACTTCTATCGGCATTGGAATAAAAAAGAATAGATGCAAGTCGATTGTTAACAAGAAACGTACCGTTAACCACTTCGTTGTTGACCCTAGCTTCGTTTGCATTCAAATTGTACGCTCGTCCACGAGCGGGGTTCACATTGACGTTTGCATTCGGGTTTGCGTTAGCATTCGCTAGCCTCGGACAGTTGTTGCGGAAGTGACCATACTCTCCACAATTAAAACATGAACCCGGTGGGAATCTCGCAGCATTCCCTTGACCCTGAGCTGGAACCTGAGCAACCTGATTTTGTCCAAAACGACAAACATTGGCCATATGCCCAAGTCTACCACATGTCGGGCATTGCCTGCAAGCTTGTTGTGCAACGTGATGACCGTTGCAACGAGCACAGTGAGGTGCGGTACCAGCGTATGCTTTCTTTGCAGGTGGCTGAGCCGGTGGGTTCTGCGGGTTCTGAGCAGTCTGGGCTGTAACAGCAAAATTTTGGGCACCCTTTCGCTTCTTCGATTTCTTCGACGTCTCTCCTTCCTTGCCCTTACCCTTTTTCTTGTTTTTCTCAGAATCAGTTGCCTTCTTTTTATCACCCTTGCGGGTGAGTTTACCCTTCCTGACTTGGGTCTCAGTCAGGGTAGCAGACAACTCTATTGCTTGGCGAAGGGTAGGAGGATTAACACCGGTCACAATCTCCAGAATAGAATCGGGTAGGCCATCGATATATCTCTCGATTGCTTTCTCAGGATGGGTAACCATGGTGGGGCACAATAGGCTGAGTTCCTCAAAACGATTCGTGTATGCACGGTGTTCAGCCCCATCTTGCTTTAAGTCCTCAAACTCACATTCCAAAATTCGAATTTCGTGACGGGGACAAAACTCCTTCATCATGAGAGCCCGAAGCTCTGCCAATGTTTGTGCTAATGCCACTTCGGCACCCCTGTCGCGCATAATACCATTCCACCAGGTAAGCGCTCGCTTCTCAAATACGCTTGAAGAAATTCAACCTTCCGCACATTCGGACACTGCACATGTCTGAATGTGTTTTCGATGCTCTCAAACCATTGCAAGAGCGCAGTTGCTCCTTGCGACACAGAAAACTTTTGTGGCTTCGCAGAATTGAAGTTCTTGAAATTACATTGTGCGTTATTCGTGGACTTGGGTTACCACACCGGGAAGTACAGCAGCCACTTGCTGAGAAACCAGGGCTGCGATTTCTTCAATAGTAAAAGTTCGAGGATCGCGTCGAGGAGGCATTGTCTAACAAGGAAACAAGAGAATCGAGTGAGGTTGAAATTTAGGAAAAACAAAAGAGGTATAGACAAAACACAAGGAAGGCGATCATTTGTTTGTTACCTCGAACAAACAAACGACACGCAGTGACTAATCAAAGTAAATAGGTCAAAATAATGTATAGCGAAGACATGCTCGCCTATAAGTGAACACTCATCCCAAGAATTCCCAGGTAAGCACAACTGGTCTCGCGTCTGATGAGATATATACGAAGTGCTTGCCTAGACAGAAAACCCAGAATACAGGCATTCACCCTTCCAGTTTGCACGTGTTCACATTATTTAAGACCCAAAACCTTGACGAGATTTTGAAAACTCAAAGGGGTTCAAAACCTTATAACAGAGGGTTCAAAACCTTACAATAGAGGGTTCAAAACCTTGTAATAGAGGGTTCAATACCTTGTAATAAATTATTCAAAAATAGAAGATTGTTTTTCAAAAATCGTTTCGGAAAATTTGGTTTTTTTGTTTTGATAATCACCTAAGGATAGGTGATATGCATGTTTTAAGATCTAAACACAAGATAGCTTGTGTTAGGGTCCTAGAAAAGTTATAGTCTAGGTCAAAGAATTACTAATAACCTAATTCCCTATAACCATTGGCTCTGATACCAACTCTTCTGTCACACCCCGACGGCGTAAAACAACAAATCGCGGCGGAAAACGTCGGGGCGTGTTGCAACAGAATTATCGTTTCATAACCATGGATACAAAAGTGTTTCGTTTTATTGAATATTAAACATTATCATTGTCTTAAAATGGAACAAACAAGTTACATATCGACTAATATTGTTTTATGTCACTAAGGCCTCGTCCAGATCCTACGTGACGCATGCATCCTAGCAAATCATCATCAAGCATCAACTCCTGAAACATATGTGAAAATACAGCCAGCAAAGAAATGCTGGCGAGTACATAGGTTTTATAGGAGTATTGGATTCATGGCTAGTTTAAATGTTGCAATACTTTATTAAAAACCTTGTTTTGAAAAGAGTATAATATTGCAACTTTATTAACCAACTCAAAACAAGCGGGTTATAGTTTATGAAACCTCGTAGCCATGATTCTTAACCTGAAAACCTTTGTTTTAGTAAAGCAAATTGTAAAACATCTCGTATTAACTCGTTAATAAAACTCGTATGTTACTTCGAAAACATCGTTGTATGACATCATTTCGCTATCGTTTACCCAAATCGTTTAACATCGTATCGTCCAAATTGTTTACAAATCGTTTACATCGTCCAAATCATCCTCGTTTTAATTGTGAATAACTTATATATAGTCGTCTCGCTAATAACATTCAAACCTTCGTGACTCGTCCCTCGTTTCTCGCATTAATAAACCACCATAGGGTAAATTAACAAATATCAGATTCAGTCGCTACCCTCAACCCCCACACATAACCATGGGTGTAGTATGATAACGGGATTTGTCAGATCCTATGGTACCATAACCTAATACTGGTCGGCTTGATCATTGCTAATGAATGTCATTTGTTATGTAACCCAACCAACAAGTTCGTTCACATTATCGAAATCGTTATTAGTTTTGTATAAATCGTCTTAATCGTTTTTGAAACCATCGTTATAACATCAAAAATCGTTTTGATACCATCGTTAAAACCTTGAAAACATTTAGTACATATGAATCACCCCAAAACAATTGAAAGCAGTAAAATAGGGGAACTATGTACTCACATGTAGTGCAAAGTATCCTCAGTCAATAGAACTTCAACAAACTCGAGCAAACCAGAGAAATCAAACAGTACCTAGTAATCGAATCACTAATCAAACAATAGACGCCTAAATCGGAAGATCGGACAGAACGAGGTCTTGTAAACCAAATGAGTGTTAGAACTCATGTGATATGGTTTAACAAAGCCTACATCCTCAATCGGAACCTAACCTAAGTGCTTTCGACCCATCGTGACCCATTAAGGTAACTTATGCTACTTTAACGCGCCGTGCGCGCAAAGCGCGTTCGAGACGTCTAACTAGTCCTATGACAAGTATTATATGCCCATACATGTTTTATCATGTTGTATAATCAGTTATTTACAAAAGTTTAAGTTACATAAGCTAAATTACCAATTATACATGAAAAGGGTATTTTGGTAATTTACCTAAGGCATATAAACTACCTATCATACAACTACTTAACGAAGCGACCATAAGGTATAACCTCGGAAGGTTATTCCCTATATACTATGGTCACCTAATGTATTTGGTCGGATCCTAATGATCGACCAAATGGGTCGGGCTCGAAGGTATAAGTGATTTATCAGATCGCTTACCCTTACGACCCTAGACAACGTGGTAATCAGTAGGCATAGTCCCAAGGGACTATAACCATCGTGATTACAATCACGTTGCAAAGTTCAAACGAACTTCGCATTGACCATAAACTGGTCAACGCAGAGAGTCAAACAAAGTTTGACTTTCAGACTCGAAAAGACTCGAAAAGCAATAAAAGAACGAAGGAATACTTACGAAGGGTCCCCGAATGCTAATCTCGATCCAAGTAACTCAGGTATGAAACAATGGTTTCAACTTAGAGTTTCTCAAATCAAAATTCTTGTGGGTTTTGCAAATGAAGGCATGGGGTATTTATAGGATTTCCCGAACCGTTAGGATCGTTTCTTGGAAAAAGTGCTTCAATCTTGGCCATACACTTGCACCCAGGGTATTGTAATACCATGTGCACATCAAACCAGCCCATAGTATTGCCCAAAACCATGTGCAAAGGTGGTATAGTCCAGATTCAATGTTTCTGCACAGAAAGTTTCAAAAATGGCAGATTTGGTCCCTGTAGTGTAATAAGGCCTTTTCCGACGCGTTTAAGGCCCCTTAACCCCATTTAAAAGCTATAAAATGAAGTTAAAGTAAAGGGAAGTTAAAATGTTCTCAAAAATATCTCGGATGTCGGTTCGTTTAGCCGTACGGTTGCGTTGTTCGGCTAATTACGACGGAATGCGCACAAGCGCGAAAAACGATCCAAATGACGCGACGAATGGATTTTTCTTATGCCAAACACTAAAATAAAATATTTTAGTGCTTACATAAATTTTTGGATGTCCGGAGGTATTCAGAACGTAAGATATGCGCGAAAATGCAAACTTGTGCACTTTTTTACACTTTTAGTCCCTGAATGAGCATAAAGTTTATTTTAGCATACCGTACCCCTCAAAGCCTATTTCTAAGCTATGTAAAGGATATTTAGGGTATGTTTAACTTATGATCAAGTTCCGGAATGTTCGTTACTGTGTAAATCCCCATAGATTCACAGTTTGACACAATTAATCCCTGTGATCGAATAGACTTGTTTTCAACACACCAAACCATTCAAAACTTATTTCTAAGTTATGTAAAGGTTATTTAAGGTATGTTAAGCCTATGTCACTATCCCGGAGTGTTTGTTGCATTAAACTGGTTATATTTACGCATCTGTGCGTGTATAACCTTCCAGAAAGTGATTTAAAGCTTGAAATCGGAATCGAATCGAATTGTAAAATCACCAAACATAAACACACACATAAAGACATCAAAACACATATAATAACACCAAAGAAAATTGTTTTATTAATAAACAACATTGTTTTACATCGTACATCGATTACAGAGTACAGTTGTCACATGTGTCCCCTCTTGTTGGGCTCAGGGATAATGGGTTTGCTGCTGGCCAAGCTACATTGAAGCGGAATCAAGCAAAGTCGCTAAACACAAGAAGGCTTGTTTATAGAATCAACATGTGTTTATCCCATTTGCCTTTGATACATTTTGTTCCCTAGCCCAGAGGCTGTGGAATTTCTAAACAGGGTCCAACAGGTTGTGAATAGTAATCTCCCAACGGGTCGTTTCGTCTTTAGTAGGATTGGTTTTGCAATTCAAAAGGGGGTTGCGGCGCAAATGTGGCCCGTTTACCTGCCACTTGTTTGTAATTTGCTACTTTGGTATTTTAATGTGGTAAATTTAATTAAACAAAAAAAGTAGTAAATGATAAAACCTAATAGAACAAATCTTACACTCTGGTACTAACGATGATGATCCTTGACTTCTTGGTCTAAATCTGTTACCTATTGATGATTATGATCCTTGGATTTTAAGGTCATATGCATTCAAATCAATCACACACTTGTTCTACTTCTGGTAGTTAATGGCAGATATCAATCACACGCTTATTCTCAGTTAATAGCTCCGCATTTAACGCATCAAAATCAGATAAGCTATATAAACTTCAAGGTAAAAAAAAACTAACAAATTAACTAAAAAATGATCCGAAGTACAATTAAGAATAGTACAGAACCAATACCTGAAAAACAATCTGAATTGGAAACCAGCGGATCGTCAAACAAACATGCAGAAAGAATCGTAGAGAGATCATGAACTTTATCTCCGATTGAAGCTCCGGGCCTCGAAGTGACAAGCCGTTGTTGTTAGGGTACACGGAGTGGTTAATCACTTGAGATTGGTAAACTTAAAAATCAACCAATGAGAGTGTGCCATGTCATTCAATGAAAAGTTTTTAAACTATGCTGAAAAGTGTTGGCAATGATTAAACACTTGAATTGGTAAACTATTATTTAAAAAAAAAGAAAAAAATAAAACACAATATACCATCCAATCATCGCTCCCCAATACATCACTCATCATCTTCACCGATCGGTAACCAAACACCGATTACCAACCCTCACCGCGCGGCAAAGGAGGTTGGCGGCGGTGTGCCCGAGCGGCAAAGTCAGTTTACCGAACCCCTTTGCCACCCACACCATACACCCTTAGGGCTCAAACTTCTCTTCAGCAAGGGTGTATCAATGGATGGAGATAACCCGAAATGACAACAGTCGACGCAGAACCAACAACCCCATATCACCGTCGTAGTCAGGTTCGCACTGGAACCCTAACTGGAACCCTAAACCGTCATAGTCAAGTTTAGGAACGGGACAAGGTTAACCCGATCGAGTGGAAACTCGATCGGATAGCCATCCGATTGAACTGCCATCCGATCAGGTAACCCTTGCCCCTTAACTTTAAACACTTTAAAACTTGAAATCATGATCGTCGAACGACAACTCGATCGGATAGCCATCCGATCGAACTGCCATCTGATCAGGTAACCCTTGCCCCTTAACTTTAAACACCTTGAAACTTGAAATCATGATCGTCGAATGGCAACTCGATCGGATAGCCATCCGATCGAGGCAACATTGGACTTTTGGAACTTTTCAACACTTAGAACTCTGAATCGAGTGGCAACCCGATCAGATAGCCATTCGTTCCCTCATACACTTGCCATCCCAATCGAATGGCAGTCCGATCGGATAGCCATCCGATCGAACAACCATCCGATCGAGATGACTGATCCGACACTTTGTGCAATCTCGTTGTTTTGTCTGACACTTATCCGTTGTAACCTAATCAGGCTAAACCTAAAGAGCTCCCTTTGATCCAATAACAGTTGATCTGTTAAGCAATCACTATGAGTATACTCGATCCCCTTTTGTTTTAAACTGTGGGATGTAACATGTATTCTATTAAACTACAATACTTGAGACTTTTTCAAACTAAACTCTATCCTATGTGTATGTGAAACTTGTGATTCTTGCATTCTATTTGTGCTATGTGGATGTTTAATCCAGGGTGTGTAGTTCCGCCTTAACAATAGTAGCGCTATAGGAGATGCACCTCCCCATTATTCTCGGGGGTATTGTTAGGAGGATTATAGTTTTCATTGAGACTTGGGAAAACAACAAAGCATAGGGTACTTGGGCTATCACGTGTTGGACTGCGAACACTAGCATGGCTGAAACTATTTTTGTGACACTACATATGGATATGAGTTGTTATAATCTATTAAGCTATTACTCAAACTTATATACTCATCGGTACATTTTTGTACTGACTCTATTTTAATACATGTTGCAGGCTGATAAAATGCTGGAACTATGGAAAACAAGCTAGGGTTGATGACTAGAAACTTGCCTAGATTAAATTTCTAAAGTTTGAAACAATGACTATTGTGGTTGTATTTGATATTTATGGTTATGTGGATGTTTAGACAATCTTGCATGAAATTCACTTAATCTATAACAATGACTATTGTGGTTGTATTTGGTATCAGAGCCATAACTATAGGGAATTAGGATAAGTAGGAATACTTGCCCTAGTCTATAGTCCTAGGAATCTTGACTCTTATTTGTTATTTAAGACTTCGGCATTCTACCGTATCTGCTTCCTAGAAGCACATTTTCCTGCTAAACTTACATGTCTTTCCTAAGGCCGACACAATATACACTTGATACTTTGAAAACACTGTTAACCAGTGTTTGTATTTTGCACGAGGTTTGCCCTGAACTCAGGAGTGACATCCGAACCTTGATGGAAAATCTCCATACTATTCTAGTAGGTCTTGCCTGCGGATAAGTACCAACGCTATTAGGGTACAATGTTGTCAAGTTAGAGGTGAAACTCAGACCTTGATAACTAGTTCCCCTCTTTGATGTTTTCATGTCTCGCCAAAGTCTCGAAACTTCCATTCAAATAGGAACGTGAAATGACCAAAAGGACCAATATCGTAGACCTAACATCGATGATGTATTTGTCTAAGTAAGTCAAGACACGTTACCTCAATTCGAAAGGGGTTCGAATCACTTTGGTTAGTCACCGTTCCTCTACCCGGAACACTCCATGTTTTATAAGCCAATCTTTAAATGTTACTGTCACACCCCGACCACACAAAACAACAAAACGTGGCGGAAACGTCGGGGAGTGTTGTAACAGAATCATTGTTTCATAACACATGGAAATTGAAATATTGTTTTATTGATTAAAAGAGTTACAATGTCTTGACAATCAAAGAAATATAACATAAATAACTAGTCTTGCATCTTTTATTGTCACTAAGGCCCAAGTCCGCCTAAGTGTATCTTGATAAATCCTATGCATCATATCCTGAAACACATGTGAAAATAGGTACGTCAGCATAAAAATGCCTGTGAGATACATAGGTTTTGTGAAAATAGATTTCACGACTTATGTTTAAGAAAATGTTTAGTCATGAACCTTGTAATTTGCTTTGTTTTGTAAATCATTTGAAAAGCAATAAGATCAGATGATATGTATAAATAAGAGAATAATGTATGGTTAAATGAATAACCAAGTAAAATGAGTTTGTATAAAATGTTTATGTCTTAAATTGAAATGATTCAAATAACGCTACGATATGTAATACCATATAAGAACTTATATATAGGAAGTACCAGCGGCGTATCCACCATGCTTGTATCATATTACACACGCCTCGTTACTTAAATCACTTACTCAAACCAAACCATCAAAGTAGAATGTTTATGTATAATCAAATGTCAAAATGTTTGTGTGAAAACCATGTCAAATGTCTATGTCTAATGTAAATCATGAAATGTGTATCCAAAATATCATGTATGGTAAGTGAAATATATCAACTCATCCATATGTAAAAAAGCACAAAAACAAGGTATTGAAGTAAAACATGGTTTAAATCAAAGTTATGTTTTGTGGAACAAATGCATGCTATACTGATATAAACATCTATGCGGTATTGTAAAAATTCATACATCCAAGCCTTGAGACAGTCGGATAACCCTAAGTCAAGGTTATCAAAATAAATGTTTTCGGATTCGGTCATTCCTTCCAATCCAAACAAACCCGGGATTTCAGGAATGGGAGTTGTCAAGTCCTATGGTACCACTACCTACTACCGAGCGGCATGATTGGTGTTAATGAATGTTTATTATCCCATTTAAACAAACCAAATGTCATACCAAAATGTAAGCATGTGATGAATAATAAATGTACTAAGTATGCACACAATGGACATACATAGCATAGAATGTAATGTAAAATAATGTACTAAGTATGCACACAATGGACATACATAGCATCGAATGTAATGTAAAACAATGTACTAAGTATGCACACAATGGACATACATAGCATAAAATGTAATGTAAAACGATGTACTAAGTATGCACACAATGGGCATACATAACATAAAATGTAATGTAAAAAAACGTACTAAATATGCACACAATGGGCATACATAGCATAAAATGTAATGTAAAACAATGTACTAAATATGCACACAATGGGCATACACAGCATAAACACAATGAAATCATGTACTATAAGTGTACTATTGAACGTAACAAGCGTATGATATGAAAACATGGAAAAGCATGAAAGTAACAAGTAGGCACATGTGTTTCACCCCAAAATGTTTGGAAAACAGTAAAAGAGGGGTCTATGTATTCACTTGAGATTTCTTAGTAGTCCTTGAGTAACAACCAAACAATGCTAGAGATCACGGATATCAAACGGCACCTAATATAGGTAACTATGTTAATATACCGGACCTAAATCGGAGGATTTGATAGAATGAGGGTTCGTAAACCAAACGAGTATGGAGACTCGTGTAATATGGTTTAACAAAGCCCACATACTAAAATGAAACCTAACCTAAGTGCTTACGACCCATTACGACCCGTTTAGGTAGCTTATGCTACTTTAACGCGTCGTTCGTGTGAAACGCGTTCGGACCGCTTAACTAGTCCTATGAAAAGTAATATATGCCTTAACATGTCTAATATTGTTGCCAAATCAGTTTAGATATCGAATGTTATGTTACATATGCTTAAAATGAATTTTGGTGTAAAAAGGGCATTTTGTTCATTTACCTAAGGCATAAAAACTACCTATCATACAACTAACTAAACATCGTGACCATAAGGTATAACCTCGGAAGGTTATTCCCTATATACTATGGTCACTTAATGTGTTTGGTCGGATCCTAATGATCGACCAAACGGGTCGGGTTCGAAAGTATAAGCGATTGTTTAGATCGCTTACCTTACGACCCTATATAAGCACTAAACTAAAAGTGACGAGCTAAGCATGTTAAAACATGCTTAACTAAGTTTAGGAAACAGTTTTGGTATCAAAACAAACGGTTTTGATACCTAAAAGTAGTTTGGTTACAAAATACGCAATAACACGCATTTTGGCCGAAACTACGACTCGTCACTGAGCCTAGATCATCTCCAGGATGAAGCCACTCAAGAGTCACCAAGACAGGCAGGACCTAGTCAGGAGACAACACCATCAGCCAATAAACCAATCGAGGAATCAAAGACCATGGATGAACGATCCCCTAAGAAGTCAAAGAAGCGAAAGGCTTCTCAGAACTTCGCCATGGTCGCTCACAATGGTAAAGCAGTCCCCAACCAACCAGCTCAACCCCCTGCTAGGTGTGTATGGCTTTTCCTATGATACCTACATCAAGGAACTATGTACCTTACAAACTACTCTTGTGATTTCTCTCTTTCAAATGATTGCTCATGATTCCCTCAAAAATTTTAAGTACTCGTTTCACTCTAAGAAACAAAGTACAGAAAATTAAGTGACATTATGAGTAATCGTGCTTTTCGCACATCTGTGCCTTTAAATCCTTGGTTAGATAACTAAGGGTATTTTCAAATCTCATACCCATTACGTTTTGATTTTTCAACATACACAGTACCAGTATTTCAAAACAATCTTCATGATCTCAAAACATTTCATATAGTTTGAAAACAATTTTTCTAGATGCATTGTCTATGTTATTTCAAAAACATTGGCCATGTTATCAAAACCAACCTTTCTAATTTCAAAATATTTCATATAGTCTGAAGACAATATTAACACAATACATTTTCTGATCAAGTGCATGATTTCGAAAAGCATCATTCATGTCTTTCAAAAACCTTATACATAATTTCAAAATTCATCTCGCATGATTTTAAAACATTTTTGTAAATATATCTACCTAATACACCTACTTTATGATTTCAAAAAGTATTATATATAAGGTTTCAAAAACGTTAAACACATTTTTCTTAAAAGAACCCCATGCATAGTTTTCAAAAATATTTTCCTCATACATTGACTTAACCTTCAAAATTCTGCTTCATATGTCGCCTTGACATATCAAGCATCTCAACTTCATAAGCATTTTACATCATGTTTTGACCTAAGCACATCCAGTGCAAGGTTTCAAAACATCTTCAACTTCTAAAATTCATATGGGATCTTTTTATCTTTACAATTAGATCCTTGTGGATGATTATCATTCAAATCAGAGTCCTTAATTGGATTCCTTATGTACCTTAATTCGAACACTTCGGTTCCTAATAATCGAAATCGAATTTGTTTTTTGAATCTTTCTATCTTTATAGTTGGATTCTTGGTAACGTTTAAAGTACCAAATGAAATCCACGGAATGGATTCCTAGTGTGCTTTAAATGCATGTACGCAATTTACAAGACAAATTAACGAACAATTTTGTGGTTATGTGATATGTGTTTATGTGTTCTCCTCTATGATTTTGTGTGATCCGATTTTTCAAATCCTCATAGAATCTTTCATATCTTCATATGAGGGATTCATAGTAGGATATTCAAAAAGTACTACCTTAAATCCTTATGGGCTTCTACGTAGTAGTTAAGACCCTTGGGTTATATAGTACCATTCCATGATTCGATGAGAGACCCTTGAGTGGTCTAGTCTAAAAGATTGATTCACAATTTGGTTAAAGAACGACATCTAGTGATGTAGCTGAACAGACTCCTTGATAGTCTATTTAGATCATTTATTGATTTAATTAAAAGGACTCTATGGCGGTCTAGTTACACTCATCACAGGTTTGTTCATTTGGTTTTACCCTACACATTATAAAATAGACTGTGTGAACTGTGCAAGGAATTGTCTAATTATGGACGCATACATAATTATGAAATTTAGTGCATAGGAACCCAGTAAGATTTATTATGTGTAAGAACCGATAGTGACAAAAATAACGAAATGAGAACGATGTAATGGAGGTACGGTGGACGCACCAATGACGCTTCATATACTTGTATATAAGTGTCCCTCTTACATTGCAAACATAATGTTATTAAGGTTACTAGAAGTTCAAGAACCCTAACCAATGTTGTTCGATCTTTTCAACTTCATATTTCCAAGCTCTCACAAGTTTCCTCTAAATAAATTTCGGGACGAAATTTCCTAAAGTAGGGGAGACTGTAACACCTGTTCCTCCACGGCCATCAAACAAATACCAAACCAATGAAATATTATATTTCATACTTGGGATTTGTAAAAATATGTGTATCATTTGCACATATCAATTCTTGTTCAATTTCAAACTCTAAATCGCTTTCTGGAAGGTTATACGCGCACTGATGCGTAAATATAACCAGTTTAATGCAACAAACACTCCGGAATAGTGACATAGGCTTAACATACCTTAAATAACCTTTACATAACTTAGATATAAGTTTTGGAAGGTTTGGTGTGGTGAAATCAAAGTTTAATCGCTTACAGGGACTAAAGTTGACAAACTGCGAAAGTATGCCAATTTGAACTGTAACAGACATTCCGGAACATGACCATAAGTTAAACATACCATAAATATCCTTCACATAGCTTATAAATAGGCTTTGAGGTGTTCGGTATGCTAAAATAAACTTTTGTGTCATTCAGGGACTAAAAGTGTCAAAAAGTGCACAAATTTGCATTTTCGCGCATAACTTACGTTCTGAATACATCCGGACATCCAAAAATTTATGTAAGCATGACTATATTATGCTTTAGTGTTTGGCTTGCCAAAAATCCATTCGTTGCGTCATTTGGATCGTTTTTCGCGCTTATGCGCATTCCGTCGTAATTAAGCGAACATCGCGTTCGTACGACCAAACGAACCAACACCCGGCATATTTTTGAGCATGTTTCATGTCCACAATGTTTAGGCATCATTTTAGGGCCTTAAAGTTGGCTTTACGAGCCTTGGAAGTGTCGGAAATGGCCTTAAACACGTGCAGGGACTGAAACTGTAATTTTTGAAACTTATTGCTGATCTGTGACTGCTAGGCGGCCCGCCTCAGTTCCTGAGCATCCTTAGGCGGCCCGCGAGGCACCTTCTGACCAGGTTAAATGTTTCTAACAGCAGATTGCAGCTGTTTGTTTCACCACCACACAATCCCAATTGTCTAGTCAGCTGATAAGGATCACATTTTAGTCACCATAAGGTCCCGACACTTGTACGGGTGGGATTAAGGCACGTTTTCCATGAAACGATCTTAACGGTGGACCTTTTACTATAAATACCCCACCCCCCATGCTTCAAAATTACAAGAACTTTGATTTGAGAAACTCTAAGTTGAAACTATTGTTTCATACCTGAGATTTTTGAATCGAAGTTAGCATTCGGGGACCCTTCGTAAGTATTCTTTCGTTCTTTTATTGCTTTTCGAGTCTTTCGAGTCTGAAAGTCAAACTTTGTTTGACTTTCTACATTGACCAATTATGGTCAATGCGAAGTTCGTTTGAACTTCGCAACGTGAGTGTAATCACGTTGGTTATAGTCCCTTGGGACTATGCCTACTGATTACCACGTTGTCTAGGGTCGTAGGGTAAGCGATCTAATAAATCGCTTATACCTCGAACCCGACCCATTTGGTCGATCATTAGGATCCGACCAAATACATTAGGTGACCATAGTAGGTAGGGAATAACCTTCCGAGGTTATACCCTATGGTCACATCGTTTAAGTAGTTGTATGATAGGTAGTTTATATGCCTTAGGTAAATTACCAGAATACCCTTTTCATGTATAATTGGTAATTAAGCATATGTAACCTAAACCTTTGTCACATAACTGATTATGTAACATGTTTAGGCATATAACACTTGTCATAGGGCTAGTTAGGCGGTCCGAACGCGTTTCACGCGCACGACGCGTTAAAGTAGCATATGTTACCTTAATGGGTCGCGATGGGTCGAAAGCACTTAGGTTAGTCTCAATGTAGTATGTAGGCCTTGTTAAACCATATCATATGAGTTCCAATACTCATTTGGTTTACCAAGCCTCATCCTATCCGATCTCCCGATTTAAGTCCGGTTTATTTATATAGTTTTAGATTGCCGACTGATTCCGTGCTCCCTCTAGCTTTGTTTAGTTGTTGTTCAAGACCTCCAAGCATTATCAGGCGAGTACATTATTCCCCTATTTTACTGCTTTCAATTGTTTTGGGGTGACTCATATGTGCTAAATGTTTTCGATGTTATAACGATGGTTTCAAAAACAATTAAGACGATTTATACAAAACTAATAACGATTTCAATAAAGTGAACAAACTTGTTGGTTGTAGTTACATAACAAATGACATTCATTAGCAATGATCAAGCCGACCAGTATTAGGTTATGGTACCATAGGATCTGACAAGTCCCGTTATTTACTACACCCGTAGTTATGTGTGGGTGTTGTTGGTAGCGACTGAATCTGTAATTATTAATTTACTCTTTGGTAAGGGTTTATTAATGCGAGTTGTTAATCTATCCTTTGGTAAGGGTTTATTAATGCGAATTGTTAATCTATCCTTTGGTAAGGGTTTATTAATGCGAGTCAAGAAGGTTTGAATGTTATTAGCGAGACGACCATTTAAGTAGTTTCACGACCTAAAAGAATTTAACGATTGGGTAAACGATTGGTTTTCACACGATGTTTTAACGATTGGGTAAACGATTGGCTTCAAAGCGATATATGGTTGGGTTTTGGTTACATATTACATGATTTACATTGGGCATGAACATTACTTTGGTGGTTTGGTTTGATTAAGTGATTAAGTAACAATGCGTGTGGAATATGATATAAGCATGGTGGATACGCCGCTGGTACTTCCTATATATAAGTGTTTGTATGGTATTACATATTGTAGCGTTATTTGAATCATTTCAGCTCGAGACATAGAACATTTTATACAAGTAACATACTTTTCACAAGACATTTATTTACAAACAACTTATCTTATATAAACTCATTTTACATGGTTATTCATTTAATCATGCATTATTCTCTTATTATACATATCACCTGAACTTATTATTTTTCAAATGATTTACAAAGACAAAGCAAATTACAAGGTTCATGACTAAACATTTTCTTAAAACAGAAGTCATGAATCTTATTTTCACAAAACCTATGTACTCGCCAGCATTTCTTTGCTGACCTCGTTTTCACATATGTTTCAGGTATTGTTGAATGATATCGATTGATAAGATGCATGCTCACATAGGACTGGACAAGGCCTTAGTGACTCAATAACAATGATAGATTATGTTTAAATTGTGTATTTAGATTTCCAAACGATGTAATTATTCAATGTTTAAATAAAACGAAACACTTTTGGTATCCATGGTTATGAAACATTAATTCTGTTGCAACACGCCCCGATGTTTCCGCCGCGATTTGTTGTTTTACGCGGTCGGGGTGTGACAGAAAAGATGGTATCAGAGCCAATGGTTATAGGGAATTAGGTTATTAGTAATTAGTAATGCTTTGACCTAGTCTATAACCTTCTTAGGACCCTAACGCGAGTTTACTTGCGTTTAGTCATAAAACAATACCGTCACCTATCCTTAGGCGACGACCACAACAAGAACATAAATTTCAAAACCGCTTTGAAAACTAATCATCTGTTATAGGATGATTGATTACTAGGTTTTGAACCCTCTATTGTAAGGTTTTGAACTCTCTATTATATGGTTTTGAACCTCTTTGAGTTTTCAAAACTTCGTCAAGGTTTTGGGTTTTAAATAATGTGAACACGTGCAAACTGGAAGGGTGAATGCCTGTATTCTGGGTTTTCTGTCTAGGCAAGCACTTCGTATACATCTCATCAGACGCGAGACCAGTTGTGCTTACCTGGGAATTCTTGGGATGAGTGTTCACTTATAGGCGAGCATGTCTTCGCGATACATTATTTTTGACCCATTTACTTTGATCAGTCACCTTCTCATTTGTTTGCCTTAGGTAACAAACAAATGATCGCAATCTTCATGCGTTATCATTCTGTTTTGATTGTCCAATAATCTTTCACATGTTTCTCCCTATGCCTTTCTTTTTCTTCAAGAATGTCTCTTCATCACGATGACGCCCAGATATCTGAGCAAGCAGCCAAAATTCGCTCAGCGAATAGGCGAAGTAGTCCTGAAGACTGTTGAATTAGCTACTGCCATGTATCATCTCCAGGATGAAGCCACTCAAGAGTCACCAAGACAGGCAGGACCTAGTCAGGCGACAACACCATCAGCCAATAAACCAATCGAGGAATCAAAGACCATGGATGAACGATCCCCTAAGAAGTCAAAGAAGCGAAAGGCTTCTCAGAACTTCGCCATGGTCGCTCACAATGGTAAAGCAGTCCCCAACCAACCAGCTCAACCCCCTGCTAGGTGTGTATGGCTTTTCCTATGATACCTACATCAAGGAACTATGTACCTTACAAACTACTCTTGTGATTTCTCTCTTTCAAATGATTGCTCATGATTCCCTCAAAAATTTTAAGTACTCGTTTCACTCTAAGAAACAAAGTACAGAAAATTAAGTGACATTATGAGTAATCGTGCTTTTCGCACATCTGTGCCTTTAAATCCTTGGTTAGATAACTAAGGGTATTTTCAAATCTCATACCCATTACGTTTTGATTTTTCAACATACACAGTACCAGTATTTCAAAACAATCTTCATGATCTCAAAACATTTCATATAGTTTGAAAACAATTTTTCTAGATGCATTGTCTATGTTATTTCAAAAACATTGGCCATGTTATCAAAACCAACCTTTCTAATTTCAAAATATTTCATATAGTCTGAAGACAATATTAACACAATACATTTTCTGATCAAGTGCATGATTTCGAAAAGCATCATTCATGTCTTTCAAAAACCTTATACATAATTTCAAAATTCATCTCGCATGATTTTAAAACATTTTTGTAAATATATCTACCTAATACACCTACTTTATGATTTCAAAAAGTATTATATATAAGGTTTCAAAAACGTTAAACACATTTTTCTTAAAAGAACCCCATGCATAGTTTTCAAAAATATTTTCCTCATACATTGACTTAACCTTCAAAATTCTGCTTCATATGTCGCCTTGACATATCAAGCATCTCAACTTCATAAGCATTTTACATCATGTTTTGACCTAAGCACATCCAGTGCAAGGTTTCAAAACATCTTCAACTTCTAAAATTCATATGGGATCTTTTTATCTTTACAATTAGATCCTTGTGGATGATTATCATTCAAATCAGAGTCCTTAATTGGATTCCTTATGTACCTTAATTCGAACACTTCGGTTCCTAATAATCGAAATCGAATTTTTTTTTTGAATCTTTCTATCTTTATAGTTGGATTCTTGGTAACGTTTAAAGTACCAAATGAAATCCACGGAATGGATTCCTAGTGTGCTTTAAATGCATGTACGCAATTTACAAGACAAATTAACGAACAATTTTGTGGTTATGTGATATGTGTTTATGTGTTCTCCTCTATGATTTTGTGTGATCCGATTTTTCAAATCCTCATAGAATCTTTCATATCTTCATATGATGGATTCATAGTAGGATATTCAAAAAGTACTACCTTAAATCCTTATGGGCTTCTACGTAGTAGTTAAGACCCTTGGGTTATATAGTACCATTCCATGATTCGATGAGAGACCCTTGAGTGGTCTAGTCTAAAAGATTGATTCACAATTTGGTTAAAGAACGACATCTAGTGATGTAGCTGAACAGACTCCTTGATAGTCTATTTAGATCATTTATTGATTTAATTAAAAGGACTCTATGGCGGTCTAGTTACACTCATCACAGGTTTGTTCATTTGGTTTTACCCTACACATTATAAAATAGACTGTGTGAACTGTGCAAGGAATTGTCTAATTATGGACGCGTACATAATTATGAAATTTAGTGCATAGGAACCCAGTAAGATTTATTATGTGTAAGAACCGATAGTGACAAAAATAACGAAATGAGAACGATGTAATGGAGGTACGGTGGACGCACCAATGACGCTTCATATACTTGTATATAAGTGTCCCTCTTACATTGCAAACATAATGTTATTAAGGTTACTAGAAGTTCAAGAACCCTAACCAATGTTGTTCGATCTTTTCAACTTCATATTTCCAAGCTCTCACAAGTTTCCTCTAAATAAATTTCGGGACGAAATTTCCTAAAGTAGGGGAGACTGTAACACCTGTGCCTCCACGGCCATCAAACAAATACCAAACCAATGAAATATTATATTTCATACTTGGGATTTGTAAAAATATGTGTATCATTTGCACATATCAATTCTTGTTCAATTTCAAACTCTAAATCGCTTTCTGGAAGGTTATACGCGCACTGATGCGTAAATATAACCAGTTTAATGCAACAAACACTCCGGAATAGTGAAATAGGCTTAACATACCTTAAATAACCTTTACATAACTTAGATATAAGTTTTGGAAGGTTTGGTGTGGTGAAATTAAAGTTTAATCGCTTACAGGGACTAAAGTTGACAAACTGCGAAAGTATGCCAATTTGAACTGTAACAGACATTCCGGAACATGACCATAAGTTAAACATACCATAAATATCCTTCACATAGCTTAGAAATAGGCTTTGAGGTGTTCGGTATGCTAAAATAAACTTTTGTGTCATTCAGGGACTAAAAGTGTCAAAAAGTGCACAAATTTGCATTTTCGCGCATAACTTACGTTCTGAATACATCCGGACATCCAAAAATTTATGTAAGCATGACTATATTATGCTTTAGTGTTTGGCTTGCCAAAAATCCATTCGTTGCGTCATTTGGATCGTTTTTCGCGCTTATGCGCATTCCGTCGTAATTAAGCGAACATCGCGTTCGTACGACCAAACGAACCAACACCCGGCATATTTTTGAGCATGTTTCATGTCCACAATGTTTAGGCATCATTTTAGGGCCTTAAAGTTGGCTTTACGGGCCTTGGAAGTTTCGGAAATGGCCTTAAACACGTGCAGGGACTGAAACTGTAATTTCTGAAACTTATTGCTGATCTGTGACTGCTAGGCGGCCCGCCTCAGTTCCTGAGCATCCTTAGGCGGCCCGCGAGGCACCTTCTGACCAGGTTAAATGTTTCTAACAGCAGATTGCAGCTGTTTGTTTCACCACCACACAATCCCAATTGTCTAGTCAGCTGATAAGGATCACATTTTAGTCACCATAAGGTCCCGACACTTGTACGGGTGGGATTAAGGCACGTTTTCCATGAAACGATCTTAACGGTGGACCTTTTACTATAAATACCCCACCCCCCATGCTTCAAAATTACAAGAACTTTGATTTGAGAAACTCTAAGTTGAAACTATTGTTTCATACCTGAGATTTTTGAATCGAAGTTAGCATTCGGGGACCCTTCGTAAGTATTCTTTCGTTCTTTTATTGCTTTTCGAGTCTTTCGAGTCTGAAAGTCAAACTTTGTTTGACTTTCTACATTGACCAATTATGGTCAATGCGAAGTTCGTTTGAACTTCGCAACGTGAGTGTAATCACGTTGGTTATAGTCCCTTGGGACTATGCCTACTGATTACCACGTTGTCTAGGGTCGTAGGGTAAGCGATCTAATAAATCGCTTATACCTCGAACCCGACCCATTTGGTCGATCATTAGGATCCGACCAAATACATTAGGTGACCATAGTAGGTAGGGAATAACCTTCCGAGGTTATACCCTATGGTCACATCGTTTAAGTAGTTGTATGATAGGTAGTTTATATGCCTTAGGTAAATTACCAGAATACCCTTTTCATGTATAATTGGTAATTAAGCATATGTAACCTAAACCTTTGTCACATAACTGATTATGTAACATGTTTAGGCATATAACACTTGTCATAGGGCTAGTTAGGCGGTCCGAACGCGTTTCACGCGCACGACGCGTTAAAGTAGCATATGTTACCTTAATGGGTCGCGATGGGTCGAAAGCACTTAGGTTAGTCTCAATGTAGTATGTAGGCCTTGTTAAACCATATCATATGAGTTCCAATACTCATTTGGTTTACCAAGCCTCATCCTATCCGATCTCCCGATTTAAGTCCGGTTTATTTATATAGTTTTAGATTGCCGACTGATTCCGTGCTCCCTCTAGCTTTGTTTAGTTGTTGTTCAAGACCTCCAAGCATTATCAGGCGAGTACATTATTCCCCTATTTTACTGCTTTCAATTGTTTTGGGGTGACTCATATGTGCTAAATGTTTTCGATGTTATAACGATGGTTTCAAAAACAATTAAGACGATTTATACAAAACTAATAACGATTTCAATAAAGTGAACAAACTTGTTGGTTGTAGTTACATAACAAATGACATTCATTAGCAATGATCAAGCCGACCAGTATTAGGTTATGGTACCATAGGATCTGACAAGTCCCGTTATTTACTACACCCGTAGTTATGTGTGGGTGTTGTTGGTAGCGACTGAATCTGTAATTATTAATTTACTCTTTGGTAAGGGTTTATTAATGCGAGTTGTTAATCTATCCTTTGGTAAGGGTTTATTAATGCGAATTGTTAATCTATCCTTTGGTAAGGGTTTATTAATGCGAGTCAAGAAGGTTTGAATGTTATTAGCGAGACGACCATTTAAGTAGTTTCACGACCTAAAACGAATTTAACGATTGGGTAAACGATTGGTTTTCACACGATGTTTTAACGATTGGGTAAACGATTGGCTTCAAAGCGATATACGGTTGGGTTTTGGTTACATATTACATGATTTACATTGGGCATGAACATTACTTTGGTGGTTTGGTTTGATTAAGTGATTAAGTAACAATGCGTGTGGAATATGATACAAGCATGGTGGATACGCCGCTGGTACTTCCTATATATAAGTGTTTGTATGGTATTACATATTGTAGCGTTATTTGAATCATTTCAGCTCGAGACATAGAACATTTTATACAATTAACATACTTTTCACAAGACATTTATTTACAAACAACTTATCTTATATAAACTCATTTTACATGGTTATTCATTTAATCATGCATTATTCTCTTATTATACATATCACCTGAACTTATTATTTTTCAAATGATTTACAAAGACAAAGCAAATTACAAGGTTCATGACTAAACATTTTCTTAAAACAGAAGTCATGAATCTTATTTTCACAAAACCTATGTACTCGCCAGCATTTCTTTGCTGACCTCGTTTTCACATATGTTTCAGGTATTGTTGAATGATATCGATTGATAAGATGCATGCTCACATAGGACTGGACAAGGCCTTAGTGACTCAATAACAATGATAGATTATGTTTAAATTGTGTATTTAGATTTCCAAACGATGTAATTATTCAATGTTTAAATAAAACGAAACACTTTTGGTATCCATGGTTATGAAACATTAATTCTGTTGCAACACGCCCCGATGTTTCCGCCGCGATTTGTTGTTTTACGCGGTCGGGGTGTGACAGTTACAGTTCAAATTGGCATACTTTCGCAGTTTGTCAAATTTAGTCCCTGTAAGCGAATTAACTTGATTTTGCCATACCAAAGCCTTCAAAACTTATTTCTAAGTTATGTAAAGGTTATTTTGGGTACGTTAAGCCTATTTCACTATTCCGGAGTGTTCGTTGCATTAAACTGGTTATATTTACGTATCAGTGCGCGTATAACCTTCCAGAAAGTGATTTAAAGCTTGAAATCGAACAAAAATTGATATGTGCAAATGATACACATATTTGTACAAATCCCAAGTAGGAAATACAATATTTCATCGGTTTGGTATTTGTTTGATGGTCGCAGTGACCCAGGTGTCACAGTCTCCATACTTTAGGAAATTTCGTCCTGAAATTTTATTTAGAGGAAACTTGTGAGGTCTTGAAACATAAATTTGAAAAGATTAAACAACACTGGTTAGAGTTCTTGAACTTCTAGTAACTTTAAATAACATCATGCTTACAATGTAGGAGGGACACTTATATAATAGTCTATTAAGCGTTATTGGTGCGTCCACCGTACCTCCATTACATCGTTCACCTTTTGTTATTGTGGTCGCTATCGGTTCTTACACATAATAAGTTTTACTGGGTTTCTGTGCACTGAATTTTATAATTACGTACGCGTCCATAATTACACAATTCCTTGCATAGTCCACACAGTCTATTTTATAATGTGTAGGGGAAAACCAAATGAACAAATCTTGTGATGAATGTGACTAGACCACCATAGGGTCCCTTTTATTAAATCAATAAATGATTTTAATAGACAACCAAGGAGTCTTTTCAGCTTATATCATCACATGTCATTCTTAACCAGATTTTTGAATCAATCTTTTTGACTAGACCACTAAAAGGGTCTCTTATGAATCATGGAATAGTACTATATAATCCAAGGGTCTTAACTATTACATAGAAGCCCATTTAGGATTTAAGGTAGTACCTTTGGATATCCTTCTACGAATCCCTCATATGAAGATATGAAAGATCCTACCAGGATTTGGATAACGAATACCTAGAGTATACAAAAACACAAAAATTGCATAAAAGAAAACACAAAATGCATAAACACATAGTCACATAACCACAAAATTGTTTAACTTGATTTGTTATCATTTGTTAATTTGTTCTGTTAACTGTGCACATGTATTCAAAGCACACCAGGTATCCAATTAGTGGATTTGATTGGTGCTTTAAACATTTCCAAAAATCTAACTATAAAGATAGAAAGATCTTTTAAAGGGAAAATTTGATTTCGATTATAAGGAACCGAAATGTTCGAATTAAGGTATACAAGGAATCCAATTAAAGACTCTGAATTGAATGATAATCATCCACAAAGGTCTAATTGTGGAGATAAAAAGATCCCATAAGGATTTTAGAAGTTGAAGATGTTTTGAAACCTTGCACTGGATGTGCTTAAGTCAAAACATGAAGTAAAAATGCTTATGAAGTTGAGATGCTAGATATGTCAAGGCGACATATGAAGCAGAATTTGAAATTTAAGTCATTGTATTGAGAAAAATGTTTTTGAAAACTATGCGTGGGGTTCAAAAAAATGTGTTCAATGTTTTTGAAACCTTATATATAATACTTTTGAAATCATAAAGTAGGTGTATTAGGTAGGTATATATATAAAAATGTTTTAAAATCATGCGAGATGAATTTTGAAATTATGTATAAGGTTTTTGAAAATATGAATAATGCTCTTTGAAATCATGCACTTGATAAGAAAATATACTGTGTCAATATTGTTTTCAGACTATATGAGACATTTTGAAATTATGAAGGTTGTTTTTGAAAACATAGACAATGTTTTTGAAATCATGCATTTGTTATGTTAAGTAAATACACTATATAAAAAAATGTTTTCGAACTATGTATAAAATGTTTTTGAAATCATGAAGGTTGTTTTTGAAAACTTATGTTATGCATGTTGAAAAAAATCAGAACGTAATGGGTATGAGATTTGAAAATAACCTTTGTTATCTAACCAAGGATTCAAAGGCACAGATGTGCAAAAAGCATGATTACTCATAATTTCGCTTTATTTTATGTACTTTGTATCTTAGAATGAAATGAGTACTTAAAGTTTTCTATGGGAATCATGAGTAAACACAAGAATGGGAAATATTCACAAGAGTAGTTTGTAAGGAACATAGTTCCTTAATGTAGGTATTATAGGGAAATTCCATACACACATCTAACTACACTTGTATATCAGAATTTGTGATCAATGATTTATTTATAAACAAAACTGATTGTTTCACATTACAAGAAAATCAAAGAAATAAAAGCATAAGATTTAAAACAGTAACATCTTATACTCAGCCAAATGCTCATCCGTGGGTCAGATTTGCATTGAAAATCTTTGTTCACTTGTTCCTGAAATAACTCGTCTTGCCGTACTTGTACCAAGTACCAGATGGTAAACGAGCTGGAGCAGGGTTGACTTGGGGTTGGTTTGGACCATCTTGGATTGGGTTGAATTGACAAGCATTTGCCAGGTGACCGAGTCGTCCACATGATGCACACAGACGACACTGCAGGTAAGCTCGGTGAGGTGCATTACACTTGTTGCACATCAGTGCAGTACCGGCATAAGGTTTCCTAGCAGGGGGTTAAGCAGCAGCAAGGTTTATAACAGCTTTGTTTTGGATAGCAAAGCGGCATATGTTAACCAAATGTCCCCGCCGTCCACAGTGGGTACATTTGGAGCAGGGTATAAGGTTTGAATGATGACGGTTGCATCGTTTGCACAGAGGAACAGCTCCTTTGTATGGCTTCCTAGCAGGGGGTTGAGCTGGTTGGTTGGGGACGGCTTGACCATTGTGAGCGACCATGGCGAAGTTCTGAGAAGCCTTTCGTTTCTTTGATTTCTTAGGGGATCGTTCATCCATGGTCTTTGATTCCTCGATTGGTTTCTTGGCTGGTGGTGCTGGCTTGACTTCTGCTTCCTTTGGTGGCTCTTGAGTGGCTTCATTGTTGAGACGAGACATGGCAATGCCTAATTCAACAGTCTTCAGGATTACTTCGCCTATTCGCTGGGCAAATTTGGCTGTTTGCTCGGACATTTGACCGTTGCTGAGAGGAAGAGACATTCTAGAAGGAAATGAAAGACATAGGAAGAAACAAGTGAAATGTTATCAGAAAATCAAAAGAAAATGGCAACGCATAAAAATGCGATCATTTGTTTGTTACCTAAGGCAAACAAATGAGACGGTGACTAATCAAAGTAAGCGGGTCATATTAATGTATCGCGAAGACATGCTTTAGCCTATAAGTGGACACTCACCCCAAGAGTTCCCAGGTAAGAGTGACTGGTCCGATTATGTGGATTTGTACGAACACTCTAGCCTTAGACAGAAAACTCAGAGTACAGGCATCTACTCTTCCAGATTGCATGTGTTCACACTATAAGACCCAAACTTTGACGAGGTTTTGAAAATTCAAAGGGGTTCAAAACCTTATAACAGAGGGTTCAAAACCTAGTAATCAATCATCCTAGAACAGATGATTGGTTTTCAAGGCGGTTTTGAAATTTGTGTTCTTGTTGTGGTTGTCACTTAAGGATAGGTGACGGTATTGTTTTATGACTAAATGCAAGTAAACTCGCGTTAGGGTCCTAGGAAGGTTATAGACTAGGTCAAAGCATTACTAATAACCTAATTCCCTATAACCATGAGCTCGGATACCAACTTTTCTGTCACACCCCGACCACGTAAAACAACTAAACGTGGCGGAAACGTCGGGGAGTGTTATAACAGAATCATTGTTTCATAACACATGGAAATTGAAATATTGTTTTATTGATTAAAAGAGTTACAATGTCTTGACAATCAAAGAAATATAACATAAATAACTAGTCTTGCATCTTTTATTGTCACTAAGGCCCAAGTCCGCCTAAGTGTATCTTGATAAATCCTATGCATCATATCCTGAAACACATGTGAAAATAGGTACGTCAGCATAAAAATGCCTGTGAGATACATAGGTTTTGTGAAAATAGATTTCATGACTTATGTTTAAGAAAATGTTTAGTCATGAACCTTGTAATTTTCTATGTTTTGTAAATCATTTGAAAAGCAATAAGATCAGATGATATGTATAAATAAGAGAATAATGTATGGTTAAATAGATAACCAAGTAAAATGAGTTTGTATAAGATAAGTTGTTTTGTAAAACAATGTCTTGTGAAAAGTATGTTATTTGTATAAAATGTTTATGTCTTAAATTGAAATGATTCAAATAACGCTACGATATGTAATACCATACAAGCACTTATATATAGGAAGTACCAGCGGCGTATCCACCATGCTTGTATCATATTACACACGCCTCGTTACTTAAATCACTTACTCAAACCAAACCATCAAAGTAGAATGTTTATGTATAATCAAATGTCAAAATGTTTGTGTGAAAACCATGTCAAATGTCTATGTCTAATGTAAATCATGAAATGTGTATCCAAAATATCATGTATGGTAAGTGAAATATATCAACTCATCCATATGTAAAAATGCACAAAAACAAGGTATTGAAGTAAAACATGGTTTAAATCAAAGTTATGTTTTGTGGAACAAATGCATGCTATACTGATATAAACATCTATGCGGTATTGTAAAAATTCATACATCCAAGCCTTGAGACAGTCGGATAACCCTAAGTCAAGGTTATCAAAAGAAATGTTTTCGGATTCGGTCATTCCTTCCAATCCAAACAAACCCGGGATTTCAGGAATGGGAGTTGTCAAGTCCTATGGTACCACTACCTACTACCGAGCGGCATGATCGGTGTTAATGAATGTTTATTGTCCCATTTAAACAAACCAAATGTCGTACCAAAATGTAAGCATGTGATGAATAATAAATGTACTAAGTATGCACACAATGGACATACATAGCATCGAATGTAATGTAAAACAATGTACTAAGTATGCACACAGTGGACATACATAGCATAAAATGTAATGTAAAACGATGTACTAAGTATGCACACAATGGGCATACATAACATAAAATGTAATGTAAAAAAACGTACTAAATATGCACACAATGGGCATACATAGCATAAAATGTAATGTAAAACAATGTACTAAATATGCACACAATGGGCATACACAGCATAAACACAATGAAATCATGTACTATAAGTGTACTATTGAACGTAACAAGCGTATGATATGAAAACATGGAAAAGCATGAAAGTAACAAGTAGGCACATGTGTTTCACCCCAAAATGTTTGGAAAACAGTAAAAGAGGGGTCTATGTACTCACTTGAGATTGCTTAGTAGTCCTTGAGTAACAACCAAACAATGCTAGAGATCACGGATATCAAACGACACCTAATATAGGTAACTATGTTAATATACCGGACCTAAATCGGAGGATTTGATAGAATGAGGGTTCATAAACCAAACGAGTATGGAGACTCGTGTAATATGGTTTAACAAAGCCCACATACTAAAATGAAACCTAACCTAAGTGCTTGCGACCCATTACGACCCGTTTAGGTAGCTTATGCTACTTTAACGCGTCGTTCGCGTGAAACGCGTTCGGACCGCTTAACTAGTTCTATGACAAGTAATATATGCCTTAACATGTCTAATATTGTTTCCAAATCAGTTTAGATACCGAATGTTATGTTACATATGCTTAAAATGAATTTTGGTGTAAAAAGGGCATTTTGGTCATTTACCTAAGGCATATAAACTACCTATCATACAACTAACTAAACATCGTGACCATAAGGTATAACCTCGAAAGGTTATTCCCTATATACTATGGTCACTTAATGTGTTTGGTCGGATCCTAATGATCGACCAAACGGGTCGGGTTCGAAAGTATAAGCGATTGTTTAGATCGCTTACCTTACGACCCTATATAAGAACTAAACTAAAAGTGACGAGCTAAGCATGTTAAAACATGCTTAACTAAGTTTAGAAAATAGGTTTGGTATCAAAACAAATGGTTTTGATACCTAAAAGTAGTTTGGTTACAAAATACGCAATAACACGCATTTTGGACGAAACTACGACTCGTCACTGAGCCTAGATAACGTGGTAATCAGTAGGTATAGTCACTAGGGACTATAACCATCGTGATCACGCTCACGTTATGAAGTTCAAACGAACTTTGCATTGACCATAAACCGGTCAATGCAGAAAGTCAAACAAAGTTTGACTTTAACGCTAAAACGAATGAAAGAACGAAAGAACACTTACAAAGGGTCCCCGCAAGCTAATCTCGATCCAAGTAGTTCAGGTATGAAGCAAATGGCTTCAACTTAGAGCTTCTTAGATCAGATTTGTGGGTTTTGCAAGGAATTGAGGTGGGTATTTATAGTAAATGGACCACCGTTAGGATCGTTTCTCGAATACCGAGCTTTGATCACATCCCTACACTTGTTGCAAACTTGTGGTAACTCAAAATGGCCCCAAACATTAGGGATTGACATGTGGCATTGGCGTTTGGAGTGCATAAGAGCTGTTAACAGTTGTTAAAACAGTTTTTTCTGTTCTGAAGGGGCCTCGCGTGACGCCTAGGGGGCTAGGTGTCACGCCTAGGTCCTTCTGATCAGCATCCAGTTTCCAAAGTTTCCATTTCAGTCCCCGTTGTGTATTAAGGCCATTTTCGACATGTTTAAGGCTCGTTAAGTCAACTTTAAGGCCCTAAAATGATTCCTAAACATTGTGGACATGAAACATGCTAAAAAATATCCCGGATGTCGGTTCGTTTGGTCGTACGATCGCGATGTTCGCTTAATTACGACGACATGCGCATAAGCGCGAAAAACGGTCCAAATTGCATGACGAATGGATTTTTCTTATGCCAAACACTAAAATGAGATATTTTAGTGCTTACATAAATTTTTGGATGTCCGGATGTATTCAGAACGTAAGTTATGCACGAAAGTGCCAACTTGTGCACTTTTTGACGCTTTTAGTCCCTGAATGACCCAAAAGTTTATTTTAGCACACCGAACCCCTCAAAGCCTATTTCTAAGCTATGTAAAGGATATTTATGGTATATTTAACTTATGGTCATGTTCCAGAATGT
Organism: Helianthus tuberosus; assembly: GCA_030545235.1. NCBI lineage: Eukaryota > Viridiplantae > Streptophyta > Magnoliopsida > Asterales > Asteraceae > Helianthus > Helianthus tuberosus. The sequence continues at coordinate 102,175,336 of CM060424.1, read as the reverse complement.
CTGTTACAGTTCAAATTGGCATACTTTCGCAGTTTGTCAAATTTAGTCCCTGTAAGCGAATTAACTTGATTTTGCCATACCAAAGCCTTCAAAACTTATTTCTAAGTTATGTAAAGGTTATTTAGGGTATGTTAAGCCTATTTCACTATTCCGGAGTGTTCGTTGCATTAAACTGGTTATATTTACGCATCAGTGCGCGTATAACCTTCCAGAAAGTGATTTAAAGCTTGAAATCGAACAAAAATTGATATGTGCAAACGATACACATATTTGTACAAATCCCAAGTAGGAAATACAATATTTCGTTGGTTTGGTATTTGTTTGATGGTCGCAGTGACCCATGTGTCACAGTCTCCCCTACTTTAGGAAATTTCATCCCGAAATTTTATTTAGAGGAAACTTGTGAGGTCTTGAAACATAAATTTGAAAAGATTGAACAACACTGGTTAGAGTTCTTGAACTTCTAGTAACTTTAAATAACATCATGCTTACAATGTAGGAGGGACACTTATATAATAGTCTATTAAGCGTTATTGGTGCGTCCACCGTACCTCCATTACATCGTTCACCTTTTGTTATTGTGGTCGCTATCGGTTCTTACACATAATAAGTTTTACTGGGTTTCTGTGCACTGAATTTTATAATTACGTACGCGTCCATAATTACACAATTCCTTGCATAGTCCACACAGTCTATTTTATAATGTGTAGGGGAAAACCAAATGAACAAATCTTGTGATGAATGTGACTAGACCACCATAGGGTCCCTTTTATTAAATCAATAAATGATTTTAATAGACAACCAAGGAGTCTTTTCAGCTTATATCATCACATGCCATTCTTAACCAAATTTTTGAATCAATCTTTTTGACTAGACCACTAAAAGGGTCTCTTATGAATCATGGAATAGTACTATATAATCCAAGGGTCTTAACTATTACATAGAAGCCCATTTAGGATTTAAGGTAGTACCTTTGGATATCCTTCTACGAATCCCTCATATGAAGATATGAAAGATCCTACCAGGATTTGGATAACGAATACCTAGAGTATACAAAAACACAAAAATTATATAAAAGAAAACACAAAATGCATAAACACATAGTCACATAACCACAAAATTGTTTAACTTGATTTGTTATCATTTGTTAATTTGTTCTGTTAACTGTGCACATGTATTCAAAGCACACCAGGTATTCAATTAGTGGATTTTGATTGGTGCTTTAAATATTTCTAAAAATCTAACTATAAAGATAGAAAGATCTTTTAAAGGGAAAATTTGATTTCGATTATAAGGAACCGAAATGTTCGAATTAAGGTATACAAGGAATCCAATTAAAGACTCTGAATTGAATGATAATCATCCACAAAGGTCTAATTGTGGAGATAAAAAGATCCCATAAGGATTTTAGAAGTTGAAGATGTTTTGAAACCTTGAACTGGATGTGCTTAAGTCAAAACATGAAGTAAAAATGCTTATGAAGTTGAGATGCTAGATATGTCAAGGCGACATATGAAGCAGAATTTGAAAGTTAAGTCAGTGTATTGAGAAAAATGGTTTTGAAAACTATGCGTGGGGTTCAAAAAAAATGTGTTCAATGTTTTTGAAACCTTATATATAATACTTTTGAAATCATAAAGTAGGTGTATTAGGTGGGTATATATATAAAAATGTTTTAAAATCATGCGAGATGAATTTTGAAATTATGTATAAGGTTTTTGAAAATATGAATAATGCTCTTTGAAATCATGCACTTGATAAGAAAATATACTGTGTCAATATTGTTTTCAGACTATATGAGACATTTTGAAATTATGAAGGTTGTTTTTGAAAACATAGACAATGTTTTTGAAATCATGCATTTGTTATGTTAAGTAAATACACTATATAAAAAAATGTTTTCGAACTATGTATAAAATGTTTTTGAAATCATGAAGGTTGTTTTTGAAAACTTATGTCACACCCCGACCACGTAGAACAACCAGACGTGGCAGAAACGTCGGGGAGTGTTGTAACAGAATCATTGTTTCGTAACCATGGAATAAATAATTTTGTTATATTGAATAAATGAACTCATTGTTTTAATACAATCAAATAAGTACAACTATGATCTTCCAAGTTTTAAAGTCGCTAAAGCACGAGTCCATCCTAAATGTAGCATGTATCAACAATCATCTCAAGACAACACCTGAAAAATGTGTAAAAATAGGTACGTCAGCATAAAAATGCCTGTGAGATACATAGGTTTTGTGAATATAGGATTCATGACTTATAAGTTTAGAAAGAGTTGTTTAACAAAAGTCAGTCATGATCCTTGTAAAATGTTTTGTTTTATAAATCATTCGAAAAATGATGATAAAGTAGATGATACGTAAAAGAGTAATGTAAGGTTAATTGAATAACCAAGTAAAACTGAATTTGTATAAGATAAGTTGTTGTAAAACAATGTCTTATGAAAAGTATGTTATTTGTATAAAATGTTATATGACTTAAATTGAAATGATTCAAATAACGCTACGATATGTAATACCATACAAACACTTATATATAGGAAGTACCAGCGGCGTATCCACCATGCTTGTATCATATTACACACGCCTCGTTACTTAAGTCACTTACTCAAACCAAACCACCAATATAGAATGTTCATGTTTCAACCAATAGTCCAATGTTAATGTATAACTCAAGTTAAATGTAAACCATGTAATGTGTAAACAAAAGTTATGTATGGTAAGTAAAATGAGATTTCTTAAACCACAAGTAAAAATGTACAAAACAAAGTGTTTGAATAAATCAAAAGTTATGCTTTGTAAAATAATGTAAGGTTAAACGAATAACCTTATAGTAGCATATTAAAAGTATACTTTGGATTTGTAAATAACATATTAAAAATATGTTTTGGTTTGTTGATAAAATATATATGTTGGTTCTGTACAATACCACACATGAGAGTATATCAAACTATACTTTTGGGAGTATATCAAAATATACTTTAAATGTGTGATTTAAGAATTCATTCAGACCTAGTGCATCAAACTACACATTTGAGACTATAAGGATACCACAAAGGCAATCCCTATTTGGATGGAGAAACAAATTGGTTTCAGACATTCCATGACAACAGGAATGGGGTGTCTAATCCTATAGCGCTATATCATACTAACAATCGGTCTGGTGAACATAAAATAAGTACAATTCAACATTTTTATTTTATGTTCTTTGAGAAATCAGTGTTTAAACCATAGATAGTCATTTAGTTTGTCAAAAGATAAGTAACAACATGTATAATCAATTATACTTTGAAATCATGAAAATAACACATAGGTACACATGCTTCACCCCAAAACAGTTTGGAAAACAGTAAAATAGGGGAACTATGTACTCACTTGAGATTGCTTAGTAGTCCTTGTGTAACAACCAAACAATGCTAGAGATCACGGATATCAAACGGCACCTAATATGGGTAACTATGTTAATAAACCGGACCTAAATCAAAGGATTTAGATAGAATGAGGGTTCGTAAACCAAACGAGTATGGAGACTCATGTCATATGGTTTAACAAAGCCTACATACTAAATGAAACCTAACCTAAGTGCTTACGACCCATTACGACCCGTTTAGGTAGCTTATGCTACTTTAACACGTCGTTCGCGTAAAACGTGTTCGGAACGCCTAACTAGCCCTATGATAAGTAAAATATGCCTTAACATGTCTAATATTGTTACCAAATCAGTTTAGATACCAAAAGTTATGTTACATATGCTTAAAATGAATTTTGGCGTAAAAAGGGCATTTTGGTCATTTACCTAAGGCATATAAACTACCTATCATACAACTAACTAAACGCCGTGACCATAAGGTATAACCTCGGAAGGTTATTCCCTATATACTATGGTCACCTAATGTGTTTGGTCGGATCCTAATGATCGACCAAACGGGTCGGGTTTGAAAGTATAAGCGATTGTTTAGATCGCTTACCTTTTTTTTGGGTAAAGGGTTACCCCGGTGATTCTATATATTCACAAAACAGAAACACGAGTAGTATGGACAACCCATACTAGTTCTAACATGGGACATACCCCCATGATAGTAACACAAGGAAAAATGAAAAACTAACTCACAATTCAACACCCACTAGACAATAATCTAGAAAAAACAACTTAAACACAAATCAGAAAACACTAGCCACCATCGTCAAGCATCGAGTTTTCATGAATATCCCACAACTCTAGAAAGCGTCTCACTTTATCCGTTTTCTTGTATTTAGCTCCCATAAGTTTATACCGAACTGTCTTTAGAATCAAACTAAAAGTGACGAGCTAAGCATGTTAAAACATGCTTAACTAAGTTTAGAAAACAGGTTCGGTATCAAAACAAACGGTTTTGATACCTAAGAGTAGTTTGGTTACAAAATACGCAAGAATGCGCATTTTGGCCGAAACTACGACTCGTCATTGAGTCTTGATAATGTGGTAATCAGTAGGTATCGTCACTAAGGACTATAACCATCGTGATCACGCTCACGTTATGAAGTTCAAATGAACTTCGCATTGACCATAAACTGGTCAATGCAGAAAGTCAAACAAAGTTTGACTTTCGGACTCGAAAAGCAATAAAAGAACGAAGGAACACTTACAAAGGGTCCCCGCAAGATTTGATTCCAAGTAATCTCAGGTAGGAAGTGAGAAATCACAACCACTTAGAGAAAAACTCAGATCAAATGTGGGTTTTGCAATGGGGATGGATGGGTATTTATAGTTTTCGGTTCACCGTTAGGATCATTTCTTGGATAACGTGCCTTGATCTCGCCCGTACACTTGTCGGAATGTTGTGGTAACTCATTTTGCCCCCACCACAAGAGTTTGACACATGGCATTGGCCTTTGGAGGGTTTAAGGGCTGGAAACAGGCTGTTAAAACAAGTTGCTGCATCTGGCCCCTACTTGCGCACCGTAACACAATTTGTGTTGAGGTGCGCAAGGACCTGCAGACCAGAAAGTTTGAAAAATGGCAGAACAGGCCCCTGAAGATCCAAACTTGCTATTTGACGCATTTTTGACACGTTTAAGCCCCGTTAACCCCATTTCAAAGCTCTAATATGAATTTAAAGTATTGGGTACTTAAAATGTGCTCAAAAATATCTCGGATGTCGGTTCGTTTGGCCGTACGATTGCGTTGTTCGGTTAATTACGACGGAATGCGCATAAGCGCGAAAAACGATCCAAATGGCGTGACGAATGGATTTTTCTTATGCCAAACACTAAAATAAAATATTTTAGTGCTTACATAAGTTTTTGGATGTCCGGATGTATTCATAACGTAAGTTATGCGCGAAAGTGCAAACTTATGCACTTTTTGACACTTTTAGTCCCTGAATGACCCAAAAGTTTATTTTAGCACACTGAACCCCTCAAAGCCTATTTCTAAGCTATATAAAGGATATTTAAGGTGTTTTTAACTTATGGTCATGATCCAGAATGTCTGTTACAGTTCAAATTGCCATACTTTCATAGTTTGTCAAGTTTAGTCCCTGTAAGCGAATTAACTTGTTTTTGCCATACCAAAGCCTTTAAAACTTATTTCTAAGTTATGTACTAGTTATTTAAGGTATGTTAAGCCTATTTCACTATTCCGGAGTGTTTGTTGGATAAAACTGGTTATATTTACGCATCAGAGTGCGTATAACCCTCCAGAAAGCGATTTAAAGCTTAAAATTGAACAAGAGTTGATATGTGCAAACGATACACATATTTTTACAAATCCCAAGTATGAAATACAATATTTCATTGGTTTGGCATTTGTTTGATGGTTGAAGTGACATAGGTGTCACAACTTATGTTATGCATGTTGAAAAAAATCAGAACGTAATGGGTATGAGATTTGAAAATAACCTTAGTTATCTAACCAAGGATTCAAAGGCACAGATGTGCAAAAAGCATGATTACTCATAATTTCACTTTATTTTCTGTACTTCGTATCTTAGAATGAAACGAGTACTTAAAATTTTCTATGGGAATCATGAGTAAACACAAGAATGGGAAATATCCACAAGAGTAGTTTGTAAGGAACATAGTTCCTTAATGTAGGTATTATAGGGAAATGCCATACACACATGTAACTACACTTGTATATCAGAATTTGTGATCAACGATTTATTTATAAACAAAACTGATTGTTTCACATTACAAGAAAATCAAAGAAATAAAAGCATAAGATTTAAAACAGTAACATCTTATACTCAGCCAAATGCTCATCCGTGGGTCAGATTTGCATTGACAATCTTTGTTCACTTGTTCCTGAAATAACTCGTCTCGCCGTAGTTGTACCAAGTACCAGATGGTAAACGAGCTGGAGCAGGGTTGGCTTGGGGTTGGTTTGGACCATCTTGGATTGGGTTGAATTGACAAGCATTTTCCAGGTGACCGAGTCGTCCACATGATGCACACAGACGACACTGCAGGTAAGCTCGGTGAGGTGCATTACACTTGTTGCACATCAGTGCAGTACCGGCATAAGGTTTCCTAGCAGGGGGTTGAGCAGCAACAAGGTTTATAACAGCTTTGTTTTGGATAGCAAAGCGGCATATGTTAACCAAATGTCCCCGCCGTCCACAGTGGGTACATTTGGAGCAGGGTATAAGGTTTGAATGATGACGGTTGCATCGTTTGCACAGAGGAACAGCTCCTTTGTATGGCTTCCTAGCAGGGGGTTGAGCTGGTTGGTTGGGGACGGCTTGACCATTGTGAGCGACCATGGCGAAGTTCTGAGAAGCCTTTCGCTTCTTTGACTTCTTAGGGGATCGTTCATCCATGGTCTTTGATTCCTCGATTGGTTTCTTGGCTGGTGGTGCTGGCTTGACTTCTGCTTCCTTTGGTGGCTCTTGAGTGGCTTCATTGTTGAGACGAGACATGGCAATGCCTAATTCAACAGTCTTCAGGATTACTTCGCCTATTCGCTGGGTAAATTTGGCTGTTTGCTCGGACATTTGACCGTTGCTGAGAGGAAGAGACATTCTAGAAGGAAATGAAAGACATAGGAAGAAACAAGTGAAATGTTATCGGAAAATCAAAACAAAATGGCAACGCATAAAATTGCGATCATTTGTTTTTTACCTAAGGCAAACAAATGAGACGGTGACTAATCAAAGTAAGCGGGTCATATTAATGTATCACGAAGACATGCTTTAGCCTATAAGTGGACACTCACCCCAAGAGTTCCCAGGTAAGAGTGACTGGTCCGATTATGTGGATTTGTACGAACACTCTAGCCTTAGACATAAAACTCAGAGTACAGGCATCCACTCTTCCAGATTGCACGTGTTCACACTATAAGACCCAAACTTTGACGAGGTTTTGAAAATTCAAAGGGGTTCAAAACCTTATAACAGAGGGTTCAAAACCTAGTAATCAATCATCCTAGAACAGATGATTGGTTTTCAAGGCGGTTTTGAAATTTGTGTTCTTGTTGTGGTTGTCACTTAAGGATAGGTGACAGTATTGTTTTATGACTAAATGCAAGTAAACTCGCGTTAGGGTCCTAGGAAGGTTATAGACTAGGTCAAAGCATTACTAATAACCTAATTCCCTATAACCATGAGCTCGGATACCAACTTTTCTGTCACACCCCGACCACGTAAAACAACAAAACGTGGCGGAAACGTCGGGGAGTGTTGTAACAGAATCATTGTTTCATAACACATAGAAATTGAAATATTGTTTTATTGATTAAAAGAGTTACAATGTCTTGACAATCAAAGAAATATAACACAAAATAACTAGTCTTGCATCTTTTATTGTCATTAAGGCCCAAGTCCGCCTAAGTGTATCTTGATAAATCCTATGCATCATATCCTGAAACACATGTGAAAATAGGTACGTCAGCATAAAAATGCCTGTGAGATACATAGGTTTTGTGAAAATAGATTTCATGACTTATGTTTAAGAAAATGTTTAGTCATGAACCTTGTAATTTGCTTTGTTTTGTAAATCATTTGAAAAGCAATAAGATCAGATGATATGTATAAATAAGAGAATAATGTATGGTTAAATAGATAACCAAGTAAAATGAGTTTGTATAAGATAAGTTTTTTTGTAAAACAATGTCTTGTGAAAAGTATGTTATTTGTATAAAATGTTTATGTCTTAAATTGAAATGATTCAAATAACGCTACGATATGTAATACCAGACAAGCACTTATCTATAGGAAGTACCAGCGGCGTATCCACCATGCTTGTATTATATTACACACGCCTCGTTACTTAAATCACTTACTCAAACCAAACCATCAAAGTAGAATGTTTATGTATAATCAAATGTCAAAATGTTTGTGTGAAAACCATGTCAAATGTCTATGTCTAATGTAAATCATGAAATGTGTATCCAAAATATCATGTATGGTAAGTGAAATATATCAACTCATCCATATGTAAAAATGCACAAAAACAAGGTATTGAAGTAAAACATGGTTTAAATCAAAGTTATGTTTTGTGGAACAAATGCATGCTATACTGATATAAACATCTATGCGGTATTGTAAAAATTCATACATCCAAGCCTTGAGACAGTCGGATAACCCTAAGTTAAGGTTATCAAAAGAAATGTTTTCGGATTCGGTCATTCCTTCCAATCCAAACAAACCCGGGATTTCAGGAATGGGAGTTGTCAAGTCCTATGGTACCACTACCTACTACCGAGCGGCATGATCGGTGTTAATGAATGTTCATTGTCCCATTTAAACAAACCAAATGTCATACCAAAATGTAAGCATGTGATGAATAATAAATGTACTAAGTATGCACACAATGGACATAAATAGCATAGAATGTAATGTAAAATAATGTACTAAGTATGCACACAATGGACATACATAGAATAGAATGTAATGTAAAACAATGTACTAAGTATGCACATAATGGACATACATATCATAAAATGTAATGTAAAACGATGTACTAAGTATGCACACAATGGGCATACATAGCATAAAATGTAATGTAAAACAATGTACTAAATATGCACACAATGGGCATACATAGCATAAAATGTAATGTAAAACAATGTACTAAATATGCACACAATGGGCATACATAGCATAAACACAATGAAATCATGTACTATAAGTGTACTATTGAACGTAACAAGCGTATGATATGAAAACATGGAAAAGCATGAAAGTAACAAGTAGGTACATGTGTTTCACCCCAAAATGTTTGGAAAACAGTAAAAGAGGGGTCTATGTACTCACTTGAGATTGCTTAGTAGTCCTTGAGTAACAACCAAACAATGCTAGAGATCACGGATATCAAACGGCACCTAATATAGGTAACTATGTTAATATACCGGACCTAAATCGGAGGATTTGATAGAATGAGGGTTCGTAAACCAAACGAGTATGGAGACTCGTGTAATATCGTTTAACAAATCCCACATACTAAAATGAAACCTAACCTAAGTGCTTACGACCCATTACGACCCGTTTAGGTAGCTTATGCTACTTTAACGCGTCGTTCGCGTGAAACGCGTTCGGACCGCTTAACTAGTCCTATGACAAGTAATATATGCCTTAACATGTCTAATATTGTTTCCAAATCAGTTTAGATACCGAATGTTATGTTACATATGCTTAAAATGAATTTTGGTGTAAAAAGGGTATTTTGGTCATTTACCTAAGGCATATAAACTACCTATCATACAACTAACTAAACATCGTGACCATAAGGTATAACCTCGGAAGGTTATTCCCTATATACTATGGTCACTTAATGTGTTTGGTCGGATCCTAATGATCGACCAAACGGGTCGGGTTCGAAAGAATAAGCGATAGTTTAGATCGCTTACCTTACGACCCTATATAAGCACTAAACTAAAAGTGACGAGCTAAGCATTTTAAAACATGCTTAACTAAGTTTAGAAAACAGGTTTGGTATCAAAACAAATGGTTTTGACAAATGGTTTTGATACCTAAAAGTAGTTTGGTTACAAAATACGCAATAACACGCATTTTGGCCGAAACTACGACTCGTCACTGAGCCTAGATAACGTGGTAATCAGTAGGTATAGTCACTAGGGACTATAACCATCGTGATCACGCTCACGTTATGAAGTTCAAACGAACTTCGCATTGACCATAAACCGGTCAATGCAGAAAGTCAAACAAAGTTTGACTTTAACGCTAAAACGAATGAAAGAACGAAAGAACACTTACAAAGGGTCCCCGCAAGCTAATCTCGATCCAAGTAGTTCAGGTATGAAGCAAATGGCTTCAATTTAGAGCTTCTTAGATCAGATTTGTGGGTTTTGCAAGGAATTGAGGTGGGTATTTATAGTAAATGGACCACCGTTAGGATCGTTTCTCGAATACCGAGCTTTGATCTGTCCCTACACTTGTTGCAAACTTCTGGTAACTCAAAATGGCCCCCAACATCAGGGATTGACATGTGGCATTGGCCTTTGGAGTGTATAAGAGCTGTTAACAGCTGTTAAAACAGCTTTTGCTGTTCTGAAGGGGCCTCGCGTGACGCCTAGGGGGCTAGGTGTCACGCCTAGGTCCTTCTGATCAGCAACCAGTTTCCAAAGTTTCCATTTCAGTCCCCGTTGTGTATTAAGGCCCTAAAATGATGCCTAAACATTGTGGACATGAAACATGCTAAAAAATATCCCGGATGTCGGTTCGTTTGGTCGTACGATCGCGATGTTCGCTTAATTACGACGACATGCGCATAAGCGCGAAAAACGGTCCAAATTGCGTGACGAATGGATTTTTCTTATGCCAAACACTAAAATGAGATATTTTAGTGCTTATATAAATTTTTGGATGTCCGGATGTATTCAGAACGCAAGATATGCGCGAAAGTGCAAACTTGTGCACTTTTTGACGCTTTTAGTCCCTGAATGACCCAAAAGTTTATTTTAGCACACCGAACCCCTCAAAGCCTATTTCTAAGCTATGTAAAGGATATTTATGATATGTTTAACTTATGGTCATGTTGCGGAATGTCTGTTACAGTTCAAATTGGCATACTTTCGCAGTTTGTCAAATTTAGTCCCTGTAAGCGAATTAACTTGATTTTGCCATACCAAAGCCTTCAAAACTTATTTCTAAGTTATGTAAAGGTTATTTAGGGTATGTTAAGCCTATTTCACTATTCCGGAGTGTTCGTTGCATTAAACTGGTTATATTTACGCATCAGTGCGCGTATAACCTTCCAGAAAGTGATTTAAAGCTTGAAATCGAACAAAAATTGATATGTGAAAATGATACACATATTTGTACAAATCCCAAGTAGGAAATACAATATTTCATACTTGGGATTTGTAAAAATATGTGTATCATTTGCACATATCAACTCTTGTTCAATTCCAAACTCTAAATCGCTTTCTGGAAGGTTATACGCGCACCGATGCGTAAATATAACCAGTTTAATGCAACGAACACTCCGGAATAGTGACATATACTTAACATACCTTAAATAACCTTTACATAACTTATAAATAAGTTTTGAAGGCTTTGGTATGGCAAAATCAAGTTAAATCGCTTACAGGGACTAAAGTTGACAAACTGCGAAAGTATGCCAATTTGAACTGTAACAGACATTCCGGAACATGACCATAAGTTAAACATACCATAAATATCCTTTACATAGCTTAGAAATAGGCTTTGAGGTGTTCGGTATGCTAAAATAAACTTTTGTGTCATTCAGGGACTAAAAGCGTCAAAAAGTGCACAAGTTTGCACTTTCGCGCATAACTTACGTTCTGAATACATCCGGACATCCAAAAATTTATGTAAGCACTAAAATATTTTATTTTAGTGTTTGGCATAAGAAAAATCCATTCGTTTCGTCATTTGGATCGTTTTTCGCGCTTATGCGCATTCCGTCGTAATTAAGCGAACATCGCGTTCGTACGACCAAACGAACTGACATCCGACATATTTTTGAGCATGTTTCATGTCCACAATGTTTAGGCATCATTTTAGGGCCTTAAAGTTGGCTTTACGGGCCTTAGAAGTGTCGGGAATGGCCTTAAACACGTGCAGGGGCTGAAACTGTCATTTTTGAAAGTTATATGCTGATCAGAAGGGCCATGCGGCCCACATTAGATTTGTCTGATCCTGAAGCGGGCCGCCTCAGCCTCCTAGAACAGATTAGATCGAACAGTCAGCATGTTCCAGCTGTTTTAACCACAACCACACACTCACAACTGCACATTCAGCTCATTTAGACCCATTTTTAGCTACCATGAGTTTCCGACAAGTGTACGCATGAGATTCGAGCATGGTTTCCATGAAACGATCTTAACAGTTTGGGTATTCCTATAAATACCCCATCCCCCATTGCTTCAAACTCACAAGAATCTGATTAAAAAGACTCTAAGTTGGAACCATTGTTCCATACCTGAGTTATTTTGATCACGATTAGCATTCGGGGACCCTTCGTAAGTATTCTTTCGTTCTTTTATTGCTTTTCGAGTCTTTTCGAGTCTGAAAGTCAAACTTTGTTTGACTTTCTGCATTGACCAGTTTATGGTCAATGCGAAGTTCGTTTGAACTTCGCAACGTGAGTGTAATCACGTTGGTTATAGTCCCTTGGGACTATGCCTACTGATTACCACGTTGTCTAGGGTCGTAGGGTAAGCGATCTAATAAATCGCTTATACCTTCGAACCCGACCCAGTTTGGTCGATCATTAGGATCCGACCAAATACATTAGGTGACCATAGTGTATAGGGAATAACCTTCCGAGGTTATACCTTATGGTCACATCGTTTAAGTAGTTGTATGATAGGTAGTTTATATGCCTTAGGTAAATTACCAGAATACCCTTTTCATGTATAATTGGTAATTTAGCATATGTAACCTAAACTTTTGTCACATAACTGATTATGTAACATGTTTAGGCATATAAGACTTGTCATAGGACTAGTTAGACGTTCCGAACGTGTTTCACGCGAACGACGCGTTAAAGTAGCATAAGCTACCTAAACGGGTCGTAATGGGTCGTAAGCACTTAGGTTAGGTTTCATTTAGCATGAAGGCTTTGTTAAACCATATGACACGAGTCTCTATACTCGTTTGGTTTACAAACCTTCATTCTATCTAAATCCTTCGATTTAGGTCCGGTTTATTAACATAGTTACGTATATTAGGTGCCGTTTGATATCCGTGATCTCTAGCAATGTTTGGTTGTTACTCAAGGACTACTAAGCAATCTCAAGTGAGTACATAGAACCCCTCTTTTACTGTTTTCCAAACTGTTTTGGGGTGGAACACATGTGCCTACTTGTTACTTTCGTGCTTTCCTGTTTTCACATCATATACTTGCTATGTTCATTAGTACAATTATAGTACATGTTTTACATTACATTTAATGCTACGTATGTCTATTATTGCATACTTAGTACAGGTCACATGCTACGTATGTCTATTGTTGCATACTTAGTACAGGTCACATGCTACGTATGTCTATTGTTGCATACTTAGTACAGGTCACATGCTAGGTATGTCTATTGTTGCATACTTAGTACAGGTCACATGCTACGTATGTCTATTGTTGCATACTTAGTACAGGTCACATGTTACGTATGTCTATTGTTGCATACTTAGTACAGGTCACATGCTATGTATGTCCATTGTTGCATACTTAGTACAGGTCACATGCTACGTATGTCTATTGTCGCATGCTTAGTACATTTGTTATTCATCACATGCTTACATTTTGGATACATATTACATGATTTACATTAGACATGAACATTTTACTTTGATAGTTTGGTTTGAGTAAGTGATTAAGTAACGAGGCGTGTGTAATATGATACAAACATGGTGGATACGCCGCTGGTACTTCCTATATATAAGTGTTTGTATGGTATTAAATGTCGTAGCGTTATTTGAATCATTTCAGTTTGAGACATATAACATTTTATACAAATAACATACTTTTTACAAGACATTGTTTTACAAACAAGTTATCTTATACAAACTCATTTTACATGGTTATTCATTTAACCTTACATTTATTTATACATATCACCTGAGCTTATCGTTTTTCAAATGATTTACAAGACAAAGCAAATTACAAGGTTCATGACTAAACATTTTCTCAAACATAAGTCATGAATCCTATTTTCACAAAACCTATGTATCTCACTGGCATTTTTATGCTGACGTACCTATTTTCACATGTGTTTTCAGGAGATGATGCATAGGACTTATCGAGACATACTTAGGCGGACCTGTGCCTTAGTGACTTAAAACGAGACAAGAACTAGTTAATTTATGTTATGTACTCTTTATTTCTTGTTTAAAGACAATGTAATTCGCTTGTTTAATGAATAAAACGAAACTTTAATTGCCATGGATTTGAAACATTAATTCTGTTACAACACTCCCCGACGTTTCCGCCACGTTTTGTATGTTCTACGTGGTCGGGGTGTGACAGAAAAGATGGTATCAGAGCCAATGGTTATAGGGAATTAGGTTATTAGTAACGCTTTGACCTAGTCTATAACCTTCTTAGGACCCTAACGCGAGTTTACTTGCGTTTAGTCATAAAACAATACCGTCACCTATCCTTAGGCGACGACCACAACAAGAACATAAATTTCAAAACCGCTTTAAAAACTAATCATCTGTTCTAGGATGATTGATTACTAGGTTTTGAACCCTCTATTGTAAGGTTTTGAACCCTCTGTTATATGGTTTTGAACCCCTTTGAATTTTCAAATTCTCGTCAAGGTTTTGGGTTTTTAATAATGTGAACACGTGCAAACTGGAAGGGTGAATGCCTGTATTCTGGGTTTTCTGTCTAGGCAAGCACTTCGTATATATCTCATCAGACGCGAGACCAGTTGTGCTTACCTGGGAATTCTTGGGATGAGTGTTCACTTATAGGCGAGCATGTCTTCGCGATACATTATGAGGACCTATTTGCTTTGATTCAGCCTTTGTGTGTCGTTTGTTTGCTTCATGGTTCAAACAAATGACCATCACCCGTGATTTTGGTCAGTAATTGTAACATCCTATTCTTACTCACTGCCATTTCATTTGTTTTCTCTCTTGTTTCCTCTTTTAGAATGCCTCCACGGTGCGAAAATCCGGTATCTATTGACGATCTGGCAGCTGTCATTACACAGCAAATGACTGCTGCAATCCCGAACGTCGTTGCTCAATGTTACCAAGCTATCAACAACAATAATGCCCTCTGCAGCTTCAAGACGTTCAACTCGGCCAAGCCATCAAAGTTTTCTGGGTCTCAAGGAGCGACTGCACTTCTGCAATGGTTTGAGAGTCTAGAGAGCACCTTCAGGCATGTTCAATGTCCAAACGAGCGAAAGGTAGATTTCGCATCTAGTGTCTTTGAGAAACGAGCTTTGACGTGGTGGAACGGTGTGGTGAGAGATAGGGGTGCCGAAGTGGCACTGGCCCAAACTTGGGAAGAACTTCGAGCACTAATGATGAAGGAATTCTGTCCTCGTCACGAGATCAGGGCATTGGAAAGGGAATTCGATGATCTTAAGCAAGACAGCGGTGAACATCGAGCATACACCGATCGATATGAGGAGCTGAGCCTGTTGTGTCCTACCATGGTTACGCCTTTGGATAAGGCGATCGAGAAATACATTGATGGTCTCCCTGACTCAGTTCAAGACATTGTTACCGGTAGTAACCCCACTACGGTTAGGCAGGCCATTGAGCTATCTGCAACTTTGACTGAATCTCAGATCAGGAAACGTAAGCTTTTCCGAAAGGGTGACAAGAAACCGGTCGAGGAATCGAAACCAATCGAGGAATCAAAGACCATGGATGAACAGACTGGATCCCTTGAGCGGTCAAAGAAGCAAAAGGCTTCTCAGAACTTCGCCATGGTCGCTCACAATGGTCAAGCCGTCCCCAAACAACCAGCTCAACCCCGTGCTAGGAAGCCATACAATGGAACTTCACCTTTGTGCAACCGATGTAACCTTTATCATCATATTAATGTGAAGTGCCGCGAATGCCAAATTTGTGGACGTAAAGGTCATACAGCAAAAGTTTGCGTAGCAGCAGTTGCACTAAATCAAGCTGACAACAAACCTGCTCGAGCTCGCTTTCCACCAGGTTCTTGCTACAAGTGTGGCGAGATGGGACATTTCCGAAGAAATTGCCCAAAGCTTGCTAATGCTAATCCAGCACAGAGATGAGCATCTGACCGACTAGAAGACAACACCGTTTAGAAATAATCGTGTCTTATGTATTATTTTCTTTTGTTGTCAAGGTCCATGAAACCGTTTTTATCATTGTTAATAAATAAATCTTTTTATTTACATTGCAATGTATTTATGTGATTGTATGTATAAACAACATATCCCCTACAATACCGACAATCAAGGAATCGTATTCCTTGAAAAGCAAACTACCCCCAAAATTCTTCCATTTTACAATCTCTTGCGTTTTACACAAAGATCCTAAGTACCCGTCTCTTGTAAAGAGACGAAGTACAAGGTGCAAGTTATAATTCTGTACGAATACCCCAAGTACCACTATAAATTCTTAATAGGGTACCCAAGGGTATTTCCGTATGTCCTAAATTATTGTGTACCTTAATTCGCATATTGCGTTTTCCTGAAAACGAAAATCGAATTTTTGGTAGATCATCCTATCTTCATGGATGGATTCTTGAAATGATTAAAGTGCCAAATGAAATCCACGAATTGGATTCCTGGTGTGCTTTAAGTATCCGCGTCCAAAGATAACAAATCAATAACCAAGTTAAACAACTATGTGATTATGTGCTTATGTGTTTCCTTTTATGTTTTTGGTGTAATCCAAGTTTTTGTTATCCAAATCCTCGTAGAATCTTCCATATCTTCGTATAAGGGATTCATAGTAGGATATCCAAAGGTGCTATATTAAATCCTCAATGGGCTTGTACGTAATAGTAAAGACCCTTGGATTATATTGTACCATTCCATAATTAGACCCCTGAGTGGTCTAGGTAAACAGATTGATCCAAAAATCTGGTTAGGAATATCATGTGATGATATAGCTGAAACGACTCCTTGGTGGCTTAATTAAAAGGATCATTTGTCGATCTAATTAAAAGGACCCTATGGTAGTCTAGTCACACTCATCACAGGTTTGATTTTCCTCCCCTTCACATTACAAACAAATTGTGCGGACTATGCAAGGAATTGCGTAATTATGGATGCATACATAATTATGGAATTCAGTGCACGGAAACCACAGCTAGTTTGGTCGTGTGTCTGGAAAATGACTCATTTCGTTCATTTTCGGTTCTGAAGAAGTTGTGGAAAATGACTCATTTCGTTCATTTTCGGTTCTGAAGAAGTTGTGGAAAATGACTCATTTCGTTCATTTTCGGTTCTGAAGAAGTAGTGGAAAATGACTCATTTCGTTCATTTTCGGTTCTGAAGAAGTTGTGGAAAATGACTCATTTCGTTCATTTTCGGTTCTGAAGAAGTTGTGGAAAATGACTCATTTCGTTCATTTTCGGTTCTGAAGAAGTTGTGGAAAATGACTCATTTCGTTCATTTTCGGGTCTGAAGAAGTTGTGGAAAATGACTCATTTCGTTCATTTTCGTTTCTGAAGAAGTTGTGGAAAATGACTCATTTCGTTCATTTTCATTTCTGAAAAATGTCCGTTAAGGAAATGTCAGGATTATGCCTTACATATCTCGGGTGGTTATTTGACACAAAGTCACAAATAGACTCCTACGTATTAATTTCGGGACGAAATTTCCTAAAGTAGGGGAGACTGTGACACCTGTGTCACCTCAACCATCAAACAAATGCCAAACCAATGAAATATTGTATTTCATACTTGGGATTTGTAAAAATATGTGTATCGTTTGCACATATCAACTCTTGTTCAATTCCAAACTCTAAATCGCTTTCTGGAAGGTTATACGCGCACCGATGCGTAAATATAACCAGTTTAATGCAACGAACACTCCAGAATAGTGACATATACTTAACATACCTTAAATAACCTTTACATAACTTAGAAATAAGTTTTGAAGGCTTTGGTATGGCAAAATCAAGTTAAATCGCTTACAGGGACTAAAGTTGACAAACTGCGAAAGTATGCCAATTTGAACCGTAACAGACATTCCAGAACATGACCATAAGTTAAAAATACCATAAATATCCTTTACATAGCTTAGAAATAGGCTTTGAGGTGTTCGGTATGCTAAAATAAACTTTTGTGTCATTCAGGGACTAAAAGCGTCAAAAAGTGCACAAGTTTGCACTTTCGCGCATAACTTACGCTCTGAATACATCCGGACATCCAAAAATTTATGTAAGCACTAAAATATTTTATTTTAGTGTTTGGCATAAGAAAAATCCATTCGTTTCGTCATTTGGATCGTTTTTCGCGCTTATGCGCATTCCGTCGTAATTAAGCAAACATCGCGTTCGTACGACCAAACGAACTGACATCCGACATATTTTTGAGCATGTTTCATGTCCACAATGTTTAGGCATCATTTTAGGGCCTTAAAGTTGGCTTTACGGGCCTTAGAAGTGTCGGGAATGGCCTTAAACACGTGCGGGGGCTGAAACTGTCATTTTTGAAAGTTATATGCTGATCAGAAGGGCCATGCGGCCCGCATTAGATTTGTCTGATCCTGAAGCGGGCCGCCTCAGCCTCCCAGAACAGATTAGATCGAACAGTCAGCATGTTCCAGCTGTTTTAACCACAACCACACACTCACAACTGCACATTCAGCTCATTTAGACCCATTTTTAGCTACCATGAGTTTCCGACAAGTGTACGCATGAGATTCGAGCACGGTTTCCATGAAGTGATCTTAACGGTTCGGGTATTCCTATAAATACCCCATCCCCTATTTCTTCAAACTCACAAGAATCTGATTAAAAAGACTCTAAGTTGGAACCATTGTTCCATACCTGAGTTATTTTGATCACGATTAGCATTCGGGGACCCTTCGTAAGTATTCTTTCGTTCTTTTATTGCTTTTCGAGTCTTTTCGAGTCTGAAAGTCAAACTTTGTTTGACTTTCTGCATTGACCAGTTTATGGTCAATGCGAAGTTCGTTTGAACTTCGCAACGTGAGTGTAATCACGTTGGTTATAGTCCCTTAGGACTATGCCTACTGATTACCACGTTGTCTAGGGTCGTAGGGTAAGCGATCTAATAAATCGCTTATACCTTCGAACCCGACCCAGTTTGGTCGATCATTAGGATCCGACCAAATACATTAGGTGACCATAGTGTATAGGGAATAACCTTCCGAGGTTATACCTTATGGTCACATCGTTTAAGTAGTTGTATGATAGGTAGTTTATATGCCTTAGGTAAATTACCAGAATACCCTTTTCATGTATAATTGGTAATTTAGCATATGTAACCTAAACTTTTGTCACATAACTGATTATGTAACATGTTTAGGCATATAACACTTGTCATAGGACTAGTTAGACGTTCCGAACGTGTTTCACGCGAACGACATGTTAAAGTAGCATAAGCTACCTAAACGGGTCGTAATGGGTCGTAAGCACTTAGGTTAGGTTTCATTTAGCATGAAGGCTTTGTTAAACCATATGACACGAGTCTCTATACTCGTTTGGTTTACAAACCCTCATTCTATCTAAATCCTCCGATTTAGGTCCGGTTTATTAACATAGTTACCTATATTAGGTGCCGTTTGATATCCGTGATCTCTAGCATTGTTTGGTTGTTACTCAAGGACTACTAAGCAATCTCAAGTGAGTACATAGAACCCCTCTTTTACTGTTTTCCAAACTGTTTTGGGGTGGAACACATGTGCCTACTTGTTACTTTCGTGCTTTCCTGTTTTCACATCATATACTTGCTATGTTCATTAGTACAATTATAGTACATGTTTTACATTACATTTAATGCTACGTATGTCTATTGTTGCATACTTAGTACAGGTCACATGCTACGTATGTCTATTGTTGCATACTTAGTACAGGTCACATGCTACGTATGTCTATTGTTGCATACTTAGTACAGGTCACATGCTAGGTATGTCTATTGTTGCATACTTAGTACAGGTCACATGCTACGTATGTCTATTGTTGCATACTTAGTACAGGTCACATGTTACGTATGTCTATTGTTGCATACTTAGTACATGTCACATGCTATGTATGCCCATTGTTGCATACTTAGTACAGGTCACATGCTACGTATGTCTATTGTCGCATGCTTAGTACATTTGTTATTCATCACATGCTTACATTTTGGATACATATTACATGATTTACATTAGACATGAACATTTTACTTTGATAGTTTGGTTTGAGTAAGTGATTAAGTAACGAGGCGTGTGTAATATGATACAAGCAGGGTGGATACGCCGCTGGTACTTCCTATATATAAGTGTTTGTATGGTATTACATGTCGTAGCGTTATTTGAATCATTTCAGTTTGAGACATATAACATTTTATACAAATAACATACTTTTCACAAGACATTGTTTTACAAACAACTTATCTTATACAAACTCATTTTACATGGTTATTCATTTAACCTTACATTTATTTATACATATCACCTGAGCTTATCGTTTTTCAAATGATTTACAAGACAAAGCAAATTACAACGTTCATGACTAAACATTTTCTCAAACATAAGTCATGAATCCTATTTTCACATGTGTTTTCAGGAGATGATGCATAGGACTTATCAAGACATACTTAGGCGGACCTGTGCCTTAGTGACTTAAAACGAGACAAGAACTAGTTAATTTATGTTATGTACTCTTTATTTCTTGTTTAAAGACAATGTAATTCGCTTGTTTAATGAATAAAACGAAACTTTAATTGCCATGGATTTGAAACATTAATTCTGTTACAACACTCCCCGACGTTTCCGCCACGTTTTGTATGTTCTACGTGGTCGGGGTGTGACAGTCGTAGTGACCTAGGTGTCACAGTTACCTCGATTTTACATGTGGTGTTAAACTCGATTCTTCGTTTATCTTGATTCTTTGTTTATTCGAAGCTCTTTATACGAATCACACGTATGTCCGCAATCTAAAGCCTAAATTTTAATCTCTCAGGATCAAACTAAATTTAAGAAGCTTATCTATGGTATTAGTCTATCTGATCAATCTATGTGATATTGTGGTTGTAAGGCACTAGATGTAACATGGCATGGAATATGAGGGAAAAGTGACGTGTCCGAAACATGGTGGATACGCCACTGGTACTTCCTATATATAAGTGTTTCCGACATGTTACCAACTTTCATACCAAGTGCCGTGCGAAACTTAGTGTCTGCGGATCGACAGTGATGTTGTTGAATTCTAAGACTATGGAAGAACTATTTGTGTAATCTATTGAAAACTATGTGTAATCTAGTATGTACTCTAGTGAAATCTATGTGTAACCTATGTATGTGCTGTTTTGAGAAACAAAATACGAAACGTAGCCTAGCGCCGAAGACGAGGCGGAATTGGCATGTCCGAAGCATGGTGGATACGCCACTGGTACTTCCTATATATAAGTGTTTCTGGCATGTTACCGAACCTTTGTACCATGCGCTAAGTAAAGTTCGTAGTTTTGTAGGCTCGGGTTGAAGTTGTGAAATCTATTTGGGTTAATCTATGTTGATTGAAACTATTTGGTCAATCTATGTGGAGATCTTGTGGTGAATTCTAATGTTGTGGTTAACGAAGCATGACACCGATGATGAGACGGACGTGGCATGATTGAAGCATGGTGGATATGCCACTAGTACTTCCTATATATAAGTGCTTCCGTCATGTTGCCGAACTTTCGTAGCACGTGCCATGCTGGATTTCCTTGTCTGTGGTTGTTAACACTAATCTATGTGAATCTATTGAAAACTATGGAAGTCTAGTGAAGTCTATTGAAAGTCTATTGGATCTATTGAAGTCTATTGAAGTCTAATGAAATTATTGAAGGCTATTTGAATCAATCGAAATCTATTGAAATTTATGTGAATCCATGATAATGATGATGAGTGTGTTTTGCGACATGTAACATGACACCGAATACGAGGCAGAAGCGATTGTGCCTGAAACGTGGTGGATACGCTGCTGGTACTTCCTATATATAAGCGTTTATGACAAGTTGCCAAACTTCATACAACGTGCCATACGAAGGTCGTGGTTCGCGGTATTTATGTTAATCTATGTGAATCTTGAGTCTTAGTCTATCATGTGTGAATCTATATTACTCTAGACTTATGTGATCCTCTTGTTGGATCTTTAGGATGTCTTCTCGTAAGCTATTCGACACTCTCAAGAGATCCAGGGAAAAGTCTCAGAAAAAGATGATGTCCTTCATGGCTAACCAGATTGCTCGAGTCGTGCCAAAGATCGTCTCTGAGATCCAAGGATCAAACAATCCGCCCTCTTCTGTTGACTCTAAGATGGAGAAAGAAAAGTCCACCAAGTTCAGCTATAAACATTTAGTCTCTTGCAACCCTAAGTCTTTCACGTGCAGTGATTGTGACACCTGGCCTCTCAGGCCGTACCGGACATTAGTAATCTGTATAATAGACATGTAACATGACTATTTGTGACTAAATGTGATGTTAATATATGATATTTGATGTGTTGATAAATTTAGATGTGTATAAAAATTATGTAGGCAACGATAAAACTAACGCTTATCGCGTAACGTTTAAAATGCGAAACGAACGTCGATGACCACCCGATCAGTGTTAAATCCAAAACATAGTCTGTTAGGATTAGAAAAATAATTTTAATCCTATCCGTGTGGAAAAATAATTTAAAACACTAAGAAACTCTATTTTTCGAGTTTGAGCGCATACTGCGCGATACTGCACGAATTAAACAAAATACCGTCAACGCAGCCAGTCAAGACAACTGGTAATTATTTCAGTAATAATTTTAGGTGATTATTTTTATAGAATGATAAAAATAATTTAAAACGCACTAAAACGGGATTAAAACCCCAGATAAAATACCCGGTATTCAGTAAAATACATGTTTTTAACTCAAATTTATATATATAAGTATAAGTATAGGTGATGTATGTGAGAAGGGGGCAAGGTGGCGGCACATAGGGCTGCCCACTTTCTCTTGTTTCTCTCAAATTGGACACATGTAACAATTAGGGAATGGAGTGTGATGATTAAGACCATTGCATGCATCCATATATATATGGACTCATATATATATATATATTAACACGCCAACATAATCAAAAATGACAACTTTTCGAGAAAATCTCAAAGTTATGTGATAATTCTAAGAAACGGAGAAACTTATGATTTTTGTGATTAAATGTATATTGATTTTGAATTGTTCCCATATTAGGACGTATATAATCAATTTCTGGGATTGCGGTATTAAAAATACTCACCCAAAGGTGAGTGTCACTAAACCCCTCTTTTTACTGCTTTATATATATTTTGGGGGTAGAACACGCCAATAAAAGGATTAAATAATGTTTTGAAATAAAACATACCTTTTGATATAAATTATATATTTTCATTGAAAATATATGGATTTTTGGGAAATTATATATATATATATATATATATATATATATATATATATATATATATATTTCGGGATGAAATGGTTTTGAAGAATAAATATGTTTCGGGTGGAAACGGGATTATGCACGGTGTTTGGGGGAAAAACAACCGTGTAGTTGGTACGAATATTGCTTGGTCTCAAGAGAGTAAGTATCAGCATAGGCTTACATTTCGTCGGGGATTTCAGGGGATTCGTACAACATCGTGTATTAAATTATCATATTTGTAGGATATATATATTGTACGTGAGACAGACATCATATTGTTCTCAAAGAGAGAACCCTGTGCCCATGATGTCGTTTAATCATTTAAGTATTGCACGCGATGAATTGTTGGTAGATCTATCGGGTTGACAACCCCGTCGTGACCGGTCGCCCCGTGTCAAGTCAAACGAAGAATTTAAATTATGTTTATTTTCTAGCTTTGATTATCCCTGCATGGTTAATATATAGTTCGTATCGTCTAACTAACATACGAGTTTGAAAATTGACACAATAATTTAATATACAAAACCTGGGCAGTATTACTATTGTCGGAGTAATGACCCGATGGAAGGCCCATGGATTTTATCAAAGGAGTAAAATGGACTTTCTAAAACTACATGGATGTTTTCAAATAAACACCTAATCAGAAAGTTTTCCTTGGAATAAAATTTGTTAGTAAACGAATAAGTGAACTCACCTTCCTTTGTGTTGACACTTGATTTTAACGTGTTCTACAGGTACTTAAGTTCAGCTTTGGGAAATCGTGGCGTATCTTGTGAATGATGATGCATGTTGTTATGTTTGATTATGTTGGACAACTTTTAAACTATCTGGGACACTTGTAATAAGATCCGCGAGGATCAAAACAACTTAACTTATGTGGTTGTGTCGTGACTTTTAAAAAAATGTAATGTTTAATATTTATGTTTTAAAATATGTCAAAATGTCCAACAAAAGAGTGCATCGTCCGACAAGGTATAAATGGGCACCAACTTCCGTCACCACTACGTTTTATATTCCGCTGCGACGTTTTTGGGGTGTGACAGAAGTTGGTATCGGAGCCATTGGTTGTTAGCGAACTAGATGTTTTCGTGAAAAAACACTAGACTTCAACCGAAGAATTTTGAAATATAAAGTCCAAAATTCTCGAAGCCGAGATTTTAAATAAACATAGAAAATATTTTACCATGTTTGAAAACCATTATGTGTTTTATGTGCATATGTGATTTTCTGTTTATTTGACTTTATTTGTTACTGTTTATGTTGATTACGCACTTACTGGTACGATTATATGTGTGTCAAAGATGTCGCACGAACACGAGGTCATCGAGATCCATGACTCAGATTACGAGCCAGATTTCGAGACTTCACCCAGATCTACGCCGCCAGAGACACCTATCACGACTCCACAGATGGTTGGTACTACCAAGCTTACCTCATCTTTCCACGTCAACCCTGCTGCTTTTGCCAGCCAGGGAGACCCCCGATGCACCTTCACTAGCAACGGGTGGATAGATGATGATGATGTACCTCTCTCAATTCATGAGACGGGATGATCATCTGGCACTGTACCAGTTATCGATGACGTGATCAGGAATGTCTCTACTATCGGAGGATCTTCTAGTATCGCACCAGTGGTGGACGTCACTATCGTTGCAGCTCAACCCTTAGAGCCATCAGTCGTCCCACCTACTGCTGTGATCGAGCCTGCTACTAAGATCCCTCCGCTTGTTTTGTCTGAGTCTTCTTTGCCTGTTCTAGAGTC
This sequence comes from Helianthus tuberosus, assembly GCA_030545235.1. NCBI lineage: Eukaryota > Viridiplantae > Streptophyta > Magnoliopsida > Asterales > Asteraceae > Helianthus > Helianthus tuberosus. The sequence goes on along the minus strand of CM060424.1, from coordinate 102,150,061 downwards.
ACGCAGTTCTTCTACGCCGCAATTAGTTTATTATCGTCGTAGGAAGAGGATTAGGCCCGCTGGAGATAGGATAGATCGATATTACCGTTGTGATCGACAGCTCGCCGCATTGCGCAAAGACCTAGACATAGCCAAAGGAAAGGCGAAGTATCTCGAGGAACAGATGGACGACCACGAGGAGTTGAGGGTTATAGATCACACCGCGAGAGATGAGATGCATTGGAGGGTTGTGGATTTGGAGAAGCTTGTCCAGGAGATGTTAGAATCTCTAGGTTTGAGGCGTTGATGTTAGCTATTTGTTTCATTGTTTGATGGGTTGTACTATTAGACATTTCTTTTATATTCTTCATGTTTGTGGCATGCGTGCTAGTTTTATCTTTGGATATTAATTGGGAACTTTATATGAACTTGTTTATGGATGTCGATGTAGGCATGCCGAGAACAGTCCTTGTACTGAAAATGAGTTTAAATGATTTCTTTAACAATTACCAATGAAGTACTTTTTGTTTAAAATTTTTCTCGTTAAAATGTGGATATTTTACATGCGCCATGTTTGATCCATTAACATTTAATGATTGAATTATTTTTGGTTATCGTCTTATGTGGATATTATTGTTAAGATAATAGAAACGACGAAATGCCACCAAAAGCAAGACAGGGTACCGAATTACCTACCACACCGGAAGAGTTGGCTCAACTCATAGCCCAACACGTTAATACGGCCATGGAACAGCTCAACGCTAACAATGGTCAGGAACGTGGTGCTCGTGGGCAAGGTTTTGGTGGGGCACATAATGGAAATCATCCAGGTAAAATGTGATCGGAAAGTTTTAGTAGTTCATGTGTTATATTATCATTGGAACGAATTCCTGATTCCTATTAACATTTTTGAACAGTGCACGGATGTACGCATAAAACATTTCAGGGTTGTAACCCACGATCATTTACTGGTACTAAAGGACCCTTAGATATCACTCGATGGATTGAGAAGATGGAATCTGTTATGGCAATCAGTGGTTGTGCTGCTGATCAACAGGTGAGATATGCTTCTTGCTCTTTTCTCGATGAAGCGCTATCCTGGTGGAACTCGCAAGTTTAAATTTTGGGTGAAGACGCTGCCTACGGTCTGACCTGGAATGAACTTATGGAGATGCTCTTGAAGGAATACTGCCCGCGCAGTGAAATTCAGAAAATCAAGACAGACTTCTGGAATCTAATCATGGAAGGTCTGGATGTCAGAGCTTACACTTCTCGTCTTAACGACTTGGCAAGGTTAGTTCCACGAATGGTTACTCCTGAATATGTAAAGGTAGAGAGATATATCTGGGGATTGTCGCCACAAATTCGCAGTATGGTTACATCCGCAAAACCTGCCACCTATTTAGAGGCTACTACATTGGCAAAATCATTAGCCGATGACGCCGCTCGCAAAAGCAGTCTTGATAAAAAGGAGGAAACCGAGAAGTCGTCGGGCAAGGCCAAAGCAGATGTGAAATCTGAACGTTCGGGGCATTTTGAGTCCAAGACAGAAGTTACGAAGAAGCGTAAGTACGAGAGCTTGAGGAAGGAAACTGAAGAGAACCACAACAGGAAGCGCAGTTCTAAGAAGGCATATGCAGCAAGAAATAGTGGTACTAGAAAGGACGGCACCATAGATAGCCGAAGCAGATCCGAGAGAAAGGCTCATGAAGATGGACAGAAGAAATGCAACCGATGTGGACGAACTGGGCATATTACCCATGAATGCTATGCCAGGAGTACTGTGGAAGGATCAAGACTCGAAGGATGTTTCCAGTGTGGAGAACAAGGACATATCTAGAAGGATTGTCCCAAGACAGGAGGTCAGAATGCCAGAGGTAGAGCGTTCGAGCTAAACGCTGGGAAAGCATGTGATGATCCTGCTGTAGTCACTGGTATGTTTATGATCAATAACCATTCCGTGTTCGTACTTTTTGATACTGGAGCTGACTTGAGTTTTGTTTCGAAAAACTTTGAACCATTCCTGTGTTCACCTACAAGTAAGCTAAATAAGAAGTACTCGATAGAACTAGTAAATGGTAAACTGATAGAGACTAGCGAAGTCGTACGTGACTGTAGTATTCTGTTAGGCGATCATAAATTTAGTATCGATTTACTACCAGTGGAGTTGGGAAGTTTCGATGTAGTTGTAGGAATGGATTGGCTGTCCAAGAATAAAGCGGAGATTGTCTGCTCAAGGAAGCAAGTGCGAATACCTCGTCCTGGTAGTGGCAAAGCGATAATTATCCATGGAGATCGATCGAGTCATGTGTGGAGTGTTGTCTGTAGTATGAAGATGCTCAAGTTGTTGTGAAAAGGGTATCCCGCGTTCTTAGTTAACGTGATGGATACAAAGGCCGAATGTAGGAAGATCGAGGAGATTCCTATTGTTCGTGATTATCCAGAAGTTTTTCCTAAAGACTTACCTGGATTACCCCCTGTGAGACAAATCGAGTTCTGAATTGATTTAATACCTGGTGCTGCACCAATTGCGAAATCTCCCTATAGATTGGCACCGTCGGAAATGAAAGAGATGTCGAACCAGCTTCAAGAACTACTAGACAAAGGTTTCATTCGACCGAGTTATTCGCCTTGGGGTGCGCCTGTTCTGTTTGTGAAGAAGAAGGATGGATCCTTCAGGATGTGTATAGATTACAGGGAGCTGAACAAGTTAACTATCAAGAATCGGTATCCATTGCCGAGGATTGATGATCTGTTTGACCAGCTTCAGGGATCCAGCTATTACTCAAAGATAGATCTGCGTTCAAGCTATCATCAGTTGAAGGTTGCTGATGAAGACATTCCCAAGACAGCCTTTCGAACACGATACGGCCATTATGAGTTTCTAGTTATGCCCTTTGGTTTAACTAATGCGCAGCTGTGTTCATGGATCTCATGAACAGGGTATGCAAACCTTACTTGGACAAATTCGTGATAGTATTCATCGACGATACACATATTTATTCACGAACCAAAGAAGACCATGAGCATTATTTGAGGTTGATTTTGGAGTTGTTAAAGGAAGAGAAGCTGTATGCCAAGTTCTCTAAGTGTGAGTTTTGGATTCGAGAAGTTCATTTTCTCGGACATGTCATAAATGAGAAGGGTATACATGTATATCCATCCAAGATTGAAGCAATTAAGAATTGGGAAGTGCCAAAGACTCCGTCGGAAGTGCGACAATTCTTAGGGCTTGCTGGGTAGTATCAGAGGTTCATTGAGAACTTCTCCAGGATAGCGCAGCCATTAACGCTATTAACCCAGAAGGAGAGGAAGTTTGACTGGACAGAGAAGCAGGAGAAAGCTTTCCAGTCGTTGATGGAAAAACTTTGCAGTGCACCTATTATTTCCCTTCCTGAGGGAAGTAATGATTTCATTGTTTACTGTGATGTTTCACGTTTGGGTCTTGGATGCGTTCTAATGCAAAGGGACAAGGTGATAGCCTATGCGTCCAGACAGTTGAAAGTGCACGAGAAGAATTACACAACACATGATTTGGAGCTTGGAGCTGTTGTGTTTGCATTGAAGATTTGGAGACACTACTTGTATGGCACGAAGTGTACGATTTACACGGACCATAAGAGCCTCCAGCACATCTTCGATCAGAAGGAGCTCAATATGCGACAACGCCGTTGGGTGGAGTTACTCAACGATTATGAATGTGATATCCGTTATCACCCAGGGAAAGCAAACATTGTTGCAGATGCGCTCAGTAGGAAGGAACGGGAAAAGCCTCTACATGTGCGTGCTTTGGGTTTGACCATACAAACGAGTTTGACTGATCAAATTCGTGATGCACAGCGGGAAGCTTTGAAGGATGATGATTCGAGAGGTGAAGGTTTGAATGGCTTAGAATGTAAACTGATATCGAAAGCAGATGAAGTAATGTACTTCATGAACCGAGTATGGGTTCCGCTTAAAGGTAACCTCCATGAATTGGTTATGTACGAAGCTCATAAATCCAAGTATTCCATTCACCCCGGTTCTACCAAGATGTATCAGGACATTAAGGAGTTTTACTGGTGGCCGAAGATGAAGAGAGACATTGCGGCCTACGTGAGCAAATGTCTGACGTGCTCTAGGGTCAAAGCTGAGCACCAGAAGCCGTCTGGGCTTCTACAGCAACCAGAGATTCCTAAGTGGAAATGGGAACATCTTACGATGGACTTTATCACCAAGTTACCCCGTACGTCGCGTGAACAAAATATGATCTGGGTAATTGTGGATCGATTGACAAAGTCTGCTCACTTCCTGGCACTAAAGGAAACAGACAATACTGAGAAGATATCGCAGCTGTACCTTAACGAGATCGTAGCCCGACATGGAGTACCTGTGTCAATCATTTCGGATAGAGACGAACGATTTGACTCCAGATTTTGGCGATCTCTCCAGAAATCGCTGGGTTCTTGATTGGATATGAGTACTGCATATCATCCTCAAATGGATGGTCAGAGCGAAAGGACCATTCAGACATTAGAGGATATGCTGAGAGCGTGTGCGATTGATTTCGGCGGAAGTTGGGATACTCATTTGCCTTTGGCAGAGTTTTCTTACAACAATAGTTACCACACCAGCATAAAAGCCGCTCCGTTTGAAGCCCTGCATGGAAGAAAGTGTCGATCACCGCTTTATTGGGCTGAAGCCGGCGAGAAGCATTTGACCAGACCCGAGATCATTCAGGAGACTACGGACAAGGTTGTCCAGATCAAGAATAGGCTAAAGGCTGCCGTGGAGTGACAGAAGAGTTATGTAGATAACCGGAGGAAACCGCTTGTGACAACCCGAACTTTCAGGGTCAGTATCTTTTCGTCACGTGGTTCTGTTTCTTGTTATATTTTTCTCTCTCTCTTTCATATTCCGTATGATGATAAGAATCAGTGAACACTTATAACGGTAATATAATTTCTACATGTATAATATGTTCGAGTAAATAAGTATGTGTGTGTGTATTGGGCTGAACCTAGTGTTGTGTCTATGATTGGGCCGTACCCCAACCGCCCCTTGATCATGGATATTCGGCAGCCCTTTTTACTTGGGCTCAAGCCCGTTACCTTGGCCAAATAAGTAAACATCCCAACTTGTAATATATATGTGTACGTAACATTGTAATGCTTATCACTAGAACTCAAAACAAACCCTACTTTTCACAAACATACGTGCGGCAGAAGACTCTTCCCCTCGATACCTCATCCTGTCGATCAAGGTTATTGGTTAGTACCACTTGTTGTTTGTGTGTAATATACTTGAATTATATAATTGTTGTTTGTTAGATTATGCATGAATCGAAGTTGAATATATTATGTGATGCACGGTATGGATATACATATACACACGGGGATGAACTGTTATCATGTTTCCGAAAGGATAATGAGGATGGAACTAAACGATATGCGTATACGGGTCGGTTGTAAGGGTTATCGTGATGAACTTGTTATAATAATCAATAGGTGGGCTGTTTGCATATATGTTTTGGTTAGATGTTAACTAAGAGACTTGGGTCGCATGATGTTAGTGACGAATAATTCTGTGAACTCCAACATTAAACCGATATGTTTGAATGTGTGTGTTATGTACTTGATATTGATAATAATAGATGATAGTGTCCTTGTATGTTGATGATGTCTAGTTTGATAATATATGCGGCCCAATAAAATCAGTTTAAAAAATTATCGGTCCAATTAAATCCATATTAACTAAAAATTGGTCCAACATTAATTGAATACACTTTGCTTGCACACTGTTCAAGATAATTGTCCAGAATTTTCATAATCAATTAATCAAATTGTCGGCCACTTATTTAACATATACTTTGTTTACATTGATTTGATAAATAGTGAATAAGATGCCCCTTGATTTAGGATGGTTGAGTTATGTTGAGTAGACATAGGATAATTTGCTGTTGATCCAGATTATTAACTTTGTGATCTTAGATGATATACTATAAGGTATAATAAGGGGTAATCAGAAACTAAGGTAACGGTAGCAATTGGATTAGCGACTTGGGCTGTACGTATAACTGGGCCACTTAACAAAAGAATTGTACATATGGTTGGATTGGGCTAAGGAAGTTAAAACAATAATACTTGTTTCGGGATTGGGCTTTGTATGGCAGCCGGGCCACGCTAGTAGAGCAGCTGGTGCGGGCCGGGCATGGGCCAACAGGGCCGCACCCTCGGCTATAAGTGAACGGGCCTGTTTAAGACATGGGGCCGCAAATGATTAATAATTGGGCTTGAAATATATGCAAGTAAATTAGGTATGTATGTATATAGTATGTTTGAGCTACTACATGTTAAGTGATTGTTCGATGGCACTATGTGAATGGATTAACTATCATGACTTGAATTACATGTGTGCATTACACGTATAATAAATGTGTTTTATGTGAACAATGAATACGTGAATTAGTTGAACGTGAAAGATGTGGCTCATGTGCACGTAGAACTGACTGTTGTTGGTACACAATGGTAGGACATGTTTGATCGACTATTAAGCAAGTAACTAACCTTACCGAGCAAACCAAGGTGAGTTCACACTTTCCACAAGGCATGGGATTCCCATGGGTTGGGAATAGGTAAAGGATTGAAACTGAAACTGCGTGATCTCCTGGTTTGGAAAACGTACACACCCTCTTCATTGAAGGGTGACAACACGTGATAATGGTATAATTGGAAACTGCGTAATCTCCTGGTTTGGGGGTTACATACACACCCTCTTTATTGAAGGGTGACAACACGGATACTAGACCAAAAACTCTATCATGAAGTCCCTCACTTTTATATCGACTTAATCGCCGGGCCAATGGCGAGCGGGTCATTAGTTAGATAGCGCTATTTAGGTTTGACAAGCCTCACACCGTGCTGCAGAGGACGGGCGTGAACTAATGGATCTGGGCACAAGTCAATGATGATAGACATTGACGTCAGGGCACCAACTTACTTTAGTCAGTGGTCGATATGGTAAACGGGTCTAGTGGTTCACATGGGGAAGCCCCCACTGGTTATGGATATGGTTTGGGAAACTGGTTAACTTATGGTTTACAAACGAACTCATGGTTTTTGAAACTACTTTAAAACGAACACCAACTGTGAACTCACTCAACTTTGTTGTTGACTCGTTGTAACATGCCTTGCAGGCCTTTAGGTACATATTGTTGGAACTTGCTGTCTGGGAGGCTGGAGTGGTAATGGGTCGAGATACATGGAATCGCAACACAAGACTAATGGTTTATAAACACTTAACGAATGAATTATGCTTCCGCTGTATACTGTGAATTGGCTGTAACGTTGTAACACTTAATGTCAATAAATGAAAGTTTTATTTAATTATATTATGCGAAGTTCAATGTGATTGGTGGCTTGGATCCTGGTACGTCACACGCCCAGCGGTAATTCCGCATGTGGTATTTTCGGGGTGTGGCAGATTGGTATCAGAGCCATTGGTTATAGTGAACTTGGTTTTAAAAAGGGGGAAAACGTTTTTATAAAACCAGACTATAACCGTACACTTCTGAAAACGTGAATACGACCATGACACTCAGCTCCAGATTGCAAGGTTCGTCCCTCTTACTTGTTGTATACATTACGTAACTAGTACACATTTGTTTATGACGAAACATAAAAACACACACTCGTCACTATAGCATGATGGCATGGATTGCTTGCTTACCTTATGACACGTTGATAGTATGCCATAGTCCTTGGATTTTTGTGATCTTATTACCTTGACGACCTCCGTTTGACATCTGAGTTTGAGGAACCATTTGACATGAGTTAGGAGGAACTGAGATGAACATGCAAATCACAATATTATTGTGGGAGCACACATAATAATAATGTGGGGTGCATGCGAGTCCCAGTGAGCCTTAACAAGTGGAAAAGGGGTTCCGTTCCATTATTTGATCGATGTGAAACATAACAAACCTATAGGGGTCAAAGCAGTGATTGTCCCCTACTCAAACGTGAACTTTTCATTCATCTTTGGATCCTTTCGAATCTCGATGCTATCGAATATTACCTGAACACGCATCTGAACACCTAGCGAACCGTGTAGAATGTTATGTGCTTATACGAATGTCCCTGAGTTGGATGTCGCAGCGTCGAATGATTGATCGATACCTTTCTTACTCCTCTTCTTTTGCTGGAACTCATGTATTGACATCATAGATCCCGAAGTGTGATCATTTCTGCAATACCTTCGCAACAGACCGTGTATTACTCAAGCAACTTGCAACATCGATGGACAGGAGGATGAGCGTAGTATTTTACCGACCTCAGTACTTTGACAACCCTGATTACCGGCAATGAACATCAGCGAATTGACTTCGATCGAGTCCGTAACACTAGTCAGCGATTTATGGGAGTCAACTCTTACGAATCAATCGGGGCATAAGTGATGCTAATTGACCATAGTGTGGTATCCGAGTTCGCCTAGGAGCGAAAGGACCAAATGCAACAGAAATATCCTCACATCTTCCCACCGAGTGCGAAAACGAAACCTGTAAGGAGTAGAATTTCGGGGACGAAATTCCTTAAACAGGGGGAGACTGTGACGCCCGGCCTCTCAGGCCATACCGGACATTAGTAATATCTATAATAAACATGTAACATGACTATTTGTGACTAAATGTGATGTTAATATATGATATTTAATGTGTTGATAAATTTAGATGTGTATAAAAATTATGTAGGCCACAATAAAACTAACGCTTATCGCGTAACGTTTAAAATGCGAAACGAACGTCGGTGACCACCCGATCAGTGTTAAAATCCAAAAAATAGTCTGTTAGGATTAGAATAATAATTTAAATCCTATCCGTGTGGAAAAATAATTTAAAACACTAAGAAACTCTATTTTTCGAGTTTGAGCGCATACCGTACGATACTGCACGAATTAAACAAAATACCGTCAACGCAGCAAGTCAAGACAACTGGTAATTATTTCAGTAATAATTTTAGGTGATTATTTTTATAGTATGATAAAAATAATTTAAAACGCACTAAAACGGGATTAAAACGCCAGATAAAATACCCGGTATTCAGTAAAATACTTGTTTTTAACTCAAATTTATATATATAAGTATAAGTATAGGTGATGTATGTGAGAAGGGGAAAGGTGGCGGCACATAGGGCTGCCCACTTTCTCTTGTTTCTCTCAAATTGGACACCTGTAACAATTAGGGAATGGAGTGTGATGATTAAGACCATTGCATGCATCCATAAACCTCCACTTTTCAAGAAACCCTTTTCAAAATCATTCTCTCTCTCTCTCTCTCTTGAACATTCTTGGCCGAAACCCCCCTAAACACTTCAACATTTTATTTTCAAAATCAAATCATGAAGAATCAAGGCCTTTACATGGTGATTTCAAGCCTTTAAGAAGGTTTGGAAGTGATTTCAAGCAAGATTCAAGCAAGAACAAGCCTCATATCACCATCTTTTCTCAAAAACCCACTTTGAAAACTTGAAGGTATAAAATATTTCTTTAAACATTGTTCTTGATTCATATTGATAATGAAATTAGTAAGAAGTTTCTCTTGATTCTTGAAATCTAAACATAAACTTGAAACTAACAAACAAATGAGTTTTGAATAAAATGAAAATGAGTGTGTGCATGTATGTATATATGGCCGAAAATGATGTTTGTGTATGTGTATATTGCATTTCGAAATTTTGATGAAAGATTTCTTGATTATTTGATTTCTTGAAAAAAATAAGATGATTAAAGTAAGTATTAGTTGTCATACAAGAATGTTTTAAAATGATATGTGTTATATTTTAAAAACATGATGTTAATATGTTCTAGAATAAGATTGGAACACAAATGAAGATGATAAAATTGTAGAAGTGCATTAGATGCACAAATGTAAACACGCATGATGATATATGAACTCAAAAAGATGATTTGAACATGATATGATAAAAATCCATTTTGATCGGAATATAAACTAAAATAAAGTTATTTTGAAGTGTTTAATGGTATATCACTTTGTCATAATGTTTACTAGCTTTGCATGTGGTACTTGATGCATAAAAAGTTGTAAAATACATGAAATCGCATGATTTATGTGACTTATATAAAAACCGCACTAATCTGATTATAACCACTATTTTAATCAGTAAATAACATGTATTGTGTTAAAATATCAAGTCGTTTCGAGTTGGGATGGTTACGGTAACGTTTAACGCAAAACTATGCGTTAAAACGGTCAAAAATCGGCTTTTCGGGTGATTTCTGTAAAACTGAATTAGATCAGTAAATAAACTGATATTTTTAGTTTAAAAATAAGTATTTTAACTAATTCTAAGTTTACTGGGTGTTTGGTTGGTCATACGTGACTTCCGACGCCCGAAAATGTTACCGAATCGCTAAAATATGCATTTTTCAATGAACATGAGTATGGGTGAATTTTGAGTGAATCTTATGTGATAAAATGTATTAAGTGATTTGAACATGTAAATGTGATTATATGTTAAGTGTTAATTTGATAATGGGAAAATTAGACTATGCATGTATGCATGTACGTTTTGTGCGGTAGAAATGGTAAATTTGCGTTAAATGTGTGTAACTTGTTTGTCGAGCATGAAATTTAGTATATATGAGATGTTTTATGTATATTTGCTTTAAAAATAACAAAATAGTTAAGTTAGTAATGTTTCGCGTGTTTCGGTGTTAGATTATATGAATGTTTATGTATATATGATACGACGCGCAAATCATAGATATATTACGTATAAACGGAAGAGTTAACGGATTTACACAATAATGGTCACCAATAAAACCGTTCAAAACGCAAAATCATAAAGATATATATATATATATATATATATGGACTCATATATATATATATATTAACACGCCAACATAATAAAAAATGACAACTTTTCAAGAAAATCTCAAAGTTATGTGATAATTCTAAGAAATGGAGAAATGGTTTTGAAGAATAAATATGTTTCGGGTGGAAACGGGATTATGCACGGTGTTTGGGGGAAAAACAACCGTGTAGTTGGTACGAATATTGCTTGGTCTCAAGAGAGTAAGTATCAGCATATGATTACATTTCGTCGGGGATTTCAGGGGATTCGTACAACATCTTGTATTAAATTGTCATATTAGTAGGATATATATATTGTATGTGAGGCAGACATCATATTGTTCTCAAAGAGAGAACCCTGCGCCCATGATGTCGTTTAATCATTTAAGTATTGCACGCGATGAATTGTTGGTAGATCTATCGGGTTGACAACCCCGTCGTGACCGGTCGCCCCGTGTCAAGTCAAACGACGAATTTAAATTCTGTTTATTGTCTAGCTTTGATTATCCCTGCATGGTTAATATATAGTTCGTATTGTCTAGCTAACATACGAGTCTGAAAATTGACACACTAATTTAATATACAAAACCTGGGCAGTGTTACTATTGTCGGAGTAATGACCCGATGGAAGGCCCATGGATTTTATCAAAGGAGTAAAATGGACTTTCTAAAACTACATGGATGTTTTCAAATAAACACCTAATCAGGAAGTTTTTCTTGGAATAAAATTTGTTAGTAAACGAATAAGTGAACTCGCCTTCCTTTGTGTTGACACTTGATTTTAACGTGTTCTACAGGTACTTAAGTTCGGCTTCGGGAAATCATGGTGTATCTTGTGAATGATGATGCATGTTGTTATGTTTGATTATGTTGGACAACTTTTAAACTATCTGGGACACTTGTAATAAGATCCGCGAGGATCAAAACAACTTAACTTATGTGGTTGTGTTGTGACTTTTAAAAAAAATGTAATGTTTAATATTTATGTTTTGAAATATGTCAAAATGTCCAACAAAAGAGTGCATCGTCCGACAAGGTATAAATGGGCACCAACTTCCGTCACCACTACGTTTTATATTCCGCTGCGACGTTTTTGGGGTGTGACAACTGCTATGCTCGAATGGTTTGACAGCATCGAGGTTACCTTCATTAACAGCGAATGCCCAGAGCAGCTGAAGACTAGGAGTGCAACGGGAATGTTTCAAGACAGAGCGTTAGAGTGGTGGACAAATGTGAGAAACATCTGATCGAATGAAGAAGCCTATGCTCTTTCATGGGCTGAGGTGCAAGAATTGATGATTCTTGAATTCTGCCCTCCTCATGAACAACTGAAGCTTGAAGAAGAGTTCTGGCACTTGAAACAGATTGGTGATGATAATCTAGCTTATACTACCCGTTTCAAGCAGCTCAGCTTGATTGTTCCTCACTTGGTTCCTACCCCTAAACGCATGATAACCAAGTACATCAATGGTCTACCTCCTGCTATGGGTGATTCTATTGAAGCAGCTCAACTCGGAAATATTGAGGAAGTCTATCGTCTTGCAGCTAGTCTCTACAACAACCGCGTTCGTGATAAGCAGTTTGCTAACCCTGCTTCCTCCAAGTCTGCACATCAAGTTACTCAGCAGCGAAGTGGAGGCAAGAACAAGAGGCTAAAGTCACAGGGTTCAGGATGCAATGCTATTGTTCCTACTGCGAATCCTGCTGCTAAGCCTGCTCCTGCTGCTACTGCTTAGAACCCTGCTACACTTAAAGTAAAGAAGCAGTACTCTGGGTCTTATCCCAAGTGTACCACTTGTAATATTCATCATCATGGTTGCTTCTGCATGTTGTTTGTGCACCAACTGCAATCGCTATGGTCACACGACTCCTTACTGTCGTCAAGTTAACCCAGCTCAACAAGCTCAGCAAGCCCTAGCTCAGGCAGCCCTACCAGCTCTCCCAGCTCCTGCGCAGAATCTTAAGCCAGTCACCGTTGTTCGTGCATGCTACAAATGTGAAGATACTACCCATCTTCGTAACCAGTGTCCTCAGCTGAACCAGGATCAACAGCCAGCCGCTCGTGGACGGGCGTTCAATCTTAATACTAATCAGGCTCGTAACGACAATGATGTCGTTAATGGTACGTTTCTCGTGAATAACCTTTATGCTTCGATTCTATTTGATACTGGTGCCGACAGAAGCTTTGTGTCCGTAGAATTTGAATCTTTGTTAAACTATGCACACTCTATGTTACCTAAGTCGTTTTCAGTGGAGATTGCTGATGGGAAGTCTATTCTAGTTGATTCTATCCTCTGTTGTTGTTCCTTGATTCTTAACGATCACGTGTTTACCAATGATCTAATACCTATGCAATTGGGTAGTTTCGATGTCATTATCGGTATGGATTGGTTGCGTAAGAATCATGTCGAGATTGCCTGTCACGAGAAGTTTGTTCGTCTACCTCTACCGTCTGGTGATATCTTGCATGTCTATAGAGACCGACCTTCGAAAGGGATGAGGCTGATGTCATACACACAAGCAAGTAGGTGCTTACGTAAACTGAACTTTGCTTTCTTAGCCCACATGGTGGAACAAAAGAGCAAGGGGAAGAACATAAGTTATGTTCCAATGGTGTGTGATTTCTCTGATGTCTTTCATAAAGATCTACATGGTCTTCCTCCTCCTAGATGTAACACCTGTGTCATTTCAACCATCAAACAAATGCCAAACCAATGAAATATTGTATTTCATACTTTGGACTTGTATAAATATGTGTATCTTTTGCACATATCAACTCTTGTTCGATTTCAAGCTCTAAATCGCTTTCTGGAAGGTTATACGCGCACTGATGTGTAGATATAACCAGTTTAATCCAACGAACACTCTGGAATAGTGAAATAGGCTTAACATACCTTAAATAACCTTTACATAACTTAGATATAAGTTTTGGAAGGTTTGGTGTGGTGAAATCAAGTTTAATCGCTTACAGGGACTAAAGTTGACAAACTGTGAAAGTATGCCAATTTGAACTGTAACAGACCTTCCGGGACATGACCATAAGTTAAACATACCATAAATATCCTTTACATAGCTTAGAAATAGGCTTTGAGGTGTTCGGTATGCTAAAATAAACTTTTGTGTCATTCAGGGACTAAAAGTGTCAAAAAGTGCACAAGTTTGCATTTTTATGCATAACTTACGTTCTGAATACATCCGGACATCCAAAAATTTATGTAAGCACTAAAACATTTTATTTTAGTGTTTGGCATAAGAAAAATCCATTCGTTTCGTCATTTGGATCGTTTTTCGCGCTTATGCGCATTCCGTCGTAATTAAGCGAACATCGCGTTTGTACGACCAAACGAACCATCACCCAGCATATTTTTGAGCATGTTTCATGTCCACAATGTTTAGGCAACATTTTAGGGCCTTAAAGTTGGCTTTACGGGCCTTAGAAGTGTCGGAAATGGCCTTAAACATGTGCAGGGACTGAAACTGTCATTTTTCAAACATGTTTCTGATCTGACATGCTCAGGCGGCCCGCATTATGTTTGGCTGATCCTGAAGCGGGCCGCATCCGCCTTCTGGACCAGATTAACTGCATTAACAGCTGTTTGCAGCTGTTTTAACCACAACCACACACTCACCACTTGCCTAATCAGCTGATAAGGATGGTTTTTAGCCACCATGAGTTTCCGACAAGTGTACGCCTTGGATCATGGCACGTTTTCCATGAAACGATCCTAACGGTTACCCGAAAACAATAAATACCCCATCACCCCAACCTCATTTCTTACAAGAATTCTGATTTGAGAGCTCTAAGTTGAAACCATTGTTTCATACATGAGTTCTTGGATCGGGATTAGCATTCGGGGACCCTTCGTAAGTATTCTTTCGTTCTTTTCCTTATTTTATTGCTTTTCGAGTCAGAAAGTCAAACTTTGTTTGACTTTCAGCGTTGACCAGTAATGGTCAATGCGAAGTTCGTTTGAACTTCGCAACGTGAGTGTAATCACGTTGGTTATAGTCCCTTGGGACTATGCCTACTGATTACCACGTTGTCTAGGGTCGTAGGGTAGGCGATCTAATAAATCGCCTATACCTTCGAACCCGACCCATTTGGTCGATCATTAGGATCCGACCAAACACATTAGGTGACCATAGTAGGTAGGGAAAAACCTTCCGAGGTTATACCCTATGGTCACATCGTTTAAGTAGTTGTATGATAGGTAGTTTATATGCCTTAGGTAAATTACCAGAATACCCTTTTCATGTATAATTGGTAATTAAGCATATGTAACCTAAACCTTTGTCGCATAACTGATTATGTAATATGTTTAGGCATATAACACTTGTCATAGGGCTAGTTAGGCGGTCCGAACGCGTTTCACGCGAACGACGCGTTAAAGTAGCATAAGCTACCTAAATGGGTCGCGATGGGTCGAAAGCACTTAGGTTAAGTTTCATTTAGTATGTAGGCTTTGTTAAACCAAAAGACACGAGTCTCTACACTCGTTTGGTTTACAAACCCTAATGCTACCCGATCTTCCGATTTAGGTCCGGTTAATTAACATAGTTACCTATATTAGGTGCCGTTTGATATCCGCGATCTCTAGCATTGTTTGGTTGTTACTCAAGGACTTCTGAGCAATCTCAAGTGAGTACATAGACCCCTCTTTTACTGTTTTCCAAACTGTTTTGGGGTGAAACACATGTGCCTACTTGTTACTTTCATGCTTTCCTGTTTTCACATCATATACTTCTTATGTTCATTAGTACATTATAGTACATGATTTCATTACATTTCATGCTAGGTGTGCCCATTGTGTGCATTACTTAGTACATCGTTCTACATTACATTTCATACTACGTATGTCCATTATGTGCGTACTTAGTACATTGTTTTACATTGCCTTTCTGTTGCATATGCTTATCCAGCATATGAACACATTATACTACATATTGAACCGTTGTAAACATTTGACTATGTGAACCGTTGTAATCATTTGACTATGTGATCCGTTGATATCTGTGAACCGTTTGTATCTGTGAACCGTTTATATCTGTGAACCGTTTGTATCTGTGAACCGTTTGCATCTGTGAACCGTTTGTATCTGTGAACCGTGTGAACCGTATTTGACTATACATGAACATTTCTACACTTGTTAAACATTTCATCTTGATAGTTTGGTTTGAGTAAGTGATTAAGTAACGAGGCGTGTGTAATATGATACAAGCATGGTGGATACGCCGCTGGTACTTCCTATATATAAGTGTTTGTATGGTATTGCATATTGTAGCGTTATTTGAATCATTTCAATTTGAGACATAGAACATTTTATACAAATAACATACTTTTCACAAGACATTGTTTTACAAACAACTTATCTTATACAAACTCATTTTACATGGTTATTCATTTAACCATACATTATTCTCTTATTTATACATATCATCTGA
Source organism: Helianthus tuberosus (assembly GCA_030545235.1). Lineage (NCBI taxonomy): Eukaryota > Viridiplantae > Streptophyta > Magnoliopsida > Asterales > Asteraceae > Helianthus > Helianthus tuberosus. Next base: position 102,133,788 of record CM060424.1, on the reverse strand, counting down.
TCTTATCGTTTTTCAAATGATTTACAAGACAAAGCAAATAACAAGGTTCATGACTAAACATTTTCTCAAACATAAGTCATGAATCCGATTTTCACAAAACCTATGTATCTCACAGGCATTTTTATGCTGACGTACCTATTTTCACATGTGTTTTCAGGTGATGATGTATAGGACTTATCAAGACATACTTAGGCGGACCTGTGCCTTAGTGACTTAAAACGAGACAAGAACTAGCTACTTTATGTTATGTACCCTTTGTTTCTTGTTTAAACAATGTAAACTCTCATATTTGTTCAATAAAACGAAACTTCAATTGCCACGGATTTGAAACGATTAATTCTGTTATAACACTCCCCGATGTTTCCGCCACGTTTTGTATGTTCTACGTGGTCGGGGTGTGACAGAAAAGATGGTATCAGAGCCAATGGTTATAGGGAATTAGGTTATTAGTAATGCTTTGACCTAGTCTATAACCTTCTTAGGACCCTAACGCGAGTTTGCTTGCGTTTAGTCATAAAACAATACCGTCACCTATCCTTAGGCGACTACCACAACAAGAACATAAATTTCAAAACCGCTTTGAAAACTAATCATCTGTTCAAGGATGATTTATTACAAGGTTTTGAACCCTCTATTGTAAGGTTTTGAACCCTTTTGAATTTTCAAAAATCTCATCAAAGTTTTGGGTTTTAAATAATGTGAACACGTGCAAACTGGAAGGGTGAATGCCTGTATTCTGGGTTTTCTGTCTAGGCAAGCACTTCGTATACATCTCATCAGACGCGAGACCAGTTGTGCTTACCTGGGAATTCTTCGGACGAGTGTTCACTTATAGGCGAGCATGTCTTCGCGATACATTATTTTTGACCTATTTACTTTGATTAATCACCGAGGTCGTTTGTTGCTTTGTAGTAACAAACAAATGACCATTATCCTTGCTTTCATCAGATTTGTTTCATCTCATTCTTTTCGTCTAATTCTCTCACTCGTTTCCTTTCATGTTTCCTCTTTTAGAATGCCTCCTCGACGCGAAAACCAGATAGCGACTGCCGAACTGGCAGAAATCATTGCGCAGCAAATGGCTGCTCAATTCCCAAACCTCTTTGCTCAATGGAATCAAGCCAACAACAACAACAATGGTCCATGCAATTTCAAGAGTTTTAACTCGGCGAAACCACTCAAGTTTAGTGGTTCTGAGGGAGCGGCTGGGCTTCTTCAATGGTTCGAGAGCATTGAGAATACTTTCCGCCATGTGCAGTGTCCTGACAATCGCAAGGTCGAGTTTGCTTCGAGTGTGTTCCAGAAGAGAGCCCTTACGTGGTGGAACGGGGTTATGAGAGATCGAGGTGCAGAAGTTGCTCTAGCACAGACATGGGCTGAACTTAGGGCCCTTATGATGAAGGAATTCTGTCCTCGACACGAGATCAGGGCTTTGGAAAGGGAATTCGACAATCTTGAGCAAGACAGCGGTGAGCATAGAGCCTACACGGACCGTTATGAGGAGTTGAGTCTGTTATGCCCAAACATGGTCACGCCTTTGGATAAGGCAATCGAAAAGTACATTGATGGCCTCCCTGACTCAATACAAGACATTTTGACTGGTAACAACCCTACTACAGTTAGACAGGCCATTGAGCTATCTGCAACCTTGACTGAATCAAAGATCAGGAAAGGTAAACTTTTTCGAAAAGGTGACAAGAAGCCGGTCGAAGAATCAAAACCAATCGAGGAATCAAAGATCATGGATGAACAGACTGGATCCCCTAAGAGGTCAAAGAAGCGAAAGGCTTCTCAGAACTACGCTGTGGTCGCTCACAATGATCAAGCCGTCCTCAATCAACCAGCTCAACCCCCTGCCAGGAAACCCTACAATGGAACTGCACCTTTGTGCAACCAATGTGGCCTACATCATCATGCTGGGGTGAAGTGCCGCACATGCCAAGTTTGCGGACTTATAGGTCATACAGCTAGGGTTTGCCCAACCGCAGCTGCACCAAATCAAGCTGGCAACTATCCTGCTCAAGCTCGTTTTCCACCGGGATCTTGCTACAACTGTGGCAAGATGGGCCATTTTCGTAGGAATTGCCCAAGGCTTGCTAATGCAAATCCAGCGCAGGGATGAGCATATGATCAACCAGAAGACAACATCGTTTAGAAATAATCACGTCTTATGTATTATTTTCTTTTGTTGTCAAGATCCAAGAAACAGTTGTTATCGTTGTTTATAAATAAATCTTTTATTTACATTGCAATGTATTTATGTGATTGTATGTATAAACAACATATCCCCTACAATACCGACAATCAAGGAACCGCATTCCTTGAAGAACAGACTACTCCCAAATTTCTTCCATTGTATGATCTCTTGCGTTTTTCACGAAAATCCTAAGTACCCGTTTCTTCCGAGAGAAACGAAGTACGAGGTGCCAAGTTAATTGCAATCGATAACAAGATAATAACAATTAAACAACTATGTGATTATGTGCTTATGAACATTACAAGACAAACTGTGCGGACTATGCAAGGAATTACGTAATTATGGATGCATACATAATTATGGAATTTAGTGCACAGAAACCACAGCAAGCTTTGTCATGTACCTAGAAGTTAACCCTATTCATTTCCAATTCTGATGAAGTATCCGTTGAGGAAAAATGAACTAGCTATTCATTTTTCACTTCTGAAGAATATCCGTTGAGGAAATGAATATCCGTTTATCCTTCATTTCCGAACCTGAGGAAACAACTGTTGAAAATGACTCCGTTTGTGCATTTTCGTTTCTAAAGATTATCCGTTGAGGAAATGAATATCCGTTGTTTAATCCTTCATTTCCGAACCTGAGGAAACAACCGTTGAAAATGACTCCGTTTGTTCATTTTCGTTTCTGAAGATTATCCGTTGAGGAAATGAATATCCGTTTGTCTATCATTTTCATTTCCGTTTCTGAAGAAGCAACCGTTGAAAATGACTCCGTTTGTTCATTTTCGTTTCTGAAGATTTGTCCGTTGAGGAAATGAATATCCGTTTGTCTATCATTTTCATTTCCGTTTCTGAAGAAGCAACCGTTGAAAATGACTCCGTTTGTTCATTTTCGTTTCTGAAGATTACCCGTTGAGGAAATGAATATCCGTTTGTCTATCATTTTCATTTCCGTTTCTGAGGAAGCAACCGTTGAAAATGACTCCGTTTGTTCATTTTCGTTTCTGCAACCGTTGAAAATGACTCCGTTTGTTCATTTTCGTTTCTGAAGATTTGTCCGTTGAGGAAATGAATATCCGTTTGTCTATCATTTTCATTTCCGTTTCTGAGGAAGCATCTGTTGAAAATGACTCCTTTTGTTCATTTTCGTTTCTGAAGATTTTCCGTTAAGGAAATGGATCCCCGTTTGTTTATTCCTTCATTTCCGCTTCTGAAGAATACTCGTTGAGGAAAATGACTCCGTTTGTTCATTTTCGTTCTAAAGAATGTCCGTTAAGGAAATGACAGGATTATGCTTTACATATCTCTGGTGGTTATCTGACACAAAGTCACAAATAGACTCCTACGAATTAATTTCGGGACGAAATTTCCTAAAGTAGGGGAGACTGTAACACCTGTGTCATTTCAACCATCAAAAAAATGCCAAACCAATGAAATATTGTATTTCATACTTTGGACTTGTATAAATATGTGTATCTTTTGCACATATCAACTCTTGTTCGATTTCAAGCTCTAAATCGCTTTCTGGAATGTTATACGCGCACTGATGTGTAGATATAACCAGTTTAATCCAACGAACACTCTGGAATAGTGAAATAGGCTTAACATACCTTAAATAACCTTTACATAACTTAGATATAAGTTTTGGAAGGTTTGGTGTGGTGAAATCAAGTTTAATCGCTTACAGGGACTAAAGTTGACAAACTGTGAAAGTATGCCAATTTGAACTGTAACAGACCTTCCGGGACATGACCATAAGTTAAACATACCATAAATATCCTTTACATAGCTTAGAAATAGGCTTTGAGGTGTTCGGTATGCTAAAATAAACTTTTGTGTCATTCAGGGACTAAAAGTGTCAAAAAGTGCACAAGTTTGCATTTTTATGCATAACTTACGTTCTGAATACATCCGGACATCCAAAAATTTATGTAAGCACTAAAACATTTTATTTTAGTGTTTGGCATAAGAAAAATCCATTCGTTTCATCATTTGGATCGTTTTTCGCGCTTATGCGCATTCCGTCGTAATTAAGCGAACATCGCGTTTGTACGACCAAACGAACCATCACCCGGCATATTTTTGAGCATGTTTCATGTCCACAATGTTTAGGCAACATTTTAGGGCCTTAAAGTTGGCTTTACGTGTCACACCCCCAAAATCCACTCGCGGAGTACTACCGCTTGGAGGCGTGACATGACCAGGATCAAGCCACCAATCATATTGAACATAAGTATAAAGTAAAAGTCATTCATCAATACGATAGGTGTTTACAAAACCAAATATAAACAAGTGTGTAGCGGAAGCATTAATGTAAAAACCCAACATCAGTTTAAGTACAAAAAGGCATAATGTTTAACAACACATTCACGATCCATATCCACAACGACTGTGCCTCCCGTGCAAGCTCCAAAAGTACCTATGGTCCTGCAAGGCATGTAACAGAGAGTCAACAACTAGTTGAGCGAGTTCACAGTTGGTTATTTAGTGATAATGTTCCTTTCGTAAATCGTATGTTCGATCAGTAATCATGTATCGTTTGTAATAGCATCGCGGCCCTCAAGGCATGTTTGCGAAGTTTAGTGGGGGTTTCCCATGTTTTCTAGACTAGTTATATTTGTATCGCGGCCCTCCAGGCATGTTTGCGAAGATTAAAGTATAGTTCGCGGCCATTCCAGGCATGTTTGCGAAGATTGTTCTGGTATAGTTCGCGGCCATTCCAGGCATGTTTGCGAAGATTGTTCTAGTATAGTTCGCGGCCATTCCAGGCATGTTTGCGAAGATTGTTCTAGTATAGTTCGCGGCCATTCCAGGCATGTTTGCGAAGAGAAGTATGTGTATCACTAGTCTAGTAGTATATACCATTGACCTTCCACTCCCGAGGCCTATGGTATGTAATTCCGATAACTATTCAACATAAATAATCAATCAACCCATTCCCAACCCCGGGAATCCCATGCCTTGGTAGAAGTGTGAACTCACCTTGTTTCGCTCGGTATGCTAAGTATGTGCTCACGGTTAATCAATCACGTCCTAAGGTATGCACGTATACATAATCAGTTTGTATTAAAGTTGTTTGTGCGTAAACATAATCATCATGAACATCGCATCAATCACAATACACGTATTTGCAATCATACAAGTAATACTTTATACATAACAGCAGTTAACTAACCCAGTTAACACTTAACAGAATTAACTCAAGTTAGTGCGCAGATTAACTGTTCGGCGAAATACACATATTGGCGAAACACAGATATTGGCGAAACACACATTTGACGAAACACGTTCTGTTTCGTCGGGGTCTTATTTGGCGAAACAGAATTCAATTTCGTCGATTACTCTTGGCGAAACACTTTCTGTTTCGCCGAGGGTTCTGTTTCGTCGGATGTCAATTTCGCAGACATCAGTAACAGCAGATACGGATAACACAGAAACCCTAATCGCCGATACAACAGTTTTACAGAAAACGTTCAATCCTCGCTCAATATAATGAGTCTTATGTTACTAACCATTAATCTATGCATCTCAACCGAAGCATCAATGAAACAGGGATCATATCATCATCATCATCATCAATAAAATCATGTAATCATCACAAAACAACACTCATAAAATCCATACTCTATGCATACCCGCTATCATGCACAATCATTGAGAGGTTCATGAAACCCTAAGTATTCATCATACACGTATACTCCTATAATCCAGAAATCAAGCATATACACAACATGTATAAAGAAAACAAAGAACAGAGAAACCGATTAGACGAGCACGCACTAACCGAGATATCCGGGATGAACAAGGGAGGATTTCGAGAGAGAAAGATGATGGTCGAAGATGGTTATCGCCTTCACAGAGTGGAGAGTTCTAGGGTTTCTATTTTAGTTCAAAGTGTGAAACAGGGAGTCGGTTCACGTTAATATACACGAATTACCGTTCTGGGCCCTTAATGGGCTCGGCGAAACTGGGCTTGGCGAAACAGACTTCTGTTTCGTCGGGATGCTTATGACGAAACAGTCTGTTTCGTCGGGTCCTGTCTGTTTCGTCGAGTCCTTTTATGTGTTAACAGTTTAAGTTTTTCAACAGGTTTCATGTTATACAGCCAAACACAAAATCATGCAACCACAATGCGTTCATAAAATATAAAAAATATAACGTGTACAGTTACAAGTTGAACAAGTTAAACAACTACACAGTCAAAGTCAACGTGCACTAAATGCGAAAATGAAAGTCGGAAACTCGAGTTGTCACATTATCCCCAACTTGAAAGAAATTTCGTCCCGAAATTTAGCATGCGGTTACTGAGGAAGCTAGGTAAGTTATCGTTTACTGGTTTTCCTGGGGTGTCACATCATTTCCCCGTTGAGTTGGAATTTCGTTCCGAAATTCCGTAGTAGCTTCAGCCTCAGTAGTAGTTGCATTGATTTCGAACAACTGGGGATATTTGAGTTCCATTTGATCTTCGCGCTCCCAGGTGAACTCTGGGCCGCGACGGGAGTTCCAACGAACTCGTACAAGAGGTATTCTAGTGTTCTTGAGGACCTTAACATCCCGGTCCGTGATTTCAACTGGTTCTTCGACGAAATGCAACCGTTCGTCGATAGTGAGCTCCTTCAAAGGAACTATAAAGGTCTCATCTGACTGCCACTTCTTCAGATTCGACACATGAAAGACGTTGTGAACTGCACTAAGTTCAGCTGGTAAGTTCAGTCTGTAGGCCACCTTGCCTATCTTTTCTATGACTTCAAATGGTCCAACGTATCGTGGATTGAGCTTGCCTCGTTTGCCAAAACGAACAACACCCTTCCAGGGTGACACCTTGAGTAGTGCTCGATCCCCAACTTGGAATTCGAGTATTTTCCTGTCTTTATCAGCGTATACTTTCTGACGGTCACGTGCTGCCGCCATGCGTTGTCGTATTTGAGCAATCTTTTTAGTAGTATCAACTACCATTTCCGGACCTGTGATCTGACTGTCACCCACCTCTGCCCAACAAAGAGGTGATCGGCATTTACGCCCGTACAATGCCTCAAATGGAGCAGCTTTAATGCTGGTGTGGTAACTGTTGTTGTACGAAAATTCCACAAGTGGCAGATGTTTTTCCCAGCCTTTGCCAAAGTCAATTACGCACGCCCGAAGCATGTCTTCTAGAGTTTGAATAGTGCGCTCAGACTGCCCATCTGTCTGAGGATGATAAGCTGTGCTCATGTCTAATCGAGAGCCAAAAGATTTGTGCATTGCTTGCCACAGTTCTGAAGTAAAACGTGCATCACGATCAGAGATAATAGATGTGGGCACCCCGTGCCTCGAGACAACTTCCTTAAGGTATACGTCTGCTAGAGTGGAGAACTTATCCGTTTCCTTGATAGCCAAGAAGTGAGCAGACTTTGTGAGTCGATCCACGATCACCCAAATAGTATCATTCCCACGTTGAGACCTAGGTAGGCCAGTAACAAAATCCATGGAAATTTGCTCCCATTTCCATTGTGGTATCTCAGGTTGTTGGAGTGGGCCTGATGGTTTCTGATATTCTGCTTTGACTCTCGCACAAGTCAAACACTTGCTAACGTAAGTTGCTATGTGGGCCTTCATGCTAGGCCACCAATATGTAGTTCTGAGGTCGTGGTACATTTTATCCGAACCAGGATGTACTGAGTAGCGAGACTTATGAGCTTCATTCATTACTAGTTCGCGTAAACTACCATAGAGTGGGACCCAGATGCGTCCGGTTACATAGTAGGCGCCGTCTGTCCTTGGTTCTAACCGTTGCCTTGAACCGCGTAGAGCTTCAGCCCTGACGTTTTCTGGTTTCAATGCTTCTACCTGAGCATCTCGTATCTGTGAAGGAAGACTAGACTGAATAGTGAGTTGCAACGCTCGTACACGCCTAGGTATAGTATCCTTTCGACTGAGGGCGTCGGCCACCACATTGGCCTTGCCTGGATGGTACTTTATAGCACATTCGTAATCGTTCAGTAACTCGACCCACCGACGTTGTCGCATGTTCAATTCTTTCTGCTTGAAAATATATTCGAGGCTCCTGTGATCGGTGTAGATGGTGCACTTGGTGCCATACAGGTAATGTCGCCATATCTTGAGCGCAAAAACAACAGCTCCAAGTTCTAAATCGTGCGTAGTGTAATTCCGTTCGTGAATCTTAAGTTGGCGCGAAGCATAAGCAATGACTTTATCCCGCTGCATCAACACACATCCAAGACCTTGGATAGATGCATCACAGTAGACTACAAAATCGTCCGTGCCTTCAGGCAATGAGAGGATAGGTGCGCTACAAAGTCTATCCTTTAAATGCTGAAACGCTGTATCCTGTGTATCACTCCAACGGTAAGCAACACCTTTCTGTGTCAGTAATGTAAGTGGCTGTGCAATCTTTGAGAAGTCTTTGATAAACCGTCTATAATAACCCGCCAATCCCAAGAATTGGCGTATTTCTGTCGGTGTGCGAGGTGCAGGCCAGTTCTTGATCGAATCTACCTTGGATGGATCAACATGTATCCCATCCTTGTTTACCACGTGGCCTAGAAAGTGGACTTCACGAAGCCAGAAGTCGCATTTTGAAAACTTAGCGTATAGCTGTTCCGTTCGAAGGAGTTCCAAAATAAGTCGCAAATGTTGTTCGTGTTCCTCCCGATTCTTCGAATAAATTAGGATGTCATCAATAAAAACAATAACAAACTTGTCAAGATAAGGTTTGCACACCCTGTTCATAAGATCCATGAAAACCGCAGGCGCGTTCGTTAGCCCGAATGGCATGACCAAAAACTCATAATGACCGTAGCGAGTTCTGAATGCTGTTTTGGAGACGTCCTCATCCCGGACTCTCAGTTGATGGTAACCTGACCTTAGATCAATCTTTGAGTAATAGCTCGACCCTTGTAACTGGTCGAATAAGTCGTCGATGCGTGGGAGTGGATAGCGATTCTTCACGGTCACCTTGTTTAGTTCGCGGTAATCTATACACATACGAAAGGTACCGTCTTTCTTCTTCACAAATAATACTGGAGCTCCCCATGGCGAAGAGCTAGGACGTATGAAACCCTTTTCCAAAAGTTCTTGCAATTGCTTAGACAGTTCTTCCAGTTCAGTTGGAGCTAAGCGATAAGGTGCTCGAGCTATAGGTGCTGCTCCTGGAGCTAGCTCGATCTGAAATTCGACCTGGCGATGGGGTGGTAACCCAGGTAACTCTTCAGGAAACACCTGAGGAAAGTCGCGTACTACAGGAATATCCCAAATCTTTTTCTCTGTCGTCGATGTATCAGTAACGAGTGCTAAAATAGCTATGTGGCCCTTTCGCAGACACTTCTGAGCCTTCAAGAAAGAGATGATGCCACTCACGACACCACTCTTGTCGCCTTGAACTTCGAGAGGTTCTTTGCCAGAACGAGGAATTCGAATGATCTTCTCCTTGCATAGGATCTCTGCTTGTTGTTGGGATAACCAATCCATACCAATGACGACATCAAAACTACTCAGAGTTATAGGAATGAGATCGATAGAGAAAGTCTGACCAGCGAGGATAAGATTACAACCCTGAACTATGTGTGTGGCCTCTAGAATTTTACCGTTAGCTAACTCTACGACATGTTTGGTGTTCAACAGTGTTGGTGCACGTTTAAGCATTTGACTAACATTCAGAGACATATAACTGGTATCCGCACCCGAATCAAATAATACGGTAACATAAAAGTCGTCGAGAAGAAACTTACCCGTAACCACATTAGGATCGTTCCTTGCGTCACTCTGGCCAATCACAAACATACGACCTTTTGCACCATTGTTGTTGTTGTTTCCCCCATTGTTGTTCCCACTGCCCTGATTATTGTTATTGTTGCTTTGATTCTGGTTTAATTGGGGACAGTTCCGCTTGAAATGACCTTCAGCCCCACACTGAAAGCATGTCTTATTTCCTTGCTGATGTTGCTGTGACTGGTTTCGTGGAACGGGTGACTGTTGTTGCTGGTTCTGACTCGCAGGCCTTGAGCTCCTGCAATCTTTAGCATCATGACCTACTCTTAGACATCTCTGACAGCGGCCTCTACGACACTGACCACTGTGGTGTTTGTTGCACCTGTTACACAGTGGATGAATTCCCCGATATCCACTCTGCCCCTGACCACCAGACGATTGCTGACTCGAACTCTGATAATCACTAGTCTTGCGCTGTTGCTGTGCTTGAGACTGTACAATAGCTGAACCCCTGCTGGAATCCCCTTCCCATTTCCGCTTGTTGTCACTGGGAATAGCAGGAGTAATTGGAGTGGTAGCGGTAGTAGTAGCGTTGATACGTTTAGGCAGCCTGTTCTGTTCCACCGCCTGATCAGTGAGGCGATGAGCTAGCTTGACGATCTGTTGAATAGTGCCCAGATTCGCTGAAGTTACGTGGCTTTGAATCTTCGGCACCAGACCATTGAGATACAGTTCGATACGCTTAATGGGAGGGTCCACCATAGTAGGACACAGAATAGCCAACTCATTCGATCTTCTGGTGTACGCTTCAATTTCTGACCCCGTCATTTTCAAATGGTAAAATTCTACCTCCAGCTTATGAATATCATCACGACTACAGTATTCCTCTTTAATCAATTCCTTGAAACCGTTCCAGGGTGTGGCGTTAGCAACAGCCAACCCTAACATCTGAACTTGCGCATTCCACCAAGTCAGCGCAATGCCTTCTAAAGTACCAGTGGCGTACTTCACCCTGCGAGCCTCAGGGCATTCGCACATTTCAAATACTGACTCGAGCTTTTCAAACCAATGGAGAAGTCCAACCGCTCCTTCCGTGCCACTAAAAGTAGTAGGACGACAGTCCATGAACGTTTTGAAGGTGCAAACAGGTGGCTGAGCGTGCTGACCTCCTGCTTGTGCGGCTGCAAGTGCCGCAGCAATTTGCTCGTTAATGAGAGCCGTCAGTTGGGCTTGCGTCATGTTAATACGTCCAGACATGATCTTCATAGCAAATATGACATAAGTGAGAGAGGTTCGAGAGTAGTGCGATAACAAAAGGGAATGATCACACAAGTGTTCTCATGCAATAGTGTTAAGTTAACCTAAGCATACCCAGAGCAAAGTTCTATGCAATTCTAGCAAGTAGGCAGTAAAACATGTACCATATTACCTAGGATGTCGAGTCTTGCACGTGGAGCGAGGCGTCGTTGTGGATCGTTGAGCACTGTCTCGGTTATAGTCTGGTTTTAATAAAAATGTTTTCCCCTTATTAAAACCGAGTTCTCTATAACCAATGGCTCTGATACCAATCTGTCACACCCCCAAAATCCACTCGCGGAGTACTACCGCTTGGAGGCGTGACATGACCAGGATCAAGCCACCAATCATATTGAACATAAGTATAAAGTAAAAGTCATTCATCAATACGATAGGTGTTTACAAAACCAAATATAAACAAGTGTGTAGCGGAAGCATTAATGTAAAAACCCAACATCAGTTTAAGTACAAAAAGGCATAATGTTTAACAACACATTCACGATCCATATCCACAACGACTGTGCCTCCCGTGCAAGCTCCAAAAGTACCTATGGTCCTGCAAGGCATGTAACAGAGAGTCAACAACTAGTTGAGCGAGTTCACAGTTGGTTATTTAGTGATAATGTTCCTTTCGTAAATCGTATGTTCGATCAGTAATCATGTATCGTTTGTAATAGCATCGCGGCCCTCAAGGCATGTTTGCGAAGTTTAGTGGGGGTTTCCCATGTTTTCTAGACTAGTTATATTTGTATCGCGGCCCTCCAGGCATGTTTGCGAAGATTAAAGTATAGTTCGCGGCCATTCCAGGCATGTTTGCGAAGATTGTTCTGGTATAGTTCGCGGCCATTCCAGGCATGTTTGCGAAGATTGTTCTAGTATAGTTCGCGGCCATTCCAGGCATGTTTGCGAAGATTGTTCTAGTATAGTTCGCGGCCATTCCAGGCATGTTTGCGAAGAGAAGTATGTGTATCACTAGTCTAGTAGTATATACCATTGACCTTCCACTCCCGAGGCCTATGGTATGTAATTCCGATAACTATTCAACATAAATAATCAATCAACCCATTCCCAACCCCGGGAATCCCATGCCTTGGTAGAAGTGTGAACTCACCTTGTTTCGCTCGGTATGCTAAGTATGTGCTCACGGTTAATCAATCACGTCCTAAGGTATGCACGTATACATAATCAGTTTGTATTAAAGTTGTTTGTGCGTAAACATAATCATCATGAACATCGCATCAATCACAATACACGTATTTGCAATCATACAAGTAATACTTTATACATAACAGCAGTTAACTAACCCAGTTAACACTTAACAGAATTAACTCAAGTTAGTGCGCAGATTAACTGTTCGGCGAAATACACATATTGGCGAAACACAGATATTGGCGAAACACACATTTGACGAAACACGTTCTGTTTCGTCGGGGTCTTATTTGGCGAAACAGAATTCAATTTCGTCGATTACTCTTGGCGAAACACTTTCTGTTTCGCCGAGGGTTCTGTTTCGTCGGATGTCAATTTCGCAGACATCAGTAACAGCAGATACGGATAACACAGAAACCCTAATCGCCGATACAACAGTTTTACAGAAAACGTTCAATCCTCGCTCAATATAATGAGTCTTATGTTACTAACCATTAATCTATGCATCTCAACCGAAGCATCAATGAAACAGGGATCATATCATCATCATCATCATCAATAAAATCATGTAATCATCACAAAACAACACTCATAAAATCCATACTCTATGCATACCCGCTATCATGCACAATCATTGAGAGGTTCATGAAACCCTAAGTATTCATCATACACGTATACTCCTATAATCCAGAAATCAAGCATATACACAACATGTATAAAGAAAACAAAGAACAGAGAAACCGATTAGACGAGCACGCACTAACCGAGATATCCGGGATGAACAAGGGAGGATTTCGAGAGAGAAAGATGATGGTCGAAGATGGTTATCGCCTTCACAGAGTGGAGAGTTCTAGGGTTTCTATTTTAGTTCAAAGTGTGAAACAGGGAGTCGGTTCACGTTAATATACACGAATTACCGTTCTGGGCCCTTAATGGGCTCGGCGAAACTGGGCTTGGCGAAACAGACTTCTGTTTCGTCGGGATGCTTATGACGAAACAGTCTGTTTCGTCGGGTCCTGTCTGTTTCGTCGAGTCCTTTTATGTGTTAACAGTTTAAGTTTTTCAACAGGTTTCATGTTATACAGCCAAACACAAAATCATGCAACCACAATGCGTTCATAAAATATAAAAAATATAACGTGTACAGTTACAAGTTGAACAAGTTAAACAACTACACAGTCAAAGTCAACGTGCACTAAATGCGAAAATGAAAGTCGGAAACTCGAGTTGTCACATTACGGGCCTTAGAAGTGTCGGAAATGGCCTTAAACATGTGCAGGGACTGAAACTATCATTTTTCAAACATGTTTCTGATCTGACATGCTCAGGCGGCCCGCATTATGTTTGGCTGATCCTGAAGCGGGCCGCATCCGCCTTCTGGACCAGATTAACTGCATTAACAGCTGTTTGCAGCTGTTTTAACCACAACCACACACTCACCACTTGCCTAATCAGCTGATAAGGATGGTTTTTAGCCACCATGAGTTTCCGACAAGTGTACGCCTTGGATCATGGCACGTTTTCCATGAAACGATCCTAACGGTTACCCGAAAACTATAAATACCCCATCACCCCAACCTCATTTCTTACAAGAATTCTGATTTGAGAGCTCGAAGTTGAAACCATTGTTTCATACCTGAGTTCTTGGATCGGGATTAGCATTCGGGGACCCTTCGTAAGTATTCTTTCGTTCTTTTCCTTATTTTATTGCTTTTCGAGTCAGAAAGTCAAACTTTGTTTGACTTTCAGCGTTGACCAGTAATGGTCAATGCGAAGTTCGTTTGAACTTCGCAACGTGAGTGTAATCACGTTGGTTATAGTCCCTTGGGACTATGCCTACTGATTACCACGTTGTCTAGGGTCGTAGGGTAGGCGATCTAATAAATCGCCTATACCTTCGAACCCGACCCATTTGGTCGATCATTAGGATCCGACCAAACACATTAGGTGACCATAATAGGTAGGGAAAAACCTTCCGAGGTTATACCCTATGGTCACATCGTTTAAGTAGTTGTATGATAGGTAGTTTATATGCCTTAGGTAAATTACCAGAATACCCTTTTCATGTATAATTGGTAATTAAGCATATGTAACCAAAACCTTTGTCGCATAACCGATTATGTAATACGTTTAGGCATATAACACTTGTCATAGGGCTAGTTAGGCGGTCCGAACGCGTTTCACGCGAACGACGCGTTAAAGTAGCATAAGCTACCTAAATGGGTCGCGATGGGTCGAAAGCACTTAGGTTAAGTTTCATTTAGTATGTAGGCTTTTTTAAACCAAAAGACACGAGTCTCTACACTCGTTTGGTTTACAAACCCTAATGCTACCCGATCTTCCGATTTAGGTCCGGTTAATTAACATAGTTACCTATATTAGGTGCCGTTTGATATCCGCGATCTCTAGCATTGTTTGGTTGTTACTCAAGGACTTCTGAGCAATCTCAAGTGAGTACATAGACCCCTCTTTTACTGTTTTCCAAACTGTTTTGGGGTGAAACACATGTGCCTACTTGTTACTTTCATGCTTTCCTGTTTTCACATCATATACTTCTTATGTTCATTAGTACATTATAGTACATGATTTCATTACATTTCATGCTAGGTGTGCCCATTGTGTGCATTACTTAGTACATCGTTCTACATTACATTTCATACTACGTATGTCCATTATGTGCGTACTTAGTACATTGTTTTACATTGCCTTTCTGTTGCATATGCTTATCCAGCATATGAACACATTATACTACATATTGAACCGTTGTAAACATTTGACTATGTGAACCGTTGTAATCATTTGACTATGTGATCCGTTGATATCTGTGAACCGTTTGTATCTGTGAACCGTTTATATCTGTGAACCGTTTGTATCTGTGAACCGTTTGTATCTGTGAACCGTGTGAACCGTATTTGACTATACATGAACATTTCTACACTTGTTAAACATTTCTTCTTGATAGTTTGGTTTGAGTAAGTGATTAAGTAACGAGGCGTGTGTAATATGATACAAGCATGGTGGATACGCCGCTGGTACTTCCTATATATAAGTGTTTGTATGGTATTGCATATTGTAGCGTTATTTGAATCATTTCAATTTGAGACATAGAACATTTTATACAAATAACATACTTTTCACAAGACATTGTTTTACAAACAACTTATCTTATACAAACTCATTTTACATGGTTATTCATTTAACCATACATTATTCTCTTATTTATACATATCATCTGATCTTATCGTTTTTCAAATGATTTACAAGACAAAGCAAATAACAAGGTTCATGACTAAACATTTTCTCAAACATAAGTCATGAATCCGATTTTCACAAAACCTATGTATCTCACAGGCATTTTTATGCTGACGTACCTATTTTCACATGTGTTTTCAGGTGATGATGTATAGGACTTATCAAGACATACTTAGGCGGACCTGTGCCTTAGTGACTTAAAACGAGACAAGAACTAGCTACTTTATGTTATGTACCCTTTGTTTCTTGTTTAAACAATGTAAACTCTCATATTTGTTCAATAAAACGAAACTTCAATTGCCACGGATTTGAAACGATTAATTCTGTTACAACACTCCCCGATGTTTCCGCCACGTTTTGTATGTTCTACGTGGTCGGGGTGTGACACTAGATCCGTCGATTTTCGTGTTGATCTCATACCTTGTGCGACTCCTGTCGCCAAGGCTCCTTATCGACTTGCACCTTCCGATATGCAAGAACTATCGAGTCAACTTCAGGAACTACTCAACAAGGGATTCATTCGTCCAAGTACCTCCCCGTGGGGTGCTCCCGTGCTATTTGTCAAGAAGAAAGATGGTTCGTTCCGCATGTGTATCGACTACCATGAACTTAATAAGCTTACCATTAAGAATCGTTATCATCTCCCTCGTATTGATGTTCTATTTGACCAACTACAAGGCGCGTCCTGTTTCTCAAAAATCGATCTTCGTTCTGGCTATCATCAGCTTCGTGTACTCGAGGATGATGTACCCAAAACCGCATTTCGTACTCGTTATGGGCACTACGAGTTCATGGTCATGCCTTTTGGATTGACCAACGCACCCGCTGTGTTCATGGACCTCATGAATTGTGTTTGTAAACCCTATTTGGATCGTTTTATGATAGTCTTTATTGATGATATTCTCATTTATTCTAAAACTAAAGCTGATCATGCTCATCATTTACGCCTGATGCTTAAACTCTTAAGTGGTGAACGTTTGTATGCTAAATTTTCTAAGTGTGAGTTTTGGATTAATGAAGTGCAATTTCTTGGTCACGTCCTTAGTAAGCAAGGTATTCATGTTGACCCGTCTAAAATCGAAGCCATGAAGAATTGGAGTACGCCTAAATCTGTGTCGGAGATTCGTTCCTTCTTAGGATTGGCGGGCTATTACCGCCAATTCATTTCAAACTTCTCTAAGATCGATGCTCCTCTTACTTTGTTGACTCAGAAAGAGAGACCTTTTGCTTGGGGTCCCAAGCAAGAGGAATCTTTT
Source organism: Helianthus tuberosus (assembly GCA_030545235.1). Taxonomy (NCBI): domain Eukaryota; kingdom Viridiplantae; phylum Streptophyta; class Magnoliopsida; order Asterales; family Asteraceae; genus Helianthus; species Helianthus tuberosus. The sequence goes on along the minus strand of CM060424.1, from coordinate 102,116,929 downwards.
CAGACTCTTAAGTCTCTTTTGTGCAATGCTCCTGTTTTAACTCTCCCTAATGGGAATGATGATTTCGTGGTATATTGTAATGCCTCGAACCACGGTTTGGGCTGTGTGCTCATGCAGCGTGTGACACCTGTGTCACTTCAACCATCAAACAAATACCAAACCAATGAAATATTGTATTTCATACTTGGGATTTGTATAAATATGTGTATCATTTGCACATATCAATTCTTATTCGATTTCGAGCTTTAAATCGCTTTCTGGAAGGTTATACGTGATCAGATGCGTAAATATAACCAGTTTAATGCAACAAACACTCTGGAACAGTAACATAGGCTAAACATACCCTAAATACCCTTTACATAACTTAGAAATAAGTTTCGAAGGATTCGGTATGGCAAAAACATGTTTATTCGAACTTTAGAACTATTTACGACAAAACTGTGAAACGAACGTTGGTGACCGCCCGGATAATATTTAAATCCTGAAAATATTCTGTTATGATTAAAATTTTATTTTTAATCAGGTTCGTGTTGAAAAATAAATTAAAACGCTTAAAAACGTTATTTTTCAAGTTTGAGCGCGTACCGCGTGTTACTGCGTAACACAGTGCTTATACTGCAAAACGTAGACAACGCAGCCAGTCTCGGCAACTGAAATTTATTTCAGTAATATTTTGGCAAGTTTATTTTTATAGAATAATAAAAATAATTTAGAACGCCATAAACCGGGATTTAAACGCTAGATAAAATACACGGTACCCAGTTAAATACCTGTTTTTCTAACCTACACATATTAAATATGTAAGTATGCATATGGAGATGTGTTGTCATATGCCTACATTAGAGATTGCCACTTCTCTATCCTACTTGACAAGTGTTGTGCTTGAAGATCTCTTGCATATCTTACAAATATCTATATATCTCCCTTAAATCTTTCAAAATCCAAACAAAATCAAAATCAATCTTCTTCCTTTCTCTCCTTCCCCAAAACCGTAACCCCATCATCCAAAGGAGTTTCCAACGTGCTTTCAAGTGATTTCAAGCTCCATATCATCAAAATCTCATCCAAAAACTTACTTGAATCTTGAAGGTATAACATTTATGTTTAAATCATACTCTTGATTCTTGGTTGTTCTTGATGATTTGAAGTTTCTCTTGAATCTTGGAATTTTCACAAACTTGAAATCTAAAAAGAAATGGGTCTTGATACAAAATAAAAATGCTAGTATATATGGGTGTACATATAACCGAATATATATGTATGTGTATGAGATTTGAGCTTGATCTTTGGTAAATACTTGTTTAGGGTGTTTGCTTGCATAAACAAAATTATGTACAAATATGTTAGAGATATAAAGGAGTGATTAAATTATGAGTTATACTTTGGAATAATGCTAGTATTTTGACATGTAAATGGCTAAAAATTTATTAGACATATTTGAGAATTTTTAAGTTGTTGCTTGTTCTTGAATGATAGTTAAAATGCAAGGGTTTGATGATTTATGCATGATATGATAAATGTTCAAATACATCAGAAAATAAACATGAATAAGTTGCATATTTGATGCATTTAGATTAATATAAAATGATGTTGATATGATAGTGTGCTTTAGGCACTTGTACATAAGAATACATGTTGATTTAAAGCTCAAGAAATGATAAAAAATCATTGTATGACAAAAATGTTTTAGAACAGATTATAAACACTAAAATAACATTATTTGGTATATTATAATGGCATGAAACTTTGACATAGGTTTGATAGCTTTGCATGTTGTACATATAGCTTAAAAAGTGGTAAAATATGTGAAATTTGCATGATTTATGTGCTTTATGTGAGACCCGTACTATCATGAGTATAACCACTATTTTATTCAGTAAATAACATGGGTTATGTTAAAATATCAAGTCGTTTCAATTGGGGATGGTTAGGGTAACGTTTGATGCAAAACTATGCGGTAAAACAGTTAAAAATCGGCTTTTCGGAGAATTTTTATAAAACTATTTTAGATCAGTAAGTAAACTGATATTTTTGATATAAGAATAAGTATTTTAACTTATATTAAGTTTACTTGGTGTTTGGTTAGTCATACGTGACTTCCGACGCCCCAAAAACGTTACCGAATCGCTAAAATACGTGTTTTTCAACATACACTATAATGGGTTGTTCATGGGTAAATTTTATGTGTTACAATGTGTTATGTGTTTTATAATATGTGTATGATGACATGTTAATACTTGACAAGATTATGTGTATTACGTTATTATATATTACGACACGCAAATCGTAGATATATTGCTTATAACATGATGAGGGTCACCAATAAAATCGTTTAAGTCGCAAAGTTCTTAAAATATGTATACGAACTCATATATACATAAATACACCAATATAATAAAAAATAATAACTTTTCGAGAAGATCTCAAAGTTATGTGAAAATTCTAAGTATCGAAGAAACTTATGTATTTTTGTGGGGTTTTGATTATTAAATCTTCTTATTTAATTTAGGACGAATAAACAATTTGAGGGATTGTGTTAACATATAAAAATCCACCCAAAGGTGAGTACATAGTCCCCTCTTTTATGTTTTCAAATGTTTTGGGGTGATTCATATGTGCCTATTCACTATTTTTATGATTTCGACTATATGATTTAACATGCATAAGTACTATCTTCTGACGAATTGAACTATTCTCTATGGTTTAAACGACTGATTTCCAAGGTTTGTTAGAACTAATTGTTTATTTATACTGTTATTTATACATTCATTAACAATGATCAAGCCGATTGGTAGTACGATATAGCGCTATTGGACTAGACACCCCATTCCTGTTGTATGGAATGTCAGAAACCAAATTTTATCCAAATAGAATTTGACTTTGTGGTATTTCTATAGTCTCTAAAGTGTAGTTTGATGCACTGAGGTTTGAATGTATTGCTAAATCACGATTTATGGTATATTTTGATATACTACCAACGTGATACTGTTTACTAAAGCATAATTTGATATGCTATTATTGACTAAAGTATAATTTGATATACTATGCACAAATCCAACATATATTTTGTTATTTACTAAAACATAGTTGATATGTTATTTACAAAACCAAAGTATACTTATGATATACTACCGAAAACTATTATTTTAACAACTAAAGTATATTTTATATACTATCTGTTTAACTGTTTTGAAACTAAAATATATTTTAATATATTACTTATCCGACTTTCTTAAAACCAAGGTATATTTTTATGTATACTACAACTTTTATATCAATGCAAAGTGTTCTAGAAACCAAAATTTTATCAAGGATTCATGGCTACTTTTATAAACATATAATCTTTTCTTATATGATCCAAAGCCATGAATCTAATTCACAAAACCTATGTTACTCACATGCATTTTTATGCTGACGTATTTACTTTCACATATGTTTCAGGTTTTATTTCGTGACAACTGTTGATTGCTTTACATAGGATGGACATGGGACTTAGTAATTATAAAAACATGAACGGAAATTGTACTGTTTGTTGATCAAATTCCAAGACAATGTAACTTTTTATGTAATAAAACAATATTCTAAATTCCATGTGTTGTGAAACAATGATTCTATTACAACACTCCCCGACGTTTCTGCCACGATTTGTTGTTTTACGTGGTCGGGGTGTGACAGAAGAGTTGGTATCAGAGCTCATGGTTATAGGGAATTAGGTTATTAGTAAAATTTTGGCCTAGACTATAACCTTCCTAGGACCCTAACACAAGTTACCTTGTGTTTAGATCTTAAAACAATACTATCACCTATCCTTAGGTGATTACCAAAACAAGTACACAAATCTCAATTCCATTTGAAAATCGATCATCTATCCTTAGATGATTAGTTTTTAGTCTTTACGCCTTTAAAGTTTTCAAATCTCGTCAAAGTTTGAGTCTTAATAATGTGAACACGTGCAATCCGGAAGGGTGGGTGCCTGTACCCTGAGTTTTCTGTCTAAGGCTAGAGTGTTCGTACAAATCCACATAATCGGACCAGTCACTCTTACCTGGGAACTCTTGGGGTGAGTGTCCACTTATAGGCTAAAGCATGTCTTCATTATGCATTATGTAGACCTCTTTACTTTGATTAGTCACTGTGTTGTTTGTTTTAAGTAACAAACAAATGAGCACCTTCCTTCATTTTGTCGATGTTTTCAATACTCCTTTTGATTGTTCTATGTCAATCTCACACATTTCCTTGTGTTCCCTTTTCTTTTAGATGCCTCCTCGATGTGATCAAACTCAAGACGCCGCAATGGCAGCCTTGATCACTCAGCAAATCACTGCTGTACTCCCGAACCTAGTTACCCAGTTAAACCAAGCAAACAACAACATCAACGCACCTGTTCCGTGCAACTTTAAGACATTCAACTCTGCTAAACCTTTGAAGTTTTCTGGGACTCAAGGAGCAACCGCGCTCCTGCAATGGTTTGAAAGTTTGGAGAGCACATTCAGACATGTGCAATGTCCGAATGAGCGTAAGGTTGAGTTTGCATCCAGTATGTTTGAGAAGCGTGCTCTTACATGGTGGAACGGGGTGATGCGTGATAGGGGTGCCGGTGTGACACTAGCTCAAACTTGGGAGGAGCTTCGAGCTCTAATGATGAAGGAGTTCTGTCCTTGTCATGAGCTTAGAGCGTTGGAAAGAGAATTCGACGATTTGAAGCAAGACAGTGGTGAACATCGAGCCTATACTGATCGTTATGAGGAGCTGAGCCTGTTATGTCCTGCTATGGTTACGCCGGAGGAGAAGGCGATTGAAAAGTACATTGATGGTCTTCCTGACCTAGTTCAGGATATCGTTACTGGTAGCAATCCTACTACCGTCAGACAGGCGATTGAATTGTCTGCTACCCTGACTGAATCCCAGATCAGGAAAGGTAAGCTTCTTCGAAAGGGCGACCCGAAACCATCTGACAAGTCTGCACAAGAAGAACCAAAGGATAGACAGGCCGAGACATCCAAGAAGAAGCGCAAGGCTTCACTAAACCAGGTATCCGTACGACTTAATTAATAATTAATTACTGCTTAATTACTGTGCTTGCTTGAACTTGTGAATAAACTGCTACTTGAATACTGATACATGTACTTACTTGCATCATACTTTACTTACCGTCACTACATTATTTACATGCTGAACCTTAGTGACAAGCATGATGCACAAAAGCACAGTAGCACTATAAACGGATAACCTATTGAACATGCTGATAAAGCCAGCATCAGGCAGACACTGCCTCTAAGGCCTGTATGAGCCAGAAATATTTTGCTACACTAGTGGTGAGTGTAGGGATACAAGGGTTGTAGAACTGCGTCTCTAGGAATAAGTTACAATGACTGGATGTGCCTAAAACGTGCTCTAAGCACAAAACTTAGCACTTTACATAATAATTCAGCTTTTAGCTAACTAATAAAGTGCCAAAACATGAGAAAAATATTACTAGACACTTTCCAAAGTGTCAGAAATAAGTTGTGGGTATTAACGACACTTTAAAGCTTGTTTAAGCACATTAACGGATTACTATCCAACCAAACAACCGGACTATACCCGGAACATGAAAATATTGTCATTTTCATTATTTATCTTTTTCTGAGTCAGTTAGGGTCCCTGAATACCCTAACCCACGCCATAACGCATGACACACTACTAACCGGGTTAATCCCTAAACTAACTAAACTTAACTTAACTAATACTTGGTGTTTAGTTGGATTTGAACTAGGAACCCCCCCCCCCTTTACGAATTCGGTCCCCAAGGGGACACCCTTGTACCTTTGATGATTATTTTAATCATCCATGCTTAAAATCTAGCCAACACAAGGTCCATTGGTTAATGCTCATTTGATTTGTCTATAAGTTCAAGGTTTAATCCACCATCACTTCACTTAACACAAACTCAACAATCACTACTCTCTCCCTCTCTTTGGTTCTCGGCCGAAGACACAAGCAACACCACCACCACCTTTCGATTTTGATCATCACTTTCCAAGCTCATACAAGTGTTAAGGATCGCGTATAAGGAACCTTGGTGCAATCGGAAGGCGAAGGACCTCACTACATTGCTTTTATCCACGCATTTTTCGCTTAGATTCTTCCCTAGCCTCGAGCTAGTAGTAAGTTGCTTAAATCACCTTCTCGAACTATTTTAAAGTGGGTAATATGATTTGTAACGGTTAAAACTCGTGAACATACAAGTTGAAGCTTAAAAGTCTACTAAAAACACTAAAAGTGATGGTTAAAAGCTCATATGTTGTGTAAAACTTGTAGTATTTGATTTGTGTAATTATTTGGACCCGATCTATGTTGTGGTAGCTCGGATCATCATTTAACCCGGGTTGGTTATGATCTTGGATCATGACATAAGGTTGTTTTGGAAGTAACAAGGGTTAAAGGATGAAACTCTACCACACACGAATCATGAACTTGTGTAAAAGCGATCTTACTTGTGAAATAATGTTCAAAACTAGTAGATCTACGAATCTACAAGCGGTATTTTCAAAGGACCACGTGTCAAGAGAAAACATACTTTTAAAGACGGATCTTTCATAAACAAGAATGATTTTAGTAAACACACAAGTGTGTAAACACTTGTGTAACACAAAGTTTCGACAAAATAGCTATTTTTGTAAAAGTTGACAAGAAGTTGTAACGATGGAATTTCTTTAAAAACAAGACTTTTACGAAACCGAGTCGATTTATATAAAGATCCACTAAAAGTAATGGGGTTTACTTCATAATATTAGAAGATTACAAGTTCATGAGATTCTTTTCAAACTACATGTTTATTAACTGGTTTGATACGTTGAACATTGTTTTGTTTGAATGAGAAAATTGTTGGTTGATTTGTAAAAGAAAATGATACGCTTGAAAGCGTGGCCACCTCCCGTTACAGAGGAAACTCTGGCGAAATTTTTCCAAAAGCCTAACACTTAGAAATATTTTCACTATAAGTGTTAGAAATGCATTTTGACTTGTTTTCAAAATATAAGTTTCGCCACGACTATATTTACAAAACATCGAAGGTGGGATTTTCACAAAATAAAACGTGATACATGTATATATTTAGTATGTATTTTTCACCACATCACTTGTATAAGTGTTTATGATTATTTTGTGAACTACGTAAATATTATTTTTAGGGTAAAAATAATATTACTAAGTATTATTTTGGGAAAATCACATGTATTAAAATATAATATTTTTGGGAAGAATATTTATATTTTGGAGTTAGGAATAAAATATATTTTAAGTGAGACTTAATAATATATTTCGAAAATTATACGAACACATGTATTAAATCCCCCATCCTTGGGAAGGAAAAATAACTACCAAGTATATACAGAATGTAAACACGAAATAGTTGCCTAACTATTTCCCAAAAACTTAAACCATAAAGCTAAGGCACGGCCGTCCGTCTAATAGAATTAGTACGTGTAGGTCGTCACACAGCTGTTTGATTTGGAGGCATACTTGGTAGAGACGCACCACGGTGAGTTCATGTCCCCCTTTTCTCTAACTGTTTTCAGTTTTCTTAACTGCGGGGGTGAAATACATGTTACTTCGATTACAAGTACTTTATACATGGTATGGTTAGCGTAAGGAGGTTTACTACTTAGATCATGTGAGTGGGTAGGAGCAATATGAGGCCATTAGTCCTCATGGCAGGACCGAGGGACAGGAGCGGTAGATCTATCTGGGTGTAGCGAGCCCAGCCCCAGGCCAAACTAGAAACGGACCTCGGGGTGACTTTGTCCACATACTAATGTCGTGGCGAAATCTGCTAGGTTTGAGTCTCCCTACTTGCACTTCACATATATCAGTGGCCTTGCAAACCATTGGTGATCTCAATTCCCTTATTTGCTACATACCAAGACTATTTTTATACTCACAAAGGTTTACTTACTCACTTACACATGAACTCGCTCAACATTATTGTTGATTTTTCAACTTACATGTATTTCAGGAAATTAAAGGATCTGGCGCGGTATGACACGTTTCCCGCTGCACTAGTTATGAGGTCATCCGGGTTCGGGGAATGTGACTCTTTCCTGGACAAGTCACAGTCCTTAAACTATCTTTATGTTATGCTATGTTTATTGAACAATGGTTATGTTGTTAGGATGTGTTTCCGTTAAAACAATGTGGTTGTATTTGGTTTTTAAAACTTAATCGAATGGATGATCTTGCATGATTTTATTTCATATAGCTTTGTTATGGTTAAGCTATGGTATTAAGAAGTCACACCAAATTAACCACGCTTCCGCAAAGCCAGGGTGTGACAGCTTGGTATCAGAGCTCTGATCATAGTGAACTAGGATTCCTTCTCGAGTCTAGACTATGATCACTAGGGCTCTCACGAAAACATTTTTACTGCATACCACTTAAGTCCAGATCCAAAACTTTTATAAACAAATGTTGAGCACATTTTATTCATTGTTTTTAGGCTCAGTCTTGAAGGCTGAGGCTCGGCCTCGGAGGCCGAGGCTCGATCTGAGAGATCGAGGTATTTGGCTAGTTGGACTAGGAGAGTTGGCTAGTGGGACTAGGATTATTGGCTAGTGGGACTAGGAGAGTTGGCTAGTGGGACTAGGAGGATTGGCTAGTGGGACTAGGAAGAGCAGTCTGAGAGGCTGGGAGGCTAGTGGGACTAGGAGAATTATTTGAATGCTTACTTGGTGACTTATGTGATTATTTGATTGTATGATTGACTGTTTGTGCATGTTTGTGTTTATGTTACAGACACTATGGACACCTCTGGCACAGGTGACTCAGACACCACAGGACCTAGACCTATAGTATCAGATGACCTAGAGCCTTCAGAGCATGAGGTCCACACCTCCGACGTTACTAGCACAGACGAGGATGATTTTCAGCCCTTTGCTTTACCTGATGGTGCTGATGAGCTCGCTGATGGCCCTTTGGCCGGGGACCTACCGTTAGTGGAGATCCCTGCTCCCATACCCTTAGTTGTTTATCCTGCTTATGATTTGCTTCTCGACGCCGACGATGATGGCGACGTCGATCTGTTTAATGACGAGCCCTTAGAGGAGGATGTTCAGGGCGAGGCCCTTCTTGCTGCTGGTGATCTCTTGATGATCGCAGATGCTCCCGCCGAGGAGTCACCTGTTCACTCTCCGGTCCCAGACTCTTTCGAGTCTGTGGCCTCCGCACCTTCACATACTCGGAGTGCGCAACACTTTTCTCATGGATCAGATCCCGACCAGGCATCCTCTGTTGCCCCTATTCCTAGTTTTACTTTTGACCACGATGATGTGGAGGATTCCGATCCTGTCTTTCCCCCAGGATTCGACCCAGATGAGGATATAGAGTTTATACCGATGGATCAGCCTATGGAGGATCCAGTCGACCCAGTTAACCCCATCGATCCCGAGTTTGATTTTGAGATGGCCTTTGATGAGCCCGAGCAGCCACTAGACCCTGCTCCTGACCCAGTACTTGAGCATAACCCTGCTCATGCTGGCATGTTTGTTGAGCCTGTCATTGCTGACCTGCCTATTGATGATCACCCTGTGGATGCTCCATTGTTGGAGGACGATCATGTCATTGCTGCTGATCATGTTGATCCCCCACTTATTGCTGATGCACCAGTTGACCCTCTTGTTGCACCTCACCATGATCCTATGCCAGTTCAGTTTGATCGTGCACTTTTTGAGGCACAGGTGGACCCACGAGACGAGCACGCCCAGTGTGGGTGGATTCCTGCTGATGACAAGGTCCCACCTATTCCCCCTCAGATCACTGATACCCGTCACATTGATACCTCCTTTTCATTTCCTCGGTTTACACCTCCAGCGCGACCTGGAGAGGGTTCTTCGGCTCACCCTTTTGGACATGTACTAGTATCTATCCCTGCTATACCACCGTCTGCTACTTTTCCCCCTGTTTCTCCATTTCATGTGGCACCTTTTGATCCCACCAGTGAGCCGTTTCTCTGGGCGTCACCTTCTGCCATGCCCCCGACTGACCCCTACCATTCTTTCCACATGGGGTAAACTATTGAGGACGTTCTGATGTCTTTTGTCGCCCAGCACGAGGCACACACGCAGCGCATACAGGAGCTTGAGAGAGCCCAGCCGCCGCCGTGTCAGTGCCAGGGTCAGACCCACTCTCCTTTGCACCCCTCTCGACCTTTACCACCAGACTATGCTGCACGCCTTTTTGCCCTGGGGCAGGAGGTTGCTTCATTCTTGCGTACCCAGAGAGCCATGGAGGAGGACTGGCTCCATTTGCGTCGCTTGTTTTACACTCACTTTCCCCCTCCTCCACCGCCATCTGTGTAGAGCTCTTCAGTACCGTATGGGTAGACGCTGGTGAGAAGACGGCGATTGCTTTTGACTGCACAGCATTTTTGGAGACTACATTATGATTCTGACTTTTGTTGACATGTATTTGATGTATTGACACTGATTTGATATAGATTTTGGACTAGGGTGATGTAGCCCTTAGTCGACTGATGTTGTATGACGCTGTGATGTACTTGTACGCTTACTATGTGGTCTCGATATATGGCAATCGCAGTATTCTCATCATACTTGATGCTTGATTTGATTATTTATATTCTATGACATGGGATGTTGTGTGATTGATGTTTGTAACATGGGATGTTGTGTGATTGATATGATTATAACATGAGATGTTATGTACTATTACTATCATTATATACGTACGCTACATTATGACCTGACTTACGTATTATAACACGGGATCTTTACTATGGCCTGACCAACGTAAACCATCTTTTAGAAGATGCCGCCGAGACGTGAGACGCGCATGCCTACCAATGAGGCGGAACTCCAGCAAATTATCGCTGCTGCCATTGCATAATACGCCGCCTCTCAAGGAGGGACTAGTGGAAGCAACTCTGGCAACACTGGCAACAACAATAATCCACCTCATGGTAATACTAAGTCATTTAGACCTACCATGACCTAATTGGATATCTTTAGCAATGATGCTAATGCCGATCGTATGTTATAACGTATGTGCAGGGTGCACCTACAAGCAGTTTCTAGACTGCAAACCGGTCAACTTTGATGGCACAGGAGGTGCTGTCGCCTTTGTTCGTTGGGCCGAGAAAACTGAATCTGTTCTTCGCATGAGCAAATGCGCACTAGATCAGCAAGTCACCTATATCTCAGGGCTATTCTTGGATGGAGCCCTCTCTTGGTGGAATTTGCAAGTACAGACACTTGGTGAAGCTGCTGCCTACGCGCTAACCTGGACCGAACTGAAGGAACTTATGCGCAAAAAGTACTGCTCCCGCGCGGAAATCCAAAGATTGGAAACCGAGTTCTGGCATTTGAAAATGGAAGGTCCAAAGATCGCAGAATACGTTCAAAGGTTCCATGACTTATCGCATGTGGTACCCTACATGGTCACTCCGGAGTTCAAGCGGATTGAACGTTTCATTTGGGGATTAGCTCCTCAAATCATAAGCATGGTGACCTCATCCAAGCCTGCGACAATTTCTGAGGCAATTGATTTGAGCGTGGCTCTCACAGAGGAGGCCATTCGCCTGAACAAGTTTGATGATGCTGAGCCTAAGAAGAAAGAGACTCACGTCGAGTCATCAGGAGGTAACAAACGGAAGTTCTCAAACTTCAAGCAGGGCGCTAGTGTGGCGGTTAAGAAAGGAGGATCAGGCACGCCAGCTCAGGTTACAGCTGGTAGTGGAAAGAAAGGAAAAGGATATCAGGGCACCCAGCCCAAGTGTAATACCTGTCAACGCCACCATACTGGCCATTGTAGTGTGAAAGTATGCGAAGCATGTGGAAAGCCGGGCCACTTGAAGGATTCTTGTTGGGCTAGTGCTGGCCGGGGAGGCCAAGGAGGATTTGGGAATAGAAATAATAATCGTGGTGGTAATGGAAATTGCCCACAAGTAAACAATGGAGGAAACGGGAATCGAGGCAACAATGCGAATCAGGCTGGTAATGCGAACCAAAACAACAACCAAGCTGGAAATGGAGGTGGAAACGGGCAAAGACTTGGATGCTTTAACTGCGGTGATATTGGGCATTTTATGAGGAACTGCCCAGAGTTGAACCAAGCCCGTGGAAGAGTGTTCCACATTGAAGCAAGGGAAGCGCGCCAGGATCCCAATGTTGTCACTGTTACGTTCCCTGTAAACCAACGCTATGCATCCGTTTTATTTGATACTGGCGCCGATTATAGCTTCGTGTCGTTAGAATTTAAGAATATGCTTGGTTTAGCCGCTAATAAGTTAGATATTCCGTACTCAATCGAATTGGCCAATGGGAAGTTAGTAGAAGCCAATGAAGTTATCAGAGGCTGTGTGATCGAATTGGGAGAACGTGAGTTTGCTTTGGATCTACTACCAGTCCAGTTGGGAAGCTTCGACGTGGTGGTAGGAATGGATTGGTTATCAGGCAACAAGACTGAAATAGTTTGTCACGAAAAGGTCGTTCGTATCCCAACCGAAGATGGCGAAACAATTGTGGTTCACGGGGAGAAGCGTGATACGCCGTTAAGAATTATCAGCTGCCTGAAAGCGCGAAAGTGTTTGCAAAAGGGATGTGTTGCCTTCCTGGCACACATTGTGGATAAGAAGGCCGCAGAACCGAAGATCGAAGACATCCCTGTCGTGAGGGAATATCCAGAAGTCTTCCCAGAGGACTTACCTGGACTGCCACCTCAGAGACAAGTAGAGTTCCGCATTGACTTAGTTCCAGGCGCCGCGCCTGTGGCTAAGGCACCTTATAGACTTGCTCCGTCTGAGATGCAGGAACTGTCAACACAACTTCAAGAGTTGTTAGACAAGGGATTTATCCGACCAAGCTTCTCGCCTTGGGGAGCTCCGGTCCTGTTTGTCAAAAAGAAGGACGGTAGTTTTCGTATGTGCATCGACTACCGGGAGCTGAACAAGCTGACGATCAAGAATAGATATCCTCTGCCAAGAATTGATGATCTGTTTGACCAACTGCAAGGTTCAAGCTTTTATTCAAAGATCGATCTTCGATCTGGATACCATCAGTTAAGGATACAAGAGGAGAGTATCCCGAAGACAGCCTTCAGAACTCGTTATGGACACTACGAGTTCCTTGTTATGCCGTTTGGTTTGACAAACGCACCTGCAGTCTTTATGGATTTGATGAATAGAGTTTGCAAGCCGTACTTGGACAAGTTCGTGATTGTGTTTATCGACGACATCTTGATTTATTCAAGAACAAAGGCCAAGCACGAACAACATTTAAGAGCTATTTTGGAGCTACTGAAGAAAGAACAGCTGTATGCCAAACTCTCCAAGTGTGAATTTTGGCTACGTGAAGTCCAATTCCTTGGGCACGTGGTAAATGGAGATGGAATCCATGTGGATCCAACCAAGATCGAAGCGATTAAGAATTGGGAAACGCCAAAGACACCAACCGAGATTCGACAATTCTTGGGTTTGGCTGGTTACTACCGAAGGTTCATCGAGGATTTTTCGAAGATCGCTCAACCATTGACGCTCCTCACGCAGAAAGATAAGAAGTTTGATTGGGAAATCAAACAGGAGGAAGCATTCCAGATACTGAAGGATAAGCTCTGCAATGCGCCAATCTTAGCACTACCGGAAGGTACAGATGATTTTGTGGTATACTGTGACGCCTCACGTCAAGGATTGGGTTGCGTGTTGATGCAACGCCAAAAGGTTATTGCTTACGCATCGCGTCAATTGAAAGTGCACGAAAAGAACTATACCACACATGATTTGGAGCTAGGCGCAGTGGTATTTGCATTAAAGATCTGGAGACACTACCTTTATGGTACGAAATGTACAATCTTTACAGATCACAAGAGCCTACAACACATATTCAACCAGAAGGAGCTGAATATGAGGCAGAGACGATGGGTTGAGTTGCTGAACGATTACGACTGCGAGATAAAGTATCATCCAGGGAAGGCGAATGTAGTCGCCGATGCCCTAAGTCGAAAGGAGAGGATCAAGCCCATAAGGGTTAGGGCTTTAGAAATGATTATCCGAACCGATCTTTCCTTGCGCATTCGTGCCGCGCAGAAAGAAGCTCTCAAGGAAGGAAACCTCGAAGGAGAATATCTCCGTGGGATGGAGAAGCTACTGGTGCCAAACGAGGAAGGAACGTTATGTTTTGAGAAAAGGATTTGGGTTCCTTTATTTGGAGGTTTAAGGAAGGTTACTTTCGATGAAGCTCACAAGTCGCGGTACTCTATCCACCCTGGAGCGGATAAGATGTACCAGGATCTCAAAGATTATTATTGGTGGCCTAGGATGAAAGGCGATGTTGCTGTTTATGTGAGCAAATGTTTAACATGCGCTAAGGTGAAAGCGGAATACCAGAAGCCTTCAGGACTTCTGCAACAACCTGAGATTCCCAAGTGGAAATGGGAACAAATCTCAATGGATTTTATTACAAAGTTGCCAAGAACGCCGAGAGGCCATGACACTATTTGGGTAATAGTGGATCGATTAACAAAGTCAGCACACTTCTTACCTATCAGAGAGAAGGATAATACGAGCAAGTTGGCCGAAATATACATGAGAGAGATCGTCGCACGTCATGGAGTGCCTCTCTCGATCATCTCTGATAGAGACGGAAGGTTTGTGTCAAGGATATGGCAATCCTTCCAAGAAGCTTTTGGCTCACAATTGAATCTGAGCACTGCGTTTCATCCGCAAACTGACGGTCAACGCGAGCGAACGATACAGACTTTGGAAGACATGCTGAGAGCGTGTGTTATGGATTTGGGCGGTAGCTGGGATAAGCATTTGCCTTTGGTCGAATTTTCATACAACAACAGCTACCACCATTAGTATTGGTGTCGCGCCATTTGAAGCCCTTTACGGACGCAAGTGCCGATCACCCCTATGCTGGGCTGACGCAGGTGATAGGCAGCTTGTTGGTCCCGAAATCGTCCAAGAGACGACGGACAAGATTGCGCAGATTCTAAAACGCATCGAAGCAGCTCGCCACAGACAGAAAGCCTATGCAGATCCAAACCGGAAACACTTGGAATTTCAAGTGGGAGAAATGGTTTTATTGAAAGTTTCACCCTGGAAAAGGGTGGCACGCTTCGGAAAGCGTGGGAAGTTAAATCCGCGCTACATTGGTCCTTTCAGAATTTTGGAAAGAATAGGGCTAGTAGCATACAAGCTGGACTTACCTGCTGAACTCCATTCAGTTCATGATACATTTCATGTATCCAACCTGAAGAAAAGTCCAACTCAAGATACCATTGCCATTCCCATCGACGAGATCCATGTTGACGACACGCTCCATTTCGTTGAAAAACCGGTGGAGGTTACGGATTGGAAAGTAAACAAGACCCGCCGGAGCAGTGTCAAGCTCGTCAAAGTTCGTTGGAATGCCAGACACGGTCCTGAATACACCTAGGAGCGTGAGGACCGGATGAAAGAGAAACACCCCCACCTATTTCCTAAGAACCCTGCATCTACAAGCAGAACTTAAAATTTCGGGACGAAATTTTTCTAACGGGGGGAGAATGTGACAACCCTCACTAAACCAGGTATCCGTACGACTTAATTAATAATTAATTACTGCTTAATTACTGTGCTTGCTTGAACTTGTGAATAAACTGCTACTTGAATACTGATACATGTACTTACTTGCATCATACTTTACTTACCGTCACTACATTATTTACATGCTGAACCTTAGTGACAAACATGATGCACAAAAGCACAGTAGCACTATAAACGGATAACCTATTGAACATGCTGATAAAGCCAGCATCAGGCAGACACTGCCTCTAAGGCCTGTATGAGCCAGAAATATTTTGCTACACTAGTGGTGAGTGTAGGGATACAAGGGTTGTAGAACTGCGTCTCTAGGAATAAGTTACAATGACTGGATGTGCCTAAAACGTGCTCTAAGCACAAAACTCAGCACTTTACATAATAATTCAGCTTTTAGCTAACTAATAAAGTGCCAAAACATGAGAAAAATATTACTAGACACTTTCCAAAGTGTCAGAAATAAGTTGTGTCACTAAAAAGGGTATTAACGACACTTTAAAGCTTGTTTAAGCACATTAACGGATTACTATCCAACCAAACAACCGGACTATACCCGGAACATGAAAATATTGTCATTTTCATTATTTATCTTTTTCTGAGTCAGTTAGGGTCCCTGAATACCCTAACCCACGCCATAACGCATGACACACTACTAACCGGGTTAATCCCTAAACTAACTAAACTTAACTTAACTAATACTTGGTGTTTAGTTGGATTTGAACTAGGAACCCCCCCCCCCCCTTTACGAATTCGGTCCCCAAGGGGACACCCTTGTACCTTTGATGATTATTTTAATCATCCATGCTTAAAATCTAGCTAACACAAGGTCCATTGGTTAATGCTCATTTGATTTGTCTATAAGTTCAAGGTTTAATCCACCATCACTTCACTTAACACAAACTCAACAATCACTACTATCTCCCTCTCTTTGGTTCTCGGCCGAAGACACAAGCAACACCACCACCACCTTTCGATTTTGATCATCGCTTTCCAAGCTCATACAAGTGTTAAGGATCGCGTATAAGGAACCTTGGTGCAATCGGAAGGCGAAGGACCTCACTACATTGCTTTTATCCACGCATTTTTCGCTTAGATTCTTCCCTAGCCTCGAGCTAGTAGTAAGTTGCTTAAATCACCTTCTCGAACTATTTTAAAGTGGGTAATATGATTTGTAACGGTTAAAACTCGTGAACATACAAGTTGAAGCTTAAAAGTCTACTAAAAACACTAAAAGTGATGGTTAAAAGCTCATATGTTGTGTAAAACTTGTAGTATTTGATTTGTGTAATTATTTGGACCCGATCTATGTTGTGGTAGCTTGGATCATCATTTAACTCGGGTTGGTTATGATCTTGGATCATGACATAAGGTTGTTTTGGAAGTAACAAGGGTTAAAGGATGAAACTCTACCACACACGAATCATGAACTTGTGTAAAAGCGATCTTACTTGTGAAATAATGTTCAAAACTAGTAGATCTACGAATCTACAAGCGGTATTTTCAAAGGACCACGTGTCAAGAGAAAACATACTTTTAAAGACGGATCTTTCATAAACAAGAATGATTTTAGTAAACACACAAGTGTGTAAACACTTGTGTAACACAAAGTTTCGACAAAATAGATATTTTTGTAAAAGTTGACAAGAAGTTGTAACGATGGAATTTCTTTAAAAACAAGACTTTTACGAAACCGAGTCGATTTATATAAAGATCCACTAAAAGTAATGGGGTTTACTTCATAATATTAGAAGATTACAAGTTCATGAGATTCTTTTCAAACTACATGTTTATTAACTGGTTTGATACGTTGAACATTGTTTTGTTTGAATGAGAAAATTGTTGGTTGATTTGTAAAAGAAAATGATACGCTTGAAAGCGTGGCCACCTCCCGTTACAGAGGAAACTCTGGCGAAAATTTTCCAAAAGCCTAACACTTAGAAATATTTTCACTATAAGTGTTAGAAATGCATTTTGACTTGTTTTCAAAATATAAGTTTCGCCACGACTATATTTACAAAACATCGAAGGTGGGATTTTCACAAAATAAAACGTGATACATGTATATATTTAGTATGTATTTTTCACCACATCACTTGTATAAGTGTTTATGATTATTTTGTGAACTACGTAAATATTATTTTTAGGGTAAAAATAATATTACTAAGTATTATTTTGGGAAAATCACATGTATTAAAATATAATATTTTTGGGAAGAATATTTATATTTTGGAGTTAGGAATAAAATATATTTTAAGTGAGACTTAATAATATATTTCGAAAATTATACGAACACATGTATTAAATCCCCCATCCTTGGGAAGGAAAAATAACTACCAAGTATATACAGAATGTAAACACGAAATAGTTGCCTAACTATTTCCCAAAAAATTAAACCATAAAGCTAAGGCACAGCCGTCCGTCTAATAGAATTAGTACGTGTAGGTCGTCACACAGCTGTTTGATTTGGAGGCATACTTGGTAGAGACGCACCACGGTGAGTTCATGTCCCCCTTTTCTCTAACTGTTTTCAGTTTTCTTAACTGCGGGGGTGAAATACATGTTACTTCGATTACAAGTACTTTATACATGGTATGGTTAGCGTAAGGAGGTTTACTACTTAGATCATGTGAGTGGGTAGGAGCAATATGAGGCCATTAGTCCTCATGGCAGGACCGAGGGACAGGAGCGGTAGATCTATCTGGGTGTTGCGAGCCCAGCCCCAGGCCAAACTAGAAACGGACCTCGGGGTGACTTTGTCCACATACTAATGCCGTGGCGAAATCTGCTAGGTTTGAGTCTCCCTACTTGCACTTCACATATATTAGTGGCCTTGCAAACCATTGGTGATCTCAATTCCCTTATTTGCTACATACCAAGACTATTTTTATACTCACAAAGGTTTACTTACTCACTTACACATGAACTCGCTCAACATTATTGTTGATTTTTCAACTTACATGTATTTCAGGAAATTAAAGGATCTGGCGCGGTATGACACGTTTCCCGCTGCACTAGTTATGAGGTCATCCGGGTTCGGGGAATGTGACTCTTTCCTGGACAAGTCACAGTCCTTAAACTATCTTTATGTTATGCTATGTTTATTGAACAATGGTTATGTCGTTAGGATGTGTTTCCGTTAAAACAATGTGGTTGTATTTGGTTTTTAAAACTTAATCGAATGGATGATCTTGCATGATTTTATTTCATATAGCTTTGTTATGGTTAAGCTATGGTATTAAGAAGTCACACCAAATTAACCACGCTTCCGCAAAGCCAGGGTGTGACAGCTTGGTATCAGAGCTCTGATCATAGCGAACTAGGATTCCTTCTCGAGTCTAGACTATGATCACTAGGGCTCTCACGAAATCATTTTTACTGAATACCACTTAAGTCCAGATCCAAAACTTTTATAAACAAATGTTGAGCACATTTTATTCATTGTTTTTAGGCTCAGTCTTGAAGGCTGAGGCTCGGCCTCGGAGGCCGAGGCTCGATCTGAGAGATCGAGGTATTTGGCTAGTGGGACTAGGATTATTGGCTAGTGGGACTAGGAAGTCACACCAAATTAACCACGCTTCCGCAAAGCCAGGGTTGACACCCAATGTGGGCGATTGGGACATTCGATCAATACCTGCCGTTATGCTAACCAAGCTGCTGCAAATCCTGCTGTTGCTCAAGCACAGTTCCCTCCTGGGTCGTGTTATAACTGTGGTGACCTTACTCACTACCGAAACAATTGCCCAAGACTTGTTAATGCAAATCCAGCGCGTGGACGAGTGTTCAACATAAACGAGGCAAACGCGAACGACAATGTAGCAGTGAACAATTAGTCTTTTGTATTACTTTGTGTGTTATCCTTCGACGTTTGGAATAATTCAGCTGTTATATAAAAATAAAATTTGTTGTTTCAATTTTATCTTACGAAATTATTACGTTTGTGTGTGTGGTTGATACAACCCTACGATGCCAACACCAAGGAACCATGTTCCTTACAAAACAAACTACTCGTGTGATCCCTTCATTTTATGATCACTCGTGATCTCCCCAAAAATCCTAAGTACTCGTTTCTTTTAAGAAACAAAGTACAAGGTACAAGTTACAAATTCTCAAACAGATACTTGAAATACCGTTTCAAATCTTTGATTTGATATCTAAAGGTACTTTCATGATTCCTTAAGTGGATTCATTGCGTGCTCTAATACGAATGTTACGATACGACCAAGACAAAGCCAAATCCTTATAAAATCTTCCTATCTTCATAGTTAGATTCTTGGGATGTTTTGAGTACCAATGGAAGTCCTCGATTGGATTTATGATATACTTTAAATGCATTAATTCAAGTTAATGAACGAGCTAATAACTAAGTTAACAACTATGCGATTATGTGATTATGTGTTTATGTGCGATTCTAAAGCTCGCTATCTAAGTCCTAGTAGAATCTTCCGTACTTTCATATGTTGGATTCTCATAAGGATACTCAAAGTACTATCTTAAATTCCTTAAGGGGCTTTTCTATGCAAATAGTAAGAACCTTGGATTCCAAAGTGCTATTTCAAAACGATTATTTGATTCAATAAAATGACCCATTAGTGGTCTATTTAAAGAGATTGTACGACGGTCTAGTTAAGAAGATCATGTGTTGATCTGGTTAAGAAGATCGTTCGTTGATCTAGTTAAAAAGATCCTCTGTTGGTCTAATCAAGTCACATTATGTTTATTTGATTGATTTTTTCCTACGCATTATGAAATAAACTGTGCGGAATGTGCAAGAAATTACGTAATTATGGATGCATACATAATTATGGAAATCAGTGCACAGAAACCACAGCAAGTTTTGTTATGTGTTAAGACCTATAGTGATGAGAATAACGAAACGGGAACAACGTAGAAAGGAGCATGGTGGATACGCCGCTGGTACTTCCTATATATAAGTGTTCCTTATTACATTGCGAAGGTAGCATTATTTAAGTTAGTAGAATTCCTGGACCTTGACCAATATTATTTTATCTTACATTCTCCGACTCTGTTTTCGAGCACACACAAGTTTCCTCTAAAATTAAATTTCGGGACGAAATTTCCTAAAGTAGGGGAGACTGTGACACCTGTGTCACTTCAACCATTAAACAAATACCAAACCAATGAAATATTGTATTTCATACTTGGGATTTGTATAAATATGTGTATCGTTTGCACATATCAATTCTTGTTCGATTTCGAGCTTTAAATCGCTTTCTGGAAGGTTATATGCGATCTGATGCGTAAATATAACAAGTTTAATGCAACAAACACTCCGGAACAGTGACATAGGCTAAACATACCCTAAATACCCTTTACATAACTTAGAAATAAGTTTCAAAGGATTCGGTATGGCAAAAACATGTTTATTCGAACTTTAGAACTATTTACGACAAAACTGCGAAACAAACGTTGGTGACCGCCCGGATAATATTTAAATCCTGAAAATATTCTGTTATGATTAAAATTTTATTTTTAATCAGGTTCGTGTTGAAAAATAAATTAAAACGCTTAAAAACGTTATTTTTCAAGTTTGAGCGCGTACCGCGTGTTACTGCGTAACACAGTGCTTATACTGCAAAACGCAGACAACGCAGCCAGTCTTGGCAACTGAAATTTATTTCAGTAATATTTTGGAAAGTTTATTTTTATAGAATAATAAAAATAATTTAGAACGCCATAAACCGGGATTTAAACGCTAGATAAAATACCCGGTGCCCGGTTAAATACCTGTTTTTCTAACCTACACATATTAAATATTGTTAGTGCATTTATGTCTATCGCCTCCGTCATCTCAAACCGTAGCAGAAATAGATTAAGTTTAGTGCTTATAGTGTTATATTTTAGTAAAAGGCAAGGTGGCATTTGTGTAAATAATGAGATATCTCATTATGTCCCTTGGCCTATAAATAGAGAACTTAGGGTTCTCATTTAGCACTTTTGGAAGACTTTTGACACTTTTGCTCATTTGCTACATTTGAGAGCTCTAGTTCTAGAGAGAGAAAGTGTCTAGGTGATTCACGGTTCCTGTAACGATTTCAGATCTTTGAATAGAATCACAGTTATATTACTGTTCGTGTGTTCGGTCTCCCTCGTGCACGGATTATGCACGTCGTACGAGTCGATTCGTAATCGTTCGGAGTCAAACCGGTCCTAACAAGTGGTATCAGAGCGGGAGTTCGATTGCTCAGATCATTCACACGATTTCGCACTTAAATTCAGCAGATTCAGATCGAAATTTCACTCAGATTTGTCTAAGTTCTTCATCTTCTTCATATTCTGTCACGTTTTTCAAAATCTAACAAGATTTTCTGGTTAAAAATGATTTGAACTTGAAGAATTTTGTGCGAAACTGTTTTTTGAATAATCTGTGAAATTTTTAATTCATAAAACAGATTAAAACTCAATCAATTTGTTCATAAACTGACAAGTTCGTACCAGAACTTTGAACTCAGATCTACGGCATTATAGTGGACGATATTGATCAAATTATACTTCATTGCAATCGGAATTCAGTATAGAAAAAGCCTTCAAAGTTTCAATTCATAACTCTAAGTCATTTGTGAGAAAATTGGAAATTTGTGGTTCGAAAAAAGTTGTAAACTGTTGCTGTTGTTCTTGATGTTCATACGCACGCATGACCTATCCGTGCGGATAAGTCATACGCACGGATAACTATCCGCTTTGACTTTAGTTGACCAATCCGGGCGGATAACGTGTACGTACGGATAGCATTTTCAATACGTGTCATAGCACTTCATCCAAGCGAGTTATTAAGTCAACTGTGTTAAGTTTGTCAGTCAACATTTCAGACCTATCTGTTCCTTCACGTGAATATCTTTGACCAAAACATAGAGGTCCACTTAAAACTCATTGAATATTGATCTCTTTAATATGTGCATGTGATACTATTAAAGTTGTCAGCTTGTTACCTTGAATTTGAAAAATCATTAAAAGATGTTTGACTTTGTTGACTGATTCAGATTATTACACGTGCGGATAACATTCATCACACGGATCCCCACCCGTGCGTATAGCATCATACGCACGGATAGCATCATACGCACGGATAGCATCATACGCACGGATAGCCATCATACGCACGGATAGCATCATACGCACGGATTACTTTCAGCCATACGTTTTGACTTGTTGACTTGCCACACGCACGGACAACTTGTCCGCGCGGATAACATCCCCACCCGTGCGTATAACATCTCCCGGATTCCCACCCGTGCGTATCACCACCCGTGCGGATAACATCATCCGGATCCCCATCCGCACGGATAACAATCCGTGTTGACTATTAGTTGACCATCCGGACGAACATTTCATCCGCACGATTAACAATTTGCGTAATAGCAATACGTGTCACAACACTTCAACCGATCAAGTTTCTTAATCATCATTGATAATCATTGAAATCGGTGTGCATGTGATTTGTGTATTCTATAGAATTTTGTCAGAAGTTCATGTGATTCTTGATTTGATTAACTCTTGCATGTGATCTTGCCTTGAAGTCAAAGAGCCAACCGATCAACTCAAAGATTTGTTGTTTAGTATGTCAGTTTGCACATGAGATATCATTACATAAATTGACAAATACATGTGATATAAATAAATTGACAAATACATGTGATATAATGATTCTCACGTGAAGGAAATTGTCAGGTTGCTAGTGAGTGTGTCGTTCATTAATTGAGGTCAAAGTAGTCCGCACGGATCCTCACCCGTGCGTATAACATCACCCCGGATCCCCGTCCGCACGGATCCTCATCCGCACGGATCTTCATCCGGATAGCAATCTCATCCGAACGGACAACGTTATCACGCGATTATTTTCACTATTGACTTGTGTTGACTCACTCGATCAGATACCTGTCTGATTCATTTGTTTGACATTGATTAAACTGATTGTGTTTGTTTGTTTGTGATTCAGGTAATTCAAGATGGCTAAAACGTTTGATGAACAGGAAAATGAGAATCTTAAAAATTTAAACGTTTGGATTTCTGATTCTTGGATTGATAAGAAGAACAAGAAGGACGTTTGGATTAAAAGATCCGAAAATTTCCTATGCATGAAACATGAATCATTGGAGAAGTTGGATAAACGATTTGATGAGTTGAATGATAAGTTAGATAAATATGAAATAAGGGTTTCAAATGCTGAAAAAATTTCAAAATTTACGGATGCATTACCTTTAGAATGGAATGAATTTTTAAGTGAACTAAAAAGGGATGCTAGTTTCTCAAAGCTTCATTTTAGAGAATTCATCGATAAGCTCAGATCACATAAGTTTGATAAAGAAAAGAAGAGTTGATGAATGAGATGAAGAGGGATTTAGAAAAGATAAATTTGGAAGTGATCATCGAAATGAAAAAAAGATTTTCTGTATGTCTTGCTGCAAAAAATGTCATGAAATATGATATTATGAGAGGATGTTTATTGATGAATATGCAAACCCTCTTAATTTTGTGATAATTTTTTGTGCAGGAACATTCAGGATGGAAACAAAGAAAGAAGCTGATGTTGAAAAGATGAATGAAAAATGCTCAAAATGTGATAAACTTGGAGCAGACAATGCCAAATTCTTGAGTGATGTGGAGAATTTGACATTGGAAAACAAAGCTTTGAAAGATGGGAAGAAAGCTGATGATGAACAGATTCTGGAGTTGCGCTTGAACTGTGAAAAACTAAAATCTGAAAATCTCAAACTGTTGAGTGATATGGATAGTTTGACATTGGGTAACAAGTTTTTGAAAGAAAAAGAGTTTGAAAATGAAAAATTAAAAGTTGAAAATGATTTCAAAAGTCAGTTAAAGATTTTAGAAGATGAGAGAGATATTTTTGGTAAAAATAATCTCGAAAAACAATGTGAGATAAATTCTCATCTTGAGAAAATCATTCGACTTGAAAAAGAAGCCGAATGTAATAGAAAGAAAATTGCTGATTTAGAAAACAAGTTGAAAAGTTTTGTGACTTCTGCACCATATGTGTGTCCAAAACCGATCAATTCTGTTCCAATAAGTGACAATGTCACAAATTTTGACAAAGTCAAAATTGAAGATTGTGATGAAATATCTGATGATGAAAAAGAAAAGAAAAGAAAAATATTTTTAGATTTACAAGAAAAATTTAAAAATACTGTTTTGCAATCTACTGAAACAGGTGAATGTTCTAAACAAAAACCTGTTAAGAAGATTGTAGAACAGAAACAAAAAGATAAAAATTTGAAAAATTCTAAAATTGAAAATAAAAGCTCATCAGTTAAGTCATCCAATCATTATAAAAAATCACAAAAATTTGTAAATGAAAATTCACAAAATGATGATAATAAGTGGTGCAGGTTTGACCACAGTGCTTCAAAGCCAAAACCAGTTTTCAAGAAGAGTGATGATTACCGCAAAGCCAGACAAATGTTATGATCTAAGCATATGGTGTGAAAGTGGTAAATGGTACGATAACAGAGTGTGCTACACCTGTGGTGTGAGAGGACACATTGCTGTTAATTGCCAAAGTTGGATATTTGAAATGAGAAGATGTTTTGAATGCAATATTAAAGGTCACATTGCTAGAGATTGCCCAAGGAGATCTATGGGAAGATCGAGGGTTGAATCTCACAGAACAGTAAAGAAACCAGTCACTGTCAAGCCCAAAGAACAGAAAGTGGAAGATAAGAAAGTAAAACTTTCACAGGGGCAGAGAGACAGACTGAGGAAGAAGAGGAAGAAGGAGAGAGAGTATTTGGAGAAGATTTTGTCTTCAGGTTCACCAGTTGGTTCGAATAAAAGTTCTGATGAATCGATTCACTCGACTGCAAAGCCAAGCAAATCGAATTCTTCAGATGCAAATCTGAGGACAAACAAGAAGAAAAAGAAAGTTATTGGCGATGAATCTGGCTCATACAAGTCAGACAAGCCAAGTTCTGGCAATGAATCTGATTCCACAAAATCAGAGGAGCCACAAGTTGAGGTAAAAAAGGAAGAGACAGTTCCTTTAATGAATGAAGAGAATTTTCCACCATTACGAGCCGCAAACCTAAAATCAAAAGGTGTTGATGCTGGAAAAATGTTTAATAGCAATGTTAAACATATTTTTAGCAAGATGGCTGATGGAAAGGTAAAAGGGGCAAAAGAATTTTATGAAGAAAAGATAAAAGCTCAAAATGCGCCTAAAGCTGGTCAGGCTTGGGTGTCAAAATCTGTTGGTTGAATTCCTGACTTGCCGGAGCTTCCAGGTTGGTAAGTGTGAAGCAGGTATCGGCATCATTCTTGAGAAATTCACAGGATGGTAACTGTGATATTTCGTCTTACAAGTGGTTAATCAAGGACATTAAGTTGTACTTGATTTTCTACAAGTGATAGTGGTGTTTGACCTAATAATGTTAAATTTTCAAAATGGTTAAAAGAGATCAAGGTGATGAGATGACCCCGAACCCACAAGTGATGGGTAAACAAACTAATTTTTCTGTAAAAACCATTCTGATTAACACAAACTTAAGTGTTTTGAAATCATTATGGGAAAATAGTTTGTTGTAAAGGGGAGTTCTGATTGAATACGCCGAAACCCTCACGGCTGAACAAACATGATTGCTTTCATAAGATTGAAAAACGGTTTTCAAACTGTCGAAAATCAATGGGTTGTAAATCATGGGGGTACGTTATATTTTCTGCAAATCAGTGCATGAGAAGCAGAAAATGGATGGCGAGACAAAGCTATCAGTATTGGTTGTCAAATTTTCTTTACATGGTTTTGCATTTTAGGGGGAGTATTATTGTCAGAAAATCCAAAAACATTAGAAAATTTGAAAAAGTCAAAAACATGATAAAATTCAAAATTGAGTTTTTGTGTAAAAAGAGGAAATGATAGTACATCAGTAGACAGTTACAGTATGCTAAAGAAATGTAATGATTATATAGCGTTAAACAGTCTCACTGATGATGTGTCGGTAGATTTTTATACATTTAGTAAACTTTTTCGGGATATAAACCTAAATTCAAACTTGCTTATTTCGTGGGGAACACTACTTGGATATATAGGTAACCCCTGAAATCTTGTTTGAAAGGTCTCATAATCTGATATACTAGGTCTTTATACTCAATGATGTCTGGGGTATTATTCCGGGACTTCTGCTGAACGGTAGTTCTGACCTAGTCCTTGGATAATACTTTCTGCAAATGCTTGAAACATAGCATAAACCCTCAGCATGCCGATGAAACAATAAAATTGATAGTCGCTGTTGTTGTAGCTAAAAGATCCTCCAAAGGGGACATTCCGTAAAGTCGAAGCAGACATCTCTCTGCGTATACGGAAGTATCGACCTGAGATCCCTCGGCCCTCGCATACCTAATTTATGTACAGATATCATTGTAGTATACTCACCTGTAAGACTGATTATTGGGATTCTGGATACGGGAGTATATTCAAGAGGTGGGACACATGAATAAGTTTAAGTTCCTAAATCACCTAATTCGTATCCTGAATCAGTTGAAATTTGTGTGAAAATTTAAGTGGATCAGTATATCGACAATCTAAGTGAATTATTTAATTCTTAATGTGTAACTAAGCTCAACGGTACTTGTGACTTGTCAAAAACTGATATGATCCTCTGACGCAAACTCAAACAAAAATATTATTTGTAAATATGTTTGTAAATATTTCTTTATTGTTTTACATTTCAGAAAAAGTACAAAAAGATTTTGATTTCTGCTTTATTTTCGACAACCGATGTCTGAGAACTGAGTTTGAAAATCTAAGTATGTTGATCGTGTTTCTGAAAATAAAACAAGTTCATTAATTTGAAACTTGAAATTTTTTAAAAAATCAAAAATCAAAAACAGTTTGTGATATCTCCAAGGTCATTAATTTGGACTTGGATGATTAACTGTGAGGGATTTGGATGCTTATATTGTTAAAATCTGTAAAAAGAGCCAGTTTCCGATACGATTCGTTGAAACTGCCAAATCTTTGAAGATTGTTGATAGGGGGAGAGTATCAAGTAATCCTGGATTTATTTCATATTATTATATCTTAGTCCCAGGATCTTGATTTAGAAAGTTTGATGGAGCCAGGATTACGATACCTGGAAATCTAAAAACATTGTTACTTATAAATGTTTGAGAATTGCAGATGTTGTACCAGACTACGATCCCGATAGCCGAGTCTAAGGGGGAGTCTGAAGACGAGCTCAACGCAAAGGGGAAGCGTGCATAGGAGCCAGGATTCTTTCCCAGAAGAGCTTGTAACCGAAAAGCCAGGTGTCGATCCCAAAGCACGGAAGCTTGACGAAAGGGGGAGCCTGAAGAGTCTACCGAAAGGAAGGAACTGAAGCTGAAGACAGATCCACGGGGATTCTGTTCGAGCTAAAGAGTGAGAAAGAAAAGAAGCTACGAGTCTGAATGTTTGAGATTGACTGCGGCAATATCCAAGGGGGAGTCTGTTAGTGCATTTATGTCTATCGCCTCCGTCATCTCAAACCGTAGCAGAAATAGATTAAGTTTAGTGCTTATAGTGTTATATTTTAGTAAAAGGCAAGGTGGCATTTGTGTAAATAATGAGATATCTCATTATGTCCCTTGGCCTATAAATAGAGAACTTAGGGTTCTCATTTAGCACTTTTGGAAGACTTTTGACACTTTTGCTCATTTCCTACATTTGAGAGCTCTAGTTCTAGAGAGAGAAACTAGAGAGAGAAAGTGTCTAGGTGATTCACGGTTCCTGTAACGATTTCAGATCTTTGAATAGAATCACAGTTATATTACTGTTCGTGTGTTCGGTCTCACTCGTGCACGGATTCCGCACGTCGTACGAGTCGATTCGCAATCGTTCGGAGTCAAACCAGTCCTAACAAATATATGTAAGTATGCATATGGAGATGTGTTATCATATGCCTACATTAGAGATTGCCACTTCT
Source organism: Helianthus tuberosus (assembly GCA_030545235.1). NCBI lineage: Eukaryota > Viridiplantae > Streptophyta > Magnoliopsida > Asterales > Asteraceae > Helianthus > Helianthus tuberosus. Next base: position 102,088,432 of record CM060424.1, on the reverse strand, counting down.
CTATCCTACTTGACAAGTGTTGTGCTTGAAGATCTCTTGCATATCTTACAAATCTCTAAATATCTCCCTTAAATCTTTCAAGATCCAAACAAAATCAAAAGCAATCTTCTTCCTCTCTCTCCTTCCCCAAAACCGTAACCCCATCACCCCCACCACTTTCATCTTTTGCAACTTTGTTCTTCAAGATTTAACTCCATTCTAAGCGTATTTCAAGTTGGTGTGAAGATCCAAAGGAGTTTCCAAGGTGCTTTCAAGTGATTTCAAGCTCCATATCATCAAAATCTCATCCAAAAACTTACTTGAATCTTGAAGGTATAACATTTATGTTTAAATCATACTCTTGATTCTTGGTTGTTCTTGATGATTTGAAGTTTCTCTTGAATCTTGGAATTTTCACAAACTTGAAATCTAAAATTAAATGGGTCTTGATACAAAATAAAAATGCTAGTATATATGGGTGTACATATATCCGAATATATATATATATATATATATATATATATATATATGTGTGTGTGTATGAGATTTGAACTTGATCTTTGGTAAATACTTGTTTAGGGTGTTTGCTTGCATAAACAAGATTATGTACAAATATGTTAGAGATATAAAGGAGTGATTAAACTATGAGTTATACTTTGGAATAATGCTAGTATTTTGACATGTAAATGGCTAAAAATTTATTAGACATATTTGAGAATTTTTGAGTTGTTGCTTGTTCTTGAATGATAGTTAAAATGCAAGGGTTTGATGATTTATGCATGATATGATAAATGTTCAAATACATCAGCAAATAAACATGAATAAGTTGCATATTTGATGCATTTAGATTCATATAAAATGATGTTGATATGATAGTGTGCTTTAGGCACTTGTACATAAGAATACATGTTGATTTAAAGCTCAAGAAATGATAAAAAAAAAATCATTCTATTACAAAAATGTTATAGAACAGATTATAAACACTAAAAATAACATTATTTGGTATATTATAATGGCATGAAACTTTGACATAGGTTTGATAGCTTTGCATGTTGTACATATAGCTTAAAAAGTGGTCAAATATGTGAAATTTGCATGATTTATGTGCTTTATGTGAGACCTGCACTATCATGAGTATAACCACTATTTTATTCAGTAAATAACATGGGTTATGTTAAAATATCAAGTCGTTTCGATTTGGGATGGTTAGGGTAACGTTTGATGCAAAACTATGCGGTAAACGGTTAAAAATCGGATTTTCAGAGAATTTCTATAAAACTGTTTTAGATCAGTAAGTAAATTGATATTTTTGATATACGAATAAGTATTTTAACTTATATTAAGTTTACTTGGTGTTTGGTTAGTCATACGTGACTTTCGACGCCCAAAAACGTTACCGAATCGCTAAAATACGTGTTTTTCAACATACACTATAATGGGTTGTTCATGGGTAAATTTTATGTGTTACAATGTGTTATGTGTTTTATAATATGTGTATGATGACATGTTAATACTTGACAAGATTATGTGTATTACGTTATTATATATTACGACGCGCAAATCGTAGATGTATTGCTTATAACATGATGAGGGTCACCAATAAAATCGTTCAAGTCGCAAAGTTCTTAAAATATGTATATGAACTCATATATACATAAATACACCAATATAATAAAAAATAATAACTTTTCGAGAAGATCTCAAAGTTATGTGAAAATTCTAAGTATCGGAGAAACTTATGTATTTTTGTGGGTTTTTTATAATTAAATCGTTCTTATTTAATTTGGGACGAATAAACAATTTGAGGGATTGTGTTAACATATAAAAACGCACCGAAAGGTGAGTACATAGTCCCCTCTTTTACGTTTTCAAATGTTTTGGGGTGATTCATATGTGCCTATTCACTATTTTCATGATTTCGACTATATGATTTCACATGCATAAGTACTATCTTCTGACGAATTGAACTATTCTCTATGGTTTAAACAATTTATTTCCAAGGTTTGTTAGAACTAATTGTTTATTTATACTGTTATTTATACATTCATTAACAATGATCAAGCCGATTGGTAGTACGATATAGCGCTATAGGACTAGACACCCCATTCCTGTTGTATGGAATGTCAGAAACCAAATTTTATCCAAATAGAATTTGCCTTTGTGGTATTTCTATAGTCTCTAAAGTGTAGTTTGATGCACTAAGGTTTGAATGTATTGCTAAATCACGATTTATGGTATATTTCGATATACTACCAACGTGATACTGTTTACTAAAGCATAATTTGATATGCTATTATTGACTAAAGTATAATTTGATATACTATGTACAAATCCAACATATATTTTGTTATTTACTAAAACATAGTTGATATGTTATTTACAAAACCAAAGTATACTTATGATATACTACCAAAAACTATTATTTAACAACTAAAGTATATTTTATATACTATCTGTTAAATTGTTTTGAAACTAAAATATATTTTAATATATTACTTATCCGACTTTATTAAAACCAAGGTATATTTTTATGTAAACTACAACTTTTATATCAATGCAAAGTGTTCTAGAAACCAAACTTTTATCAAGGATTCATGGCTACTTTTATAAACATATAATCTTTTCTTATATGATCCAAAGCCATGAATCTAATTCACAAAACCTATGTTACTCACAGGCATTTTTATGCTGACGTATTTACTTTCACATATGTTTCAGGTTTTATTTCGTGACGACTGTTGATTGCTTTACATAGGTTGGACATGGGACTTAGTAATTATAAAAACATGAACGGCAATTGTACTGTTTGTTGATCAAATTCCAAGACAATGTAACTTTTTATGTAATAAAACAATATTCTAAATTCCATGTGTTGTGAAACAATGATTCTGTTACAACACTCCCTGACGTTTTCTCCACGATTTGTTGTTTTACGTGGTCGGGGTGTGACATAGCGGGACAAGGTTATTGCTTATGCCTCTCGTCAACTCAAAGTACATGAGAAAAACTGTACTACTCACGATCTGGAGCTTGGTGCAGTTGTGTTTGCGTTAAAGATATGGCGACACTACCTGTATGGTACTAAGTGTGTGATTTTCATCGTGCATGGGAGCCTTCAACATATCTTTGACCAAAAGGAACTGAACATGTGACAGAGACGTTGGGTGGAATTGCTCAACGACTACAACTGCGAAATTCGCTATCATCCTGGCAAGGCGAATGTAGTGGCCGATGCTCTTAGTCGTAAATCTCATGTGAATGCTATTCGTATCTCTAAGGATCTCCATGTGAGTATTCATGACGCTCAGTATTCTTTGGCAAATGAAGGAAGTCTAGAAGTGGAAATCCAAGGCGCTAAGATTGAACAGCTTGAAACTAAACCCACTGGACTCCAGTACTACCTCAATCGCATCTGGGTGCCGGATCGTGATAATCTCCGTGAGCTCATTATGAATGAGGCTCACAAATCCCGTTACTCTATTCACCCGGGTGCTGATAAGATGTACCATGATTTGCGTGCAACTTATTGGTGGCCTGGCATGAAAAGGGACATTGTTGTATATGTTTCTAAAGGCCTTACGTGTACGAAAGTTAAGGCTGAACATCAACGTCCTTCAGGACTCTTGGAACAACCTGAAATCCCAGTTTGGAAATGGTATAGCATCGCTATGGACTTTATTACCAAGCTACCTCGAACACCTTCTGGTCACGACAGTAGCTGGATGATTATTGATCGATTGACCAAATCAGCCCACTTTCTTCCTATTGGTGAAGATTATAAAGTGGAGAAACTTGCTCGAATCTATACTGATGAGATTATATGTCGTCATGGCATACCTCTTGACATAATCTCTGACCGTGATGGTCGTTTTACTTCACGTCTTTGGCAAACCTTTCAATCCGCTATGGGTACTCATTTGAATCTTAGCACGGCCTTTCATCCTCAAATGGATGGACAGACCGAGTGTACTATTCAGACCCTAGAGGATATGATCCTTTATTGTGTCATCGACTTTGGTGGTAACTGGGATGTACATTTACCATTGATTGAGTTCTCGTACAACAACAGCTATCATTCCAGTATTCAGGTGGCTCCTTTCGAAGCCTAGTATGGCCGCAAGTGTCGATCTCCTCTCAGCTGGCATGAGATTGGTGACAAGGAGTTTACTGTCCCTAAAATCATTCAAGAGACAACGGATAAGATTCTTCAGATCCGTGATAACTTGATCAAGGCTAGGAGCAGACAAAAGAGCTATGCTGATAATAGGCGTAAGCCTCTGGAATTTGATGTTGGTGACCGAGTCCTTCTCAAGGTATCTCCCTGGAAGGGAGTAGTTCATTTTGGTAAGAAGGGAAAGCTTGCTCCTCGCTATGTGGGTCCTTTCAAGATACTCGAAAGGATTGGCAAGGTGGCGTACAGACTCGACCTGCCACAAGAACTAAACAATGTGCATCCAGTGTTCCACGTATCCAATCTACGTAAATGCCTAGAGGATGAGGAACTGCAGGTTCCCCTTGAAGACTTGCAAATAAATGAAGTTGTACACTTTGTGGAGAAACCGGTCGAAATCATGGATCAGGGTGTCAAGCGACTGTGGCGCAGCAAATTTCTCATCGTCAAGGTTCGTTGAGAAGGAAAGCGGGGCACCTAATTCACTTGGGAACTGAGAAGTGAGATGAAGACCAAGTATCCGCAACTCTTCGAGCAGTCTTCTTCCTAGATTTCGAGGACGAAATATCCTAAAGGAGGGAAGACTGTAACACCTGCGTCCCTAGAATTTTAGATATTGTCAATTTTAGTCCCTGAACTATGTAGTCGTTAATACTTTTGGTACTTGATGAATTTTATGCTATATACTAAATACTTGGAATGCCTAATTCTAGATACTTCGAATGCCTAATTCTAGATACTTGGAATGTCTAATTCTTGATACTTTGGCGCTTGACTCTTGAGGCTCGTGAAACTTGAGACTTGGTTGAACGAGGGACTGGAGTCTTGTTACTAGCGGAAACTATGAAACTTTGAAAACTTTTGTGCTATTGCTATAATCTAGTTATACTATTACCCCATACTACGCAACGCTTAATCTAAATTGCAAATTGAATCAAAGACGGTGGAACGGAAAAGATGGGATTGACCGAGTGGCAATCCGATCGGATGACCATCCGATCGGATGACCATCCGATCGGATGAGATAGCCACCCGATCGGATGGCCACCTGATCGAATCGCCATCCGATCCGAGTGCACACCACCTTCATTCCTTCTCACACTATAAATAGGCCTGTCACATCACCATTTTCACTGATGTGACAGCCTCACTCGACCAGACACACACACTCCTATTTTCTTCCATCTCTTGGCGATTTCGGTACGTTTTACACTAGATTCTTATACATCTTTGATCTACACATCATTCTCTACGAGATTCTCCTTTGAAGTCTCACTTTTCACCATGAAATCTCCCGGATTTGAGCTCTTGAAGGTGATGTCACCATGGCGGTTTGTACCAAACTATTGTGTGATGTCATTCAGCCAAGATCTAGCTCAGATCTAAGGAATTTCATGCATTTTACACTAAATCTACGCTAGATCTAAACTTTTCAAGCTGAAACCTATGTTCATCTTCATCTTTCTTAAACTTTTACTTAAAATGGTGAGATCCGGATCTAAACGGACTGTAGACTTGATTATTAGTCTGGAGTCGGTTTGAAGAAAGATTATTGCCAGAGAAGATGACCGGAGTATGAATTCTGACATAAGCACCATCACGGACAGACGACTGAATGGACTAGGGTGATTCCCATCCGCTCAGATCGGCTGTACATTGATGTGTTTACCAGTGTCTCAATGTGTACCAAGTTGTCGTTGTTTAAACAGAAACTTAGAGTTTTTACAATTTAGGAACGGGACAAGGTTAACCCGATCGAGTGGCAACTCGATCGGATAGCCATCCGATCGAACTGCCATCCGATCAGGTAACCCTTGCCCCTTAACTTTAAACACTTTGAAACTTAAAATCATGATAGTCGAATGATAACTCGATCGGATAGCCATCCGATCGAACTGCCATCCGATCAGGTAACCCTTGCCCCCTAACTTTAAACACCTTGAAACTTGAAATCATGATCGTCGAATGGCAACTCGATCGGATAGCCATCCGATCGAACTGCCATCCGATCAAGGCAGCATTGGACTTTTGGAACTTTTCAACACTTAGAACTCTGAATCGAGTGGAAACCCGATCGGATAGCCATCCAATTGGATAGCCATCCGTTCCCTCATACATTTGCCATCCCAATCGAATGGCAGTCCAATCGGATAGCCATCCGATCGAACAGCCATCCGATCGAGATGTAACATCTGTGCTTGTAATCATTGTGAACAGTTCTATTATCAATAAAACAATGTTATTTGATCCCAATGTTTGTTTGGTTGTGTTTTACATTTTTCATGTTTTGACTTTTGCTCAATTTCAAACTTTACATCGCTTTCTGGAGAGTTATACGCAAACTGATGCGTAGATATAACCATTTTAATGAAATGAACACTCCGGAATAGTGAAATAGGCTTAACATACCTTAAACAACCTTTACATAACTTAGAAATAAGTTTTGAAGGCTTTGGTATGGCAAAAACAAGTTAATTCGCTTACAGGGACTAAACTTGACAAACTGCGAAAGTATGCCAATTTGAACTGTAACGAACATTCCGGAACATGACCATAAGATAAACATACCATAAATACTCTTTACATAGCTTAGAAATAGGCTTTAAGGGGTTGGGTGTGCTAAAATAAACTTTTGGGGTCATTCAGGGACTAAAAGCGTCAAAAAGTGCACAAGTTTGCACTTTCGCGCATAACTTACGTTCTGAATACATCCGGACATCCAAAAAATTTATGTAAGCACTAAAATATTTTATTTTAGTGTTTGGCATAAGAAAAATCCATTCGTCACGCCATTTGGATCGTTTTTCGCACTTATGCGCATTCCGTCGTAATTAACCGAACAACGCAATCGTACGGCCAAACGAACCGACATCCGAGATAGTTTTGAGCACATTTTAAGTTCCCTATACTTTAACTTCATTTTAGAGCTTTGAAATGGGGTTAACGGGCCTTAAACGCGTCGGAAATGACCTTATAACATAACAGGGACCAAAACTATAAATCTGCCAAACTGGGTCCTTGCGCACCTCAACAATGTGAGTGTTGCGGTGCGCAAGCAGGGGCTAGATGCAGCAAATCATTTTTCTCAGCTGTTAACAGCCCTTAAACACCCTCCAAAGGCCAATGCCATGTGTCCAACTCTTGTGGTGGAGCAATATGAGTTACCACAACATTCCGACAAGTGTACGGGCGAGATCATTCCCTCTTCTCCAAGAAACGATCCTAACGGTGAACCGAAATCTATAAATACCCAACCCACTTCATTGCAAAACCCACTTGAAATCTGAGATTTCTCTAAGTTGGGGTGTTTCATCACCTCATACCTGAGAATACTTGGATTATCAAGACCCTTTGTAAGTGTTCCTTCGTTCTTTTATCGCTTTTCGAGTCCGAAAGTCAAACTTTGTTTGACTTTCTGCATTGACCAGTTTATGGTCAATGCGAAGTTCGTTTGAACTTCATAATGTGAGCGTAATCACGATGGTTATAGTCCCTAGTGACTATACCTACTGATTACCACGTTATCTAGGCTCAGTGACGAGCCGTAGTTTCGGCCAAAATGCGCATTCTTGCGTGTTTTGTAACCAAACTACTCTTAGGTATCAAAACCGTTTGTTTTGATACCAAACCTATTTTCTAAACATAGTTAAGCATGTTTTAACATGCTTAGCTCGTCACTTTTAGTTTAGTGCTTATATAGGGTCGTAAGGCAAGCGATCTAAACAATCGCTTATGCTTTTGAACCCGACCCGTTTGGTCGATCATTAGGATCCGACCAAGCACATTAGGTGACCATAGTATTTAGGGAATAACCTTCTGAGGTTATACCTTATGGTCGCTTCGTTTAAGTAGTTGTATGATAGGTAGTTTATATGCCTTAGGTAAATTACCAAAATGCCCCTTTGACACCAAAATTCATTTTAAGCATATGTAACATAACTTTTGGTATCTAAACTGATTTAGCAACAATATTAGACATGTTAAGGCATATTTTACTTATCATAGGGCTAGTTAGGCGTTCCGAACGCGTTTTACGTGAACGACGCGTTAAAGTAGCATAAGCTACCTAAACGGGTCGTAATGGGTCATAAGCACTTAGGTTAGGTTTCATTTTAGTATGTGGGCTTTGTTAAACCATATAACATGAGTCTCCATACTCGTTTGGTTTACGAACCCTCATTCTATCAAATCCTCTGATTTAGGTCCGGTTTATTAACATAGTTACCTATATTAGGTGTCGTTTGATTCTGTGATCTCTAGCATTGCTTGGTGGTTATCTTAGGACTTCTGAGCAATCTCAAGTGAGTACATAGACCCCTCTTTTACTATTTTCCAAACATTTTGGGGTGGAACACATGTGCCTACTTGTTACTTTCGTGCTTTCCTGTTTTCAGATCATATACTTGTTATGTTCATTAGTACACTATTAGTACATGATTTACATTACATTTCTGCTATGTATGTTGACTGATAGCATGCTAGCACATTGATTTACATGACTTTTCTGCTTTGTATGTTAACTTAGCATACTTAGTACATCACTTTACAATACATTTTATGCAATGTATGCCCATTGTGTGCGTACTTAGTACATTATTTTACATTACATTCTATGCTATGCATGCCCATTGTGTGCGTACTTAATACATTATTTTACATTACATTCTATGCTATGTATGCCCATTGTGTGTGTACTTAGTACATTATTTTACATACATTCTATGCTATGTATGCCCATTGTGCGCGTACTTAGTACATTATTTTACATTACATTTTATGCTATTATGCCCATTGTGTGCATAGTTAGTACATTTATTATTCATCACATGCTTACATTTTGGTATGACATTTGGTTTGTTTAAATGAGACAATGTACATTCATTAACACCGATCATGCCGCTCGGTAGTAGGTAGTGGTACCATAGGACTTGACAAATCCCATTCCTGTAATCTCGGGTTTGTTTGGATGGAAGGAATGACCGAATCCGAATACATTTTTTTGATAACCTTGACTAAAAGGGTTATCCGACTGTCGCAAGGCTTGGATGTATGAATTTTCACAATACCGCATAAATGTCTATATCAGTATAACATGCATTTATTACACAAAACATAACTTTGATTTAAACCATGTTTTACTTCAATACCTTGTTTTTGTGCATTTTACATATGGTTTAGTTGATATATTTCACTTACCATACATAAACATTTTGACATTTACATACACAATTCATGACTTACATTTGACATAAACATTAGACATAGACATTAGATATTTGATTATACATAAACATTTTACTTTGGTGGTTTGGTTTGAGTAAGTAATTTAAGTAATGAGGCGTGTGTAATATGATACAAGCATGGTGGATACGCCGCTGGTACTTCCTATATATAAGTGTTTGTATGGTATTACATATCGTAGCGTTATTTGAATCATTTCAATTTGAGACATATAACATTTTATACAAATAACATACTTTTCACAAGACATTCTTTTACAAACAACTTATCTTATACAAACTCATTTTACTTGGTTATTCATTTAACCATACATTATTCTCTTATTTATACATATCATCTGAACTTATTGTTTTTCAAACGATTTACAAAACAAATCAATTTACAAGGTTCATGACTAAACATTTTTCTAAACTTACAAGTCATGAATCCTATTTTCACAAAACCTATGTATCTCACAGGCATTTTTATGCTGACGTACCTATTTTCACATGTGTTTCAGGATATGATGCATAGGATTTTTCAAGATACACTTAGGCGGACTTGGGCCTTAGTGACAATAAAAGATGCAAGACTAGTTATTTATGTTATGTTTCTTTGATTGTCAAGACAATGTAACTCTTTTATTTAATAAAACAATATTTCAATTTCCATGTGTTATGAAACAATGATTCTGTTACAACACTCCCCGACGTTTCCGCCACGTTTTGTTGTTTTACGTGGTCGGGGTGTGACAGAAAAGTTGGTATCAGAGCTCATGGTTATAGGGAATTAGGTTATTAGTAATGCTTTGACCTAGTCTATAACCTTCCTAGGACCCTAACGCGAGTTTACTTGCGTTTAGTCATAAAACAATACTGTCACCTATCCTTAGGCGACAACCACAACAAGAACACAAATTTCAAAACCGCTTTGAAAACTAATCATCTGTTCTAGGATGATTGATTACTAGGTTTTGAACCCTCTGTTATAAGGTTTTGAACCCTCTAAGTTTTCAAATCTCGTCAAAGTTTGGGTCGTATAATGTGAACACGTGCAAACTGGAAGAGTGAATGCATGTACCCTGAGTTTTCTGTCGAAGGCTAGAGTGTTCGTACAAATCCGCAGTATCGGACCAGTCACTCTTACCTGGGAACTCTTGGGGTAAGTGTTCACTTATAGGCGAGCATGTCTTCAGTGATACATTAATATGATCCGTTTACTTTGATTTGTCACCGTCTTATTTGTTTGCCTTAGGTGACAAACAAATGATCGCAATTTTTATGCATTGCCATCCTGTTTTGATTGTCTGATAACCTTTCACTTGTTTCTTCCTATGTCTTTCATTTTCTTCTAGAATGTCTCTTCCTCTCAGCAACGGTCAAATGTCTGAGCAAACAGCCAAATTTGCCCAGCAAATAGGCGAAGTGATTCTGAGGACTGTGGATTTAGGCATTGCCATGTCTCGTCTCAACAATGAAGCCACTCAAGAGCCATCAAAGGAAGCAGAAGTCAAGCCAGCACCAAAATCAAGGAAGCGTAAGGCTTCAAGGAAACCCGCTGCAGTTATACCTAATCAAGTGGGACCTAGCCATGTGGCAAGGCCACCAGCTAGGAAGTCATACATAAGAACTGCCCCTTGGTGCAAACGATGCAACCGTCATCATTCAAACCTCATACCCTGCTCCAAATGTACCTACTGTGGACGGAGGGGACATTTGGTTAACATATGCCGCTTTGCTATCCAAAACAAAGCTGCTATAAACCTTGCTGCTACCCAACTCCAAGTTAACTCTACTCAAGCTCGTTTTCCGTCTGGTACTTGCTACAACTGTGGCGAGACGAGCCATTTCAAGAAAAACTGCCCGAAGATTGTCAGTGCAAATCCAACCCACGGATGAGTAGTTGGCTGATTAGAAGATGTTGTTGTCTTATGCTTTTGTTTCTTCTATTTCTTGTAATGTGAAACAATCTGTTTTGATTATAAATAAATTGTTGTTCACAATTCTGATATACAAGTGTAGTTACATGAGTAAATGGAAATTATCTATGATACCTTACAAACTACTCTTGTGATTTCTCCCTTTCAAATGATCGCTCATGATTCCCTCGAAAATTTTAAGTACTCGTTTCACTCTAAGAAACAAAGTACAGAAAATATAGTGACATTATGAGTAATCATGCTTCTGCACATCTGTTCCTTTGAATCTTTGGTTAGATAACTAAGGGTATTTTCAAATCTCATACCCATTATGTTTTGATTTTTCAACATACACAGTAAAAGTATTTCAAAAACAATTTTTTTTTAAATGCATTGTCTATGTTATTTCAAAAACATTGGCTATGCTTTCAAAAACAACCTTCATAATTTCAAAATGTTTCATATAGTCTGAAAACAATATTAACACAGTACATTTTCTTATCAAGTGCATGATTTCGAAAAGCATCATTCATGTTTTTCAAAAACCTTATACATAATTTCAAAATTCATCTCGCATGATTTTAAAACATTTTTATAAATATACTTACCTAGTACACCTACTTTATGATTTCAAAAGTATTATATATAAGGTTTCAAAAACATTGAACACATTTTTTTTAGAACCCCATGCATAGTTTTCAAAAATATTTTTCCTTATTCATTGACTTAACTTTCACATTTCGCTTCATATGTCGCCTTGGCATATCTGGCATCTCAACTTCATAAGCATTTTACTTCATGTTTTGACCTAAGCACATCAAGTGCAAGGTTTCAAAACATCTTCAACTTCTAAAATCCATATGGGATCTTTTTATCTTCACATTTAGACCCTTGTGGATGCTTATCATTCAAATCAGAGTCCTTGATTGGATTCCTTATGTACCTAAATTCGAACATTTCGGTTCCTTATACTCAAAATCGAATTTTTCTTTTAAAAATCTTTCTATCTTTATAGTTAGATTCTTGATAATGTTTAAAGTACCAAATGAAATCCAAGGAATGGATTCCTAGTGTGCTTTAAATACACGTGCTCTGTTGGCAGAACAAATTTCTAGTTAAACAATTTTGTGGTTATGTGACTATGTGTTTATGCGTCTTATGTTTTCTTTTATGCATTTTGTGTTTTTATACTCTGGGTATTCGTTATCCAAATCCTCGTAGAATCTTTCATATCTTCATATGAGGGATTCGTAGTAGGATATTCAAAAAGGTACTACCTTAAAATCCTTAATGGGCTTCTATGTAATAGTTAAGACCCTTGGATTACATAGTACCACTCCATGATTCATAAGAAACCCTTTTAGGGGTCTAGTCTAAAAGATTGATTCAAAACTCTGGTTAAGAATGACATGTGATGATATAAGCTGAAAAGACTCCTTGGTTGTCTATTAAAATCATTTATTGATTTAATAAAAGGGACCCTATGGTGGTCTAGTCACACTCATCACAGGTTTGTTCATTTGGTTTCCCCCTACACATTATAAAATAGAATGTGTGAACTATGCAAGGAATTGCCTAATTATGGACGCGTGCATAATTATGAAATTTAGTGCACAGAAACCCAGTAAGATTCATTATGTGTAAGAACCGATAGTGACAACAATAACAAAATGAGAACGATGTAATGGAGGTACGGTGGACGCACCAATGACGCTTCATATACTTGTATATAAGTATCCCTCTTACATTGCAAGCATGATGTTATTAAAGTTACTAGAAGTTCAGAACCCTAACCAATGTTGTTCGATCTTTTCAACTTCATGTTTCAAGACCTCACAAGTTTCCTCTAAATAAAATTTCGGGACGAAATTTCCACAAGTAGGGGAGACTGTAACATCTGTGCTTTTAATCATTGTGAACAGTTCTATTATCAATAAAACAATGTTATTTGATCCCAATGTTTGTTTGGTTGTGTTTTACATTTTTCATGTTTTGACTTTTGCTCAATTTCAAACTTTACATCGCTTTCTGGAGAGTTATACGCAAACTGATGCGTAGATATAACCAGTTTAATGCAACGAACACTCCGGAATAGTGAAATAGGCTTAACATACCTTAAATAACCTTTACATAACTTAGAAATAAGTTTTGAAGGCTTTGGTATGGCAAAAACAAGTTAATTCGCATACAGGGACTAAACTTGACAAACTGCGAAAGTATGCCAATTTGAACTGTAACGAACATTCCAGAACATGACCATAAGATAAACATACCATAAATACTCTTTACATAGCTTAGAAATATGCTTTAAGGGGTTGGGTGTGCTAAAATAAACTTTTGGGGTCATTCAGGGACTAAAAGCGTCAAAAAGTGCACAAGTTTGCACTTTCGCGCATAACTTACGTTCTGAATACATCCGGACATCCAAAAAATTTATGTAAGCACTAAAATATTTTATTTTAGTGTTTGGCATAAGAAAAATCCATTCGTCACGCCATTTGGATCGTTTTTGGCGCTTATGCGCATTCCGTCGTAATTAACCGAACAACGCAATCGTACGGCCAAACGAACCGATATCCGAGATATTTTTGAGCACATTTTAAGTTCCCTATACTTTAACTTCATTTTAGAGCTTTGAAATGGGGTTAACGGGCCTTAAACGCGTCGGAAATGACCTTATAACACAACAGGGACCAAAACTGTAAATCTGCCAAACTGGGTCCTTGCGCACCTCAACAATGTGAGTGTTGCGGTGCGCAAGCAGGGGCCAGATGCAGCAAATCATTTTTCTCAGCTATTAACAGCCCTTAAACACCCTCCAAAGGCCAATGCCATGTGTCCAACTCTTGTGGTGGAGCAATATGAGTTACCACAACATTCCGACAAGTGTACGGGCGAGATCATTCCCTCTTCTCCAAGAAACGATCCTAACGGTGAACCGAAATCTATAAATACCCAACCCACTTCATTGCAAAACCCACTTGAAATCTGAGATTTCTCTAAGTTGGGGTGTTTCATCACCTCATACCTGAGAATACTTGGATTATCAATCTTGCGGGGACCCTTTGTAAGTGTTCCTTCGTTCTTTTATCGCTTTTCGAGTCCGAAAGTCAAACTTTGTTTGACTTTCTGCATTGACCAGTTTATGGTCAATGCGAAGTTCGTTTGAACTTCATAACGTGAGCGTAATCACGATGGTTATAGTCCCTAGTGACTATACCTACTGATTACCACGTTATCTAGGCTCAGTGACGAGCCGTATTTTCGGCCAAAATGCGCATTCTTGCGTGTTTTGTAACCAAACTACTCTTAGGTATCAAAACCGTTTGTTTTGATACCAAACCTGTTTTCTAAACATAGGTAAGCATGTTTTAACATGCTTAGCCCGTCACTTTTAGTTTAGTGCTTATATAGGGTCGTAAGGTAATCGATCTAAACAATCGCTTATGCTTTTGAACCCGACCCGTTTGGTCGATCATTAGGATCCGACCAAGCACATTAGGTGACCATAGTATTTAGGGAATAACCTTCCGAGGTTATACCTTATGGTCGCTTCGTTTAAGTAGTTGTATGATAGGTAGTTTATATGCCTTAGGTAAATTACCAAAATGCCCCTTTGACACCAAAATTCATTTTAAGCATATGTAACATAACTTTTGGTATCTAAACTGATTTAGCAACAATATTAGACATGTTAAGGCATATTTTACTTATCATAGGGCTAGTTAGGCGTTCCGAACGCGTTTTACGCGAACGACGCGTTAAAGTAGCATAAGCTACCTAAACGGGTCGTAATGGGTCATAAGCACTTAGGTTAGGTTTCATTTTAGTATGTGGGCTTTGTTAAACCATATTACACGAGTCTCCATACTCGTTTGGTTTACGAACCCTGATTCTATCAAATCCTCCGATTTAGGTCCGGTTTATTAACATAGTTACCTATATTAGGTGCCGTTTGATTCCGTGATCTCTAGCATTGCTTGGTGGTTATCTTAGGACTTCTGAGCAATCTCAAGTGAGTACATAGACCCCTCTTTTACTGTTTTCCAAACATTTTGGGGTGGAACACATGTGCCTACTTGTTACTTCCGTGCTTTCCTGTTTTCACATCATATACTTGTTATGTTCATTAGTACATGATTTACATTACATTTCTGCTATGTATGTTGACTGATAGCATGCTAGCACATTGATTTACATGACTTTTCTGCTTTGTATGTTAACTTAGCATACTTAGTACATCACTTTACAATACATTTTATGCTATGTATCCCATTGTGTGCGTACTTAGTACATTATTTTACATTACATTCTATGCTATGCATGCCCATTGTATGCGTACTTAGTACATTATTTTACATTACATTCTATGCTATGTATGCCCATTGTGTGCGTACTTAGTACATTATTTTACATACATTCTATGCTATGTATGCCCATTGTGCGCGTACTTAGTACATTATTTTACATTACATTTTATGCTATGTATGCCCATTGTGTGCATACTTAGTACATTTATTACTCATCACATGCTTACATTTTGGTATGACATTTGGTTTGTTTAAATGAGACAATGTACATTCATTAACACCGATCATGCCGCTCGGTAGTAGGTAGTGGTACCATAGGACTTGGCAAATCCCATTCCTGTAATCTCGGGTTTGTTTGGATGGAAGGAATGACCGAATCCGAATACATTTTTTTTATAACCTTGACTAAAAGGGTTATCCGACTGTCGCAAGGCTTGGATGTATGAATTTTCACAATACCGCATAAATGTCTATATCAGTATAGCATGCATTTATGACACAAAACATAACTTTGATTTAAACCATGTTTTACTTCAATACCTTGTTTTTGTGCATTTTACATATGGTTTAGTTGATATATTTCACTTACCATACATAAACATTTTGACATTTACATACACAATTCATGACTTACATTTGACATAAACATTAGACATAGACATTGGACATTTGATTATACATAAACATTTTACTTTGGTGGTTTGGTTTGAGTAAGTGATTTAAGTAACGAGGCGTGTGTAATATGATACAAGCATGGTGGATACGCCGCTGGTACTTCCTATATATAAGTGTTTGTATGGTATTACATATCGTAGCATTATTTGAATCATTTCAATTTGAGACATATAACATTTTATATAAATAACATACTTTTCACAAGACATTGTTTTACAAACAACTTATCTTATACAAACTCATTTTACTTGGTTATTCATTTAACCATACATTATTCTCTTATTTATACATATCATCTGAACTTGTTGTTTTTCAAACGATTTACAAAACAAATCAATTTACAAGGTTCATGACTAAACATTTTTCTAAACTTACAAGTCATGAATCCTATTTTCACAAAACCTATGTATCTCACAGGCATTTTTATGCTGACGTACCTATTTTCACATGTGTTTCAGGATATGATGCATAGGATTTATCAAGATACACTTAGGCGGACTTGGGCCTTAGTGACAATAAAAGATGCAAGACTAGTTATTTATGTTATGTTTCTTTGATTGTCAAGACAATGTAACTCTTTTATTTAATAAAACAATATTTCAATTTCCATGTGTTATGAAACAATGATTCTGTTACAACACTCCCCGACGTTTCTGCCACGTTTTGTTGTTTTACGTGGTCGGGGTGTGACACGAGATGACTGATCCGACACTTTGTGCAATCTCGTTGTTTTGTCCGACACTTATCCGTTGTAACCTAATCAGGCTAAACCTAAAGAGCTCCCTTTGATCCAATAAAAGTTGATCTATTAAGCAATCACTATGAGTATACTCGATCCCTTTTTACTTTAAACTTTGGGATGTAACATGTATTCTATTAAACTAGGATACTTGAGACTTTTGCAAACTAAACTCTATCCTATGTGTATGTGAAACTATTGATTCTTGCATTCTATTTGTGCCATGTGCACGTTTAATCCAGGGTGTGTAGTTCTGCCTTAAAAATAGTAGTGCTATAGGAGATGCACCTCCCCATTATTCTCGGGGGAATTGTTAGGAGGATTCTAGTTTTCCTTGAGACTTGGGAAAACAACAAAGCATCGGGATACTTGGGCTATCATTTGTTGGACTGCGAACACTAGCATGGCTGAAACTATTTTTGTGACACTACATATGGATATGAGTTGTTATAATCTATTAAGCTATTACTCAAACTTGTATACTCGCCGGTACATTTTTGTACTGACTCTATTTTAATACATGTTGCAGGCTGATAAAATGTTGGAACTATGGAAAACAAGCTAGGGTTGATGACTAGAAACTCGCCTAGATTAAATTTCTAAAGTTTGAAACAATGACTATTGTGGTTGTATTTGATATTTATGGTTATGTGGATGTTTAGACAATCTTGCATGAAATTCACTTAATCTATATCAAAATTATTAGTGTTATGGAATCTCGTGAGCAATCTGAACACTTAGAGCTCACACCCCGATGTTTCCGCCATCGATTGGGGTGTGACAACAAACCACAAGCTAATCATCTGATTAGATTGGTGTTTCTTCAGTACCTCTGATAAACGATAAACTGAATGAGAAGGAAGGCTTTAATTTCTGCAGAGGACGCCTCTCGTGATGAATGTGCTAATTTTCTGATGAAGCTTCTAGTTTTATTGACCATAGTTAGGGCTGTAAACGAACCGGACGTTCAGCAAGCAGTTCGTGAACCGTTCGATGGGAACTTCGTTTATGTTTGTTCGATTAGCTTGACGAAAGAACTCGAACAAAAAAATTCGTTCGGTTAGCTTAGCGAACGAACACGAACATATGTCTCGTTTGTTCGACTACGTTCGTGAACGTTCGGTAATATGTTCGTTTACGTTCGTTCGTGTTCGTTTGATTATATAAAAAATAACAAATAATAAACCTTTTATCTAAACATATTGAGAACTTGAAACCCTATTTTCTTCTAAGTTAGCTAAAATTTGGACATTCTAAGACAATTTTGGGGATAATTATGTCTAAATTAGTTAAACTTGATTCATTGTTTGGTGGTCTAGTAGACTTCTTGTGTTTTGATTTATCATTTGATGGTTGTATCTAACTACTTATATCCGATGTTTAAGGATAACGATATTTTTATATTTTTTATTTTCAAGTTAAATGTTCGTTTGCGTTTGTTTTTATTTGCTTGTGTTCGTTTGTGTTCGAGACCAGTGTTCACGAACTGTTCGTGAACAACTGAATTTCCTTAACTAACAGACACGAACATAAACTGATGTTCGGTAGCGTTCGTGAACAGTTCACGAACATGTTAATTTCCTTAACAAACGAACACGAACAAGAACATGGCCTTGTTCGTGTTCGTTCGGTTTGTTTACAACCCTAACCATAGATGAAGCTTCTCGTTCTGATGGCTAAAGCTCCTAGGTTCAAAAAAAAATCTTTGGAGACTCAATTACCAGTTGGTCCGAGCTGGTTATGTCAGAGTCTCAGAAAGTCTTAGCTGCAACCTGAAAGATCACAACAAGGAAGAAAACACATCGTTAGCCTCGTCACAGGGAGGGGGGTCTCTCTGTGACCAAGATCGGGCGTGAGAATAAGTATCAGAGTACGTGGAGTAAGTCAGTGAGAGAGAGGGTAAAATTAGAGAGAGAAAGTAGTGATTACCCTTTTGGGGAGGTTTTAGTTGGGTATTTATACCTTTTGGGTATGCTGACGTGGAGAGGTAGTTATTGACGAACTAGTCACTATCAAGCAGTTAGAGTTGTGGGCCCAGGTAAGTTAGGGAAGATCTTCTATGCCGATCGTTCCTATTCAGGTCATTCGACTCGATCCAATGGCGTCTTACCTTCGGTGACTAGTGTTCGGTCCTTGGCGGGGGGACGGTCGGTCCGGGATAGACAGTGTTCGGTTCGGTGTCTAGTAGGGATGTTCATCGAGTTTTTTCTTCAGGTTTCGGTATTTTCGGGTCGGGTTTTTCGGGTTTTTGTCCAGGAAAAATTTACCTGATAACTGACCCATTTAAAGTTCGGGTTAGTCGATTTTGGGTTATTCGGGTTTGGGTTAGTTCGGGTTGGGTTGTTCGATTTTCGGGTTTAGATGTAAAATGAAAAGTTAATGTTTTTTTTACAAGATATCATCAAAATTCATATTGCTACATTAAAAATATCATCAAAGTTCAAACATTATTTGACAATACGCTATCATAATATTTAAAAGTCCTAAAACTTAATATTTCATATATTAAAGACTTCAAACCAAAACAATTCTATAAGAAAAAAATTATAAATGTTCAGGTTTTTTTCGGGTTTCGTGTTTCGTGTTTTTCGGGTCGGGTTGTTCGGGTTTAGGTAGAGAAAAAGTGACCCGATAACCGAACCATTTAAAGTTCGGTTTGGTCGGGTTCGGGTTTCTTGAGTTTGGGTTTTTCGGATATTCGCTAGTTCGGGTTCGGGTGGCTTTGCATTCGGGTCGGGTTCCGGGTTTTGGATAAAAATGAACAGCCCTAGTGTCTAGCACGTATCCTCATCAACTCCCCCTAGTTCATGGCGTTTATTTAATAAAGTTACGAACTAGTCTTGAGGCATAGTTCGGTTTTTATCTGGGCGGTCTTTTTTGATTTTTGAATTCCTTTGTAGGATCGAATCGTGACCCAAACGAGTCAATCAGAAGAGCTCTAGTCTGTTTCAGAGGCGGAAACTAAAAAACAGACGTGGAAAACAGCTTGTTTCACTATAAATCGTCTTGTTTATTGAAAATAACAGCTTTACAGATCTAACGACGCGTCGGCAGCAGTTCGGTACCGGAATGACGAAAGTTACAAATGATTTCGCTCAGGAAGGTATTTATAGGCTGAAGATTTCGCTTGAAAGTGTCTAGATGTCAGTTCAAGCGAAATCAGAAAACTTGATTTCGCTTGAAAATGTCACTTGTCCTTTCAAGCGAAATAAGCTTAATAACACCCTACAACCTCCTATTTTCTCGTACAACGCGCCCTGATCTAACACTTTTAATACTAGACTCGATACAAGACAAAGTCGACAAACGTATGCACCAACAGATTCCCCCTCGGATGTTGACGAGTCTTAAGTGTCGAGTCTTCAACGTCTTCAGTCTTTATCAGTCTAAGGGCTTCCAGAATCTTAATCTGGCTCTTTCCTTACTCCAATTTCTTCTTTCTCTAAAAATGCCCAGAAACAAACTCCGGCTCTACTCCTATCAGCTTCTCTTGATCCATTAAGTTCATCAGCATCAGTAATCTCAGGATCAGAACCTGGCTCTTTGTCATTCAGACTCCCCCTCAACTTGTGCTGGGATCGTAGTCTGGCTATTTTCAGGTTCAAGCATCGCAACCAGGCTCTCCTGCAAATCCTCTACCCAAACATAAATTTCATAAAAGATAAGATATAGCAAACTTAGAAACCCTGCTAACCACTTGAAGATACAACCTTAACACAACATTTTCAAGTATCGAATAAAAAGATCTATCATATAAGTCACTGATGAACCCCTTAGATGTATATCATTTTTCTTTCCAAGCATCTTCAAACCAACTTTTCCAAACCTGTTCATCATGTTTAGCACTCGGAATTTTGAAAATCAGCTTTCCAACATCAGTGTCTAAAATCTTTTTGAATTTTTCAAAATTTTATGCTAAAACACACCGAAAATCTTTTTGGATTTTTGACATAACAGAATTTAAATGCAGTAAAGAAATATATACATACAATATTTTTGTGAGTTTGCGTAAGAGGATCATATCAGTTTTTGAGACAAATCACCAACACCGTTAAGTTTTAAACATTTTAAGTTCTAAACGATTCACTTAGATTGTCAGTATACTGATCCACTTAAATTTTCACACAAAGTTCAACTGTTTCGAGATACGGGATTAATGTTTTAGATACTTAAACTTACTCGCGTGTCCCACTTCAGAATATACTCCCGTATCCAGATCCCAATATTCAGTCTTACAGGTGAGTATACCTAGACGATATCTGTAAGAGGTTAAATTGCGAGGACCGTGAGAGCTCAGGTCAGAACTTCCGTTCAGCAGAGAGATGACGGCTTCGACTTTTGGGGGTCCCCTTTAGATGATCTTTTTTTACAACAGCATATGATTTGCATTTTGCAATGTTTTATCATTTTTTATGCTGAGGGCGGCGCTATATTTCAAGCAAGTGTAAAGTATTCTCCGAGGACTAGGCCATTGCTTCCGCATTATCCGAAGTATCGGGATAATACCCCAGATATCACTAAGCATAAAGACCTAGTATCTCAGAAAGAGGGGTCCTTCAAACTAGATTTTGTGGGTTACCCATATATCTGAGAGATGTTACCCACGATATAAGCAGGTTTGAATTTAGGTTTATATCTCGTCACAATCTACTAAATGTGTAAAAACCTACTGGCACATCATCAGTGAGACCATTTATCACATTTTTACATTCCATTTCTTTAGCATGCTGTGATCGTCCACTGATGTACTATCATTTCCTCTTTTTGACAACAAAACTCATTTTTGAATTTTATCATGTTTTTTTATTTTTCAAAATTTCAAATGTTTTTGGATTTTCTGAAATTTTTACTCCCCCTAAAATGCAAACACATTTTAGGAAATTTGAAAACAAACTGTACATTTAAGTGACAACTGATATCGAATTACTTCATTTCGCCATCCTCTTGGCATAAACAATCAGAACTCCCCCTCACAACAAACTATTTTCCCATTGTGATTTCAAAACACTTAAGTTTGTTTTAATCAAGTGGTTTTTCCAGAAAATAAGTTTCGTTGATTTTATCACTTGTAGGTTAGGGGTTCATCACATTGTTTCTCAATCATTTGTAGGAAAAACAAGTACAATTTAATGTCCTTGATTTACCACTTGAAAGTGAAAGCCTTTTTCAATCACTTGTAGGTTCACTAATCAACCCAAACCACTTGTAAATCAAAATATAACAATATAAAGATATCACCTATGAATTTACCAACCAAACATTTCAAGAATGATGCCGATTCCTGCTCCACACTTACCAACCTAGGAGCTCCGGCAAGTCAGGAATTTATGGTGAAAATGCTGTCACCCAAGCCTGACCAGCCTTGGGTGATTTTGGTGGCAAACATCTGTCCCACCAACATTTTGATTTGTAAAATTCTTTAGCATCCTTCACTTTCCTGTCAACCATCTTTCCAAAAATATGTTTAACATTTCCATTAAACACGTTTTCAGCATCAAATTCTTTCTTATCAACAAAGAATTGACCTGATATCTCAAATCTACCTTTTGATTTTAGATTATCTTTCGACAATGGCGGAAAATTTTCCTCGTTCAACTCAGGAACGGAATTATCAACCTTTTTCTCAACACAGACTCCTCTGATTTTATGGAATCAGATTCATTGTCAGAACTACTTTCAGATTTTACAACCCATTTTTGTTTGTTTAAATCAACTCTTCTTTTGTAAAAACGTTTTGAACTTTCACCTTCTTCAGAAGTTGAATTTTCAAACACTTTCGATTTTTCAGTTGATTGTTTCTTCTCAAAGACAAGTTTTTCTTTCAATTTTGAATTAGAAGTAACTCCCTGTTTTGTGTTGTTGGACTGTTGGCAATTCCAAGCAATATGTCCAACTTTTTGACATTTAAAGCAAGTTCTTCTGTCAACTCTTGGAGCAAATTTCTTCTCATTCTTCTTCACTTGAGCAAGAAATTCTTGTTTGATTGTTTCCAAAATGGTTTCTTCTGCTCATCTTCAGAACTTCCACCTGCAACAAATGTTGTTTTTGGTTTATAATTTTTCTCATTTTTCTAATTTTCTGAAGAACTAAAACCAAGACCTTGCTTTTTGAAATTACCGTTGTGGTTTGGTTTCTTTCGATAACCATAACCAGAACCGTAACCCTTTTTCTTGTTCAATCTCTGTTGAACTCTTGAAGTGTATTTTTTAGGTTTTTCATTAAGATTTAAATCTTTTATTTCAGAAATATTAATTTCTGTTAATTTGAAAACCTGTTTGATCATTTCAGTTTTAACACTTCTTATTGGAAATTCCTCATCAGAATATAATTTGTCTGAATCATTCAAAGTATAAGCCACTTTGATTGGTCCGTCATTCAAATTAGATTTTGATAACAAGAATTCTTTATTGTAAACCCTTTTAACCGGTGAACACGGCCTCTTTTCTGATGAACTTGAACTTTCAAACTTAGACTCCGGTTTGACTCTTCATTCATATCTAACACCTGATCGACCACTTTCTTTAATAACTCAGACTCATGATCAGTGTCAGACGCTGTGAATGTAACATCAATATTGTCTGGTAATTCATCAATGATTTCAGACTTTAACTTGATGTTGATTGCCTTTTTTAGACGCTCCTCGTTAGGATTCCTGGGAGAATAACTTTCATGGATCGGGGGCGGACATCTGTTATACTTGACACTTTGTTTCTTACCAGTATCAGTATCTTCAGTCTTTTTCTCCATGAATGCTTCAAGACCTGCAACAGTAGGATAAACACGATCAATCAAATAATCACATGTTGTATAACTCAACAACAATCGTTTAATCCTTTCACTCTCAATTTTCTCAAGTTCCAACTCTTTCTTCAGCTTAGCACAATCTTCAATATACTCATTGATGACCTTTTGCTTTGACATTAAAGTTCCATTCATCCTCATCTGAGCAGTTTCAACTTCTAAATTTGTCTTTTTAAGACTATCAACAGTTCTGTTCAAAACATCATACGACTCCTTCACCAACTTCACATCACACAACAAATCTTCTTTCATTTTTTCTAACTCAGCAATCCTTTTATCTTTTTCATCACAGTTCTTGCAAGATTCTGAACATTTCTCACAAGATTTAATAATCTCAACTATCTTTTCAACTTCAACAAGTTTCTCGACTTCAACAAATTTTTCTACCTCGACGATTTTCTCTATTTCAACAATTTTCTCAACTTCTACTAATTTTTCAACTTCAACTATCTTCTCCACTACTTTCTCCACTTCAACAATTTTATCTACAACTTTCTCAGTTACTACTTCAACATTTGCTTCTCCATCTTCTGTCTTTGCCTTTTCATCAGCTAGCATTCTTGCTACTTCCAGTTCTTTCCTCAATCTGGCAATCTTCTTCTGATACAGCAACTCAACTTTTTCTGCAAAAAACAAATTAAAACTAGTAGGATCTATGCCTTTTCTAGCTTTGTTAAGATGTTCTTCCTCATCATCAGTATCCACATCACTTCCAAGATCTGAAAAAGTTGGGATTCTTTTCTGACTAGCTTCATCTTCACCTAGAATTCTAGCAACAAGAGCTGAACCAGGTATGTATTTGTCCCAACTAAATCCCTCTGCAATTTTTTCTTCATCTTGATGAATAAGTAAAGCTTTCTTCTTTCCATCTTCAATAGCACGAGCAGGTGTAGTTTGTGGTTGTTGACCAATCTGATGGAAAATTGATTTTTGATAATAATTGTTCTTTTCTTGATTTTCGGTTGCTTCTTGGTTTTTACACTCTCGTTTAAAGTGACCCTTTCCTTTGCAACTGAAACAAGTAACTTTTGACTTGTCAAATCCTAACGGAGAAGTAGCCAATCCCCGAAACTCATCTCTACCAGTAATTTGTTGAAACTTTTCTGCTCTCCTACAAGCACTAGCCAAACACCATTTCACATCCATCAACTCAAGTTCTTTTGCATCGATTTGGTCATAATCTTCTTTTGTGAGCATAGGATTACCAATTCTTCCTGCAACTAAGCTTTCATATGACTCTAACATGGCGACAAGAGATGCCATGTGTTGCTTAGCCAGCTCTGGAGAAAGATGTTGACCATTCTGAATGTTCAAAGTCACGTTGCATTAAAGATTTGTAGAACTTTGTTGTTGAGGACTTGATGTTCTGCTGTTTGGATCAAAACTTGAAAATGATGAAGAATATCCACCACTATGAGTTGTAGTGCTAATATTCGGACTAGACGATCCATCAGCACTAAAAGCAGTACTAATCTTTGGACTTGGACTGGGATTAGCCTCAAACTTGTTTCCTCGGTAATACAGACTGACATCCTGTTTAGCATTTGGATTTGTCATGATAGCAGTCTTTTGAATATCCAACTCGTGCTCTTCAATTTTCTGAATAAACTGTGCCAGATTCATATTCTCAGACTTCCTCATGTGTTTCACAATCATCAAATAAGTTCCCCACTTTTGTTGCGGTAATGCATCAGCAAGTTTATCAACCCATTCCTCATCATCTTTCTTTATATCCAATCTTCCCATTTCCAAAACAAGATGACAATATCTGTCAATGGTCAGTTTCTTTGTTTCATGATCAAAAGCTACAAACATATCAAAAGATTTCTTTAGCAACGCCTTTCTGTTTTTAATCATATCTGCACTTCCTTTGAACTTTTGAATCAATGCATTCCAAATCGACCTAGCAGTACCCTCATGTTGAAGTAAAACAAAGATATCTTCTTTAATTGCATGTTGAAGAATACTGATCATCATTTTCTCACTTGTATATTTCAATTTATCAATATCTGTAAAATCACTAAAACCCTTTTCAAGCCCACGTTCATTTTTTGGTTTTTCGTAATCTTTCTCCAACGCACACCATGCATCAAATTTGTAAGCTTGCACCCAGTTCTCAAAACGATTCTGCCACCCTTTAAAATCTTCAATGTACATAAGTTTTGGCGGTTTCTGGTGAGTTCCCGTTTCATTCTCACTATACAATGTTTCAGCAGCAGTAACAGGTGCAATCGGTGTAGCAAATGCATTGTAAAAATCCTCGTCCATGTTTCGGAAAATTTTTTACACAAACACAATATCAAGCAAAATACTACAATCAAGCGAAATAACCTGAAGCAAAATAACTGATTTCGCTTGAAACAATATACACTCAAGAGAAATATCAACTTGAAGCGAAATCAAGTAGATTTTCAAGCGAAATAATGAACTCAAGGGAAATAAGATCAAATTATCAAGCAAAACCTCGATTTCAAGTGAAATCAACCTTCTGATTTCGCTTGAAATGCTGCTGACATCATTTTCGCGATCTGTTTTCAAGCGAAATTAAGATTTTAATCAAGTTTTACTCTGATTTTAGATCCAAAACTCTCAAGGATTAGTTAAAACACAGTTTCGCACACTATATGTGAAATTCAAAACTTTTTGACTGTGAAAACAGTTTCAATTTCAAAAAAAAGGTGTAGAAGTCAGAAAATGAGACTGTTTTGGTAAGAACTCTTCTTCCTAAGCTCTGATACCACTTGTAGGATCGAATCGTGACCCAAACGAGTCAATCAGAAGAGCTCTAGTCTATTTCAGAGGTAGAAACTAAAAAACAGACGTGGAAAACAGCTTGTTTCACTATAAATCGTCTTGTTTATTGAAAACAACAGCTTTACAGATCTAACAACGCGTCGGCAACAGTTCGGTACCGGAATGACGAAAGTTACAAATGATTTCGCTCAGGAAGGTATTTATAGGCTGAAGATTTCGCTTGAAAGTGTCTAGATGTCAGTTCAAGCGAAATCTGCAAACTTGATTTCGCTTGAAAATGCCATTTGTCCTTTCAAGCGAAATAAGCTTAATAACACCCTACAACCTCCTATTTTCTCGTACAACGCGCCCTGATCTAACACTTTTAATACTAGACTCGATACAAGACAAAGTCGACAGACGTATGCACCAACATCCTTCTTTGGCGGTCACTTAGCTGGGTAACCGGCGGTTATTTTAATTTACCCTCTTGATGTGACGTTTGATATGCGTCATTTTCGCGATGTCACGGCTCCTCATTGGGTGGTTTGAGGCGGTTAGTTCCCCTATAAAAGGAGAGAGAAAAGTAAAATTTTCACTTTACTTGTGCAATCTGTGCTTGTAATCATTGTATAAACTCTAATAAATTCAATTATCAATAAAACAATGTTATTTGACCCCAATGTTTGTTTATTTATGTTTGACATTTTGCACGTTTTGATTTTTGTCCAATTTCAAACTCTATATCGCTTTCTAGAAAGTTATACGCAAACTGATGCGTAAAAGTAATCAGTTTAACGCGAAAAACACTCCAGAACATCAACATATTCTTAACATACCTTAAATAACCTTTACACAACTTAGAAATTAGTTTTAAAGGGTTTGGTATGGCAAAATCAAGTTTATTCGCTTACAGGGACTATGTGTGTCAAACTGCGAAACTATGCCGATTCGTATAGTAACGAACATTCCAGAACTTGATCATAAGTTAAACATACCATAAATATCCTTTACATAGCTTAGAAATAGGCTTTGAGCGGTTCGGTGTGCAAAAATAAACTTTTTGGTCAAACAGGGACTAAAAGCGTCAAAAAGTGCATAAGTTTGCATTTTCGCGCATATCTTACGTTCTGAACATATCCGGACATCCAAAAATTTTTGTAATCATTAAAATATTTTATTTTAGTGATTGGCATGCTAAAATTCCATTCGTCGCGTAATTTGGATTCGTTTTTCGTGTCCGTTCGTGTTTCGTCGTAAATAACTGAACAACGCAACCGTACGACCAAACGAACCGACATCCGACACATTTTCAAGCATATTTTAAGCTCCCTATACTTTAACTTCATTATAGAGCCTTTAAATGGGGTTACCGGGCTTAAACGTGTCAAAAATGCATCGAAAACCAAGTTTTGGGCATTCAGGGACCTAAACTGTCATTCTGCCAAACATGGCTCTCACGGGGAGCGTAAGAGGAAGCCTCTTCTTAAGCGGGGCGCGACCAATGCCCAGATCAGCAACACCATTTTCTGCAATCAGTAGTTGGTTTCAGGGTTTTTGGACATGGTTTATTCAATCTTTGAGCTGGTTTTAGGCACCCATAGCTTTGTAAAACAGTGGGTAATACTTGTAAGGCCAAGATCAAAGCTCGTAATCCAAGAAACGATCCTAACGGTTTTGGAAATCCTATATAAACCCACCTTGATTCATTGCAATCCTCACACTTGATCTGATTCATACTCTAAGTTGAAGCCTTAGCTTCATACCTGAGTATTTTCGATCAATTTCTTCCTTGCTTGGACCTTTTATAAGTTTCTTTCATGCTTTTATGCGTTTTTAAGCACGAAAGTCAAACAGTGTTTGACTTTCTGCTTGACCAGTTAATGGTCAACACGAAGTTCGTTTGAACTTCGCAACTTGAGCGTAATCACGATGGTCATAGTCCCTTGTGACTATACCTACTGATTACCACGTTGATTAGGCATAGTGACGAGTCGTAGTTTCGGTCAAAATACGAGTTTATGCGTATTTTGCAACCAAACTATTCTTGGGTAACAAAACCCTTTGTTTTGATATCAAACGTGTTTTCTAACTTAGTTAAACATGTTTTAACATGTTTAACTCGTCACTTTTAGTTTAGTGCTTATATGGTCGTAAGATAAGCGGTCTAAACAACCGCTTAGACTTTCGAACCCGACCCATTTGGTCGATCATTAGGATACGACCAAACATATTTTGTGACCATAGTTGTATAGGGAATAACCTTCCGAGGTTATACCTTATGGTCATTTCGTTTAGTTAGTTGTATGATAGGTAGTTTATATGCCTTAGGAAAATGACCGAAATGCCCTTTTTGCGCATAAATTCATTTTTAAGCATATGTAACTTAAATTTTCACATCTAAACTGATTAGGCAACATTATTATACTTGTTAAGGCATATAATACTTGTCATAGGACTAGTTAGGCGGTCCGAACGCGTTTTACGCGAACGACGCCTTAAAGTAGCGTAAGCTACCTAAACGGGTCTTAATGGGTCATAAGCACTTAGGATAGGTTCCGATTTAGAATGTAGGATTTGTTAAACCATACTACATGAGTTCCTATACTCGTTTGGTTTACAAGACCTCATTTTATCCGATCTTCCGATTTAGGTCCGGTTTATTAACGTAGTTACCTATATTAAGTGCCGATTGATTCCGTGATCCTTCTAGCTTGGTTTGGTTGTTATTTCAAGACTCTTAAGCATTATCAAGTGAGTACATAGACCCCTCTTTTACTGTTTTCAAACATTTTGGGGTGAAACACATGTGCCTACTTGTTACTTTCGTGCTTTTCATGCTTTTATAACATATGCTTGCTATGTTCATATAGTACACGTATAGTACATGATTTCATCCATGTTTTTGCTATGTATGTTTTATTAACATGCTAGTACATTGTTTTCATAAACACATGTGTTTCATATGTTTATTTCAGCATATGTACACATTGATTTACATCACATTTTTGCTATGTATGTTCATTTTGCATACTTAGTACATTGTTTACACATAAACTTGCTTACATTTGGTATGACATTTGGTTTGTTTAACGGGACAAAAATACGTTCATTAACATTGATCACGCCGCTCGGTAGTAAGTAGTGGTACCATAGGAATTGACAACTCCCATTTCTGGCTTCCTGGTTTGTTTGGAAGTAGGAAATGACTGAATCCGATATTCATAAATTTGATAAACCTTTAATTTGTTTAAGGGTTTGTGTCCACAGTCACAATGCTTGAATGTATGTGTTTTAACATTACCGCATAGATGTTTGTATCAATAAAGTATTGGTTTTACAAAACATAACTTTTGATTTAAACTATGATTTATTCAAATACATTGTTTTGTACATTTTACATATGGTCTGAGTAGATACTTATTATTTGCCATACATAACATTTGATTATACATGAACATTTTTACATTTTTTTAAACAATACATTTTGGTGGTTTGTTTGGGTAAGTGATTTAGATAACGAGGCGTGTGTAATATGATAAAGGCATGGTGGATACGCCGCTGGTACTTCCTATGTATAAGTGCTTTTATGATATTACACATATCGTAGCTTTATTAAAACCATTTCAATTTAGACATATTACATTTTATACAAGGAACATAACTTCACAAAACATTGTTTTACAAACAACACATCTTATACAAATTCATTTTTACTTGGTTATTTATTTAACCACACATCTTTCTTTTATATCATCTAATTCCTTATCGATTTTCATTTGATTTACAAAGGAAAACACTTTACAAGGTTCATGACTAAATTTTGTTAAACAATTCTTTAAACTTACAAGTCATGAATCCTAAATCAATAAACATATGTACCTCACAAGCATTTTTATGCTGACGTACCTATTTTCACATGTGTTTTATGACAACCGGTAATTTGCGCCCTTAATTACGCGATTAACAGGTGATTAACGCAATAATAAATAGTGGTTACGACGCTAATTAACTTAATTAGGCCCTTGGAGTGCCCAGGAACGTTTGTTCAGCTATACAGTGTGCGTGTGGTGATTTACAAAAAATCTGCTGAATATTACGCGACAACGGACTGAAACCGTACGAAATACCGACGACACCGACAAATATGGATGTTACACGAACATTTTTATGCTTATGGAGTTTGGGTTGCGATATCGGGTCCCGTAGGAATTACGGACCGCTTACACATGAGATGGGCTTGTGGGCCCTGGGCCCAAGCCCGAAACCCACAAGCCTAAACCTACACATAATAGGCAAAATCTCTACAAATCTTGCCAAAATCCTAGTAAAATCTCTAAAGATTTTTTTGTCTCAAATATTTGAAACATCAAATCCATACAAGATTTCATAAACAATTAACCTGAATGTAAATTGAATACACAAGAGACAATAGAAACCCTTTCCCCTCTATTAATACACTTGACCCCTTTGTCTGCATATCAATATACACACACACAAATAAAAACACACCTAAAACAACATTCTGCATTCATCATCTTCCTGAAGAAACCCTACAACACACAGAGCCAGACACCCCCCTTGCCTCCCTCGTTCTCTTCTCCGATTCAAGTCCGGTATCGGAGATCGGAACTCCGACCGGCCGACTGCCACCGCCTTTCTCTCCGACAAGCACCCACACCCCCCTTTCTCCTCTCTGATAAAACCCCACCCTGTTTCATCTTGAGTTAACCACACACACACACGCACTCCGGTTTTAGAGAGATATGGGGAAATCAAGAAGAGAGAGAGAGAACCGTCGCTGACGGCGGCGGCGGCGGCGGATTCAGGCGGCGGCGCGTGGTGACAAGAAACAGAGAGACCGATAGTCAAGAGAGAGAGACCGAGAGAGAAGGAGAACCGGCGGTCTAAGGCTCGGACCGCCGGTCGGTTCTTGTGTCCGGTGGTCGGTTCGATTATCCGACGGTTTTCCGATAAAGACACGTTGAAGATGATTGGAGACGACGACTCAAGTTCGGGTCAGTGTTGGGATGTTTTCGAGCAGTCTGTTCAGACACAAGTTCAGGTTCGGTGTTCGGGTTTCGCGGTCTTTCGGGTTTTAGTCGGGTCAACCACAGATCCAGTTATGTTTCGAACGGCAAGTCCGGTTCAGATCGGTTATGGCTCGAGTTTCAGGTTGGTTTGGTTTCTGCTCGTTCAGGATGGTCGGTCAGATTCCAGCAATTCGTTTCGATGCGGGTCGGGTTCGGCTCAGTCAACAACTCATCAGTTTCGGTGCAAGATGTGGGTTTCGTGAAGCGGGTCAGGTCGACTCGGTCGAACCGAGTCAACTCGGTCAAACTCGGTCCAACTCAGGTCAACAAGTGAGTTGACTCGGTCAACTCAGTCAACGGTTCGACGCGAAGAGCGGTAAAGTTTTAATGGCGCGATTTATTACGTTATTGTTATAAATCTATTTACTTTCGTGATAACGAGCTTGAACCGGTCGATTAGAGTATATTTTATAATTTGACATATTTGGCGAAAGTTGATCTATTTTGACTGAATAATCATTGATTGAATTTTGAGAATTATAACGACACTTAGTTGTCAGGGCCGTCCAAAAACAGAGGAAACTCTGCCCGTTTTTCGAGAAAACCCGTAAAATAAAACGAGTTTTATTATAAAAACGTGCTTTTCTTGTAAAACGACAACTATTGTTATAAAGCGACTTTTACGAGATACAAATATAAAGTTTCATTCGACGACAACTTACAACTTACGAAAACAACGATTCGGAAAATATTTACAACGACAAACATAGTTGTTTTGAACGTCGGAAATTCAACGAATTCGTTTTAAAAAAATAAATATAGTTTTTATATTTATACCGCACGAATTCCCTTATAAAAATAAATATAGTTTTATATTTATTTCAAACTTCAAACAACTCGATGATGCTTTCGCAAAATAAATTTAACTTTTTATATTTATTACAAACGCCGAAACGGCATATACGTATATTTTTGGCAAATATACAGAAGACGCAATATATATAATACGAGTTTATTATATATTACTTTCATAGGAATATTCCTTTATATCAACATACGACTTCTTAAAACGAGCTAACAAGTATAACTTCTTCGCTTCTTTTAAGTTGACAATTCACCGTCAAATCGTTCGATTAACGATTCGGTAGAGCTTGGTAACACGTAGTTTAGTTACCGCATTATTTAGAAACTTATAAGAAATTCCGTGTTAGGAATATTGTAGAATGCACGCTAGCAAGTCAAGTCTTGGAAACGACATCGCGAAGTCGTAATTAGCTAGCTTTGCACAGGAATATTCAGGTGAGTTCATAACCCCACATTTTTACACTTTTATAAATGTTTTCGGGGTGGAAAGACATGCACTTTTTGCAAAGCATACAAGAATTATATATTTCTAAACCATGTTACAAAGAACACAAATGGTTTACGAAAAGCTTATGATTTATACCGGTTTTCCAAACAAGCGTATTTTTCTGAAAATACAAATACAAGAGTTTAAAAATACATGAGTTATGGTATGAAAATATAAAAATATAAGATATGCACTTGGTGAGGACGAGAACCAAGTAGGATGCGTTATAAGAAATGATAACAAGAAACGCACTTGGTGAGGACGAGAACCAAGTAGGATGCGTTATAAGAAATGATAACAAGAAACGCACTTGGTGAGGACGAGAACCAAGTAGGATGCGTTATGAGAAATGATAACAAGAAACGCACTTGGTGAGGACGAGAACCAAGTAGGATGCGTTATGAGAAATAGTGTCACGAATAGGGTACAGAAGCACCATTAATCAACAATATACCTAGACCGCAGAACAAAATGTTAGATCTAACGGGTGCCTGGCAGCCACACTCTCGGTGAGGGCGAGAATCGAGTAGTGCTTTTGTGTCTCAGAATATACCAATTAAATGCCTTAGGTTTGGTGACTTCCTATGTCGTGTCACATGTTAATGGCCTTGCAACCCATTAACAATCCTGATCTTACAGGAATACTTTAATTACATGAAATTCATACCATACTAGAATTAGAATTATACTTGAAGTACGTGGGGTACTCAAGAAGATTAGAATTATACTTGAAGTACGTGGGGTACTCAAGAAGATTAGAATTATACTTGAAGTACGTGGGGTACTCAAGAAGATTAGAATTATACATAAATACTTGAAGTACGTGGGGTACTAAAAAAAACGGGAATTATACTTGAAGTACGTGGGGTACTCAAGAAGATTAGAATTATACATAAGTACTTGAAGTACGTGGGGTACTCAAGAAAATTAGAATTATACATAAAGTACTTGGTGTACACATGAATACTTGAATTATACATGAAAACTTGATTTATACGTGACACAAACTATGTTTTCATTCAGAGTTTCAAGTAACTCGATAAGAAAATGATTTTAAATACATTTTCTCAACAAAACTTCAAAAACCGGTTATTCAAAAAGATTTATTTCAAATCTTTTACAAACAATGAACTCGCTCAACTTTATGTTGATTTTTCGCATGTTTCTTTCTCAGGTTGCATTTTAAGACAAGGCACGGTTGGAATCGGAGAACCATGAAGAGTCGAGTACTTAATGGGCGTTCGCATTCTAAAAGTCTTTGTTTAATTGCTTCCGCTGTGCAATGAAGATACCAGTCCAGTCACGCCAATGCTCTGATATTTCAGGGTGTGACAGATTGGTATCAGAGCTATAGGTTACAGCGAATAGGGTTTTCTGTAAAGATACCTAGGCTCTAACCTCACTTTCCTCTGGGAACTTAGAATATTAAAACCTGAATACATACAGAACGCATAGTACTCGAATATGGTCTCCAACCGTTGCCGAAAAACAAACAGTCGAAATTTTGTTTTCAAGCATACGCTATTGTGGTGTTATATACATGGTACACAAAAACAGTCGCATACAGTACACAAAACTCTGAGAGTTTAGGAAACATGCATTTAAGACCTTCGGAAACTTATGTTGAAGTTCATTAAAGGTCATCACGTAGGAACTGCAAATATTAATTCGGGCACACACAATTATACATATTGTCTATGATGTTTTAACTTCCCGAGCAGACAGCCTACGCATAACGAAACGCTAGTGCACGAGAATACATAGAACTCAAATTTTACGTCAACAGATGTCGGAGTGCATCACATGCTATGCTATGCAAAACGAAACGCTAGCGCACAGGCATACGTGAGAATTAAGCTATACATCAACGGAGGTTGAAGTACGTCACATGCGACTATCGATCAGGAAGCGGCAGTGGGCACGCGGTCCTGCAAACGACACGAGTCATGCTAAGGAAAAGACGCAAGTCACCGTATTCCCCCTATTTCAGCTAACGACGAGTACGCTATATTCGACATTCTATGGTAATGTCACCTAACAACCAGTTATCACATGCAACCCCAGGTAAAGTCCTCAAATTTCTTTTATTGAAATTTCGACTTTCACACTTACTGAGTAGATTTTCGTATATCTACTCCTCTTAATGGTCATTGTATCACGATCATTTCCTTCAGAATAGCGAATACTCATTTGCTTCGCTTCTTGAAAATTCATATGATACGCATGCATCGTTTGTTACGCATGTGTTTTTGTTTCGAATAAAGCGTTTCATTAAAGTTCAAATGTTATTTCGCTTGTGATTCGAATGACCCGCATTGTTGTAATTGTTGGCTTCTTTGTTATCAAGTCAACACGTTTTCTTGAAATCCCTCTTTTTTCAAGTTACATGCATGGTTTTCGTTGTGACCATGCCGAAAGTTTTCTTGTCGATACATGTACCTATTGTCGGCTTGCGCCAAAACCAAGTTCAATTGTTTGAACTTGCTCATTACACATATTCAATTCAAAACACCATATGATGTATTGGAAACATTATATTCGAATTCGTTTTAACAAGCGTTTCACTGTTCTGAGTCGTAGTAGACTTGTTTGGTCTACGACTCCATTAAGTCATTGTTAACTACGACACCTTGCGGTGTCAGTACAAACTTGTAGCTTGGGCTAATCATTATTGAGCGTTTTATGCAAAACACAGGTGATACTTGTTCGATCACCGCTATATTTGAATTGTTTCATTCACTACGACACCTTGTGGCGTCGGTAGAACTTGCAGCTTGGGCTGATCATGATCGAGCGTTTCATGAAAACTAGTACATTTGAGCTTGTTGAAATTTAAATTCATTTATTGGATGCAATCATTTCTAGAATTCATTTGTATCTTGTGATACGTCCTTGAATTCACATTATTCGAATAAGTCTTGATTCGATTTCATGATCGTTCACTTTGGGTACTATTCGTATTTTCTACGCATAATGTAACTCTAAGGAGTTAACGTAAACTAAATTTCGAGGACGAAATTTCATTAACAGGGGGAGAATGTGACAACCGGTAATTTGCGCCCTTAATTACGCGATTAACAGGTGATTAACGCAATAATAAATAGTGATTACGACGCTAATTAACTTAATTAGGCCCTTGGAGTGCCCAGGAACGTTTGTTCAGCTATACAGTGCGCGTGTGGTGATTTACAGAAAATCTGCTGAATATTACGCGACAACGGACTGAAACCGTACGAAATACCGACGACACCGACAAATATGGATGTTACACGAACATTTTTATGCTTATGGAGTTTGGGTTGCGATATCGGGTCCCGTAGGAATTACGGACCGCTTACACATGAGATGGGCTTGTGGGCCCTGGGCCCAAGCCCGAAACCACAAGCCCGAAACCCACAAGCCTAAACCTACACATAATAGGCAAAATCTCTACAAATCTTGCCAAAATCCTAGTAAAATCTCTAAAGATTTTTTTGTCTCAAATATTTGAAACATCAAATCCATACAAGATTTCATAAACAATTAACCTGAATGTAAATTGAATACACAAGAGACAATAGAAACCCTTTCCCCTCTATTAATACACTTGACCCCTTTGTCTGCATATCAATATACACACACACAAATAAAAACACACCTAAAACAACATTCTGCATTCATCATCTTCCTGAAGAAACCCTACAACACACAGAGCCAGACACCCCCCTTGCCTCCCTCGTTCTCTTCTCCGATTCAAGTCCGGTATCGGAGATCGGAACTCCGACCGGCCGACTGCCACCGCCTTTCTCTCCGACAAGCACCCACACCCCCCTTTCTCCTCTCTGATAAAACCCCACCCTGTTTCATCTTGAGTTAACCACACACACACACGCACTCCGGTTTTAGAGAGATATGGGGAAATCAAGAAGAGAGAGAGAGAACCGTCGCTGACGGCGGCGGCGGCGGCGGATTCAGGCGGCGGCGCGTGGTGACAAGAAACAGAGAGACCGATAGTCAAGAGAGAGAGACCGAGAGAGAAGGAGAACCGGCGGTCTAAGGCTCGGACCGCCGGTCGGTTCTTGTGTCCGGTGGTCGGTTCGATTATCCGACGGTTTTCCGATAAAGACACGTTGAAGATGATTGGAGACGACGACTCAAGTTCGGGTCAGTGTTGGGATGTTTTCGAGCAGTCTGTTCAGACACAAGTTCAGGTTCGGTGTTCGGGTTTCGCGGTCTTTCGGGTTTTAGTCGGGTCAACCACAGATCCAGTTATGTTTCGAACGGCAAGTCCGGTTCAGATCGGTTATGGCTCGAGTTTCAGGTTGGTTTGGTTTCTGCTCGTTCAGGATGGTCGGTCAGATTCCAGCAATTCGTTTCGATGCGGGTCGGGTTCGGCTCAGTCAACAACTCATCAGTTTCGGTGCAAGATGTGGGTTTCGTGAAGCGGGTCAGGTCGACTCGGTCGAACCGAGTCAACTCGGTCAAACTCGGTCCAACTCAGGTCAACAAGTGAGTTGACTCGGTCAACTCAGTCAACGGTTCGACGCGAAGAGCGGTAAAGTTTTAATGGCGCGATTTATTACGTTATTGTTATAAATCTATTTACTTTCGTGATAACGAGCTTGAACCGGTCGATTAGAGTATATTTTATAATTTGACATATTTGGCGAAAGTTGATCTATTTTGACTGAATAATCATTGATTGAATTTTGAGAATTATAACGACACTTAGTTGTCAGGGCCGTCCAAAAACAGAGGAAACTCTGCCCGTTTTTCGAGAAAACCCGTAAAATAAAACGAGTTTTATTATAAAAACGTGCTTTTCTTGTAAAACGACAACTATTGTTATAAAGCGACTTTTACGAGATACAAATATAAAGTTTCATTCGACGACAACTTAAAACTTACGAAAACAACGATTCGGAAAATATTTACAACGACAAACATAGTTGTTTTGAACGTCGGAAATTCAACGAATTCGTTTTAAAAAAATAAATATAGTTTTTATATTTATACCGCACGAATTCCCGTATAAAAATAAATATAGTTTTATATTTATTTCAAACTTCAAACAACTCGATGATGCTTTCGCAAAATAAATTTAACTTTTTATATTTATTACAAACGCCGAAACGGCATATACGTATATTTTTGGCAAATATACAGAAGACGCAATATATATAATACGAGTTTATTATATATTACTGTAACACCTGTGCCTCCACGGCCATCAAACAAATACCAAACCAATGAAATATTATATTTCATACTTGGGATTTGTAAAAATATGTGTATCATTTGCACATATCAATTCTTGTTCAATTCCAAACTCTAAATCGCTTTCTGGAAGGTTATACGCGCACCGATGCGTAAATATAACCAGTTTAATGCAACAAACCCTCCGGAATAGTGACATAGGCTTAACATACCTTAAATAACCTTTAAATAACTTAGAAATAAGTTTTGAAGGCTTTGGTATGACAAAAACAAGTTAAATCGCTTACAGGGACTAAAGTTGACAAACTGCGAAAGTATGCCAATTTGAACTGTAACGGACATTCCGGAACATGACCATAAGTTAAACATACCATAAATATCCTTTATATAGCTTAGAAATAGGCTTTGAGAGGTTCGGTGTGCTAAAATAAACTTTTGGGTCATTCAGGGACTAAAAGTGTCAAAAAGTGCACAAGTTTGCATTTTCGCGCATAACTTACGTTCTGAATACATCCGGACATCCAAAAAATTTATGTAAGCACTATAATATTTTATTTTAGTGTTTGGCATAAGAAAAATCCATTCGTCACGCATTTTGGATCGTTTTTCGCACTTATGCGCATTCCGTCGTAATTAAGCGAACATCGCGTTCGTACGACCAAACGAACCGACATCCGAGATATTTTTGAGCATGTTTTGAGTCCTCTATACTTTAACTTCATTTTAGAGCTTTGAAATGAGGTTAACGGGGTTCAAACGCATCGAAAAAGGCCTTAAAACACCACAGGGACCAAAACTGTCAATTTTGAAACTTTTCTGAAGCTGGTGCATGGTGGCGTAGCGCGACTGCATAGGGCCTTTACCGTCGCGCTACGCGAGCGCCTTATCTGGGCAGAAATATCAGTTTTGCACTTTCGGGACCAGATTCGATGTATAAACAGCTGTTTAATTCACAACCACACATTCTAACATGCTTAGTCAGCTGATAAGGATGGAATTTAGGCACCATAACTTTCCGACACTTGTACGGATACGATTAAGGCACGATATTCGACAAGCGATCTTAACGGTTCGGGTATTCCTATAAATA
Source organism: Helianthus tuberosus (assembly GCA_030545235.1). NCBI lineage: Eukaryota > Viridiplantae > Streptophyta > Magnoliopsida > Asterales > Asteraceae > Helianthus > Helianthus tuberosus. Next base: position 102,049,216 of record CM060424.1, on the reverse strand, counting down.
CCCATCCACCCCCATTGCTAAAATCACTAGAATCTTGATCTTAGGAACTCTAAGTTGAAACCATTGTTTCATACCTGAGATTCTTGGATCGCGATTAGCATTCGGGGACCCTTCGTAAGTATTCTTTCATTCTTTTATTGCTTTTCGAGTCTTTCGAGTCTGAAAGTCAAACTTTGTTTGACTTTCTACATTGACCAGTTATGGTCAATGCGAAGTTCGTTTGAACTTCGCAACGTGAGTGTAATCACGTTGGTTATAGTCCCTTGGGACTATGCCCACTGATTACCACGTTGTCTAGGGTCGTAGGGTAGGCGATCTAATAAATCGCCTATACCTTCGAACCCGACCCAGTTTGGTCTATCATTAGGATCCGACCAAATACATTAGGTGACCCTAGTATAGGGCATAACCTTCCGAGGTTATACCCTATGGTCACATCGTTTAAGTAGTTGTATGATAGGTAGTTTATATGCCTTAGGTAAATTACCAGAATACCCTTTTCATGTATAATTGGTAATTAAGCATATGTAACCTAAACTTTTGTCACATAACTGATTATGTAACATGTTTAGGCATATAACACTTGTCATAGGACTAGTTAGGCGGTCCGAACGCGTTTCACGCGAACGACGCGTTAAAGTAGCATAAGCTACCTAAACGGGTCGTAATGGGTCGTAAACACTTAGGTTAAGTTTCATTTAGTATGTAGGCTTTGTTAAACCAAATGACACGAGTCTCTACACTCGTTTGGTTTACAAACCCTAATGCTACCCGATCTTCCGATTTAGGTCCGGTTTATTAATGTAGTTACCTATAGTAGGTGCCGTTTGATTCTGTGATCTCTAGCTTTGCTTGGTGGTTATCCTAGGACTTCTGAGCAATCTCAAGTGAGTACATAGACCCCTCTTTTACTGTTTTCCAAACATTTTGGGGTGGAACACATGTGCCTACTTGTTACTTTCATGCTTTCATGTTTTCACATCATATACATGCTATGTTCAATAGTACACTTATAGTACATTGTTTTACATGACTTCATTGTTTTTATGCTATGTATGTCCATTGCGAGCATACTTAGTACATCGTTTTACATTTACATTTTATGCTATGTATGTCCATTGCGTGCATACTTAGTACATCGTTTTCATCACATGCTTACATTTTGTTATGACATTTGGGTTGTTTACAATGGAACAATACATTCATTAACATTAGCTACGCCGTTCGTTAGTAGGTAGTGGTACCATAGGAATTGACAACTCCCGTTCCGGACGTCCCAGGGAAAGGGGATGAAAGGAATGACCGAATTCGATATACAGGAAGCACAGATAATCCTTTAAGTCGTTTAAGGGTTTATCGCCACAGTCTCAAGGCTTGGATGTATGCATTATAACAATACCGCATAGATGTTCATATCAGTATAGCATGCATTTACGCAAAACATAGCTTTGATTTAAACCAAGTTTTACTTCAATACTTTGTTTTTGTGCATATGGTTTAGTTGATATTTATCACTAGCCATACAGATCAGTTTGGTTTACATATTACATGATTTACATTGATCATGCATTTCCACAGAACATAACTTTGATTTAAACCAAGTTTTACTTCAATACTTTGTTTTTGTGCATATGGTTTAGTTGATATTTATCACTAGCCATACAGATCAGTTTGGTTTACATATTACATGATTTACATTGATCATGCATTTCCACAGAATATAACTTTGATTTAAACCAAGTTTTACTTCAATGCTTTGCTTTGTGCATTTCATCTATGGTTTAGTTGATGCATTTTCACTAGCCATACATATCATTTTGGTTGCATATTACATGGTTTACATTTGACACATAAACACTTTTGACATTGGTTCTACATTACATGATTTACATTAGACATGAACATTTTACATTATTAGTTTGGTTTGAGTAAGTGATTAAGTAACGATGCGTGTGTAATATGATACAAGCATGGTGGATACGCCGCTGGTACTTCCTATATATAAATGTGTGTATGGTATTACATATTGTAGCGTTATTTGAATCATTTCAGTTTGATACATATAACATTTTATACAAATAACATACTTTTCACAAGACATTGTTTTACAAAACAACTTATCTTTTACAAACTCATTTAACTTGGTTATTCATTTAACCATACATTATTCACTTATTTATACATATCATCTGAACTCATTGTTTTTCAAATGATTTACAAGACAAAGCAAATTACAAGGTTCAAGGCTAAACATTTTCTCAAACATAAGCCATGAAGCCTATTTTCACAAAACCTATGTATCTCACAGGCATTTTTATGCTGACGTACCTATTTTCACATGTGTTTTTCAGGAGCTGTTGCATAAGACGATCAAGATACACATAGGCAGACTTAGGCTTTAGTGACAATAAAAGATGCAAGACTAGTTAATTATGTTGTATTTCCTTGTTTGTTAAGACATTGTAACACTTTTAATCAATAAATCGAAACTTAAATTTCCATGGTTGTGAAACATTAATTCTGTTACAACACTCCCCGATGTTTCCGCCACGTTTTGTATGTTCTACGTGGTCGGGGTGTGACAATTACTTTCATAGGAATATTCCTTTATATCAACATACGACTTCTTAAAACGAGCTAACAAGTATAACTTCTTCGCTTCTTTTAAGTTGACAATTCACCGTCAAATCGTTCGATTAACGATTCGGTAGAGCTTGGTAACACGTAGTTTAGTTACCGCATTATTTAGAAACTTATAAGAAATTCCGTGTTAGGAATATTGTAGAATGCACGCTAGCAAGTCAAGTCTTGGAAACGACATCGCGAAGTCGTAATTAGCTAGCTTTGCACAGGAATATTCAGGTGAGTTCGTAACCCCACATTTTTACACTTTTATAAATGTTTTCGGGGTGGAAAGACATGCACTTTTTGCAAAGCATACAAGAATTATATATTTCTAAACCATGTTACAAAGAACACAAATGGTTTATGAAAAGCTTATGATTTATACCGGTTTTCCAAACAAGCGTATTTTTCTGAAAATACAAATACAAGAGTTTAAAAATACATGAGTTATGGTATGAAAATATAAAAATATAAGATACGCACTTGGTGAGGACGAGAACCAAGTAGGATGCGTTATAAGAAATGATAACAAGAAACGCACTTGGTGAGGACGAGAACCAAGTAGGATGCGTTATAAGAAATGATAACAAGAAACGCACTTGGTGAGGACGAGAACCAAGTAGGATGCGTTATGAGAAATGATAACAAGAAACGCACTTGGTGAGGACGAGAACCAAGTAGGATGCGTTATGAGAAATAGTGTCACGAATAGGGTACAGAAGCACCATTAATCAACAATATACCTAGACCGCAGAACAAAAGGTTAGATCTAACGGGTGCCTGGCAGCCACACTCTCGGTGAGGGCGAGAATCGAGTAGTGCTTTTGTGTCTCAGAATATACCAATTAAATGCCTTAGGTTTGGTGACTTCCTATGTCGTGTCACATGTTAATGGCCTTGCAACCCATTAACAATCCTGATCTTACAGGAATACTTTAATTACATGAAATTCATACCATACTAGAATTAGAATTATACTTGAAGTACGTGGGGTACTCAAGAAGATTAGAATTATACTTGAAGTACGTGGGGTACTCAAGAAGATTAGAATTATACTTGAAGTACGTGGGGTACTCAAGAAGATTAGAATTATACATAAATACTTGAAGTACGTGGGGTACTCAAAAAAACGGGAATTATACTTGAAGTACGTGGGGTACTCAAGAAGATTAGAATTATACATAAGTACTTGAAGTACGTGGGGTACTCAAGAAAATTAGAATTATACATAAAGTACTTGGTGTACACATGAATACTTGAATTATACATGAAAACTTGATTTATACGTGACACAAACTATGTTTTCATTCAGAGTTTCAAGTAACTCGATAAGAAAATGATTTTAAATACATTTTCTCAACAAAACTTCAAAAACCGGTTATTCAAAAAGATTTATTTCAAATCTTTTACAAACAAACAATGAACTTGCTCAACTTTATGTTGATTTTTCGCATGTTTCTTTCTCAGGTTGCATTTTAAGACAAGGCACGGTTGGAATAGGAGAACCATGAAGAGTCGAGTACTTAATGGGCGTTCGCATTCTAAAAGTCTTTGTTTAATTGCTTCCGCTGTGCAATGAAGATACCAGTCCAGTCACGCCAATGCTCTGATATTTCGGGGTGTGACATGTTTTCAGGAGCTGGTGCATAGGATTGTTCAGGATACACTTAGGCGGACTTGGGCCTTAGTGACAATAAAAGAAGCAAGAATAGTTTAACTATGTTATGTACTCTTTGTTTCCTTTGTTTCAAGACAATGTAACCGCTTTGTTAATAAATAAAACAAAACTTTAAATACCATGGTTGTGAAACAATAATTCTGCCACTCCACTCCCCGACGTTTCCGCCGCGGTTTGTTGTTTTACGCGGTCGGGGTGTGACAGAAGAGTTGGTATCAGAGCCAATGGTTATAGGGAATTAGGTTATTAGTAATTCTTTGACCTAGACTATAACTTTTCTAGGACCCCAACACAAGTTATCTTGTGTTTAGATCTTAAAACATACACGTCACCTATCTTTAGGTGATTACCAAAACGAGAACACAATTTTCCAAAACGATTTTTAAAAATCAATCATCTATTCGTAGATGATTTATTATAAGGTTTTGAACCCTCCAAAATTTCAAAACGATTTTGAAAATTCAATCATCCATTCTTGAATGATTCTTTTGGCTTCATGCCTTCTAAGTTTTCAAAATCTCATCAAAGTTTTGGGTCTAAATAATGTGAACACGTGCAATCTGGAAGGGTGGATGCCTGTATCTCGAGTTTTCTGTCTAGGCTAGAGTGTTTGTACAAATCCACATCGGACCAGTCACTCTTACCTGGGAACTCTTGGGGTGAGTGTCCACTTATAGGCTAAAGCATGTCTTCGCGATACATTATTTTGACCCATTTACTTTGATTAGTCACTGTGTGTCGTTTGTTTTCTTTGTGGTACGAACGAATGACCACCATCCATGCTTTTTGTCGATATTTGTATCATTTCATTTCCATCTAATCATCTCACTCATTTTCTCTCATGTTTCCTCTTTTAGAATGCCTCATCGATGCGACAATCAGCTACCTAATGCCGAAATGGCAGCAATCATTGTGCAGCAAATGGCTGCTGCACTCCCAAACATCATTGTTCAAGTTAACCAAGCCAACAATAACCATAATGCTCCATGCAACTTTAAAAGTTTCAATTCGGCTAAACCACTCAAGTTCAATGGTTCTGAGGGAGCAATTGGGCTCCTACAGTGGTTTGAGAGCATTGAGAGCACTTTTCGTCATGTTCAGTGTCCTGATAATCGCAAAGTCGAGTTCGCTTCTAGTGTGTTTCAAAAGAGGGCTCTTACTTGGTGGAATGGGTTAATGAGAGATCGTGGTGCTAATGTCGCTTTGGGTCAGACATGGGAAGAGCTTCGGGCTCTTATGATGAGGGAATTATGTCCTCGTCACGAACAGAGGGCATTAGAAAGAGAGTTTGATGATTTGAAACAGGATAGTGGTGAACACCGGGCTTATACTGACAGGTATGAGGAGTTGAGTTTGCTTTGCCCCACAATGGTTACCCCTCTTGATAATGTTGGATCGTTGTTTGACCCGACTGAGTCATTCAGAAGAGTTTTACATCCAGTTTAAAGGCGGAATCAGTAAACCGGACACGAAAACAGCTTGTAATCTTTAATCTGTTGCTTGTATTGATAATAACAATGTTTACAACCTGACAAAAAACCGGCAGCACTTCGTTACACTTTCAGAAGTCGCGTACCAAATGAAATGACAAGTGCACTATATATAGAGTTGAAGATTTCGCTTGAAGGTGACCAGAACATGTTCAAGCGAAATCTGTTAAGTGAATTTCGCTTGAACTTGTAACCAGTTCACTTCAAGCGAAATCATTACTTAAACCACATTTCTCAGTTTCTCGAACCTTGAGCACTGAATATCCTATTCTATCCTATTACATGATATAAGACGAAGTCAATAGACGTAGTGCACTAACAGACTCCCCCTCGGATATTGACGCAGTCTTCAGTGACTATTCTTTCAATATGACACATCTTCAGTCTTGATCATTTTGCCTTTTCACTCAGATTGTAACATTGTACGCATCCATCACTTCTCTTTTCCTATCAGCTTCAGGCTCCCCCTTTCGTTAAGCTTCCGTGCTTTGGGATCGACACCTAGCTTTCCAGATACAAGCTTTTCCATGCTTCAAGCTTGTCTTCAGACTCCCCCTTAGACTCAGCTCTCGGGATCGTAGTCTGGACTATCATCTGCAATTTCTCAAACATTTATGAGTAACAGCATTTTGAATTTTCAATCAATCTCTCTAATCCACTTCCCCTATCAACAAACTGTATAGATTTAGCAGTATTAAAGAATCCAACTCCTTCACAGTTAATCATCCAAGTCCAAACTAATGACCTTGGAGATATCACAAACTGTTTTTGATTTTAAAACTTCAAGTTTCAAATTAATGAACTTGTTTCATTTTCAGAAACACAATCAGCATACTTAGATTTTAAAACTCAGCATTTCAGACATCAGTTGTCGAAAATAAAGCAGAAATCAAAAACTTTTTGTATTTTCTGAAAATATAAAGCAATAACGAAATATGTACAAACATATTTACAGACAATATTTTTGTTTTGAGTATGCGTCAGAGGATCATATCAGTTTCTGACAAATCACATGTACCGTTGAGCTTAAAATCACATTATGCATTAAACAATTCACTTAGATTGTCGATATACTGATCCACTTAAATTTTCATACAAATTTCAACTGATTCAGGATACGAATTAAGTATTTTAAGAACTTAACCCATTCATGTGTCCCACCTCTTGAATATACTCCCGTATCCAGAATCCCAATAATCAGTCTTACATGTGAGTATACTACAATGATATCTGTATATAAATTAGGTATGCAAGGGCCGAGGGATCTCAGATCGATACTTCCGTATACGCAGAGAGATATCAGCTTCGACTTTTTGGAATGTCCCCTTTAGAGGATCTTTTTGCTTACAACAGCAGCGACTATCAATTTTATTGTTTCATCGGCATGCTGAGGGTTTAATGCTATGTTTCAAGCATTGCAGAAAGCATTATCCAAGGACTAGGTCAGAACTACCGTTCAGCAGAAGTCCCGGAATAATACCCCAGACATCATTGAGTATAAAGACCTAGTATATCAGATTATGAGACCTTTCAAACGAGATTTCAGGGGTTACCTATATATCCAAGTAGTGTTCCCCACGAAATAAGCAAGTATGAAATTTATGTTTATATCCCGAAAAAGTTTACTAAAAGTATAAAAACCTACCGACACATCCACGGTGAGATCGTTTAACACATTTAAACTTTCCAATTCTTTAGCATACTGTAACTGTCTACTGATGTACTATCATTTCCTCTTTTTACGCAAAAACTCAATTTTTGAATTTTATCATGTTTTTTACTTTTTCAAATTTTCAAATGTTTTTGTATTTTCTAATAACAATATATCTCCCCCTAAAATGCAAAATCATATAAAGAAAATTTGACAACCAATACTGATAGCTTTGTCTCGCCATCCATTTTCTGCATCTCATGCTCTGTTTTGCAGAAAATATAACATACCCCCATGATATACAACACATTGATTTTTACATTTTGAAAACCGTTTTTCAATCTGATGAAAGTAATCATGTTTGTTCAGCCGTGAGGGTTTCGGCATATTCAATCAAACAAAAATTAAAAACAAACATATTTTTGATTTTTTTTTTAATTTTTAATTTTTAGGGTTTTTGAAAATATTGTTTATTTATTTACAGAAAACATATAAACTTCCTGTTTCAACCAACACAGGATCCAGCAGCCTCCTCTCCTTGTTGTGCCAGGCTGCTCCAATCTCCAATTTCACAATCTTTGAATTCCATGAGCACCTGCACAAACAAACTACTCAATTACTTGAACAATTTAGCCCAGGTCTGTTGAACCTTAGGCATTTCAATACAATAATTTTCATTCAATGCTGGAAATTCTTTGTCATTTTTCACAAAAACTTTCTCAATTTTAACTTCAACTTTCTCATCTTTTACCAAATCAACTTGTTTCTTAACAGACCATGTCTGACCTTTTGGTGTACCTCTTTTGTAAAAATGTGAAACTTTTTGAACATTTTGATTTTGAACAACAACTCTTGGTTTCCAAAACTCTTGAGGTTTGGTCATATCAACTGTGGTTTTCCAACTCTGTGTTGTTCTGAATCTGGGTGTGTGAGAATTCCAGGTCTGTCTTGAATCAAACCTATTCGGGTCTGATTTCCAGTTTTGATTCGAAGCAAACTTGTTTGTGTTGTACCTCCAAGTTTGTTTTGAGTCAAATATGGTTGATCTTTGTCTCACATTTTCAGATTTTTGTTTCTCAGCATCAATCTTCTTTTGATCAACATCCACAGGTTTTAGATTAAGACACTTGCGTGCAAGATGTCCTATTTGATCACATTTGAAACATGTTCTCATGGACACATCTTTAACCTGTGGTTGTTGCTTTTTCTTTTTAGCAAAGAATTCATCATTAGACTGTCTCATTTTAAGTTCTTTTTCTTTTTCTAAACTGCCTCCTTGAACAAAACTCATTTTTGTCTGAAAATTCGGCATTTCATTTTTGTTTCGATGTTGTTTCTTCTTATAACCCAACCCAGCCTTCATGTTCTTCTTTTTGAATCCAGGTTTGTTATACGAACCTCTATGACTCTTACCAACAAACTTTGAAATCTCAGACTTCTCAATCTCAACCATTTTGAAAACTTTGTCAATCTTTTCTGAAATCACATTCTGAATCGGGAATACAACATCTAAGAACAATTTGTCCGATCCAATCATGGTATAAACCAATCCCTTTGAATCATCATTCAAACTTTTCTCGGATTTTGTGTTTTTCAGATATCCATCATGAATATTTCCTTCATCTTCATCCTGTGATTCAGATTTACCTGTATCAACCGACTCTTCTTTCAACACACTTTCAACAACTTTACCTACCACCTCTGAATCATGAGAATCATCAGATTTGGAATAGGTTATGTCAATGTTGTCTGGCAATTTGTCTACCATGTTGAAAGCTTTATCGACCTTTTCTTCATCATAAAATGCAAATTTTCCCGGTGGTGGAACTTGATGAAACTCTGAACCAATACCTTTCTTGTTTTGCTCAGACTCACCATCACCCGGTTTTATATTGAAAATTCGTTCAAGCACATATGACGACACGTGGTAACTCTTTAACTTGTTGTTATCCTGTTCTAAATCAGCAATCTGTCGCTTTAACTTAGCAACATCCTCAATATAGGAATTAACAACATCTTGTTTTATAGCATACATTCGTTTAAGCTCTTTAGTTGTTTCAGAAAGATAATTCATTCTTGATTGAGCATATTTCATTTCATCTTTCACTTTGTCGTATGACTCTTTCATAATATCATATGCTAATTTCATTGAGTCATAATCTTTCTTCATTTCTTGACAAGCAATTTCTTTTTGTTCACATTCATTTGTCATTTTCAAAACATTTTCTTTCAAAACTTCATTTTCTTTCTCTAATTTGTTACATTTTTCTGAAAGTTTTTCATCATTTTCTTTAAAACCCTTTTCTTTTTCTAGCATTTCTTTGCATTTTTCTTTGAAAATATTTTCAATTTTTGTGAACTCAAGATCTCTTGTTCTAAATTGCTCATCTTTTTCAATACAAGCTCTGCACGGTTCCATGCATTTCTTGCACTGATCAATCTGTTTTAAGTTTTCAGAATCAGAATTTACCTCAGTGATTGACACTTCGGTGTTTTCAGCAACCTTTGTCTGCTCAGCAACATTCTGCTTTTCTTCAACACCGACTTCATCACCAACATTATCAGCTTCCTCATTCTCATTCTTTTCTTCTTTTTCTTCTTTCTTCACCTCTTCTTCAATCTGCTGTTCTTCAGTAACAGCTTTTTCAACCTCTTCATTCACAACAATTTCTTCACTTTTGATTTCCTTCACAGCTTCAACTTCAACAGATTCTGTGTTAACCTCTTTAGCAACTTTCTTCAGATTGTTCACCATTTCTTCAACATTCTTTTTCATTCTCTCTTCGTCCCTTTTTCTTAGACATGATAACATGGCATATCTGATATCCTTTTCATATTTCTTAACGTATGTGTCATCTTTCAATACTCTTCTATAGTATTCAGCTCTTAACGGGACTGCAAGAAGAACATCATCGAAGATTATGTCTTTCTTAGGAACAACCGGTTCTCCTTCTCTGTTATAATAGCATTCTCTCTTTTTATCCCATCTTTTGCTACCGACAGCCATCTCATACTCCTCTTACATATCATCCATTCTGTTGTAAACCACATTTCTTTCTCTGTAAGTCTTCTCACTTAAGATCTCTTCCCGAGTTTTCTCTTTAATCTCAACTTTTTCTTCATGGACTTCAGCAATGTCTTTGTCTTTGTTTTCATCTTGAATCTCAGCAACAAGAGCATAATGTTTATTTAATTCTTCCTGTTTGGCTTCAGCTTTGAACCGTTCATCAACAATGTCTTCTATTGGAAGAACCTCACTCCAATCATATCCTTCATCCTCGTAAATTACAGCATAAGCTCTTGATTTTTCTTTCGGTTTATCTTCAATCAACTTTGGCTCTTCTCTGCTTCTATGATAGATCGCCTTTCGATAATAATCATCGTTGAAAGGACGTTCATTTCTTTCACCAACTTCAGAATTTCTGCATTCTCTCTTGAAATGACCTTTCTGCTTGCATTTGAAGCAGGTCACTTTGGATTTGTCGAATCCAAGCTTTGTTGAAGCACCTCCAAGCGATTGTTTTCCAGTAATCTTCATATACCTCTGAGCTCTTCGAATACAACTAGCTAAACACCAACGGATGTCAATGAGCTCCATCTCTTCCGGATCAATCTGGTCGTAGTCTTCTTTGGTCAATTCAGAATTTCCAATTTTGCCAGCTACTAGACCTTCATATGACTCCAAAACAGATGCAAGAAAACTCATTTGCTGCTTCGCTGCATTTATGCTCATTGCAGGAGAATTCTTCAGTTTAAGAGCAATGTTGCACAGAATTTCTTCAGAATCATCAGAATTTGTCTTTGAAGATGAATGATATCCAGAATGATGACTTGTTGACATTGTTGGTGGTTCTTTCATCTTTTCACCACTAAATGCTGTTTTTGGTGAACCAACGCCTTTATCAGAAAACACACTGCTTTTGTAGTACAAGCCAACGTTCTGTTGATGTGAAGAATCAGTCATCTTGTTTTGCTTTTGTAGTTCCAGATCATGACTTTCAATCTTTTCAAACAAAACATCAAGAGTAATATTATCATACACAGCATCATTTTTCAAAATAAAAACAAACGTTTGCCACTGATCAGCTCGTGGTAACGCTTCAATCACTTTGTCTATCAATTCCTCTCTTGTTTTATTTATCTGTAATCTTTCCAATTCAATTTTAAGATGACAAAATCTCTCAATCATTTGTCTCACTGATTCTCCTTTTATGTTATCAAACAGATCAAATTCTTTCTTTAATAAAGCAATTTTGTTCTTTTTAATCTGTTTACCCCCCTCAGCTTTAACACGTAAAGCTTCCCAGACAGACTTAGATGTCCCATCATGAATTAATAAAGCAAAAATATCGTTTCTGATTGCAGACTGGATCAATGCTATCATTCTCTGTTCAGCTCCAAATTCAGCTTTATCTTCTCTAGTAAATTTCTTGAATACAAGATCTTCGCCTTTATCGTCTTTTGGTTTTTCATACCCATACTCCAAGCAAAACCAACTTTCATGAGCATACGCCTTTGCCCAGTTGATAAAGCGTTCTTTCCACCAGGTATAATCCTCAATGCTATCAAGAGCTGGTGGCTTTGAATGAGTTCCGTAAAAGTTATCATTCTTGATATTTTCATTTAGCACTTTAGAAATGGTTTTTGGTGTAATATTTGAAGCCTCAGACGATTCGGTTGCGAATGCATTGTAAAACGTATTGAAGAATTCCTCAGCCATAATGCAAACCTGACAGAATGATCAAACAAACCCAATCAGTAAAATCAAATATCAAATAAACTGAAAATGACTGACACTTGATCGTCGTGAAATGATCCGACACAAAATTCCACTTTTCAATCGAACTAGGAAACTCAAGCGAAATCTCAAGTTGAAACAGAATAAGACTTCAAGCGAAATCTTTTGACTAACTACTTCAAGCGAATTCAGCACTTCAATTTCTCTTCAAGATGATTAGATCCTTCAAGCGAAATCCCAAATGATCTATTTCGCTTCAACAATACAAGTTCCAATCGAATCAGCTTCAAGCGAAAACAACTATTTCGCTTCAGTTGTATTCAAGCGAAATCCAGCAAAGTCAATTTCGCTTCAGAAGTTTCAAGCGAAATAGTCCAATAAGTCTGATTTGAAGCGAAATCAACCAATTATCTACGAACTCTTTCAAGCGAAATCTAGTTTCTGTCCAGTTTTTGTCATTTTTACTTTGAATTTTGCCGTGAAACTTTCAAGGATTTGTTAGAATACTGTTTTACACGTTCGATGAAAAACTCAGACCATTTTGACGGTGAAATCTCGTCCAGATTGAAAAAGAAGGTGTAGAAGTCAGAAAATAGATGATATCAAGCTAAACTCTTCTTCCTGAGCTCTGATACCACTTGTTGGAACGTTGTTTGACCCGACTGAGTCGTTCAGAAGAGTTTTACATCCAGTTTAAAGGCGGAATCAGTAAACCGGACACGAAAACAGCTTGTAATCTTTAATTTGTTGCTTGTATTGATAATAACAATGTTTACAACCTGACAAAAAACCGGCAGCACTTCGTTACACTTTCAGAAGTCGCGTACCAAATGAAATGACAAGTGCACTATATATAGAGTTGAAGATTTCGCTTGAAGGTGACCAGAACATGTTCAAGCGAAATCTGTTAAGTGAATTTCGCTTGAACTTGTAACCAGTTCACTTCAAGCGAAATCATTACTTAAACCACATTTCTCAGTTTCTCGAACCTTGAGCACTGAATATCCTATTCTATCCTATTACATGATATAAGACGAAGTCAATAGACGTAGTGCACTAACAGATAAGGCTATCGAGAGGTATATCGATGGTCTACCTGGCCCCGTGCAAGACAGCGTCACTGGTAGCAACCCTACCACAGTTCGTCAGGCAATCGAGTTGGTTGCGACTTTGACTGAGTCGCAAATCAGAAAGGGTAATCTTCACAGGAAAGGTGACAAGGATAAGAAACAATTGTCTGATAAGGGTGAGAGCAAGAAGGGTAAGAAAGCTGGGTCTACGAAGAGTTCTAGGAAGCGCAAGGCTTCCCAGAACTTCGCTGTTACTGCACAAGCCAATCAGGCAGCTCCCAACCAACCTGCACAACCACCCGCAAAGAGACAATATGCTAGTAAAGCACCGTTGTGCAACATATGCAATAGTCACCATCAACCGCAAGTTCATTGTCGTTTCTGTGCTAACTGTGGAAAATCGGGTCATCTTGCCGATGTTTGTTGTTTTGCTCCAAATTAAGCCGCACATAACCCCGCTCAGCAAGCTGCTCAACCACCTTCTCAACGACAGGCTCAGGCTGCACGACCTCATTATCCTCCTGGTTCGTGCTACAATTGTGGGGATTTGACCCACTACAGAAATCAGTGTCCGAGGTTGGTTAATGCAAATCACGCTCAGGCTCATGGACGAGTCTTTAACATGAACGCAAATGAGGCGCGTGCAGACAACGAAGTGGTGATTGGTACGTTCTTAGTTAACAATCAGCATGCATCTGTTCTTTTTTATTCGGGTGCCGATAAGAGTTTTGTGTCACTATCTTTTAAACCCTTGCTTCGCATGTCTAGAACGAAACTAGGAAAGCCCTTGACAGTAGAGGTAGCTAGTGGTGAACCCATTGTTCTTGATTTTGTTCTTCGAAATTGCAAGTTGAACCTTAATAACCATCTTTTTCCTATAAACCTCACACCGATGCAACTTGGAAGTTTCGACATTATAGTGGGAATGGATTGGTTAGCCAAGTATCACGCAGAGGTAGTTTGTTTTGAAAAGATTGTCTGTATTCCGCTTTCTTCTGGTGAGATCTTAGAGGTTCATGGTGAGAAACCTGCTAATAGTCTTAAACTCATGTCTTGTACTCAAGCTCGAAAGTATCTGCGTAAGAATTATGTTGCTTTCTTGGCATATGTCGTAGAGGAGAAAGGCAAAGGTAAGTCTATTCAAGATATCCCTATTGTTCGGGATTATCAAGAAGTGTTCCCTGAAGAATTACTTGGTTTACCCCCGGCACGCCAAGTTGAGTTTCATATTGATCTTGTACCTGGTGCTAATCCTATTGCTAGATCTATGTATCATCTTGCACCGTCTGAGATGCAAGAGTTATCTAAGCAGCTTCAGGAACTTTCTGACAAAGGTTTTATCCATCCTAGCTTTTCACCTTGGGGTGCTCCCATTCTTTTTGTCAAGAAGAAAGATGGCTCTTTCAGAATGTGCATCGATTATCGTGAGCTTAACAAGCTTACCATCAAGAATCGATATCCCCTACCTCGCATTGATGATCCCTTTGATCAGTTACAGGGTGCTACTTGTTTTTCAAAGATTGATCTACGTTCTGGGTATCATCAACTTCGTGTGCTTGAAGAAGATATTCCCAAGACTGCCTTCCGCACTCGATATGGGCATTATGAGTTCACTGTTATGCCATTCAGTTTAACTAATGCTCCTGTTGTTTTCATGGACCTGATGAATAGGGTTTGTAAGCCTTATTTGGACAAGTTCATCATCGTTTTCATTGACGACATCTTGATTTATTCTAAGACACGAGCTGATCACGAGCAACAACTTCGACTTACTCTGGAACTCCTGAAGAAAGAGCAACTTTTTGCCAAATTCTCCAAGTGTGAATTTTGGCTTAAGGAAGTTCAATTTTTGGGACATATCGTCAACGAACAAGGTATTCATGTAGATCCCTCCAAGATCAGCGCAATTAAGGATTGGGATACGCCTACTACACCCACCGAAGTTCGTTCTTTTCTTGGTCTCGCGGGTTATTACCGCTGCTTCATTGAAAACTTCTCAAAGATTGCAGTTCCTGTCACCGCTCTAACTTAGAAGAATAGACCCTTCGAATGGGGATCTAAACAGGAAGAAGCTTTTCAGACCTTAAAACATAAACTTTGTGATGCACCTATTCTAACTTTTCCTGAGGGTAATGATGATTTTGTCGTATACTGTGATGCATCCAAATTAGGTCTTGGCTGTGTTCTCATGCAAAGGAACAAAGTCATAGCTTATGCATCGAGACAGTTGAAGGTTCACGAGAAGAACTACACGACTCATGATCTTGAGTTAGGTGCAGTTGTATTTGCTCTCAAAATCTGGAGACACTATCTGTATGGTACTAAATGTGTGGTTTTTACTAACCACAAAAGTCTTCAGCATATCTTCAATTAGAAAGAACTTAACATGAGGCAACGACGTTGGGTTGAACTTCTAAACGACTATGACTGCGAAATTCGCTACCATCCTGGTAAGGCGAATGTCATAGCCGATGCATTGAGTCGTAAAGAGCATGTCAAGCTTCATTATGTTCAAGTTCGATCTGATATTCAAACCCGCATTTCTCAGGCTCAACATACTTGTGTTTCACAAGATTTGATGGGTAAGGAATTTCCATTTCACATTAAGCCTGATCTTGAGCTGAAAGACAATGCATTGTATTATTTCATGGACCGTTTGTGGGTCCCAAGTCAAGACAATCTCCGCACCTTGCTAATGGATGAAGCTCATAAGTCTCGTTATTCTATTCATCCTGGTGCAGATAAAATGTATAAGGATCTTCGAACCTAGTACTGGTGGCCCGGTATGAAGAAAGACATTGCCTTATACGTATCTAAATGCCTTACTTGTCTTAAGGTTAAGGCTGAACATCAACATCCCTATGGATTATTGGAGCAACCAAAGATTCCAGTTTGGAAATGGGAAAACATTGCTATGGATCTTATTACCAAACTTCCGCGCACTAAGAAAGGTCATGATGCTATTTGGGTAGTTGTTGATCGTCTAACCAAGTCAGCACATTTCTTGCCGATTTTTTGAGGATCTATCTGCCGACAAGCTGGCTAAAATCTATGTGGATGAGATTGTTGTCACACCCTGGCTTTGCGGAAGCGTGGGTTTATTATGGTGTGACTTCTTAATACCATAGCTTAATCACAACAAAGCTATATGAAAATAAAACCATGAAGATCATCCATTGATTTAAGTTTAAAAAGTAAATTACGACAACATTGTTTAAAGTTGACACATGCAACGAGTTACAACCCAACAAAATAGAAACATTGTTCGAAAGACACAACCACAAACATAAAATAAACACAGCTTAAGACTTGCGACTCGTCCAGGCAAGAGCCACAACCCCTAAACTTGGATGACCTCATAACTCTTACGCAGCGTGAAAACGTAGCATACTTCGCCAGATCCCTAATTCCCTGAAATACATGTAAGTTGGAAAAATCAACATAAAGTTGAGCGAGTTCATGTGTAGTGAGTATGTAAAACCTTTGTAAGTATAAAATCCCTGGTATGTAGCAAATAAGGAAATAAAGAGATCACCAATGGTTTGCAAGGCCATTGATATGTGTGAAGTGCTGTAGGAAGACTCAAACCTAGCAGATTTTTGCGTCGGGTACCAAGTCACCCCGAGGTCCGTACTGTTGGGCCTGGGACTGGGCTCGCTACACCCAGATAGATCTACCGCTAAAGACCCTCGGTCCTACTATGAGGATTAATGGCCTCCAGTTCCCGCCTACCCACTCACATGATCTAAGTTGTAACCCTCCTTACGCTAACCATACCATGTAAGTAAAAGTTCGTAATAATAGTAACATGTATTTCACCCCCGAAGAATAAAAACTGAAAACAATTAAGAGAAAGGGGGGGGACATGAACTCACTTAAGTGCGTCTCGAAATAGTATCTCCCAAAGTAACATGCTGCGCGACGACCTACACGTGCTAACTTCTATTAGACGGATGGCCATGCCTTGGCTTGTGGTTTAACGTTTTCGGGAAATAGTTAGGCAACTATTTCGTGTTTACACCTCTTAATTATTTAATAGTTGTATTCCTTCCCAAGGATGGGGGTTTTAATACATGTGCGTTTTTGTAATTCCAAAAATATATTATTAAGTCTCATTTAATAAAATATATTTTATTCATTCGTCTAAAATATTCTATCTCCAAAATATACATATTTTTTCCCAAAAATATTATATTTTATACCTTACAATTTCCAAAATAACACTTTTATCAAAATACGCATTTAAGAGTATTTTTCCAAAAAAATACATAAGTTACGTTTAAAGTTCGTGTGGTAATAATAATACTGGTGTAACTTAGACATTTATTTGTGATAGCGTTGGTATTATTTTGGAGTCGTTACTTTCACAATGTATTCCAGTTATATTATTTTTACTCTAAAAATAATATATAGTTCACAAAATAATCAAAAATCACGTAAGCGTTTTACTATGAAATATATATTCTAAATATATATTTAACAAGTTTATTTACGAAAATCCACCTCCGACACTTGGTAATTCTATAATAAAAATCATGGCGAATTTTGTTTGGAAAACAAGTCAAAATATATTCATAACACTTGTCACAAAATATTCTAAGTGTTATTTTCTGTAAAAAATTCGCCAGAGTTTCCTCTGTAACTGGAGGTGGCCACGCTTACAAGCGTATCATTTTCTTTTCAAAATTCAATCAACTATTTTCCAATCATCAACAAAACAATATTCAAACATTATACTAGTCAAAACAAGTATAAATCGCAAATACATGAACTTGTAAGTTGTGTGAAAATACGTAGTAATCTTCCAACATTTTTAGTAGATCTTTCTATCTTTAAAAATAAAGTCGGTTTCTTGAAATCTTTATTTTCAAAGAACATGTAACTTTACAACTTCTTAGTCAAGAATTACGAAAATATTTCTTTGTTAAAACCTTTGTTACACAAGTGTTTACACACTTGTTTGTTCACATAAATGCTTTTATTTCATGAAAGATCCGGCTTTAAACATGATTTACATCTTACACTTGGTTCTTCGAAAATACCACTTGTAGATCTTTAGATCTACTAGTTTAAAACTCCATTTTACAAGAAAAACTATTTTTACACAAGTTCATGTTCATGTATGAAAGGGTTCGTCATCTAGTAACTTTCCTACTTAACATAATGCTAGTTCATGTTCCATGAACATGACCTAGCATGGTTAGATGACGATCCGTTCCACTACTAGCATCCAACAACATAAAATAATCATTACTAAACAAGATTCATGAGTTTTACACCATTATTTACCCTTTAACCAACATGTTCATCTTTCTAGCAAGACTTTTAGTTTTGTTTTCGCATGTTCATGAATTTTATCCGTTAAACTTCTTATTAACCACTTTAAACAAGATCAAGAGAGTTTTTAGAATCACTTACAACTAGCACAAGGCTAGGGAAGAATCTAGGCGAAAACAAGGTGGTTAATAGCGATGTAGAGAGGTCCTTGAGAGTTTTTAGAATCACTTACAACTAGCACAAGGCTAGGGAAGAATCTAGGCGAAAACAAGGTGGTTAATAGCGATCTAGAGAGGTCCTTGTGATTCCGTAAGCACCGGGTCTCCTCGTATGAACTCTAGCACCTTGATATGTATGTGGAATTGGAAGATCAAGATTGAATGATGGGGAGGTGGGTATGGTTGTGTTCAGCCGAAGGTATCAAAGGAGGGAGAGAGAGTAAAAATTTTGGTGTGTTTGAAATGAATGAAAGTGGTGATTCCTTGGTTAAATTTATAAACCATTTAAGAGCTTTATCCACTATATAATGTGCCATGAAGATTTTAGACAACAAGAAATAAAATAATCAAACTTGTGTGGTGTGTCCCCACATGAGGGAACCGATCGATTCATGGGGGTGGGTATTAGTTGGATTTCAACTAGTTAAGTGATCTAGTTAAGTTAGTTAGGAGATTAAATTAGAGTAATAGTGTGTAATGTTTTGTAACGGGTGTTAGGGTATTCGGGGATCCTAACTGGCTCAGAAAAGGAAAAACAATGTCATAGACAATATTTTTATGTTCCGGGTAAAGTCCGGTTGTTCGGTTGGATATTAATCCGTTAAAGTGCTAATTAAGCATTTAAAGTGTCGTTAATATTAGTTTTAGTGACACAATGAATTCCTGACACTTTGGAAAGTGTCTAGTATTATTTTCCCATGTTTTTGCACTTTACTAGTTAGCTTAAATGCTGAATTTTTGTATTAAAGTGCAGAATTTTGTAATTAGAGCATGTTTTAGGCACATCCGGTCACTATAACTATCACCTAGTGACGCAGTTTAACAGTCCTCACCTCCCTACACTCCCTACTGGTGTAGTAAACTATTCCCGGCTCATAATGGCCTTAGAGACAGTGTCTGTCTGATGCTGGCTATGTCAGCATGTTTACTGGGTTATCCGTTCATTGTGCTACTGTGTTTTTGTGCATCAAAGTTGTCACTGTTGTTTGTGTGTAAATAATAGAGTGACAATAGTAAAGTATGATGCATGTATAAGTATGTATCAGAATTCAAGTAGCAGTTTAATCACAACTGTAAGCAAGCACAGTAATTAAGCATTAATTAAATATTAATTAATTCGTACGGATACCTGATTTGGTGAGGGTTGTCACAATTGTATCCCGTCATGGCGTTCCCTTGAACATTATTTCTAACAGAGATGCTCGATTCTCATCTCGTTTTTGGAGAACCATGCAATCTGCTATGGGGACCCAACTTAATTTGAGCACAGCTTATCATCCGCAATCAGATGGTCAATCTGAAAGAACAATCCAAACACTGGAGGATATGCTTAGAGCTTGTGTGATCGATTTTGGTGGTAGTTGGGACTCGTATCTTCCGTTGATTGAATTCTCCTACAACAATAGTTATCACTCCAGCATCAACATGGCTCCCTTCGAAGCTCTCTATGGTCGAAAATGTCGTTCACCGGTATGTTGGAATGAGATCGGTGAGGCTCAGCTTACTGGACCTGACCTCATTCTAGAGACAATAGATAAGGTTAAGAAAGTTCGCGATAACCTTCAGACAGCTAGAAACCGTCAAAAGAGTTACGCGGATCGACGACGCAAGCCTTTGGAATTTCATGTCGGTGATTGCGTCTTACTTAAGGTTTCACCTTGGAAAGGTGTGATCAGATTTGGAAAGACAGGAAAACTTGCACCTAGATATGTTGGACCATTCAAGATCGTCGAAAGAATTGGAAAGGTAGCCTACAGACTTGAGTTACCTCCTGAACTTGGAAATGTTCATCCAACCTTCCACGTGTCCAATCTCAAAAAGTGTTTAGCTGATGAAAATCTCCACATACCGCTTGATGAAATTCGTGTTGATGACACGATGCATTTTGTTGAGAAACCTGTCGAAATCATGGAACGTGAAGTCAAGTGGCTCAAACGCAAGCGCATTCCACTTGTCAAAGTTCGCTGGGAATCTAAACGTGGACCAGAATTTACTTGGGAACGTGAAGATCAGATGAAGGCGAAATATCCGCATCTATTCTCACAAGTTTCCTCTAAATAAATTTCGGGACGAAATTTCCACAAGTAGGGGAGACTGTGACATATGTGCTTGTAATCATTGTATAAACTCTAATCAATTTAATTATCAATAAAACAATGTTATTTTACCCATATGTTTGCTTATTTATGTTTGACATTTTGCACGTTTTGATTTTTGTCCAATTTCAAACTCTATATCGCTTTCTGGAAAGTTATATGCAAACTGATGCGTAAAAGTAATCAGTTTAATGCGACAAACACTCTGGAACATCAACATATGCTTAACATACCTTAAATAACCTTTACACAACTTAGAAATAAGTTTTAAAGGGTTTGGTATGGCAAAATCAAGTTTATTCGCTAACAGGGACTATGTGTGTCAAACTGCGAAACTATGCCGATTTGTATAGTAACGAACATTCCGGAAACAGTGGGTAATACTTGTAAGGCCCAGATCAAAGCTCGTAATCCAAGAAACGATCCTAACGGTTTTGGAAATCCTATATAAACCCACCTTGATTCATTGCAATCCTCACACTTGATCTGATTTACACTCTAAGTTGAAGCCTTAGCTTCATACCTGAGTATTTTAGATCAATTTCTTCCTTGCTTGGACCTTTTGTAAGTTTCTTTCATGCTTTTATGCGTTTTTAAGCACGAAAGTCAAACAGTGTTTGACTTTCTGCTTTGACCAGTCAATGGTCAACACGAAGTTCGTTTGAACTTCACAACATGAGCGTAACCACGATGGCCATAGTCCCTTGTGACTATACCTACTGATTACCACGTTGATTAGGCATAGTGACGAGTCGTAGTTTCGGTCAAAATTTGTGTTTATGCGTATTTTGCAACCAAACTATTCTTGGGTATCAAAACCCTTTGTTTTGATATCAAACTTGTTTTCTAACTTAGTTAAACATGTTTAACTCGTCACTTTTAGTTTAGTGCTTATATAGGGTCGTAAGATAAGCGGTCTAAACAACCGCTTAGTCTTTCGAACCCGACCCGTTTGGTCGATCATTAGGATCCGACCAAACATATTTTGTGACCATAGTTGTATAGGGAATAACCTTCCGAGGTTATACCTTATGGCCATTTCGTTTAGTTAGTTGTAAGATATGTAATTTATATGCCTTAGGAAAATGACCAAAATGCCCTTTTTGCGCATAAATTCATTTTAAGCATATGTAACTAAAATTTTGACATCTAAACTAATTAGGCAACATTATTAGACTTGTTAAGGCATATAATACTTGTCGTAGGACTAGTTAGGCGGCCCGAATGCATTTTACGCGAACGACGCGTTAAAGTAGCGTAAGCTACCTAAACGGGTCGTAATGGGTCATAAGCACTTAGGATAGGTTCCAATTTAGAATATAGGCTTTGTTAAACCATACTACATGAGTTTCTATACTCGTTTGGTTTACAAGACCTCATTTTATCCGATCTTCCGATTTAGGTCTGGTTTATTAACGTAGTTACCTATATTAGGTGCCGATTGATTCCGTGATCCTTCTAGCTTGGTTTGGTTGTTATTTCAAGACTCTTAAGCATTATCAAGTGAGTACATAGACCCCTATTTTACTGTTTTCAAACATTTTGGGGTGAAACACATGTGCCTACTTGTTACTTTCGTGCTTTTCATGCTTTTATAACATATGCTTGCTATGTTCATATAGTACACGTATAGTACATGATTTCATCCATGTTTTTGCTATGTATGTTTTATTAACATGCTAGTACATTGATTTCATAAACACATTTGTTTCATATGTTTATTTCAGCATATGTACACATTGATTTACATCACATTTTTGCTATGTATGTTCATTTTGCATACTTAGTACATTGTTTACACATAAACATGCTTACATTTGGTATGACATTTGGTTTGTTTAACGGGACAAAAATACGTTCATTAACATTGATCATGCCACTCGGTAGTAAGTAGTGGTACCATTGGAATTGACAACTCCCATTTCTGGTTTCCTAGGTTTGTTTGGAAGTAGGAAATGACTGAATCCGATATTCATAAGTTTTGATAAACCTTTAATTTCTTTAAGGGTTTGTCTCCACAGTCGCAAGGCTTGAATGTATGCGTTTTAACATTACCGCATAGATGTTTTTATCAATAAAGCATTGGTTTTACAAAACATAACTTTTGATTTGAACTATGATTTATTCAAATACATTGTTTTGTACATTTTACATATGGTTTGAGTAGATACTTATTATTTTCCATACATAACATTTGATTATACATGAACATTTTTACATTTGTTTAAACAATACATTTTGGTGGTTTGTTTGGGTAAGTGATTTAGATAACGAGGAGTGTGTAATATGATAAAAGCATGGTGGATACGCCGCTGGTACTTCCTATATATAAGTGCTTTTATGATATTACATATCGTAGCGTTATTTAAACCATTTCAATTTTGACATATTACATTTTATACAAGGAACATAACTTCACATAACATTGTTTTACAAACAACACATCTTATATAAATTCATTTTTACTTGGTTATTTATTTAACCACACATCTTTCTTTTATATCATCTAATTTCTTATCGATTTTCATATGATTTACAAAGGAAAACACTTTACAAGGTTCATGAATAACTTTTGTTAAACAATTCTTTTAACTTACAAGTCATGAATCCTAAATCAATAAACCTATGTATCTCATAGGCATTTTTATGCTGACGTACCTATTTTCACATGTGTTTTCAGGAGCTGATGCATAGGATTGGTTAGGATACACTTAGGCGGACTTGGGCCTTAGTGACAATAAAAGAAGCAAGAACTCTTTAACTATGTTATGTACTCTTTGTTTCCTTTGTTTCAAGACAATGTAACCACTTTGTTAATAAATAAAACAAAACTTTAAATACCATGGTTGTGAAACAATAATTCTACCACTCCACTCCCCGACGATTCCGCCATGGTTTGTTGTTTTACGCGGTCGGGGTGTGACATTACTTTTTACTCTTCTTCTTTTTTTCCTTGGTTCTCTCTGCTTGTCTTATTCGAGTCACCATTTTAGCAGGTTTGTCTTGTCCTTCGGTATGGCTGATAAAAGCAACATGTCTGGGTGTTTCAACATTTTGAATCAGTCTGGTCTGGAATGGTTTATCAGGCAATATTCGATCCCATCCTCCCTTCATCCGATTCTTCCTGAAAAGGATAAGGCCATCTACCCCTTCGTTTCAGGGAAGATAGGGGTTTATTGCAGGATGTTCGATTATTGTAACTATAGGATTCCTCTAACCAAATTTTTGATTGACGTTCTGATGTTGCGTGAAGTTCATCTTTCTCAAATGAACCCTTTTGGCCTAGCCAAAAAAAAGTGTGCCAATTTGAGCTTTCTTACCTCGGCTTGGGGTCGGACCCGGATATGGATGTATTCCAAGCTTTTTCTAGATTAAACCGATCCGGAAATTGGTATACTTTCGAGGTTCGAAAAAAAACGCTACTTATTTTTCATGGATTACGTCAAGCTTGAAAGATTGGAAAGACCGTTTCTTTCTAGTGGATGACCGTTGCGTTCCGCCAAGATGCCTCGGAGGCCGAGGAGATCGAGCCTTCCCGGACCTCTTCCTGAAAACTTTCAATCTAATAAAATTTTATATGCTTCATTGATCAAGGAGGCCGGTCATATCCAAAATTATCTGGAACACATCCCTGTTATGGGTTAGTTACATTCTTTATCAGGATGTTGCTTTTCTTTTTCTTTTTCTTGTACTACGTGTCCTTCCTGCCCCCCTCTTTTTTATATATAACAACTTATTCATTCGTGCAGCTATGGGTTTGAAAGACTCCTTGCGATTGAAGTCTTTTGATTCTAGCGAGTTGGACATCCGGGGGACGAAGACCAAGGAAGAGGATCATCCATACTTGGAGCAAGTTAATGAAAATTTATATCAGATTCGGAACCCCGTTGCTGCTAACGTTCACGGTGGTTCAGGTATGGCTCCGACGGAGCAGGCGATCAACGTTTCCCCACTTCGTATCGTTTCGGTAGCAGCTGGTGATAAGGGGAAGGCAGCTGGTTCAAGTGGTGCTCAGGGTTCTCATGAGGAGGGTTCGAAGGTTGTTTTATATGGTTCTGTGCATTTGTCGGTTGAAGACGTAGATCCGGTTGGCGAAGGTGGTGATGCTGGTGATCAACCGCAGGTAAACTTGAAACGACGTCGCATCCTTCATTGACATCTGATTTGAACCTGAAGGGGTTGAAGAAGGCCAAGCCTGTTAGCAAGGTTGTTGTGTTGGAGGATGAATTGGATTGTGCTAAGGAGTTCTCTGCATCCAGAGCTTTATTGGATAATCTATCTGCTCATCTACATGGTGGTAAAACCCCAAGGGATCGTCCGTTTAATCTTCACTCGAGCCCATTGTCTTTCGGCGGTCCTGACACTCGTCTGGTCGCAGATCCCAACATGCTCGATCCTCCATCTGGCAAAAAGACTGGGTCGTCTCCATCGGGTAAGCCTCCTACTGGAGTTAATTCCAATATTTTCAGGCCCAGCCCATAGCAGATAGATGGGGGGATAGCACCTCTTCATCTCCTCTGTGGTACGAGACTGAAGCTGTATTTGTTTGTCGGGAGCTAGATTCTTGTGATGCGATGGATGTGGATTCGGCGGAGGCTTTGGAGAAGTACGTTCCGGACTGGTCGCTGGTGAATAAGGATAGGATCATTGTTGCTCTATCTGCCAAGATGTCTTTATTTCATATTGGTACTCCTGCTGAGCAATTCCACTACCGAAGGATGAGTGGGCCGGAACTTGGGAACGCTCTGATGTTGAATCAAGCCCAATCTAACTCCTTGGTGGTACAAACGTACAAACTGTGGGTCGAGGCCGAGTCCAATTGCCGCAGGTATGAGAGTGAGGTTGCTTTTTTAAAGAATGAAGAGAATTTGAGGTC
The DNA here is from genome assembly GCA_030545235.1 of Helianthus tuberosus. Classification (NCBI taxonomy): domain Eukaryota; kingdom Viridiplantae; phylum Streptophyta; class Magnoliopsida; order Asterales; family Asteraceae; genus Helianthus; species Helianthus tuberosus. The sequence continues at coordinate 102,023,497 of CM060424.1, read as the reverse complement.
GAAGGTTAAGTAAGAGATCTCTAAGCTCCGATCTACCATAGATCTTTTAAAGGAGCAGGTTTTGGAGACCAAGGAGATTAACAAAGCATCTCAAGCTTCGGCCGCAATGGCTTTTGAGGCTCGGGACAAAGCTGTTCAGGACCTAGGGGCTTCGAACTAGAAGTTAGAAGAGATGGAGAAAAATTGTTGGAGGTTGAGGAGAGAAATAAGTCGGAGCAGAAGGAGATGCAGACTTCATACGTCTAGTTGTTGGCCGATCATCTCCGTCTTGTAAATGGTAAGTGTCTCCTTTATTCCTTCTGTTGTTTCTTCGGAAGCTTCGAATTGCTTTTTAATACCTTTATGTTTTTTTTGTTCGTTCTTCCCGTCTTTTTGCTTTTAGATAAGGCAGAGTTGGAAAGGTCACGTGATAGGGCCGTTGAATCACATCAGGCTGTGTTGGTACATATTCCGTACATCTGCCACTGTGCAAATAGCTAGATAGAGCGTGTGTTGAGGACAGCTTATTAGTCCACACCCCATCCGAATGTAGGTATTGTATTGTAGAAGTCCATCCGGACAGATGGACATAGGTTCATTCGGACATAGGCTGTTGCCTATAAATAGAGAGTTGGGGTTTCCATTTGGACTAGCTTTTAGATCTCAGAGGGGACATGTTGTCCAACTTGTCTCGTAGTGCCGTAACGTTGGATTATCACCGACACGTCGTTTTGGGACCAAGCTCTGTCAAACTCGCCATATCCTGGAATGATAATTGGTATCAGAGCTACGGTACCGATTCAATCGATCTAACAGTTGATTGAATCACGTACGCTCATAGATTTTTGACGTGTAGGGAGTTTTGACGTTAAAACATAGAAAAACATAAAATTGAGGATCAATTCACGAACAGAATTCAAAATTGAAGACATCATCTTGTTTGGAATTGATTCGTGCACAACCCTGTGAAATTTCATCATGAAATTCAAAGAAATGAAGATTCTTGATCGAAAAACGTGATTGAGAGTGTTCTTGGAAAGTTTGAACATGCTGGTTCAGATGTACCCATCCGGACGGATGCACTTATCCGGACGGATGGACATTTTCCTCTCCGGACATATAGACTCGAGCCCATCCGGGCAGGTAGACTTTTACTCATCCGAACAGATAGACTCAGTCTATCAGGACTCGTGCACATCCGGACGAATGAGCTAAGGACATTCAGGATTTTCAAGTTTATTTGTTCCAAAATCAGTCCATTCAAGTGTGATGTGAAAAAAGCATGGTGGATACGCCGCTGGTACTTCCTATATATAAGTGTTTTCATCGTATTACATTTCGAGGGGATATCGAACATGATGATGCGATCACAGGTTGTGGAAATTAGTGGGTAGTCATGATACTGGTGCAGAACTGTTATATTTTAGGGTATCTGACTATTTCTGGGCCAAAAACTGTTAAATCCGCATAAATGAAAAACTGACGTTTGGTGGCAGAATTGTTACATTCTTCATAGAGTCAAGTTTTTCAGAGATGTCAAAAGACTGAATTGCTCGGTTTGAGGGGGAATTCAGTGAAAAGATGTCAGAATTTGCAAAAATGAGGGGGAATCAAAATTTCAATGTCATATGTTGAAATTCCGGCATTTTTGAAATTCGTTACGCTGCAACAGTATTGGGGTGGTTCCGACTTTAGAGTTATCCGGGAATGTGAAGCTGATTGTGGATGAATGCTTCCGAGATCGAGATTGTCCGAGAGGGTGAGTCTGATTGTGGACGAATACTTCAGAGATCAGTATACGTTACCAGATAATTCGTTATCCGATGAAGATTTGCGGATTGTGGAGAATACCATTTATACGGATCAATCATTCTTACGGTGCGTTAAAGTGATCATGGAAAATGGGATATCAAATCTTCAAGGGGAATTATTGATTTGAGAGAGGGGTATTTGAAGTTTCTATCAATTGCCAGTTAAGTTTTTGTACATTCTCAGATCGAGCAAGCGGAATGCGAGATCGTGTTGATGACATGTCATATCAAAAACTGAATGCGGATGTGGTTAAAGCTGAAACAGAGGATGCTGCATTGACTAGTTTCAAGTTGGTGATTGTTTGTGAAGGTTGCAGTTTAGCAAATCAGAGGAGAGTCGTGAACTGTGCAAAAGACCTGAAGATTCATTTCAGGGGGAACGCGCTCGACACTGTCAAAAGCAAACCCGGATCATCAATCAAGGGGGAATCTATTGAAGATTTCAAGATGCCTGATTGAAGTTGCAGAAAAGTTGAAGATTGAAGAATATTCAAACACAACTCAAGGTTTTGTGACGATTCGACAATGAAGGCCGAGGGGGAATCTGTTGGTGCATATTTCGTACATCTGCCACTGTGCGAATAGCTAGATAGAGCGTGTGTTGAATATTGTATAGTATAGTGAATAGTTGGACACGGTTTTGATATTGTCAAGGTCCATCCGGACGGATGGACAGCTTATTAGTCCACACCCCATCCGAATGTAGGTATTGTATTGTAAAAGTCCATCTGGACAGATGGAGTCCAACCTATATAGTGAATATAGGTTCATTCAGACATAGGTTGTTTCCTATAAATAGGGAGTTGGGGTTTCCATTTGGACTAGCTTTTGGATCCTAGAGGGGACATGCTGTCAAACTGATCTCGCGATGTTATAACGTTGGATTATCAATAGAGACCAGATTATAAGTGACTGTTTGGTGTTCTATTATGTCTTCTACTCATTTCTTATCGTTTCTTATCACCGGACACGCCGTTTTTGGACCAAAGCTCCGTCAAACTCGTCGGATCCTGGAAGTTGAGGTTGCTAATATGACTGATATGCTGAATCACTATGATGGTGAAGTGACCGAGCTGTACGGTCTTATGTCAGAGCTCCTCCTTACCAAGCAATGGTTTTTGACCGAAGGTGTTGCATTGGTTGTTAGGCTGGTGCACCAAAGCCCAGAGTTGGAGAAGGTTGTTGCTGATCTGGTTAATAGTGTGAACGCTGTTGGAGTTAATGATGGGATTAAACAGGGCTTTCAAGCGGCGAAAGCTTCGGAGAAGCCGGTTACCGAAGTTCTTGGCTATGACGAGGGAGCTAAAGATGCTCTTGAAGCTACCATTGCAGCCATTGACAACTTTCACATATCCGTTCTTGGCAAAGTTTCGAATTTGGTGAATAAACCATTGTTCGTCAATAAGGAGAAAAGCAAAGTTCCAATTGAGAAAGACCACTGGAGATTGTTTATGCTTTTACTTTTTGTTTTGCATTTTGGATATGTAATCGTACAATTATGTTGGCGATGGTTTATCTTTTTGCATCTTGCGTTAATATAATTACTAAGTAGTGTTTGTATAGTTTATCTTTACCCGCGTCCGAGCCAGATTTTTAACAAACACTTGTAACTTTATTTGGACACTTGTTGTGTCCGAACCGAGCCGTATTTTTATGTCTTTTTTGGCCGGATTATTTTTGCATTCTGCTAATGTTGATCACTCATTGCAGGTCTGTTTTTGGTTCAGATCGAACCGTTGTGCTTAATATTTTTTTTTTGTTTTTAACTATTTAAGTCTTCTCGATCGGCGCGAGGCATGGGTCGTCGCCCGTCTGTGCACACTAATGTTTGAGCTCGTTTTGGTAACTTTATTATGAATCGACATATTATTTTCGCACCAATCAAAGTATAGATTGTTTTATTGAACTGTCAAATAACATAAGCATACTTGCCAAGGTATTCCCTCTCGGATTTTAAGGAAATTCGAAATTCTTCCGGGGCATTACCCTCCCGGTTTTACATAAATGTAATGAAAATTAACAAACGATCTTTTGGTGCGATGACTAATGTTTTGTCACATGAAACATTTTTTTCAAAATGTATCCCATTCCACATTCTTGGGACTGGAGTGCCATCTATCTTTTCCAGCACATACGATCCTTTCTCACTAGCCTCTCTGACCCGGTACGGGCCTTCCCACTTTGGGGTTAGCTTTCCAGATGGTTCGGCTCGGCTTGCTTCGTTGCTTCGGAGCACATAGTCTCTGATTTTGAACTTATAGAGTTTGGTACGAGCATTGTAAAACTTTTCAATTTTTTCTTGTACCGGGGCTCTTTTATTACTGCTACGTTTCGTCTTTCTTCCAGCATGTCGAGATTGGATCGGAGCTCCTGCTCGTTTTCTTCCCAGTTCTTGATTCTTTGATTTGGAATTCCTATTTCAGCCGGTATCACTGGCTCGATGTTGTACGTAAGACTGAATGGGGTTTCACCATTGCTTGTCTTATGCATAGTTCGATGAGCCCACGGCACGTTTGGTAGTTCATCCGCCCAGCCTTTTCCTTCAGTTCCGAGTCTTCTCTTGATTCCGTCTACGATCCGGCGATTTATTTGTTCCACTTGCCCGTTCCCTTGAGGGTGGGTGACCGAAGAGACGACTTGTTTGATTTTCAGGTTTTCACACCATCTCTTGAATGGATTTTCAGCGAACTGCTTAGCGTTGTCACTCAAGATGTACAGCGGAAAGCCGAAGCAACACACGATCTGCTCCCAAAAGAATCTTGTCACATTATAGCTGGAGATTACCGAGAAGGGTCTAGCTTCTACCCATTTGGTAAAGTAATCTACCGCAACGAGCAGGTTTTGTGCGCTTCCGCTTGATCGTGGAAAGGGTCCAACGATGTCGACTCCCCACCTCTGAAATGGCCATGCTGCGGTTACAAGAATCGTTTCATTTTTTGCCCGAAGGCTTACAGGCGTGTGCTTCTGACATTCATCACACTGTTGTTCCTTTATCGCACGTTCGTGCATTCCGTGCCAATAATACCCTGCGTTTTTTATCTTTGTCACGATCATTTTTTATTCGGCATGGATGCCGCAGATTCCATAATGAATCTCTCTTACGATGAAATTGGCTTGTTCGGGATGAGGCACTTTAAGAGCGAACCCAAGAAGGTTTTTCGATACAAACCTCTGTCCTGCATTTGATATTGGAGTGAATTAATTTACACTTTCCGAGCTTCGGCCTTATAGACCGGCATGACGTCATGAACTAGGTAATTTACGATAGGAATCATCCATGTTTGGATTGGAGCCTCTATTTGTAGGACTTGTGAAACGGAGATTGATGGTGCGGATAGAACTTCGACCCGTAACTCCTTCGCCAGATGGCTGAACGACACAGATGCTAGCTTGCTCATCGCATCAGCTTTCTTGTTTTTGCTCCGAGGGATATGTTCGATCTTACATGAGTCGAATGTCCCCATAGCTTGCTTCACTTGCTCCAAATACTCTATCATGCTGGGTTCTCTTGCTTCATATTCACCGTTCACTTGGTTTGCTACGAGCAACGAATCGACGTGTGCCACGACATCTTTTGCAACGACTTTTGCTGCTAGACGGAGCCCAGCCGGTAATGCCTCCTATTCGGCCTAGTTATTGGAGCTTTTAAATTCTAAAAGTAGAGCGTACGTCATATCTATCCCATCTGGATCGGTCAGTATTAATCCTTCACCCACGCCTTTAGCGCTCGATGCTCCATCCGTGTATAATGACCAAGGCTTTTTTGTAGCTGCTTCATTCTCCTCCGACATTTCTACTAAAAAATATGCTATCACCTGTCCCTTTAGGGGACCTTTGGATCAGAATGTGATATCGAAAGCGCCCAGTTCAATAGCCTAGTTTGCCATCTGACCAGATACCTCGGGCCTTCGTAAAATGTGCTGAATTCTCTGGTCGGTTCGGACCTCGATTGGATGGGCTTGAAAATATCGTCGGAGTCTCCGTGAAGCATGCACTAGTGCCAAAGCTAACTTTTCCAAATTCGGATACCTCGTTTCATAATCTTTCAACATTCGGCTGACGTAGTAAATGGGAATTTGGGAACCAGTTTGGTGGGCAACCAAAACCACACTGATTGCGCAATGCGATGCAGCCAGATAAACCGTTAATACTTCATCTTCTTCTAGAACAGTGAGAGTTGGTAGCATGCTCAAACAAGCTTTTAGTTATTCAAAGGCACGGGCCGCTTCGTTCGACCATTTGAATTCTGACTTGAAGGTTTTTTTGTAGAACATCCATGAATGGCGGGGATCTGTCCGCTGCTTTGGACAAAAATCTTTGGAGAGCTGCGAGTCGTCCGTTTAAGGAGTGGATCTCCTTGATCGAAGACGGAGGCTTCATAGTAAGAACGGCGTCCACATTATCGGGGTTGGCTCGTAGGCCATATGATCCTACCATCACTCCCAGAAATTTTCTTCCTCCACTCCGAACACACACTTCTTTGGATTCAAATTCATGTTTATACTGCGGAGTCTGGTGAACGTTTCGAGGATGTCTTTTAGCATGATTTATTCATTGCTACTCTTGATCATGATATCGCCGACATATACCTCCAAGTTTTGATCGATCTGGTCTTTGAAAGCTTTGTTCATCATACGTTGATATGTTGCTCCGGCGTTCTTTAGCCCGAAAGGCATTTTCGTAAAGCAATATATCCCATCATTTGTAACAAAGGTTGTTTTGTCCTCGTCTTCAACTGCCATCTGTATCTGGTGGTAACCTTTGTAAGCGTCTAAAAAACACTTTAGTCTGAATGTAGGGACGGAGTCGATTTACTCATCGATCTCAGGTAACAAAAAACAATCCTTCGGGCATGCATTGTTTAAGTCTGTATAGTCGATGCACATTCTCTAGGAATTAACTTTTTTTTGTACGATGACCGGGTTGGAAACCCAAGTCTAATACCAAACTTCTCGAATAATTCCGACGTCTAGGAGGCTCTTCACGTCCTTTGCAATTGACTTGGCACGGTCCAGGGCCACGTGCCTTCTTCTTTGTGCTATTGGCTTAATTGACTCCTTTACGTTCAGTCGGTGTTGTGCCATAGATTTGGGGACCCCCTGCATGTCGGAGTGTTGCCAGGAAAATACGTCGATCGAGCTGGTAAGTAGTTCCCATAGGAGCTTTTTTGTTCGCTTTGGAAGTTGGGCTCCAATCGCCACCTGCTGCTCCGGAAATTCCGGATTGATCGCCCATAACTCCGTAGTAACTTCTGATTTTTGCGCACTTGCTTATGCCGCGTGCCTGACTTCTGCTACAAACGAGCTTGATTCGGACAGAATGGTGGCAACCCCAGATTCAGTAGAAATTTTATAGCTCCGTGTATTGTGGAACTGATAGCTCCGAGAACTCACATTCCTGGTCATCCGAGTATCACATTGTGTGTGGAATTGGAGCCAACAACCAGGAACGTGAGTTGAACAGTTCGACTTTTAGTGTCATCTTTAAACGTGGTTGGGAGAGTAATTTTCCTGATTGGACAGACAACTTCCCCTGAAAAACTTATCAACGGAGTGGATACTTCAATGAGCTTCTTCTTAGTCTGTGGAGCTAACTGCTGAAAGCATTGCATATACATTATCTCGAAAGCGTTTCCTTCGTCGACGTATATTCGTCGGACGAGGTGTCCGGCAATTATAGCAGAGATTGTAATTGGACCATCACAGGCGTCGTCAGGATCGATCGCCGGAAAGTACATTGGCTGATGCATCCAAGCTGCCATATGCTGATTTGATCGCTTGACCCCTCTAGGTTCGGCAGTTCGGATCATGTTAATACCAGCTTTGGTGTTAGGGTTGTCAACTACGACTGCTGATTTCTTGCCGTCTTTTACTTCTTTTACGACGTGAGAGAGTTTACCGGAGCGTATGGCTTTCTTGATTTTTTTTGTTTTAATGCCCAATTTTCGACAGTTGTGTGACCTTTGTCTCTTTGATACTCGCAGTATTTCATGGAGTGCTTGTCGGACGTAATGGCTTTCTTGATTTTTTTTGTTTTAATGCCCGTACTGAGGATCTCGCTTGCTGACTTCGATAGTTTGGAGAAAGTATTAAACCGTACATGACTTGTTCGGGAACTGCTCCGATAAGGCTTTTGGTACAGATTCCGGTTTCGATTCCAGCTACTGTTTCTGTCTTTTGGCGGTGATGCGTTCCGTCTCCATGACGAGGTTCGAGCTTTTGGGCTGCTGTCTCGTTCGGTTGCCCGCAGGCGCTCTTTCCTCGAACAAAGGCTCGAGCTCGTTCCATAAGTACTTTCATGGTTTTCGGTAGATCTTCGTGGAGCTTTTCTACGAGCTGATTATTGCGTACTCCGTGACAGAACTCGGAGACGCGTAGCTAATCGACCGCTCCACTGATCTGCATGCTCTCCGTATTGAATCGATCGAGGAAATCTTCCACCAACTCACCATCACGACGCTTTATATGGTGAACTTTGGTGATATCCTTTGAGTAACGTCGTTGCTGGCAAAAGTTTTGCAGGAACATTCGTCGAAAGTCTTCGAAGTGGTTGATCGATAGCAATCCATCAAACCATACTCGCGCCGAACCGGTGAGCGTTTGAGCAAACATGTGGCACCATGCTAGCATGGGCCACTGTTCAACTTTTGCAGCTCCAGCAAATGCAAACATATGGTCGTCCGGGTCGGACGTTCCGTCATAGTATTTTGACGTCGGTGGCATTTTAAGCTAGGCTAGGAGCGGAGCATTTGCGATCCTCAGTGTGAACTTCGACTGAGAAGTCATTGAAGTTGGTTGATACGGTATAATTAACTCCTGATCCTGAGGGTTTAAACTCATAGATCCCTTGCGAAATAGACCATACAGACCGTTATTAATTGGAGCATTTTACAGGAGCAAATCCTTGTGAGACACATGTTGAAATGGGAGTAAGATTATAGGACTTACCATTGATCCAGAGGAGAAAATTCCCGTAGAGGTAGGATTAGATCTTGGGTAAACATTTCCAAATAAGTTTGCTCGGAGATTCTACAACATCTCATCACGTTGTTGCTGCTGCTGCTTTAGTTGTCTTAAAAGATCCGCATTTCGAAGCAAAAATGCGTTATCGAACTCAGGTAAAGTCGTAGAAGCTGGAAATTACAGAACTCATGGTCAGAGGGGCAACTACTGAGTTATGAGAAATAGTGGTATTCGCAGGGATAGTGGAGACAGTTACTGTGGATGTGGTGCTTCCTGCTACGATGTCTTCGAAAGACGGAATAGTGGAAGCCATAGATTTTTGTGAAGCAAATTGGAGATTTGAGTTTTGTGAATCCGAGGGGATGGCGCGACTGAAGACTCAATTACCAGTTGGTCCGAGCTGGCTATGTCAGAGTCTTAGAAAGTCTTAGCTGCAACCTGAAAGATCACAACAAAGAAGAAAACACACCGTTAGCCTCGTCACATGGAGGGGGGTCTCTCTGTGACCAAGCTCGGGCGTGAGAATAAGTATCGGAGTATGTGGTGTAAGTCAGTGAGAGAAAGAGAGGAGAATTAGAGAGAGAAAGTAGTGATTACCTTTTTTGGGAGGTTTTAGTAGGTAGGGTATTTATACCTTTTGGGTATGCTGACGTGGCGATGTAGTTATGGCCAAACCAGTCACTGTCAGGCAGTTAGAGTTGTGGGCCCAAGGTTAGTTAGGGAAGATCCTCTATGTCGATCGTACATGTTCAGGTCGTTCGACTCGATCCAATGGTGTCTTACGTTCGGTGACTAGTGTTCGGTCCTTCGCGGGGGGACGGTCGGTCCGGGATAGACGGTGTTCGGTTCGGTGTCTAGCGCGTATCCTCATCAATCTTAAAACTCAAAATTACAAATATACCCTTGTTCACTGTAGCTAAGCAATTATTCAATTATGTATATAAATAATGTCAATTTTTTTTATTTAAATTCCAACTTTTTTATAAAAAATTCAATTTAAGATTTAATTTTTAATTCTTATTATATATATCAACTCGCGTTTATTTATATTTCCAGCTAACTTTTAATATATAATAATCAGTTTATTTCTGCTTATAATTTAAATGAGTTAGCAATCCTCTTTAAAAATGAAATTTAGAATAATTATATAATAGCCAAATTGAATTAGCAATTCTCTTTAAAAATGAAATTTAAAATAATTATTTAACAGCCAAATATTTTCTTCATTTTTATAAAACATACGTTAATAAATTATGAAATATTGCGAATTACGTATGATTTCATATTAAAAAAATCTAAAAGTTGGAAAAAAGAATAGAAAATCATAGATATCAGTTAAAAACTTGAAGTTCTTAAATGTGTATAAGCATAGATTACACTTGGATGACAAACCCTTCATAAATGTAAGATAATTCAAATTCAATCCAACTGTACAAAGAAACATCTTCAACTTCATCAAATCTGTTCATCCTTCCAACCAAAACTTTCCTCAAAATCATCATTGTTAAAGAATCCATTCTCATTAAACACGCTACCAATGTCGCCGCCAATGTCTTCAGATAAATGCCCTTTGAAGCTGTTGCTTCTGGTCGGTCCCGTTCCATACCTCATACTCTCACTGCCACCACTGTGCCCGGAGACTGACGGCTTTGGCCCTCCACCAACACCACCTCCGACATTGTTATTGTTATTATTATTATTGTTATCTTGAAACATTTGCTGAATCATGTGTTGCTGTGCAGCCTGGTTGTCGCCTTGAGAAGGCAGCTGCTGGTGGGGTTGCTGGAGGAGATGAGCATTTGGAAAGGCGCAACCGCCGCCGACTCTGTTATTCTGCAAGGCCCAACTTTGTAACGACGACCCGTTCTGGTTGGAACTAGGGGATTCTTGTTGGGAGTTTGAATTCATAGATTTTTGTCTCATTAACATATTTTGGTAATTTGAAAGTGTGACAGCGGATTGGGCTGCGCCACTAAGTGGAACTACTCGGTTAGCCATTTGATGGTTAGTGTTGTTCGCTGGGCTGTTCAGGTCCGGTTGCAGTGCAACTAGCTTATTAAGTTCGGTTCGGTCATTTGAGAGGCCTTGAACGCTCGACATCTGTCGGGGAAAACTTTTCAACCCGTCTGTAATTCAGCATTAGATTGTTCAGTAATAGAAACATATCATTATACATCAACTAACAGATATAATATTGAAAGTCTATTACCTATTGGGCCCACTTTGGTTTCTCGACAGAAATCCATCAAGTCTTTCATGCTACTAACAACTTCAGATATCTGGCATAAGTTCAAAAGAATAATTTTAAATCCTCCACTCAAGTACTACAAAGCCGAATAATGGTTAATGCTTGGTACATACCAATATGGGTGGGCTAACCCAAAACACTTTGTGTAAGAATTTGAGTTAAATATAAGAGTAAAGTACACGGATAGTCCCTATGGTTTACCAAAATTTTGGATTTGGTCCCTAGCTTTCAAAAAGTACACGGATGGTCCCTGTGGTTTGCAATTTGTAACACATTTAGTCCCTAGCCAACAAATCTAAAGGTTTCAGCATTTCTAAGTTAAGGAATAAATGTGTTACAAAATGTAAACCAGGACCATCCATGTACTTTTGGAAAAAGTTGAGGACCAGATTTGTTGCAAAATGCAAACCACAAGGACCGTCCGTTATAGAATTGATCCAATCAGAATAGTAAAAGAAAAACCCAAAGTATATTCTAGAAGGGGGAAAGGTGAAAATATAGCAAGTGGCTAAAAGTTGTTATAGAGGGGAGTCGTCTTTATAGAGGGAATAAACCTTGAGAGGATTAGTTTTGGAATTTGTTAGTTGTTATTGGCCCCTGCAGTTTGGCATGGAGAGAGGGATCTTCCCTGGATTTCATTGTTTTTAAGTTCTTTTCTGCATTTGTAATTTTCGATTACCCACCTATAATATAATCTGACCCTTTGCCTTACATTTATCATTCTACATCGAATATCCATCATTGGTCCGACCTGCAGTGATCTGCAGATCGTTTTTTCATTCCGATGGAGACTCGTAACAATCGATTAGATGTTCAGGAACAACAGATTAAGCAGCTTCAACAAGATTTCACTGAGATGAAAACTTCCTTGAAGGCGTTGGAAGGAGATCGCCTGGAATCCGCCGAGTTTCGTCAAATCGTACTCGGGTGGATGAAACAACACGAGAAGAAGCCAGTCGATGGTTCTTGAGGTTCTCGCCCTAGCTGTGCTGAGGTCTTCTCTTACTAAAGATGCTCCGGTGACGGGAACGTCTTCAGGTCTTCCATGGGCAGTGAACAAGGTGAAGTTACCTGAGTTTAGTGGTTCCGATCCTCAGGGATGGATTTAGAAGGCTCAATTATACTTTGATATTAATGAAACTCCAGATGCTCTTCGCCTCCAATTGGCTCAATTGAGTATGATTGGGGTCGCTCAACATTGGTTCACCGTAATTACTCAGGTTCGTGCATCTCTCTCATGAATTCATTTTCAAGCAGAATTGTTGCAATGTTTCAGTGGTCTCGAAACTCACAATCCGTATGAACAATTGGCTACAACAATCTGATTCGATTCATGATTACATCGATGATTTCGAATATCTGCTTTCACTGGTCCCTCGGTTATCGGAATCCCAGGCTTCGGGTTTAATCCGTCGCCGGTTTGAAAGACGATGTTAAAAACTGGGTTCCATTACACCGTTCGTCGTCTTGCATGAATGCGATGTACCTTGCCAAGGATGTGGAGGCCTGAGTCCAAGCCTTCATTCGCTTCTAAAACCTCAGATAAAGTTTTGTCGTATCGATCTGACTTTACTCGCCCTAATTCCTCCGTCAAATCGAGCTCTTCATCAGATTTAGCGCAAATATTTCAAAGGGATCGTGGGGTCCGTTCCTTGTCACGTACTGAATGGGAAGACCGTCGTAAAAAGGGACTGTGCTTTCTATGTGGCCAATTATATGGTCCAGCACATAAATGCCCTGATGAAGATGAGGTGACGATGAGTATGAGACATCTGATGGAACACACTTCACCCTTGAAGATGAGGGACCATCAGAGGAAACTAAGGATCCGAATTCTCCTACAGGTGCTTGTGATGCTATTCAATTTAAAGATTCTTTTGCTCAAGTTGGTGGTGCAAAGACCTTGAAACTTGAAGGCGCTTTACAGAGTATACCTATTTGTATGCTAGTTGATAGCGGGGCTACACATACTTTTATTTCTTGGCTTTTGGCAACAACGTTGGGGTTGCCTGTTAGTTTTTTTGGTGGAACTCGTATCAAACTAGGGGATGAGCATTATGTCTTTGTCGATGAACGTTGTCTTAATGTATCCAGTGGCACGGATAATCTGCAGAAGAGGCAACATGGGAGGACGCTCAATGGATAAAGGGTCAATTCCCAAACTCAAGTCGAGGACAAGACTTTATTGGAAGAGGGAAGTAATGATAGAATTGATCCAAACATAATAGTAAAAAAAAAAACCAAAGTATGCCAAGTTTATTCTAGAAGGGGGAAAGGTGAAAATATAGCAAGTGGCTAAAAGTTGTTACAGAGGGGAGTCGTCTTTATAGAGGGGAATAAACCTTGAGAGGATTAGTTTTGGAATTTGTTAGTTTGTTATTGCCTTCTGCAGTTTGTTATTGGCTTCTGCAGTTTGTCATGGAGAGGGATTTTCCCAGGATTTCATTGTTTTTAAGTTCTTTTCTGCATTTCTATTGTAATTTCTGATTACCCACCTATAATATAATCTGCCCTTTGCCTTCCAATTATCATTCTATATCGAATATCCATCAGTCCGTCTATTTATGGAAAGCTAGGGACTAAATCCAAAATTTTGATAAACCATAGGGACCACCCGTGTACTTTACTCTAAATATAATTAAAAAAAGATACCGTTTCAATAATAAGCTAAAATTTTGAATTAAAACAATTAAGGAAGTTGTATGCTTTAAAAATACACCTTGAGAAATATTCAACTCATTTACCTGAAAACGATCAAAATTCATAAGTAAATACACCTCTACGGAATACCAAGAAACATATACCTGTAAACACCTCACATATCGTTTAGAAAACCCCAAATCATTTATAGATTGCAACTCCAAGCTCCTGGCAAGCTGCCGCCAGGCTGTCACAACCCTGATCCACAACAAACAATTATACACGATATATTCCAAACATGTGACATTAAGCAGACCAAAATCAACACGTGATAACATAGTTATACACTCACATATTACTGTTTGTCTGCAAATCTTGCTGGGAAACCCCATCAGATCCACCATCTGAAATTGTAGATTGGCATTTCTGTGCAACCTGTAACAACTGATTCACCTACAACAATGTAAAAACAAATGATTGTATGAATCAATCTAATCATTACTTCCAATCAGACTTTTTTCCTTCTAAAATGTTCTACTTTTTAGTTAAAAAAACCAAAATTTTGAACCTGGGGTGCGATTAGTTGACGAGGAAGAAGTTCCTCATGTCGGCGTGCACAGAACTCCCAAGTTAATATCTGGAAAATGTATAGCAAGTATTAAACTGAACATATTACAGCATTCGAAGCAAACCGTATGATAAAAAATGTGTAATTATAATTAACCTTCAAATCAGGGGTAAAAATAACTTTAAGTTGACCCTGGCGAACCACACGAAGTTGCTCATATATACTTTCCTGAACCGCTTTCCCGTACTCCAAAATCATTAATCCAGAAGGAAATCTACTCTCTCGAGGCAAATCCAGAAATAAAAGTTCATCTATAACACCACTGCTGAACTTTATTTCACTGAGCCTAGGCAATACTTCGAAAGTTGCCTCTGTCAAAAACACATAAATAAATAACGGGTATAAAAGAAAAATGACGTTTTACCCTTCATTAAACGACAAGTTTTAACAGACGTTAAGTTTTTGGACGAATCTAGCATGTTTCAAGAATGTCAGAAACGAAAAGGGGACAAATTTGAAACTTGGCCTGGACTGGCATAATTGGACAAACCACAGGAACGAAAATGGCAATTAACTCTATATTTTAAAAGAAAATCTCAACAATTACAGTATTGCATACCAAACCCTCTTCCGGATTTTGACCCACAAATGTCACAATGCCACGCATCCTGTAAGAAGATCTTGTGAGAAGATTTGTGTTTTTAAACTAAAGCTAATCCAGTGTATCTAAATACCAAACTTGTACGTAAAATACATAAAAGGATTAATGATCAAAAGGGTGCATAAAATATGCTTACTACAGCTGCTTGGGGAAAAACACCCAACGAATGATGACCAACATTATCATATAAAGACAAGCACCACCTTTTTTTGGCACGTGGAGAATAATATTCTGCCACAAACTTCCTCCAATACGCAATATTATTATCCTGTACATGAATAAATATTAAAACCGTTATTCTAAATTAATAAGAGTAAACTGCATTTTACGTCCTTTAAGTTTGAGCCAAATTGCAGGCGTTGTCCTTTAACTAACAAAATTACATTGGATGTCCTTTATGTTACTGTTTCTCATCAAGCGATATCCTTTTGCCCTAACTAACTCTTTAACACGTGCCACTCACATGAGGGCATAATGGTCGTTTTCACTTATTTTGTTGTTAATATATATTATTTTTATTTAATTTTGTTTTAGTTATTATGTGAAAATGACCATTTTGCCCTCATGTGAGTAGCACGTATTTACAATATCAGAAAAAAATTAACTGGGTTAGGGCAAAAAGACACCGCCTAATGAGAAACAGTAACATAAAGAACATCCAGTGTAATTTCGTTAGCCAAAAGAAAGCGTCTGCAATTTGGCTCAAAGTTAAAGGAAATAAAATGAAATGTACTCATTTTATAAAAAACAAACATTAAGTGATTAAACTTTCATTAGTCATACTTACAGCAGGACGTTGCCTTTGATGATACAAGTATTGCATTAGTCTTCTAGAACACACACCACCATCATAGGGACGTTTCATTACCGATGCAGATTGCAACCCTTGTTGTTGAAGCTGCTGTCTCAGCTGAAGTTGCTGTTGTTGCTGAATCAAGTGGGCCCGTTGCACTGGCGGCAGAGACTGCAGCAACTGGTGCTGATGTTGCTGTTGTCGTAATCGTTGTTGCTGAATGAAAGCTTGCAGTTGAGGATTCGGGTTTTGTAACTGCATCGTATCCTGTCGTTGCATTATCTGATGAACGACATGTTGTTGCATCATATCTTCCTGTTTGATATCTAATCTCGGTTTCTTTTGCAAGTAAGACACCGACACGTTATCTTGGTTCGAGCTTTGCGGTACCGCAGACGGTCCGTCGATGATCGAAGAACCTGAAATACTTATATTATTGGAAGAAAACGATAAAGGTGATGCAGGTAAACGCATATGGGATTCTGTGTTGATACTTGCACTTTTGTGGAGATGTGGCCCGCTTCCCGAAAGCCCTGAATTAGCATCCGTAACCATCGAACTTGCACCGATGCTCGTACCCGAAGTAGCGACACTATTCATAACATTATTGGGCATGTCTGCAAAGACAGGAGGAACACTTGGATGTATATTTCTGGGAATCGGATTCGACATGTTCCCAAACGATCCCATCTGAACATTTCCGATCGGATTTGTCATATCTCCTTGAAAAAAGATGCCAGAACTTGATGAAGAATTTACCATTCCCCCACCGGCCCGAGAAGGGCCCATACGGTTGAAGGCTGATTCTTGGCTGGCACCCAAGTAAGTATCCGGAGCCAGTGTTATTAATGGTACAATGTATCAGTTATAGATAAACACTAGATGGATCTTATCAGATGAATTATTATCCTTTCACCTTTAAACAATAGCTTAATCTTGTCTTTCTAACTTTCTATATCACCAACTTCAGTAATTACTTTAAAAATTGGTTTCTTTGCCGATAAAGACGACTATGAGCTCTAGGGTTTTGCAATGATAAGAACAAAGGAAAAAGTCAGCTGCCAACAAAATGTACAATCAATGACCTTGAACAACACAGATCAACACCTAAATCAATATAACTACACATAAAAGGACCATATCATAACACCAGATAAATGATTATTAGCAAACCCCTAATTCTGATTCACAAAAAACACCATAACAAGCTAAAACCATACATACCAAATTCACAAGCTAAATAACTTCCTAATAAATCATAACCTCAATACACATCCACTAAATCAACTACAAAAACTAACTAGATCTCAAAATTTTTACCAAAAATGCAAAATAACCTAATCACATTTATAATATAGCCGACAACTAATCGCTAATCGGAGGTCCACCTTAGAAATTTCATCTTAACGGACAATTAATCACTAGGTGGCCAAAGGCGGTCCTAACTCCTATCGACCAAAAAATGGTGGCAGGCTGGCAGCTTTATATATTCTGGCCAGTATCCAGCCAAACCCTCTAAATACCGCCGATTCCGGTCTTGAATAGGTCGAGGAGGGGTTAAAACTTGTCTACTTAAAAAAATTACATATAAAAAATGTGCGTGTGTACATATATAACTGAAAAGTACATATAAGAATCCCAATCAATCCTGATTTATCGCTAGTCGCGATTTGTACAACACTGTGAACAACACAGATCAACACACAAATCAATATAACTACACACAATATATATATATATATACATATAGGGGATCGCTAGAATGAGAACCACCACGAGTTATGAGAACCACGAGAACCGCGCCCCGCGGGTGGCCGTTGACCACGAAATTTTTTTTACACCTAGATCCGTATATTTTAGGACCGGGTGTAAATTTTCGGTTCAAACGGCGCGCCCGATGGGGTAGTTTTTTACGCCCAAAGTTTGGGTTTTTTTAATTTTTTTAATTTTTCTTTTTTTTTTTACCAAACTTTGGGCGTAAAAAACTACCCCCTCGGGCGCGCCGTTTGAACCGAAAATTTACACCCGGTCCTAAAATATACGGATCTAGGTGTAAAAAAAATTTCGTGGTCAACGGCCACCCGCGGGGCGCGGTTCTCGTGGTTCTCATAACTCGTGGTGGTTCTCATTCTAGCGGCTCCCTATACATATATATATACATATAGGGTAAGGTTCATGCGAGAACCGCGAGAACCAATGTGAACACAAAATAAATTCTAAAATAAATCAAAAAAGCACTCAAAATTTTATTTTATTTTTTCAAAAAATCGCTATATTTCGTTACCATTAAAAAAAAAACTTTTTTTTTCGAGTAACAAATATCTATGCACATGTGCATATGTATCATTACTTCGACAAATTCGGTAATACGTTATCAGGAATAGACAATTGCACTTTAATTTACAATACTATTCGTAATACACTACTTTTTACATTACCAATATTTAAAATGCACACAAGGTTTAAAAAAACGGAAACGAGTTTCGAGGCGTTTTCCCTTCGCCTCACGAGGCGTAAGCCTCGAGGCGAACCGAGGCGTAAGCCCGAGGCGGAATTAAAAAATAAATATAAAGATTATATATATTTTAAAAAATAAATACTAAACGTAAAACATATAACTTTCCTAATGTAAATAAACTTGTGAGAATTGTTTTGGGTTAAATATGATACAAGTTTAATGTTTAAGGGTCCTAATGTAAGTTTTTGTAAATGGAATGAATAAAAAAGCTGTCCTTTTTTCAGTAACCCTAAAGTTACGCCCATAGTTGTCGATAGCGAATAGCGACAAGGCATGGCTAGGCTACGTAGCGAATAGCGACAAATAGCGACGGCTATTTTATAAATAGCGATTACACTAGAAAAAGATTTTTGGAAATTTTTATATGTATATTACATCAAAATACCCTTGTATATATGCTATTTTACATGTATATTTAACAAAAACTAATAGTTAGCAGCAAAGGACTTATATGTTGGGTGTGTGAATGAAAGTCTCAAAAGGTGGTAAAGACTTTGTCCCACATCGGTGTGTGAACAAAGTTAGTGGTTGTTTATAAGGTAAAGTCTTTACTACTCTATTGTAGCTTTATGACATGTTTTACCACAAGTCCTACCCGCGCGCAGGGGGGGGTGCAAAAAATGAGTTTCCGCAATGGAATTTAATTGAACTCGTGCATGCCCGCACGAATGCAGCTCCGAAAACCCCGGGCCCGCGTGTGCCAGTTTTTGCACAATTTCCTTCTTTTTAACCAGATTTATGCATTTTTTTGTATCAAAGATAAAACCCAGGTGACATGACATTATTAAAAAAAAAACAGCTGTCGCTAACCTCGCTAGTCATCGCCATAACCAACTTAGCGACGCTTGGTCGATTCGCCATGAAGCGCGCTATAGCGACCGCTATGGTCGCTATTAACAACTATGGTTACGCCTCCATCATCTTCTCCATTCCTGAAACCCTAATTTTTCTTGGTCACTCATCGCTACAAGCCAGGTACGTCTCCATCTTTAATCTGCCTCTTTCAGAATCGACCCTGTTTTCTTCAGTAACCCTATAAAACCCTAATTTCTCTCTCCTAAAAAGACATGTACGCCTCTTAATTTCCGTTCCGCCTCAACAAGAAACGTCCGCCTCATACCTTTGAGGCGTACGTATAAAAACAAGTAGTGAGGCGCCGCCTCAGATTCGATTTTTTGACGTTTCGCCTCGAGGCGCGCCTCAAAACGGACGCCTCGAGCGTTTTTTTAAACCATGAATGCACATGTGCATCATTAGGTATAACCATGATATAACGTGTTTTGGTACAAAAAGTTTGTGATTTTGAATGGAGAAGTAGGCCCATATACATGTTTTTTGGTTAGTTATATCTAGTGGTTGATGGTTTGGTTATAGTTGTCAATTTATGATGTAATATGTTGATTGGATGGTATAAATGGTGTTTACATACATGTAATAAAGTGAAAATATCGGTAATGGTATTGTATTATGGATGGTAGGAGGTAATGGTAGTGTATTATGGATGGTATGATAGATGAAAGGGAAAGTGTATTCAAAGTAGTGTACCAAAACACCTTATTTCATGTTGATACATATAAATGCACATGTGCATTTCTAATATTGGTAATGTAAAAAGTAATGTATTACATATGGTAGTGTAAATGAAAGTGCAATTGTCTAATATGTGTAATGAATTACAGAATTTGTCAAATAAATGACAAAAATGCACATGTGCATGCTTGTGTATTATGGATGGAATGATAGATGAAAGAGAAAGTAGTGTACCAACACACCTTATTTCATGTTGATACATATAGATGCACATGTGCATTTCTAATATTAGTAACGTAAAAAGTAGTGTATTACACGTGGTAGTGTAAATGAAAGTGCAATTGTCTAATGTTTGTAATGAATTACGAAATTTGTCAAAGAAATGATACAAATGCACATGTGCATGGACAACTGTGACTCGAATTTTTTTTTTATTTTTTATTTTTTTTAATTGTAAACAAAATATAGCGATTTTTACAAAAAAAAATAGTAAAAAAAATTTGGGTGTTTTTTTGATTTTTTTAGGTATTACTGTTTGTGTTCACACTGGTTCTTGCAATAAAGGGTGGTTCCTAACGGATCTTTGTCCCATATATATATATATATAGGGAAACGGTAAAATGAGAACCACCTTTAATTGTGAGAACCATGAGAACTAGGACTTCCAAAAGGTTTTTCAAAAAAAAAATCTCAAAAATCTTAAAAAAATAACTTGTTTCATCAAAAAATAAAAAACTAAAAAAATGCCGCATGCACAAATTCACATGAGGTGTAAAAAAAAATTCATCATCGTAACTAAAAAAATAAACAACCCCCTTGATTGTGAACACTACTAAACTAATCCTAGCCCTTGATTATCAATACACAAGTGTAAACCAATGGCCAGGATTTGATGATGAAAATACACTAGTGTATTTTACGATTTGATGATGTAAATCAATGACCAGGATTTGTTCACTCAGTTCACAAATACACTAGTGTTCAGTCTAGAACCCCACCCTATATATATCTATAAAATAACACCAAACAAACAAAATTATTACCAAATCCCTAAATCTAATTCACAGAAAAAAAACCTAGTTAACATCATAACATCCACTAAATGAAACGCAAAAGCTAATAAATAACTTCCTAACAAAGCATAACATCATCCACATCCACTAAATCAACTACAAAAACTAACAAGATCTCAAAACTTTCCAAAAATGCAGAATAGTTAAATAACCTAATCACATTGATAAAAGAAATTCACAAAAACAGATCGAACTCAATTTCTTAACAAATTAACTAGACCTAACGGAACAACTTCAAATGCTATTTCAGTAACTATACAAAAAGTTTCAAAATAAACGGTGAACAGATTTGAATCATGTAAAGTGAACGCATCGATCAAACAACAAAATTATAATAACAAAAGCTGTAAATTTGTAAACAAATCGAAGAGGATGAAGCATCAGTGAGAAATGATATTATCTAACCTTTGAATGTAGACCGACGTCGTGGTGAAGGAGCTGAAACTTTTTGCAGAGTTCGATCGGTGTTTATTATATACCTAGCGGGACTTGGAGAGGGGGGAGTGACCGGAAGGGCCGGTAAGGGGGTGGTGCACTGGCTGTAGCCAGTTAGTAAGAAGATTGAAGTGGAAGTTAGATCCGGCGATGGTGAGAAGTGTGATGGATACGTGTTAAAAACACGTCCAATGATGTGGTTTTGTTTGTGGGGTGGGGTGAGGGGTAGTTACGTTTGACTCGGTGTAGTTTGATCAACTCCTTTTCCTATGCTAAAGAATTGATTAGATTAACAAATTCATATATATATATAGGGAAGGATCCACTAAAAATTGAATTTTGCCTAAGTAGCCTGAGAAGGATTGTGATGATAACATGTGGCACTCCTAATAAGTAGGAATGAAGGGCATTTTGGTCCTTATAAATAGGAGTGAAAATGACATGTGGCAACCCTTTTGTTTTTTAAAAATACAAAAAAAAATCTAGTACAAAAAAATCTAGCACAAAAAATCTAGTACAAAAAAATATAGCACAAAAAATGTAGTACAAAAAAATATAGCACAAAAAAATCTAGTATAAAAAAATATAGCACAAAAAAATTTAGTACAAAAAAATTCAGCAAAAAAAATTGAGAAAAAAAAAATTTAAGATAAAAAAATCCAGCACAAAAAATTTAGCACAAAAATTTAGCACAAAAATATAGTACAAAAATCAAGCACAAAAAATGTTATACAACATAGAAATACAACACAATTTAGTGGGTTTTTTTAGTCTTCATATTTTATATAGCAATATGGTACTCAAATTAAAGATAAAAATACGCTCGATTTTATGGTGAAATTTTTATGAAAAAATAATGTCGTATAAAAAAGTTATGAGCGTTTAAAAAATGAGGGTGGAATATGCATATGCCTTGCATGTGGAGAGAGAAAGTCCATAAATAGGATTTTCCCAAGATACCCTTGCACTCCTCATTTCTCCTACACTTTCATCTTAACCATTGATTTGAAAAACGAATGGTTAAGATTCATTCTTATCCGACTTAGGCAAAATCAACTTTTTATTTGATCTTACCCCTATATATATAGGGGAAGGATTTATAGAAAACTCACTTTAATTTAGAAAACCCGGGAAACTCAAAGCTCCCGATGTTTTTTTTTTTTTTTGAAAAAATTTATACATGTTATATACATGTTTTTAAGGGTTTTGGGCAAAAAAAAATCAAAAAAGCGCCGAGTGAATATTTTTTTAAAAAATAAACAAGTTTTGGTGTAACATGTGTTACATTCATCTGACATATTTGTAACACGTGTTACACCAAAACTTGTTTATTTTTTTTTTAAATATCTACTCTGCGTTTTTTTGATTTTTATGCCCAAAACCAAAACAATTAAAAACATGTATATAACATGTGTAATTTTTTTTTTAAATTCGGGAGGTTAGAGTTTCCCAAGTTTTCTAAATAAAAGTGGGTTTTCTATAGATACTTACATATATATATATATATATGTATGTATGTTAGGGATGGATTTTCTAAACCTAAGGATCATGGATCCTCAAGTGCAGCCAGGATTACGGATTTTCGATTCTGTTTGAATTAAGGATCCTCAGAAGACGTTGCAGGTTTAAGGATCCAGGATCCTCATTATTATCCTTATACTAACGGTTGTTTCCACTGTATTTGAACTTGATTTGCAGAAGTATACGAATGGGACTTGGTCTTGCCGAGATTCTTGGGGAATATGCTCCATTATTCTGCACGTGCATAGCTTGTATGATCGTTATGGAAGTCGTGGGTAGCTAGCACAATTTGCAGATTGTTTGTTATTTAGTTTATTTCTATTTTTAAAAGAGGATAACGAGCTTGATAGTTAGAACAATTAGCAAACACACACACTCAAAAACTCTCTGCAACTTATTGGCGATTACACACATTTTGCACACTAGTGATCCTTGTAACAAGCTTGTTATCATCCCGAATTGTAACCTTTACTTGTTTAATATAGTTGGTGATCGGTAGTTTCCATCACCCGAGGTTTTTTATGCCAGAGATCATATATTGATCAAGGGCTTTTTCCTCGTATAAATCCTTGTGTCTCTTGTTTATTTCATTTACAAGTTGTTCATACATTCGTTCACTCATTCAAGCATCACACCTCACAAAATAAGATTTGGTTGCATTATCCTAGTCTGATTTTTGACCAAAACAGTTTGGCGCCCACCGTGGGGCAATTGGTGCTTCATTTCTGAGAAATTTTGTTCATTGTGATCATTTTGATTCATCACCTTCAAGTACATGGCTTCTTCAGCAAAGAACACTTCAAGTTCCATGCCGACAGTCACTTCTTCACAGGGCATTCCACCTTTGCCTCCAGCACCTTTTGGATCCCAGA
The DNA here is from genome assembly GCA_030545235.1 of Helianthus tuberosus. Classification (NCBI taxonomy): domain Eukaryota; kingdom Viridiplantae; phylum Streptophyta; class Magnoliopsida; order Asterales; family Asteraceae; genus Helianthus; species Helianthus tuberosus. Next base: position 101,999,886 of record CM060424.1, on the reverse strand, counting down.
AGAATGCTGAGAATGCTGCGAAGAAACAAAGCCCCGTTTTCTCAAAACCACCAACTTCTGCTGTTTCTTCTAGCCCTTCTAACAGTGATCTTTATTCTTTGATTTTGCAAATGAAGGATTACATGCAGCAGCAGGACAAAACCAATGATAGGATCCTTCGAGAGATTGATGACATCAAGAAATTGAAGAGATCAGCGGAGGATCACTCTCAATTGGTGCCTAGATCACTGGATTTCGACACTCCAGCTATAACTGCCCAGCAATTTGCGGCTCCAGATATCCAGTACCAGAGTGGATCATTGGGAATGCGTTATGGGTCAACGGCAATGACTCAGGCTCTAGGATCCTCCTTTCAGCCTTCAGGATCCTCTTTTCAGCCTTTAGGATCCTCCTTCCAGCATCAGGGAACCTTCACTAGCTCAGGAGGATCCATGGGACACAGACGGTTCAAGGTTCCTACTCTCAGCATCCAGGATCCTTATTTCAGGTTCAAGGATCCTCGTCTCAGGGTCAAGGATACTCATCTCAGGCTCATAGATCCATGGATTATCCTCCAAGACCACCCCTAACTTCGATGCTTCAAGGATCCAACATCTTTCAGGATCAAGGATCCTTAAGAAGTGCAGAACCCAGAAGTTCAGAGATTCATTTGGGAGACTTCATACCAATGCAGACTATTGCTTCTTCTGGTCCATCAGTTATACCAGAATCTCGCCAATATGGATTCACATCTGGAATCCCAAACTTGAATCCTTCAGGAGGTAACACTTTGAATAATTCTTATAATGCTAACCATGGCTTTGTGCAGGATACAGGTATCAACCAAGCTATGGCTAGGGAATTACAGAAACTGAAGGATATGATATCCAACGTTCCATGAGTGGTTAAGCCCATTCCTGAAATTGCAGATGGAAGCCACAGGATATCTCGTTTTGCACCACCTATTTGTGATGCAGAAATTCCAAAGAGGTTTCAAATACCAACCATGAAGCTATATGATGGCTCAACGGATCCAGAAGAGCATGTAGCTCAATACAGAGAAAGGATAGAGATCAACCCCATTCCTGAGAGGTTAAAAGAAGCATGTCTATGTAAGGGTTTCGGATCCACATTGACAGGATCAGCTCTTAAATGGCTGCTAAGTCTTCCCCCTTACTATGTTACTTCATTTGCTAATCTAGTTAATCTGTTTAATAGCCAATTCTCATGTAGTATAAAATTTGAACGTTTAACTAGTGATCTATATAGGGTAACACAAGGTCAAAATGAATCACTTAGATATTATATCACTAAGTTCGGTAAAGAATCCTTAGATATTCCTAATTTGGATATTGCTACGGCTGTAGAAGCCTTCAAAATGGGTTTACTTAGGGATTCATTGTTCTATGATGATCTTGTCATGACCCCTTGCAGGAATCTTGATGAAGTGAGAACCAGGGCCCTTAGATTCATCCGATTAGAGGATGATAAAAAGGATACAATAAAGACTGGCAGGATCCTCGAAGCAGGAAAAACAAGGATCCTACTTCAGGAACAACAAGTCCAAATCTTGTAACAAGTCTGACAATCAGAACGTGCATGAAGTAGAACATGAAGAGGATGATGAGGATTATCCTCCCATTTCTGAATATTGTTTTTCTGTTGATAACAATGAACTGATCCTTGCAATGCAGAACCTAGGTGAAAAAGCAAGATGGCCCAGAAAGAGTGATAAGCCAGCTGCAACAAAAGACAAATCCAAATGGTGTGCGTATCATGAAGATTTCGGTCATCTCACTGAAGAATGTATTGCACTAAGAAAAGAGATTGGTTACTTGTTAAGCAAAGGGCACTTGAAGGAGCTGTTGAGAAGAAAAAAGTCAAGGATCCAGGATCCTGAAAAAGTTCTAGAAAGAGCTCCAGCTCCTCCTGCTGATGCACAAATTATCAACTTTATATCCGGTGGATCGGACATATGTGGCACTTCCTTTTCAGCAGCCAAGAGGCATGCCAAGGAGACCAAGATGAATAATGGGGATAGACCCATCCGAACTTCTACTGTTACACAGGAAAAAGTTATAACTTTTGATGAGGATAATCGTGTGGATGTTCAGGATCCTCATCATGATGGTCTTGTTATTATTTTGTTTATATTTAATCATTTTGTTCGCAGGATAGATGGAGGAAGCTCAGTCAACATCATTCAACTTGATGTCCTCAAAAAGATGAATATCCCCGAATCAGAAATTATCCCAAGATCTTCGGTTCTTGTAGGATTCAGTGGGGAAACCAAGAACACATTGGGGGACATTAAGCTTCCCATTTACATAGAGGGACTTAATTCTTTTTAGAAATTTTGTGTTATAGATTGCTTATCCTGTTGCAATGTTATCCTTGGCAGGCCATGGATACATGACATGAAAGCAGTTGCATCTACATATCATCAGTGTGTAAAGCTTCCTAGTCCATGGGGGTGGTGAAGATTGAGAGTGACCAACAAGAAGCAAAGAATTGCTACACTTCATCGATGAAGCCAGCCTCAAGACCAAGGGAGCAATAGCAATTAAAGCATCCTCCAAGAGATGTCCTGGAGGCAAGAGAACAAGATGTGAAAGATATTCTTATGGATCCTCAGGATCCTGAATCCAAAGTCTTCATAGGATCCGGGATCCTCAATGATATCGAACAGGATTTAGTATCCTTCCTCAAGAGGAGAAAAACTACCTTTGCCTGGAAGCATGAAGACATGACAGTTATCTCTAAAGATATAATTACTCATAAGCTTGGCATTGACATGTCATTCAAACCCATACATCAAAAGAGGAGAAAGTTTGCACCCGAAAGGAATGTCGTTATCCAGGAGGAGGTAGACATGCTGCTCAGAGCAGGTATGATAAGAGAGGTTAAGTATCCAAGATGGTTAGTGCAGTCCTTGTTAAGGATCTCGAAGGTACACAACATCCTGTATATTATGTAAGTAAGAGTTTGCTTGATGCTGAATCCAGGTATTCACATTTAGAAAAACTTATCCTTGCTTTGATTATGGCATCTACTAAATTACGCCATTATTTTGAAACTCATGCTATCATTGTTAAGACTAACTTCCCAATTAAGAATGTTCTCAGGAAACCTGAGATGTCAGGAAAGATGGCCAAATGGGCAGTGAAGCTTAGTGCTTATGATATAAGATATGAGCCAAGAACTGCCATTAAATCCCAAGCCTTAGCTGACTTTATGGTAGATTTCTGTAGTGACTTACAAAGGGAAGCTGAGTTAGAAGTCCAACAGCTTGAAGAAACCAAGGATCCTTGGATACTATTCACAGATGGAGCCTCTAACATCAAGGGAACTGGACTAGGAATACTACTAAAATCGCCACAGGGGGACATAATACCCCACTCAATAGCTTGTGAGTTTCAAACTACTAATAATGAGGCTGAATATGAAGCCTCGATAGCTGGTTTGCAAATTGCCAAGCACATGAGGATCAGGTATCTTGAGGTACACGTGGATTCATTGTTAATTACTAATCACTTTAATGGATCTTATGCTGTTAAAGGCAAACGACTAATCAAATATCTAGAGATAGTCAAGGAATTGGCACTCTCTTTTGTTTCCTTTAGTTTGACGCAAGTACCTATGGAAGAGAATGCAGAAGCTGATGCATTGGCCAATCTTGGATCATCATTGAAGATTCCAGAGGATATTAAAATTCCCATTATCCATATCCTGGCTCCTGCTATTGAGGATCATGTGGCTATGGAGATAGGAGAGGATTCTGCAATCATACCCAGTGATGATGCACAATCTCATTCAGGATCCTGGATCCTCCCAATCATGAGATATATACAACATGGAGAGATCCCTACATGAGAAAACCCCATAGCTTTCAAAATCAAGATTGTGGAAACCACACTAGGGGCAGGGCATTGTTCTCAAGGATCCTCATGACAGGATACTATTGGCCTACTATGAAGAAGGATGTTGTGGATTATGCCAAGAAATGTGATGCTTGTCAGTGTCACACCCCGACCACGTAGAACATACAAAACGTGGCAGAAACATCGGGGAGTGTTGTAACAGAATTAATGTTTCACAACCATGGAAATTAAAGTTTCGTTTTATTGATTAAAAGTGTTACAATGTCTTAACAAACAAAGAAATACAACATAATTAACTAGTCTTGCATCTTTTATTGTCACTAAAGCCCAAGTCTGCCTATGTGTATCTTGATCATCTTATGCAACAGCTCCTGAAAAACACATGTGAAAATAGGTACGTCAGCATAAAAATGCCTGTGAGATACATAGGTTTTGTGAAAATAGGTTTCATGACTTATGTTTAAGAAAATGTTTAGTCATGAACCTTGTAATTTGCTTTGTCTTTGTAAATCATTTGAAAAACAATAAGTTCAGATGATATGTATAAATAAGAAAATAATGCATGGTTAAATGAGTAACCATGTAAAATGAGTTTGTAAAAGTTAAGTTGTTTGTAAAACAATGTATTGTGAAAGGTATGTTATTTGTATAAAATGTTATATGTATCAAACTGAAATGATTCAAATAACGCTACGATATATGTAATACCATACAAACACTTATATATAGGAAGTACCAGCGGCGTATCCACCATGCGTGTATCATATTACACACGCATCGTTACTTAATCACTTACTCAAACCACCAATGTAATAAGTCTATGTTTAAACCAATAGTCAAAAGTCCTTGTATAAACCATGTCAAATGTTTATAGTCCAAAAGTAGTCAAGTAATGTATAACCGAAATGATATGTATGGTAAGTAAAATTTAGACTACTTAAACCATAAGTAAAAATGTACAAAACAAAGTATTGAGGTAAAACTTGGTTTAAATCAAAGTTATGTTTTGTAAGATATATGCATGCTATACTGAATATGAACATTTATGCGGTATTGTGAAAATTCATACATCCAAGCCTTGAGACAGACGGATAACTATGTAAAAGTGAGTTATCAAGAGAATATGTATTCGGATTCGGTCATTCCTTTCATCCCCTTTCCCTGGGATGTCCGGAACGGGATTTGTCAAGTCCTATGGTACCACTACCTACTAACGAACGGCATGATCGGTGTTAATGAATGTATAGTATAGTTTAAACAAACCAAATGTCATACCAAAATGTAAGCATGTTTTATGAAGATAATGTACCTAGTATGCTAGAGTAAACATACAGGGTAGAGCTGTAAAACAATGTGTCCATATGTTACTGGAACATATGCAACAGAGATGCAGTATAAAACAATGTACTAAGTATGCAAAGTCATCATACAAAGTAGAAAAGTCATGTAAAACAATGTACTAAGTATGCAAAGTCATCATACAAAGCATAGAACACCATGAAATCATGTACTATAAATGTACTAATGAACATAGCAAGTATATGATGTGAAAACAGGAAAGCACGAAAGTAACAAGTAGGCACATGTGTTTCACCCCAAAACAGTTTGGAAAACAGTAAAAGAGGGGTCTATGTACTCACTTGAGAATGCTCAGTAGTCCTTGAGTGACAACCAAACAATGCTAGAGATCACGGAAATCAAACGGCACCTAATATAGGTAACTACATTAATAAACCGGACCTAAATCGGAAGATCGGATAGAATGAGGTTTCGTAAACCAAACGAGTATAGAGACTCGTGTCATATGGTTTATCAAAGCCTACATGCTAAATGAAACCCAACCTAATAGCTTACGACCCATTACGACCCGTTTAGGTAGCTTATGCTACTTTAACGCGTCGTTCGCGTGAAACGCGTTCGGACCGCCTAACTAGTTCTACGACAAGTGTTATATGCCTAAACATGTTACATAATCAGTTATGTGACAAAAGTTTAGGTTACATATGCTTAATTACCAATTATACATGAAAAGGGTATTCTGGTAATTTACCTAAGGCATATAAACTACCTATCATATAACTACTTAAATGATGTGACCATAGGGTATAACCTCGGAAGGTTATTCCCTACCTACTATGGTCACCTAATGTATTTGGTCGGATCCTAATGATCGACCAAACTGGGTCGGGTTCGAGGGTATAGGCAATTTATTAGATCGCCTACCCTACGACCCTAGACAACGTGGTAATCAGTGGGCATAGTCCCAAGGGACTATGACCAACGTGATTACACTCACGTTGCGAAGTTCAAACGAACTTCGCATTGACCATTACTGGTCAACGCTGAAAGTCAAACAAAGTTTGACTTTCTGACTCGAAAAGCAATAAAATAAGGAAAAGAACGAAAGAATACTTACGAAGGGTCCCCGAATGCTAACCTCGATTCAAAAATCTCAGGTATGAAACAATAGTTTCAACTTAGAGTTTCTCAAATCAAAGTTCTTGTAAGTTTTGCATTGGGGTGATGGGGTATTTATAGTTTTCGGGTAACCGTTAGGATCGTTTCATGGAAAACGTGCCTTAATCGTAACCGTACAAGTGTTGGAACCTTATGGTGACTAGAAAATGGTTCTTATCAGCTGACTAGACAAATGAGAATGTGTGGTGGTGGATCAAACAGCTGCAATCTGCTGTTAGAAACATTTAACCTGGTCAGAAGGTCTGACGCGGGCCGCCTGAGGATGTTAAGATCCTGAGGCGGGCCGCCTAGGAGTCACAGATCAGAACAAAGTTTCAGAAATGTCAGTTTCAGTCCCTGCACGTGTTTAAGCCCATTTCCGGCACTTCTAAGGCCCGTAAAGCCAACTTTAAGGCCCTAAAATGATGCCTAAACATTGTGGACATGAAACATGCTCAAAAATATGCCGGATGTTGGTTCGTTTGGTCGTACGAACGCGATGTTCGCTTAATTACGACGAAATGCGCATAAGCGCGAAAAACGATCCAAATGACGCAACGAATGGATTTTTGGCAAGCCAAACACTAAAGCATAATATAGTCATGCTTACATAAATTTTTGGATGTCCGGATGTATTCAGAACGTAAGTTATGCGCGAAAATGCAAACTTGTGCACTTTTTGACACTTTTAGTCCCTGAATGACACAAAAGTTTATTTTAGCATACCGAACACCTCAAAGCCTATTTCTAAGCTATGTGAAGGATATTTATGGTATGTTAAATTTATGGTCATGCTCCGGAATGTCTGTTACAGTTCAAATTGGCATACTTTCGCAGTTTGTCAAGTTTAGTCCCTGTAAGCGAATTAGCTTGTTTTCGGCATACCAAACCTTCCAAAACTTATTTCTAAGTTATGTAAAGGTTATTTAAGGTATGTTAAGCCTATTTCACTATTCCGGAGTGTTCGTTGCATTAAACTGGTTATATCTACGCATCGGTGCGCGTATAACCTTCCAGAAAGCGAATTAGAGTTTGGAATTGATCAAAAAAATTGATATGTGCAAATGATACACATATTTTTACAAATCCCAAGTATGAAATATTATATTTCATTGGTTCGGTATTTGTTTGATGGCCGTGGAGGCACAGGTGTTACAGTCTCCCCTACTTTAGGAAATTTCGTCCCGAAATTTATTTAGAGGAAACTTGTGAGAGCTTGAAAACATGAAATTGAAAAGATCGAACAATATTGATTAGGGTTCTGAACTTCTAGTAACCTTTAATAACATCATGATTGCAATGTAAGAGGGATACTTATATACAAGTATATGAAGCGTCATTGGTGCGTCCACCGTACCTCCATTACATCGTTCTCATTTCGTTATTGTTGTGACTATCGGCTCTTACACATAATAAATCTTACTGGGTTTCTGTGCACTAAATTTCATAATTATGTACGCGTCCATAATCAGACAATTCCTTGCACAGTTCACACAGTCTATTTTATAGTGTGTAGGGGAAAACCAAATGAACAAACCGGTGATGAGTGTGACTAGACCACCATAGGGTCCTTTTGACTAAATCAATAAATGATCTAAATAGACTTATCAAGGAGTCTGTCCAGCTACATCACTAGATGTCGTCCTTTAACCAAATTGTGAATCAATCTTTTAGACTAGACCACTAAAAGGATCTCTTATGAAACATGGAGCGGTACTTATATAATCCAAGGGTCTTAACTATTACATAGAAGCCCATTAAGGATTGAAGGTAGTACCTTTTGAATATCCTGCTACGAATCCCTCATATGAAGATATGAAAGATTCTGCGAGGATTTGGATACGAATATCCAGAGTATTAAAAACACAAAATGCATAAAAGAAAACATAAGATGAATAAACACATAGTCACATAACCACAAAATTGTTTAACTAGAAGTTTGTTCTGCTAACAGAGTACATGTATTTAAAGCACACTAGGAATCCATCTCGTGGATTTCATTTGGCACTTTAAACATTATCAAGAATCTAACTATAAAGATAGAAAGATTCAAAAAGAAAATTCGATTTCGATTACTAGAACTCAAAATGTTCGAATTAAGGTACATAAAGAATCCAATTAAGGACTCTGATTTGAATGATGATCATCCACAAGGGTCTAAATATGAAGATAAAAAGATCCCATATGGATTTTAGAAGTTGAAGATGTTTTGAAACCTTGCACTGGACGTGCTTATGTCAAAACATGAAGTTGAAATGCTTTACAAAGTTGAGATGCCAGATATGCCAAGGCGACATATGAAGCGAAATTTGAAAGTTAAGTCGATGTACGAGGAAAATATTTTTGAAAACTGTGCATGGGGTTCTTTTAAGAAAAAATGTGTTTACCGTTTTTGAAACCTTATATATAATACTTTTGAAATAAAGTAGGTGTATTAGATAGATATATTTACAAAAATGTTTTAAAATCATGAGAGATGGATTTTGAAATTATGTATAAGGTTTTTGAAAGACATGAATGATGCTTTTCGAAATCATGCACTTGATAAGAAAATGTATTGTGTTAATATTGCCTTCAGACTATATGAAATATTTTGAAATTAGGAAGGTTGGTTTTGATAACATGGCTAATGTTTTTGAAATAACATAGATAATGTATTTAGATAAATTGTTTTCAAACTATATGAAATGTTTTGAGATCATGAAGATTGTTTTTGAAATACTTGTACTGTATATGTTAAAAAATCAAAACGTAATGGGTATGAGATTTGAAAATACCCTTAGTTATTTAACCAAGGATTTCAAAGGCACAGATGTGCAGAAGCATGATTACTCATAATGTCACTTTATTTTCTGTACTTCGTATCTTAGAATGAAACGAGTACTTAAAATTTTCGAAGGAATCATGAGCGATCATTTGAAAGAGAGAATCACAAGAGTAGTTTGTAAGGAACATAGTTCCTTGATGTAGGTATCATAGGAAAAGTCATACACACATGTAATTATACTTGTATATCAGAATTGTGAACAACAACTTTTATTTATGAACGAGACATATTGTTTCACAATACACGAAAACAAAAGAAACAAAGGCATAAGACAGCAACATCCTTTGTTCAGCTGAATGCTCATCCGTGGGTCGGATTTGCATTAGCAAGCTTTGGGCATCGGTTTCTGTAGTGGGTCAGATCCCCACAATTGTAACAGGCACCAGGTGGGTAGTGTGGTCGTGCAGCTTGACCCTGTTGCTGAGCAAGAGGCTGAGCAACTTGTTGAGCCGGGTTCTGAACTGGGCGATTCGGATTAGCAGGGATGCGGCAGGTGCCAGCAAGATGACCGGATCTTCCGCAGTTGGTGCACTGACGACACTAGAGGTGTGGTTGATGATGGCCGTTACACCTGTTGCACAAAGGTGCATTGCCAAAATAAGGCTTCTTGGCTAGTGGTTGCGCAGGCTGATTTGGTGCAGCTTGGGCCTGTGCCGTAATGGCATAGTTTTGGGAAACCTTACGCTTCCTTGCCCTCTTCGATGAACTAGAATCCTTCCCATTCTTGTTTTGACCTTTCTTGCTGTCCTCCTTATCAGACGACTGTTTCTCGCCCTTGTCACCCTTCCTGTGTAATTTATTCTTCCAAATCTGCGACTCAGTCAATGTCGCTGATAACTCGATCACCTGACGGAGTGTGGCAGGGTTACTACCAGTAAGGATGTCTTGTACCGAGTCAGGTAGGCCGTCGATGTACCTTTCGATAGCTATGTCAAGTGGGGTAACCATTGTCGGGCAAAGCAGACTCAACTCCTCAAACCTATCAGTATACGCCCTGTGCTCACCACTATCTTGCTTCAACTCATCAAATTCCTTCTCCAAAGCTCGCTGCTCATGACGAGGACAGAATTCCCTCATCATGAGAGCCCTAAGTTCAGCCCATGTCTGTGCTAGAGCAACTTCTGCACCACGATCCCTCATAATCCCGTTCCACCATGTGAGAGCCCTCTTCTGAAACACACTCGAAGAAAACTCGACCTTGCGATTGTCAGGACACTGCACGTGGCGGAAAGTATTCTCAATGCTCTCGAACCATTGAAGAAGCCCAGTCGCTCCTTTAGAACCACTAAACTTGAGTGGTTTAGCCTGGTTAAAATCCTTGTATTTGCATAGAACATTGTTGTTGTTGTTGGCTTGGTTCCATTGAGCAAAGAGGTTTGGGAATTGAGCAGCCATTTGCTGCGCAATGATTTCTGCCAATTCGGCAGTCTCTATCTGGCTTTCGCGTCGAGGAGGCATTCTAAAAGAGGAAACATGAAAGGAAACGAGAGAGAGAATTAGACGACAAGAATGAGATGAAACAAATCTGATGAAAGCAAGGATAGTGGTCATTTGTTTGTTACTACAAAGCAACAAACGACACACAGTGACAAAACAAAGTAAATGAGTCGAAAATAATGTATTGCGAAGACATGCTCGCCTATAAGTGAACACTCATCCCAAGAATTCCCAGGTAAGCACAACTGGTCTCGCGTCTGATGAGATGTATACGAAGTGCTTGACTAGACAGAAAACCCAGAATACAGGCATTCACCCTTCCAGTTTGCACGTGTTCACATTATTTAAAACCCAAAACCTTGTCGAGATTTTGAAAATTTAAAAGGGGTTCAAAACCTTATAACTGAGGGTTCAAAACCTTGTAATCAATCATCCTAGAACAGATGATTAGTTTTCAAAGCGGTTTTGAAATTTATGTTCTTGTTGTGGTCGTCGCCTAAGGATAGGTGACGGTATTGTTTTATGACTAAACGCAAGTAAACTCGCGTTAGGGTCCTAAGAAGGTTATAGACTAGGTCAAAGCATTACTAATAACCTAATTCCCTATAACCATTGGCTCTGATACCATCTTTTCTGTCACACCCCGACCACGTAGAACATACAAAACGTGGCGGAAACATCGGGGAGTGTTGTAACAGAATTAATGTTTCACAACCATGGAAATTAAAGTTTCGTTTTATTGATTAAAAGTGTTACAATGTCTTAACAAACAAAGAAATACAACATAATTAACTAGTCTTGCATCTTTTATTGTCACTAAAGCCCAAGTCTGCCTATGTGTATCTTGATCATCTTATGCAACAGCTCCTGAAAAACACATGTGAAAATAGGTACGTCAGCATAAAAATGCCTGTGAGATACATAGGTTTTGTGAAAATAGGTTTCATGACTTATGTTTGAGAAAATGTTTAGTCATGAACCTTGTAATTTGCTTTGTCTTTGTAAATCATTTGAAAAACAATAAGTTCAGATGATATGTATAAATAAGAAAATAATGCATGGTTAAATGAGTAACCATGTAAAATGAGTTTGTAAAAGTTAAGTTGTTTGTAAAACAATGTATTGTGAAAGGTATGTTATTTGTATAAAATGTTATATGTATCAAACTGAAATGATTCAAATAACGCTACGATATATGTAATACCATACAAACACTTATATATAGGAAGTACCAGCGGCGTATCCACCATGCTTGTATCATATTACACACGCATTGTTACTTAATCACTTACTCAAACCACCAATGTAATAGGTCTATGTTTAAACCAATAGTCAAAAGTCCTTGTATAAACCATGTCAAATGTTTATAGTCCAAAAGTAGTCAAGTAATGTATAACCGAAATGATATGTATGGTAAGTAAAATTTAGACTACTTAAACCATAAGTAAAAATGTACAAAACAAAGTATTGAAGTAAAACTTGGTTTAAATCAAAGTTATGTTTTGTAAGATATATGCATGCTATACTGAATATGAACATTTATGCGGTATTGTGAAAATTCATACATCCAAGCCTTGAGACAGACGGATAACTATGTAAAAGTGAGTTATCAAGAGAATATGTATTCGGATTCGGTCATTCCTTTCATCCCCTTTCCCTGGGATGTCCGGAACGGGATTTGTCAAGTCCTATGGTACCACTACCTACTAACGAACGGCATGATCGGTGTTAATGAATGTATAGTATAGTTTAAACAAACCAAATGTCATACCAAAATGTAAGCATGTTTTATGAAGATAATGTACCTAGTATGCTAGAGTAAACATACAGGGTAGAGCTGTAAAACAATGTGTCCATATGTTACTGGAACATATGCAACAGAGATGCAGTATAAAACAATGTACTAAGTATGCAAAGTCATCATACAAAGTAGAAAAGTCATGTAAAACAATGTACTAAGTATGCAAAGTCATCATACAAAGCATAGAACACCATGAAATCATGTACTATAAATGTACTAATGAACATAGCAAGTATATGATGTGAAAACAGGAAAGCACGAAAGTAACAAGTAGGCACATGTGTTTCACCCCAAAACAGTTTGGAAAACAGTAAAAGAGGGGTCTATATACTCACTTGAGAATGCTCAGTAGTCCTTGAGTGACAACCAAACAATGCTAGAGATCACGGAAATCAAACGACACCTAATATAGGTAACTACATTAATAAACCGGACCTAAATAGGAAGATCGGATAGAATGAGGTTTCGTAAACCAAACGAGTATAGAGACTCGTGTCATATGGTTTATCAAAGCCTACATGCTAAATGAAACCCAACCTAATAGCTTACGACCCATTACGACCCGTTTAGGTAGCTTATGCTACTTTAACGCGTCGTTCGCGTGAAACGCGTTCGGACCGCCTAACTAGTTCTACGACAAGTGTTATATGCCTAAACATGTTACATAATCAGTTATGTGACAAAAGTTTAGGTTACATATGCTTAATTACCAATTATACATGAAAAGGGTATTCTGGTAATTTACCTAAGGCATATAAACTACCTATCATATAACTACTTAAACGATGTGACCATAGGGTATAACCTCGGAAGGTTATTCCCTACCTACTATGGTCACCTAATGTATTTGGTCGGATCCTAATGATCGACCAAACTGGGTCGGGTTTGAGGGTATAGGCAATTTATTAGATCGCCTACCCTACGACCCTAGACAACGTGGTAATCAGTGGGCATAGTCCCAAGGGACTATGACCAACGTGATTACACTCACGTTGCGAAGTTCAAACGAACTTCGCATTGACCATTACTGGTCAACGCTGAAAGTCAAACAAAGTTTGACTTTCTGACTCGAAAAGCAATAAAATAAGGAAAAGAACGAAAGAATACTTACGAAGGGTCCCCGAATGCTAACCTCGATTCAAAAATCTCAGGTATGAAACAATAGTTTCAACTTAGAGTTTCTCAAATCAAAGTTCTTGTAAGTTTTGCATTGGGGTGATGGGGTATTTATAGTTTTCGGGTAACCGTTAGGATCGTTTCATGGAAAACGTGCCTTAATCGTAACCGTACAAGTGTTGGAACCTTATGGTGACTAGAAAATGGTTCTTATCAGCTGACTAGACAAATGAGAATGTGTGGTGGTGGATCAAACAGCTGCAATATGCTGTTAGAAACATTTAACCTGGTCAGAAGGTCTGATGCGGGCCGCCTGAGGATGTTAAGATCCTGAGGCGGGCCGCCTAGGAGTCACAGATCAGAACAAAGTTTCAGAAATGTCAGTTTCAGTCCCTGCACGTGTTTAAGCCCATTTCCGGTACTTCTAAGGCCCGTAAAGCCAACTTTAAGGCCCTAAAATGATGCCTAAACATTGTGGACATGAAACATGCTCAAAAATATGCCGGATGTTCGTTTGGTCGTACGAACGCGATGTTCGCTTAATTACGACGAAATGCGCATAAGCGCGAAAAACGATCCAAATGACGCAACGAATGGATTTTTGGCAAGCCAAACACTAAAGCATAATATAGTCATGCTTACATAAATTTTTGGATGTCCGGATGTATTCAGAACGTAAGTTATGCACGAAAATGCAAACTTGTGCACTTTTTGACACTTTTAGTCCCTGAATGACACAAAAGTTTATTTTAGCATACCGAACACCTCAAAGCCTATTTCTAAGCTATGTGAAGGATATTTATGGTATGTTAAATTTATGGTCATGCTCCGGAATGTCTGTTACAGTTCAAATTGGCATACTTTCGCAGTTTGTCAAGTTTAGTCCCTGTAAGCGAATTAGCTTGTTTTCGGCATACCAAACCTTCCAAAACTTATTTCTAAGTTTTGTAAAGGTTATTTAAGGTATGTTAAGCCTATTTCACTATACCGGAGTGTTCGTTGCATTAAACTGGTTATATCTACGCATCGGTGCGCGTATAACTTTCCAGAAAGCGAATTAGAGTTTGGAATTGATCAAAAAAATTGATATGTGCAAATGATACACATATTTTTACAAATCCCAAGTATGAAATATTATATTTCATTGGTTCGGTATTTGTTTGATGGCCGTGGAGGCACAGGTGTTACAGTCAGAGACATAGCAATATCCTTCATCAACCAGCAGAGCTCCTGCATCCTATATCCTCTTCTTGGCCATTCATGAGATGGGGAATGGATATAGTTGGTAAACTTCCCAAAGCACCAGGAGGAAAAGTGTTCATGCTTGCCATGACTGATTATTTCTCTAAGTTGATAGAAGCTGAAGCCTTTGCTCAAGTCAGAGAAAAAGAAGTGATATCCTTTATTAAAAGAAACATTATTACCAGATTTGGTATTCCCTCTGAAATTGTCTATGATAATGGATCCCAATTTATTGGGAGTAGAACTACTAACTTTTGTGACAGCTGGGGGATTAAGATGATAACATCAACACCAGTCCACCCACAAGCTAATGGTCAAGCAGAATCATCCAACAAGATCATCATCAACAATTTAAAGAAAAAGCTTGGATCCAAGAAAGGAAAATGGGCAGAAGAACTACCTTATGTGCTATGGGCTGATAGGACAACTCCCAAAAATGCTACTGGCCAAACTCCATTTTCTTTAGTGTTTGGAGCAAAATCAGTGATCCCTACAGAGATGGTGGTTCCCACTGCTAGAACAAGCATCCGTGATCCTGAAGGAAATGCTGAAAACTTGGTTCAAGACTTGGATACCATAGAAGAACTCAGGGATTTGGCAAGGATAAGAATGGCTAGTTATCAACAAAGGATGGCTGGAGCTTATAACAAAAATGTCAGGATCAGAAAGTTTCAAGTTGGTGATATGGTGTTGAGGAAAGCATTCCAGAACACCATAAATCCTGCTGATGGCAAGTTAGCACCAAAGTGGGAAGGCCCCTATCTAATTGAAGCTGAAGCAGGAAAGGGGGCATATCGATTATTAACAATGGAGGGTAATTTGCTACAAATAGCTTGGAATGCTGTCCATTTGAAGAGATCTTTCATGTAATAAGGACCAAGGATCCTCAGTCGTCTTCATATTTGGTATGCATTAAGGATCCTTAGAGGATATATGATCCTCAGTCTGGTAATGATCTGATTCTAATTTATTTAGTCCTTTAATTTATTTTATCACGAGGAAAAGGATCGAGGATCCTTTACTCCTTTTTCACTAAGTTCTGAGTTTTGCAGAAGATTGATGCATCTTTGACAAAGGATCAAGTATCCACAGAAGTCTCCTAAGTTTCTTGGGCTTGTTCCCAGTTTTTTGGGTTTATCCCCAGTTTTGGGCTTGTCCCCAGTTTAAGGTATCCACTACCTTCGCCAGTAGCGCACGATGATCTTGGTGCAGTTCAAGGCAATGGGACCAGTACCCGCTTTAGGGGCTGACAATTTCATTGTACTGGCTGTATCTAGGATCCTACGTATAATGGTAGACGTACCATACATCCGTTCCTAAGGTTTCTAACGTTTTCACGTTAGCTAAGGTTTTGGCATTTTCATGTCACTAAGTTTGGATAGTCGCCAGTGAGAGCCATACTCCAGTTTACACAAGATCCTTTGGGCTTGTCCCCCGTTTTTTGGGCTCGTCCCCAGCTTTTTGGGCTTGTCCCCAGTTTTTTGGGCTTGTCCCCAGTTTATTGGGCTTGTCCCCAGATTGTTGGGCTTGTCCTCAGTTACTAACTCTTCTTTTATATTGGCTTAGTCCCAAGTTATGTTCTGTTTCAGGTTTCCAAAGCTAAACAGTTAAGGATCCTGTATCCTAACCTTTTACTAAGGTTTGTATTTTGGTTATCTTGATTGTAAGTGTTAATGATTTAGGATCCTGACTTGGATTCTCAGGTATGATCCTTATTTACCTTGACTTTATTCTTGATTTATTTAAGTTACCCTTATTCTTTGACAACAGGATATATGATCCTTAATTTATGCCACTTTTTGAACTTTTCGATTATAGGATATTTGATCCTTGATCATATCCTAAATTTTTTGACATAATCTAATATACTTATGTTCTTAACTTGTAAATTCAAGAAAATTATATCGTAACAGTTGAAAGGTAAAGATATACAACATTAACAACACAAGATAAGCCAAAAGATTAAACTTTTATTTATTTAGCAAAAGATTAACCCCTCAAAGGTTGTCAAAATTACCTACCCAAACATCTACCAGCAATACGTGACCCGTCCGCTGGGGTAGGTAAAGGGTGTCCATGATAATAAGTTCTAAGTTATGCAGGAATGGAAAGACGGCAGGATAACAATGGCTTCATCCCCCAAACAGAGGATCCCTCCACCAATTGTCATCCTACCTATTGTTCGAAGGATCAGTGATCCTTAAACCTAAATACTACTGTTTAAGTACAAACCATTGTTTTAAAAACATCAACAACCAAACGACCTTAAATCATAAAAAATGGGCTCCGGCCACGTCTAGAAATTTCCATCATCGCCCATTTGTGCAGCTCACACCTTTGCTGCATCACCTCCAGCCGCTGCCTCCTCAGCCTGATCCTTCAACCCGCTACCACCAGCTTCAATCATCAGAACCTCTTCAGCCTCCTCTTCATCATCTAGCTCAGCCAGCTTAACCTTCCAGCCTTCTTGGTCCCAGGCAGTCCTGTCAAAGTTAGGATCCTCAGCCTCCTTTGCCATTTGAAGTTTGATCTTGAGCATGGCTATTGTGGCAGAAAGCTTGGCACCCTCCATCACTTCAACCTTCTCCTGATCAGCTGTAATGTGGGCCAGGACCAGTTCCCTCTTCGCCAGGTTGACTTCATTCTCGAGAGAGGCAATCTTCTGATCCTTTGCCAGGTACATCTTCTGGAAGTCCAGGTGCTTTTGCTCAGCCTCTTCAGCATATGAATCGAGAAGCATCTGGATCTCAGCAAATTTCTGCAAAAGGGAAGCACATGTTAGGATCCGTTATCCTCAGTATCAGAAGATCAGACTTAAGGATCCGGGATCCTTACCGCAGAGACGTATTCTTCAAACTGGCGCTGGATGAGAGGAAGGCCTTCAAGAGTCTCAGCAGTTTTTCTTTTATTTCCACCCTTGCCCTTTGTGCTGGCACCCTTAGGAATTGGGATGCTAGGACTGGCAGCAAGTTGTTTCTTGGCAGACCGGGAGGAAGCATATGCATCAAGATCAATGACACTGAACCGAGTAGCTGATTTTGAAGATTTTCCAGCGCTTGCAAATGCCAAACAACATATAAGTGTTCATATTCTCATTCATTTTAACATTCATTTATTTATACATGTATTCAAATACTTACTAGACATTGTGAAGGAACCGGAGGATACTTCTTCTGAATCCTTGGTTTTAGCTTGAAATGTCCTCACAGCAGGGTCAAGCCTCCAGAAGGCAGCGATTCTTTCTTTTGTTGCAGGGGATTCTAGAAGATGAGAAACTGAGATAGCTGCACAACAGAAACAGAAAAAAGGATCAGTTATCTTCAAAAGAGACAAAATCTTCCTATGTTCCTTCTATAAGGATCCTATATCCTACCATGGGTGGTCCACTTCTTGGGAAGGTCTTTCCCATCTGGAATAGAGTCCCTCTTAACAAAAAAGAAATGGTTTTTAATGGTTTTTCCAGTGGGTATCATTTTTTGTGGTCTTAAGGATTGGATGAGGATCACCAGGCTTATGTTTGAACAAGAAACGGTGTGAACTGTGGCTAACAAGATTGTACAACTCGGCCAACTCCGACATTCCTATTTCTATGCCCTCTTGCTCGATGATGTTCTCCATGGTGTACAGAACTCTCCACATCATCGGCATGGCTTGTACGTAGCAGATGCTGGTGAGTGCAAAGAAGGATTGGGTAAAAGCAGGGGAAGGATAAGAGAATCCTATCAAGAATGGGGTGGCTGGAAAAGCAACCCAGGTGTCGGAGATACAGTCACTCTTCATAGAAGAGTCGAAAGGTTTGAAGACAGCATTCGCTGGGAAGCAATGGCGGATTCGATCAATTTCCGGGTCAGTGAAGCGGCAGAGTTCAGACGAAGGATTTTTGATAACGCCTTGGCTTTTCAAGGCACTATCCTTCTTAGGATCCTTGGCAGGAGAGGATCGTAGCTTCATTATGGCTTTGAGATTTCAAAGAAATAGAAAATCAGAATAAGAAAATGCAGAGAGAAGGAAGAAGAGAGATACATGTTCCGATCTCTGAATGAGGATTTAAAGGGAAAGTAACACACGAATTTAAATGCCTCTTGATCCTTATCTCTAATTTCGAATTTATAACGATGATCTACAAGTAGTCATGTCGCTGACGTCAGGATTGCAACGGCTAGTCAGATGATAACGGCTATATTTACGTTGGCTAGTTCGTTCGAGATAAGGCAGAAAAATATGACTCATCAAGTTGTATTTTATTCCTCATATTTTGGGGGCAATAGTTAGGGATGGATTTTCTAAACCTAAGGATCATGGATCCTCAAGTGCAGCCAGGATCACGGATCTTCGATTCTGTTTGAATTAAGGATCCTCAGAAGACGTTGCAGGTTTAAGGATCCAGGATCCTCATTATTATCCTTATACTAACGGTTGTTTCCACTGTATTTGAACTTGATTTGCAGGAGTATACGAATGGGACTTGGTCTTGCCGAGATTCTTGGGGAATATGCTCCATTATTCTGCACGTGCATAGCTTGTATGACCGTTATGGAAGTCGTGGGTTGATGTGCGTGAGTGTGTTATGTAATTTTTAAGTATATTTTAAGCCCTTTTTACACGTTAGTCAAGTTTTAAATTTATAAAACACGATATTTACTAACACCAAACACACATGTGGGCAAGTGCACCCATCGTGAGCGTAGTATAGTGTTGGTAAGATACCGAGGTCGTCCAAGGACACAAGAGCTTTTAGTAGTGGTTTATCCTCAACGTCTAATCAAATCAAACGTTAGAAAAAGGTTTTAAATAAGAAAAATAAAAACGAACTAAAATGTTGAATAATAAAATAAAAGTAAAAACAGATAGACAAGATGAATCACTTGGCTCCGACTCGTGTTTAGTGTAACCTTTGATTATTTCCGCACTTTTGCACTTTTTAAGAGATTATCTTAGTTATTGTAGTAGGCCCCTCTTTTGAAGGTGACGTTACCCTCAACCCAGTAGTTTGAGTCAGCAAGGATACAATCCTAAAGGGTCGGATTATTGAAAGATAATTAATTAAGTTATTAATGCATATTATGGTAGGTCCCTCTTTTGAAGGTGACGTTACCCTCGGCTAAGTAGTCTGAGTCAGCAAGGATACAGTCCTAAGTAGCCGGATTAAAGTATTAATAGTAGCTTACATATGAGGGGATCAAAGAGTTTGGACCCCCGCCATCCAATACCGGTGAGTATTGAAGGAGATCCTACTAAATTTGACCCAGGTCCTTGCAGGATCTATACACTGAACAAGGCAAGACTCTTACCAAACCGTTCCCTTAACCCCCGACCAGGTAGCCAACATACCTCCATATAGACCGTGGAGATATGAATGGTGAAAATCTTTTATTTTATATAGACAGTAAAATAATGCCAAGACACCACGGACAAACGATAAGGAAGAATCACCTTCAACATAAGAAACTAGTTATTAAAGTCATTAATACATAACCAAGTAAAAAGTGCGAAAAGATTAAAAATAAAAAGTATTACACTAGACACTTGTCTTCACCAAGTGATGTAAGACACTTAGGCAAACTTGGCCTTTGATTGTCAAGAACTCTTACGATCAATCTTGGATCCCGAGACGACTCACACACTCTATGATGGACAATGGATGATGGTGGTGGATGATGGTGTTGTGATGGTGGTGGGTGGTGGATGAAGTGTGAGAGAGGTGGTGTGCCAAGGGATGGTTTGCAAATGAGCCAAGCACCCCCATTTATATGCTGAACAGTAGCTCGGGCATGGCCCCGTGTCCATTGGGCATGGCCCCGTGTCCATCCTCTTCCCTTCCTTCATTAATTGCAGTTTGTCTGCATTAGTTGACCACGCCCCCGTGTTCGTTGGGCACGCCCCCATGTGCAGAAGCATATCTGTACTATCAAGATTTCCTCAGATTCTGCGAATCTTAGAGTTGACCACAACCCCGTGTCCACTCGGCACGCCCCCGTGGTGGGTGATAGAAGCTTCTATAGCTTTGTCTTTTATGCTGGCACTTGGGCACGCCCCCGTGTTCACTGAGCACGGGGCGTGTTCAGTCTTCTGTCTTCTTGATTTTGCTTGGGAAGATGCTGTCGGGGGGTCGGGCATGCCACGTTTGTTCCTTTTCTTGTATTTATGTTAGATTTAGCTGCCTTTTTGCTTCTTTTGTTAATTTGAGCTCATTTAATCCTGAAAATACAAAAGGAAGACAAAAACACACTTTTTCCAACATTAGTACTAAAAAAGGGTTAGTTTTATGCCACAATTGATGTAATTTATATGTTGCATTTTGTGCACATCATAGGTAGCTAGCACAATTTGCAGATTGTTTGTTATTTAGTTTATTTCTATTTTTAAAAGGGGATAACGAGCTTGATAGTTAGAACAATTAGCAAACACATACACTCAAAAACTCTCTGCAACTTATTGGCGATTACACACATTTTGCACACTAGTGATCCTTGTAACAAGCTTGTTATCATCCCGAATTGTAACCTTTACTTGTTTAATATAGTTGGTGATCGGTAGTTTCCATCACCCGAGGTTTTTTATGCCGGAGATCATATATTAATCAAGGGCTTTTTCCTCGTATAAATCCTTGTGTCTCTTGTTCGTTTCATTTACAAGTTGTTCATACATTCGTTTACTCATTCAAGCATCACACCTCACAAAATAAGATTTGGTTGCATTATCCTAGTCTGATTTTTGACCAAAACAATATATATGCCGGTTATCGTACAATACACACTATCATACAATGAGTACACCGTAATCACAACCATTGGATCTTATAAAATCTTCAGATCAGAAAATACGATGGCAAGATCGTAATAATCAAATAGTTAAATTAAAATCGATTAGAAAAGGATAAAACTGTAAATTGCAACTCTCTAATTTTCCGGTAACTTGATTGCGAAATTCCAAAATCAAAATCAAAATTCCAATCCCTAGATCTCTCTTTGATTTCATCCCACGACGCACATTGAGAGAAAAGCTCATCCTATTCTTAAAAATTGATATAATTATTGAGAATATCATGAATTGCTAGTCAACCAGTGGATTTGATGTGACACCTCAGAAATTTTAATCGAACTACATGGCAACACGTGTCCTATAACTCTCAAATATTCCCAATATGTTGGACGAGAGGGACAAAATTCATAAAAAAATGGAAGATGAAACAAGTTGAGGGATCAAAGATGAAGAAATGTCAAACATTTGGCTTCTGATGGTCCATAAGGTAATTCAAGACAGTGGGCAAGCCAGAGGTCCTTACGGACCGCAAGGCATATGCCTTACGGTCCGTAAGGCTTTCCCTAGTAGAGCAGTTACAGCTGTTGTTCCCTGCCACTCTTGGTCAAATTGGGCCACCTTCAAACCTTCATAAGCCATGCGTCCTACCACTAATCCTTGCCTTAACACTCGTGGACACACTTGGCAAGATTTGGAGGCTTGAACTTCACTATAAATAGCCATTTCCATGCCTCATTCAAACTTGCACATTTCAAAATCTTTCTCTCTATCTCTTAGAGTGATTCTGATCTAAAGAGACCTCCTACTTAAAGCTTAGAATTCTCCTGAACACTAGTTCCTTTTTCATTCCTAGGCTAGTTATTAGCCGAAAGTCAAGCAAATTGACTTTTTCTTTGACTTTCGGTTATGACCATTTCGGTCAAGCCAAAGTTTGAATCGAACTTGGCTACGTGATCGTAACAATGAAGGTGTCAATCCCTTGTTATGCACCCTCTGACGATCACATTAAGTTAGTGAAATGACGGGTCAAAGTTTCATTAAATAAAAGTCAAAACGCAGATTTTTTGTAAATTTCGCTAAATGAACTTCTAAGTATCAAAACCTTAATTTTTGACATTGTAACAGTTTAAATAACATATTAGGACACGTTTGATCATGTCCAACTCGTCATTTCCTGCTTAGAGCTCATTTCACAACCGAAAGTCAAACTGTTTGACTTCTACTTTGACTTTCGATTCTGGCCCGGTTGAGCAAGTTTAGAGACTGCTTAAGGGTTGTAATATGATCATATTATTGTAAGGAATAACCCTTAGAGCTTATACCTTCTAATCATATCGTTTGTTGGGTTTATTGCAAAGTCCACATATTGTGCCAAATAAATACCCAAAATGCCCTTATGGCACAAACAATGGTTTTAAAACCAAATGAACATGTAATCTTATTATGAGACTAATGTTATGTTAATATAAAATATATTTTGGCATTATGGACTTGTCATAGACCCATTCGACCACCCGATACCGCATATGCGCTTACGACTAGTTTAATAAGCATAAATTATATAAACCAGCCGAATCGGGTCAAAACCTTTCTGAATCAGTTCTAATCAGAACGTATGGTTATTTGACCCATATTATACGAGTCCTTGTACTCGGAAGGATATAAACCACATTCTACCCAGTCTCCGCTTAATCTAGTGAATCGTACATATTTATTAAAGTTAACCGGTCAAAGTCAAATGACTTGAATAAGACCCGTTAACATTCTAAGGGATCATGGTTCCATCCATTCCAGACTAGGAGCCTACTGTAAATTGCTCATGTTTTAGTTATTTTGATTAACGACTGTGTTTAGCGCCTTTGCTTTGTAAAGACTAGCACAGGTAAATACTTTTAGCCTATTTTCCTTTATACGGGCTTGGGATACGGCTTTAGCCGCTTGGTCGGGTATTGAATCAATGATGCATGATGTCCAAAATTTAAATAACCCCTTTTAATCTGTTTTACTTGATAACTTAAACATTAGGGGTTAATACGACTGTGTCCTGGATATCCTCGTCTCATTTAATTGCAAGTGGCCACGACCTAAGCGCGGGGTGTAGGCATACACCTGACAGACGCTAATGCTATTTTATATGATATTGAAAATGTGGTGTGTCGGTCAATCATGTACCGATGTTTAGTTCCGGTCCCCCATATGTATTGACAAGCATGTAAAACTGGTAACAAGAAATATTATCTTATCCCAAGTTATTTTTAAAATGATATACCAAATGGTATTAAATACTTTTTGAAAAAAATTTCAAAAAGAGTCGGTTAATTGTATTTACCAGTGAAAACTGACGTATTTTCAAAAGACTAAGCGCAGGTTATATAGCAAATACGGAATAGGCTGGAGCTGCTCGGTCTAGGCGATTTAGAATTTGCAACTCCATGAAAGACCTATTAGTCTCAAGTCATATTTAATTTCATTTGGTCCGCATGTGGATCTTTTTAAGTACAATCAGTCTGCATATTTATTTTTGAACTTTCGGACACTTATATTGTACTTTGTAATAATTAATTTAAAATCCCATCTTCCGTTGTGCTTTGTGATTAATGATATCAATCGGCACGCATAAACCCTAAGTTCGGGCCCACCGGGAAATCAGGGTATGACATTCGATGAACATGAAGATTACAGAATTGGGAGGTAAGCCCTTTAATTTAGTCACCTGTTATGTCTATGACCCAACATTGATTGATACGAAATGAGTGTTGACTATTTCAGCCACACGGGATAGACGAAGCAAAACAA
This sequence comes from Helianthus tuberosus, assembly GCA_030545235.1. Lineage (NCBI taxonomy): Eukaryota > Viridiplantae > Streptophyta > Magnoliopsida > Asterales > Asteraceae > Helianthus > Helianthus tuberosus. Next base: position 101,975,588 of record CM060424.1, on the reverse strand, counting down.
ACAACAATAGGGTTCAAGCAAAAAAGATTAATCCAGGTACTGAAATCTCATAGTTAGGGTTTTCTATAACATGCATATGACCTGTAACTACGTGTGACTATTCTTAGTTATTTACATGTTTGGTTTAATAACATGCGATTATTCTTATATAACATGCGTCTGGTAGCTGTGAGTATAACTAATCCTATAACATGCGGCTTGAGGTTTTGTAACATGCAGTTATGTTTTTGTGATATGTAATTGTATATCATGCGGCTGCAAAGTTTTGAAACATAGGTCTCTGTTATGTAGATATACCTGATGATGATGACTTTGAGCCACCTATTAGTAGGTTAAAAATGCAGAATAATGATAAAAAAATGTTTATAAAAGAAATGATGATGATGATTTTGAAAAACTTGTTAAGAAGTAGAAAGTGCAAAATGATGATAAGAATAAAGGCACTGTAAAAAAAAGGTTAATAAACCAGAGCCAGTGAGGACGGGGCTGTCACACCCCAATCGATGGCGGAAACATCGGAGTGAGACGAACAAGATTGCTCGAGACTTCATAACACTAAATGTGACAAGTATTTAATAAATAATTTCATTTCATTGCTAATATTGTCACACCCCGACCGCGTAATACAACAAACCGCGGCGGAAAATTCGGGGAGTGTCGTAACAGAATCATTGTTTCAAAACACATGATAATTGAAGTTTTGTTTTATTTCATTAATTGTCTCATTGTTTTGATACAAACCAAATAATTACAACAATTATCTTTCAAGTTTTAAGTCACTAAAGCCCGCGTCCATCCTATGTGTAGCAAGCAATCAACAATCATCACATAGTAAAACCTGAAACATATGTGAAAACAGTCAGCATAAAAAATGTCGACGAGTACATAGGTTTTGTATGTCAAATTCATGGCTTTGAATTCATATTGCAATACCTCAACCAACTAGTAGAATTATCGAGTATGTATCTTGAAATTAAAAGAGTTTGATATTGCAATATGTTTTATCAACTTTAAAAGTTGATATAAGTAAAACCAAAACCATTGTAGCCATGAACCTTGACTGAAAACATTTGTATTTGTAAAACCAAGTAGTAAATCGTCTTTGAATGTAAACATTGTATGGTTTATATTTTTAAGTAAACCTCGTAGTGTAACTTCATTTTGAAAACATTCGTCTAAGTGATCTAGATAACGCTACGACATGTAATGTGATAAAAGCACTTATATATAGGAAGTACCAGCGGCGTATCCACCATGCTTTTATCACATTACACACGCCTCATTACCTAATCCCTTACCATAAACCAATCGTCCAAATCGTTCTAATCGTTCAAATCGTCTGTGTTTTAATTGTGAAATACAACCTTTGGTCGTTCTTTAAAGAATACATTCAAACCTGGGTGACTCGATATACAACCCATGGGGTATCTTTAACTAGGCCCTGAAAGACCTCTTTAACAAGATTAACAAACCAACACATGATTTGTTAATCAGATAACAGTTTCTGTCGTTACCCACATTACCCACCAAAGGGATAGTCCGATAACGGGATTTGTCAGATCCTATGGTACCATAACATACTACTGGTCGGCTTGATCATAGTTAATGAATGTCATTCGGATGTCTTTCGACTAACGCCCCAACAAGTTCGTTCCCATTTTTGAAATCATCGTATTTTATATAAACCATAGCATTTGTTTATGAAAACTCGAAAAGCAATTAGCACATATGAGTCACCCCAAAACAATTGAAAGCATAAAATAGGGGAGCTATGTACTCATTTGAGATTGTAAGTATCCTTGATTAAGTGTCCTAACAAAGCTCGGGAAATCAAGGAATCAGGTGGCACCTAGTATCGGATCACTATGTTAATAATCGAGGCCTAAATCGGGAGATCGGATAGAATGAGGTCTTGTAAACCAAATGAGTGTCGGAACTCATATAATTTGGTGTAACAAAGCCTACATTCTGATTTGAAACCTATCCTAAGTGCTTATGACCCGTTAAGGTAGTTTACGCTACTTTAACGCGTTATTTGCGCAAATGCGCGTTCGGATGGCCTAACTAGTCCTATGACAAGTATTATATGCCTAAACATGTTTAATTATGTTGCATAATCAGTTTAAGTGTCAAAAATTGGGTTACATATGCTTAAATTGAAATTATGCGCAAAAAGGGCATTTTGGTCATTTTCCTAAGCCATATAAACTACCTATCATACAACTAATTAAACTAAGTGACCATAAGGTATAACCTCGGAAGGTTATTCCCTATACATCTAAGGTCACATAATATGTTTGGTCGGATCCTAATGATCGACCAAACGGGTCGGGTTCGAAAGTCTAAGCGGTTGTCAATACCGCTTGACTTACGACCCTAAATAAGCACTAAACTAAAGGTGACGAGTTAAACATGTTAAAACATGTTTAGCTAATTTGTTATCAAAACAAAGTGTTTTGATACCCAAAAATAGTTTCGTCGCAAAATGCACATAAACGTGCATTTTGACCGAAACTTTGACTCGTCACTTCGACTAGTCAACGTGGTAATCAGTAGGTATAATCGCAAGGGATTATAACCATTGTGATTATGTTCACGTTCCAAAGTTCAATTGAACTTTGATTTGACCAATTCATGGTCAAAACCGAAAGTCAAACGGTAGTCAAACTGTTTGACTTTCAGCTTGTAATTGCTGAAATAAAACAACTAGCCATGAAAGAATGTTGGTGCATACGTCTGTCGATATCATCTTGTATCGAGTCTAGTATTAGAATTGTTAGATCAGGGCACGTTGTACGAGAAAATAGGAGGTTTTGGGTACGTTTGAGGTAATTTCGTTTGAATGCACTAATTCCGTTTGAAAGAGACAAGTGCAGTTTCAAGCGAAATTAACTTGGTTAATTCCGTTTGAAATGCACACAGCCACCTTCAAACGGAATTAGCTCACCTATAAATACCACTCAAACGAGATCATTTGTAACATTCTGATTTCCGGTGCCGAAGTGCTGCCGACGCGTCGTTTGATCTGGAAACTTGTTAAATTGAATAAACACGACGTTTAAGAGTGAAACAAGCTGTTTTACAAGTCTGTTTCTTTGTTTCCGCCTCTGAAACAGACAAGAACTCTTCTGATTGACTCGTTTGTGTCAAGGACCGATCCTACAAGTGGTATCAGAGCTTAGGAAGAAGAGTTCTTGCTAAAACAGCCTTATTTTCTGACTTCTACACCTTCTTTTTGAAATTGAACTAGTTTTCACGGTCAAAATGTATTGAATTTCACATATTAAGTGCGAAACTGTGTTTTATTGAATCTTTGAGAATATTGAACCTTAATTCAGCTTAAAAATGGTAAAATTCTTAATTCCGTTTGAAATTCAGATCGGACAAGATGATGTCAGCAGCATTTCAAATGAGATTAGCACTTGATTCCGCTTGAAAGAGCTATTCCGCTTGAAAAGTAGACCTAATTCCGCTTGAAAGTACCTGATTCCGTTTCAGTGTGTAATTCCGTTTGAATAGTTTCAAACGAAATTAGGTAATTCCGCTTCAAGTTGGTATTCCGTTTGAAAGTGCACTTATTCAAACGAAATCAGTTATTCCGCTTCAAGGTTATTTCGTTTGAGGGAGTGATTCCATTTGAGTCGTGATTCCGTTTGAAGTTTGATTCCGTTTGAGACTTGAATTTTTGTAAAAAATTTGCCGAAACATGGACAAGGAATTCTACAATGCGTTTGCTACACCGATTGCCCCTGTTACTGCTGCTGAAACATTATACAGTGAGAATGAAACATGAACTTACCAAAAACCACCTAAGCTAATGTTCATTAAAGATTTTAAAGGTTGGCGAAATCGATTTGAGAACTGGGTGCAAGCATATAAGTTTGACGCATGGTGTGCTTTACACAAAGATTATGAGAAACCGAAAAACGAGCGTGGGCTTGAAAAAGCTTTTTGTGATTTTTCAGAGAGTGATAAATTGAAGTATACAAGTGAGAAAATGATGATTAGTCTTCTACAACAAGCGGTAAAGGAAGATATCTTTGTTCTTCTTCAACATGAGAATACTGCTAGATCGATTTGGAATGCACTGATTCAAAAGTTCAAAGGAAGCGCAGATATGATCAAAAACAGAAAGGCGTTACTAAAAAAATCATTTGATATGTTTGTAGCTTTCGAAGGTGAATCAACAAAAACGACCATCGACAAATATTGTCATCTTGTCTTGGAAATGGGAAGATTGGATATAAAGAAAGATGATGAAGAGTGGGTTGATAAACTAGCTGATGCACTACCACAGCATAAGTGGGGAACTTATTTGATGATTGTGAAACACATGAGGAAGTCTGAGAATATGAATTTGGCACAGTTTATTCAAAAGATTGAAGAGCACGAGTTGGATATTCAGAAAATGGCAATCATGAAGAATCCAAATGCTCAACAAGATGTCAGTTTATATTACAGAGGGAACAAGTTTGAAGCTACCCCCAGCCCTAGCTCAAAGATCCAAACTGGTTTTAGTGCTGATACTTCATCTGGAATAAAGAGTAGTAATTTGACACAGAGTGGTGGATCTTCATCTTCATATTCAAGCTTTGATCCGAATCATACAACATCAAGTCTTCAACGACATAATTCAACAAATCTTCAATGCAACGTCACTTTGAACATTCAAAATGGTCAAAATCTGTCTCCAGAAATAGCCAAGCAACACATGGCATCACTCGTTGCTATGTTGGAATCTTATGAAAGTTTGATTGCTGGCAAGATTGGAAATCCGATGCTTACAAAAGAAGATTATGATCAAATTGATGCAGAGGAACTTGAGTTGATGCATGTGAAGTGGTGTTTGGCTAGTGCTTGTAGGAGGGTAAAAAAGTTTCAACAAATTATTGGTAGAGATGAGTTTCGAGGAATGGCTACTTCTCCGTTAGGTTTTGACAAATCAAAGGTTACTTGTTTTCATTGCAAAGGAAAGGGACATTTTAAACGAGAATGCAAAAACAAAGAAGCAACTGGAAGACAAGATGGAAAGAATGATTATTATCAAAAGTCAATTTTTCATCAGATTGATCAACAATCACAAATTGTTAAACAACCACAAACTGCTCATGCACGTTCCATTGAAGAGAAAAGAGCTTTGTTTGGTATAATTGATCAAGATGATGAATTTTTTGCAGAGGGATTTAGATGATATATATACATTCCACCAGGTTCAGGTCTAGTTGCTAGAATTCTGGGTGAAGATGAGGCTAGTCAGAAAAGAATCCCGATTTTTCCAGAACTAGGAAGTGATATTGATACCGATGACGAGGAAGAATATCTTAACAAAGCTAGAAAAGGCATAGATCCTGACAGTTTTAATTTGTTTTTTGCAGATAAAGTTAAGATGTTGAATCAGAAGAAGATTGCCAGATTGAGGAGAGAGCTGGAAGCAGCAAGAATCCTTGCTGATGAAAAAGCAAAGACAGAAGCTGGAGAAGCTAATGTTGATCAAGTGACTGAGAAAGTAATAGAGAAAATCGTTGAAGTGGAGAAAGTGGTAGAAAAAATAGTTGAAGTTGAAAAAATAGTCGAAGTTGAGAAACTTGTCGAAGTAGAGAAAATTGTCGAAATAGAAAAAATTGTTGAAGTTGAGAAACTCGTTGAAGTTGAAAAGACTGTCGAGGTTGAAAAGATAAGTGAAAATGTGATTGAAGTTGAAAAACCATGTTTATAAGTGTTTAGAATCTTGTAAAGTTTATGTGGAGAAATATAAGAAGATTGCTGATTTGGAGAAGATTAAAGAAGATTTACTGTCTGATTTGAAGTATGTAAAAGAGTCATATGATGTTTTGAACAAGACAGTTGATGGTTTGAACAAAACAAATCGAGAAGTTGATGCTGCTATGACAATGATGAGCTCAACATTAATGACAAAGCAAAGCGTCATCAATGAGTATATCGAAGACTGTGCTAAGCTGAAGCAGAAGTTGGAACTTGAAAAGATTGAGAGTGAAAGGATTAAACGATTACTGTTGAGTTATACTACTTGTGATTATTTGATTGATCGTGTTTATCCTACTGTTGCAGGTCTTGAAGCATTTCAAGATAAAGAAACTGAAGAGGATACTGGTAAGAAACCAAGTGTCAAATATAACAAGTGTCCGACCCTGATTTGGAATAGTTATTCTCCCAGAAAGCCAAATGAAGAACGTTTAAATAAGGCTCTAAACATCAAGTTAAAGTCTGAAATCATTGATGAATTACTAGACAATATTGATGTCACATTCACAGCGTCTGACACTGATCATGAGTCTGAGTTGTTAAAGAAAGTGGTCGATCAGGTGTTGGATATGGATGAAGAGTCAAAATCGGAGTTTAAATCTGAAAGTTCGAGTTCGTCAGAAAAGAGTCCGAGTTCACCGGTTAAACGGGTTTACAATAAGAATTCTTGTTATCAAAATCTAATTTGAATGATGGATCGATCAAAGTGGCATATACTTTGAATGATTCAGACAAATTATATTCTGATGAAGAATTTCCAATAATAAGTGTCAAATCTGAAATGATCAAACAGGTTTTCAAATTAATAGAAATTAATATTTCTGAAATAAAAGATTTAAATTTTACTGAAAAACCTAAAAAGTACACTTCAAGAGTTCAACAGAGATTGAACAAGAAAAAGGGTTACAATTCTGGTTCAGGTTATCGAAAGAAACCAAACCATAACGGTAATTTCAGAAAACAAGGTCTTGGTTTTAGCTTTTCGGAAAATTATAAAAATGAGAAAAATTATAAACCAAAAACAAAATTTGTATCAGGAGGAAGTTCTGAAGAAGAGCAGAAGAAACCATTCTGGAAATAGTCAAATCAAGAGTTTCTTGCTGAAATAAAGAAGAATGTGAAGAAATTTGCTCAAAGAGTTGATAGAAGAACCTGTTTTAAATGCCAAAAGGTTGGACACATTGCTTGGAATTGCCAACAGTTCAACAACACAAAATAGGGAGTTTCTTTTAACTCAAAATTGAAAGGAAAAAATGTTGATGAAAAGAAACAACCAATTGAGAAATCTAAAATGTTTGAAAATTAAACTTCCGAAGAAGGTGAAAATTCAAAACGTTTTTACAAAAGAAAAGTTGATTTAAATAAACAAAAATGGGTTGTAAAATCTGATAGTAGTTCTAACAGTGAATCTGATTCCATAAAATCACAGGAGTCATATGTTGAGAAGAAGAATGAGAATTCCGTTCCAGAGGTGAACGATGAAAATTTTCCTAAATTGTCAAAGGAAAATTTGAAGTTGAAAGTGGGAAAAACTGAGATTTCAGATCAATTCTTTGTTGGTAAGAAAGATTTTGATGCTGAAAAAGTTTTTAATAGTAAGGTAAAACATATTTTCGGAAAGATGGTTGATGGAAAGGTTAAGGATGCAAAAGAATTTTATAAATCAAAATGTTGGTGGGACAGATGTTTGCCACCAAAATCACCCAAGGCTGGTCAGGCTTGGGTGACAGCATTTTCACCATAAAATCTGGACTTGTCGGAGCTCCTAGGTTGGTAAGAGTGGAGCAGGAATCGGCATCATTCTTGAAATGTTTGGTTGGTAAATCTACATGTGATATCTTTATATTGTTATATTTTAATTTACAACTGGTTTTGGTTGGTGAGTGAACCTATAAGTGGTTGAAGAAGGTTTTCACTTAGAAATGGTAAATCAAGGACATTAAGTTGTACTTGTTTTTCCTACAAATAATTGAAAAACAATGTGATGAACCCCTAACTTACAAATGGTAAAATCAACAAAATTTATTTTCCGGAAAAACCATTTGATTAAAACAAACTTAAGTGTTTTGAAATCACAATGGGAAAATAGTTTGTGGAAAGGGGGAGTTCTGATTGTTTATGCCAAGTGGATGGCGAATTGAAGTAATTCGATATCAGTTGTCGCTTTATCTTGTACAGTTTGTTTTCAAATTTCCTTAAATGATTTTGCATTTTAGGGGGAGTAAGAAATTTCAGAAAATCCAAAAACATCAGAAAATTTGAAAAAGTAAAAAACATGATAAAATCAAAATTGAGTTTTGTTGTGAAAAAGAGGAAATGATAGTACATTAGTGGACGATCACAGCATGCTAAAGAATTGGAAAGTTAAATGTAATAAACGGTCTCACTGATGATGTGCTAGTAGGTTTTTGCATATTTAGTAGATTGTGACGAGATATAAACCTAAATTCAAACTTGCTTATTCGTGGGTAACATCTCTCGGATATATGGGTAACCCCCGAAATCTTATTTGAAAGACCCCTCTTTCTGAGATACTAGGTCTTTATGCTTAATGATATCTGGGGTATTATCCTGGGACTTCTGATTTTGCGGAAGCAATGGCCTAGTCCCCGGAGAATACTTTACACTTGCTTGAAATATAGCCTACCCTCAGCATAAAAAATGATGAAACATTGAAAAATGCTAATCATGTGCTGTTGAAGAAAAGATCCTCTAAAGGGGACACACCAAAAGTCGAGCCGTCATCTCTCTGCTAAACGGATGTTTTGACCTGAGCTCTCACGGCCCTCGCAATTTAACCCCTTACAGATATAATCTAGGTATACTCACCTGTAAGACTGAATATTGGGATCTGGATACGGGAGTATATTCAGAGGTGGGACACGCGAATAAGTTTAAGTCTCTTAAAACACTAATCTCGTATCTCGAAACAGTTGAACTTTGTGTGAAAATTTAAGTGGATCAATATACTGACAATCTAAGTGAATCGTTTAGAACTTAAAATGTTTAAAGCTTAACGGTTTGGTGATTTGTCTTATAAACTGATATGATCCTCTTACACAAACTCACAAAAATATTGTTTGTAAATACTTCTTTACTGCATTTGCTTTATATCAAAAATAAAAAAAGATTTTCGGAGTGTTTTAGCATAAATTTTGAAAAATTCAAAAAGATTTTAGACAACTGATGTTGAAAAGCTGATTTTCAAAATTCCGAGTGTTGAACATGACGAACAGGTTTGGGAGAGTTTGTGTTTGAAAAAAATGATATTCATTCAAGTGGTTCCTCGTTAAATCATTTTGTACGATTCTTAAAAATGATGTGTTCAGGGTGTGTCTACAAGTGGTAAGCTGAGAATAAATTTATTATATCTTATCTTTTATGAAACTTATGTTTTGGGTAGAGAATATGCAGGTGAGCCAGGAATCGATCCTGAACCTGTAAATATGTAAGCAGAGTATGATCCAGACTACGATCACAGCACAATTCAAGGGGGAGTCTGCTAGTAGATCAATATCCGAGGGAGAGAAGAGTCTGTGGATGCAAGAGCCAGAATCAGATCCTGAAGATAGAAAGAAGAAATTGTAGTGAGGCAAGAGCCAGGTCGAGATCCTGGAAGCCCATAGACTGATAAAGACTGAAGACGTTAAAGACTCGACACTTAAGACTTGTCAACATCCGAGGGGGAGTCTGTTGGTGCATACATCTGTCGACTTCGTCTTGTATCGAGTCTAGTATTAGAATTGTTAGATCAGGGCATGTTGTATGAGAAAATAGGAGGTTTTGGGTATGTTTGAGGTAATTTCGTTTGAATGGACTAATTCCGTTTGAAAGAGACAAGTGCAGTTTCAAGCGAAATTAACTTGGTTAATTCCGTTTGAAATGCACACAGCCACCTTCAAACGGAATTAGCTCATCTATAAATACCACTCAAACGAGATCATTTGTAACATTGTGATTTCCAGTGCCGAAGTGCTGCCGACGCGTCGTTTGATCTGGAAACTTGTTAAATTGAATAAACAAGACGTTTAAGAGTGAAACAAGCTGTTTTACAAGTCTGTTTCTTTGTTTCCGCCTCTGAAACAGACAAGAACTCTTCTGATTGACTCGTTTGTGTCAAGGACCGATCCTTCAAAGAACACTTACAAAATTTTCTAAGACTGGAAAATGAACTAGAAAACTCAGGTAGGTGGCCTCCAAAAGATGGTAGCCTCAACTTAGAGTTCAAGAGATGAGAATGAGGAAATGAGCAATGATGGAGGATGAATGCCTTGCTATTTATAGTTGTAGAGATGCCATGAGATCTTGACATGTGTATTGTGTGGTTAGCAAGGCATAATCTCATCCATACAAGTGTGTGGACCAAATTAGAAGGATTGGAAAACACTAAACTTGGTGATTAAGTTCATAAAACAATTAAACAAAACAAAGGAGTTCAACTGTTTTGCTGAAACAACTTTCTTCCCAGATGAGGGCGTCGCCAGACGCGACGGCATAGGCCTTCTGCTGTCGCCGGACGCGAGGGCATAGGTCAGACTTTCAGAAATGGCAGAACAAGTCCCTGCACACTTCTATGAGCATTTTTTATGCATTTAACCCCCGTTAAGCCAATTTTAAGGCTCTACAAGGATGTTAAAGCATAGGGGACTTGAAATATGCTTGGAAATATCATGGATGTCGGTTCGTTTGGCCGTACGATCGTGTTATTCGGTTAATTACGACGAAACTCGAACGGACGAGAAAACGATCCAAATTGCGAAACGAAAGGTATTTTTGCATTCCTATCACTAAAATAAAATATTTTAGTGATTTCAAAAATTTTTGGATGTCCGAATATGGTCAGAACGCAAGATATGCACGTATGATGTGCTGAATGCGGTCTATAAAAACTAACCTAATCTAGACACCCTAGTTTTAAATTTATAAACTAAGACTCTCTAAATGCTAGACCACTTATAGGCAAGTGTACCTATCGTACGTAGTAAAGCCTAATGAAGTCCGAGTATCGAACCCACGAGACACTAGCGACGCTAACTAGACTCTGACTCAACTAATTACTTAATTGGTTTAAATTTGTGTTTTTAGGATTTTCTAATTCTACTAAAGCGAGTAAACAAGAGAACAGAACAAGCAAGCAAGATGGTGAAGTGACTGGAAGTATACAATGATGAGAAAGAACTACCCAGGCTTCGAATCCCTATGACAAATCTATGACCTCTAGTATGACCAATGGCTAAAGCTCCGAATCTACCCAGAAAACCTCCCGCTAAGGATGATCAACCAAAATAGAAGATGGAACAAAGTGATGAAGTGCTAAATTGGAAACGACTCGACCTATCGACACCGAATCCCACGACTGTTAGATTAAAAACAACTATGATGCTAAAATACTCTGGTCATGAAGTTAAACCTGTAAAATAACTGAAAACCTAGGAAACCCTAAACGCGAATAAGTAGCCGGATCCGAGCTATCGGTCACCCAAACTACCAAACAACGCCTAGCTAATAACCTAACAATCCTGACTCGTCCCTAGAGTTACCATAAAAGGATGCACACTATACTCAGTTGATTTTAATTAATTTAGTTAAACTTAAATTATCTCTAATCTCAAGCTCTAGACCAAAAACCTAATAGATTAACGAACCTAGAATGATCTAAATAGTTCCAGACCAGACTAACAAGATCACCTGACCAAACAACCAATCACAACCAAGACAAGCACACAAATTCATAAACAACCACAAAACAGGAATACGTAAATCATCTCAATTTAATCATTAGTTAAAACCAAATAATCAAAACATTAAGTCATAATTCATCTAAACCTAGGTAGTATAAAAAGTCTAGCTACTCATGATCAAGAACGAACCAAAAATAAATTTAAAGCAAATCGAATCAGAAAACATGTCTATAATATTCAAGTTTAGATAAAAACCAAAACAATAAACAAGTCTAACCGAACAAGTTTCAAACTTTAATCATGTTTCTCCAATCACAAGCTTCCTCTTTGAATTCTTCTCTCCAATCGTCCCTCAAGATCACGTCTGATATATCTTTTTTGTGCATCTGATGTTGCTGCCGTATGCCCTCTTTTTAATCTTGCCTCCAACTTTTCCCGTATATCTTTTCCTAGCCGCTTCTGATCTTTTCATATGGCCCAATCCACGAAATTCTCATATATGCTGGGCTTGGAACATTTAATAGCCCTATCTAATAATAATATTAATGTATGGCATTTTTTTCGTCTAATGTGCATTATTTTTGTCCCACCTGATGTACTCCACGTAAAGAAGGATTGTCTACATCCAAGACTTCTTTTCTTCTTCTTTTTTTAATGGCTAGATTCCATTACTTTACTATATATAACACTTGTCGTAGGTTCTTAACAACAGTTTCAGTTTCCAGGTTTTTTAAACCTGCATCTGTCGGTCGTTATGTATATGAAAGTTTAGCCCTGCAACATTGGTGTCAAGGTTTGATAGGCCCACGTTTTCCCTTTCTTTTCCTTTTCCGGATTTATTTCCTTCACGGTCTTAACTTCAGAGTAACCTTTGTCGGCCAACCACCGCCCCATATTAAAGAAGACGACCATGAGTGTTTGGAGCCCGAAAAAGAGTGCAGCTACAAAGGCGTGAACCATGAGGTGGAGATACGTGACTTGATCAGCAACGGTTTGAAACGTTTAACACGGTGGTTGTTAGGGCCTTAGTGGTTGGGTGACTGAAAATTTCAGGTGGCCTTAACTACTGACTTCACCACCATCGCATCATCCCAAATTTATTTTGTTGTGGTTGATAGAAATTGGTACAGTAGGTATTGAATCAAAACTCGTTCTTATTTTTAATGATCGATCACATCTGGTTACATAAATTCCCTTATATATAACCTAAACAAGAAACCTATTTTGACTCAAATTAGGATTAAAAAACTAACTAAAAAAAACCCCCTAAGTTTGTGACTCGGTCACTTTTTACCCGAGCTTTGTAAGTCGGTCACTTTTTACCCGAACTTACACAAGATTAGACTAACAATCACCCCCTTAATCTTGTGACACCAATGACTCCTCTCATCTCGATGAACTTCAACCGTCCCAAGACTTTAGTAAGGATGTCAGCCCGTTGTAAATCCCCGCTCACGTGTTCCACTTTAATTTGCTCCCGTTCAACGCATTCCCGTATAAAGTGGTAACGCGTATGTATATGCTTACTCCTTCCGTGAAATACCGGATTTTTCATCAAAGCAATAGCCGATAAATTATCCACCCTTAGTGTCACCACCTTCTCCGTTTCACCGGTTATCTCCGATAGCAATCCTCAAAGCCACAACGCTTGACACGCGGCTGAGGTAGCTGCCATTAACTCCTCCTCGCAAGATGATAATGCAACAGTGCTTTGTTTTTGAGAACTCCACGTAATAGGTGCATCACCATAATAAAAAACTATTCCTGTTGTGCTTCGCCCATTGTCGTCATCCACCGAGTGACTACTATCACTAAACCCATGTAACGTCTTGGTTCCACCTTTTAGATAGAAAATACCGAGGTCGATACTCCCTTCAAATACCTCAAGATTTGCTTCACGGCTTGAGCATGAGTCTGTGTTGGCTCTTGCATAAAATGACTAACATAACCGACCGAATAACACAAGTCCGGTCGTGTGTGGGTTAAGTAGCGTAGGCATCCAACAACCTCCGATACTCGGTTGGATCAGTCTTCTTGGCTTCATCCTTTTTCATCAACTTTAATCCAGGATCAAGTGGGAACTGGGTCGAGTTACTTTCCCATAAAGCAAACTTTTTTAGAACTTTAGTTGCATACCTAGATTGCGTGATGCTAATTCCCCGAACACCTTGATTAACTTCGATCCCGAGATAATAATGGAGTAAATCAAGATCACTCATTTCAAAGCGAGCTTCCATTTATTTCTTGAAATCAACTATGTCTTGATTTGTTGCTCCGATCACAATTAAGTCATCAACATAGGTACCAACTAATAGCAAACGTTGGTTCCTTTACCGTCTATAAATCGCCTGCTCGTGTTTACACCTAGTAAAACCGAGTTCCTTTAACGCCGAGTCGAGTAGTGTATTCCATGCTCTCGGTGTGACAGCCCTCATAAATCCAGGTATCCGTACAATTAATATTAATTAATTGCTTAATGACTGTGCTGAATTACTTAACTGCTTTCTGATTACTGCATCATACTTACATGTACATCACATATTACATAATGTCACATCATTATCACATACAAACTATAGTGACATACATGATGCACAAAGCACAGATAGCACAGTTAACGGATAAAGCAGGAATATGCTGACGGGGTTCAGTACATAGACAGACAGTGTTTTGAGACCCAGTATGGGCCAGGGACAAGGTACTACACTAGTATGGTGTGTAGGGAAGTAAGGACCATGAAACTGCGTCACTAGGTGATAGATAAAGTGCCGGAAAGTGCCTAAAATCCACTTAAAATGCAGAATTCTACATTTTTCAGCAAAATTCAGCTTTTTAACAAGCTAGTTACATGCCAAAATTTGACTAAATGGTCTTGAATGCTTTCCTAAGTGTCGGGAATTAAAAGTGTCACAAAAAGTAACATAAAGATCATTAAACGGAATAGCTTGACACTTTAACGAACCGGTATCTAACCGAACAACCGGACACTACCCGAAACACCAAAATTATACTAAAAACATTGTACAATTATTTTTGAGCTAGTCGTGATCCCCGAACACCTTAACACCCACTAAAATATCTAGTAACTAACTTAACTAACTATACACTTGATTTTGAACTAGTAAGTAACCAACTAGTTACAAGTTACACTTAGACCCCCCCTTATGCTATAATCGGCCATCACCACCACCATACCTCAAAGATTTGATTTCTTTTTATAATGGTTCTTACTTGATCTTGTGGACATAATATTTAGAAGTATGGTTATAAGTATGGCTTGTGATCTCATAAGATCATCACACTTCACAACACCACACACTTCATCTTTCTCTTACTTTCTCTCCCTCTCCTCTCGGCCTAGCATAGTGCCGCCACCACCACCACCTTTCATCCATCATCCACTCATTCCATGTACTCTCAAAAGTGTAAGAAGGTGTCTTAAGGAAGCTTGAAGCTTGTGGATCATCAAGGAGCTTTCTTACTTGCTTTTATCCACCATTTTCATCACCTTCATCATCAAGAGTTCTTCCCTAGCTTAGAGATAGTAGTAAGACTCTCACAACCCTTTGATAATTCTAATTTTAGTTGGTTAAAAGATGTATTATGTTATAAATCACAAGAACCCTAAAAGACATGAACATGAATCATGAACATGAAGCTTACATATGATGAAATCTTGATAAAATAATGTTGTTTAGAGTATGTATGATACTTGTTGTTGTTTACTTGAGATTATGATGTTGATCATCATAAGGTGCTTGCTAGATTGTGATTAAACACATGATCTAGCAAGTTAGAGGATGATTATGTGATAACACAAGAAGATCATCCTCATATATATAAGCATGAACTTGAAAATAAGATGATTTCTTGAAAAATAATAAACAAAGTAAGCTAGTAATCTTATGAATCTAAGATCTATGAGTGGTTTTCCGAAAGAACCAAGTCCGAAATATGATTTCTAGAGAATATTGGTTCTTACTTAAACAAACACTATTTCTAGAGATAAGACAAGTGTATAAACACTTATGAAACAAAAAGATCTCACAAAGAAACGTTTTTGTAAAATGTGTTTACAAGTTGTAAACACCTAAATTCTTTAAGAATGAGAATTGTAAAGTAATAAACGCACTTTAAAGGGGTAACTAAGTCTACTAAACATACTACCAAGTTACTACAAGTTTTTAATAAAAGATCAAGTTCATATTGTTAGGTACATTGTATAGTTTTTGCACTTGGTAAGTGTAAGATGTTTAGGGATTGTTTGTCGATTGTTGTGATGATTTTTGAAAAGAAAATGATATGCTTTAATAGCATGGACACCTCCATTTTTAGGGGAAACTATGGCAAAATTTTCTAAAAATATAAACACTTAGAAAATATTTTCTAAACAAGTATTTATAAGTGTATTTGGATCATAAGTCTTCAATATAAACTTTGCCATAATTTTTGTAACTAAAATACAAATATTGGAGGTTGGTTTTTATAAAAAAAAATGGGTAAATATATATTTAGAATATATATATACATATTAAGACACTTGTGTGATTATTTGTATACTTGGTGAAATAGTTATATTATTTTAGGGTAAAATAATATAATTTAACAAGGTACCATAAAATTTACTATCCAAAATAGTTCCAATAATATCAAGGAATAATTATATAAGTTACACACACAATATTGTGGAATCAAACGCAAGAACGTAACTTACGAAATATTCCGGAAAATACCGTTACATATATATTTTTGGTATAAGAAATGAAAATATGACTTTTGTAAATATTACAAAGTTATATCATATTTTTGAACAAGGAGAAATATATTATTTTTGGAAATAAAAATATATTTTCCTAGTATATTTAGAAGATATATGATTTTTGGGAAAAATATATATTTTCTGGATAATACATTATTTTTGGGAGAAAATGAGTTTACATATATATTTTCTAAAGTGAGACTTGAAGATATATTATTTTGGAAATTACAAATACAATAATACAGACGTACATGTATAAGATACCCCATCCTTGGGATGGAAATACGACGTTAAATACTTAAGAAGTATTGTTATAGAAATATTGCTTAAACAATTATTCCAAAATAAATATAATTTAACTTGAAATATTAAGTATTTTGACAAATAATTATAACTTGGAATAATATCAGAAACGTAACTCAAACACGAAAATACTAAGCAAAAAACACGACCCGTTCATCTAATAGACGTTAGTACACTGTAGGTAGTCGTGTTTGCTGAGGAGTTTTGAGTGCCAGTACTGAAGACGCAATACTGTGAGTTATGTCCCCCTTTTCTTTAAACTGTTTTGTTTATTTACTTCGGGGGTGAAATACATGTTACAAAGGATTACTTACAATATAACTGGTATGGTTAGCCTAGGAAAGAACCATAGATCATGTGAATGGGTAGGCGTATACTCGAGGCCATTAATCCTCTTGTAGGACCGAGGGACAAGAGTGATAGATCTATTTGGGTGTAGCGAGCCCACACCCATGTGGCCAGGGTGGCCCATAGTGGTGACTATGTCTTCCAGCCGGAAGCCCGGTGCAACTTTGCTAGGTTTGAGTCTTCCTACACCGTCACACATATCAGTGGCCTTGCAAACCATTGGTGATCTTTTCCTTGTTTGCTATCATACCGGGACTTTCATACATACATTGAATACAAAGGTTTTATACATACTCACGAACACATGAACTAGCTCAACTTTTGTTGATATTTTTAAACTAAATGTATTTCAGGGAACTAAGTGGATCTGGCAGATGTGTGCATGTTTTCAAGCTGCGTTTAAATAAAAGTTGTCATCCAAGTTTTTAGAGTTTATGAGATGTATCTTACTCCTGGACGAGATACATGGTCCTATGCTCGGGTTGGTTTAAGTTATGTTGTCTAGTCTTCGTGAACTCATTAAAACATGTTATGATTTGTAACTTGAATTTGGCGTTGATGTTTTCAGACAAGTATGTTGGGGTATTTTCTAAACTTAATATTTATGGATGAATGTCTTTTGGTTTTATCATATAGCATTGTTATGATTGAATGCTATGGTATTAAGAAGTCACACCAATAACCACGCTTCCACAAAATTCAGGGTGTGACAGCTTGGTATCAGAGCTTCGATCGTAGCAAACTAGGATTCCTTCTCGAGTCTAGACTACGATCATTAGGGCTCTCACGAAAACGCTTTCACAAACATGCTTTCATTGCATACACAAAATGTCCAGATCCAGGAAACAAACATTTTTACAAATAAAAGACACAAAATACATTTCAAAGAATTCATTTATATTTCAGTCTGAGAGACTGGGGAGTTAGTCTGAGAGACTAGCTGGGAAATTCAGTCTGAGAGACTGGGGAGTTGGTCTGAGACACTAACTGGGTAGTTCAGTCTGAGAGACTGGGTAGTCTGAGAGGCTAGCTGGGGCAGTCTGAGAGACTGGGAGGTTTAGCCTGAGAGGCTGGGTAGTTCAGTTTGAGAAAATGGGAGGTTTAGTCTGAGAGACTAAGTAGTTCAGTCTGAAAGGCTGGGTGGGATAGTCTTGGGAAGACTAGGATGCATACATGCTTACATTATTATTACTTACATGCTTATTTGATGATTGTTGATATGTGTGCATATGTGTGATTGTTTTGTTACAAACACCAAGTCCTCTTCTGATAGCGGAGTATCAGATACCATAGACCCTATGGCCATAGTTTCAGATGACGAGATGGCCACAGACCCTGAGGTTTTTACATCTGACACTACGAGTGACGATGATGATGATTTTCAGCCATTTGCTTTACCAGATTTTGGAGATGATATACCGCTAGCTGATGGTCTTCCTGGCGAGGATCTACCTCTTGTTCAGATCCCTGCTCCTTTTCCTCTTGCTGCATTTCCTCTTGAGGATCTGCCTCTAGACGTTATGTCTGATGACGACATCGATCTTTTTATTGAGGGTCCCCCTGAGGGTGCCCAGGATGATGGAGCTCCAGTCGATGATGACGTTGTCATTCCACTTATCGAGGCTCCAGTCGATGATGCCGTTGTCGATCCACTTGTTGAGATTCCAGTTGGTGATGTCGTTGCTATTCCACATGATGAGATTCCTGTTGTCGAGGCTCCTTCTGACCATTCTGGTCCCGATTCGTTTGAGTCTGTGTCATCTACTACTTTACACGCACTGGGATTACAGCGATATCCCACCGATACTGATTCTGACACAGCTATGTACGCCGCACCTGATATTCCACACAGTGTTGATCATGATTTTGAGTTTGAAGACGAGTTGGATCCTGTTTTTCCTCACGACTTTGACCCTGATCATGAGATTGAGTTTGTCCCCGATGAGCAGCCTTTTGAGGCACCTGTCATTCCTGACGATCAGCTCTTTGATATACCCGCTGATATTGAGTTTGCTCCAGCTGACCCTGAGCCTATGATTGCACCAGAGCCTATACCTGCTCATGATCCTCTACCGGAGCACGATCACGTTGACATACCAGTTGTTGTACCACCTTTTCCTGACGCTCTACCTGCACCCGCATACCACGCTCCTTTTGCAGCCCAGATTGACCCTAGATATGCGTTCACCCACAATGGGTGGATCGAGGACGACGATGACCTACCTCCTTTTGTTAGACCTGTTACTCACCCTGCACCTACACATGCACCAGCTGATATCGCCCCATTGCACCCGCACGTATCTGACATTCATCGCACTGATTTACCAGTCACGTTTTTACAGGATATCCCTCCTCCCCGTCCAGGGGAAGGACCATCGAGTCAGCAGCCCAGTCACTTACCACCTGTGTCAGCAGCCTTTCCTTTCATGCCGCCATTTGCACCTGCTACACATACTGCACCTTTTGCTACTGCACCATCGGGTGAGTAACTGATTTGGTTTCCGCCCAACACGATGCCTATATCTGATCCATACCATCCCTTCCACATTGGATACTCGAGGGATGATCTGCTTTTGTCCTTACAGCTCTAGCAGGAGATGCTGTGTAGGAGAGTCATGGAGTTAGAGAGGATCCCGCGTCCTCTACCTTGTCCTTGTCAGTCACCATTCGCGACTCCGCCCACTCATCTCCAGCCATACCCAGATGTTGACTTCCGTTTCCTTACTATGGAGCAGCAGGTTAGCTACCTGTTGCATGTCGTTCATGCCCTCGAGGAGGATTTAGCGCATTTGTGCAGGTTGCTTTTCGTTCCTCCACCATCAGCTTAGAGGTTTTTGGTTTTATGCAGATAGCATACTTTTGATGAGAGTGCAGCTATTGAGCCAGATTGCACAACCTTCTGAAGACCACACTTTGACTTGTTAGTGCAGTATGTCTGTCGCCTCCGTCATCTCAAGACCGTAGCTGAAACTATTTAAATCTAGCCTTATATTGTAATATCTAGTTAAGAAAGGCAAGGTGGCAATATTGTAATTAATGAGTTTTCTCATTAAAGCCTTGGCCTATAAATAGTAGCTTTAGGGTTAGAGTTTAGAACTTTTGCCACATTTGAGACTTGGAGCTTTGGAGAGCTAAGATCTAGAGAGAGAAAGCTTAGAGAGAGAAAGTTCCTTGTACGTGATTTAGGTGTTGTTCGTTATCAGATCTTTCAATAGAATCACGGTTATTATTACGTTCGTGTGTTAGGTCAAGTTCGTGTACGGATTCTGCACGTCACACGTTCGGTTCGCAATCGTTTCGGAGTCAAAACCGGTCCTAACAAGTGGTATCAGAGCAGGAGCTCGATTGCACGGATCAAACGCATGATTTCGCACAGAAAATCATCAGAATCAGATTCAAATTTCACTCAGATTTGTCAAATTTCTTCATTTCTCATCTTTTTCACGTTTTCGACTGAAAATCGCCAAATTAAACGAGTTTTAACGGTTCAAAATTGCTAATTTTTGGATATGTTGTGCGAAAATACGTGATCTATAAGCCTACAAATTTTCAGACCTTAATTCAAAGCCGTTTGAGAGAAATCTTGAATTTTTGGTTCGAAAAATTGATAAAATGGGAACTGTTGCTGTTCATGTTTCACTTGAATGCTAACCGATCGGACAGCTGACCGATCGGCTAGCTAACCGTTCCATAGTTTTCATTGCATTTCATTTTAGTTGTTGACCTTCTTTGACTTGCCAGCCAATCAGCTAGCATCCCAGCCGAACGGTCAGCACACCGTATTATTACATCACTCTTTCATTAAATTGTTTGACTTTGTTGACTGCTGATCGATCTAACAGCTCTTCGATTGAACACTTGTCCATTCCACTGCTATACATTTAAGTCTTTGACTTTTGTTGACCTAGCCGAATGGACAGCTGTCCGAACGGCTAGCATCCCAACCAATCGAACAACTTATTTGTCGTTTAGTGTCAACCGATCGAACAAAGGGTCGTACGGGTTGTCAACTGATTCCAAGTCACTTGAGCTAACCGATCGGACAGCATATTTGTCGTGTAGCATCAGCCGATCGGACAGCTCACTCTATTCAAGTCAAAACGCCAACCGATCGACCAAAAGTTTTGTCGTGTAGTACCAGCCGATCGAACAGCACTGATCATTATCACTGTTGACTTGTGTTGACTCACTCGATCGGATACCCGTCCGATTCATTCGTTTGATATTGTTTAAACTGATTTTGTTGTTTGTTTGATTCAAGGTAATTCAAAAATTTCATATCATGGCTGAAATTAAAGAGAAAACCAGAGAAGAAATTCTGAGTGAGAAAACAGACAGAGAAAGAAGAATGGCTGCGAACAGAATGAATGATATGCAAAGAGAATATGATGAAGCTGTCAGATACAAAAGATGGGATAAGAAACGAGAGTGTTATGTCAACAGATATGGTGAACCTGTTGTTTCCAAGAAGGACATAGTTTTTGATGATGTTCTTCTAGTAATTCCTCGGGTCGGTGAATTTTATTCAAATGCTGTAAAAGACAAAAATTATGAGGAGAAGCTGGAAAAACTCATAAGAGAAGTAATGATATCGAGTTTGAAGAAGAGAGATGAAGAGAGAATGGAGAAGAATGTTGAGAGTATGGTTGAAGAATTAAAGAAAATTGCTGAGGAAGATGTGATGGTATCTGTGGAAGTGAAAGAAGAGGTTGTGATGAATATAGAAGTTGTGAAAGAAGCTATTACTAAAGAACAGCAGGTTGTAAAAGATGAGAAGAAAGATAAAAGTTTGATAGAAGAGAAGAATGAGAGTTTGAAGGTTGCTGGTGATGCTGGTGATGAGGTTGGTGTTGAAGAAAAGCAGAATGTTGCTGATCAGACAGAAGTTGCTGCAAACACCAAAGTGCCAATCACTGAGGTAAATTCTAACTCTGAAATCTTGAAAACTGTTGAACAGTGCAAGAAATGCATGGAAACGTGCAGTGCTTGTACTGAAAAAGACAAACAATTTAATAAAATTGAAGAAGTTTTCAAAAATAAATGCAAAGAAATGTTAGAAAACGAAAAAATTTTGAAAGAAAATGATGAAAAACTTTTGGAAAAATGTAAAAAGTTAGAAAAAGAAAATGAGATTTTGAAAGAAAATGTTTTGAAAAAGACAGAGGAATGTGATCAAAAAGAAATTGTTTGTCAAGAAATGAAGAAAGAATATGATTCTATAAAATTGGCATATCACATTACAAAAGAGTCATATGAAAAGGTGAAGGATGAAATGAAATTTGCTCAATCAAGAATGAATTACTTGTCTGAAACAACTAAAGAGCTTAAGCGAATGTATGAAATAAAACAAGGTGTTGTTAATTCCTATATTGAAGATGTTGCTAAGCTAAAGCGACAGATTACTGATTTAGAACAGGACAACAACAAGTTAAAAAGTTATCACGTGTCGTCATATGTGCTTGAACGTATTTTCAATATAAAACCGAGAGATGGTGAGTCTGAGCAAAACAAGAAAGGCATTGGCTCAGAATTTCATCAAGTTCCACCACCGGGAAAATTTGCATTTTATGATGACGAAAAGGTCGAAAAAGCTTTCAACATGGTAGATCAATTGCCAGATAACATTGACATAACCTATTCCAAATCTGATGATTCTAGTGATTCAAAGGTGGTAGGTAAGGTCGTTGAAAGTGTGTTGAAAGAAGAGTCAGTTGATACAGGTAAATCTGAATCACAGGATGAAAATGAAGGTAATTTTCATGATGGATATCTGAAAAACACAAAATCCGAGATATATTTGAATGATGATTCAAAAGGATTGGTTTATACCATGATTGGATCGGACAAATTATTCTTAGATGTTGTATTCCCAATTCAGAATGTGATTTCAGAAAAGGTTGATAAAGTTTTCAAAATGGTAGAGATTGAAAAGTCTGAAATTCCAAAGTTTGCTGGAAAGTGTCACAAAACTTTTTATAACAAACCTGGTTACAAGAAGAAAAACATGAAGGCTGGGTTGGGTTATAAGAAGAAACAAAATTGGAAGAAAAATGAAACGCCAAATTTTCAGGAAAAAATGAATTTTGTTCAAGGAATAAGTTTAGAAGAAGAAAAAGAACTCCAAGTTATACGACAGTCTAATGAAGAGTTCTGTGCTCAGAAAAAGCAACAACCACAGGTCAAAGATGTGTCCATGAGAACATGTTTCAAATGTAATAAAAAAGGACATCTTGCACGCAAGTGTCCAAATCTAAAACCTGTGGATGTTGACATAAAGAAGATAGATGCCGAGAAACAAAAATCTGAGAATGTGAAACAAAGGTCAACTAGATTTGATTCGAAACAAACTTGGAGGTACAATACAAACAAGTTTGCTTCAAATCAAAATTGGAAATCAAACCCGAACAGGTTCGATTTAAGACAGACTTGGAATTCTCACACACCCAGAGTCAGAACAACTCAAAGTTGGAAAACAATTGTTGATATGACAAAACCTCAAGAGTTTTGGAAACCAAAAGTTGTTGATCAAAAACAAAATGTTCAAAAGGAGTCACATTTTTACAAACGTGGTACTCCTAAAGGTAAAAAATGGAGTGCAAAGAAACAGGTGATTTTTGAAAAAGATGAAAAAGTTGAAGTAAAAGTTGAAAAGATTTTTGTGAAAGATGACAAAGAGTTTCCAGCATTGAATGAAAATTATTGTGTTGAAATGCCTAAGGTCCAACAGACCTGGGCTAAATTGTTCAAGTAATCAAGTAGTCTAAATGTGCAGGTGCTCAAGAAATCTGAAGATTGTGAAAATGGAATTCAGAGCAGCCTGGCACAACGAGGAGAGGAGGCTGCTGGACCCTGGTTTGGTTGAAACAGGGAGTTTGTTTGGTTTCTGTACATAAATAAACAATATTTCAAAAACCCTAAAAATTGAAAATTTTGAAAAACCAAAAATATGTTTTGATTTTGTCAAAAAAAAAAAAAGTTGAGTGAATACGCCGAAACCCTCACGGCTGAACAAACATGATTAATTTCACGAGATTGAAAAACGGTTTTCAAACTGTAAAATATCAATGTGTTGTAAATCACGGGGGTTCATTATTTTTCTGCAAAATCAGTGCATGTGAAGCAGAAAATGGATGGCGAGACGAAGCTATCTACATCGGTTATCAAATTTTCTTTAAATGGTTTTGAATTTTAGGGGGAGTAAGAAAATTTCTGAAAATCCAAAAACATTAGAAAATTTGAAAATGACAAAAACATGATAAAAACCTATTGGCAAAAAAGACAAAAAACATTAAAAATAAAAACAAGTTTTGTGTAAAAAGAGGAAATGATAGTACATCAGTAGACTATCATAGTACGCTAAAGAATTGGAAAGTCAAAATGTGTTAAACGATCTCACCGTGGATGTGTCGGTAGATTTTTATACATTTAGTAAACTTTTTCGGGATATAAACCTAAATTCAAACTTGCTTATTTCGTGGGGAACACTACTTGGATATATAGGTAAACCCCTGAAATCTCGTTTGAAAGGTCCCTCTTTCTGAGATACTAGGTCTTTATGCTTAGTGATATCTGGGGTATTATCCCGGGACTTCTGATTTTACGGAAGCAATGGCCTAGTCCCCGGAGAATACTTTCTGCATTGCTTGAAATATAGCGCCGCCCTCAGCAAATTGATGAAACAATAAAATTGATAGTCATTGCTGTTGTAATACAAAAGATCCTCTAAAGGGGACACACCAAAAGTCGAGCCGTCATCTCTCTGCTGAACGGAAGTTCTGACCTGAGCTCTCACGGTTTCGTACTATAATTTATTCCCCTTACAGATATCATCTAGGTATACTCACCTGTAAGACTGAATATTGGGATCTGGATACGGGAGTATATTCAAGAGGTGGGACACATGAATAAGTTTAAGTTTCTTAAAACACCTAATTCGTATCCTGAATCAGTTGAACTTTGTGTGAAAATTTAAGTGGATCAATATATCGACAATCTAAGTGAATTGTTTAATTCTTAATGTGTAACTAAGCTCAACGGTACTTGTGACTTGTCAAAAACTGATATGATCCTCTAACGCAAACTCAAACAAAAATATTATGTGTAAATATGTTTGTAAATATTTCCTTATTGCTTTATATTTTCAGAAAATACAAAAAGATTTTTTATTCTACTTTATTTTCGACAACTGATGTCTGAGATTCCGAGTGTCAAAATCTAAGTATGCTGATTGTGTTACTGAAAATAAACAAGTTCATTAATTTGAAACTTGAAAATTTTAAATTAAAAAAATCAAAAAAAGTTTGTGATATCTCCAAGGTCATTAATTTGGACTTGGATGATTAATTATGAGGGATTTGGATGCTTATATTGTTAAAATCTGTAAAAGAGCCAGTTTGCCAAATCTTTAAGAATTGTTGATAGGGGGAGTGAATCAAGTATTTCTAGATATATTCATATTATTATATTTTAAAGCCAGGATCTTGATTTGGAAAGTTTAATAGAGCAACGTTACGATACCTGGACAACTGAAAATGTTTTCATTGTAAAATGTTTTACTTATAAAAGTTTGAGAATTGCAGATGCTATACCAGACTACGACCCCGATAGCTGAGTCTAAGGGGGAGTCTGAAGACGAGCTCAACACAAGGGGAAGCGTGAAAGGAGCCAGGTATCTTTCCCGGAAGAGCTTGTAATCGGAAATCCAGGTGTCGATCCCAAAGCACGAAAGCTTGACGAAAGGGGGAGCCTGAAGAGTCTACCAAAAGGGGGAGCTGGAGCTGAAAACAGATCCACCAGGATTCTGTTCGAGCAAGAGGGAGTCTTTCGTTGCTGAAAATGTGTTAAAGCTTCAAGAAGACTCAGTGAGAGAGAGAAAGACCAGAAGCTACGAGTTTGACTCAATGATTGAGATTGGCTGCGGCAATATCCAAGGGGGAGTCTGTTAGTGCAGTATGTCTATCGCCTCCGTCATCTCAAGACCGTAGCTGAAACTGTTTAAATCTAGCCTTATCGATATATATAATAAACAAAACCGTTGGGGGACACTTGTCACCCTATGGTTTAAGCCAACTCAGCAGCCATGTGGATGTACATGTGGCATAGGTGATAGTTGAGGATTGCACGGTATTTTATTTGGTAAGTTTAATCTCTCTCTCTCTATCATCAATCATTCCACATCCGTTACACCTAAAGAAAGCCCTAAACGGCGCTTTGGTTATCGCTTCTTGATTCAAGCTTCTTCGTCGGCGATTGTTGTTATCAGTGTTTCAATCTTTCCTCTTCTACATCTTTTATCAATCTGAAGAATTTCATCATTGACAATCGTCGGTAAGCATTCCGATAATCTCTTATTTTCCGATTGATTTAAACAATAACTTTGGTTTCCTTATTTTTTGATTCAGGCACTTAATGTTAGTTAAAGATTCATGTTTGATCTGTCTGTTTGGTGTTGTTTGTTAGGCAAACGTTTTCGGTTTGCTTTGATTGTATGATTTTGCTTCCATCTTTTGATGAATACAACCCCTGTTTGTATAAAATAGACCGCGATTGAAAATTTTTTTGTAAACTGTTTTGGTAATTTTTGTGTTATTGGTTGATGATTATTATATTTAGTGTTTTAACTGACGAAATTAGGGTTAAATATTAATTTAGTGATTAAATTTTAGTTAAATATCTAATTTATGTTGTCTGTTTGGGTTTGTTTTTTTGCACAAGAAATCGTTTGGTTTGATTTTATCTTTTTTGATCCAACTTTTGGTTTACACAGCCGCTGTTTGAAGTTATTGTTGACAATTAAACCTCGATTTATGTTGTTTTTTGTTTACAACATAAGTTTTGGTTTCCTTATTTTTTGATTCAGGCACTTCATGTTAGTTAAAGATTCATGTTTGATCTGTCTCTTTGGTGTTGTTTGTTAGTCAAAAGTTTTCGGTTTCGTTTGATTGTATGATTTATCTTCCATCTTTTGATGAATACAACGCCTGTTTGTATATATTCATTTACCGTACATCTTTTGTAGGCGAGATGGTGTACGGATTTGCTGCCCGTGTGTGGAAGAGCGACAGAAAATCGTTGGTTAGTATAGTCATTATAAGCATGCATAGATTCACTCATATTATAATTGCCATTAACGACTTTTCATTATCATTTTATAGAAACTTCCTGTTGGTTATGGTGACTGGATTAAGGAGTTTGGTTATCCAGAAAAGAATGCAATCATCAGGACCCTCGATGGGAGGACCTTTCAAGTCAAAGTTTTCAACCTTGCAGGCGACTATTTCTTTTACAGTGGCTGGTTTGATGTCGTCACGGTATTGAAATTACCGGACGATTCATGGGTTGTTTGTCAGTATGAAGAAGCTTTATCTTCGTTTCGGCTATTCCACTTTTATCAAGACATTTCTCTAGCGCCATCTAACTACTTCTACTACAAACCTAAAAATGATTTTAAAGACCGAGACGACTGCATGGTATTTGAACATATACATTTAAAATTTTTTTTATCCTTGCATTCATACATTTTTTTGTATTTCATATATACCATCGATCCTGATATTTTTTGCTTCTTTGTGTAGTATGTGAATAGGTTGTTTGTCCATCATTCGATGCTGAATACCTGTCCTTCAGATCCTGTTTTGGTTCGTTCTGCTGGAAGTCGTAAATGGGTTGTTCGGATGGAAATTATAGACCATGAGATTTATATTACCACAGGTTGGAGTCGAATCAAGGAGGATATGTCGATAACGGATGATCATTTGTTGGTTTTTGAAATGATTGATAAACATACTTTTGATTTGAGTGTTTTTAGTTGTAAGCCTGCCCTTCTAACTTACCCGCCTGAACTTTGTGTTATCAAAAAAGAAGCAAGTGATGAGTTAATTGAAGTGTCTGATGATGAGGTGCCTAATGCGGTTGCTGCACCTGTAGTTGAACAGAGTGTTGATGACGAAGTACCGGTTACTTTTGTTGTTGACAATCATTATGTAAGTTTTTTATTATTTAATTCTTCATACCATTAATATATGTTTAGTCAATCCAGTTGAAATCATTAGTTGTAGGAAAACCAGTTTTAATTGTATGTATTATTAACATTTATATTCTGATTTGTAGCGTCTTAAGAAGAAGTGGGCAAAAACTCATGGCTTGGATCGAAAGATGGGTTTGACTATCAAGGACAGTGCTGGTCGTACTTGGGATGTAGCTATTGGTAAGGAGTTCTCGCAAGGCTGTCTGCGATTCAATGTTACCGGTATGAGAGAGTTTGTTAGAGACAAACAGTTGGTATATGGTTCTTCGTTTCAGATGTTATTTGTTAAAAGTAAAGGTATGTTGCTTTATAACTGAGTTGGTGAAGGTACATGGTATGTTTTGGTAGTATTTTTTTTGGTTTGGTCGGTAGAATACATTGAAAGGTATGTTTTTTGGCGTGGTAGTTACGTTGAACATATGTGATGGTAGATGTTGCTGATCCTTTTTTGGGCCGTTTATATGTGTGGCTGAAGCTCTTAGTTTTTTGAACATATTTGATGATATATATTTGTAGACGTTGATGTTACTGTTTTTGCTACGTGTTTGTGCTTAATATTTTATGTTTTTGTGAAATAATTAGTGATCCGAATTTGTATGTATCTTACTTTAGAATCAACTAAAGTATTCATCATATTACACACCATTTAGGTAATGTGTTTGCTTAGTGCCATCTGTATTATTTCATTAAATTTTATAATAAACCGTCACTTTTTTTTAAATTTTTGTTCAAATTGTTTTGTTAGTATAGATTAGTAACTTAAATCAGTTATGTAGGAATGTATTATATAATCTATATAGATTGACTTTTTGGTTGCATAAATTAGAAAGTATAAATAAATTAAAGTTTAAACAATGAGTAATTAAAATGTTTTTTGATATACAGTATAAATAATGATGTATATGAAATTGAATTTTTATCTTTAATGTTTAAGTTTTAAAATTTTAAAATATTTGTGGCCGTTTTTTATATTTTAATAAAACATTCTTAAGGTTGTTTTATTTAAGTTTGGAAAGTAAAAACAGATTTTAAAACCATTAGAATCATGCCATATAGGGGTGTTCAAAAATCTCGATTTATATAGACTTCATCCTCTAATCAAGTATTTCTTTTGTAAATTTTAATTTAGTAACGGTTTTGATATCCACTGTAATTCATAACTATTATTAACTTTATAAAAAGTTAGGGAAATGTTGGAAAGTACATTTTCGAATCGTGATATAGAATATATTTTATGATTATCTTAAATAAATGTTGTTTATGTATTTTAATAGTTTTATGATTATTCAAAATAAATGTATTTTTTTTATAAATTTGAGTTTTTCTATTAATAATTGTATATAATTACGGTAAGTATTTTTTTGTTTTCAACTTTGCTCCAATTTTTTGAAATTATACTAAAGTCAATCTATTTCTATAAATAAATCTTTATAATTACGGTAATTATGTATTTTATTAATGACTTTAATTTTCAAATTTACAAATGTATTTTTTTTATAAATTAGAGTTTTCTATTAATAATAGTATATGATTACGGTAAGTATTTTTTAACTTTCAACACTTTTGAAAGCAATTTTTAGAAATTCAACTAAAGTCAATCCATTTCTATAAATA
Source organism: Helianthus tuberosus (assembly GCA_030545235.1). Taxonomy (NCBI): domain Eukaryota; kingdom Viridiplantae; phylum Streptophyta; class Magnoliopsida; order Asterales; family Asteraceae; genus Helianthus; species Helianthus tuberosus. The sequence goes on along the minus strand of CM060424.1, from coordinate 101,946,094 downwards.
AATCATTATAATTACGGTAATTATTTATGTTATTAATAACTTTAATTTCGAAGTTTACATAAATAATTTAGGTGAGTTTATATATATATATACTTACTAATTACAATTTGTTTCATCCTCAAATCAGTTTCATCATATCCTGGTCCTATTTCGACGAAATGGATGAAAATAATGTGAGTATGTTAAACAATCTTGATTGGAGATCAAAGTTGTTTACCATAAAGGTAAAAGTTTTAAGACTCTGGATGCGTGTGAATCCAAAGAGAGAAGGCGAAGTACTTGCTATTGAAATGGTGTTGATGGATGAGCAGGTTAGAGTTTGAATATCATTTTATTCTTAAAATTTTATTTGACTTTATTTGTTTATATTTATGTTAACTAATTTTTTTTATCAGGGGACAAAGATGCAGGCTACTGTTTGGAACAAGTTTATGAAAAAACATGAAATTTTGCTTAAAGAAAATAATTCTTATTATATTTATAAATCTCAACTTTCTGTGATTAAGTCTAATTTCAAACACTTTGACAAGCAACATGCTATTAGCTTAAATTTTGATACATCTGTTGAAAAGTGTGAGAACTTTGATGGAAGTGTGCACGGTATCTGTTTAGCATCGTTTCAGTCCATTAAAGTCGGTGAAGTGGATGTCAACTATCGAGTTGGTTTGTACTTCATCATATATAACAACCACATCGGCATTTCTGAAAATATGAACATATTTTTTTTTTAACATTATTGCTTTTGTGCTGAGTATATTTGGTGTTGATCAATTTTTGTATTTTACAGATTTTATTGGATATGTTGATGAATGGTCTGAACCAGAGGCGACGAAAACAAAGATGGGAAAAGATAGCAAATACATGAACTTGCAATTGCTGGATGAAGAGTTTGTTTATTGTTTTACCTAATTTTTATTCATTCAAAGTTTACTATTATATATTTTTTCTTTTATGATATCCTCTGATTTTTTAAATTTCTATTCATGTAGGGGTATCAAATTAAACTGCACCTTATGGGACGAGTACTGTGAAGAGATGTTTGACTACATTCAGAGCCATAAAGAGGAAGTCCATTTTGTAGGTGAGATGGTGTACGGATTTGCTGCCCGTGTGTGGAAGAGCGACAGAAAATCGTTGGTTAGTATAGTCATTATAAGCATGCATAGATTCACTCATATTATAATTGCCATTAACGACTTTTCATTATCATTTTATAGAAACTTCCTGCTGGTTATGGTGACTGGATTAAGGAGTTTGGTTATCCAGAAAAGAATGCAATCATCAGGACCCTCGATGGGAGGACCTTTCAAGTCAAAGTTTTCAACCTTGCAGGCGACTATTTCTTTTACAATGGCTGGTTTGATGTCGTCACGGTATTGAAATTACCGGACGATTCATGGGTTGTTTGTCAGTATGAAGAAGCTTTATCTTCGTTTCGGCTATTCCACTTTTATCAAGACATTTCTCTAGCGCCATCTAACTACTTCTACTACAAACCTAAAAATGATTTTAAAGACCGAGACGACTGCATGGTATTTGAACATATACATTTAAATTTTTTTTTATCCTTGCATTCATACATTTTTTTGTATTTCATATATACCATCGATCCTGATATTTTTTGCTTCTTTGTGTAGTATGTGAATAGGTTGTTTGTCCATCATTCGATGCTGAATACCTGTCCTTCAGATCCTGTTTTGGTTCGTTCTGCTGGAAGTCGTAAATGGGTTGTTCGGATGGAAATTATAGACCATGAGATTTATATTACCACAGGTTGGAGTCGAATCAAGGAGGATATGTCGATAACGGATGATCATTTGTTGGTTTTTGAAATGATTGATAAACATACTTTTGATTTGAGTGTTTTTAGTTGTAAGCCTGCCCTTCTAACTTACCCGCCTGAACTTTGTGTTATCAAAAAAGAAGCAAGTGATGAGTTAATTGAAGTGTCTGATGATGAGGTGCCTAATGCGGTTGCTGCACCTGTAGTTGAACAGAGTGTTGATGACGAAGTACCGGTTACTTTTGTTGTTGACAATCATTATGTAAGTTTTTTATTATTTAATTCTTCATACCATTAATATATGTTTAGTCAATCCAGTTGAAATCATTAGTTGTAGGAAAACCAGTTTTAATTGTATGTATTATTAACATTTATATTCTGATTTGTAGCGTCTTAAGAAGAAGTGGGCAAAAACTCATGGCTTGGATCGAAAGATGGGTTTGACTATCAAGGACAGTGCTGGTCGTACTTGGGATGTAGCTATTGGTAAGGAGTTCTCGCAAGGCTGTCTGCGATTCAATGTTACCGGTATGAGAGAGTTTGTTAGAGACAAACAGTTGGTATATGGTTCTTCGTTTCAGATGTTATTTGTTAAAAGTAAAGGTATGTTGCTTTATAACTGAGTTGGTGAAGGTACATGGTATGTTTTGGTAGTATTTTTTTTGGTTTGGTCGGTAGAATACATTGAAAGGTATGTTTTTTGGCGTGGTAGTTACGTTGAACATATGTGATGGTAGATGTTGCTGATCCTTTTTTGGGCCGTTTATATGTGTGGCTGAAGCTCTTAGTTTTTTGAACATATTTGATGATATATATTTGTAGACGTTGATGTTACTGTTTTTGCTACGTGTTTGTGCTTAATATTTTATGTTTTTGTGAAATAATTAGTGATCCGAATTTGTATGTATCTTACTTTAGAATCAACTAAAGTATTCATCATATTACACACCATTTAGGTAATGTGTTTGCTTAGTGCCATCTGTATTATTTCATTAAATTTTATAATAAACCGTCACTTTTTTTTAAATTTTTGTTCAAATTGTTTTGTTAGTATAGATTAGTAACTTAAATCAGTTATGTAGGAATGTATTATATAATCTATATAGATTGACTTTTTGGTTGCATAAATTAGAAAGTATAAATAAATTAAAGTTTAAACAATGAGTAATTAAAATGTTTTTTGATATACAGTATAAATAATGATGTATATGAAATTGAATTTTTATCTTTAATGTTTAAGTTTTAAAATTTTAAAATATTTGTGGCCGTTTTTTATATTTTAATAAAACATTCTTAAGGTTGTTTTATTTAAGTTTGGAAAGTAAAAACAGATTTTAAAACCATTAGAATCATGCCATATAGGGGTGTTCAAAAATCTCGATTTATATAGACTTCATCCTCTAATCAAGTATTTCTTTTGTAAATTTTAATTTAGTAACGGTTTTGATATCCACTGTAATTCATAACTATTATTAACTTTATAAAAAGTTAGGGAAATGTTGGAAAGTACATTTTCGAATCGTGATATAGAATATATTTTATGATTATTTTAAATAAATGTTGTTTATGTATTTTAATAGTTTTATGATTATTCAAAATAAATGTATTTTTTTATAAATTTGAGTTTTTCTATTAATAATTGTATATAATTACGGTAAGTATTTTTTTGTTTTCAACTTTACTCCAATTTTTTGAAATTATACTAAAGTCAATCTATTTCTATAAATAAATCTTTATAATTACGGTAATTATGTATTTTATTAATGACTTTAATTTTCAAATTTACAAATGTATTTTTTTATAAATTAGAGTTTTCTATTAATAATAGTATATGATTACGGTAAGTATTTTTTAACTTTCAACACTTTTGAAAGCAATTTTTAGAAATTCAACTAAAGTCAATCCATTTCTATAAATAAATCATTATAATTACGGTAATTATTTATGTTATTAATAACTTTAATTTCGAAGTTTACATAAATAATTTAGGTGAGTTTATATATATATACTTACTAATTACAATTTGTTTCATCCTCAAATCAGTTTCATCATATCCTGGTCCTATTTCGACGAAATGGATGAAAATAATGTGAGTATGTTAAACAATCTTGATTGGAGATCAAAGTTGTTTACCATAAAGGTAAAAGTTTTAAGACTCTGGATGCGTGTGAATCCAAAGAGAGAAGGCGAAGTACTTGCTATTGAAATGGTGTTGATGGATGAGCAGGTTAGAGTTTGAATATCATTTTATTCTTAAAATTTTATTTGACTTTATTTGTTTATATTTATGTTAACTAATTTTTTTTTATCAGGGGACAAAGATGCAGGCTACTGTTTGGAACAAGTTTATGAAAAAACATGAAATTTTGCTTAAAGAAAATAATTCTTATTATATTTATAAATCTCAACTTTCTGTGATTAAGTCTAATTTCAAACACTTTGACAAGCAACATGCTATTAGCTTAAATTTTGATACATCTGTTAAAAAGTGTGAGAACTTTGATGGAAGTGTGCACGGTATCTGTTTAGCATCGTTTCAGTCCATTAAAGCCGGTGAAGTGGATGTCAACTATCGAGTTGGTTTGTACTTCATCATATATAACAACCACATCGGCATTTCTGAAAATATGAACATATTTTTTTTAACATTATTGCTTTTGTGTTGAGTATATTTGGTGTTGATCAATTTTTGTATTTTACAGATTTTATTGGATATGTTGATGAATGGTCTGAACCAGAGGCGACGAAAACAAAGATGGGAAAAGATAGCAAATACATGAACTTGCAATTGCTGGATGAAGAGTTTGTTTATTGTTTTACCTAATTTTTATTCATTCAAAGTTTACTATTATATATTTTTTCTTTTATGATATCCTCTGATTTTTTAAATTTCTATTCATGTAGGGGTATCAAATTAAACTGCACCTTATGGGACGAGTACTGTGAAGAGATGTTTGACTACATTCAGAGCCATAAAGAGGAAGTCCATGTTGTACTTCTTGTGCAGTTTGGTAGTTTCAACAAGTATAAAGGTATTTTGCTATTTATAATCTTTGTTAATTTTACATAATTTTTTCTATGATTTTTAAATTTCAGTATCCATTAATTGATATTAACTTTTTAACTCAGGGAAGACAACGCTCTCTAATGCTTTCCATATAACAAGACTGTTTATCTATGCTGACATAGAGGAGATTCGGTCATTCAAAACCAAGTAAATATGGTTTTAATTAATATGAATTACTTATTGATGTTGTTAAAATGTTAATTTTTTATTTTGTTGTAAACAGGTTTGTGGAGAAGATATGTAAAACATCCTCTAACGGCCAGAAATCAATTGGTTCATCAGGAAGTATCAGTGTTGCGGACGACTTTTTGGTTAAGCATCCGTTTTCCAATTTCCGTGATGTTACTTTGTTTGATCAGGTATGTATCCAATTTTAAATTTTAAATAAATAAATTAAAGACACTATTTTTTCAATTTATACATTCAATCTCTATTTTCCTACATTTAATTTCAGCCATGTGAGGTCATAGTTGTTGGTACCGTCTTGGGTATTGATGATAAAGACGAATGGTATTACCTTGGCTGCGAAGAGTGCAACCGAAAGGTGGAAACAACTTTGGTCATAGATGAGGCTGAAGACGGTGCTGAGGAACCCAAGTTTAAGCAGGCTTTGGTTTGTTCAAATCCTGAATGTCCCAAGGAAGTTGTCGGTGCAACACCCGTGTAAAAGTTAATTGTATTTGTTGTTAATTTTTAATCTCTTTGGTTATATTACCATTTTTTTACAGATGTTAATTCAATATATTTTGTCAAATATTTTTTGTCCATTTAGTTTTAGGATTCCGATCAGAGTACAGGATTCTGCAGCCATTGCGTCATTGACTTTGTTTGACCGGGAAGCCAGAAAAATGTTTGGCATGACTGCAATTCAGCTGCTTGAGAAGTCAAAAATGGAACAGGTAAATTATTTTACATCAGTTTTTTATAAGTTGTTATGTATGGTACATATTATTGATATCGATATATGATATTTGTGTTTTCAATAAATTTTAATTCACGTATTATAGGCATCTTCGGAAGAGAAAATCATGCCCTATCAGTTTAAAAGTTTGAATGATAAAAAGTATGTTTTCAAGATTCAGGTTAGTCAATTTAATATTGACAACCACACTGATGGTTATGCTGTTCATAAGCTGGTGAATGATCCAACCATTATTGAATCTTTGGAGAGCCGAATTCCAGCTGATCAGGTTAAATCATACCAACCTTTTAATTAAAGACATCTTAGAAAGTTTATTATTTTTGTGTTGTTTTTAATTTATTATTATATGAATTCTAGGGTGTGGAGGAGCCGGATGCTGATGTTTCACTTAGCGATTTATCAACTCAAAATCCTTTTGCTCTAAAGGTATGTAATAAATATTAATTTCATAAAATACCAAATTTGGTAAAGATTATTTTTTTATTTTCTAATGTTGAGTATATCATACAGGATGCTGTGGATTCTATTGGGGATAGCTTCACACCCGATTGCACATCTAAAGATTGTTCAAAGACTTCGTCTGCGGAACTGAAGCGTAACCTTGCGGACGTTTATGAAGTTGAAGAAACCACGTCTCTATCATCAACGAAGGTTAAAAAGACTGGTGACACAGATGTCGCAACAGAGGGTTTGGAAACCATCATGTTGGTTCCAAAGATTGAAAAGTAGTTCATGTTTGAAGTATGTGTTGCACAAACAATTTGGCTGTTTTCCCTATTTTGATTGTTTGGTTTGGTTTGGATGTTTGATTGGTTTGGACAAGTTTTGTTATGGTTGGTTGTTTTGTTGGTTGGTTTTTGGATAAAGTAATGTTTGTTTTTTCAATATTGCATATGATTTATAATAATTTAAGGTTTATATTTTGGTTAAGTTATGTTTGTTTTATTGTTTTGTAAATTTGTTAATTTTATTATATAGACAAAAATGATTATCTAGGTATAAATTTTGTCTTTTATAAAGTGTTATTGTTAAAAGTGTTATTGCTTTGGTTTTATTTCATATGAACTAATTTAAATACTGTATTAATGTTATAAATAGTAAAACTATATTTTTAAGAATCCTCAATATTTTCAAACTTATAATATGAGATTATAAATAAACCGCCGATTTTTAAATAATTGACCAACAAATAAAATTGAAAGAATTTGTTTCCTTTTTTAAATTATATAACCGTGAATCTTCAATTTTCCATAATAAAATTAGCGAAATATTTATAGATTTACCTCCAAATTATTTTGATTTAAATCGTTTCCTTTTTAAAACTTATAACCATTTTTTTTATTTTTAAACTTTCCTTTTTTACATTACACTCCAACACTATAAGAAGCTCTCTTCTTATTTCATACTACACACACTGAACACACACTGAATGTTTTAGTGTAAAAACAAAACACCCTATCACAACATTCATGCATTTTTGAAGTTTGAGGTTTCGTAATTTCTCATTCAAGTAAGTGTTGTCTTTCTGTATTATACTTATACATTTAAGTTATTGAAATGCCTATCTAAATTCATTTGCATGTTCTATATGATACAATATTAGGAAATGCCTAAACGTGCAAAACGTCAAACGTTACCTTCATTTCCACTTCCTACTGCTGCCCAACCTTCGAATAGTACGTATTTTATTCTTATTTCTGTTTATGAATATTATAAAAATTCGTATAATATGTAAATATGTTACGTACAGTTAATTTTAATTAAATTGTTTTAGTTGGTGTTGGTAGAAGTCCTTTGTTTAACATTACAAAAGGAAACTTACCCAATTTTGTAGAGATGAACTAATTTTGTTTTTATAAATTGTCTTATTTTTTATATGCATTTTATTTTTCAGTTCATCCTAATCAAGTTCAGCGTCAAGACTATGCTGAACGCAGAAGATTAAGAAAACTATGTTTGGATAATAAAAGACTTAAAGCAAATAATAGATCTTCGAGTTCTCAAAACGTCATTCGGTCATCAAACATTTCATTATCCGATACAAATGATTGTCGTGTCGTAACACCAATTCGATCATCCTCTTATATCAATACCATGGATAGACGTATTTTACCAACCACACCGTTAACAAGTCCGTACGAGCCGTATACATCAGGTTGGTCTTATTTAATTACATATAATAAATGTGTTTATTATTAATGTCTTTCTTTTGATTAACATAACCAATTATACAAACCATATACATATTTCATACCGTTAATTTATCTTTTTTGTTGCAGTTGAATATTGAAGAAGTCCATTATCTAATATTACAAATGGTGAGTTCTATTATTTTTTACGAATGAATACAATTGTTCATTTATAGTTTGATATTTGATTGACATGCCTCTTTTTTTTCAGTTTCTCATAATCATGTCGAGCATCAAGAATGTGTTGAACGAAAAAAAATTAGGAAAGTGTATTCGGATAACAAAAGTCGTGATGCCAAAAATAAATCTTCCACTTCAGAGAACATTATTCGCTCAACGAACGTTTCAGTATCCAATACTAATGAATGTCGTGTCGTAACACCAATTCGTTCATCTTCCACTCCACAGAACGTAATTCGGTCAACCAACGTTGCACTTGAGTCTGGAGGAATTCCTTTGTCTGATATTACAAATGGTAACCTCTTTACTTTTTTAGATAGGTTTTAAATTTTAAATGTATTTTTTTTTATTTTTTATGGATATCCATGTTTTATTTCAGTTGCTCCTAATGATGTTGATCGTCAACAATCAGCTGAACGAAGAAAATTTAGGAAGTCACATTTAGATAATAAAAGAAGTCATGTGAATAACAAATCTTCCACTTCTAAAAATGTTACTCGATCATCGAACGTTTCAACCTCCACTTCAATTGGATGCTCGATCGTAACACCAGTTCATTCATCGTCTTATATGAATACCATCGATCGACGTTTTTGGCCAACCACACATTTAACAAGTTCGTATGAAGCATCTACTTCAGGTTGATGGTATTTTTTAATGGAATTCAGATTTTTTTATTATGATTTTGACTTTTTTATTTTATTTCCTTGATATCAACGTATAGGTGTCAATGACAATTTGAATATTTATAGGAGTCCATTTTTTACATTCCAAATAAATACAACTTCATCAACTCCATATTCAATAAATCAACATTTGCTGTCAACTGAAAGATCAAATTTTAAGACGATACGTAGAGGTAAAGAAAGGTTGTCTAATAAAGGTCGCTGCGTACATCCTATTCCAATGGTTGACTTATCTTCCGAGGATCCTATTATTCCTGAACAATTAGCTGAAGATCCATATAAAGGAGTTTCTAATAGTAAGTAGCTTATACACTCACTACTTTAAATTTAATTTGAAGAACCTAACTATATTATTTTTGTAACAATTATCACAGTTTGATATTTATATTGTTGTATAATAGATTATTTGGATCATGGAGATCAAGTAGTTGTATGTGGCGTATGTAACGCTAAGTTGTGGAAATTTGAAGCCGGCAAAGGAAGGGTTTACTTAGGAAGAACAAGTTACACGCTTTGTTGTGGTTATGGAAAAGTACATCTTCCAGATTTTAAAGTGACGTGTGAGGAATATCAAAATCTTTTCAAGAGTTTAGACGACAAGAGCAAACATTTCTTACTGAATATTCGTCGTTTTAATTCTATGTTTGCTTTCACTTCAATGGGTGGTAAAGTTGATTCGAAAATAAATAGAGGAAATGCTCCGTATGTATACCAAATTAGCGGCGAGAATTATCATTCGTTGGGAAGTCTTCTTCCTAAACAAGGTGCTGAACCAAAATTTGCGCAGCTTTACATTTACGACACAGATAATGAAGTGTGTAATCGGAAAACCGTACTTAGGTATCCTTTCAAACCATTTCATTATTTATTTGTTTGATTTATTATTGTTTTTATGTTATATAAAAACCCTTACTGATACATGTAGCGTTTGTATTACAATTGCATTACAGTAACTCAAAGAAAGCAGCTTCCGCAACTTCTGATTTGCTTGACAATGAACTCATACAGTATCTTAAGCTGGTTTTAGATTCAAATAATCAGCTGGTGAAAACTTATAGGCGTGTACGAGATCGGTTGGTTGATAATCCTCATGTTGACCTAAAACTACGGCTTAAGGCAAATAGGTCTAAAGATGGTCGTACATACAACCTACCGACGTCGTCCGAAGTTGATGCGCTTATAGTTGGAGACCTTGAGGAAGCTCTTGATAATCGTGATGTAGTTGTTGAGTCGAAGAAAGATGGTCTACAGCGTATAAGCGAGCTTCATCCATCGTATCTCGCTCTTCAGTATCCACTTCTTTTCCCTTTTGGTGAAGATGGTTACCGAATTGATATTCTTCATAGAGAAGGAAGGGCGTCAACGAAGAAGAAAGAGTCAAAATGTACAATGAGAGAGTATTTTGCCTACCATGTTCAAGATAGAGTGAATCATTTCTCTTTGATTCTTAATGCTCGAAGACTTTTGCAACAGTTCTTGGTTGACGTTTATACCATGATAGAAAGTGAACGATTACTATTCATACGTCTACAGCAAAGGAACCTCAGATCTGAGACATACGAGAACCTTAAGAAGCTTGGACAAAATGGTAATCCAGATATGTCAAATGTTGGAACACGCGTACTACTACCGTCTTCGTTTACCGGAGGATCGCGTTATATGCGGGAGAATTATTATGACGCGATGGCCATTTATAAATGGTTTGGTTACCCCGATTTCTTCATTATGATAACTTGTAACCCAAAATGGCCGGAGATTAAACGATTTCTGAAGTACAAGAACATTAATCCGGAGGATAGACCAGACATTCTATGTCGATTGTTCAAAATGAAGCTTGACGCAATAATAAAAGACTTGCGAGAGAAATCTTTATTCGGCAACGCATCGGCCGGTAAGCATCCATTTAATTGAATTACTTTATTATAATATTAAAGAAATTAGTATTTTAACATTAATTATTATATTGCAGTTGTGTATACGATAGAGTTTCAGAAACGAGGTCTACCTCATGCCCATATCTGTTTGTTCTTAAATGACGAAAGCAAGCTTCCATCGGTTGACCATGTTGACAATTTTATTTCTGCCGAGATACCTGACAAAAACTTAGATCCAGATCTGTATAATCTTGTCAGCGATTACATGATTCACGGTCCTTGTGGTGTTGCAAAACCAAATTGTCCGTGTATGGTAGAAGGTACCTGTTCGAAGAAATTTCCAAAGAAGTTTTCTGAGCAGACTACTCTAGATTCGAATGGATATCCGGTATATAGACGAGCAGATTCAGGATTTTTTGTTGAGAAATCTGGTATTCAACTTGATAACAGAAGCGTTGTTCCGTATAGCAAAACTCTTTTGAGACGTTATCAGGTACACATTAACGTCGAATGGTGTAACCAGGCTGCGTCCATAAAGTATTTGTTTAAGTACATTAATAAAGGACCAGATAGGGCAGAATTTGGTTTTGTACAAAATGCCGATGAAGGTCAGCTTGAAGATAGTAAAGACGAAATCAAAGAGTATTACGATTGCAGATATCTATCGACTTGCGAAGCTACATGGCGCATCTTTGCATTTTATGTTCATTACCGGTATCCATCCGTAATGAGGCTTCCATTTCATCTACCAGATAAACAAAACGTCGTATACGGCCCCGATGACGATATTGATAGTGTTCTTTATAAATCATCTGTTGCTTCTACGATGTTTTTGGGGTGGATGGAAAAGAACGAAAAAGATCCGGTGGCGCGCAGTCTTACTTACGTTGAGTTCCCTACTAAATTTGTTTGGAAGCAGCAGGAAAGGGTATGGGATAAGCGGATAATAGGCAAAACCATTGGTCGAATTCACTGTGTTAATCCTTCTATGGGCAAGGCTTACTTTTTAAGAATCCTTCTTAATAAGGTAAAAGGGCCTAAGTCTTTTGAAGAGATTCGTACTGTTAATGGAGAAGTTTTCCCAACATTTAGAGATGCGTGCTATGCTAGAGGCCTTTTAGACGACGACAAGGAGTATATAGAAGCTATCAAAGAGGCATACTACACAGGTTCAGGATACTATCTTCGTAATCTGTTTGCTACAATGTTGGCGTCTAATACATTATCAAGGCCGGAACATGTTTGGGAAAACACATGGGAGTACCTTTCGGATGGTATTTTATACAATCGTCAAAAACTTTTGAGGATCGAAGGTACGCAAATTGCTATTTAATATTTTTCATATTTATGTCTTATTATTAAGTGTTTATGAAATTTATTCATTAGTTATAAGAATTTTAATAATTAAATAAGTTTTTCGTATAATTGTAATAGGTTTGTCTCTTCCAGAAGAACAAATAAGGAACCTAACATTGCTGGAAATTGAGCGTTACTTATTACGTAACAACTCAAGTCTAAGTCGGTTTCCGACTATGCCTCAACCCGACAGTGAGTCAATATATTCAGCAGACAACCGATTAATTGCTGACGAGCTTCGGTACGATATAAGCGCTACTGCCATCGAGTTTGATAATAATTTAAGAAGCCTAACCGATGAGCAGCATTTAGTGTTTGATGAGATAATTGCAGCAGTTAATAGTAATGCTGGCGGTGTGTTCTTCGTATATGGCTACGGAGGGACTGGCAAGACGTTTCTGTGGAAGACATTATCTGCATCTATTAGATGTAAAGGAGATATTGTACTTAATGTTGCATCAAGTGGTATCGCATCTCTTTTGTTACCTGGTGGACGTACTGCACATTCAAGGTTTCATATACCTTTGAATTTAACAGAAAGCTCGATGTGTTTTATTAAACCAGACGATGACGTTGTTGATTTGTTAAGGAAAACGAAATTGATAATTTGGGATGAAGCACCGATGAATCATAAACATGCGTTTGAAGCACTTGACCGAACAATGAAAGATATTTTCAAATGTGAGATGACCTTTGGTCGTAAAGTTATGGTGTTCGGTGGTGACTTTAGACAGATACTTCCGGTTGTACCAAATGGCAGTAGGCGAGAAATCGTTAATGCTTCAATCACTTCGTCGTATATTTGGAGTAGTTGCAAGGTCCTTACGTTAACCAAAAACATGAGGTTAACCGTAGGAGCGAACGCATCTGATATAGAAGAGATTAAAGCTTTTGCGAATTGGTTGCTCGAGTTGGGGGAGGAAAAAATTGGTGGCAGTGACGATTGTGAGGTGGTTATAGATATTCCTGAAGATTTGTTAATCAAGTGCTCTGAGGATCCTATGTCAGATCTGATCGACTCTGTATATCCTTCACTTCTCCAACTGTACAAAGATAAAGATTATTTTGCTGAAAGAGCTATACTAGCACCAACAAACGAGGTTGTTAAGGAAATTAATGAAAGATTGCTTGCTTCGTTTCCTGGCGATGAAGTTGAGTATCTGAGTTCTGATAGTATTTGTCAAACTGATCAAGCAAAAAACCAAGCACATGCGAGACTATATTCTCCCGATGTTCTTAATGGTCTTAAAATTTCTGGTCTGCCTAATCATCGATTAGTCCTTAAAGTTGGTGTACATGTAATGTTGCTTCGTAATATTGATCAACAAAATGGTTTATGCAACGGTACGAGACTACGGATTACTAAACTTTATAAACGTGTTATAGAGGCTGAGATTATATCCGGCGGAAACATAGGGACCAGAACGTTTATTCCACAAATCAGTTTGACACCGTCTGATAAAAGAATTCCTATCAAGTTTCAACGACGACAATTCCCCTTAAATGTATGTTTTGCAATGACTATAAATAAAAGTCAAGGACAGTCTCTATCAAGGGTTGGATTGTATTTGAAATATCCAGTTTTCTCACATGGTCAGCTTTATGTTGCGTTATCAAGAGTTAAAAGCAGAGCCGGTGTGAAGTTGCTTATACTAGACAAAGATGGTAATGTAATGAGTAAAACAACAAATGTAGTCTACAAAGAAGTTTTTTCCGGCATTTGAATAGTTTTCTGTTTTTTATCTTCCAATGTATGTATTTGTACACAACATTCCATTTCAAAGTAAATAATATGGTTTTGATTGAAGCCCGCGTATTACGCGGGCATTAACCTAGTATTGTAATATCTAGTTAAGAAAGGCAAGGTGGCAATATTGTAATTAATGAGTTTTCTCATTAAAGCCTTGGCCTATAAATAGTAGCTTTAGGGTTAGAGTTTAGAACTTTTGCCACATTTGAGACTTGGAGCTTTGGAGAGCTAAGATCTAGAGAGAGAAAGCTTAGAGAGAGAAAGTTCCTTGTACGTGATTCAGGTGTTGTACGTTATCAGATCTTTCAATAGAATCACGGTTATTATTACGTTCGTGTGTTAGGTCACGTTCGTGTACGGATTCCGCACGTCACACGTTCGGTTCGCAATCGTTTCGGAGTCAAAACCGGTCCTAACAAACTTTTGACTTTTGATTATTGTAGTTGGTAGACGTTTTGGACAGGGGTGATGTGACCCTTTAGTCCCTTTTGATGTATGATATATTGTGGAACATGTAAAACTGTACTTGTGGTCTTGATATATGAAAGCTCAATCGCAACATTCTCATTATATACGTTGTTGGAATTACATGTTTGTGTTATGACATGGGATGTTATGTGTTTACTTGTGATTGATAAATGTTATTACATACGCGTACTACATACTTATATGCATAAGACCTGACCTATACAATCCTCCTATAGAAGATGCCTCCGCGAAGAGAAACACGATTGCCCACTACTGAGGCCGAGTTACAAGAACGAATTTCACGAGCGATAGCTGAGCACGAGGCCTCACGCGCTGAAACTAGCAGGGGTACCTCGAGGAACAACCCTCCTCATGGTAATGTTTAAGTCGCTTGAGACACATTACGTTACATTTGGAAATACCATGTGCGTTTGCTAATGCTTTCTGTGAATGGCGTTACTTGTACAGGCTGTACCTATAAACAATTCTTAGACTGTAAACCGCTGAATTTCGACGGCACCGGGGGTGCTGTGGCTTTTGTTCAATGGACGGAGAAGACCGATTCTGTGATAAGAATGAGCAAATGCGCACCAGAACACCAAGTCACCTACATCTCCGTATTGTTCATAGATGGAGCGCTTTCATGGTGGAATCTCCAAGTCCAAACTCTAGGAGAGGCAGCAGCATACGCTTTGACTTGGAATGAAATAAAGGAACTCATGCGTAAAAAGTATTGCTCCAGGGCCGAAATTCAAAAGTTAGAAACTGAATTCTGGAAACTCAAGATGGACGGCCCGAAGATCGCCGAATATGTGCAGAGATTTCACGATCTATCTCACGTGGTACCATACATGGTTAGTCCGGAATTCAAGTGCGTTGAGCATTTCATTTGGGGGTTGGTAACAACATCGAAACCTGCTATGATCACCGAGGCTATCGATCTGAGCGTAGCGTTAACGGAAGAAGCTATCAGATTAAACAAATTTTCGATCTCTGACCATAAGAAGAAAGAGACTCACGTTGAGTCATCGGGTGAGAACAAAAGGAAGTTCTCAAACTTCAAGAAGGGCACCAGCAGTGCCAACAAAAAGAAGGATGTGAACTTACCAGCGGAGGCCAAGACTGGTGCTGAAAACAAAGGAAAAGGGTACATGGGCACCTTGCCCAAATGCGATGCGTGTCAGCTGCATCACAATGGACGGTGCCGAGCTGGCAGATGCGATTCTTGTGTAAGAGTTGGTCACTCGAAGGAAACATGTTGGGTTGGTACTGGGCGTGGTAACAATGGTCAGATAGGTTATGGCAACAACAACCGTGGTGGGAATGGATACGGAAACCGCCATCAAGGAGGAAATGGCGGTAACGGAAATCGTGGTAATTTTATGAATCAAGCTGGGAGTGGAAACTGCAACCAAAACAACAATCAAGGTGGTAATGGGAATGGTAATGGTCAAGGACCAGGTTATTTTAATTGTGGAGACGTGGGGCATTTCAAGAGAGAGTGCCCAAAGCTCAATCAAGCACATGGAAGAGTTTTCAACATCGGTGCGAGGGAAGCACGCCAAGATCCAAATGTGGTCACTGGTACGTTCCCTATCAATCAATGCTTTGCATCTGTACTGTTTGATACCGGTGCCGATTATAGTTTTGTATCGCTAGAATTTAAGAATATACTAGGGTTGGTAACTAGTAAGCTAGACATTCCGTATTCGATAGAACTAGCTAATGGGAAGCTAGTAGAAGCAAGTGAAGTCATCAGAGGTTGCATGATAGAACTGGGGGAGCACGAGTTTACGCTTGATCTACTGCCAGTCGAGTTGGGAAGCTTTGACATGGTAGTAGGAATGGATTGGTTGTCAAGCAACCGAGCAGAAATTGTATGTTATGAGAAGGTCATTCGCATTCCGATGGCGAATGGAGAAACAATTGTGGTACATGGAGAGAAGCGCGATACGCCCCTAAGAATCATCAGTTGTTTGAAGGCTCGAAAGTGTCTGCAGAAAGGATGTATCGCCTTCTTGGCACACATTGTGGACAAAGAAGCCGCTGAGCCAAAGCTAGAAGACATTCCAGTCGTGAAGGAATATCCTGAAGTCTTTCCCGAAGACTTGCCAGGATTGCCTTCGCAGCGACAAGTCGAGTTCCACATTGACTTAGTCCTAGGCGCCGCGTCTGTGGCTAAAGCACCTTATTGACTTGCGCCTTCTGAGATGCAAGAGCTGTCAACACAACTTCATGAGCTATTAGACAAGGGATTTATCTGACCAAGCTTCTCGCCTTGGGGAGCTCCAGTGCTGTTTGTCAAGAAGAAAGATGGTAGTTTCCGCATGTGTATTGACTACCGTGAGCTTAACAAGTTGACTATCAAGAATAGAAATCCTTTGCCAAGGATTAATGACCTGTTCGATCAACTACAAGGTTCGAGTTGTTACTCCAAGATCGATCTGTTGGTGCATACATCTGTCGTCTTCGTCTTATATCGAGTCTGGGTTGCGTTGCGGATCTGGTCAAGCTTGATGTCATCATATTTAATGATGACATCATAGAGATGACATCATCATTGCAAGTTCATGAAATAAGTGTCAGATTTGAAAACAAAAGTCATTACGTTTGAGATTATCGTTTGAAAGTGTAACTTGTATGTTCGTTTGAAAGATCCGTTTGAGTTGTCATGCATGCTTCAAACGTAATAGGTAGATCTATAAATAGGGTAGTGCATGTCTCATTTGTAACAGAGTTCAGATTTGATAACCAGGTGCTGCCGGTATTCCTTGTGATTGTAATTGCTATTATTTCAATACACAAGACGTTTAAAGTGATATTCAAGCTGTTTTTACATCTGTTTCTTAGTTTCCGCCTCTGAAACGGACTAGAGCTCTTCCGAACGACTCATTCAGGTCGTGATTCGATCCTACACGATCTTCGATCAGGTTATCACCAGTTAAGAATACAAGAAGAAAGCATACCAAAGACTGCCTTTAGGACTCGATATGGGCATTACGAGTTCCTAGTAATGCCGTTTGGTCTGACAAACGCGCCAACATTATTCATGGATTTGATGAACAAAGTTTGTAAGCCGTACCTCGATAAGTTTGTGATCGGGTTTATTGATGATATTTTAATCTACTCAAAGACGAAGGAAGAACATGAGCAACATCTAAGAGCTATCTTAGAGCTACTCAAGAAAGAGAAATTGTACGCGAAGTTCTTGAAGTGCGAATTCTGGTTACGCGAGGTTCAGTTCCTTGGTCACGTGGTTAATGGAGATGGAATCCATGTGGATCCCACAAAGATCGAGGCAATCAAGAATTGGGAGACTCCGAAGACGCCGACCGAGATTCGACAATTCCTAGGTTTGGCAGGATACTACCGCAGATTCATTGAGGATTTCTCGAAAATCGCTCAACCATTGACCTCCCTCACGCAGAAAGACAAGAAGTACGAATGGGGAGACAAGCAAGAAGAAGCATTTCAGTTGTTGAAAGACAAGCTTTGCGATGCACCGATCTTATCCCTACCCGAAGGCACTAACGACTTCGTGGTATATTGTGACGCCTCGCGTCAAGGTTTAGGTTGCATACTAATGCAGCGACAGAAGGTTATAGCCTATGCTTCACGCCAGTTGAAGGTTCATGAGAAAAAACTACACCACGCATGACTTAGAGTTAGGCGCGATGGTGTTTGCATTAAAGATCTGGCGACATTACTTGTATGGCACGCGATGCACAATCTTCACTGATCACAAGAGCCTGCAGCATATATTCGATCAGAAAGAGCTTAACATGAGGCAAAGACGATGGGTGGAGTTGTTAAATGATTATGATTGTGAAATCAAGTATCACCCTGGGAAGGCGAATGTGGTCGCCGATGCCTTGAGTCGGAAAGAAAGAATCAAGCCGATAAGGGTTCGAGCTTTGGAAATGATTGTTCAAACAGACCTCTCATTGCGCATTCGTGACTCACAGAGAGAAGCTCTTATGGAAGAAAATCTTGAGAATGAATATCTCCGTGGGATGGAGAAGCAGTTAGTACCCAATGATGAAGGAACGTTGTGCTTCTTGAAACGAATTTGGATTCCTCTCTTCGGTGGTCTAGGAGAAGTAATTTTTGATGAAGCTCACAAGTCACGGTACTCGATCCATCCAGGATCGGATAAAATGTACCAAAATTTAAAGGATTTCTATTGGTGGCCGAGATTAAAAGGCGATGTTGCAACGCATGTTGGCAAATGTTTGACTCGTGCCAAGGTAAAGGCCGAATATCAGAAGCCTTCAGGTCTTCTGCAACAACCAGAAATACCCATGTGGAAATGGGAGCGGATTTCAATGGACTTTATAACGAAATTGCCAAGGACACCCAGAGGTCAGGATACGATTTGGGTAATCGTGGACCGTCTAACCAAATCTGCAAACTTTTTGCCAATCAAGGAGAAAGACAACACTAGCAAGCTTACTGAGCTATACCTGAGAGAGATAGTTGCACGACATGGAGTGCCTCTCTTGATCATTTTTGATAGAGACGGAAGGTTTGTATCAAGGATTTGGCAATCCTTCCAAGAAGCCATTGGTTCTCAGTTGAATCTGAGTACTGCATTCCATCCGCAGACAGATGGCCAGAGCGAGCGAACGATATGGATTTGGGTGGCAGTTGGGACTCTCACTTACCCTTGGTAGAATTCTCGTACAACAATAGCTACCATGCCAGTATCCAAGCTGCACCATTTGAGGCTCTTTATGGACGCAAGTGTCTATCACCGTTATGCTGGGCAGACGCGGGGGATAGACAGCTTGTTGGTCCTGAATTGGTTCAAGAGACGACCGATAAGATTACGCAGATCCAAGAGCGCTTAAAGGCGGCTCATGATCGTCAAAAGAGTTATGCGGACCGAAGAAGGAAACCTCTGGAATTCGAGGTAGGAAATATGGTTTTATTAAAGGTCTCACCCTGGAAGGGTGTAGCACGCTTTCGGAAGCGTGGGAAGTTGAACCCGCGATACATTGGACCATTCAAAATCCTGGAAAGGATTGGTCTTGTAGCTTACAAGTTGGATCTGCCCACAGAACTAAATGGCGTTCATGATACATTTCATGTATCTAACCTGAAAAGGAGTCCAACTTAAGAAACAGTTGTCATACCTACCGATGAAGTCCATATTGACGACACACTCCACTTTACTGAAGAACCTGTTGAGGTTACTGAATGGAAAGTTAACAAGATGCGCAGGAGTAGTGTCAAACTCGTCAAGGTTCGTTGGAAAGCGCAACACGGCCCAGAGTTCACTTGGGAGAGTGAGGATCGTATGAAAGCAAAATACCCACATTTGTTCCCCAAGACCCCTGCAACTAGTAGCAGAACTAAAATTTCGGGACGAAATTTTCGTAACAGGGGGAGAATGTGACAACCCTCATAAATCCAGGTATCCGTACAATTAATTAATATTAATTAAGTGCTTAATGACTATGCTGAATTACTTAACTGCTTTCTGATTACTGCATCATACTTACATGTGCATGACATATTACATAATGTCACATCATTATCACATACAAACTATATTGACATACATGACGCACAAAGTACAGATAGCACAGTTAACGGATAAAGCAGGAATATGCTGACGGGGTTCAGTACATAGACAGACAGTGTTTTGAGACCCAGTATGGGACAATGACAAGGTACTACACTAGTATGGTGTGTAGGGAAGTAAGGACCATGAAACTGCGTCACTAGGTGATAGATAAAGTGCTGGAAAGTGCCTAAAATCCACTTAAAGTGCAGAATTCTGCATTTTTCAGCAAAATTCAGCTTTTTAACAAGCTAGTTACATGCAAAAATTTGACTAAATGGTCCTGAATGCTTTCCTAAGTGTAGGGAATTAAAAGTGTCACAAAAAGTAACATAAAGATCATTAAACAGAATAGCTTGACACTTTAACGAACCGGTATCTAACAGAACAACCGAACACTACCCGAAACACCAAAATTATACTAAAAACATTGTTTAATTATTTCTGAGCTAGTCGTAATCCCCGAACACCTTAACACCCACTAAAATATCTAGTAACTAACTTAACTAACTATACACTTGATTTTGAACTAGTAAGTAACCAACTAGTTACAAGTTACACTTAGACCCCCCCCCCCCCCATGCTATAATCGGCCATCACCACCACCATACCTCAAAGATTTGATTTCTTTTTATAATGGATCT
Organism: Helianthus tuberosus; assembly: GCA_030545235.1. NCBI lineage: Eukaryota > Viridiplantae > Streptophyta > Magnoliopsida > Asterales > Asteraceae > Helianthus > Helianthus tuberosus. The sequence continues at coordinate 101,925,609 of CM060424.1, read as the reverse complement.
TGCTTGATCTTGTGGACATAATATTTAGAAGTATGGTTATAAGTATGGCTTGTGATCTCATAAGATCATCACACTTCACAACACCACACTCTTCATCTTTCTCTTACTCTCTTTCCCTCTCTTCTCGGCCTAGCATAGTGCCGTCACCACCACCACCTTTCATCCATCATCCACTCATTCCATGTACTCTCAAGAGTGTAAGAAGGTGTCTTAAGGAAGCTTGAAGCTTGTGGATCATCAATGAGCTTTCTTACTTGCTTTTATCCACCATTTTCATCACCTTCATCTTCAAGATTTCTTCCCTAGCTTAGAGCTAGTAGTAAGACTCTCACAACCCTTTGATACTTCTAATTTTAGTTTGTTAAAAGATGTATTATGTTATAAATCACAAGAACCCTAAAAGACATGAACATGAATCATGAACATGAAGCTTACATATGATGAAATCTTGATAAAATAATGTTGTTTAGAGTATGTATGATACTTGTTGTTGTTTACTTGAGATTATGATGTTGATCATCATAAGGAGCTTGCTAGATTGTGATTAAACACATGATCTAGCAAGTTAGAGGATGATTATGTGATAACACAAGAAGATCATCCTCATATATATAAGCATGAACTTGAAAATAAGATGATTTCTTAAAAAATAATAAACAAAGTAAGCTAGTAATCTTATGAATCTAAGATCTATGAGTGGTTTTCTGAAAGAACCAAGTCCAAAATATGATTTTTAGAGAATATTGGTTCTTACTTAAACAAACACTATTTCTAGAGATAAGACAAGTGTATAAACCAGTGTTTTAAAAACCGGTAAATACCGGTATTACCGTTTTCAGATGTAAATCCGGTACGAAACACCCCGGTAAATAAGTGAAACAACACAAGGTTTGTACCGGCGGTAAAATCCGGTATACCGGTTTGAAACGTAATACCGGTACCGGCCCAATGTTATTTTAGTTTGGGTTGTTACTTATTTTTATTGTATATGTTACTTATCTAACTTATTTTTATATATTATAATTATTCGTAACTAAAACTTCTTATTTAATATTGTATGAAACGAAAATAGTTATCCTCTAGTTGATGAGGATAGCGATAATAGTGAATTTTATCTTTTATGTGATCATGAACTTGATGTATTAACACTCAAATTGTTTATACGAATATACATTATCACATTTGTTGGAAAATTGAATGATTTTCAATTATTTTTTGGATTATTTTTTTATTATGGATTAGCTTTTGGATTACCTTTTAATATGTAATCATGCATTTTTTGATTAACTTTTGAGTTGATGTTGTAATTTATGAAATTATAGAGTTAACTAGTCATCCCGGTTGAACCGCTCGGTACAACCTGGTTCAACCGGTTGAACCATTTTTTAGATTAATCCGGTTTAATTTAAAAACCGATTTTTAAAACATTGGTATAAACACTTATGAAACAAAAAGATCTCACAAAGAAACGTTTTTGTAAAATGTGTTTACAAGTTGTAAACACCTAAATTCTTTAAGAATGAGAATTGTAAAGTAATAAACGCACTTTAAAGGGGTAACTAAGTCTACTAAACATACTACCAAGTTACTACAAGTTTTTAATAAAAGATCAAGTTCATATTGTTAGGTACATTGTATAGTTTTTGCACTTGGTAAGTGTAAGATGTTTAGGGATTGTTTGTCGATTGTTGTGATGATTTTTGAAAAGAAAATGATATGCTTTAATAGCATGGACACCTCCATTTTTAGGGGAAACTATGGCAAAATTTTCTAAAAATACAAACACTTAGAAAATATTTTCTAAACAAGTATTTACAAGTGTATTTTGATCATAAGTCTTCAATATAAACTTTGCCATAATTTTTGTAACAAAAATACAAATATTAGAGGTTGGTTTTTATAAATAAAAATGGGTAAATATATATTTAGAATATATATATATATACATATTAAGACACTTGTGTGATTATTTGTATACTTGGTGAAATAGTTATATTATTTTAGGGTAAAATAATATAACTTAACAAGGTACCATAAAATTTACTATCCAAAATAGTACCAAGAATATCAAGGAATAATTATATAAGTTACACACACAATATTGTGGAATCAAACGCAAGAACGTAACTTACGAAATATTCCGAAAAATACCGTTACATATATATTTTTGGTAAATATTATTTTCGGTACAAGAAACGAAAATATGACTTTTGTAAATATTACAAAGTTATATCATATTTTTGAACAAGGAGAAATATATTATTTTTGGAAATAAAAATATATTTTCCTAGTATATTTAGAAGATATATGATTTTTGGGAAAAATATATATTTTCTGGATAATACATTATTTTTGGGACAAAAAGAGTTTACATATATATTTTCTAAAGTGAGACTTGAAGATATATTATTTTGGAAATTACAAATACAATAATACAGATGTACATGTATAAGATACCCCATCCTTGGGAAGGAAATACGACGTTAAATACTTGAGAAGTATTGTTACAGAAATATTGCTTAAACAATTATTCCAAAACTAAATATAATTTAAGTTGAAATATGAAGTATTTTGACAAATAATTATAACTTGGAATAATATCAGAAACGTAACTCAAACACGAAAATACTAAGCAAAGGCACGACCCGTTCGTCTAATAAACGTTAGTACACTGTAGGTAGTCGTGTTTGCTGAGGAGTTTTGAGTGCCAGTACTGAAGACGCAATATTGTGAGTTCATGTCCCCCTTTTCTTTAAACTGTTTTGTTTATTTACTTCGGGGGTGAAATACATGTTACAAAGGATTACTTACAATACAATTGGTATGGTTAGCCTAGGAAAGAACCATAGATCATGTGAATGGGTAGGCGTATACTTGAGGCCATCAATCCTCTTGTAGGACCGAGGGACAGGAGTGATATGTCACACCCCAAAAACGTCGCAGCGGAATATTTAAACATAGTGGAGAGGGAAGTTGGTGCCCATTTATATCTTGTCGAGCGATGCATTTGATTGTTGGACATATTAGTTTATTTTAAACATAAGTTGTTAAACAATGCGTTTTAAGTCACGACACAATCACATAGTTATGATGTCTTTGATCCTCACGGATCTTGTTACAAAAGTCCCAGAAAGTTTAAAAGATGTCCAACATATTTAAAAGAAACAACATGCACCATTCACCACAAGATACGCCATGATTTCCCGAAGCCGATTTCAAGTACCTGTAGAACACGTTAAAATCAAGTGTCAACACAAAGGAAGGTGAGTTCACTTAACTGTTTAGTAACAGATTTTATTCAAGGAAAACTTTCTAATTAGGTGTTTATTTAAGAACAATTCAGGAAATTTTTAGAAAGTCCATTTTACTTCCTTAAGAAAATCCATGGGCTTCCATCGGTTCATTACTCCGACGATTGCAGTACAAGCCCATGTTTTGTATATTAAATTCTAGTGTCTACTTTCAGAATCGTATATTAGCTAGACGATACGAACTATATATTAACCATGCAGGGATAATCAAATGCTAGACAATAAAAGAATCTCAGTTCGTCGTTTGACATTGACTCGGGGCGACCGGTCACGACGGGGTTGTCAACCCGATAGATCTACCAACAATTCCTCGCGTACCATACTTAACTGATTAAACGACATCATGGGCGCAGGGTCCTATCTCAATGAACCATATGATGTATGCCTCACGCACAATATATATATCCTACTAATATGACAATTTAATATACTACGACTTACGAATTCCCCTGTCACTCAAGTGTTGAGACTCAGTCTGGAATTCATTCCCATTTCGTACGGTCTCATTTCTCTTAAGAAATACCGCACTCCTCATATTCATTCTTCAAAATCGTTTTACTCTGAAACGTATGACTTATCAAATTCATATATTTTCAGCGAAAATATATATTTTATATTAAAAGGTATGTTTTATTTCGAAAACATTATTAAACCCTTTTAACAACGTGTTCCACCCCCAAAATATATATAAAACAGTAAAAAGAGGGGTTTAGTGACACTCACCTTTGGGTGCGTATTTTAATATCGCAATCCCATAAATTGATTATATACGTCCTAATATGGGAACAATTCTAAATCAAAATAACATTTAACCACAAAAATCCTAAGTTTCTCCGTTTCTTAGAATTATCACATAACTTTGAGATTTTCTCGAGAAGTTGTCATTTTTTATTTATTATGTTGGCACTTTAAAATATATATATATATATGAGTCCATATATATATATATATATTTATTATGATTTTGCGTTTTGAACGATTTTATTGGTGACCATTATTGTGTAAATCCGTTAACTCTCCCGATTATACGTAATATATCTATGATTTGCACGTCGTAACATATATATACATAAACGTTCATATAATCTAACACCGTAACACGCGAAACATTACTAACTTGACTATTTTGTAACTTTTAAATCAAATTCACATAAACATTTCATATATACTAAATTTCATGCTCGACAAACAAGTTACACACACATTTAACACAAATTTACCATTTCTACCGCACAAAACGTACATGCATACATGTATAGTCAAATTTTCCCATTATCAAGTTAGCGCTTAACATATAATCACATTTACATGTTCAGATCACTTAATACATTTTATCTCATAAGATTCACTCAAAATTCACCCATACTAATGTTTATTGAAAAATGCGTATTTTAGCGATTTGGTAACGTTTTCGGGCTTCGGAAGTCACGTATGACCAACCAAACACCAAGTAAGCTTGAAATTTGTTTAAATACTTATGTTTAAACTAAAAAAATATTAGTTTATTTACTGATCTAAATCATTTTTATAAAAAAATCATCCGAAAAGCCGATTTTTGACCGTTTTAACGCATAGTTTTGCGTTAAACGTTACCGTAACCATCCCAACTCGAAATGACTTGATATTTTAAAACAATAAATGTTATTTACTGATTAATATAGTGGTTATAATCAGATTAGTGTAGTTTTTGTTTAAGTCACATAAATCATGCGATTTCACGTATTTTACCACTTCTAATGCACCAAGTACAACATGCAAAGCTTTCAAACATTATGACAAAGTTACATATCATTACACACTTAAAAATGCTTTATTTTAAGGTTTATAATCTGATCTAAAACTATTTTTATCATAACATCATTGATCCATCATTTTATGTACATACACCCACATGCATGACTATGTACAAGCACTTAATGCACGTATAACATATTATCATCATCATGTATGGACTAAATGCATCTAGACATGCATTTAACTTATGTTCATATATCCAAAATTAATATTATCTTCATATGATCATCATCATCATCTAATCATTCAACATAAGTGCAAGACACATTCCTTCCCATTTATGAACTAACAACAAATTTTGAGTGCATGCTTATACATATATGTACACACGGCTCACACATATATACACACATTCATGTGCTTCCAATTTCATACTTTTTATATATTCATTTCAATCATCAAACAACTTTTTAGAACATTTCAAGATCACACATGCATCTCACTTTACAAAAATCATGACAATCAAGAATCAATCAAAAGTCAAACTTGAACTCATATACATATACATACACATACATACATACATACATACATACATACATACATACATACATACATACATACATACATACATACATACATACATACATACATACATACATACATACATACATACATACATACATACATACATACATACATACATACATACGACCACACATCTATATACATATATGCAAGTTCATCCATTTTATTTTTCTTTAAAAACCCATTTGTTTTAGTTTCAAATTTATGTTTAGATTCAAGAATAAGAGAAACTTCCATCATTATTTTAAATCATCAAGAATCAAAGCTAGATTTGTGAAATGAACTTTATACCTTCAAGATTTTTGATGGGTTTTTGAGAATAGATGATGATATGAGGCTTGGTCTTGCTTGAAATCACCTTCAAACTTACTTACAAGCTTGAAATCATCTTGATTAGCCCTTGAATCTCCATGGATTGAAGTTGAAAATGAAATGTTTGTGTGGAATGGGGTGTTCGGCCGAGAATGATCAAGACGAGAGAGAGAGTTGTAAATTGATCTTGGTTCTTGCAAAATGTAGTGTATAATAGAAGTTTGAATGATGGTTTGTCTTTCCAAGACACCACTTGGCAAGAGGGAAGGATTTTTTAGGGAGGTGGGCTGCCATTTGGCCGCCACCTATCATTCCTACACACACCCATTATATACATACACACATTATATATAGATTAGTGCAAAGGCCGGTATTTTACTGGATACCGGGCATTTTATCCAGCGTTTTAATCCCATTTTAGTGCGTTTTAAATTATTTTTATCATCCTATAGAAATAATCACTCAAAATTATTACTGAAATAATTACCAGTTGCCTTGATTGGTTGTGTTGTCAGTATTTGGCAGTATACGCGTTGTGCTGCGCGGTACATGTTAAAAATCGCAAAAATAGGAATTTTAGCGTTTTGTTTTATTTATTTTTGACATTCTAATAGAATAAAATTATCAAATTATTGCTAAAATGATTTTCAGTTGTCTTGACGGGCTGCGTTGATAGTATTTTGTCGGTATACGCGCTGCATCGCGCGGTACGCGCTTAAATTCGAAAGATCCAATGTTTTAATTTATTTTTCCTCACGAATAGGACTAAAATCATTATTCTAATCATAACAGACTATTTTTAGGATTTTAACACTGATCGGATGGTCACCGACGTTCGTTTTACACTTTAATCTTTACGCAATAAGCTTTTATCTTACCGTTGCCAACATACTTTTTATCGAAGTTTAGTTTTATCAATACCCTAAATTTCACATATAAATATCATAATCAGTCAAATATAGTCCTGTTACCTATCCACAACATGTGCTATAATTGTACGGTACGGCCAGAAAAGCCGGGTGTCACAGTCTCCCCCTGTTTAGGAAATTTCGTCCCCAAATTTTTACTTCACAGGTTTTGTTTTCGCACTAAATAAAATAACAAAACGAATCTATTGAATATAGTCTCATAGTTTCTACGAGAAACTTGGATTCTTCCGAAGAATCCTTGTAGATCTATATTACACACGTTCTCGATTCCTAAACTCTTATCTCAACACTTTCCACCCCCTTCCAGGGTCCAACATTTGTAATCTTACATCAAAGAGTTTTAAGTCAAGGCCCCAACAATTTGGGTATCCGCCGGTTACAAGACCTATAAATCATCAATACTACTGGGATGTTGAAATCGCCCCTTCCAGTTAGTAACATAATCTTCTAGCTATACATACTGCTTCTTCGAGCGATAGTCCCCACTTCTTTCTCGGAAAGCGAATTCATTCTTGCATTTTCGTCAAAGTTTCTCAACTTTACTGATAATAACCCAATTGTCTAGAACTAAAATCGCCTAACTAAATATTGTAACTACGAACGACCTCGCTAGTTTCTATCAATTTACCAACCACTAGTTCTATCAGACACTTTATACTTAGCTTACTTATAGGTGAACACAACAATGGTTCATAGTTTCTCGAACTAAACTCATGTCAGCTTTAGTATTATAGATGTGAACATAGATTGGTCTTTGATTGGAAACATACCGGTAACAGTAGCAGGACTCTCATTCACCTTTCTAGCATTCGCTCCATTGGAATTACTCTTGACGTCCCGTCCTTTCGATTTCGGGCATTACCTTTGGTAGTGTCCTTGTTCACCGCATGTAAAGTATCCTTCAAGTGCAGCTCCATCCAATGCCCTCTTAGCGTAACACTGGGAAGTCGCATGTCTGGTTCGGCTACATCTGACACACCTCCCCCGTCCATTGTCGTTCTTTCCCTTCCTCAACCCTTTAAGGTTTGTTACACTTGCTTTCTTCAAGTTGCGTTTCTTCGTAACTCCTGTCTTAGTCTTAGAATGCCCTGGTCATTCAAATTTCGCGTCTGATTTGGCTTCTCCCAGTGACTTCCCGGTTTCCTTCATTTGGTCGAGACTACCTTTGCGTGCAGCGTCATCGGCTAAAGTGCTTGCCACTATAGTAGCCTCTAGAAAGGTGGCGGGTTTAGCGGATGCAACTATATTGCGAATTGGTGGCGACAACCCCCAGATATACCTTTCTACCTTTTCAGATTCAGGAGTAACCATTCGTGGAACTAACCTCGCCAAATCGTTAAAATGAGAAGTGTAAGTTCCGACATCCAGGCCTTCCATGGTTAGATTCCAAAAGTCTGTCTCGATTCTCTGAATTTCACTGCGCGAGCAGTATTCCTTCAGGAGCATCTCCTTAAGTTTGTTCCAGGTCAGACCATAGGCAGCGTCTTTACCCAGACTTTGAACTTGCGGATTTCCCCATGACAGCACTTCATCAAGAAATAAGCAAGAAGCATATCTCATTCGTTGATCAGCAGCACAACCATTGGTTGCCATGACAGATTCCATCTTCTCAATCCAACGTGTGATATCTAAGGGTCCTTCAGCATCGATAAATGATCGTGGGTTACAGCCCTGAAATGTTTTATATGTACATCCGTGCACTGTTCAAAAATGTTAATAGAAATCAGGAATTCGTTCCAATGATAACATAACACATGAACTGCTAAAACCTTCCGATCACGTTTTACCTGGAAGATTTCCATTATGAGCCTCACCAAAACCTTATCCACAAGCACCACGTCCGTATCTTTGACCATCATTAGCGTTGAGCTGTTCCATGGCAGTATTTACGTGTGGGGCTATGAGTTGAGCCAACTCTTCCAGTGTGGTAGGAAATCTGGTACCCTATCTTGCTTTTGGCGGCATTTCGTCGTTTCTATTATCATAACAATAATATCCACATAAGACCTTAACCAAAAAATAATTCAATCATTAGTGGACCGAACATTGCGCATGTGAACTATCCACATATTAATGAGAAAAATTTTAAACCAAAAGTACGCCATTGATATTTATTATAGAAATTATTTAAACTCGTTTTCAGTTCAAAGGACTATTCTTGGTATGCCTACATCGACACCCATAAACAAGTTCATATGAAATTTCCAAATAATATTAAAAAACGAAACTGGCACGCAGGCCACAAACACAAAGAATATCAAAAGGAAATGTCTAACAGTACAACCCATCAAACAATGAAATGAATAAGCAAGTGAACAACCATCATCAACGCCTCAAACCTAGAGACTCTATCATCTCCTGGACAAGTTTCTCCAAGTCTACTATCCTCCAATGCATCTCATCTCTCACGATTTCGTCAATGACCTTCAGCTCCTCATGGTCGTCCATCTGTCCTTCAAGGTACTTCGCCTTTCCTTTGGCTAGGTCTAGGTCTTTGCGCAATGCGGCGTGCTGTCGATCACAATGGCAATATCGATCTACCCTATCTTCGGTGGGCCTAATTCTCTTCCTACGACGATAATAAACTAACATCGGTGTCGGAGAAGTGCGTGACTCTAAAATAGGCAAGGAAGACTCAGACAAAACAGGCGGAGGGATCTCAGTAGCATACTCGATCACAGCAGCAGGTGGGACAACTGATGGCTCTAAAGGTCGAGCCGTGACGATAATGGTGTCCACCACTGGTGCAATACTAGCAGATTCTTTGGCAGTAGAGTCACTCTTGATCACGTCATCGATAACTGGTACAGTGCCAGATGATCGTCCCGTCTCATGAATTGAGAGAGGTACATCATCATCATCTATCCACCCGTTGCTAGTGAAAGCGCACCGGGGGTCTCCCTGACTGGAAAAAGTAGCAGGATTGACGTGGAAAGATGAGGTAAGCTCGGTAGTACCAATCATCTGGGGAGCCGTGATAGGTGTCTCTGGCAGCATAGGTCTGGGTGAAGTCTCGAAATCTGGCTCGTAACCTGAGTCATGGATCTCTATGACCTCGTGTTCGTGCGACATCTGTGACACACATATAACCGTACAAGTAAGTGTGTGATCAACATAAACAATAACAATAAAGTTAAGTAAACAGGAAGTCACGTTTACACATAAAACACATAATGGTTTTCACATATGATAAAATATTTTATATGCTTATTTAAAATCTTGGCTTCGAGAATTTTGGACTCTGTATTTTCAAAATTCTCCGGTTGAAGTCTAGTGTTTTCCGCGAAAACATCTAGTTCGCTAACAACCAATGGCTCTGATACCAACTTTTGTCACACCCCAAAAACGTCGCAACGGAATATTTAAACGTAGTGGAGACGGAAGTTGGTGCCCATTTATATATTGTCGAGCGATGCATTTTATTGTTGGACATATTAGTTTATTTTAAACATAAGTTGTTAAACAATGCGTTTTAAGTCACGACACAATCACATAGTTATGATGTCTTTGATCCTCGCGGATCTTATTACAAAAGCCCCAGAAAGTTTAAAAGATGTCCAACATATTTAAAAGAAACAACATGCACCATTCACCACAAGATACGCCATGATTTCCCGAAGCCGGTTTCAAGTACCTGTAGAACACGTTAAAATCAAGTATCAACACAAAGGAAGGTGAGTTCACTTAACTGTTTACTAACAGATTTTATTCAAGGAAAAATTTCTAATTAGGTGTTTATTTAAAAACAATTCAGGAAATGTTTAGAAAGTCCATTTTACTTCCTTAAGAAAATCCATGGGCTTCCATCGGTTCATTACTCCGACGATTGCAGTACAAGCCCAGGTTTTGTATATTAAATTCTAGTGTCTACTTTTAGACTCGTATGTTAGCTCGACGATACGAACTATATATTAACCATGCAGGGATAATCAAATGCTAGACAATAAAAGAATCTCAATTCGTTGTTTGACATTGACTAGGGGCGACCGGTCATGACGGGGTTGTCAACCCGATAGATCTACGGACAATTCCTCGCGTACCATACTTAACTGATTAAACGACATCATGGGCGCATGGTCCTATCTCAATGAACCATATGATGTCTGCCTCACGTACAATATATATATCCTACTAATATGACAATTTAATGTACTACGACATACGAATTCCCCTGTCACTCAAGTGTTGAGACTCAGTCCGGAATTCATTCCCATTTCGTACGGTCTCATTTCTCTTAAGAAACACCGCACTCCTCATATTCATTCTTCAAAATCGTTTTACTCCGAAACGTATGACTTATCAAATTCATATATTTTCAGCGAAAATATATATTTTATATTAAAAGGTATGTTTTATTTCGAAAACATTATTAAACCCTTTTAACAACGTGTTCCACCCCCAAAATATATATAAAACAGTAAAAAGAGGGGTTTAGTGACACTCACCTTTGGGTGCGTATTTTAATATCGCAATCCCAGAAATTGATTATATACGTCTTAATATGGGAACAATTCTAAATCAAAATAACATTTAACCACAAAAATTCTAAGTTTCTCCATTTCTTAGAATTATCACATAACTTTGAGAATTTCTCGAGAAGTTGTCATTTTTTATTATGTTGGCACGTTAATATATATATATTTATTATGATTTTGCGTTTTGAACGATTTTATTGGTGACCATTATTGCGTAAATCCGTTAACTCTCTCGATTATACGCAATATATCTATGATTTGCACGTCGTATCATATATATACATAAACGTTCATATAATCTAACACCGTAACACGCGAAACATTACTAACTTGACTATTTTGTCACTTTTAAAGAAAATTCACAAAAACATTTCATATATACTAAATTCCATGCTCGACAAACAAGTTACACACACATTTAACACAAATTTACCATTTCTACCGCACAAAACGTACATGCATACATGTATAGTCAAACTTTCCCATTATCAAGTTAGCACTTCACATATAATCACATTTACATGTTAAAATCACTTAATACATTTTATCTCATAAGATTCACTCAAAATTCACCCATACTAATGTTTATTGAAAAATGCGTATTTTAGCGATTCGGTAACGTTTTCGGGCGTCGGAAGTCACGTATGACCAACCAAACACCAAGTAAGCTTGAAATTTGTTTAAATACTTATGTTTAAACTAAAAAAATATTAGTTTATTTACTGATCTAAATCATTTTTATAAAAAAATCATCCGAAAAGCCGATTTTTGACCGTTTTAACGCATAGTTTTGCGTTAAACGTTACCGTAACCATCCCAACTCGAAATGACTTGATATTTTAACACAATACATGTTATTTACTGATTAATACAGTGGTTATAATCAGATTAGTGAAGTTTTTGTTTAAGTTACATAAATCATGCGATTTCACGTATTTTACCACTTCTAATGCACCAAGTACAACATGCAAAGCTTTCAAACATTATGACAAAGTTACATATCATTACACACTTCAAAATGACTTTATTTTAAGGTTTATAATCTGATATAAAACTATTTTTTTATCATAACATCATTGATCCATCATTTTATGTACACACACCCACATGCATGACTATGTACAAGCACTTAATGCACGTATATCATATTATTATCATCATGTATGGACTAAATGCATCTATACATGCATTTAACTTATGTTCATATATCCAAAATTAATATTATCTTCATATGATCATCATCATCTAATCATTCAACATAAGTGCAAGACACATTCCTTCCCATTTATGAACTAACAACAAATTTTGAGTGCATGCATATACATATATGTACACACGGCTCACACATATATACACACATTCATGTGCTTCCAATTTAATACTTTTTATATATTCATTTCAATCATCAAAACACTTTTTAGAACATTCCAAGATCACACATGCATCTCACTTTACAAAAATAATGACAATCAAGAATCAATCAAAAGTCAAACTTGAACTCATATACATATACATACATACATACGGCCACACATCTATATACATACATGCAAGTTCATCCATTTTGTTTTTCTTTAAAACCCCATTTATTTTAGTTTTAAATTTATGTTTAGATTCAAGAATAAGAGAAACTTCCGTCATTATTTTAAATCATCAAGAATCAAAACAAGATTTGTGAAATGAACTTTATACCTTCAAGATTTTTGATGGGTTTTTGAGAATAGATGATGATATGAGGCTTGTTCTTGCTTGAATCTTGTTTGAAATCACCTTCAAACTTACTTTCAAGCTTGAAATCACCTTGATTAGCCCTTGAATCTCCATGGATTGAAGTTGAAAATGAAATGTTGGTGTGGAATGGGGTGTTCGGCCGAGAATGATCAAGAGGAGAGAGAGAGAGTTGTAAATTGATCTTGGTTCTTGCAAAATGTAGTGTATAATAGAGGTTTGAATGATGGTTTGTCTTTCCAAGACACCACTTGGCAAGAGGGAAGGATTTTTGAGGGAGGTGGGCTGCCATTTGGCCGCCACCTATCATTCCTACACACACCCATTATATACATACACACATTATATATAGATTAGTGCAAAGGCATGTATTTTACTGGATACCGGGTATTTTATCTAGCGTTTTGAACCCATTTTAATGCGTTTTAAATTATTTTTATCATCCTATAAAAATAATCACTCAAAATTATTACTGAAATAATTACCAGTTGCCTTGATTGGTTGCGTTGTCAGTATTTGGCAGTATACGCGTTGTGCTGCGCGGTACACGTTAAAAATCGCAAAAATAGGAATTTAAGAGTTTTTTTATTTATTTTTGTCATTCTAATAGAATAAACTTATCAAATTATTGCTAAAATGATTTTCAGTTGTCTTGACGGGCTGCGTTGCTAGTATTTTGTCGGTATACGCGCTGCATCGCGCGGTACGCGCTTAAATTCGAAAGATAGGGTTTCTTAGTGTTTTAATTTATTTTTCCTCACGAATAGGACTAAAATCATTATTCTAATCATAACAGACTATTTTTAGGATTTTAACACTGATCGGATGGTCACCGACGTTCGTTTTGCATTTTAATCTTTACGCAATAAGCGTTTATCTTACCGTTGCCAACATACTTTTTATCGAAGTTTAGTTTTATCAATACACTAAATTTCACATATAAATATCATAATCAGTCAAATATAGTCCTGTTACCTATCCACAACATGTGCTATAATTGTACGGTACGGCCTGAAAAGCCGGGTGGGGTGTAGCGAGCCCACACCCATGAGGCCAGGGTGGCCCATAGTGGTGACTATGTCTTCCAGCCGGAAGCCCGGTGCAAATTTGCTAGGTTTGAGTCTTCCTACACTGTCACACATATCAGTGGCCTTGCAAACCATTGGTGATCTTTTCCTTGTTTGCTATCATACCGGGACTTTCATACATACATTGAATACAAAGGTTTTATACATACTCACGAACACATGAACTCACTCAACGTTTGTTGATATTTTTAAACTACATGTATTTCAGGGAACTAAGTGGATCTGGCAGATGTGTGCATGTTTTCAAGTTGCGTTTAAATAAAAGATGTCATCCAAGTTTTTAGAGTTTAGGAGATGTATCTTACTCCTGGATGAGATACATGGTCCTATGCTCGGGTTGGTTTAAGTTATGTTGTCGAGTATTCGTGAACTCATTAAAACATGTTATGATTTGTAACTTGAATTTAGCGTCGATGTTTTCAGACAAGTATGTTGGGGTATTTTCTAAACTTAATATTTATGGATAAATGTCTTTTGGTTTTATCATATAGCATTGTTATGATTGAATGCTATGGTATTAAGAAGTCACACCAATAACCACGCTTCCGTAAAAGTCAGGGTGTGACACTCGGTGCTTGAAGAAGCCCATACAAAGCCTTTATCAACTTATAAACTTGGCGTTATTGACCCCGTTTCACATAGCCCTCTGGTAGATGAACATAAACATCCTCCTTTAGCTCACCGTGAAGGAAGGCCGACTTAACATCTAAGTGGTGTACTTCCCAACCCTGGTTAGCCGCCAAGGCAAGCATAAGCCTTACGGTTTCAATACGTGCCACCGGTGCAAAAACCTCCTCATAATCAATCCCAAACCTTTTGACGTATCCCTTAGCCACAAGTCGTGCCTTATACTTTATTATCGACCCTTTTGCATCCTTTTTTACTTTGTACACCCACTTCACCCCGATGGGTTTTACATTTGGTGGAGGGTTAACCAACTTCCAAGTTTTATTTTTTTCAATTGAAGCTATCTCTCAATCCATCGCCTTTTTCCAATGATCTTCATTTATTGCCTCCTGAAAGTTCATTGGTTCGTCATCAATTGAAAGTAACAAATTTCCTTCTTCCAAACTTGAACTTTGACTTGAAGTGTCACACCCCGAAATCATCAGAGCTTGGCGTGACTGGACTGGTATCGTCATTGCACAGCGGAAGCAAAATAAGCAAAGACTTCTAGAAATTGAACGCCCGCTAAGTACTCGAGTCTCCAATGGTTCTCCTATTCCAACCGTGCCTTGCCTTAGAACTGTAACCTGAGAAAGAACATGCGAGAAAAATCAACATAATGTTGAGCGAGTTCATAGTTTGTTCGTAAAAGATTTGAGATAAATCTTTTGAGTTGTGAAAGGTTTGAAATAAATCTTTGGAATTGTGAAAGATTTGAAATAAATCTTTGGAATAACCGGTTTTTTTGAAATAGTATTGAGAAAATGAATTTAAAAATCATTTTCATGCCAAGTTATATGGAAACGTTGTGTTTGTAACACGTTATGTTCATAAAACCATGTTTTTGTAATGTTCGTAAAATCATCAATGCCCACCCTGACTTTGACCCGCATAATCTTATGCCTTAAATTTTGTAGAAAACATGGTATTTAATTTGTATGAACAAGTATGTTTCGTAAGTATAATGTTCCTGGTATGTAGCAGTGTAAGAGGACTTGTGATCACCAATGGTTTGCAAGGCCATTAGCATGTTGTGAAATGCAAGTAAGTAAGACACAACCTAGCCGATTTTTGCGTTGGGCAACCAAGTCACTCCAGGTCCGTTGTGGTTAGCCTCCGAGAGGTCCGTTTGGCCTAGAGCTGGGCTCGCTACACCCAGATAGATCTACCGCTCGAGTCCCTCGGTGTTCTAACTACCCATTCACATGATCTAAACCTCCTTACGTTAATCATACCGTGTATAAAATAAATTCCTGGTCACCCTGACCAGATTCCTGGTTACCCTAACCCAATCCCCGGTCACCCTGGCCGAATATCATTCACATTTCGAACAAGCATTTGTTTTTGTAAAAACCGGTATGTTTAGTATAAACCTTTCGTAAATCATTTGAGTTCCTCGAAATCCCTTCGTAATATGATTTAGAAATACGAGTTTTATATTTGTTCTAAACTTTGTTTGCTTTTGCAAAACGTGCATGTCTTTCCACCCCGAAAACATTTATAAAAATGTAGAGCCGTGAAAAGTGGGGTTATGAACTCACCTGAATATTCCTGTGCAAAGCTAGCTAATTACGACTTCCTTGATGTCGTTTCCAAAGTGAGACTCGCTAGCGTGCATTCTACAATATTCCTAACACGGAATACCTAATAAGTTTCTAAATAAACGCAGTATTTAAACTACGTGCCATCGAGCTCTACCGAATCGTTAATCGGACGATTCAACGGTAAATTGTTAACTTAATAAAAAAAATGATTAAGTTAAACTTGTTAAGTCTCGTTTAATGTCAGTAGCAATTTAATAAGTCTTGAAAAAGACTTAGTTTCCGGGAGACTTAAAAATGAATAAATATTTATATAAAAATATATCGTTGTAGGTGTGTTAGCCGTCTCGAGTAGTCATACGAGTATAAAAGAATATTTCTATGAAAATATCATATAACAAACTCGTATCATATATCGCGTTTCGTATATAATAATTTGTATCACGTCTTGTGTATATTTGCCAAAAATATACGTATAGGCCGTTTAGGCGTGTAAAATAAATATGAAGAGTTATATTTATTTTATAGAGGAATCGTAGAGTTGTTTTTGAAAGTGAATACGATCTATATTTATTTTTATTAGGGGAATTCGTGTTACGCGATGTTTGAAATAAATATATATACTATATTTATTTATAAAAGGATTCGAATTCCGACGTTTTGTTTTATAATAAAAACGCTTCGTCTTTACGGATTTTCTCGAAAAACGGGCAGAGTTTCCTTTGTTTTTGGACGCCCCGACAACTAAAGTGTCGAAATTTTTATCAAGATTCAACTAAACTATAAATGTAATTTCGGCAAACATATATGTATATCTCAAATGTAACTTATAAATAGGTCGGTTCGAGCTCGTTATCACGTGATACGTTAAAACTATGGAAATAAAGAAATAAAACGCGCCGTAAAATCTTTACCACTCTTCGGGTCGAAATGCGGATAGGTTGACTGAGTTGACCTGCTGTTGACCGAGTTGTCTCGGTTTGACCGAAACCCGCACTGCTGAAACTGAACCCGAACCGAACCCAAATCTGAATCGAAGCAAACCGCACCAAAACTTGACCAAATCTGACCCGAAGCTTTGACCCGCTTCTTGAACCATCTGACCCGAACAGAATCATAATCTGAATCACAACTTGAACCCAAAACCAGGTTTGTAACCCGAGCCAAAACCCGAATCAAAATCAAACCGGAAACTTACTTGAAACACCCGGAGCAAACCTGAACCGAACACGAGAACCTGAGCCCGTGAGTGGTGAACCGATCCTGAACTCGAAGCCGAAGCATGGACCGTCATTAAATCTGAACCCGTGACCTGAACGCTTGAACTTGAGCCGAGCCGAGACATGAAGCACGAGCTGAGACTCGACCACGGCTGTTGTCGCCGTCAACACCATCGAAAACCATCACCACCGCTGCCCACTACCGCCGCCGTCTGCGGCGGCGCTGTCATCACCGGAGCTCTCTCTCCTCTGTCGATCTTTCTCTCTCTCCGACACCCTTTCTCACATCTCTCTCTCTCCGTCTCGTCTCTCCCTCTCTCCCGTATCTATCTTCTTCACCGCACCACCACCGAACAGTGGTGGTGGTGGTGGTCGTTTCTGTCGTTCAAAAGAGGAGGGGGTGGTGTCTTGCCCGAGGAACTGAACCACCGGACTGAAATCAGAAAGAGGGGAAGGGATGTGTGGTGTGCGGTTGGATTGAAGGAGAAGAGAGAGGATGTTGTTTGTTGCCTCTGTATAAAGAATCGAGAGAGAGAGATGAGAGGCATGAATGTGTTTGGTAATTGTATATGTGTGTGTAAAAATGTCTGCACAAGACAAAAGAGGAGGAGGAGGGTGTTATATAGAAAGATTTGAATCTTCGGAGATCTTGTTCAAATTTTTGCACAAAATATTATGGATAGATTATATAGAGATTTTGGATAGATTGTGAAGGGATTTTGTTTAGATTTAGGATTTTTGACAAGATTATTGTAGAAATCTAATATATTATATGCGGGTTTAGGCTTGTGGTTTTTGGGCTTGGGCCCAGGGCCCACAAGCCCGTCTCGTGTGTAAGTGGCCCGTAAATCCTACGAGACCCGTTGTCAAAACCAGAACCCCGTTTAATGTCAAAAATTAAAGTACACAAAAATACGGTCGGTAGTCGTTGTTTGCACGCCCGTTCGTCGATTACGGTAATAATCGCGAGAAATTGTATCGTTGCCGTCTTTAATCCGTTCCTCGATCCGGTTTCGACTGTAGTTACAAAAATATAATTACGAAGCTCAAATATATCGTAAAAATTTAATATCAGTCGGCGTTGTCAGTATCCTGTTCGGTTTCAACCCGTTGCCGTTTAACGTTTCGCCGGTTTCTCTGTAAACCACCGTTCGCGCACTGTAAAGACGGATAGACGTTCCCAGGCACTCCAAAGGCCTAATTAAGTTAATTTGCGTTGTAAACACTATTATTTGTTGCGTTAATTACTTGTAAATTACGTAATTAGGAGCCGTAAATCACGGGTTGTCACATTCTCCCCCTGTTACAGAAATTTCGTCCTCGAAATTTAGACTATGTCATCCCCTCAGAATTGTGTTGTTCGCAGGTAAGTCCGAATAATAACCAGGTGAATGACCGTGTGATCGAAACAAGACTTATTCGAGTCATGTGAATTCAAGGGCATTCCTTCACAATAGGAATCCCAACAGTTTAAAAGAAATGTGTCTCAGTAATTGATGTCAAAGGAAACGAGACGTATAGGTACAGTCACTAATGTGACTAAGTTAACAGGGATCCAACAATGAACAGGAACTTCGACCAATCGAATTCCATATGAACGTTTACAACATGTAAACGAGTTCTAGAAGCAATAACATCCACTGGATGAACTTTGAATCGACAATATCAAATGTATTAGTTTGCATGAAACGCTCGATCGTGATCAGCACAAGCTGTAAGTTATACCGACGCCACAAGGTGTCGCAATGAATGAAACAATTTAATAATAGAGGTGATTGAACAAGTATCACCTGTGTTTTGCATAAAACGCTCAATCATAGTTAGCCCAAGCTACAAGTTTGTACTGACACCACAAAGTGTCGTAGTGACTTAAATAATTCAATAATAGCGGTGATCAAACAAATCCACCGTGTTTTAGGTCAAATGAAAACGCCATGAGGTAAATATGAATGTTTGTTCCAACAAACATCGAAAATTTTTCAATTGAAAATATCAAAGAAATAATATTTTTGATCGAAGATGAAGAAGCAATGAATATCGCAAAGCATCCAATCGATGTTGAAAGAACCGTCATGAGGTACACCAGAAATATAGAAATGAATTTGTGTACCATTGTCTTAACACACTATTGTATTAAGACTGTTGTAATGAGATAAACCAAAGCGGATTTAAAGCAATTCAATAATTAAATCCGTGTATAAGATACGTAAACGAGTTTAGCGCAAGGTTCAAATAAGTGAAAACACCGCCACAAGGTGTCGAAATCAACAATTTAATGGAGTCGAATACCAAACAAGTTTACCACGACTCGGAACAAATGAAGTGTTCGTTAAAAATTGATTTGAATATGATGTTCCCAATACATCATATGGTGTCTCGAATCGAATAAGTGTAATGGGCAAGTTCAAACAATTGAACTTGGTTTTAGCGCAATCCGACAATAGATATATGCATCGATAAGAAAACTTTCGGCATGGTCACAACGAAAAACCATGTATGTAACTTGTAAAGAATGATCGTGACACAATGATCATTAAGAGGAGTAGAGATACGAAAATCTACTCAGTAAGTGTGAAATTCGAAATTTCAATAAAAGAAATTTGAGGACTTTACCGGGGTTTCGTGTGACGACCAATTGTTAGGTGACATTACCATGGAATGTCGAACATAGCGTACTCGTCATTAATTAGGTAGGGGGGATGCGGAGACATTCGTCTTCTCCCTGGCGTGATTCGTGCCGTTGCAGGATCGCGTGACAAATTGTCGTTTCCAGATCGTTAGTTCTCCTGCTGACAGGAATCTAGCGTCGTCGTTAAATTGCGTCATCGTTCCTTCTCGAAGGCCTCGCCTCGATAATCGTATGTGTCGTACTTCAACCTCCGTTGATGTATAGCTTAAGTTTCACATATACCTGTGCACTAGCGTTGTGTTCCGCGTAGAATGTGAGGTACCCCGACATCCGTTGACGTAAGGATGGAGTTGCATGTATTCTTATGCACTCGTTTTGTTATGCGTAGGCTGCCTGCTCGGGAAGTTAAAATATTATAGGCAATATGGAATATAGTGTGTGCCCGAGTTAATATTCGCGGTTCCTACGTGATGACCTTTAATAAACACATGCACAAATAATCAATCATATAACCGAATGCACATGTTAGTCACCAATAAGCAATCAAGTAATTCTCCTAGTCCCACTAGCCTCCCAGCCTCTCAGACTGCTCTTCCTAGTCCCACTAGCCTCCCAGCCTCTCAGACTGCTCTTCCTAGTCCCACTAGCCTCCCAGCCTCCCAGACTGCTCTTCCTAGTCCCACTAGCCTCCCAGCCTCCCAGACTGCTCTTCCTAGTCCCACTAGACTATCCTCCCAGCCTCTCAGACTGATCCAGCCACCCGACTGAATTCCCTTTTCCGAAGGTCTTAATTGCATGTTTCCTAAACTCTCAGAGTGTTGTGTACTGTATGTAATCGTTTCATGTACCGTGTGTAAAACATCACAATAGCGTATGTTTGAAAACGAAATTTTGACTGTTTGTTTTTCGGCAACGGTTGGAGACCATATTCGAGTACTAGGCGTTCTGTGTGTATTCAACGTCTTAATAGTCTAAGTTCCCAGAGGAAAGTGAGGTTAGAGCCTAGGTATCACAACAGAAACCTAATTCGCTGTAACCTATAGCTCTGATACCAATCTGTCACACCCCGAAATCATCAGAGCTTGGCGTGACTGGACTGGTATCGTCATTGCACAGCGGAAGCAAAATAAGCAAAGACTTCTAGAAATTGAACGCCCGCTAAGTACTCGAGTCTCCAATGGTTCTCCTATTCCAACCGTGCCTTGCCTTAGAACTGTAACCTGAGAAAGAACATGCGAGAAAAATCAACATAATGTTGAGCGAGTTCATAGTTTGTTCGTAAAAGATTTGAGATAAATCTTTTGAGTTGTGAAAGGTTTGAAATAAATCTTTGGAATTGTGAAAGATTTGAAATAAATCTTTGGAATAACCGGTTTTTTTGAAATAGTATTGAGAAAATGAATTTAAAAATCATTTTCATGCCAAGTTATATGGAAACGTTGTGTTTGTAACACGTTATGTTCATAAAACCATGTTTTTGTAATGTTCGTAAAATCATCAATGCCCACCCTGACTTTGACCCGCATAATCTTATGCCTTAAATTTTGTAGAAAACATGGTATTTAATTTGTATGAACAAGTATGTTTCGTAAGTATAATGTTCCTGGTATGTAGCAGTGTAAGAGGACTTGTGATCACCAATGGTTTGCAAGGCCATTAGCATGTTGTGAAATGCAAGTAAGTAAGACACAACCTAGCCGATTTTTGCGTTGGGCAACCAAGTCACTCCAGGTCCGTTGTGGTTAGCCTCCGAGAGGTCCGTTTGGCCTAGAGCTGGGCTCGCTACACCCAGATAGATCTACCGCTCGAGTCCCTCGGTGTTCTAACTACCCATTCACATGATCTAAACCTCCTTACGTTAATCATACCGTGTATAAAATAAATTCCTGGTCACCCTGACCAGATTCCTGGTTACCCTAACCCAATCCCCGGTCACCCTGGCCGAATATCATTCACATTTCGAACAAGCATTTGTTTTTGTAAAAACCGGTATGTTTAGTATAAACCTTTCGTAAATCATTTGAGTTCCTCGAAATCCCTTCGTAATATGATTTAGAAATACGAGTTTTATATTTGTTCTAAACTTTGTTTGCTTTTGCAAAACGTGCATGTCTTTCCACCCCGAAAACATTTATAAAAATGTAGAGCCGTGAAAAGTGGGGTTATGAACTCACCTGAATATTCCTGTGCAAAGCTAGCTAATTACGACTTCCTTGATGTCGTTTCCAAAGTGAGACTCGCTAGCGTGCATTCTACAATATTCCTAACACGGAATACCTAATAAGTTTCTAAATAAACGCAGTATTTAAACTACGTGCCATCGAGCTCTACCGAATCGTTAATCGGACGATTCAACGGTAAATTGTTAACTTAATAAAAAAAATGATTAAGTTAAACTTGTTAAGTCTCGTTTAATGTCAGTAGCAATTTAATAAGTCTTGAAAAAGACTTAGTTTCCGGGAGACTTAAAAATGAATAAATATTTATATAAAAATATATCGTTGTAGGTGTGTTAGCCGTCTCGAGTAGTCATACGAGTATAAAAGAATATTTCTATGAAAATATCATATAACAAACTCGTATCATATATCGCGTTTCGTATATAATAATTTGTATCACGTCTTGTGTATATTTGCCAAAAATATACGTATAGGCCGTTTAGGCGTGTAAAATAAATATGAAGAGTTATATTTATTTTATAGAGGAATCGTAGAGTTGTTTTTGAAAGTGAATACGATCTATATTTATTTTTATTAGGGGAATTCGTGTTACGCGATGTTTGAAATAAATATATATACTATATTTATTTATAAAAGGATTCGAATTCCGACGTTTTGTTTTATAATAAAAACGCTTCGTCTTTACGGATTTTCTCGAAAAACGGGCAGAGTTTCCTTTGTTTTTGGACGCCCCGACAACTAAAGTGTCGAAATTTTTATCAAGATTCAACTAAACTATAAATGTAATTTCGGCAAACATATATGTATATCTCAAATGTAACTTATAAATAGGTCGGTTCGAGCTCGTTATCACGTGATACGTTAAAACTATGGAAATAAAGAAATAAAACGCGCCGTAAAATCTTTACCACTCTTCGGGTCGAAATGCGGATAGGTTGACTGAGTTGACCTGCTGTTGACCGAGTTGTCTCGGTTTGACCGAAACCCGCACTGCTGAAACTGAACCCGAACCGAACCCAAATCTGAATCGAAGCAAACCGCACCAAAACTTGACCAAATCTGACCCGAAGCTTTGACCCGCTTCTTGAACCATCTGACCCGAACAGAATCATAATCTGAATCACAACTTGAACCCAAAACCAGGTTTGTAACCCGAGCCAAAACCCGAATCAAAATCAAACCGGAAACTTACTTGAAACACCCGGAGCAAACCTGAACCGAACACGAGAACCTGAGCCCGTGAGTGGTGAACCGATCCTGAACTCGAAGCCGAAGCATGGACCGTCATTAAATCTGAACCCGTGACCTGAACGCTTGAACTTGAGCCGAGCCGAGACATGAAGCACGAGCTGAGACTCGACCACGGCTGTTGTCGCCGTCAACACCATCGAAAACCATCACCACCGCTGCCCACTACCGCCGCCGTCTGCGGCGGCGCTGTCATCACCGGAGCTCTCTCTCCTCTGTCGATCTTTCTCTCTCTCCGACACCCTTTCTCACATCTCTCTCTCTCCGTCTCGTCTCTCCCTCTCTCCCGTATCTATCTTCTTCACCGCACCACCACCGAACAGTGGTGGTGGTGGTGGTCGTTTCTGTCGTTCAAAAGAGGAGGGGGTGGTGTCTTGCCCGAGGAACTGAACCACCGGACTGAAATCAGAAAGAGGGGAAGGGATGTGTGGTGTGCGGTTGGATTGAAGGAGAAGAGAGAGGATGTTGTTTGTTGCCTCTGTATAAAGAATCGAGAGAGAGAGATGAGAGGCATGAATGTGTTTGGTAATTGTATATGTGTGTGTAAAAATGTCTGCACAAGACAAAAGAGGAGGAGGAGGGTGTTATATAGAAAGATTTGAATCTTCGGAGATCTTGTTCAAAT